>OX422215.1:480519698-481783698 GCA_949130495.1 Sambucus nigra | reverse complement strand
CGGAGTGTTCGGTTCGATTCTCGGTTGTATACTTGAAACAAATCGAACCGAATCGAGACCCGAATTGAAAAACCAAACTGAAGAACCGAACCAAATAACTGACCCCAAGAACTAACCCGAAAACCGACCCATGAACCTGAACCATTAACCAACCCGAGAACCAAAACCATGAACGAAAATCGCGAACCAGAACCGCAAACCAGAACCACGACCCAAACTGCGAACCAGAACCAAGAACCAGAACTATGAACCGACCCAAACCAAACCGAGATCCGATGGTTCGGTTCCGAATCGAACCGACCAATTTCGGTTCTGGTTCTGGTTCCAAAACTAAGGAACCGATCAATTTCGATTCTGGTTCTGGTTCCGTATTGGAACCGAACCGAACCGAACCAAACCATATGCACCCCTAATATTATATATCTATATAAGTAAATAATGTAAATTTTTATATATTTATATACGTTTAATTTATATATTTGTTTATATAAAAATATTTATATGTTTAGGTAAAATATTTTATATATATATATGTATTCTTTAGTGTGACGACAAACTTAAACTGTGATGGTGTATGTCAATTGGTGTTGATTGTTCAATAGTTTATCAAACCTACTTGGGTCATGCGTATTTTTTAATAAATACATATTTTTTTTTGTATATTCGTAGATAGTGATAAGTTTTTTTTATATAACGTTTTAAATCTTAGGGAGATAGCTTGAGCAATTTTCTTTAATCAGTCCCTTAAACAATTAACATAACTGAATTTTTATTGGACGAAACTTAACCACTGTAAGGTTCATGCTAATATTTACTATAAGTATTGCCAATAAAAATGCATAAACTCGGTTGGTTAATGTGTCGAAGTTAATGATTTTCTAAACATATATTGTCGTATTCTTTTTATTATTTTATTATACAAACATATAACTTTTATATTTTGCTCGCCGGTTATGATAAGAAAGAGTTGGAAATTATGTGCTCTTACACAAAGTCACTTATGAGTGATTCCATCTGCACTCCCTTTTACTATTCTTTATTTCGGCCCTATTAATTTACAGCAAATATCTTTGTATTGCAGAGTTCTTATCTTTTCTCTTTAACACATAATTGAGAGAAATCTATCAAAACCAGATTTATTTTGAAGCTTTGTTGAAGCTTCGGTTGTAAGTGGTGATTGGTTCCTACTCACAAAATTGGACCATGGGGTTTGGATCTCGGAATTATCTTGGACACGGTTGTACTTGGTGGTTTGATCCTAACCTTCAAATGGACCAGGACTAGTGAAACGCAAAGAAGACGGAAGCTCTTGGCGCGTGGACGTAGGTCGAAATTTGACCAAACCACGTTAAAATTACGGTGTTATTTAATATTTGCACATATTATATATTTTCTTGTGTTTGTTTAATATTATATTTTTAGTACTTATATATTTGCAAATTGACTAAATTCAAAATTTATTAAAATTATTTTAAGACTAAAATTATATATTTTCTTGTGTTTGTTTAATATTATATTTTTAGTACTTATATATTTTTAGTACATATTATATATATATTTGCAAATTGACTAAATTCGAAATTTATTAAAATTATTTTAAGACTAAAATAATTATTTTCGTATGAATTAATTAATTCCAGAATATTAATTTTTATTAATTACGAAAATTGTTTATAAATTTATAAGGTGTTAAAATCTATAAACTTAACTTATTTAAATTAATTGTTAGCATATATTTAATATTCATTGGTCTAATTATTTAATATTTAATAATCTGAAATTGGGATAAAGTGTTTTAAATTAATTATTTTTTGAAATTTTAATTTGACCCAAAAAGTTTGCAAAATCCCAATTCACCCCCCTTTTGGGTATTTTTCTGGGCAACATCGTGCAACAACTCTCGGCAGCATCATACTCTGCCTCCTCCCTAAAAAAGAGATGGAGTTTTGCTTCTAGCTCAACCAAGAGACGAGCACTCCCAAAGTAAACCCCCCCACCCAAGGTGCTTCTATAACCCTCAATATCCCCGGGTCAATCGACATCCGAATAGGCGGCCAAACAGTCATCGATATCAAATGAATACCAAATATCGTAAGAAAGAGTGTCACTCACGTATTTGATGATACGTTTAAGTGCGAACAAATGAGACTCTTTTGGAAACGCCTGGTATCCCGCACAGACTCTAACATTAAAGGCAATATCGGGACGACTAGAAGTCAAGTAGAGAAGACTACCTATCATACTCCGATAAAGAGTTTGCTCTACGTCCTTGCCTAAAGTGTCTTGATTAAACTTTGTCGACGTACTCATAGGGGTGCGTGGGTGCTTCACGGATTCTAGACCAAACTTCTTCACTAGGTCCCTTGCATATTTGGATTGAGATACGAATATCCCATCCTTAAGGTGAAGAACCTGGAAACCTCAAAAGAACGTAAGCTTACTAGACATGCTCATCTCAAATTCTCTCCTCATCTCCTCCTCAAAGGTGTGAGCATGGTGGGAGCACGTGGATCCAAAGACTGTTATCCATATAGACTTGGGCAACCAAAATAGCACCACTCTCTCTCCTCATAAGCAACGTCTTATTCACTTCCCTTCTCTTGAAGCTATGATCTAAGAGGTAGGATGTGAGCCTCTCATAGAAAGCATAGGGGGCTTGCTTCAAACCATAAAAGTCATTCTTAATATAATAGACGTGTCCCGGGTGCTTAGGGTATTTAAACCCATTGGTCCTTCCACATAAACTTCCTCCTGTAGAATGTCGTTCAGTTAGTCACTCTTGACATCCATATAAATTCAGGCCCATTTGAGAGTTCAAAATTTGTGTTTTTAACCCAACTCGGGATTTGAAATTAATAAGTGTTTAAGGGAAGATAAACCACTCCCCACTACTGATAAGGAAAACCTAAACGTAACTGCTACCAGGAGAGAAAGGGGGAAGAACCAAAAAGGGAGAAAAGGCAAGAAATCAAAAGGGAGGGGCTTCCTTCCATAACTTATTAAGGCAAGAATTCTCTTGCTCAATTCACTTCAATGTATTTCTTGATGCATTATAATGACCTCCTAGGATTTTTAGGCTTTAGATTAAATCTTGATGATTAGATGTTGTAGAATTATCCCATGCATGTAGAGGACTAATTTTAATATAGAATTATGACCCATAAATCTAGGTTTCGAGTTCTTAAAATTGATGATAGAAACTTCAGGGTTCTTGAGATAAAATTGGGGTAATCTTGATGTTTATATGTAGAGGACATTAATATTGGTCTATGATCAGTAAATCTGGTGTAAATCCCGTACTAGATACCCCATACATTGAATTAAACGTTGTTTAAATTGTGGATGAAATCTGGGTTTAGATACTTTATTCATGTTCATAATTTTTGGAAAATTCGGTATGGAATGGGGATTGATATATGAAATTAGCCATCCTAAGTTGGTAATTAAGTGTTGGAGACTTAATTACATGATTATGTAGTGGAATAAACTATTATAAGTAAACTTGAGGATGAAAGGAGAAATCCCATATTAGAAATAATAAGCAGATTTGGTCTATTGGGACAAAACGAATAGGTTCAGCCTTGTACCGAATTGATTTGGATGCGCGAATCGATTCGGCTAAGGAACCGAATTGATTCGGTCCTACTGTTAGGATGAGTTTGGGCTAGAATTAAATGCTGAATATTTTTACACCCCCGTACGAGTTGGTGGGACGATGTTTAAAGTAAAATGGAATATCTTAAAAATATAAACGTGACCCACACATTTATGGAAATATTATATTTAACTAGATGGTTAAGTAATTGTCAAGGGAAATTGAAATTAATAATTAACTAGATGGTCAATTATTAATTAATGACACTTGTGGATATCATGTGGGACATTTAGGTAATTATAGAGTAGTTACTTATACATATTATATGAGTGAAATAATATGTATTTATGTGTATTTGTGTGGACATACCAATGTTCGTGGACGGTCCTATCGGCTTGGAGTTTTGCGCGTTTGAACTGCGTAGCACAAATCGACACCGGTGGTCTAGACGATGTGTAGGTCATTTATGTACTATGTAGGAGCGCCATCTATGAGAGGTAGGTGTTGACGCTAGTAGCCTTTGTCACCGTTGGGTATGGGCCATGAACTGGTATATTGCGTAGGGACCGCCCCAACTTATGTGTGTTTTATAGTGTTCACATTGGATAAGAGATTCCTCCGGACTTGACGATAGGGCACAAATGAGACACTAACGGTAGATACCTTTACGTGTCATATATATGAAAGGACATATATATAGTTACTCGAAGTTGAATGAGATTATTAGAGACATAAATTGTATACCCTTATTATATTATGTGAATAATAGATGGTTATGCCACTTTCATGACATATATTAAGACCGAAAATTAATTATAGTTGCCTCCGATGTAATAATTGGGTGTAGTAAATCCTATAAATATTAAATTGGCATGCTGTCACTTACATCATTTTAAGGGTGAGTGATGTGTGAATATTTATAAGTGAGTGTGTGGTAATGAACCTAATCATGGATCAACTACAAGTGGCATATGGCAAGTGTGAGTGAGCATGTATATATACAAATGTGAGAAGTGGAGGTGTGTGTTAGTGACAACTAAGCATGGATATTCTAAGTGGTGTGTGCAACATGTGGACATAAGTGATCCTACGTGCACATAGTATGAAGTGTACATGGAGACAAGTGTGTGAGTGAGTAGTGATATAAGAATGAGGTATATATGTGCAAGAAATATTAGAGGAGAAAAAAGGGAACATACAGATAGGTTCATATGCACACAGTCAGAAAAATAAAACACCCATGCAAATAGAGTCTAGCTCTCTTATGAAAATTTGTCCCCAGCGGAGTCGCCTCTGTGGACATCCCCGGATATGTCCATCCATATCTCTTATCCTATGGGGGTGGGGGAAAAAGGGAAGGAAAACAAGGTCTCGCACCCTTGTACTCCCTAGGATCGATTCGACTGTCATCGGTGTGGGGTGAATGTAAAGAGATGGAGTCGCCAACCTATTTTGCAAAAAATAGGCAAAAGAACATGTCGCCGCTTCGAGAAAGCGGCATCAAAGACAAATTGATGTTTACCAAATCAATAGTTCGAAGGGGTCGGGGCTAAGTTACGGAATGGGAAGCTGTTAGACACCCATCGCGCCCTTTCGGTCTCTTACGGGCTTGTGTTATTATTTTCCTTTATTTCTCCGTGAAGTGTGTGTGCATGTATATATAATGGAGATCGGAATTTTCCAACTCATACCATGAAAAAGATAGAGTGAAGTAATCCATATGAACGTTCCCAAAATAATATATAGAAAATACGATTTAGGCATTTATCAAAATATTGATTGCTATGATGAAACGATAATATGTGTGGGATAAAATTCTACTAAGGATCACAAACATAATTGTAACACCCCGTATTTTCTGTGCATTTAATATTTAATGAATTTGGGAAAATTTTAAATTACTTGTGTGTCGTACTTTAATTGAATTAATTATAGTCATATTTATTTAAATATTAATCGGAGAGTGAATGGTTAATATTTACGAAAATTTAATTACTAAGTGAATAGTAATAATTTGATTACCTCATAATGTGTATTAGTGATGTGGCATTTATTTATCTCAGTCAGGAGTCGGTGTAGACTAATTTGGGTGTGAGATAAGAATTTTTATAATTCGGATGTCGATTCTGAGTGCACGGTTGAGTCCGGATGGGCCAAGATAGTCGGAAAAGTGTACCCGGGGATAGTAAATGGGTTACGGGGTGTTTTTAGGCATAACCGGGCCACACAGGAGTGTTCGGGTCATTTGGGCTTGGCCCATTAGGCTAAAAATGGGATTTTGCATAATGAAACTAGGTCTTAGAGTATTGAACGACATAAATCATACTCCAAACCTTGGGCTTTGAGAAGGAAATAAAGGAAGCAAATTGAGAGAAATTTGGGGAGCTTTTGAAGACAAATCAAGAAAGGGATTTGGGTGTTCTTCATCAAACCCTCCTCTACCTTAATGGATCAGACTCTACGAACCATTAGAGTTAAGTGGTTAACTTGCTGTGATGTTTAATTGCGATATTCAACTCATATTTTTGTGATGTGTAAACCAAAATCCGTTTTGGGAATAAATGGGTATGAAAATGGGGTTTTTGGTTAATGGAGCACTTGAATGAAATTCAAAGTAATATTGATTGTGTTACATATTTTTGAGTATGGATATCTAACTTGAATGTGAAACCTAGTAGGAATTATGGATGTATTTGGGATAATTAGATGGAAATTTGGATTGAGAGAATGGAAACCCGAAAAATTCTCCCAAATCGGAAAGTAGAAACTCGTGAGAATTAAATTGAGTTTAAGGTTTCATAAGATGTTTTGATCCTATTCCTATGTAGATACATTGTTGGTTGTGATTGGGTTAAACCAGGGGAAGGGATAAAACTTGAAGAAACTCGTTAATGGTGGAAACAGAGCGTCGGAGAACACAACCACCTGCTCGATCAATCGATCGACGTTTGGGGGTCGATCGATCGACCCTACAGGATTTTCGGCAGTTTGGCCTTGGGATTTATATGGGTAAATATTTTTATTGGATTTCCTACCTAGCATAATTAATAGGGGGAAATTAAATATGGTAGTTAATTCTTAACAATTATAAGGGAATATAACTAGGATTTGGAGGGTGTTTATGTGCGACACATTACAAATGAATTTTGACGAAATAAATTCTTAAGGATGAGAAAACGGACTGGGCGCATATGTTCAGGTATAGTAGTTGAGTGACACTACATTATTATTAAATTAATTGAGGTGAAATTAATTAATTTGGAGTCGGAATATAGACTTGGGTACTAATAAGATACGGGCCAAGTGAGCGAGTCTGGGTATTGGTTGTGTAACACCAAAGTGTTAAATTAATTAATGTGCAGATTAATTAAATTAGAGTCAGATTCTAGACTCGGGAAAGTATTATATTAATTAATGTGTAAATTAATTAAATTAGAGTTGGACCATAGACTCGGGGAAAATTATAGGCTAGTGCTACGAATTTTTGTGCACGGTAATGCCGGTAACTAATTATTATATATATACGATGTGGTGATAGTATATATATATATATATATATCGTATTTTCAATTAAACATCAGTGACTAGATATTTATTTAATTTATATGCTCTAGTGCTATCAAGGGAGGTTACGCGAATAGGGTGAATTCCCTAGCTTGAGGAGTAGGCTGAGTATATACCCAGGTCATAGCGTCCGTTATATGGGTGAGGGGCTTATCTCACTTTTAGAGAATGAATATGACTGCCTCCATTATGTTTATATTTTGGCCATGTTAGTGAGCGATTCTAACTTGGGGTAACTAGGTTATGCGAGTACATCTAGCTGGATATCACTTTAGAGAATACATACGATGAGTTATTACTCAGGAGGATGGCTATTTATATTCAACATATGTGTGAATGTTATAATATGGTTCTACATATATAATGTGATAAATAGTTCTATACGAATAATTAAATACAAGAAGTGAATTTTAATAATTATATATGGTTTATATTCATATTCAACATATGTGTGATAGTTGTAAGATAACTTTACGTATATAATGGGGTGAATAATTATATACGGGTAATTCAAATACATGGAGAAAATTGTATTATTCATATAACTAGTGAATGTTATATGGCTTTCAAGGAAAGATGATTAACTAAGTTATGGTGCTAAATTACTTATAAATCATGCATTGAAAATACTCGGGATTGAGTAGGGCGGTTGACAAGAGTTATATCAAGTATTTAGTTTCTAAGTAGAGGACTAAGTGGGATATAAAGAAAGCAATAGGTGTGCACATTAGTTGAGAGGCGAGTTTGTACTCAAGGGAGTGCGACACTAAATTAAATATGATGCACATTCATGCATTTTATATTACTGAAAGTTAATCATTTGCTAAATGTTTTCAAAATGTTTTGGGTTCTAACCCTTGCTATAAAACAATTTTCAAAACCTTTTAGGTGTCCAACCATAGGGACGCCAGGCTTGATATTCGATTCCAGGGACATTTAGTTGCGACACATGTGGATGCTAGCAGGATCTTGGATTAGACGCATCGTTCATTCTTTCCTAGAGTAGGAATTATCTATCAGTTTTAGTTTTACTTAGGGCTTGTCGCCCAGACTTTACAGTACAGTTTTTGGATTCATTTATTCAGTTGTTGGACGATTATTTTTTAGACTATTTACTTTTGTGGCCGATGGTTTATTCGACAAGTAGTTTATTTATTTATTCGATTAATTTGATTTAGATGTTGTGAATGGCTCATTGTATATCTTCACATGTTATTGTTTTTGTTTAAATAAAAAGATAAAATTTGGCACCGGCCTTTTGTAATACTAGGTGGTTAGTAAGTTTTAAAAAGTTTTTCGACAGTGATGCTAAGAATAAACCAATTGGGATTCCTGTTTTAATTTGATATAGGACGGATCACCCGGTATTTTATTAGGCGGGGTGTCATAGATGGTATCAGAACACGAGGTTATAATGTCCTTAGGATCTGTGCAGCTTTTCATGTTTTAGCTTAGCGTTCTTTGATGTAGATCCTTATGATAGGATTGTTGTATTCCTCTACGTATGTGACCTACGTTCTCCTACTATTAAGTATAGTGATGTGATTCATACACGAGTTCAATTGGGATTTGTACACCGAACATTCTTTGGGACGACCAACGAGGGTCATAGGAGGATTGTAGGAGGAGAGGCTCAATAGAAGACATGAGGTATTCTGGACATGGTGATCATGTTAGGAATCACCATGATTTTTGTTCAGGCCAGTGGTGGTAGAATAATCACTCGGGAGAGATAGTCTCCCAAGGACTGTTGTAAATAACGGTGGTACAATTTTAGCCTCACCCAGCATAGTCAGTAAGGGGTGGAGAAGGTGTGGAAGGACCCTTTTGGAAGGTCCATCTATAAGGATTCGAGTAGTAGAGTAGCGTGATAAGTCAATGGGAGGATATAACCCAAAGACAATTGTGTAGGGTGGTGTGCGGCGGCACTGAGGACTAAATTTTGAATGAAATTTTGGCCCACTGGGGAGGTGTTGTAGTGGTAGGAGTTAGTCACCACAACCATAGACAAATACGATGAATAATAAGGAATTTAGGGTGCGGTTTGACCGCAAATCTTCTCATCATCCATTTAAACCGGTAAGCAAAGGAGATTTCAGTACTTACTTCATAAGGGTCGGACAATGGCCGAGCATAAGGGAAAATTGAATTATGCAGCTAACTTCGTACCCAACGAGGTGGATGCAGAGGTCAAGGAGGGGTCCATGAGTTAATAATGGACTCGTGGGTAATACAAAAGCGTGGACGGAGAACTCCGGCTAGGATGACTGGTGCTATAGTCATCAAGGTATTATGTTTTCGATTTGATATCAATACTTCTGTGAGAAGGAAGCCAAGAGAGGTAGAGTATATAACCAAAAGGCAAGATTATATTTAGTAGTGCTAGTGAGCCACCACAAGGGGATACCCAGTAAAGGAAACCATCTATATGATTTATATCAGTTAAATTCCTACTGATTGATGGTGGATTTAATCCGGGTTGTCGAGGCCGACAACGAGTTCTATAGGGCCAGCAAAGCCAAAGGGACAATGAGGGTAAAAATTTGGGTCAAGAATACCAAGTACGCAAGAGGGACGACCCCGACATGGCCATTGGGTCCAGAGGTAGGGGATTGACACAGAGAGGGTTCTTATGTGTGGAAAGTGGGACCACAACAATTGATTATGTCCACAGTCAGTCAGGGGATAGGAATGGGATGCCCAACAGGGACAACAATTTGAAGTTTTGGTATGGTTTGATGAAAATATTATGTCCAGGAACCATTTAGGCCACCGCTGTATAGGCGAGTGGAAGTATGAGTTTTATCCTCAGATAGATGGAGTGAATTTTGTGACACGAGTGGTCACAGTATTCTTGTTAACAATATATTCGCGCGGGAGACGAGTTTAGTGGGTGTATTGCAGTATTACTACTTAGTGTATGTTTACCATGGGATAACGGGACTCTCTTCTATTTTATTTGCAGGGGAGAAGGTGTCAAATCTGAGAGGATATATAAGGTACGAGATTAGCTCATTTTGAGAGTGTCATGCGAGCATGATTTTATCATGGGTACAGATTGGTTAGCGTTGGGTAAGTGGTGGTGGGCGGTTACAGCAAGACTATCGTATTCGCTATTCCAGGGCATGATGTATATTTTATTTTTGCGATATTCTACCTGAAAGAGGGTCAGTCTCATGACAAATTTTAGTTTGAAGTAGACTTCAGAGGGTACAGTTGTCTAATTCTACTGGATCCCGGTGCGTAGGGACTTTTACTGATGTAATTCAGGGCATGGAGGATTAACCATAGGGCGGAGAGATTTAGCTTGTTAATGACTTAGCACTAAAGACTAAGTGATAGTGCCAGTGCGGCATTATATAACTCCTTTAGAGACGCGAGAGTCGACAATTAGACATGTGAGTAGAGGGACAGAGTTTTGGGTGTCTCGATTATATGCTCGGGTCTACGAAAATCAATAAACGACAATGCTAGTGTTTAATGCATTGGGGAAAGTTCTTTTGGACTCTATTGTGAAATGTTATGCGCATAAGCCCTAATAAACGTCGATAGTGGGAAGGCATCATTGGATGCTAGGACACCAGTTTAAATGGTGATTATTGAATGTGTAGAGAAAACACTTTGAACTGAGAGCTATTGCTCAAAAAGGCCAGTATAATTGGGTAGTGCTGCGAAAGAAGCACTAAGAAAACTTTTACAACGCAAGTTAATGGGCTGGGCAACATCGAGAAGATTAAATTGAGATTTTGGTAAATATCAAATGTAATCATATGATATAGTGTGATCTGTGGGATAACCTTGAAAGAAAAATATTAAGTATGTGACATCTGTGATGTTGTAAAAATATGCACGGGATTTAGGGTGTATGGGCGCCCTGTTTAGTGTGATTTCAGAATCGTCTTAAATAAAGAAATGTGTAAATAAGCGTGAAAACTACCTCCACCGTAGGGAGTGAAAAGGTGGGGGAGGCCTATGAAATAAGATATCCCTAGGAAAGGGAGAAACCCACATTTTTGGGAAACTATAAAAGATGATCACTTAGTTATATGCCCAGTGTGGTTTTACGCATAGACAAGGCGTAGATTCCTACCTGACAAAAACTGCACAAGGAATGGAGTTCTTGAGCATGGGAATTGGTGTTGAATGAGACATAGTGAATTTATCTCCAGGTAGACCATTTAAGGATGGAAAAAGGGTTGATTTGAAGGTATTAACTAGGAAATTTTTGAAAATTTTGAAATTTTATGGTTCCCGTAATGGAATTAATGCTCAGGTTGGTAAAAATCGTGGAGGGGTCAAGGTTTTCATTGGGTTGCTGAATGGATTGACCTAAACATAGATTGTTATCTCGGAATGGGTTATCTATCGAGTAGTATACCCAAACTTTACTATTATCGGGAAGGAGCGAAACAGAACAAGGTGTCGTCCAATATTGTTGGGAATTTGGGTGAAACCTTTCAGTCCCACCTCTGGTAAAAAGTGTCAGGAGGTGATAGGGATATAGTTACATATTGGGTTAAACATGTTGCCCTTAAGTCAATGGGTAGACAGGGAGTGGGGATTGTGCATTCAAGATTTTTGGGTAATTCGGGAGTAGGAATTACCATAGGTAGAGTTACGTGTCATGCCTCATAACGGTTTAGTCTACGTGACACCTTGGGAGACCCCATGGGAAAAGTTTCATTATCCAACTTTGGTAGATAAGAGGTGGGGAAATAACAAGATGCTAGGACCCGAAATTGGTTATGGTCCATCAGCGGGAATGGAGTAAGTTGTATCCTTTCGTATAGTTCAGGGACATAAGGAGGGGTACGTCACCGTGAGTTAAAGGTTGAAGTTTGATATGCTTAGTCACGGATGATGCAGGTGATTACCCGAAAGATAGTCATGCATTTGGCAATAAGGAAATTGACACCCATGCAGGAGGGGAATTTCCTACATAAAGATAGTAGAGCCGGTGGAGTATAGGCTCATCGTTTGAGGCACTGTATGGTCGGGGACCATCGAGTTAGATGTTGGTGACCATAGAGAGGGATTCCTAGAACGGGCCACTCGAGGAGATTGATTTGTAGCCAGACATCTCATTGAAGGAGAGATCCAAGGCTATTTTGGGTCGCAGTGAGCGAAAGCTATGATCTAAGATGGTGCCACTAGTCAGAGTTTGATGGGGACACAACAGTATTGACGAGTTTACGTGGGAGTGGGAGGAGGATATGTGATAGCAGTATCCACAGTTATTCGTCGCAGTTATGACCAAATTTTGGGGATGGAATTCCTTTTTTTTTGGGGGGGGGGGGGGGGGGGGGGGGAGTATGTAACACCCCGTATTTTCTGTGCATTTAATATTTAATTGATTCGAATTTTTTTGAATTACTTGTGTGTCGTAATTTAATTGAATTAATTATAGTAATATTTATTTAAATATTAATCGGAGAGTGAATGGTTAATATTAAAGAAAATTTAATTACTAAGTGAATAGTAATAATTGAATTACGTCGTAACATGTATTAGTGACGTGACATTTATTTATCTCAGTCGGGAGTCGGTATAGACTAATTTGGGTGTGAGATAAGGATTTTTATAAATTAATTCGGATGTTGATTATGAGTGCATGGTTGAGTCCGGATGGGCTAAGATAATCGGAAAAGTGTACCAGGGGGTAGTAAATGGGTCACGGGGCATTTTTAGGTATAATTGGGACCACACGGGAGTGTTCAGGTCATTTGGGCTTGGCCCATTAGGCTAAAAACGGGATTTGGTATAATGAAACTAGGTCTTAGAGTATTGAACGGAAGAAATAATAGGGAAATAGAGGAAGTAAATTGAGAGAAATCTGGGGAGATTTTGAAGACAAATCAAGAAAGGGATTTGGGTGTTCTTCATCAAACCCTCCTCTACCTCAACGGATCAGACTCTACGAACAATTAGGACAAGTGGTTAACTTGTTGTGATGTTTAATTGTGATATTCAACTCATATTTTTGTGATGTGTAAACCAAAATCCATTTTGGGAATAAATGGGTATGAAAATGGGGTTTTTGGTTAATGGAACACTTGAATGAAATTCAAATTAATATTGATTGTGTTACATAATTCCGAGTATGGATAATTGAATTGAATGTGAAACCCATTAGGAATTATGGACGAATATAGGATAATTAAATGGAAATTTGAATTGAGAGAATGGAAGCCCGGAAAATTCTCGCAAATCAAAAAGTAGAAACTCATGAGAATTAAATTGAGTTTAACGTTTCATAAGATGCTTTGATCCTATTCCTATGTAGATATGTTGTTGTGATTGGGTTAAACCAGGGGAAGGGATAAAACTTGGAGAAACTCGTTAATGGTGGAAATAGAGCATCAGAGAAGACATACACCTGCTCGATCGATCGAACGACGATTAGGGGTCGATCAATCGATCCTATAGGAATTTGGGCAGTTTGGCCTTGGGATTTATATGGGTAAATATTTTGAATGAATTTCCTGCCTAGCATAATTAATAGGGGGAAATTAAATATGGTAGTTAATTCCTAACAATTATAAGGGAATATAACTGGGATTTGGAGGGTGTTTATGTGAGACACATTACGAATGAATTTTGACGAAATAAATTCTTAAGGATGAGATAACGGAGTGGGCGCATATGTTCGGGTATAGTAGTTGAGTGACACTACATTATTATCAAATTAATTGAGGTGTAATTAATTAATTTGGAGTCGGAATATAGACTCGGGTAGTAATAAGATACGGGCCAAGTTAGCGAGTCCAGGTATTGGTTGAGTAACACCAAAGTGTTAAATTAATTAATGTGTAGATTAATTAAATTAGAGTCGGATTATAGACTCGGAAAAGTATTATATTAATTAATGTGTAAATTAATTAAATTAGAGTTGGACCATAGATCGGGAAAAATTATAGGCTAGTGCTACGGCTTTTTGTGCACGGTAATGGCGGGAACTAATTATTATATATAAACGATCTGGTGATAGTATATATATATATATATATATATCGTGTTTGCTATTAAATATTAGTGACAAGATATTTATTTAATTTATATGCTCTAGTGCTATCAAGGGAGGTTGCGTGAAGAGGATGAATCCCTTAGCTGGAGGAGTAGGGCGAGTATATCCTCGGTCATAGCATCCGTTATATGGGTGACGGGCTTATCTCACTTTTAGGGAAGGAATATGACCGCTTCCATTATGTTTATATTTTGGCCAAGTCAGTGAGCGATTCTAACTTGGGGCAACTAGGTTATGCGAGTACATCTAGTGGGATAGCACTTTAGAGAATACATCCGGTGAGTTATTACTCGAGAGGATGGGTTATATTTATATTCAACATATGTGTGAATGTTGTAATATGGTTCTACATATATAATGGGATAAATAGTTATATACGAGTAATTAAATACACGAAGTGAATTGTAATAATTATATATGGGCTATATTCATATTCAACATATGTGTGATTGTTGTAAGATAAATTTACGTATATAATGGGGTGAATAATTATATAAGGGTAATTCAAATACATGGAGAAAATTGTATTATTTATATATCTAGTGAATGTTATATGGCTTTCAAGGAAAGACGATTAACTAAGTTAAGGTGGTAAATAACTTATAAATCATGCATTGAAAATTCTTGGGATTGAGTAGGGCGGTTGACAAGATTTATATCAAGTATCTAGTTTTGGGGTAGAGGAATAGGTGGGATATAAAGAAAGCGTTAGGTGTGCACATTAGTTGAGAGGTGAGTTTGTTCTCAATGGAATGCAACACTAACTTAAATATGCAGCGCATTCATGCATTTTATATTACTGCAAGTTAATCATTTGCTAAATGTTTTCAAAATGTTTTGGGTTCTAACCCTTGCTATAAAAATAATTTCAAAACCTTTTAGGTGTCCAACCACAGGGACGTCAGGTTTGCTATTCGATTCCATGGACACGTAGCTGCGGCACATGTGGATGCTAGCAGGAGTTTGGATTAGAGGCATCGTTCGTTCTTTCCTAGAGTAGGAATCATATATTAGTTTCAGTTTTTCTTAGGGCTTATCGCCCAGACTTTACAGTACAATTTTCAGATTCATTTATTCAATTGTTGGACGATTATTTTTTAGACTATTTACTTTTGTGGCCGATGGTTTATTCGGCAAGTAGTTTATTTATTTATTCAGTTAATTTGATTAAGATGTTGTGAATGGCTCATTGTATATATCCACATGTTATTGTTTTTGTTTAAATAAAAAGATAATATTTGGCACCGATTTTTTGGGATACTAACTGGTTAGGTAGTTTTAAAAAAAAATCGACAGTGATGCTAAGAATGAACCAACTGTGATTCCTATTTTAATTTGATATAGGACTGATCACCCGGTATTTTATTAGGCGGGGTGTCACAATAATATGTATTAAAATAATGCAAGAATATGACAAATGCGAAAATGGGGGATTTTGGAAAATTGGAAAATAGGACTCGAGTCTCGGGTTTTAATCCAAAATGACTACGTAGCCTATAAAGGCATCAAAGTCCACATAGTTCACATGCGACATAGGCGTGGGATTTATCCCATAGATTAAAACAAGATTTTATTATATGTGTGTGTGTGTGTAGAAAATGTGTTTTAGTTTTGGAAAGGTGGGATGGATAATCCCGTTTGGAATTTATGGGCATAACCCTCTTTTTATTTGTTTTTTTTATAGAAAATAAAGTATGTGCAATATAACTAAAACAAAATATGAGATGTTAATGTGTATGAACTAAAGAAAAACTAGATTATGAATTTAATGTAATTAATGCAAAAACAAGAAATTTAAAGAGAGAGAGAAGGATTTGGACCTTCTTTGATGCTTGATCTTGATCTTGATCTTGATCTTGATATTGATATTGATCTTGATCTTGAATAAACTCCCTTGAATGTTGAGATGAATGTTGGATGAGAGAGGATGAGATTTTTCCAAATTGGATATGAAAGGGATGGGAATGTAAGATTGAATGGAATTTCACATGAGAAAACTTCACTGATTGCAAGAGAATGTAGTTGAGATCACTAATGCTGATGGATCTTTTGATTTGGGAGTGAGGTCATGCCCTTTATTTATAGGGTAAGGGGGTGACTATAGACATGGTACCAGTCCTTCCAATTGGTAGGTAATCCTAGGCACACTACTGATAGGCAGGAAAATGGATCTGCCAATTGGTAGTCTCGTGCTAATTTTTCGAGAAAAATGATCATAAAACGCAATTTGTTAATCAAAATTGCACATGGGTCATACCATTAGAAAGGAAATTCAGATATCTTTAACAGTCCTTTAGACCACTCCCGAGTCTGGGAGTTGACTTTGGGTCAAATATGGCTCGGAAGCGCACGTCGGTCCTTTGGACGGGAGATTATCGGATGGAAACTGATCGTTCGTTCGAACGGTAAGTCAGAATCGTGCATGGGGTGGACCATTGGAAAGTTAAGGCGATGTACTTCTACATTACAAAGAGCTTCCCTCGGTTCGGAAAGTTGACCTTGGTCAACCGTGCTCGAAAGCTCCCAGTGACCTCTCGAAGTAAAACAAATCGTTCGTCAGTATCGTAAGTCAGAATCTCGCATGGGGCAGACTATTGAAAAGGGTATTTAGTGCCAATAGAAGATTCATCCAGTCTCATTTGAGTTGAAGAGTTGACCTCAGTCAAATGGAGCCTGGGATCGCCCAGTGGCCACTAAATCAGTTTTTGAGGAAAAATGGATCGTTCGTCTAAACGGTTATGACATTTCACGCATGAGGTGGACCGTTAGAATGTACTGTCTACAGAGCCCCTCAACGGGTGATCTTAGAACAAGTGAAAGCCATCGAATAGACACCACATGATGTTTTCAAAAGAGGTCGATTGTGCGGATCTAAGGGACGAGGATGAGGTCGATTTTGAGGATCTACGGATATATTGAGGATGGATGATTCTATGAGCCGACATCAATTCTAAGGACCTAGGGTAGGAGCGACCAATTCTGTGGGTCGAGGTCAATTTTGAGGACCTAAGTTATAAAGACCAATTTTGCTGGCCGAGGTCAATTTTGAGAACTTAAGTACAAATGACCAATTCTGAAGGTCAAAGCCAATTCTAAGGGCTTAAGTAAAGATGACTATTTCTGAGGGTCGATGTCAATTCTGAGGGCTTAAGTAGAGATGACCATTCAGAGGGTCGAAGCCAATTCTGAGGGCTTAAGTTGGTGTGACCAATCCCGCGGGCCAAAGCCAATTATAAGGGCTAAAGTAGAGATGACCAATTCTGCAGGTCGAAGCCAATTATGAGGGCTTAAGTACAAGTGACCAATTCTATGGGTCGAGGTCAATTTTGAGGACCTAAATAAAAGCGACCAATTCTGAGGGTCAAAGCCAATCCTGAGGGCTTAAGTAGAGGTGACCAATTCTGTGGGTTGAGGTCAATTCTGAGGACCTTTAGTTGAAACGACCAATTCTGAGGGTCAAAGAAATTTCTAAGGGCTTAAGTATAAGACGACTAATTTTGAGGGTGAAAACCAATTCTAAGGGCTTGAGTAGAGATGGCCAATTCTGTGGGTCGAAGCCAATTCTGAGGGCTGAAGTTGTAGTGACCGTGGGGAAATTTTGGATAATCTACTAGGAAAATTATCGTGTGGTTCTATTGGAGATTTTGGAAAAGCATTTTATTTTGAGTTTTTGGTTTCGTTGGGTAAGAAGAATTAATCTGAGGATTGGATATTTCCTTGTTAAGGAATTTTACGGTGTCTTTTGGAGATGTTAATGGGGAGATATCCAATTGATTTTGGGAATTCCGATGGTTATGTAAGTGTTACAGTGGGAAAGTAAGTGTGGTAAAAATGTTTTTCTTAGTGAAAAAGGTTCTAAAATTCATTTGGTAATTTTAGGAATTTGGGGGGGAGTTTTAAGGATTTTTCAGCATCTCTCGTGAATTTTTGTACGAAATTTTAGGGAAGGTGTCGACCGACATAGTGTGAAGGGTGCTAAACGATAGTGGCATGGTCTTTTGGGGTACCTCGAGCAGGTGAAGGGAGAGTGACGATTGATATGTTGTCGGGAGATTTTGATGTACATGCCCCTTAACTTCCTATAAAAGGGGGCGATATCTCCTCATTTTTCGTAGCTTCCAGACTTGCACTCTTTAGCTATTTCCTTCTGCAAACTGTTTTTGTATTCCAAAACCAAGAAATGGCTGATTTCTCAAGCAATAATGTCCACATGGCGTGGCTAAATGTCGACGACTGGGCAAACTTGGAATGGTGGGCTAGGGTGCCCCTTTTGCTGGGCAGTGAGAATGCTTTTGACTCATTCGAGCCAGTTGCGGATGATCGGACTCTTTTGCACGAGCCGGCGCACCATCGATCTTTTAGGGTGGTGAACCTTGGCATCATTATAAATGTTGATGACCTTTGATATTCTTTTCTTCTTTTTTGGTGATATTTCCTTATTTCTTTGAATTTTGACAAGGGTTTATTCCTTTTTGTCTTGACAGACTAATATCTCTATGTCGAACCTGCGTTCTCGAGGGACGATGAGGCTTAAGGATGTCTAGGAGCGCCTTCTGTCCGTGGTGCATTGGGTGGTTTCATCAACTGGTTTTGGGAGACTGGCGTCTACATTAGATGAGACACCTCGTTCTACGGCTATTCTTTGCGCTTTGGGGGAGAGGTGGTGGGACACCACCCATAACATGCATTTTGCTATCAGAGAGATAACGTTGACTCCCATAGATGTGCAACAGCTGCTGGGGATGGATTGTGAGGTGTCCCAGATAGAGGTGGATTGGACATTGTGGGTGACTCCAACGGTGGTGGAGGCGGCGTTAGGTGATGTTGAGAGGATATTCTCGGGGACTCTATTCGTTTATCTCTTTTGAGGGAGTTATTATGGTGTCAACAGATCAACGAGACAGAAGGTTGACCGGTGCGGCAGATGTCCCATCTATTTATTCTGCTTTTTTTTGGGAGGGTTCTTGGTGGCGACGAGTGGGGACGTCGTCCACTTGTGGTTTTTGCCATTTTTGAGGGTATTTTCAAATATCCCTCTTTTCATTTTCTCTGGATACATTCAGCCAGTGCTGCCGGCAGACCTTTACTGGCGCCACGTATCTTCTGAAGGTATTATTTATTTTGTGCATTTTCCTTTATTCATTTACATTTTCCTTTTATGCATTCACATTTTCGTTTATGCATTTTATTCACAATTTCTTGATTTCTGACCCTTGTCCTTTGCAGACGTGGTTCTATGAAGTGATTAAGCTTAACACCTAATTAGTACCTTTGAAGGACGAGTCTGATGGAAATTTCAATCGAATGTACCGGTGGCGGAAGTCCAATCGGAAGTCGAGGAAGTCCCTCTCTTAGGAAGCGGTGATCAGGTCTTACACGGCCTGACGAGCGATCGTGTAATTCATCTTTCTTCTTGAGACCATTTTTCCTTGATGATATTTTCAGATATTTATTTTTCATTGGTGATCTTGCAGGTGACCTTCTATCTTTGAGGGATGACCATCCATCACACGGGGGTGACCGGGGGGAATGCGTAGCTGTGGTGTCTGCTAGCGCATGAGTTTGGCTACTCTTGGTATCTGGGAGAGAGAGTAGTCCGATAGGTGGTGGAGGACGAGGTGATGGTTCCACCTATAAGGTCCTCGATATACATGAGGAAATAGCGGGAGATGTCAGATGATGCACAAGTGGCGGCGATGATCTATGAGCCTTACTCGTTATATACCGACATGATGGCGACATATGATTATCTGAAGTTCGTGTCGAGCTGGTTGATGCCGTCCAATATATATGACATGATTCCTCTCTCCTAGAGGGTTCGAGTCAGCCAATGGGGTCTTCCCACAGCGCAGGTGGTGCGTCGACATTGGCAGCGACAACGACCTCGAAGGTTACCTTTGTGCGTCTTGCTCCTCCACCTTATAACATCCGGCAGACTGATAAAAAGGTCGGTGTGTATGCTTCATCGTCCCAATGCGATGGACTCGGAGGAGTTAGGGATGACAGAGGAGGTTCTTCATCCAGCGGTGTACTTTTCATCTCTTAGTCTTTTGATTTTCTGATTTATTTCTTTGCCTCAAAATGATTGATTTGCTCTTTTTTATTTTTCTTGCAGCATATTCGAGTGTCAACCAACTGGCTGAGGGATATTCGGGATTGGATAGTTTTCGCGATTGCTCACATTTGGGAGTCAATCCCAGTTCCTTCTTGTCTGGTGCCATTTTCCTCATCTGAGGAGGGGTCTGGTTCGTGGAGTGAACGTACGTCGCCTCATCACCGGGGAAAATGAGCACGCCGCAAGGATGGAGGTTCTTAGAGAGAGAGAGAGAGAGAGAAAGAGAAGAAAGATGGAGATAAAGTGAGAGAAAGAGAGAATGTAGGTATGTGAGAGAGAGAGAAAGAGAAAAGAGTGTGAGAGAGAGAGATGTGGGTTCGAGCTGAGTCCCGTTGTATTTTCCTTTCCTGCAAGAAATATGTAAACAAAAAATTCTATGCAATGAAGTTTTTTATTAATTTTTTATTTTAGTGACTTAATGCATATGTTCTTTTTACTTTGCTGCTGAGATCGTAAAAAGAATTTCAAAATGATTTGAGAAAAAATTATTTTAAAACAGGATGAGTAAGAATGTAGGGAGAAGGAAATTTTGAATTCATTAGAATAAAAAATATTTTTATTGAGTTTTTTTATTTTGACAAAAGGAACTTTTCAAATATAGGGGGTTGCCGATCGGCATGCCCCTTGTCTTTCCCATCGACATGTCAGTCCAGTCTAATCAACCAAGGCTTTGATTGAACTTTCTTCAATTGCTTGGTACTTGGTGGGACAGGTTTTCTCTGAAATCTACAGGTTTTTTGTCTTTGGATGAGGCTTTCCAAGTATAAATAGGGGGTAAGGTTGGAGCATTTTATTCACCTCTCCTCATTCCTTTTCTTTTTCATTCTTCTAACTTCTTATATAATCATTTTTCAATATGGCTCTCCCCAGAAGTGTTGAATTTGCTACTTACCTTGAAAACTTGAAGGCCATGTGATCATATAATTGAAGCACCTTATACCTTTGACTTGCTTAAGTCTATATTGTATAAGTGTTCATCTAATTTGGAAATAGTGACAAAATTTATTGTCTAACCTAGAATCCAAAGAACCTCAGACTTATTCTCTCTAATCCTCTTCAATAATCCAAACAAGGTATAAATTGAATCACACTACACACATTAGAAGTGCATACATGTGTATATATTGCTCATAATTGATTGTGTGTTAAATTCCCCTTAAAATGGTGTTTTAATAATTTTTTGGGAATTTTTAAACATTTTTAAAATAATGTTTTCTTTAATAAAAGTGTGTTTATAAACTTTGTGGGGTTAAAATGCCATTATGAAAAATTAGCTTTTCATTAAAATGTTTGATTGGGTAGAATATCAATGCGCCAGAGACTTTAGGGTGTTACCTGTAATTATTTTGGACGCGCGTTTGCCAGCCAATGAAATGCCAACACTTGCCATGCTCCTGTTATCTCATTTGTGTTTGTTTTGTGAGAGAACTTCCTGGTGTATTGTGGATCGTTAGATCAAACATTATCTATGGCCTGCATGTGTTCTAAGTCTATCCATGTGTTATCACTGTGGACCAATCACCATCGTTTTAACCCACCGCTTTTTTACCACCCTTGGATCAAGTCAATAATAGGAAGACTGCATCTCAACCGTTGATTTCTATCAGCGATCCAGAACCTTCCTTGGCTCCTATATAAATCCTCTCATTCTCAGCCTTTTAAGACTTTTGGCACTCGTCTAATTTGAGAGAAAAAAAGAGAGAAGAGAGAAAAGAAAAGAAAGAAAAGAGAGAAGAGAGAGAAAGGGAATCTGAGTTAGAGAAACCCTAACCCTAACCCTAAAACAACTTCAAAACATATTCAAACCTTCGTACTTTCAGAAATCCAAACACAACCTTGAGTGTTTGAGAGAGAGTGGTGTTACTGGTTTGATCGTTTGTAGATGTAACCTCTTGATCTGTGATCTTGTTACCAACTTAGACATTTTGGTGAGATCTGTATTTCTTTTTCATAGAAATCTTAGATCTACACTATTGCATGTTATATATCACTAGATCTGCATATTTGTTTCTTGTTTTAAGAAAATATTTGTTGATTTAGATCTGTAAATATTTTATGTTTTCTGTTCTTATGAAACTAAACCTTGACCTAGTTGGATTCTCACTTGGAGATTTTCAATCTCAAAAATATTTTTAAAAGCTGAGATTGATTAAAATATTGACCGATTTTGAAGCAAGATATCCGTGGAATCTGGGATAGATTAAAAGGTCAAAAAGGTTCCAAGTTTTGTAAGAAAGAAAGAAAAGAAAATCACAGCATATAGTCTTTATATGTAATTTTCTAGGACTGTTTGTACAAACTAAGTGTGTGTGAGTTCATGCATGTGTTTAGAAATCACATCACAAACACTTGACACACTACCACACTGAAAGTGTTGGGTATAAGATCAAAGATTATTGAGTCGACGCAAGGAAAGTTAAAGCAAAGGGGAAGTTATCAAACTGGAAGAACATCATCAACAATCAGATCTACAAATAAGTTAGAAGGACACTAAGTGGGGTATAATCCTAAACTTAGAATAGGCTGAGTTGTGTGCATGTATGTTGTATTGTTTGTAACTGCTATTTTTTTTAGTGGATTTTTACTTTCGTGACTTAGAAGTCACCGTGGATGTTTCCTCTATTGGGAGAGGTTTTACCACGTTAAAAATAGTGTGTTATGATTATCTTCATCTCCTCATCTCATTCTATAGTGTGCTGAATTTTTGAAACTATCTTAGTTTTAAAACTGATTACAAAGTCTTGGTTATTCTCGTACATAAGTTTTTGTAAACACATCTTGTTGTTTATCATTTTTATTTTCAAAAGAAAAGGGTTTCTTCAACAAACATCTCGGAGTTGCTTATACAGTTTAATCTTGTATTAAACGGCATTAGTAACGTTTTTCAATTGGTATCAGAGCCCTGTAAACTTTTATTTAAAAGGATCTTGTGTTTCTGAAATCATTTTCTGAAAATCTTAACTATGGACGAGAAGAATGAAAGGTTTGGTAATCTGTCCAGACCTCCACTCTTTGATGGAAACAACTTTGCTTACTGGAAAGTAAGAATGGTTGCCTTCATCCAAGGGACTTTAGGAGATGATGTGTGGGACATTATTGAAAATGGATATACTTATCCTACTAAACCAGCCACTGAAGGAAGTGATGAGAGGGTAAAGAAAATCTTAAGTGAGTTTACCCAAGAAGAGAAAACTATTTCTCGTAATAACAATAAAGGCAAGAATGCCATCTTTATGTCTGTTAATGAGTATGAGTTCAAGAGAATCTCATTTTGTGCCACTTCCAAGGAAGCTTGGGACACATTAATCAATGCCCATGAAGGAGACTCAAGAGTTAAAGCTGCTAAAACTCAAATGCTTACCCAGCAGTACAACTCTTTAATTATGTCTGACTCTGAGTCTTTTGATGACTTTTACATGAACCTAACTGATATAGTTACTAAGTTGCATGCTAATGGTATAACATATGATAGGAATGAGATTGTTTCTAAAATCCTAAGATCATTACCACAAAAGTTTGACAACAAAAGGTATGCTATTGAGGAGATGACTGATCAAAACCTCACCCCTGAGTTACTCAGTAGCAAACATAGGACTGTGGAAATGGAATTAGACTTTAAGAAATAATTAAATCAGTCTCAAAGAAAACAACCCAACTCTAACTTGAGTTTTTCCTCCAAGATATCTAAACATAAGACTAATTTGACCAACTATGACTCTGATGAGGAGTGTGATATAGACAAACTAGAAATCAGATTGCCTTAATGTCCAAACAATTTAAGAAAATTGTTAAATTTAGAAACAAACAGACATCTAAACAAGGCAAGCCTAATTATCCAACTGTGTCTATTCCCAAACCTCATGATAGAGGTCTTGACAAACATCCTAAGGACAATAACTTCAGATCTAACAGAGACCTTAAAAAGATTGAATGTTTTAGATATGGGAAACTAGGTCACATTGCTCACGATTGCAGAGTTAATCTGAATAAAACCAACACACACAATAGAGCCAATGTCTGTAAAACATGGGATGATTCAAGTGACTCTGATGAAGAGGAACTTGAGTCATCTAATGTACTTGACCCTTGCATGTCTTTTTTTGCTAAGATCATTTACAATGATGATATGCCTGTGTGTGATAATGATACCTCTACTCCTGCTTTTGTGAATACTACTTTGACTGGCCTAGATGCCTTGTTATCTGAAAATGTTGCTAGCTCTAGTTCCGTGTGTGTGAGTCAAAGTGATCTCGATAACGACGATGTAAATGGGTGCATGAGTACTAAAACTGAATCATTAGGGGTCATTGCACACACTTCACTTAGCGACTCAGACACAGATGACCTCCCAGATATTCATACTTTGTATGCTAAAACTCTTAAAAAAGGCACTAGACTGGAGAAAACTGTTAGAGACCTGACTAAGAAATTAGATGATCTAAGTCTTATTGTGAAGCTAAATGACGAAGAGTACACTAACCAGTGTCTGACACATCAATCAGAAATTGAAACTTTTGATCAAAAATTAAAAGAGTTGATTAAAAATAATGAAACCCTGGAAATGAAATACAAGGGAACATTATTAGAACTGGAAGAAGCAAAAACAAAGACAACAATTGTTTTAAAAAAAAATTCTAAGTTTGAAAACAATTCAAATTGTTTCACTGACTTTGTTGTTAATTCTAAGACCAATTCTGATGATAGAACCGGTATTGGTTTCTGACCTAAGAATAAACCACAAACTAAAAATTTTGAACCTATCAAGTTTGTGTCTGGGGGAAAAAGACTAATCGAAACATGTCCAGATTTTCATTTTATTAAAAAGGAATATGATCAAAAGCAACAACAGAAAGACATTGGAGAGTCTAGTAACTCTAAGGCTGACAGTACACTTGAGACTAAATACATATGTCCTTTTATCAGAAAGGCTGAGTCTACCTTTAAAACCATACCTCCTAGGAATCAGAATTCTGAACAGAATCCTGTTAAACCCATCTTTAGAAGTTTTCCTAAGGAAGTACATCACTCAAGCAATCAATATTGCTCCTACTGTGACGTTTATGGTCATTCCTTTGAAGGTTGTTATGCTAGGCGTCTAAACACCCCTGTGTACAACACTTCTGTTTACAAGAACTTTAACTATTCTAGGCAAAATCATAACCATTATGTCCTTCCAAGACAACCTGACAAGAACTCTAACTACAGGAATAGAAGGACCAAAACTAAGAGTGCATTTAAGAGAAAGGCTCCCAGAAACTTTCCTAAACCAAAAGCTCAACTTTTCCACAAAAATCAGTTTGTTGCTCCAAATATTTTTCAACAAAAAGCTGATTCTCAAAAATTTTATCAAATAAGAGCAAACTTGCGCAAAATTAAAACTAGAGCTATTTGGGTTAGAAAATATGATCTTTTACCCCAAATGAAGTGTAACATTGTTATCACTGCTTTAAAAGCTGAACACACTTCATCTGGTGGGTATTTAGATTCAGGATGCTCTAAACATATGACAGGAGATGAAACCAAACTCTTAAACAAAACCAGATTTTCTGGAGGTAAAGTAGTTTTTGGCGACGGAGTTTCATCCCAGATCATAGGTAAAGGAACCCTAAAAGAAGAGGGAATGCCTGTTTTGGAAAATGTACTTTTAGTTAAAGGCCTTAAATCCAACCTCCTAAGTATATCACAATTTTGTGACTCAGACCATACAGTTACCTTTTCAAAGAACAATTGCAAAATTCTAAATGATATTGGTGAATGCATTATTACCGGATTTAGAACACCTGACAATTGCTATACTGTCAAGACTAGTTCTGAAACCTGTAACATTGTCAGAATGGATGACAATGAAATCTGGCATAATCGTATGGGTCACCTAAGTTATGATATCCTTGGTAGATTGTCTAGTCAAGAGATTGTTAGAGGAATTCCTAAAATTAAACCTATTTCCAGTGTTGTTTGTGGTCATTGCCAGGAAGGAAAAATAGTTAAGACTTCGCATAAAAAAGTTAAAGACATTCTCACCTCTAGACCTTTAGATCTCATCCATATGGACCTTATTGGTCCCTCTAGAACTGTTAGTCTTTGTGGACACAGTTATATCCTTGTCATGGTTGATAATTTTACACGATTCACTTGGGTTGCCTTCTTGAAACATAAATC
Source organism: Sambucus nigra (assembly GCA_949130495.1). Lineage (NCBI taxonomy): Eukaryota > Viridiplantae > Streptophyta > Magnoliopsida > Dipsacales > Adoxaceae > Sambucus > Sambucus nigra. The sequence continues at coordinate 481,757,241 of OX422215.1, read as the reverse complement.
TGACACATTTCAGAAATTTTTGAAAATTTTACTAAGAATTGAAAATGAGAAGGACACACAAGTCAGTCGCATTCGTAGCGATAGAGGGGGAGAGTTCATAGACACGGGAATAGTTGAATATAGTGACTTCAACAGTTACAAACACGAATTCAGTGCCCCTAAGACTCCTCAGCAGAATGGTGTTGCCGAAAGGAAAAACCGAACTCTTCAAGAGATGGCGCATGTCATGTTGCATGCCAAATCTCTACCTAAGTACTTCTGGCTAGAATCTATTAGAACTGCTTGTCATATTATAAATCGGGTTTACCTTAGGAAAAACACTAAACAAACCTCTTATGAGTTGTAGTACGGTAAGAAGCCTAATCTGAAAGATCTAAGAACTTTCGGAAGTCAGTGTTATGTCTGTAAAGACAGAGAACATTTGTCTAAATTCGAGACGCATGGTGATAAAGCCATCTTTTTAGGTTACTCACCAAACAGTCGTGCATATCGTATATACAATCTGCGTACTAAGACCCTTATGGAGTCGATAAATGTAATTGTAAGCGACACTATTATTGAAAATAAGATATCTGAATCACCTATTGTGGTTGAATCTGAAAATGATTTCAAAAACAATTCACCAGAAATAGATGACTCATTACCTATTGAGATTCCAGAAGTACCTGGATGGGTCTCTAAAGATCATCCCATTGACAACGTGGTCGGTAATCCTAATGAGCCAGTACGTACTAGATCCCAGTTAAGAAATTATGCTAATTACGCATGTTTCGTCTCCCTTGTGGAACCAAAAAATGTTAATGAAGCATTGAATGACACACACTGGATTTCTGCTATACAGGAAGAACTTTTACAATTTGTCATTCACGATGTCTGGTATCTTGTACCGCGGCCTCAAAACAAAAATGTTATTGTCACACGTTGGATCTTTAAGAACAAATCTGATGAAAATGGGGTAATCCTTAGAAACAAAGCTAGACTAGTTTCTCAAGGTTACTCACAAATAGAAGGGATAGATTTTAGCGAGACATTTGCCCCTGTCACTCGTCTTGAATCTGTTCGACTTCTTTTCGCCATAGCGTGTCACTTAAAATTTACACTTTATCAAATGGATGTCAAGTCTGCCTTCCTCAATGGAATTCTGTTCGAAGAAATGTATGTAGAACAACCCAAAGGGTTCATTGACCCAAAATACCCAGACCATGTCTTTCGTCTAAAAAAGGCTTTATATGGCTTAAAATAAGCTCCTAGAGCTTGGTATGAACGCCTATCCAACTTTTTGTTGGATAAGGGTTTTAAGAGAGGAGGAAATGACCAAACCCTCTTTGTCAAACATTTTGACAAAAACATTATTATAGCCCAAGTCTATGTAGAAGACATCATCTTTGGGTCTACTTCAACATCTGAAGTTAAATCCTTTTCTGCTATTCTGCATAAGGAGTTTCACATCTCCCTTATGGGGGAGCTACAGCTTTTCTTAGGATTTCAAGTGAAACAGAATTCTGATGGATTATTTGTCTCTCAAACTAAGTATGCCTTAGATCTTGTTAAGAAATTTGGTTTAGATAATGCTAAAGTTGCCAAAACGCCAATGAGTACTACTGTTAAATTATGTAAAGATGAAAATGGAAAGTCAGTTGATTCTACACTTTATCGTAGTATGATTGGTAGTCTACTCTATCTAACTGCCTCACGACCAGATATAATGTATGTTGTATCTCTATGTGCTCGTTACCAGAATAACCCTAAAGAGAGCCATTTATCTTGTGTAAAACGTATAATAAAGTACATAAAAGGCACTCTTAATCTTGGACTTAGGTACACTAATGATACCTGCAGCGCCATCATAGGGTATACTGATGCTGATTGGGCCGGTTGTACTGATGACAGTAAAAGTACATCAGGTGCTTGTTATTATGTCGGCAATAATTTAGTAGGTTGGAGTAGCAAAAAACAGAATTGTACATCTTTATCTATGGCTGAGTCCGAATATATAGCAGCTGGAAGTTGTTGTGCTCAATTGTTATGGATAAAACAAATGTTAAGCGACTATGGGATTAAAGAAGATCAGTTACAATTGTATTGTGACAATCAAAGCTCCATTAACATATCTAAAAACCCGGTTCAACACTCGCGAACTAAGCATATTAAAATAAGACATCACTTTATACGTGAACTTGTTGAGACTAAGGAGTTAGAAATTCATTACCTACCTATTGATTTGCAACTTGCAGACATGTTCACTAAACCTCTAGACTATAACAGATTTCTATATTTGCGTAATTCTATAGGTATGGTATGTGCTGATTAAGCTCTTAAGACCATAATTTTTTACCCTTTGTCCATTTGAGACAAAATGGGGGAGAAATTTGAGTCTTACGGGTTTAATGTTTTGTTCACATTTCATCTAATCTGCTTGATCTTAGTGCATATTTACAGGAACGTCTTCTACTGATTTTCTACCATTTCTCTCTAGTGTACAAATTTGTAAAATAGTTGAGTTATGTAATTTTTGACTTTCTAGGAAATGGGTAGATAGTATCTTTTGTATAGGACTAGGTTTTATTTTTTGGTTCCCTAAGAGTTTAAGATAACTCAAAGGAGATTTTGTCTCATATTTCCAAAGGGGGAGATTCAAGCACCTTATACCTTTGACTTGCTTAAGTCTATACTGTATAAGTGTTCATCTAATTTGGAAATAGTGACAAAATTTGTTGTCTAACCTAGAATCCAAAGAACCTCAGACTTATTCTCTCTAATCCTCTTCAATGATCCAAACAAGGTATAAATTGAATCACACTACACACATTAGAAGTGCATACATGTGTATATATTGCTCATAATTGATTGTGTGTTAAATTCCCCTTAAAATGGTGTTTTAATATTTTTTTGGGAATTTTTAAACATTTTTAAAATAATGTTTTCTATAATAAAAGTGTGTTTATAAACTTTGTGGGGTTAAAATGCTATTATGAAAAATCTGTTTTTCATTAAAATGTTTGATTGGGTAGAATATCAATGCGCCAGAGACTTTAGGGTGTTGCCTGTAATTATTTTGGATGCGCGTTTGCCAGCCAATGAAATGCCAACACTTGTCATGCTCCTGTTATCTCATTTGTGTTTGTTTTGTGAGAGAACTGCCTGGTGTATTGTGGATCGTTAGATCAAACGTTATCTATGGCCTGCATGTGTTCTAAGTCTATCCATGTGTTATCACTGTGGACCAATCACCATCGTTTTAACCCACCGCTTTTTTACCACCCTTGGATCAAGTCAATAATAGGAAGAGTGCATCTCAACCGTTGATTTCTATCAACGATCCAGAACCTTCCTTGGCTCCTATATAAACCCTCTCATTCTCAGCCTTTTAAGACTTTTGGCACTCGTCTAATTTGAGAGAAAAAAAAAGAGAGAAGAGAGAAGTGAGAGAGAAGAGAGAAAAGAAAAGAAAGAAAAGAGAGAAGAGAGAGAAAGGGAATCTGAGTTAGAGAAACCCTAACCCTAACCCTAAAACAACTTCAAAACATATTCAAACCTTCGTACTTTCAGAAATCCAAACACAACCTTGAGTGTTTGAGAGAGAGTGGTGTTACTGGTTTGATCGTTTGTAGATGTAACCTCTTGATCTGTGATCTTGTTACCAACTTAGACATTTTGGTGAGATCTGTATTTCTTTTTCATAGAAATCTTAGATCTACACTATTGCATGTTATATATCACTAGATCTGCATATTTGTTTCTTGTTTTAAGAAAATATTTGTTGATTTAGATCTGTAAATATTTTATGCTTTCTGTTCTTATGAAACTAAACCTTGACCTAGTTGGATTCTCACTTGGAGATTTTCAATCTCAAAAATATTTTTAAAAGCTGAGATTGATTAAAATATTGACCAATTTTGAAGCAAGATATCCGTGGAATCTGGGATAGATTAAAAGGTCAAAAAGGTTCCAAGTTTTGTAAGAAAGAAAGAAAAGAAAATCACAGCATATAGTCTTTATATGTAATTTTCTAGGACTGTTTGTACAAACTAAGTGTGTGTGAGTTCATGCATGTTTTTAGAAATCACATCACAAACACTTGACACACTACCACACTGAAAGTGTTGGGTATAAGATCAAAGATTATTGAGTCGACGCAAGGAAAGTTAAAGCAAAGGGGAAGTTATCAAACTGGAAGAACATCATCAACAATCAGATCTACAAATAAGTTAGAAGGACACCAAGTGGGGTATATTCCTAAACTTAGATTAGGCTGAGTTGTGTGCATGTATGTTGTATTGTTTGTAACTGCTATTTTTTTTAGTGGATTTTTACTTTCGTGACTTAGAAGTCACCGTGGATGTTTCCTCTATTGGGAGAGGTTTTACCACGTTAAAAATAGTGTGTTATGATTATCTTCATCTCCTCATCTCATTCTATAGTGTGCTGAATTTTTGAAACTATCTTAGTTTTAAAACTGATTACAAAGTCTTGGTTATTCTCGTACATAAGTTTTTGTAAACACATCTTGTTGTTTATCATTTTTATTTTCAAAAGAAAAGGGTTTCTTCAACAAACATCTTGGAGTTGCTTATACAGTTTAATCTTGTATTAAACGGCATTAGTAACTTTTTTCAATAACATCGACTACGACGCTTTTAACATGTATCGGGTTTTATTATGACACAACCGACCTATAAAGTAGAACATGATGATGTTAGTGATAGAGTTCTGGTACCCTGAAGAACATGTCTTTCTCTTTGGGTTGGACGAAGTCTGTTCGACTTATGAAGAGTTATCTTCCATGCTGGGGATATTTCCTAGTGTCGCGGTGGCTATGCCTAAATTCTCCCCATCTTCTCGAAAGCTGTTAGTAGGGCTTCTCCATATTTCGCCTTTAGCTGCTAGGTCACTGGTTACTGGAGGAATGATTTTTCTTCCCGCTATGCTGCATTCTGGGCATTTGCAGGATGTTGGTGATGTTGTCTATGCTGGAGCCGTCAATCTGGGCCTGATTTCAAAATTATTATTGGTGACTAGGGAACTGTTAGTGAACCCATAACTTGCGACCATTGCTTTATGGATGCCGTGTCGTTGTAATCCTACGACAGTGATATTGGCGGAGACTCTGAATGGTCTAGATGCCTGGTGGGAAGATCGTTATGATTTCTTGAGGGGTAGCCTTGTAATGTTGTTCATGTGGATGTCGGAGAGTATCTGTATGACAGATCCTCCTGAATATCCCTTTTCGACTGTGCCAAACTTCTTTTCTTGCTACTTTATCAACGTGGGCAGAGACCTGGGAAAATTAGTTTGTGGAGCACGGGGCTCTAGGCATGCATTGGTCAGTGCCTTGGTGGGGGGAGTTGCTACTCATTCTAGAACTGGGGTAACACCAGTATGTTAGGTTGGTTGGCCTCAAGCAAACTTATTTCTACTTTTCTTAGTGTCTCTTTCTCCAATTTGGCTGGGAACATTTTGTGCCACCTTAGACACTAGATTTATTTGATGTGGAGGATTTGACAGAGCACATGCTCATGTGACTGGTCTATTTGTGGGAGAATCGTCGAGTGTCTACCTATCCTTCCTAGTCTGTTGGTAGAGTCTTACATATTTTCTAAGACTACATGAAGTGGTTATGGAGGAGAGTAGTTGCCAAGATGCTGGCTATAGAGACTAGGCAAAGGTGTTTTTTCATATCTGACACCATGGAGGGAGGGGTCATTATTTCCCTCGGCTGGTCCAGGCTTACTGTTCCATGGAGTGTCTGCGGAACTTTCTTCAGGCCGGGGAGTTGTGGAGACCCTAGGATGTGGATGATGATGGGGTCGGTTCCTCTGACAGCTGCATATAGGATCCGTGGGGAATTTTATTTGTGAAACTCTTGTATGGTGTTTTTGGTCATGTATCTGGGAATAAATTTGTTTAGGAGAAGCATGGATGGTTTTATTTTTAGAAAGTAGGGGTAGGTTGGCAAGGGAAGTTGTTTGACTCCCTATGCTAATGTAATCGTAACTGAATTTTTATTAATAAAATAAAGAAAGTTTTAATTATATAGTTGTACCTCTTGATGAGTTTTTTCATTTGAATTATCTATACCAATTGCTAAGGCATACATAATCCTTTTGTCCATGTACATGTTAAAATGGACTATCGTTCTCGGAGATTAGAAAAGAATAACATTTTTGTGAAGAATAAGGGGGTTGTGCTCATGTAAAGCATTAGAGCTGCCTATGTACCTTTGGGGGTTTTAAAAAAATTTGAGTTTCATTTCTGAAAGGCCCCACGTAGTTTTGAGTAGAGAAATGAATATTTTTTTTAAAGAATAGAATGGAGATGAGAATAATTGTAGAGCGTCGAGATTAAGGGAAGAATTTCTTGAGACGGTCCAGGTTGACTGGATGGGCCATCTCTTCCCCATTGAGGTCGATGAGCATAGTGGCGTCACCTGACAGGATCTTCTTCAAAATATAGGGGCCGCTCCAATTGGGCTTGAATTTACCTTTAGGGTCCCAAATGGGCTATATTAGTTCTTTATAGTCTAAGTTCCCTTCTCGGACACCACGGTATTTGACTCTCTTGTTGAATGATCATGCTATTTGGCGATGGTACCCTTATGTATAATACAGAGCCTTCGATATTCTTTCGTCCAAGACGGCTTTGATGCCAATCTTCCTCGCTAACTTTTCTTTAAAGTATGAGACGTAGTGAAGGAATTTCTAGCTCTATGGGTAGGACTGCTTCCATGCCATATAATAGAGAGTAAGGCGTAGCCCCAGTAGATGTTTGAACTAAAATACGATAGCCCCAGAGGGCATAAGGGACTAGTTAACCCAATCTCGACAACTATCGATCATCTTGCTAATGATGGCTTTTTGTTTTTTATTGTAGGCTTCAACAACCCCGTTGGTTTGAGGTCGGTAAGGGGAAGATTTGTGTCTTTGAATCCCATACTCGTTGACCAACTCTATGACTTTTGCTTTGAAATGCGACCCGTTGTCTGATACTAGGTCATGCGGGGCCCCATATTGGCAGATGATATTTTTTTGGATGAACTTGTCCACTTTCTTGGCATTCAGCACTGCGTATTGTAATATCTAGTATTTTTATGACATTTAATTATGGGATTAATTAAATTAAATTGGGATAAATCAATTAAATATTAATTCGAATTTTAAAATAAATATTTACTAGCGTGATGAGAGTTAGTAATTGTTGGTAAGAATTATGTTGAATATTACTAAATGAGTAAAGTGTTATATGAGATTGAATTTATTAAAATTGTCGCGAGTGAATAATACGACAATTATAGAAATTAATTCGGGACGTGCGTGTGTCGTGTCCAGACTAAATTAATGGAATAAAAAGTAAATTAATTCTAAGTCACCCGTATGGTCATTTTAAGTGCGCCAATGTGTCCGAAAGGGTCGATATAGTCAGAAAAGTGTAATCGAGGGTTTAGTCTGGGTCTAGGGACATTTTTAGGTCTAATCGGTAACCCAGGATGGCATTTTGATAATTTCCAATTTAGGCCTTAATTATGGAGGAAAATTTTAAGGCTCTATCTGTTGTTAGAGGTTGTTTTCTAGGGTTAGAACAAACACAAATCACCAAGGCCATTAGAGGAGAGAAGTCAGGAGCTTTCCCAAGGCTAGAAGCATCCTAGTTGCACCGTTTCCGGAGGGTAGATCGGAGGAAGAGGAAATCAACCACACCATCAAATCCCAGAAACTCAGACCTTTGATTTCGAGGAAAGTATCTAACTTGATGTTCTTTAGTTGATAACACATCCATGCTAGTGTAGGAGATAATGATTTTATGTCTCATGAAAATATAATGTTGTTTGGTAGATTATTATTGCAATTAGGAGTAGAAACCATGTTAGGATGAATATCTTGTTATATGTAGAATATTAACCATGAAATTTGATGCCCAGTAGAGATAGAAATCTGGAAACTAATGGAATTCTTGAGAAAATTTGATAAACTAGGGTTAAATGATAAATTCTTGAATTAATCCATTTGATGACGATTATTGAGGAATTAATGAATGTTTTACATTAGAAATCATCCATATTGGTTTATATAACGTTCATGATGTTTGGTTAGGAGTTTGGGACATGTTAATGGAGGTTTTATGATTTAAATTGGAAGAAACCCGTAGACTTGATATACAGAATTCTGGGAAATAATTGTTCGATCGATCGATCGACTCAAGAATGTCGATCGATCGACCCCTTTTTATCGATCGATCGAGTGCTCCTGGAAATGGAACTTCTTCCCCTTTTTATTGTTAATCCTATACTAATGTGTAAGGACCTTTGGACATAATTTAAATATCATAATGGGACTTGGGAAGGACTAGTTGGGTATAGGCAAGGTCCGGGTAACACGACTTTATATGGAATTTAATAGTGGGATTTTAGGGGTATGAAATGGAGTGGAAATTGTGCGTACTTTAAATTAGGCCTTTTGTGAATTAATAATGACTTAGACCAGTAGGGTAACGAGCATACACCTACTGATTTTATAATTATCAAGATGACACACTTTGAGAGTCGAGAAGCACTTAAGGACTTACGGTAATTGATAAAGTAAGAGTGGATTAATTATACGTAGGACTCTGGCGCTTCGTATCATGTAAGGTAATAATATAATATGGGTCATGAGTGTACCTATTTGAATAATGAAAATATAAATGTGTGTGAATATTTATTAAATAAATATCCGTTTGTAATCATACCAGCGCTACTTGCTATCACGAAGGTTTCTGCGTCAGGACAGTCTTATCTAGATTGGACCTTATGGGGTATATTGACTTGTACCCTAGAACATAGCATCCTTGGTACAGGCTATCTGACAATGATAGTCAGTGGTATTAAGAGACGTGAGGGTATGTGCTGACCTCTTAGTGACTAGGAACTATGCTTTGCCTCCAATGTGTGTGTTTTGTGTTAATACAATTCGAGAGTGATTCCGAACTAGTATTTCTCTTTTGTACGAGAGATACGGGGACTTGATGGTAGATTATTCCAGCACCATAGATTTATGTGGGGTGCCTTATTAGTATATATATTATGATTGATAAATATATGTACCTGTGATTAATCTACTGTGCTTATAAGTAGATAAAATTGAATAATTAATATTAAATGAATTAAGTGGTTGAGAACTTAAGTCTGTATTAAGATGAACACAACTGGCTTAATATATTCATAAGAAAAGGTTATCAGATATAAACTATAGTTATGCGATACTTGAAACCAAAGTTGGTAAGGGGAAATTGGGTTAGCTTTATCTAGATTAAATCAGTAGTACGTTAGGCGTGCACACTAGTTGAGGGGTGATAATTCCCAAGTGAGTGATGACGTACTAACATGTATGTAATATCAACTTGTAAGCATTTTAAATACCTGCTAAACTATTTTAAAGATGTTTTACACTCGGGCTCTGACCCGTTTTCTGTCATCTCTTCTTTCTCTTGTATATATATATATGTATTACAGGTGCCCAGCCACAGGGGTGTCAAGCGTAGATCTTTGAACTATTGATGTGCTGCAGCTAGTGTGGGAGTTGCAGGTCCTTACAGTAGACGACTCCACCCATGCCTTCTCAGTCTTCTATTTAGTCATTGTTAGATAGGTCACGTGTCGCCCATTTTTTATCTAGTTCAGAGAGAATTGTACTCTTTATTTATTTCAGTATTCCGTCTTAGTTGAGATTGCATTTGAATATTACATTGTCCTTCGATTTTGGATATTTTATTTGGATAATTTATCTAGCATGTTTATTCCACTTGGATGGTTTGGTTTTTAGTATTGTTATCCGTGTTCATGAAAATGGGTTCGTATATTAAATCATAACAATAGGACTTAATATATAAAATTAAATGTTTTGACACTTAGCTTAATTATTTATTAGGTGATTAATAAAGAAAAATTATTTTTTGAAAGTGATGCTAAGAATGAACCGACCGGACATTTTGATTTAATTTAATAAATAACTGATCACCCGGTATTTAATTATGCGGGGTGTCACACGTATGAGTCGGCTTTGACCCATTTGATGAAGTAATCAATGGAAACCAAGATGAATTCATGCCCGTTGGAGGCCTTAGGTGTAACATTCCCTATGATGTCGATGCCCCATGTGCCGAACATCCAGGGAGAAGTCATGTTGTACAATTCCCGCGGATGTAAGTGGTGGAGGCTGGAAAACTACTAGCATTTGAGACATTTCTGAACATAGGCGGTGCAATCCTGCACTATGGTAGTCCAGTAGTAACCTTGTCGGATGATTTTCTTGGTAAGTATATGGACATTCATATGGGGTCCGCACACCCCACTGTGGATTTTTTTCATTATTTCTTAAATGTCAGCCCTTGCGATAAAGTGTAAATGGGTTACATCGAAGTTTCTCTTGAACAATGCTTTATCACAGACGATATACTAGGTAGCCAATTTGCGAAGGGTTGCTCGATCTTTCTTATTAGAACCTTGGGGATACCTCAAGGTGCCAAATGTCATAGTACCAACAATTGGCTATATCAGGATCTTCTTCTGTGATGAGTTTAATGTGGTACAGTGGGTTAGTTTATCTTTCTTTTGGACTAAGAAATGGGCCATTATTATTCCTTCGGGAATATTAACCATGGAGGCTAAGGTAGCAAGGTCATTGTCTAGGTTATTCTTTCCTCGGGGCAGGTAGTGGAAGGTGATATCTTGGAATTGGGAGGCTAGCTCTTCTAGGTGGCCATGGAAGGGTATGATTTTCTTGTCCTTGACTTTCCATTTTCTAAGTACTTGACTGATAATGAGGGATGAATTATCATAGATATTTAGGCATCGAATTCTTTTTTTGAGAGGAACTTTGAGGCCTATCGTGCATACCCTGTATTCAGTCATGTTATTGGTGCATGGAAAATCTAACTTGATGGAAATGGGAGTGTGAGAGTCATCAGAGGAAATTAGGAGTATCCCAATGCCATACCCTTTCTTATTGTTGGCACTGTCAAAGAACATTTTCCATCAGAGGTCTTCTTGGGAGGTACAAAGTATATTTTCATTCGGGAATTCGGAAATCCAATCATCGATTTCTTCCATAGGGTATTCAACAAGGTAGTTATATATGTATCTTCCTTTCATGGCTTTTTATGTGACATACATAATATCAAATTCGGTTAGTAGCATCAATCATCGAGCCATTCGACTAGACATGGAAGGTTTCTCTAGTAGGTATTTAATAGGATCCATCCGGGACACAAGTTTTATGGGAAAACGATCATGTAGTGTCGTAATTTTTTAGTGACCTAGATAAGGAAGGCACATGCCTTTCCCAAAATAGTGTAGTTAACTTTGTACCCATCCAACTTGCGACTGGCGTAGTAGATGGCCCTCTATTTATGGGACTCTTCAAGGTATTGGTCTAGCAAAGCCCCAATTACGGTGTCTGTTATGGTCAGGTATAGGAGCATGGGAAGACCAGGCTGTGGTGGAATGAGTACCAGAGGTCAGGATACGTATTGCTTGATTCAGTCAAAGTCTTATTAGCAAGCATCGTTCCAAACCTAGGTGGAATCCTTTCGGAGGAGTTTGAAGATGGGTTCGCAAATAGAAGTCAATTGGCTGATGAACCAACTGATATACTGTAATTTTCTAATGAATCCCTAGACTTCCTTCTTCGTTCAGGCTGGTGGCGTTTCAAGTATGGCTTTCAATTTGGCAGGATCTTCTTCTATACTTTTCTCAATAACCATGAAACCCAAAGCTTTCCTTTGGTAATGCTGAAGACACGTTTCTATGGGTTAATTCGCATATAATATTGTCGTAGTTGCTCGAAGCATTTCCGAAGAGCGGGAACATGACCTTCCCTAGTATTCGACTTGATAATCATATCATCCATGTAGACCTTGACTTTTTGTGTATCAGATCATGCAAGATGGTTATGGCAGCCCTTTGGTAGGTATCCTATGCATTTTTTTGGACCAAACGACATAACGGTGTAGCAAAAGGTTCCCCAAAGGGTGATGAATGCGGTTTTCTCTTGATGATCCAAGTGCATCTTGATCTGGTTATATTCGGTAAACCCATCAATGAATTACTTGAGATCATGACTGGCCGTGTTGTCCACAATCATGTGAATATTGGGTAGCGGGTAATTATCCTTCGGAGAGGCCTTATTCAAGTCTCGATAGTCAATGCACATGTGAACCTTCCCTCCTAATTTCAGCAAATGTACGATATTGGCTAGCCATGTGGGATATTCGATCACACGAATGAAACCCACGCTCAACTTCTTGACCACTTATTCCTTAACTTTTAGTGACCATTCGGTGCGATGCTTTCGCAGTTGTTTGCATTCTAGGAGAGTTAAAATCTCATGTTGAGCGATCTCGAAATCAATGCCGATCATGTTATCGTAGGACCATGCAAAGACTTCCATAAATTCCTTCAGTAATTCTTTGAGTTGTGTGCGTTCATGCTCATCAAGGTTGGCCCCTATCCTAATGTCGCACAATTAGATACTATAATCGAGATTAGTAACAATAATTTCATCTTCATTAACTTAAACACGATTACGTTATTTATTATTAACCTTATTTAGATCAGTTAAGAATTATTCATTTTTAAAATCATCATCATCAAGAGTTTGATTAGAATCAAGATAATTAATGTAAGGCACAGTAAGATACTCAAAATCTTCATTTATTTCATTGTTAGGAGAAATAACATTGAGAAACTCATCAAATGAGGTCTCGATTACATCAGAATAAGGAGGGACAATAAAAGAAGAGAAAATGGGATACACATCAATGTTGGGTTGTATTTCAGCAGGTGGAATAGGCATAACATTCCAGTTGAGGAGAGGTGTATCAATACCTTTGATTAGGCATGATGGATCTGATGATGTAGCACTTGAGTGGATCATGTAGAGTGTCAGCCCTAGTGTCTGTAAGTTAAATGAATCCTCAAAGTCACTTCCCTCGAAATCTTCGGTATCGTCTATAGTCTTCTCAATGAGTGGTTACACATGATGCTAGGAGTTTCTTACCAATGAGTTGCTATCTTGGAAAAAGATATCCATTCCAGGTTTCATTTTCTTGTCCACATAATCATACCACGGTTCGAGAAATACGCAAAAGGGGAAATCTTTACCTTATCTAATGAATCTTATGTTCAAAGAACCTCTTGAGATAGTCTTGGTGCTTTCTATCCTTATCTTCAGTCCAGGCTGGCAAATCATTCTGGGTTCTTCTGTTGACATTTTATAACCCAGAACGCAAGGAGGAAAATCTTTCTTTAACACAATGGGTTCAAGTATCCCCTGTTGTCATCGTCCTAGCCCTAGTCCGGACATAAAATGTATGTTTTTAAACATCTGGATCGCATTGACATTACTATGAGGGTTATACTCCTGATAGACCCTATCTTCAAAATTGTCCCCTGTTGGGAGCAGAAGTTGTTCAACTCAGAAACATGATAGAAGCATATCATTTACCCTATGTTATATCTCAAGTACTTAAATTACTAGTGCTTGCATTCTCAGCATTGTCATCATTGCCCAAGATGGAGATGACCTTCCCACCAGTGAAGAACTTCAATTTCTAATGATGGGAAGAAGACACACCTTTGATGCTATGGAGCTACGGTCATTCGAGAAATAGATTGAAATAAGTCAGGATGTAGATGACTTGGAATTCAATAATAAGATTCATAGGGCCAACCTCTATTGTATGCTTTATGGTTCCCTTCACTTCTCGACAAGTATTATCATAAGCACACACTGCAGCAGAGGTCGGAGCAAGGTTGCTCACTTTCAGTCCCAAGCAATTGAGGGTTCTCAATGAGCAAACATTAAGAGCTGATCCACTATCGACAAGAGAAGGGGGGCAATTTTTCCCATGACTTGAACAGAGATATTGAGAGCATAGTTGTGGTTTGGTCCAATTTTAGGGATTTTTTCTTTGAAAAAAGAGAGCATTCAAGTAGAGGTTAAAGATCTGACTAGATTCACTGCTTTTTCTAGCATGGTGGAAGAAGGGACTGTGGGTTAGGTAAGTAGTTTGATTAAGGCATTTCAGTGTAGTTGGGAAGACATAAAGAGTCTCTATAGAGTGATATTAAATTGGATCTTCTTTAACTGATCGAGGATCTTGCTCTCCTCGAAGGTCATTTCTAGTATAGGAAGATTCTCAACACATTTTCCCTTGTCGATCGTTGATGACAGCAGGCTTAGAACTTGGTAATGCCTTCCTGATCTAGTCATATGTCTTCTCATCTATCTCGAGTGGTTCAGCCACCTTGTTCATTTCTATTAGCAGTTTCTCAAACGATATCATTCCACATATGCTGACTATTGGGCTAGTCTTTTTTGGATTTTGCTCCTCGCCTGAATCATGTAATTCGTCCCCCCATCTGATAGTAATGACATCATCCTTCTATGAAAATTCAATACACTTCGAAACCTCAACAACCTCTTCATATAGGACTTCCCACTCGAAGGGGAGATGTAAAAGTGAAGGGAACAGGTGCCCCTATAGTTTCAAAACATCAAGTAGATCGGATATGCTACAAATTTCATCGGTCTTTCGGAATAAGTCTACCATGATCTGGACCACATCATTTAAACTGATTTTATCGATAAGTACCACCCAATTATCTAATTCTCGTGCCCATTTTCTAGCTTCCAAGAACAGTGTACTAAATCTTTGGCAGTCAATGGTCATCTTGGACGGCAATTTCAGACTAAAATCTAGAAGTTGGTTCAACACTGCTGAAAATTCCATATCTTTACCTCCAGAACGGGTACGAATAACAATGCATGTTCTATTAAGGAGTGACAAAGCCTGATCAGTAAAATTGGTAGGGTGTAGGAAAAAATATGGACAAACTTGGAGAGGTTTAGGGGAATATATGAGTGTGATAGGTGATTTACTGGGTAGAATCTAGGCAGATGGGTCAAATTCTAGGTCTTCTTTTAGGAAGATGGAATGTGCATGATTTAGAAGTGGATTGTGGCTAGTGTTTAGTTTAGGGTTGGCTAGTGGGGCGATGATATTCCAATCAATCAGACCTTGGATTACATTTAAAGGTGAAACATTGATCAGTTGTATGGCCAAAACTTTAGTTAAAGTCGCAATGAGCGTCTGGTTTGAGGGTCCAATGGCTTGATAAGATATCGACTTAAATGGGCCTGATAAACTATGGAGAGGGGATCATGAAGCTCGATGTATTCTTTTTTGACTGGGTTAGGGAAGCTTTCTGGTTCCCATAAAATGGCAGGATGAGAGATGTTATTGATGGTTAAAACTTGCGGTACTGGCAAGCTTTTCATACTTTCTAGGAGTGAACGATCCAGACACTTTCTTCGGTTTAACTTCGATCTTGGCAAGACTTTCTTCGATCTCTACTCTTTCTTCTCAGAGGGATTGAAAATAAGGGTAGTACTGTCCTCCCATCATCGCATAGACATAGGGTAAGAAATTCTTCTTCACAATACTAGATTGCTCCTTTGCGGAAGGCCAATTGGTCATGGTGGATGCTTTCTCTCTCCACCTTGCTATGAAGTTACTGAAAGATTCCCCAGAGTTCTATTTGTGAAGTTCTAAATTACGGTGGGTAACCTCTAACTCTTCGTTATACTTGTATTGTGATATGAATTCACAGATAACATCCTCCCAACTGTGAATCCTATACTCTTTGAGAGATAAGAAACAACGAAGAGCATTGTCTTTCAAAGTTTATTGGAACATTCAGGCCATTATTTCTTCAGAGGCACCTAGGAGAGTCATGGCTCGGTGGTAATCGCGAAGATGAAAAATTAGGGGTCCACTGCCCCCGAACTTCTCGATGTTAGGCATCTTGAACTTTTTGGGTAACCTTGCTTTAGGATAAGGAGACATATGGGTGTAGTCCATGTAATTCACAGAGATTCAAACTTGGTCAAACTTCTTGGTCAACATTTTGAGGTCTTACTTGACCTTATTCAATTCTTTTTCCTTCGGATCAACAGTTACGGGTAGGTTAGCCCATGGTTAGGAAAAATTCGGCATAGGGGTCTCAACATGATTATTATTATGTTTATTATGTTCTCACTTGTATTAGGTTTACCTAAATGAAAAAAAGAAATGTTGGAAGGGACCCGAGTCTGGGAAAATTGGGTTTGAAAAATATGTAAAAACATGGTTGGACTTGTTACCAAGTTTATGGACAGGGTACTATTTTAAAAAGATGAAATCACACAAAAATTTAGGTGACAGGACGACCCATCATTTCAGTAGAGTTTCGGGTAGAAACTGAAAAACTTAATCTGAGTGTCCTAGGTTTAACACCTACATGAGGGTATGTCGTTATTGGGTTAATTGGAAGGGTTCCCCCTTGGCATGACTGATATGCCCAAAGTACACCTTCCTACTCAGAGACACTAACCTCGACCTGACTCTCAGCCGAGGTGGCAGAAGCTCATAATAATTCAATAACATCGACTCCCATAGGGTCAGCCCTGGCAGACGTTGCATCAACATCATACATCAACCTCGGCTGAGCATCAACCGAGGTCAGCAGGGCTTGTACATGTGCAGGCATCCATCAACAAATAACATCGGCCCGATTGACGTTATATTTTATCACAGTCAGCAAAGCCTCAAAGGCTCCATCATCATGACATGGGTCGGCCCAGACCGATGTTACATTTACCTCGGACAGTCGACCTGGCCGAGGTCCACATGAATATTGATCTTGGGCAAAGGAACATTCAGACTTCACCAACCTCGTACTCATCCAGTCCGAGGTTGGCACCAATCAAAGACAGCCGAACATTTACATGTACATGTATGGCTTGGAACACGTGGATAAATTTGTTATAACTGAATCATTCCCTCCACGTGAGGGAATATTGAGGTCATCATTATTTAGTTAAGATCAGCCAGGTGTCATCCTGGCACTAGTTGGATCTTCATGCACATGCTCATTACATGCTTGGGGGGTACATTACACCCCCTAAGCATTATATATAGAGGTCATCCTCTACCTTATAAAGGGATCCAGAATTACAACCCTAGTTGAAACTCTGTCATTTTATACAGTAGAGAGAGAAAGCTTGAGAGAGTGTATCCATGGCCATTAGTTCCTTCATTCAGTGATATTACTCAACACACACTCACAGTGGACGTAGGCCAGATTGGCTGAACCACTTATATTCAAGTGTTCATCCTCTTCTCCTCACCTCCCTCTACATATATATAAATATACTCACCTGTGTAGCCATTGTTGTCAAAACCTTATCTGGTGGTGTTGTTTCTAGCATCATCACTTGTCAACACCTTATCTGGTGGTGCTGTTTCTAGCATCATCAATGACTTCCATGATATACGTCTTACTTTTGAGGGAAATCGATACGTATGGACAAGCCATTTGATATACCTGAATGTAAGTGAATTGCCTCACTATATACTTCATAGAGACAGTATGTGTAAGATAGAATTCGATATACTTCACGTAAGTGAATGAGTTTTGAAAAGTATGGAACCCCGGGGGTTTGAATAATTTATCACGATTTAAAAAAAAATTAATTTCCTTTTTAAAATAAAACTAAAGAGATGGTGCGGAAGCGTTGTAAAACAGGTGATGGTTCAACTTTCAAAAATAACAAGTTTTAATTTCTCAAAACAAATTAAAACATAATTCAAGTCCTAGAATTTTCTTAAGTCATGATCATTCATTTAAACAAAGTTAGGCGAAACCAATTTTAGCAAATGACTTGAATAAACCAATTTTACCCAATATTTAATTTAAGTCCCAAATTAAATGAGTGTGATAATTAAACCAAATTTTATCTTGAAATTATCCTAAGCATGGATTCTAAATTATTGTGCAAGATAAAATAAACAATGTCACACTACGCCGAGATGTACGAGGAAAAACCCAAGACGGGAAACAACCTCGGACGGCCCTAGCCACAAGTCCACTAGATATGGAATTACAATTACAAGATAGATAGACTTACAACGACTGTCTCGATCCCTCTCAAGCCTCGGCGCTCCTTCTCGTAGAAACCTCTTCCTAGCGAACAACCTCGGAACACCACCGCGGTCTCGGAATCCACCGATGGGATTTTATATGGTCACCGTCACCCAAGCATGGAGCCTTTCTCCGTGTGGGTAGAATCTCAACAAAAGTCTTCTTTGTGATGGGGTGTAGAAGAAAACCCGAAACGTCTCTTGAATTCGGTAGAGAAAACCGGTGCCAAAAACTCCAAGTAATTGATATAAATATAGAAACTTGGATAAACACAATTGGGTGTAAACTAGAGTGTGTATGAATTTTTCTTTGAAAGAATAACACTCAAAACATGATCTTTTTCCTTAAACAAATTTTGTCTCAAAATACTCTCTAGGAGTTTGTATGGTATGAAAAAGATACTCCTTGAAAAATAATTCCCGTCCTTGATAAAGCCTTAAAAAATCAGTTAAGAAACAAGTGGGATAATGGGGTGAAAACTGCCAAA
The DNA here is from genome assembly GCA_949130495.1 of Sambucus nigra. Lineage (NCBI taxonomy): Eukaryota > Viridiplantae > Streptophyta > Magnoliopsida > Dipsacales > Adoxaceae > Sambucus > Sambucus nigra. The sequence goes on along the minus strand of OX422215.1, from coordinate 481,738,759 downwards.
AAACTGCTCAAAACCGTTCCCGCCTGGCGTCTCGTTCGAACGAACTTGACTCTCGTTCGAACGAGACTTCTAACGAGCGACCAGTATGGGCTCGTTAGAATCTCGTTAGATATCTCGTTAGAATGAAAAACTCGTTCGAACGACATATCGAACGACTGTCCAGTTTAGGGTCGTTGGCAAACTCGTTCGAACAAAACTGGTTCGAACGACAAAACTGTTCGAACGAAACCTGGTTCGAACGAAAAAACTTGTTCGAACGACATTTCCAACGAACGACCAGAAAGTTTGTAAAATTCGATTTTGGCCCTGAAACTTTTATATACTTATTTTAAAGTTCTAATTGATTCTTTCTGAAAATAAAATGCAGTTTTTATTACACCTAACACCCAATACAAATTGTTCCAAGCTCCTATATAAATATAATTACATTCATACCTTGGGAGCATGGAACCTTAGTGGATGACGTAGAAACGAGGCACACAAACCGGCATTTTGATGAAGCTTTAAATTCTTTGCCGCTACGTCTTCAACACACACTTCATAGGCTTGAGAATATTACAATAAATCACTAACCTATGAATAAATGTTTTTGTCCGGAATTGAGCCAAAACTAAATATGGACTCAATTGGAAATTTGTGTCCTTACAAATCTCCCCCTTTGGCTATTCCGGGACAAAAACCAAACAAAAAATCCTAAAGGGCCGTCAAGCTCACTAGACTCAAACCATAACCCGCCCAAACTTGACTCAACCCAAGGATCAAACGCTTTGCCATAGAAAGATGCCGCTTTAGAATAATTCCTGCACACTTAAGCAAGCTCATCAAATGCATAGGGAATATCAAAATATTAAATGCAATTAATTAATTACTCCCCCTAAATTAATTCTCCCTTTAAACACATGACCTATTTAGAAAGACGTCTCCCCTAAGATAAATCTCCCCCAAACGAAGATACGATAATAATAGGATTAGATACCATTTCTCCCCCTATCATCATTCTCCCCCTTTTTGTTCGGGAATAGGCAAAGGATAAAGAACTAATAAACAGCATGTGAAAGCTTAAAGTGATAAGACATGAAAGCATATGGGCAATTAAAGCAAGGCAAAGACAAACAGATATCATATATATATATACTTTAAATATACCAATAAGTACATGCATATATAGATAGATATAAACACACACATGACACAAAATACAATAAGTTTGCACACTCGTATGGCAAAAATGTGTCATATGGAAACGGAAGTGTAGGGGTGTGAACTAGCAACAATTAAATTTAGACCCAAACACTTAAGAAACGTTCACGGAGTTCTCATTTGATTGCAAACTTTATCAAATTTAAATATAACCTCATGTGACAATATAAAGATTGAACTCAATGAACAAACATACACAATGCATACAAGCCTAGCATGATGATGATTCTACAAACCAAATAGAGTCATGACATTAAAGACAACTAGGATAAACGGACATTGTGCAAACCGTTGATATACCATCCAATTCTCCCTCAATAAGCATAGATATTCTTTTACTTTTGAATGAATATATCAAACAAACATAGGCCTTGGCAATTGCTTTCTTTTAAATGCCAAATATTCTGTTTTTAGGCCTTTGGATCACGTATTTCTTTTAGATCCAATCAACGGTGGCTTACTATCGCAAAGGATTTAATTCATCCTTTCGGAGCCCTTCCCCGTGCATATATTAATTTATCATGTTTTCATTTTTCGCACAAATCTCACATGCAACGGATTTTGACATGCACTAGTCCTCCTAGGTCATAGATATGTAGATGACTAGATTGATAGGAGAACACCTCAAAAAGCTCAAATATAACATGTGACATTAAAATTTCAAAAGAGCTCGTGCATGTGTGAAAGGAGGCATATAGAAATAGAATCCATTTAAACAATACAAAATCCAACTACTCCATAAAATATGGTAAAGAACGTAATAAGGATTGAAAATCTAAACCAAAAGTTCTAGCCACATGGGAGCGTAAACGATGGGATTCAAACACAAATATATGCCACATAAAGTGTGTCAAACTAAAATACACACAAAATAAAATCTTTTTGAGTTTTTTTTAACATTTTTAATCAAAAATAAATATTTACTCAAAAGGACAAACAAAAATCATTTGTATTTTTCATTAAGCTTAAATGAAATAAATAAAACACAAATGATAAACAAAAATCTTTTTATATTTTTCAATTAATTCAAACACAAAATATAATACAAAAAGATAAGCAAGTCATAATTTCTAGCATGTGATATGAAATAAGGCAATGACTAGAAAATGACTAAACCAGCATACATTTAGCATATGAATATAGCATGAAGTACAAACGCTAAAGTATGCAAACACTAACACATTCATCCATTAGACTTAGCAAGGGAGGAAGCATGTGTAAGTAAATGAGAATCAAGAACCCTATTTTGTAAGGTAACCAAGTCAGATTTCCTAACCCAAATGAATGAGGAATGACTATTTTGGGGTGTAGGCACGTTAACTACCGTGGTTACTTTATTATGGGGTTTTCTAGGAATTCGTTTAAGATCTAAACAAAATTTCCTAAGATGACCTTGTCGACCACAATGTGTACAAGTGAGAACATGTCGAAAAGATTTACTTAAGGAGTGATCTTTAAAAGTATTCCTAGTTGATTCTCCTAAAACATTGGTTTGGGCATTATGAGTAAATTCATTACAAGGATTGAAGCCTAAACCACAAGTGTCATTTTTAATTTGGATCGTTCCTAACATTTTATCAAGTTTTTCCAAACGACATTCCAAATCAAATTTGACATTACTAGAATCTTTTAATTTATTTTCCAATTCAGCAATGTTAGATTCTAGTAAAACATTTACCTCTTCAAAAGCAAGAAGCTCCTTTTTCAAGGATTCCATTAAACCCCTAAGGCTATCTCTTTCGCCTTCTACATAATCAAGCTTCTCTTGAAGAGTCCTCACATGAGTCCTAAGGTCTTCTATTAAGGCACTATCATCAACGACCTTGACACTCTTTCTTAAACAAGCTTCTAACTTCAAATTAGTTCTTTTCAAATTAATAGATTCTTTATATAATTCATGAAAAGCATTTTGAAGTTCACTCACATCAACCTCTTCTTCATTTTCACTCTCTTCTCCACTCTCACTATCATTAAAAATAAGGGAATCATGAACAATGACCTTGGAAGTGGCATGTGCTATCGTTTCATCAATCGATGAGTTCTCATTATCACTCACATGACTAGCCATAAAAGCCACAAAATTTTTCTTAGTGGGGGAATCGGGCTTTTCTTCCTTATCACTATCACTAAGGGTTGCATTATATGCAGTGGGTCGTTTACCCTCTTTCCTTAGTTTAGTGGGGCACTCATAAGCTCGATGGCCATAACCTTCACAACCAAAACACTTGTTAGACTCGTCCCTATCTAAATTGTCATTACTAGGTTTAGGGATCCTCTCGGCTTTAGAAACTTCTCTCTTTTATCATGTTTAGAAGTATCAAATTTCTTAAAATCATTTTTAAATTTATCTTTGTTAAATTTAAGAAATTTTCTAAATTTGCGAGCAAATAAAGCCATATCTTCCGAGTCACTTTCACTATCGCTCTTTACTACTTGTTTGACCTCTTTTCGGGCTTTTAAAGCAACACCCTTTTCAATTTTCTTTTCAGTTTTAGAGGGAAACATATCTAGTTCATAGGTTTGTAAATCACCTACAAGCTCTTCTAATTTCGTAGAGGCTAAAGTGGGTAAAGAATTTAAAACGGTCACTTTAGGAATAAATCTATCGGGTAGGGACCTCAAAATTTTCTTTACAACACGGTCGTCAGGTATTTTCTCTCCCAAGTTAAAGGATGAATTAACAATATCAGAAAGTCTAGCATAAAATTTATCAAAGGTTTCTTTTTCATCCATTTTGATAGTTTCAAATTGAGTGGTGAGGTTTTGGAGTTTTGAAGCTTTAACGACACTAGTTCCTTCATGAGTTAATTGTAAAATATCCCAAGATTATTTAGCAGTTTCACACGTCATAATACGTCGGAATTCATCCGGTGCAACAGCGCTAAACAAGGCATTTAAACCACGGGAATTAAAATTTGCTAGCTTAAACTCATTTTCAGTCCATCTATCGGCGGGTTTGATAACACGTTCATTTTCAACTAAATAGGTTGGTGGGGAGTACCCGGTAACAACAGACATCCAAACTCTCTCGTCGATAGATTTTAGTGCCGATCTCATTTGCGCTTTCCAATACGCGTAGTTTGAACCATCGAAAATAGGAAATTTTGAAAATGGGGAAAAATCCATTTTAGCCAAAGATTATTTAAAAGATCGTTTACGAAATAATTTATCGCTTTGGCTCTGATACCAATTTGTAAGGATAATCCCCGGGGGTTTTAAACAGGTGATGGTTCAACTTTCAAAAGTAACAACAAGTTTTAATTTCTTCAAAACAAATTAAAACATAATTCAAGTCCTAGAATTTTCTTAAGTCATGATTATTCATTTAAACAAAGTTAGGCGAAACCAATTTTAGCAAATTACTTGAATAAACCAATTTTACCCAATATTTAATTTAAGTCCCAAATTAAATGAGTGTGATAATTAAACCAAATTTTATCTTGAAATTATCCTAAGCATGGATTCTAAATTATTGTGCAAGATAAAATAAACAATGTCACACTACGCCGAGATGTACGAGGAAAAACCCAAGACGGGAAACAACCTCGGACGGCCCTAGCCACAAGTCCACTAGATATGGAATTACAATTACAAGATAGATAGACTTACAACGACTGTCTCGATCCCTCTCAAGCCTCGACGCTCCTTCTCGTAGAAACCTCTTCCTAGCGGACAACCTCGGAACACCACCGCGGTCTCGGAATCCACCGATGGGACTTTATATGGTCATCGTCACCCAAGCATGGAGCCTTTCTCCGTGTGGGTAGAATCTCAACAAAAGTCTTCTTTGTGATGGGGTGTAGAAGCAAACCCGAAACGTCTCTTGAATTCGGTAGAGAAAACCGGTGCCAAAAACTCCAAGTAATTGATATAAATATAGAAACTTGGATAAACACAATTGGGTGTAAACTAGAGTGTGTATGAATTTTTCTTTGAAAGAATAACACTCAAAACATGATCTTTTTCCTTAAACAAATTTTGTCTCAAAATACTCTCTAGGAGTTTGTATGGTATGAAAAAGATACTCCTTGAAAAATGATTCCCGTCCTTGATAAAGCCTTAAAAAATCAGTTAAGAAACAAGTGGGATAATGGGGTGAAAACTGCCAAAAAACTGCCAAAAAACTGCTCAAAACCGTTCCCGCCTGGCGTCTCGTTCGAACGAAACTGGTTCGAACGACAAAACTCGTTCGAACGAAATCTAGTTCGAACGAAAAAACTCGTTCGAACGAAACCTGGTTCGAACGAAAAAACTTGTTCGAACGACATTTCTAACGAACGACCAGAAAGTTTGTAAAATTCGATTTTGGCCCTGAAACTTTTATATACTTATTTTAAAGTTCTAATTGATTCTTTCTGAAAATAAAATGCAGTTTTTATTACACCTAACACCCAATACAAATTGTTCCAAGCTCCTATATAAATATAATTACATTCATACCTTGGGAGCATGGAACCTTAGTTGATGACGTAGAAACGAGGCACACAAACCGGCATTTTGATGAAGCTTTAAATTCTTTGTCGCTACGTCTTCAACACACACTTCATAGGCTTGAGAATATTACAATAAATCACTAACCTATGAATAAATGTTTTTGTCCGGAATTGAGCCAAAACTAAATATGGACTCAATTGGAAATTTGTGTCCTTACAAGTTTCTTGCGATATACCTCCCGTTATGACTTCGATCAAGCGATACGCTACGGGGGAACCATTCGATATACGTCGAAGGTACTTGGACAATGGAAGGTGAGAGTTATATCACTTAGTCTAACTGTGACCTGCCATACCAGCACCCATCACGAAGTGACCCCCTAGTTAAGGGACAAAATTTGGTCAAGTAGTGTGCAACATGCATGATTCACGATTATCGTATTATAGATAGAGTATTTATATTCAGAATGATGAGCATTATACTAAGTAGGGGAGAATGTACAAGTATAAAAAGTAAATGTGACAAGGAGCATGGAGATTGTACTAAACATGGGTATGTGAGGGTGAGTGATGTGTGAATATCTACAAGTGAGTGTGTGGTAGAGAACCTAAGCCTGGATCAACTATAAGTGGTGTCTAACAAGTGTGAGCGAGCATGAATATATACAAATGTGATAAGTGGAGGTGTGTGATAGTGACACCTAATGGATATTCTAAGTGGTGTGTGCAACATGTGAATATAAGTGATCCAAGGTGCACGTAGTGTGAAGTGTACATGCAGAGTATCTACAAGTGTGTGAGTGAGTAGTGATATAAGCATGAGGTATATATGTGCAAGAAATAATAGAGGAGAAAAAAGGGAACATATAGATAGGTGCATATGCACACGGGCAGAAAAATAAAACACCCTTGCAAACAGAGTCTAGCCCTCTTATGAAATTTTATCCCCAGCGGAGTCACCACCATGGCCATCCCCAAATATGTCCATCCACTCCTCTCCTCTCGCGAAGGCGGTGGAAAAAGGGAAGGAGATAAAGGTCTCGCGCTTCGACCGTCATCGATGTGGGGTGAATGTAAAGAGATGAAGTCGCCAACCTATTTTTCTCAAAACAGGCAAAAGAACACATTGCCGCTTGAAAGAGAGGCATCAAAGACAAACTGATGCTTATGAAATCAATAATTCGAAGGTTTCGAGGCCAAGCTATGGAATGGGAAGGTGTTAGGAACCCATCCCGCCCAATCGGTCTCTCATGGGCTTGTGTTGTTATTTTTCTTTATTTCTGCGTGTGTAGAAGGGTGTCTACCTATAAAAAAAAGTAAAAATATTATTTTATTAAAAATACTGAGAAGAAACCCAGGGTCCCGACAGAAACTCATATTGAGCAGGAACCCCCCCCCCCCCCCCCCCGAGGTCCCGGTAGAAACTCATATTGAGAAGGAACCCCCCGGGGTCCCGGCAGAAACTCATATTGGGCAGGAACCCCCCGGGGTCCCGACAGAAACTCATATTGAGCAGGAACCCACCTAGGGTCCCGACAGAAACGCATAATTGAGAAGGAACCACCCCAGGGTCCCGACAGAAACTCATATTCATCAGGAACCCCCAGCGCCGCTACAAGTGTCGACACCACTTCAAGTGCCAGCGCTGCTTCAAGTGTCAGCGCCGCTTCAAGTATCAGCGCCGCTGCAAGTGTCAGCGCGGCTGCAAGTCTCTACACCACTGCGAGGGTCAGCGCCGCTGCAAGTGCCAGTGCAGCTACAAGTGTCCGCGCCGCCACAAGGGTCGGCGCCGCTTCAAGTGTCAGCGCCGCTACAAGTGTCCGCGCCGCCGCAAGGGTCGGCGCCGCTTCAAGTGTCAGCGCCGCTGCAAGTGCCAGCGCCGCGACAAGGGTCGGCGCCGCCTCACATGTCAGCGTCGAATCAAGCATCAGCGCTACCTCAGGCGTCAGCGCCACTTCAAGCGTCAGCGCCACTTCGAGCGTCGGCGCCACTCCGAGCGCCGGCGCCGCGACAAGGGTCGGCGCCGCCTCACATGCCGGCGCCGATTCAAGCATCAGCGCCACTTCGAGCGTCGGCGCCACTCCGAGCGTCGGCGCCGCGACAAGGGTCGGCGCCGCCTCACATGCCGGCGCCGATTCAAGCATCAGCGCCACTTCGAGCGTCGGCGCCATTTCGAGCGTCGGCGCCGCGACAAGGGTCGGCACCGCCTCACGTGTCAGCGCCAATTCAAGGTTCAGCGCCACTTCGAGCGTCGGCACCACTTTCGAGCGTCGGCGCCACGACAAAGATCGGCGCCGTCTCACATGTCAGCGCCGATTCAAGAATCAATGCCACTTCGAGCGTCGGCGCCACTTCGAGCGTCGGCGCCACTTCGAGCGCCGGCGGCACGACAAAGGTCGGCGCCGCCTCACGTGTCAGCGCCAATTCAAGGTTCAGCGCCACTTCGAGCGTCGGCGCCACTTCGAGCGTCGGCGCCATGACAAAGGTCGGCACCGCCTCACATGCCAGCACCGACGCAAGTATCAGCGCTACTTCGAGCGTCGACGCCACTTCGAGCGTCGGCGCCATGACAAAGGTTGGCGCCGCCTCCCATGTCAGCGCCAATTCAAAGTTCAGCGCCACTTTGAGCGTCGGTGCCACTTCGAACATCGGCGCCACGACAAAGGTCAGCGTCGTCTCACATGCCAGCACCGACGCAAGTATCAGCGCTACTTCGAGCGTCGGCGCCACGTCGAGCGTCGGTGCCACTTCGAGCGTCGGCACCACGACGAGGGTCGGCGCCGCCTCACGTGTCAGCGCCAATTCAAGGTTCAGCGTCACTTCGAGCGTCGGCGCCACTTCGAGCGTCGGCGCCACGACAAAGGTCGGCTCCGTCTCATATGTTAGCGTCGATTCAAGCATCAACGCCACGTCGAGCATCGGCGCCACCTCGAGCGTCGGCGCCACGACAAAGGTCGGCGCCGCCTCCCATGTCAGCACAGATTCAAACATCAGTGCCACTTCGAGCGTCGGCGCCAGGACAAAGGTCGGCGCCGTTTCAAGTGCCAGCGCCGCTTCAAGGGCCACTGCAATAATGACAGTCGAGAGAGTCGGCGTCACCGTAAGAGTGAGTGCCAGTGCAAGGGTCACTGCAGAAATGTTATTCGAGAAGTGCCTAAATGAACAACAGTACTAACACTTTACTTTCTTGTACAAGTTGCCTAGTCGAGCAAGCAGGGCTCGAACAGGCGCGTTGGGACCTCCTGGGAGTTTTGGCTTGGCGGCTGAGGGACAAGGTATGTTGATCAAGCTCAACCACTTAGCACTATAGGATTGAGAGAATACTAGTAGGAAGACCCAGAAGTCACACGGGACCACACACACTGCACACTCGGTCACAAGTGAAGTGAGCAGCCAAAGAGTTGGCTACTCACAAGAAGTAAACTCTTTACAAGAAAATGACTTTTCCCGAAAAGGGGGTCCTCGAGGTCCCTCTCAAGAAAAATAACACTTTTAGAGGGGAGGAGTCCTTAAGGTCTCCTCTCTCAAAGATTTGCAAAATTGCACCACAAGTTACCGTTTCAAAAGATGACTACCAAAATCTGCTATTTTGGTTCCATTAGGGGACATATGTGCTTTTTGGGTTTTGGTCGGCGCCAGGTGGCGCCTGCAGAGGGGACAGGTAGGCTGCCTGCAGGTAGGGACAAATGGTACACTTCAGACATTGTTCCCCACCAACTCTCTCAATTTTGGAGGCCCAAAATCGCCAGCTCACCCCTTACGCCCATGTATAAATAGACCTCTGGGCAAGGTCAAAATAGATACAAGAAAAAATTGCACTGTTACTCTGCTAAAATATCACCAGACCTACCTAGTATTCTCTCCCTGCTCATTCTCTTAGTGTTGAGTTCCTTGTTCCTTCACTCCCCACTGACAGCCATCACTCTCAGGTGTTTCCCTTGAGAAAATTGCTATTTTTGCTATGAAAGTTCATATTCTTGCATGGAGTGAGTTGAAGCTTGAGTTCCATTGTTACCAGAAGGAGAAGTTTTCTTCAGAAGTTGCACCAGGAGACCTTGAAGACTTGCAGATAGCGTCCATTGGAGTGGGTCACGCCTCACCCTTTCCAGTTATTCATAGACCCCAGTCTCACTACCCTCTTACGTTTGGCGACTCTGCTGGGGAGGTATCCTCACTTCCATGGACAAAGAAGGTTATACGATTTCTAAGCAGCTGGTCTTGGAAGACACTCCAGCTGGAAATGGAGTTTAGAATGACCAGAACACCCAAGAGGAGGTGGTAATGACCGGAGCTACAGAATCTACTCCTCATGGAAGAGATACTAGCGCAACAGCAGTTGCTCCATTGACAGCAGCGGCCCCCTCTGCAGCACCAACAACAGTATAGCTGGCTCTGCTGCGGATGGCGGTACCGGAACAAATAGTTTTACCAGTGAAGACTCCCACAAGAGAAACCAGTGGCGCCAGAGGTGGCGCCAGAGGTGGCGCCGACAAAAATAAAATAAAAGTGGTGGCCGAGTAACCCTCTAAAAAAAGTGGTAGTGAAGGATTCACCCTCAAGGACACCTTAAAAGAGACTCTACTCACTTGCAGGACATATCTTACTCCCGATCAGCTAAGTAAACTACCTTGCTTTATAACTTGTTGAATATGTTCATTTCACAAGTCTTTGTTTATGTTTTACTAAGCATTTCATATATATGCCAAATGATTTAGTTGGTAAAAAAAAAGTCACACATGCTATAAATTCTTGAGACGCCCAATGATAAAATTCAATAACATCCATAATAGTTCTTTGTTGGTATAGCTCACTCAAAAAAAAAATATCCATAATTAATTTTATGGATTTTATCCACATAAATGTTTCCAATTTTCAAAGCCACACGCCCTTTTGTTAAATATTTTGAATATTTAAAAAAAAAAGGGGACAACCATAACATGTTATTTATTATTTTATTTATAGTATGATGAATAATATAAAATAAAAAGGAAAACACAGATTCAAATGGAATCATTCGTTAATCATGATAAGCAATGGTGTAATCACATATGACTTTTAGAGTACATGCATTATACTCATATATAGTACCATGTATGGGGACAAATCTAAATCTAAAAAGTTTACACAAATAAATGTTAACATCGACTTTATAAATACTCTTTATCAAGATGCTTTGGGTTGCTTGACTATTAAATTAGAGATAAAATGCTTTGGGTTGCTCGACTCTTAAATTAGAGACAAAATCAGCTGAGCGTAGGTTGGGTTCTCGACAGGACTTGCCAGGATAAGAGATTTACGAGGATAAGTTCACCCAAAAAAAAAAATACGAAACTAGCTGAGTTTAGTTGGGTTGCTCGACAGTTAAAAATGAGGCCCACTAGTCAACTTATCGCCAAGTATCCTCCTCGATTTATCACCAATAAATGTTATCCTCGAGACCCCCTTCCACATGAGAAATACCTCTGATGAGGAACCCACCGTATATGAAATAGCAGACGAGGAAATCCCTCCCAAAATCTGACGTGCTTAATATACCTCTCGCCAAAACCCCCAATCCACTGCCAACAGCCCCGACCTCCTTCGCCAGTTTTTTCCCACCCGCTTAAATCACAATAACCTAGATGGATCTATCATCACAACACACAAAAAATGATGCGAACAAAAGGCAAACAAGCCCTAATTTTTTTTTTTGCAATTGCGTGCTTGAGCAACGAGAAGCAGTCCGCGAGGAAACCAGAAATCGCTCGAGCTCGTGGCTTTATTTGTTCAGCTCGAATAGTCATTTCAGAGGATTTAGACCAAACGTAAGGGATTAACTAACGTAGGGACCGACATATCCCAAGATATAGAGCAAAAGTTATAGACGAGCTCTCAGAAAAATTAAATCCTCCACCAGACCTATAACAGTCTCTCTCTCGTGTTTGGAAGTTGGACCACCCAGCGGGATGTCTTTCCTCTCTCTCGTGTTTCAACCACACATGTGGACTGGGTCAATCCTGTGTTTCCTTAGCCATATAGAAATTCAAAATCTAGACTTACTCGCTCAAAAAAAGATTGAAAAAAAAAATGGTACAGTTATATCTGGGGGGCAGTAGTCATCCAAAAGAAAAAGTGGACGCTTACATGTCAAGAAAAATATTATTTACGCGAGCAATCATTGAGGCATGTTGATTTGTACGAATTCACATAATATCAGTAATGTAGTGTACTATAATGCAGTACAAATATATTTACACTTGTAGAATTATTTTCTAGATCAAGACAAGGTATATTGATAATGAAAAAAGGGGGTATACGAAGTTAGTACCACAACCTCTCCAAAAATATTTAGGGGGTTTGCATTTTGAGTACTCCCAAAAAAGACATTCAATAATAAAGGATATATGCCCCCTCATGGATGAACGATACTCGAAAGGACCATGTTTTTGTTCTCTGTTTCGCAGGCAGGGAGAAAACGGGGTTATCTCAGTGGGAAGTTTTGAAATAACTCTCCTCACAACAAGATTTTTTTGGAAGAAATTTTCTCTCGTGCTACCTCTAGCATGTGCAGGAGTTGGGAGTTGTTCAGAAAAAACCCTCTAAACACAAGACGAGGAGGTCCAAAGATCGCTACAAAAAAGAGAGAAGTGAGAAAGATAACCCCGCGCGTCTCTCACTGCCACACGCGTGGACTAATAATATAAGGCACGATCCCATATTTTTTTGTTATTTTTTATTTATTCTTTTAGCCCATTATTATTTATTAAATTATACACAGCAGTTCTCGTATGAAAGAAGTTTAACGTTCGAGACAAACTTACTACTTGGGCAAGTCGTGTTTTAAAGTGGACCCCTCACTTTAAAAAAAAATGTTGAAAAAAAATGTTGAGGGGGCTCATCCCTCTTTAAGTTACGTTTTGATTCAAATACTGAAAAATGAAATGTTGAGGGGAGCTCGTCCCTCCCTCTAAGTTATGCTTGAATAAAAAAAATGAAAAGATGTTGAGGGGGCTCACCCACCTCTAAGTTATGTTTTGGTTCAAATGTTGAGGGGGCTCATCCCTCTCTAAGTTACGTTTTGATTCAAATACTGAAAAATGAAATGTTGAGGGGAGCTCATCCCTCCCTCTAAGTTATGTTTGAATCAAAAAATGAAAAGATGTTGAGGGGGCTCACCCACCTCCAAGTTATGTTTTGGTTCAAATGTTGAGGGGGCTCATCCCTCTCTAAGTTACGTTTTGATTCAAATACTGAAAAATGAAATGTTGAGGGGAGCTCGTCCCTCCCTCTAAGTTATGCTTGAATCAAAAAAATGAAAAGATGTTGAGGGGGCTCACCCACCTCTAAATTATGTTTTGGTTCAAATGTTGAGGGGGCCCATCCCTCTCTAAGTTACGTCTTGATTCAAATACTGAAAAATGAAATGTTGAGGGGAGCTCGTCCCTCCCTCTAAGTTATGCTTGAATCAAAAAAATGAAAAGATGTTGAGGGGGCTCACCCACCTCTAAGTTATGTTTTGGTTCAAATGTTGAGGAGGCTCATCCCTCTCTAAGTTACGTTTTGATTCAAATACTGAAAAATGAAATGTTGAGGGGAGCTCATCCCTCCCTCTAAGTTATGTTTGAATAAAAAAATGAAAAGATGTTGAGGGGGCTCACCCACCTCTAAGTTATGTTTTGGTTAAAATGTCGAAAAAAAATGTTGAGGGGGCTCATCCCCCTCTAAGTTATGTTTTGGTTCAAATGTTAAAAAAAAATGTCGAGGGGGGCTCACACCTACCTCTAAGTTATTGCTTGAATAAGAAAACATTAAAACAATGTTGAGGGGACGCACCCCCTTTTAAGTTATGATTTAAAAAAAAAAGTCCTAAAAATATAGGCATAGGACAAGTACCCCACAGTTAAGAGGGGTAACTTCAGAAATAATAACTTGCTTAGCTCATATGCAAGTACCCCGCAGTTAGAAGGGTAGCTTCAATATAATAGCTTGCTCATCCCGTATGCAACAACCCCACAGTTAGAGGGGAAACTTCAAAATTTTAACTTGCTCAGCCAATATGCAAGTACCCCGCAGTCAGAGGGGAAGCTTCAAAATCTTAACTTGCTCTGTTATAAGAAAGTACCCCTATGTTAGAGGGGAAACTTCAAAATTTGCAGATGGAGAGCCTATATGCAAGTACCCCGCAGTTAGAGGGGCAGCTTCAGAATTTTGGTAACTTGCTTAGTTATATGCTAGAAGTACCTCGCAGCTAGAGGGGCCGCTTACAAATTTCAACTTGCTTAGTTATATGCAAGTACCCCGCAGTTAAAAGGGATGATTTAAAATTTTAAACTTGCTCAGTTATATGGAAGTACCCCGCAGTTAGAGGGGCAACCTCAAAAGTTTAACTTGCTTATCTCATATGCAAATACCCCACAGTTAGAAGCGAGAAGTTCAATCTTGAGGTTCTCACATAAAAAAGAGTAACTCAAAGTAAGGAGTAACTCAAAGTATACGTATAAGGTACGACAGTTTAGTACCTAAGGCTCCAAGGGCATAGGAGCGCTCACAGTCTTGAGCAACTGCCAAGTATAAATATAAGATGCGACAGTTTAGCACCTAAGGCTCCAAGGGCACCGGAGCGCTCACAGTCTTGAGCAACTGCCAAGTATAAATATAAGGTGCGACAGTTTAGCACCTAAGGCTCCAAGGGCACTGGAGAGCTCACAGTCTTGAGCAACTGCCAAGTATAAACATAAGGTACAACAGTTTAGTACCTAAGGCTCCAAGGGCACCGGAGCGCTCACAGTCATGAGCAAGTACCAAGTATAAATATAAGGTGCGCCAGTTGAGCACCTAAGGCTCCAAGGGCATCGGAGCGCTCACAGTCTTGAGCAAATGCCATGTATAAATATAAGGTGTGCCAGTTGAGCACCTAAGGCTCCAAGGGCATAGGAGCGCTCACAGTATTGAGCAAATGCCAAGTATAAACGTAAGGCTCCAAGGGCATAGGAGCGCTCACAGTCTTGAGCAACTGCCAACTATAAGTATAAGGTGCGACAGTTTAGCACCTAAGGCTCCAAGGGCACCGGAGCGCTCACAGTCTTGAGCAAGTGCCAAATATAAATATAAGGTACGACAGTTTAGTGCCTAAGGCTCCAAGGGCATCGGAGCGCTCATAATATTGAGCAAATGCCAAGTATAAATATAAGGTGCACCAGTTTAGCACCTAAGGCTCCAAGGGCACCGGAGCGCTCACAATCATGAGCAAGTGCCAAGCATAAATATAAGGTGCGCTAGTCGAGCACCTTAGGCTCCAAGGGCACCGGAGCGCTCATAATCTTGAGTAAGTGCCAAATATTCATATAAATATAAGGTACTACAGTTTAGTGCCTAAGGCTCCAAGGGCATCGGAGCGCTCATAATATTGAGCAATTGCCAAGTATAAGTATATGTGCGACAGTTTAGCACCTAAGGCTCCAAGGGCATCGGAGCGCTCACAGTATTGAGCAAATGCCAAGTATAAACCTTAGACTCCAAGGGCACCGGAGCGCTCACAATCGTGAGCAAGTGCCAAATATACATATAAATATAAGGTACGACAGTTTAGTGCCTAAGGCTCCAAGGGCATCGGAGCGCTCATAATATTGAGCAATTGCCAAGTATAAGTATATGTGCGACAGTTTAGCACCTAAGGCTCCAAGGGAATAGGAGTGCTCACAGTCTTGAGCAACTGCCAAGTATAAGTATAAGGTGTGACAGTTTAGCACCCAAGGCTCCAAGGGCACCGGAGTGCTCACAGTCTTGAGCAACTGCCAAATATAAATATAAGGTGCGCCAGTTGAGCACCTGTGACTCCAAGGGCATCGGAGTGCTCACAGTCTTGAGCAAGTGCCAAGTATAAACGTAAGGTGCTCCAGATGAGCACCTAAGGCTCCTAGGGCACCGGAGCGCTCACAGTATTGAGCAAGTGCCAAGTATAAATTTAAGGTGCGCCAGCTGAGAACCTAAGACTCTAAGGGAACCGGAGCGCTCATAGTCTTGAGCAAGCGTCAAGTACAAATATAAGGTGCTACAGTTTAGCACCTAAGACTCCAAGGGCACCGGAGTGCTCACAGTCTTGAGCAACTGCCAAGTATAAATAAAAGGTACGACAGTTTCGTGCACAAGTCTCTCGATATTACAAGACACTTCTGCACGAGGGGGCTAATATTAAGAAGTCCTCAAGCAAGTGAACAAATAGTAAAATAGCTTGGAGTGTGGGGATCCACTTATAGTGGCTCCACCTGCCCAAGATTGAAAGTTTGACAGAAAATAGCCTAGGGCGAGGGGATCCACCTTGAGTGCCCTCTCTTCCCAAACTCGATGCTACAGAAAAGAACTCAGGGCGAAGGGCTCACCCGAGCAGCCCTTCTGCCCAAGATAGAAGGCCACAGAAAAAGGCCAAGGGCGAGGGGCTCACCGCGAGCAACCCCTCCGCCCAAGATAGAAGGCCACAGAAAAAGGCCAAGGGTGAGGGGCTCACCGCGAGCAACCCCTCCGCCCAAGATAGAAGGCCACAGAAGAAGGCCAAGGGCGAGGGGCTCACCGCGAGCAACCCTTCCGCCCAAGATGGAAGGACGCAGAAGAAGGCCAAGGGCGAGGGGCCAGTCGCGAGAAACCCCTCCGCCCAAGATGAAAGGCCCCAGAAGAAGGCCAAGGGCGAGGGGCTCACCGCGAGTAACCCCTCCGCCCAAGATAGAAGGCCACAGAAGAAGGCCAATGGCGAGGATCTCACCGTGAGTAACCCCTCCGCCCAAGATAGAAGGCCACAGAAGAAGGCCAAGAGCGAGGGGCTCATCGAGAGCAACCCCTCCGCCTCAGATAGAAGGCCACAGAAGAAGGCAAAGGGCGAGGGGCACACCGCGAGCAACCCTTTCGCCCAAGATGGAAGGCCGCAGAAGAAGGCCAAGGGCGAGGGGCCCGTCGCGAGCAACCCCTCCGCCCAAGATGAAAGGCCCCAGAAGAAGGCCAAGGGCGAGGGGCTCACCGCGAGTAACCCCTCCGCCCAAGATAGAAGGCCACAGAAGAAGGCCAATGGCGAGGGTCTCACCGTGAGTAACCCCTCCGCCCAAGATAGAAGGCCACAGAAGAAGGCCAAGAGCGAGGGGCTCATCGAGAGTAACCCCTCCGCCTCAGATAGAAGGCCACAGAAGAAGGCAAAGGGCGAGGGGCACACCGCGAGTAACCCCTCCGCCCAAGATGAAAGTCCACAAAAGAAGGCCAAGGGAGAGGATCTCACTGCGAGTAACCCCTCCGCCCAAGATGAAGGGCCACAGATGAAGGTCAAGGGCGAGGGGCGCACCGCGAGTAACCCTCCGCCCAAGATAGAAGGCCACAAAGGAAGACCAAGGGCGGGGTCCCCCATCGCGAGTAACCCCTCCGCCTAAGAGGTAAGGCCAACAGAAGAAGGCCAAGGGTGAGGGGCTCACCTCAGTTAACCCCTCCGCCCAAGTTTATACAGAGATAAGGAGGTCCACTATAAGTGTCCTCATTTACAAAACTTGGGATGAAGTGACATAACATTTAATGACCCTAAGGGGAATGATGAAGAAATCCTAGGGTTCCAGAAAATAAATGAATTCACGGCGTACAAAGCCTTTTGGTCTACCCAACACAAAAGGCTTTGCACGAGGGGCTAATGTAGAAGGGTGTCTACCTATAAAAAAAGTAAAAATATTATTTTATTAAAAATACTGAGAAGAAACCCAGGGTCCCGACAGAAACTCATATTGAGCAGGAACCCCCCCCCCCCCGAGGTCCCGGTAGAAACTCATATTGAGCAGGAACCCCCCGGGGTCCCGGCAGAAACTCATATTGGGCAGGAACCCCCCAGGGTCCCGACAGAAACTCATATTGAGCAGGAACCCACCTAGGGTCCCGACAGAAACGCATAATTGAGAAGGAACCACCCCAGGGTCCCGACAGAAACTCATATTCATCAGGAACCCCCAGCGCCGCTGCAAGTGTCGGCACCACTTCAAGTGCCAGCGCTGCTTCAAGTGTCAGCGCCGCTGCAAGTATCAGCGCCGCTGCAAGTGTCAGCGCCGCTGCAAGTCTCTACGCCGCTGCGAGGGTCAGCGCCGCTGCAAGTGCCAGCGCAGCTACAAGTGTCCGCGCCGCCACAAGGGTCGGCGCCGCTTCAAGTGTCAGCGCCGCTGCAAGTGCCAGCGCCGCTACAAGTGTTCGCGCCGCCGCAAGGGTCGACGCCGCTTCAAGTGTCAGCGCCGCTGCAAGTGCCAGCGCCGCTACAAGTGTCCGCGCCGCGACAAGGGCCGGCACCGCCTCACATGTCAGCGCCGAATCAAGCATCCGCGCTACCTCAGGCGTCAGCGCCACTTCAAGCGTCAGCACCACTTCGAGCGTCGGCGCCACTCCGAGCGCCGGCGCCGCGACAAGGGTCGGCGCCGCCTCACATGCTGGCGCCGATTCAAGCATCAGCGCCACTTCGAGCGTCGGCGCCACTCCGAGCGCCGACGTCGCGACAAGGGTCGGCGCCGCCTCACATGCCGGCGCCGATTCAAGCATCAGCGCCACTTCGAGCGTCGGCGCCGCGACAAGGGTCGGCACCACCTCACGTGTCAGCGCCAATTCAAGGTTCAGCGCCACTTCGAGCGTCGGCACCACTTCGAGCGTCGGCGCCACGACAAAGGTCAGCGCCGTCTCACATGTCAGCGTCGATTCAAGAATCAATGCCACTTCGAGCGTCGGCGCCACTTCGAGCGCCGGCGCCACGACAAAGGTCGGCGCCGCCTCACGTGTTAGCGGCAATTCAAGGTTCAGCGCCACTTCAAGCGTCGGCGCCACTTCGAGCGTCGGCGCCACGACAAAGGTCGGCACCGCCTCACATGCCAGCACCGACGCAAGTATCAGCGCTACTTCGAGCGTCGATGCCACTTCGAGCGTCGGCGCCACGACAAAGGTCGGCGCCGCCTCCCATGTCAGCGCCAATTCAAAGTTCAGCGCCACTTCAAGCGTCGACGCCACTTCGAGCGTCGGCGCCACGACAAAGGTCGGCGTCGCCTCCCATGTCAGCGCCAATTCAAAGTTCAGCGCCACTTCGAGCGTCGGTGCCACTTCGAGCATCGGCGCCATGACAAAGGTCAGCGCCATCTCACATGCCAGCACCGACGCAAGTATCAGCGCTACTTTGAGCGTCGGCGCCACATTGAGCGTCGGTGCCACTTCGAGCGTCGGCACCACGACGAGGGTTGGCGCCGCCTCACGTGTTAGCGCCAATTCAAGGTTCAGCGCCACTTCGAGCGTCGGCGCCACTTCGAGCGTCGGCGCCACGACAAAGGTGGGCTCCATCTCACATGTTAGCGTCGATTCAAGCATCAACGCCACGTCGAGCGTCGGCGCCACCTCGAGCGTCGGCGCCACGACAAAGGTCGGCGCCGCCTCCCATGTCAGCACAGATTCAAACATCAGTGCCACTTCGAGCGTCGGCGCCAGGACAAAGGTCGGCGCCGTTTCAAGTGCCAGCGCCGCTTCAAGGGCCACTGCAATAATGACAATCGAGAGAGTCGGCGTCACCGCAAGAGTCAGTGCCAGTGCAAGGGTCACTGCAGAAATGTTATTTGAGAAGTGCCTAAATGAACAACAGCACTAACACTTTACTTTCTTGTACAGGTTGCCTAGTCGAGCAAGCAGGGCTCGAACAGGCGCGTTGGGACCTCCTGGGAGTTTTGTCTTGACGGCTGAGGGACAAGGTATGTTGATCAAGCTCAACCACTTAGCACTATAGGATTGAGAGAATACTAGTAGGAAGACCCAGAAGTCACTCGGGACCACACACACTGCACATTCGGTCACAAGTGAAGTGAGCAGCCAAAGAGCTGGCTACTCACAAGAAGTAAACTCTTTACAAGAAAATGACTTTTCCCGAAAAGGGGGCCCTCGAGGTCCCTCTCAAGAAAAATAACACTTTTAGAGGGGAGGAGGCCTTAAGGTCTCCTCTCTCAAAGATTTGCAAAATTGCACCACAAGTTACCGTTTCAAAAGATGACTACCAAAATCTGCTATTTTGGTTCCATTAGGGGACATATGTGCTTTTTGGGTTTTGGTCGGCGCCAGGTGGCGCCTGCAGAGGGGACAGGTAGGTTGCCTGTAGGTAGGGACAAATGGTACACTTCAGACATTGTTCCCCACCAACTCTCTCAATTTTGGCGCCCAAAATCGCCAGCTCACCCCTTACGCCCATGTATAAATAGACCTATGGGCAAGGTCAAAAGAGATACAAGAAAAAATTGCACTGTTACTCTGCTAAAATATCACCAGACCTGCCTAGTATTCTCTCCCTGCTCATTCTCTTAGTGTTTAGTGCCTTGTTCCTTCACTCCCCACTGACAGCCATCACTCTCAGGTGTTTCCCTTGAGGAAATTGCTATTTTTGCTGTGAAAGTTCATCTTCTTGCAGGGAGTGAGTTGAAGCTTGAGTTCCATTGTTACCAGAAGGAGAAGTTTTCTTCAGAAGTTGCACCAGGAGACCTTGAAGACTTGCAGATAGCGTCCATTGGAATGGGTCACGCCTCACCCTTTCCAGTTATTCATAGACCCCAGTCTCACTACCCTCTTACAGCGTGAAGTGTGTGTGTGTGTGTGTGTGTGTATAATGGAGATCGAAATCGCCCAACACATACCATGGAAAAGATAGAGTGAGGTCATCCATCAGAATGTTCCCAAAATTATATATAGAAAATAAAATTTAGGCGTTTATCGAAATATTGATCGCTACGATGAAGCGATAA
This sequence comes from Sambucus nigra, assembly GCA_949130495.1. Taxonomy (NCBI): domain Eukaryota; kingdom Viridiplantae; phylum Streptophyta; class Magnoliopsida; order Dipsacales; family Adoxaceae; genus Sambucus; species Sambucus nigra. Next base: position 481,718,379 of record OX422215.1, on the reverse strand, counting down.
TTTGTTTGGGATAAAACGCTAATAAGGATCACAAACATAATATGTATTAAAATAATTCAAGAATATGACAAGTGAGAAAATGGGGGATTTGGTAAAATTGAAAAATTGGACGCGAGTCTCGTGTTTTAATCCAAAATTCCTACTTAGCCTATAAAGGCATCAAAGTCCACGTAGTTCGTATGGGACATAGGGGTGGGGTTTATCCCATAGATTCAAACGGGATTTTATTACGTGTGTGTGTAGAAAATGTGTTTTAGTTTTGGAAATGTGTGATAAATAATCCCGTTTGGAATTTATGGGCATAACCCTCTTTTTCTTTGTTTTGGGTTTATAGAAAATAAAGTATGTGAAATATAACTGACAAACATGTGAGATGATAATGGGTCTGAACTAAAGAAAAACTCGATTATGAATTTAATATAATTAATGTAAAAATAAGAAATTTGAAGAGAGAGAGAGAGAGAGAGAGGGAGACAAAAAGAGATAAGGGTTTGGACCTTCTTTGAAGCTTGTTCTTGATCTTGGATGAACTCCCTTGAATGTTGATATGGATGTTGGATGAGAGAGGATGAGATTTTTCCCAATTGGGTATGAAAGGGATGGGAATGTAAGATTGAATGGAATTTCACATGAGGAAACTTTGCTGATTGCAAAAGAATGTTGCTGAGATCACTAATGCTGATAAATTTGAGCTATGCTTTGGGAGTGAGGTCATGAACTCTATTTATAGGGTAAGGGGGTGACGATCATCATGGTACCAACCCTGCCTATTGATAGGTAACCCTAGGTACACTATCGATAGGCAAGAAAATGGACCTGCTAATTGGCAGTCTCGTGCAAATTTTTCTAGAAAAATGATCGTAAAACGTAATCCATTGATCCAAATCATGCGCGAGGCATACCATTAGAAAGTTAATTCAGATACCTTCAAGAGTGTTTGGGCCTCTCTTGGGTACGGGAGTTAACTTTGGGTCAAATGTGTCTTGGAAGCACATGTTGGTCCTTTGGACGAGAGATTGTCATACGTAAACTAATCATTCGTCTGAACGGTAAATCAGAATCGTGCAGGGGGTGGACCGTTGGAAAGGTTAGGTGATGTAATTTGACATTTCAAATATATTCTCTTTGTTCATGAAATTTACCTTGGTCCACCGTGTCTCGGAAGCGCCCGATGGCCTCTCTGAGTAAAACGGATTGTTCCTCCGTATCGTAAGTCAGAATCGTACACAGGGCAGACCATTGGAAAGGGTTTCTGTGACCTTTAAAGATTCATTCAGTCTCGTTTGAGCTGAAGAGTTGACTTCAGTCAAACAAAACTCAAGAGCGCGCGATGGCCACCAGATCAAGTTTCGGGGGAAAATGAATCATTTATTCGAACGGTTATGACATTTCACGCATGGGGTGGACTGTTGTAAAGGGGTTTCCTAGCCCTTTAAAGATTCATAGAGATTTTTCTTTGATGATGAAGTTGATTTGTGTCAAATCGGTACTCGGAGTATGACCTTGGGTTTGTAGTGAAATGGGGTAGTGTTAGGGACCTAAGGAGAGACTTAGGTGGACCTAGAATGTGGTGTCTACAACGTCGGAACAGGTGATCTAGATGATGTGTAGGTCATTTAGCTATTACCTAGGAGTGCAAACTACGAGAGGTAGGTGTTGATGCAGGTATCCTTTCTCACCATTGGGTACAGCGTAGAGACCACTGCAACTAATGTGTGTCTTATGGTGTCCGCTTTGGATAGGAGATTCCTCCGGACTTGCTAATAAAGAACGAACGAGACCCCAACGGTAAATGCCTTTGCGTGTCATATATATGAAAGGACATATATATAAATTACCCGAGATTTAATGAGATTAATTAAATTATCTAAGATTGGATACATAAATTGTAGACCCTTATTATATTGTGTGCATAATAAATGGTTATGCCACTTTCATGATACATATTTGAAAAGACTGGAAATTAATTATAGTTGGCTCCGATGTAATAATTGGATGCACTAAATCCTATAAATAATAAATTGGCACGCTGTCACTTACGTCATTTTAGGATTTATTAGGATGCGAGTAATATCACGCTTAGCTAAGGGGTGAGATTTTAATTGCATGCAAGTGACGAGGGGGAATATTTATTTTGCATCAACTGTATTTATTGCATCCTAAATTGATTTAGTTAATTCTTGCTCACTTAGGGCTCTGACCCAAATTTGTATGTATTCTCCCCCAAGGTGCTCCTAGATAGAGATAGCGGGATTATTATCGTATCAATCTTGCGATCTCTTTTTTTTACCAGCTTTTAGATTTATTGACTCTAGCATAGGTGCTCTTCTGCTATAATTATTTATTTCACTTGAGGCAATTTTTAGGGCATACGTCCGAGATTTCTTTACATTATGTTGGGTTAAGATATTTACTTTCTTGTCGAATTTATTATTTACTTGGTGTTGGATTGGATTTAGTTATTGTTATGAAAATATTCATGAACCTCAATCATGGGCCTTTAATATAATTATTTATATTACGTTTGTGCTGAGAATGGTATTGATTGACAGAAATCCCCATCTTCGGCGTATCGTGTCTGGCCAGCCTTTACGTGAGAAAATGGGGATTGTTACAGTTGGTATCAGAGCACGATTCTAATGTCCTTAGGATTTGTGCTGCATTCATTACGTTTTGCACTGTGTTCTTTGATATGTAGAGCCTATGATTAAGGTTCATTGTATTCTTATATGGTGCTAATTCGAACCTTGTTTGCTTTCAGATGGCAAGCGAACAAAGAGGTAGACCGAAGCCCATAGTCTCAGCTACTATCGAGGAGCAGGCTCATACGGAGCCATAGTAGCATCCACATGCCCCACATTTGATTACACCTGCAGAGATAGCCACCATTGAGTCTCAGGTGGTTTCTACGGATATGGCAGCCATGCTTCAACATTTTCCATCGCCACCATAGCAGGTGGCCATACCAACTTAGGCATCAGGTTATATGTGGGACATGGAAAGGGAGGCCTTTGTTAAGGTCCAACCTCTAGAGTTTACGGGCGATTCAGATATATTGGTGACGAGTGGGTGGAAGAAAGACATATAGAGACATTTACGGATGGTAGAGTGAACAACCGTGTAGAAGCAAATGATAGCTTCATTCAGATTAGTAGGAGCCGCGCTTCAGTGGTAGAAGGTGATTAACACAATTGAGGAGAGAGATAACCTGACTATCGATGAGTTTTGGGAGATATTTGAAGGAAAATTCTTTCCCTTAGCCATTCAATCTGAAATGAGGAGCAGGTTTATAGACCTAAAGCGGGAAGTTATACCGTAGCCGAGAATGAGGAGGAGTTCCCAGACCTCTCAGACTTCGCAAAGGAGGATGTTATCACTGAGGAGAGGAGGATGTACAGGTTCATAGAGGGATCAGCCTGACACATCAGGAAGGAACTTATAGGGAATCCAGCCTTCTTGACATACAATCAATTAGTTAATGCTGTACTGCTCCATTACCAGGATCACAAAGCATTTCTTAATAACAAGGGTGAAAAATTCCATAGAGAATAATCATCAAGCTAGCAGGGCAAGGAGAGTGGGGGGAGAAAATCTATGACCTAGCAGGATAGGGGAACCCCATTCGCTGATCAGAATAAGAAGTTTAGGAGTTCAGATGACCGACATAGATAGGGCTAATGGGGCCAGCAGTACAAAGTCCATCAGGGCTAGGGACAACAAGGCAGAGGCCAGCAGGGATGGCAGACCGAGAGATGCTCGTTTCACGAGAATTGTTATACATGTGGGGATAAGGTTCATACTTTGAGCCGGTGTCCTTAGGGTAACTAGACATCTCATGAGTAGGTAGGTTATAGGGGACAACAGGCACCATAAGGACATCATCCACTATTTCTAGCTCAGGGAGTCACTACAACAGCCACTCCGACACTCGTCACCCCACCTCAGGGTCAACAACCATTACAGTATGAATGGGTTTATCACATCGCTGCTGCAGATGGGCCAGCGCCGACACAGGGAGTTGAGGGCATATTTCCCATCTTTTGTCACGCTAGCTGCATTTTATTCGACACGGGTGATTCTCATTATTTTTTTAGCATGGGGTTTTCTCGGGAGATAAGGATGGTAGATTACGCATTCGATATTATATCACATGTAGATTCACCAACGGGTAGAGGGGCCCTTATACGATCAGTGTGTCGGGGTATTGGGATTTAGATAGGATGACTCATCATTGTAGCCTACTTATTAGTACTTGACATGCACGAATACAACATTATTTTGGGGATGGACTGGCTATCTACGTATAAAGAATGTGTGGAATATTATGGAAGGTCCATCGTATTCTCCACTTCGGGGTAGGATATGTACCTAGTTGCGATGCCATACCCTGGGGGTGGGTCGAGCGCGCATTTATACTATATCGAGGAGGATACTTCCTCGAAGGTTGTGGTGTCACTAGACTACATCCCGTTGGTTAGCGAGTTTTCTAATGTTTTTGCATAGATTTTGGGGTTACCACCTAATCGAGAGATTGACTTCGTGATCGACTTGATTTCGGGCACGGGACCTATTGCCTTTACACCATAACGGATGGCTCCTATGGAGATGAGGGATCTACGGGAGAAAATGGAGCAGCTGTTAGGGAAGGTACTTATCAGGAGGAGTAATTTGTCGTGGGGTGCTCTAATTTTATTCGTCAAGAATAAGGACGGATCTTTGAGGCTTTGTATCGACTATCGTGATTTGAATAAAGTCACTATACGGAATAAATCCCGGCTACCATGTATTGACGATTTGTTTGACCAACTAAGGAGTGTTGTGTATTTTTCAAAGATTGAATTTAACTCGGGTTACCACCAGTCGAGAGTTAGGGAGCACGACATCTCAAATATAGCTTTCCTTACGAGATATGGGTCGTACAAGTTTTTAGTGATGCCATTTGGGCTAACCAATGCGTTGGTAGTATTTATGGACTTCATAGATTACTTGGATCGGTTCATCATCGTGTTTATAGACGATATCCTGATTTATTCTCAGACTGCGGAGAAGAATGCAAAGCATTTACGGTTAGTCTTACAGAAGCTATGAGATCATCAGTTGTATGCAAAGTTCGAGAAATGCAGTTTTTGGCTGATAGAGGTATAATTCTTGGGCCACATTGTGTCTAAGCGGGGGATATTTATGAACCCGGGGAAAGATTCTATCGTAATGGAGTGGGGACAACCCACTACACCCATCGAGGTGTGTAACCTTTTGGGACTGGTCTGGTACTACCATTGATTGATCCATGGGCTCTCCAAAACAATCGGGCCCTTAACAAATTTGACGAGGAAGGGGGTACCATTTGTGTGGGATGATGTGTGCTAATAGGCATCTGAGGAGCTGAAGACTAGATTGACTACAACACTGATTTTGGCATTGCCTCAGGCTGGGATTGACTATAAAGTCTTCACAAATGCATCCTTAAGGGGACCTGGACATTTTTTGATGCAGGAGAAGAGGCCAGTAGATTATGCTTCTCGAAAGATTAATCCTCACAAGGGACATTACCCCACTCATGAATTGTAGTTAGTAACCGTGAGTGTGGATACATTATCTCTTAGGGAAGAAATTTTTTCTTTTCACAGACCACAAAAGCCTGGAGTATTTGTTCATATTGTGGGATTTGAACATTAGGCAAAGAAGGTGGCTAGAGTTTGTGAAAGATTATCAGTTCAACATTCAGTACCACCTAGGAAAGATAAATGTCATAGCATATGCTTTGAGCCACAAGCCGACCTTGGAGTTAGCGACAGTGTAAAAGGAGAAATGAAAATCACTTCATGGGGATGATGACCTGACCCATGCATTTATGGAAGTTCTCGCCACCAATCCAGAGATCATTATTCGTGTGGTGAAGGCACAGGTAGGAGATCAGCTTTGCCAGGAGCGAGTGAGAGAGTTGTTAGCTGAGGGAGTGGAGCAATATTCCATTGGGTCAGGTAGGGGTTTGAGATTCCAGGGGAGCCATTATGTCTGAGGCTCACGGGTCATAATTTATAGTACATATCGGAGGGGATAAGATGTACCAAGACATGCAGCGTAAGTATTGGGGGGGCGGGATAAAAAGGGACATAGTAGATTTTGTTTCCACGTGTGCTACGTATCAGCTGGTAAAGTTGGATCATCAGCGCCCTGTAGGTATTCTACAGCCTTTGGAGATCCCAGTTTGGAAATGGGAAAGCATCTCCATGGACGTCATTACTGGGCTACCTACATCGCAGAGGGGACATGATTCCATATGGGTAATTACTAACAGATTGGCAAAGGTGTCTCACTTCTTACTGATCCGAACAAATTACAACTCTGAGCAGTACGCAATCCTTTTCCTTGCAAATATTGTTAAGCTAAATGGGGTACCGCTTAACATCTAGTCAAACAGGGACATGACATTTGTGTCCCACCTTTGGAGGAGCTTTCAGCAGGCCTAGGGGACAGAGCTTAGATTAAGCACGTCTTATCATCCTTAAACTGATGGGCAAACTAAGAGGGTGAACTTGATATTGGAGGACATGTTGTGGATGTGCATTATAGATTTTAAGTGAAGCTGGGGCAGTATTTGCCTTTAGCGGAGTTTACGTGTAATAAGATCTATAATGCACATCCACAACATGTCCTCCAATATCAAGTTCACCCTCTTAGTTTACGTGTAATAAGATCTACCAGTTCACGATAGGGATGGCACCATTTGAGTCACTCTATGGGAGAACTTACCGTTCACCCTCATGCTGGTTGGAGGTCGATTAAAACAAATTACTTAGGCCAGACTTCATTTAGGACACCTCAGAGAAGGTAGAGATGATTCAGGCCAGGATACGGATTGCCCAGGTTAGGCAAAAGATCTACATAGATGCGGGTCAAAGACCTTTAGACTTCGATGTTGGAGACCAGGTGTTGATTGAAGTGTCTCCCATAAAGGGGTTATGAGGTTTTGTAATAAAGGGAATGTTATCCCCAATACGTGGGAGCGTTCCCTATTCTGGAGAGGATTGGGCCTATAGTGTATCAGTTGGGCTTACCGGACCACTTGCAGCGAATGCATGCCGTTTTCCACATATCTGCATTGCGAAGGTTCCTTAGAGATGAGATAACGTACCAGCACATTGATACTGACGAGATAGAGCTCCATCGAAATGATACTTACAAGGAGAGATCGGTAGCCATTCTGGACCGATGGGTGCACCGAATTCGATCCAAGGTTGTTCATTTAGTTCGGGTGTAGTGGGGACCCCATCGGGAGGACGACTTGACTTAGGAGAGGGAGGATGACATGCGCACCAAGTATCCCAAACACTTCTATCTTCGTACGTACTTTTCTTGATTCCGAGGAAGAAATCCCGTTATTAGGTGGAAGAATGTAATTCCACATAATTTTTTAGAATAAATAATAAAGTAATATTTTTGGAATAAATAAAAAATTGTGGAAATTGGACTTAATCAGAAATTTTAATTTATTAATTGCGAGTATGTAATTTGTTGGTATGTCATAATTATGTGTGATGGATTTTGTATATTAATGTTTATAATAATGACATGTGTTGTAGAAAATACATAATTGGGGTGTGACACATTTTAAATGTTTAATGTTGGAAGAAAATAATTCGTGACATATTTCGGGGAGTTAATGGGCTCGTTTAGGTATTTTGGACCTTTAGAAATAGTCCCGGGTTATAGGTACATGAGTCGGGGAACTGTTGGGCTAGTTTTTGTATGTATTCAGGCCCATTTCACTACAAGAAAATCACTTATTTAAGACGCTTCTATAAATTAATTTACATCACTTATAAGTGAACAGTTTTAAACCTTTTCATGCTTTTGTTTTTACATCTCCTTTAAAATTAGATGGCCTATATCATTTTGTTTGATTCATTTACAATGATTTAATTGAAAAACAACTAAACTTAACTCCCTCTCAAACCCATCACGACACTCACTCCTATCTGAACTCCCCCCTCGATCTGTCTTTCTCCCACTCTTCATCAGGACACCCTCTCGTCCAATCCGATAAATATCTAACCTGGAGATCAAGGTACCCTTTATGTAAACAAAATCGGTCCTTTCCAGAATACAAGGTATAACAGCCAATTTGGGAGTTTAAAAATGGAGAGAAAGGAAGAGAAATGGAGAGAAAATTTGGATTTTCTTTTGTTTGGGAGTTTATTGGAAGAGAAAAGGAGGGAATGAGAGGGAGCGTTTGTTTTGTTAAAACAAATTTTTTCTCCCCAAAATCTTCTTTCCAAATTGGACGAAAAAGGAGAGAAAGGAAAAGTGGGACTTCTTGTACCATTTTACCCTTGTCCACAACCTGTGGGACTCTTTTTTCTTGATTAACAAGATAAACGATTCCTATAAATTAAACTATACTTCTATTATCAATAAGAAAAAAAAGTAGTAGAAGAAGAAGCCGGCGTTGCTCTTAACAAGTAAGAGATTTTCTTTCATTCCTCGTAGACCCAATTTGTCACCTTTGCCTTATTAGCCCCAGGATTTCTTTAACTATCACCTATGCCTTAAACCCATGATAAAAGATTGAAATTGTACAACTTTTATATACTAATATATTAGTATAAAAAATTGTACAACCATTGTACAACTATTTATATGTAAATATGGCCCATGTGTGAACGAACAATATAAAGCTATATACACTAGTTGTGAATGCACATTTATATATCATGAGTTAGAAATTGTATATATATACAGTCATTCTGAACCAACATTATATATGTAAAGAAATTTTAATTATTTATCATGTGAACAAACAGTTATATATACATTAGTTATATACACTTGTTGTGAACGAACTGTATATGTAAATATGGATTGGTTTTCTATTATAATTATTTATACATTAGTTATATACACTTCTTGTAAACAATTTTATATTTGTAAATAGTTTTATATATATACACTCAATGCATCTCATCTCAACAAAATTTTAGTAATGTGTGTATATATATATATATATATATATATATATTTAATATCAGTTATATCTATTTAATATTCTTTAAAAAAATTATCCGTAGATGGATACACAAGAAAATGACGATACAAATGAATTGATTATGCTAGTAAGGATACGACAACTAGTTGTAATTGAAGTTATGTGTCAAGTCATTAGCTATATCACGTGTTGAAGACTTCGTAGTGAACAACTTATTTAAGATTCAATGATAGAGAGACAAAAAGTATAAGATGAATTAATGTTACAACTTACCACATCAGAACGATGTCACAATATTATAAGTATAGGACCATGAGCTTTTGTTGGACTTTGCCAAATATTAAAAAAATATGGCGGTCTACGACTAAGACAATGAGGGTCAGTTGAGGAGCAAGTTGTTAAGTTCCTTCATATATTGTCAGAAAATATGAGGAACCATGTAATGTCATTTTTCTTTCGATGATCCGGTGAAACTCTTAGTCCTCATTTTCTCAAAGTTTGAGAGAAATCATAGCGTTAGAAAATTTATTTTTTCAACAATCAACCGGAGAACATGTTCCTCCTAAATTACTGCACAATAAAAGATTTTAACCTTATTTTAAGGTAACTAAAATTATTTGAATATCTTTTTTTTATAATTTTACATAAATAGTACTACATAAATTATTTATGCACCCATTGTTGTCAGGACTGCGTTGGGGCAATCGATGGAACTCATGTCCGTGTCAAAGTGTCCAACACTGAAGCAGATAGATATCATGTTAGAAAATATTTCCCAACACAAAATGTGGTGGCAGCATGTACGTTCGACTTAAATTTACGTATGTATTGCCTAGTTGGGAAGGGACTGCCTCTGACTCAAGAATTATTAAACATGCACTTACGAGACAAGACAAACTAAAAATACCTAACGGTAATAATTTATTTAAAAAAACAAGTTTGCTTTACATATTATCTTAGTATCTGTACCAATTACCCTTTCAATTTTAATAGGTAAATACTATCTTGTTGACGCGGGATTTATGCATAAAAAGGGCTTGTGGCACCCTTTAAAAGTGTTTGTTATCACTTAAAAGAGTACTCCTAATGAAAACCACCTGTAAACCCTCGAGATTTATTTAATTATTGACATACATCATTGCATAATTCAATTGAAAGAGAATTCAGAGTCCTGAAGAGATGATTTCCTATCATAAGAAGCACTGCTGGATCCTTTTACCCTATTAGCGTACAATCAGAGATCATTCTAGCGTGTTGTATTTTACATATTTACTTAGTGACGGTTGACCCTAATGAAGACATTTTAAAGGAAGTTGATGATGAGCTATCAAAATGAAAACCAGATGATGACGATGAAGTTCCTGCAAGGGAAGATGACGAGGATACAAGATTAGCAGAACATCTATGAAATTGCATAGGAAACAATGTGGAATGATTATAAATTGACTAATTAATGCTTTACCTTTTATGTTGATAAATTAATGCATTACCTTTTATGTTGATAAACTGTTTTCTTAATATTATTATGTTTTTATGATATTTTTTTGATTCACATGTCAATTTATTATATTTCATGCTACTTAGATTCGAAAATGAGCAAAACAATGAAAGAAGATATTGGGGGGAAAAAGGTCCATTTGTCTTAGACTTCTCAAATGGATGATAGGTTTATTGAAGTGAAGCTTTACCAAATATGTGAAGGAAACAGACCAGGTGGAACATTCAAGACTACTGCATATTTTAATATGGTTCACAAGTTGTAAGAAAAATTTCCTGGCATTGACTTTACCAAGGATCATTAGAAAATTGTCTCAAGACTCTCAAAGAACATTTTGATAAATGTTACGATTTGTTAAAAAACTTCAGTGGTTTTCCTTGGAGTCCAATTATGAAAATGTGGAGTGCCGAGCCAGAAGTTTGGTCACATTTAATTGAAGTATGTTTTCCAATTGTTTTTTTCAATAACAATGCATATAATCGATAATAAATTGATTAATTTTTTTTGCTTATATAGGCCAAACCTGAAGCAAAAAAATGGAAGACTAAACCTGTCAACAACTATGACAAATTAGTAGAGTTGTTTCCTAAAGATAGGTCCACGAGTGATTGTGCTGAGACAGCTAAAGAAAATAAGCGTCGATGGGATAATTCAATAGATGATAGAGAGGGTGACACAATCAATTCCATCGATTTGGATGACGATATTATTACAGAGGGTGTTTGTACCGATGTAGGTGAGGTGTTGACGCGATATTAAATCAAGCAAGGTCTAAACATGGCAATGCAACACCTTCAAAGGGGAAAAAAAGGCTTTACATATTGATCAAGAAAATGAGTTGTTGAAAGGTGCTCTTGACAATGTAGCTCATGCAATTAGAGAGGGTAATGCAGTTATTAGGGAATCCCGACCACTTGTTTATTTTGAGTCAGAAATATTTTAAGAGTTGGTGACTATTGGAGTGCACTCGCATATGATTGATGGAGCGTATCTTTTCCTCGCACAAAATCCTGACAAAGCAAGGATTGTATTTGGTTGTCCAGTTGAAAGGCGCTTAAAAATTCTAGAGAAATTGATGGCTGACGCTCGTCTCATATGATATCAATGACTGGTGCTATTTTTTAATTTATTTAGATTTTGAACTTATTAAGTATTTATCGTATTTGAATATTTATGTTTTGCCACTTATTATTATCGAATTATCATGTTGAGGCTTAACATTTGTTTAATATATGTGAATGGCTATTTAATATGTATTTTAATTAATTTAATGATGTAAATGACACATGCTCTTAATTATAAGGTTATAGTAGTAATTTCTCAATTATTTCTTTCCTTTTATTTCCTAACTCCCAAACGAGGGGAAGGAAAATAATTTTCTCTCCTCTTATGAACTCCAAAATGGCGGAAAGAAAATTTATTTCTCTTCTTTTCTAAAATTTTCCTTTCCTTTCCCTCCTACTCAAAACTCCCAAACAGGTTGTAAATGATCTATTGTGTTTCTTGCCTCCTTTATCAATTACCTATTGTCATCTGTTTTTGGATTGGATTTTGTGGACCTAGTTGAGAATTAGCTTTTTTACGAATGCCAATTTTGATTCTTCATTTTCTTTGTGTGTGTTTTTGGTGAATGTTGAAATTTTAACTCATGATTAGGTTAAAAAACATATCACGCTGGAAATGAAGATGTTGATAAGAAATCTACAAAGTCAAAATTGTAGAATTAAACTAGTAATTTTAACACACTGGAGAGAGAGTATGTTAGTTAAATTTTGTGTAAATAGAATTAAACTAGTAATTTGGTTCTTCGTTTTCTTTGTGTTTGTAGGAGTATGGGATTTGTGTGTGTATTATTTATTATGGAAATACTTTTAATTACTTTACCTACTTTTACATTGACTCGTGCCATAAATTGTATGTTGATATTATTGAAGAAGGAAAGGGGTATGACCTATTGTGAATTTTACTCAATCACAAACTCTCCCCTCAATCTCTACTCTCTTTTCATCATGACAATATCTGCTTATTTCTTTATTGTAAGTCCATCTCTATCTCCTTCTCTTATATTAGTTTAATTCTATTTACACATATCCCACATAACACATTCTGTTTTGGCCCCAAATCACACTCCCACATAAACAAATTACTTGATTAATTTGATCACATCTATAATTTTCTATCGCAAGTCACCATAAATCACTGCAAATCCCCATCTCGTCGCCACAAGTCGTTGCCACTTTACTGCAAGCTTTGGACAATCACATCAGGTGTGTTGTACATTTAAACCCTAGCTCCATTTCCTTTAATTTACATGTAAACCCTAATTAAAATTAATTTTTTTGCATTTACAATTTGATCATCTAATCAAGTCATTTGTTTCATTAATTGCAATGATTACTATAGTAAAAAATACTTAATCATTGAATAATTTATTTCCAATTAGTTTATATAATTTTTTGAATAAATTTTTGGTGTCATTAGATACTCACCTCAAGTGTATGATAACTATACATATAGGCCCACATTAATTTTTATTAAACATATCGTCCCTCCAAGTGAATGCTCGTGCCTATAGGCGCATCTTGAATTTTTGAAAATATAGTACATGTATGATGCAATAGGGTCGCAAGTTTGTTGGCTAAAATTTATGTGTCAACAAAGTACCCAATCTTTCTTTTCAAATAAAATTCAAGGATGTGTATATATATGTATGTGTGGGTTTTTATAGGAATCCCATTACAGAATTTGAATCCTAAATCCCATAACTCTTTATTTGCAATACTAATTATATAACTTGGATATTTAGAAAAATAAGATATCAATATACAAGGAGGGGGTAATGGTGAATACACCTTCAAATGTAATACCCCGATATTTTGGGGACAATAATTTATTTATTTTGGGAGAAATAAATATAATTTTAATAGGAGATTAATTAAATTGGCATTTGAGGTCAAAATTTGAAGATGTTAGAAAGTGATTCGGATGACAATTCTGAGGGTGCGATTGTTTCCAGAAGGGTCGAGATAGTCGAAATGACTGTACTTGGGGCTTGTTTGGGTTCCGAAATATTTTAAGTTCGTTTGGCTCGAATTAGAGTGACCGAGTCATTTAAAGTGTGTATTATCATTTAAAGTTGTGTATCTTGGGAGATAAGGATTAAAAGCCTACATGAGAAGTCATTCTCACTTAAGAGAAAGAGAAAGCCCTAGAAAGAAAGAGAGAAAGAGAGAGAAGAAAAAAGGAAGAAGAGAAAGATAAAGAAAGCTTGGGATCTCCGGCAAATCCGCGATTTCGAGGGCGAATCAGACTCTACAAATTTTAGGCAAGTGAATAAACATGTTAAATAATTGTTGTGTATCATTTATTTCATGATTTGTGGAAAAATTTCTGAAATTTGGGATAAATATGTTAAAATCTTGATTTTGTGTTAAATTTTACATTTGATGTATATTCGATGAATTAGAGGTTGAAAATTTGTTAGGTTTATACAATTGATGAGTTTTAATGTTGTGAGTATGTTTGGGTTGAAGATTTGGAGTTTGAAGTAGGTATTGTGGAGTTTTTGAGAAGTTGAAGGTTGGTAAAAATGGAGATTGGCCGAAATTAATAGTAAGGTCGGTCGACCGCGGGCTGGGGACCGGTCGACCGCGCCTCAGGGGAGTGGCATACTGTCTTCGAGATTAGGCATAATTGGATAGCGCGGTCAACTGCGGTTGGGGGACCGGTCGATCGGGCCTCTGTTTTTGGCTCAAGTTTGAGAATTTAAGTTTATCCCCTTTCCTTTGGGTTTATATTTATGGACCTTCCAAATCTATATAACTATATAAAAATTATAGACCAAAATCATGTGAGACTGACACGTGGCAACTGAATAAATGATATCATAAATGAGAGTCGCTCTCTAGAGAAGGATACGTGAAGATAATAACTCATCTTTATCTACACTCCAATACAATGAATTTAGTCCATCTAACCAGCTTCATATTCAATGTACTCCATTTTTAATTTTCCAAGAACCTACATTGAAATCTACAACCTTTTCCTCTTCTTCTTATCTCCCTCTCCCCTTCAATATATGAACCATCTGTTAAGGCAGGCAAAGAAAAAAAAACACAAGCTAAATGACGGCAGCCGTGTATCAATGCATTCTCAGTTGAATCATTTGAAAGGTATTATATAGTTACAATTTCTTTCGCACTGATTTATACATTTTTACGTATAAAAATTGTCTTCGTTTTAATTGAATTCTAATTTTATTTTTTCAGAAAATTTGTTGGTCTCCATCAAATATTTGAGTTGTCAATTGAAGGTACATTCGTTTATTTTTTATATGTGAAATATTGTATATCTCATGTTTATTCTACTGCTTTATGTTATAAGTGGATTTCAGCACATTAGAGGAGGATTTGTTTGGAGACATAGACGTTTATGGTAATAGTTAAGAAAAATATCTGAAAAATAGTAAAATGCAAATGATATAGATGTATGGCTAGATTTTTAAATACGATTCTTGCTTTCAATACAATCATGCTTCTAGAGAGATTTTCCAACCCAATTCTATCCATAAATAAATGTGAATCTGGAGAGGGCACATCTACTGTTCATTCCTTTGGTAATGTCAGGGAAGTCAACATTGATATAGATCATGTCAATGATAGTACACTCAAGCTACTGCCCAGTTTGTTTCCAAGTATCATTTTTTGGAGGCTTAGTTTTGTTGTCCATTTATTCTGCAGATTTAGTTTGTTTCACACTTCAAATTTAGTTTAAGAAATTTTGTGTTTGTGTGTGTTGAAATAACAAAACTTATTGTAAGTCTCAACACTTATTGTAAGTGGGTTTTGGTATCCAACATCTAAAATTATGCCATTTATCAATTTACCTTATCACTCATCTTTACTTATTGCTTATTTAATTTTTTTTCTAAACATCCGATTATAAATTCGTTTGCTAAAAACTAATTCATACAGTCTTTATAATGAAATATAAATTTATATTCGGCCACGCATCGCACGGCCTACTTATTGCTTATTTAATTTTTTTCTAAACATCTGATTATAAATTCGTTTGCTAAAAACAAATTCATAGAGTCTTTATAATGAAATACAAATTTATATTCAGCCACGCATCGCGTGGCCTTCATGTTAGTTATTGTATAAAAGAGGATTAAGTGATTATAAGGGGACAATTGACTTTAGAAGTGTCAGATGATATTTGGGGCTAATAAATAAATGAAATTCATGGTGGGATATATATCTCTCTCATTAAGAAAATGAGAGAAAAATTAATAAATGATTGAATGAAAATGTTGGGGGGGGGGGGGGGGGGAGTTAGTGATTGATTTTGAGAGAGTGATAATTTAAATGATTGTATCAATTTGGTGGAAAATCCTCTAAGTGTCGAGGTTAATATTTGAAGAATGATAATTGCTGATCGACGCGCATACGGATATAGAAAATATCCTCAACATAAATTAAATTGAGAGATGATTCATACAAATAGAGGTGAGGTGTGAATTTCAAGTGAGAAATCGTATAGTGTACACAAAGTGGGGAAGTTATGTGAGCTGTTGACGAATAGTATATCGAGAGTAAAATATAATAAATGATAGTATTTCATCTACGCCTAAGAGCGTAATAAGAGTATGTAAATAGTGTGATATATATACCTTGTGTGATGGTATACATTTATATGATGTGATGATGTATGTATATCTGGTGTGTATGATATATATGTGTGTGTGTGTGTGTGTGTGAAGCATACCCCCTCTATGCTATCATGGGAAGTTGTGCGATGTGGGTGAGGCCCCTGGCTTGAGGAGCAGGGCGCGTATAGTCCCCAGGTAATAGCGTCCATTTATTATTGTGTGATTTTTTATTAGGGGTGAGACGTGGTGGGTATGTTTCGTCTCATTTCTGGGGAGGAACTATGACCGCTTCCCGTACGTTGTGTTATGGTTTTTGCCAAGACGGTGTGAGATTCCGACCGTTGGTACCCAGGATCATATGTGAGTGATTCCTTGATAGATGATAGCATTGAGAACCTGCATCCTCGAGTTATAGCTCGTAGTGATGGTTAGTATTATACTTGTGTGAATAGTATATTAATTGTATATGATTATGTGATATCATATTTGTTTCTAGAGTAAAGAAATATAAGAAGATTGCTTAAATCTCATTCCGAGAGATTTTAACCGGACTTAAATTATAATGAATCAATTATGAGAAATGAAGAGTAGATAATTATATGAGTATATATATATAGTACTTTGGGTATCGAGGGCATAATGGACCTCAAAGACCAACATTGCCAAGGAGTAGTGTATCGGGGGGTTCCTTGTTTGGATTTCACTTGCGAGACGTCCCACGCACGAAACGCAGTGCAATGTTGGGAGTGAGGAGAAATTAGTCCTTAGTGCTCATATTTATATTTTAGTATAGCTCGACAATCGACAGTGCCAAGGAGTAGTGTATCGGGAGTTCCTTGTTCGAATTTCGCTTGCGAGACGTCCCACGTACGAAATGCCATGCACTGTTGAGAATTGAGAATCATTAATTAATTACATTAAATAAGAAATTGGGTTATATGCATCATGCATTGAGGGTATAATGAATCTTGATAATCAATACTTCCTGGAGTAGTGTATCGGAGGGATTCCTTGTTTGGATTTCGCTTGCGAGACGTCCCACGCACGAAACGTAGTGCAGTATTGAGAATTGGGAGAAGTTTAGTCCTTAGCACTTAGATGCTAATAACTCATATATATATATTTATGTCAATATCTAGAAAATGAGAAATTCTAGTAAAAGAGAATGTTTATGTATATTGTATATGTTTAGAAAGTGGGCGAATAATTAAGATTGGGGTAAGTGGAAATTGAGGGTTATGATTTAAGTGCAAATTTTAAATGAGTATGAATTGGGAGTAAGTTAGATTACTTTGCCCCTAGATAGATTTGGGAAATTATTTGGAGATCATATGCATCCGTTTAGTTGCGCGCTTTAGTTAAGAGGTGGGTTGAATTTATAGAGAGTGCTACTCCACTTTAATCATGTCATAATGCATTTATAATTATTATGCATTTTAATGCACTTGCTAAAAATGTTTTCACACCTCGGGCTCTGACCCATTTATATTTTCTCTTGCCCTGTGTATATATTGTATTCTTTTAGGTGTTCCTCCGCAAGGACGCCATTACTGATATCCATCCAGTTTATTCGTGGAGCCGTGGTAGTAGCGGAATATTGCGGCATTTTGATATAGTCGATACCTATCTTTTGTGTATCTAGATTAGGATTCAGTTTGTATATCGGGTTTATACCCAAGTGTTGTAGCGTAGCACTTTTACATTTTCTTTCTCAGTTTATTGTATTGTCTGTGACCTGACAGCATATTCGGGTATTTTATTTTGTACATTATGTTGTACTCTTTTATTGGTCTCCTTTATATCATTTGAGCATGTGTGTATCTCTTATCATATACTTTTGTTATGTCGTTGGTTATGTTGTTGCATGGTTTTGTTTTAAGAGATATAAATAAAATGTTTTAAAAATTTTGATACCCCTTTTTGTGGTAACGGGTAGTTAGACGTGGTTATTTTAGAATCGTCAGCAGATGCTGAGAATGATCCACTTGAGATTCCTGATTATTTTAGTATAGGGCTGGCCACCCGTTTTTATTTTAAGCGGGTTGTCACATCAAACTCTTACTGACGTGGTAAAAATTAAAATGGATAACTGGCAAGGAAAACAACGATGGTAGGGTGGTGCTGTTTAAAATAGTTGTCATTCCTAAAATTCTCTACGATTTTATGATTTATAAATGGATAGATTGTTGGTGAAGTGTACTAAAAATGGATAATAAACTTCATATCACCTGTCATACTACCTCCAAACCAATAATAGATTCATGGAAGCACTTGTGCACAAGGGATAGTGTGTAGAGCTAGGAATTAGATATTTGCCAACACTTAATTAAGAAGTTATTTTGAAGAAAGCATGGAATACACTTCACACTGACTTTCCATGGTCTAGATTTATTAAAGAGATATTTAGTCCTATGAAGGGGCATGATTCCGGCAAGATTAGTTATATTTGTTAATGTTACAGTAAACTATACAATATCGTTGAATTATATGCTTAGTGGGTAGTAAGCAATGGTACATTAATTAATCTTTGGATAAAAAATTGGCTTCTTACTCCAATGATTATTGAAGTTGGGTATTCCTAACAGATTATGATGTTAAGTTTCCTACTCTCACTGATTTTACAGCAGAGTAAAATCATTCAAAAACTCCCTTAAATATGACCTTCAAATATAATGCTTACTAAAGTGGTAAATATTTTTTCCTTACTTTTTTGGACAATTGCAATACATACATGATACACACTTCATTTTCTTTTCTACCGTTTCCATCATACAACGACTCCATATGAGTTTCATATTTAATACACATAATATATATTACATACTCAAATGACACAAAGTTTAAATAGTTCTAAACTTGATTTTATAACTAATAATTAACGAATGAGTAAAGCTCATAACTTAATTTGCAATTTCCACTGATCATTCTCCCTCCTCGTCTCCCATAACAACATTTAGGATCACCAATAGCATCATCCAAACACTTCTTAAAATCAGGACCAGACATATCCCGAGTACAATGGACCAACCTGTTTAGTTTCTTCGATTCTTCTACTTTTCTCTCCTTAACAGCTTATATATTTGAACTCCCATAAGCATCCTTATCTAACTTGCTTAACAACTTGTCTGTTTTATGATTAAGAAACTTGGGAAAACTCACACACTCACTGTTACACATGTGAAACGTATAACCCTTATCAATATGTTCAAAGAACTCCACGTTTGAGTATTTTGTAAGGAAATTATCATAAGAAATGAGCGCTTTTCTGGCTTGAGCAATAATCCATTAGTTCCTCTGTTGCATCATTGATACATATTTTGTAGTGTTTGGTGGAGTCATCACCTCGGAAAAGGGCTAAAGCATCGGTTCTATTTAGGCCTTCTCCGGTGGAACTTGACCAAAACCCAGTTTGTGAAACTTTGGTGTTTAGGGTAGCTAACATGTTTACTACATTTGAACTATATAAAGTACATTTTCCCTTACCTGTGCCTTCATCCACACAAGGGAAACCTTCACTATAGATTTGGAGGACTTGGATTTCTTGTAGTATAGTCCCTCATTGTCCCTACCCTTCTAAGCGTAATTTCCAACTCCTCTTTTAATCCATAACATAAAAGTCAACTCGCACCAAACATTTAAGGACTTGTATAATTCTGAAGTCTAATTGACTTTGTATGAGAAGAATTAACAATATTGGTATCAATAGGAATTCTAATAGGGATGTTGTCCTAAAAGATGACATGTACCTACACATCTTTGGTCGTTGACCAAGTAGTAAAATAATTATCAAATGGAGTAGAACAAGTAAGCATATTAGCAGAACTAGTAAACCTCTGAATTTTTTTCAACATGCATAGAAATTAACACCATAAAAAAGGACCTCTCCTTTTTTTACTGTTCTCTCTCATGGTAAAAAATTTCTTAAAATTTATGGCCTTTTGTTCCTTCGTTTCAGTTGATCTTAGCAAAACAACAAAACAGGGGGTGGGCTGGGGTGGGGTGGGCTGGGGGAGTGATTACTATTACAACGCTAAAAGGGTAATTACATATAAAACTTATATTCTTTTTTTACATTAAACTCCCCTTAGAAAGAGTTTGTCCACGAACTCAATGTGGGATGCGCTTTATATACGCCTTGGATACGTATTGGGCAGATATTCATGTGTATGAGTATACGATACACGTACGGGGACCCTAGCAAAGCATCCATTATTCATAGGTTTCATACCTTCTGTCTTTTATTTTGATACTTGGATGTATAATAATTAATATATTCTTGCCGATTATTTGCAGTGATTGAAAGGTTCGAAGAGGTTGAGAGTCATATACCAGGAGAGACTTCGACTGCAGACCTTCCTAATGTTCTGAAGTTGAAGAAAGAACTTTGACAAGCGCATGCATATTAATTACTTAAAATTTATCAATTCAGTTCTTGTAATGATTGATGCCATGCCCCTGCCTCTACTTTAATAGAGAACCTTTTATCCCCTTACAGTCATTGAATGAGTCTCAGATTCCCGATTCTCTTCTAGAGAGATTGGTAGCATCTTTAAGACAATCCCTTCCTTTTTGTGCAGTAATTGGAGGAATTCTTAGGAAGGTAATTATATCAAAACTCCATCTCTCTCTCTCTCTCTCTCTCTCTCTCTCTCTATACTATACTTGAGTTTATAAATGTGTTTTCACCTAATTTTATGTTTACCCTCTCTCCGGTCGCACATGAGATTATTCAAGCAATATCAGGCAAAGGGGGGCTCAAAAATTTGTTTATTTGATGCTATATATGGTGAAGGCATTATAGAAGACATTAAAATCTTAACCTCTGGATGTTATTCATTTTTTTAAGGCTTGTGGATATTATTGTTGGCCTTTAGGTTCCCCATCTGTTGACAAATGTGTTCATTTTCTCTTATATATTGATCAAGAAAAAATGGTTAGAGATGCTTTTAACTAGTAACTTGTAGCTAATGTAAGAATTAAGAAAACCACGAGCATTCAAGTGAAATGTAGATTATAGTTGGGCATTGCCAAATATTATTCCAGCCACGTGAATCATGATGAGATTTGTTCTCCTAAAAAGAGATCGTGATTAGGGTGGAATGTTATGGTTGTAAAATTATGATGTTTTAGAAATGGTTCTTGATCAAGCTTGTGTCTGAACAGATGCTTGAGATCTGGACCTAAGACGTAATGAGAATTGGAAAAAGAGAAAACATAATCATTCAATAGTTAATTGGAATGGAATAATGCATAGAAGAACATTGATCTTTTGTAGCTATTGCAGGGTCTTCTTTTGACCCTATACTCTACAGCTTTCCCCTAGAGTAGAGATATCCCTCTGTTCGAGCTCATGTCGAATGTGGGGGGTTGGAGACCATGAATGAATCTGCCAATGTGCTAATTCCAGCTTTCCCTAAAGGGATGCTCTATTGCTGAAATTGCTTTGTAAACTCTCCCTAAAGATAGCATGCAAACATACAAACAAATCCAGTTCATGTTATGGGGCCAGTAACGTGGATCTAAAATATTTCTTCAGAATCACATGATTTTTCCTTTCTCGGTGAGGTTTTGGGTTGACCCATTTGATCACAATTGTAATAATGGGGTAATATCAAGTAAATAATATCGTTACGTTCTAAAGAGTAGAACGGTTAATCGTAATATTTCTAATGCCTTTAACTTCTAGAAAAACTCCCAATATTCACTAATGAATTTTCTGAGTAGTTGTTTATCTATTCCTGAAAAGGTACCATTATAACATAAGTATCTTCTCGTAATCTAATGGGAATAGTATACAGTATAACAAGAGTACAATGCGGAAGCTGATAATAAAAATTCAAATAGAGAAATGAAATAACTTTAAAAAATGAAAGTGTTTGGGATTCCAAATGAAGTAACTCATTTTCAAGGGGACTATCAATTGACTAATGTAGACAAAAGAGTTGTAATTTACGTACAGACTTATAGAGTATAGTGTATACAATCTCATCCTAAGATAACACTCTTAGCATATCTCTAAATCCTCAATCACATCGTGACAATCCACAAATTCTTAATGATTCATTCGATCACATATATCTAACTATAGAAACTAACCACATATCTCCAATTCGTAGATCAAGGATTTAATCTCATAATCCATCTATCTTAATACCTTTCAAATATCAATTACCATTTGTATCTTCCAAAACCTTTTTCTAAAAAAAAATTCCCTGATATGGTAATGGTAATTTCGAGATTGATGTCCTTACTCAGATATAAATATCTGAACCTTACGATCTTACTATCCTAGTGGGAAACCCAACTATGTCCCGCATAGGAGTATGAAACTGGTGCTCTGATACCACGTTGTCACGTCTCGATTTCCCGAGCGTGAGTGTTACCTGATAATAATTATAAACCATAAATATATCTGAAATACTGAAATAACTGAGGGATTTATTGATATTCAAATGTGTTACAACTGAATTCTAAGAATTTATTCTTTTTACAAACTTCTATACAAAATTATTTCTCCTTCCACTATGCTCCTTTTTTCTAGTATGACCTTTCCTTACTTCTATGTATCAATGGATCTCTAAAATATTCATCATAGCCTATAAGTACCTGATACACATAGCTAAAAAAGAAGGATTAAGTAAAACTTTGCCTAATAGATGATTCTAATTCTACAATAAGTATAAAAATAATTTTTGAAGATTAAACCTTGCTATGAAGGTTAGTAACATCAGCAGTGCAACAAGAAATTTGATTCGATGGTCACAGTGAGATAAGAATAATGATACATGATGATATTGCTAAAAATAGAAATATAGGGGTTAGATCAGGTTTAAAGGTTGTGGATGATTTCTAAATAAATAACCCATAATTATCTGTCCAGAGGCTTAGGGCAATAGCAAATACATACAACTAAATCAATCCAATTAAATTGGAGATAATTAATCCATATAACTGGAGATAAAATTAACCGTTCAAAACCATATGTTAAGCAATAACTAGGCCCTCAAACATCTGAGTCCTTCAGGCCAAATAATACAGTCGTGAGTATAACTAAAGATTATTCCTTGATTGTAATGCATGCTATAAATAAGTAACCGGGTTAAAAATCATCATATGAAATAATATGATCGCATAATGATTCAAATAAATGAATCAATTGTACGTAAACAGTTGAACTACTCAAATGAGTTCCACAAAGAGAATAAGATATACTAGGTCTATCACAAAGTGATATCAACGTTAAGCGTAATTTCAATAGCATTGCCAAAAATAATATTAAATAAGAAATCACCTACCAGTGATTTTGAACTTTACGTTGACATTTAAGGATGTTCCACTATTGCATTCCAGTTCCCGTATATACTTTTGCTCTGAGGTTTTAAATGAAAGTGGATATATCAATGTTTGGAAAGAATGGTTTGGATTTATGACCATCTACGTCGTTTGGAAAATACAAATAAAATTTATACTATAACAAGAATTCAATATATAAATGTCGTTTATATATATTTCGTGAGAACGTTTAGTGTCATGACAACTTTCTATAATTCGTTGATGAAATAATTAACATTCCGAATTTCGTAAATAAAGCTCATGTGATAACTCGATATTTGAATAATATCATTTTTCTGAAAAATAATCGTTAAGTGGAATCAAATGATTTCAACTGGTCTAAATAAATTGAATAAATAACAATTTAATATTTTATTAAAATATTATCCGAGTTAAATTTTCGATTTAATTATTTTAAAAAAATCTCCATGTAAAGACCTATTTATGGATATCATCCCAATACGTAATTTGAAAATATTAAATTCCAAAGTTAGTCCAAAATCAGTTGCATAATTAAATTAATTAAAATAGTAGTCCTTGCCTGCCATTTTTTATTATCTGAGTGTTAAACATTCGGTACATGTAATTATAAAATTAATGTTCGTAACATAAAATAATTTTAAAAAAATACCGAAAATTCCCTCCTTTATTTGGACAATAAACTAGTGGTCGTGCCAATTTCCAAACTAGCCAACACAACCAAATAAATAATCCAACACCTGCATAATCACAATTTTTAATAAATATGACTCGTAATATATTCTCGAGTTATAAAAATGACATAACCTGAAGTCATTTTGTGTCGTGACTCGATTAAATATATTTTAAAAAGAAAAGGGACACACAATGGGTGCAATATATTATGAAAAATGGACGTTTATTCGTACGTGTCGAGATCTCGTGTCTCGTGTTTATGACAATTTTTATACAAAAACAGAGTGTAAATAATAATTGAAACCAAAATTTCCAACTGTTTTCTCGTACAATCCAAACATCCAATTACAATACCCAAACTCAAACCCGAATCGTGACGAAATCGTAACCCAACCGTGATGGAATTTTAACCCAAATTAATAATTTTTTTAGCCAACAGATTCTTGGGGATATTAACATGTATACGTATGAATGTATGTATATATATATATATATATATATATATATAGTCCTGCTCTTGTGCCGACCATTCCGCATTTTAAGAATGCGGACCGAACATGTGTCACCTGGCGGTGAGCCCAGAAAAGAGAGAGAGTGTGCATATAATTTAGGCGATAATTTCTAGACGCATCGTTAGGTGACACATGTCCGGTCCGCATTCTTAAAATGCGGACTAGTCCGCACAAGAGCATTATTATATATATATATATATATATATATGTGTGTGTGTGTGTGTGTGTGTGTGTGTGTGTGTGTGTGTGTGTGTTCGAAATCTTGGGATCCACGGCCAAAATAACAACAACAAAAAATGAAAATAGATGAAGAAGGGGGACAGAGCTGGTCGACGGCGTGGTCAGGGGAGGAGGAAGTCGGTGGTGAAAGAGGGGTTTAGGGAGGGGTAGAGATTGGTTTGGGGTTTGGGGGATTTTTCTGTAGAGGTTGGAGAGTTTTTTTTTCTTTGGGAGAGGTTTTGTAGAAACAGAGGGAGAGTAATCGTTGGGTAAAATAATACAAAGGGTTAAGCTTTCTTTTATAGGATTAAGATAAGGTACAGTCACTTAGCATAACTATTAAACTTAGTGGGTTTGCTACTCGCGTATAATTTTCAACGGGTAAAATATTTTATAATTTTTGAAATTTCAACCGACTATAAATTAGTATTGGAGCGCGTACGTCACATTTTTGTATTTTTTCGCATTGACATTACTTTTGAATTACACAACTTTATACACACTAGAGTTAAAATAATAACTAAAAATAATATGCTATAAATTCATTCAAATCTCCATTTTATGTAAAAAATATTTTATTTCAAATGAGAGAATAGACGTGTCGATCCTATTGTCATGTTATAGAATATAGGTGCGGGGCGTAAATGTTGTGAAATTTATTAATAGTCTGTAAAATGCAATTTGACACATAATAATTTAATTTAAATTAAGAACAAAAAAATCAGGTTATTACACACCAAGTGAAGAACAAACATGGTACGACACAGATGTTTTGGCACGAATTCTTTTAAGAAAGTAAGACACGACCAAATTGATGACACTTCACTAAAAACTATTTTTTAAGAAATCAGGATACGCCATGTTGAGGACTTCAGTAAAAATTATTTTTCAATACGTTTTCGAGAGACCATTGTTCATGCTTAATAGTATTGAGTAACGTGGTTTTATGGAACTTTATGTCCTCTCTCTCTCTCTCTCTCTCTCCCTCTCACTTCCTTTTTAACCCTGGATTCTTCTATTTATAAAAGAATCAAAGGATGATCCAGTTGATTTTGATGTAAGCCTACAACTCCCCTGAACTCTAATGCGCACGTGTGTGTGTGTGTGTGTGTGTGTGTGTTATTTGAAGCCTTAGGAACCAATTTTTTAGGGTGAAGACGAAGATGAGGATGCCGGTGGCGCTGATGATGAAGAGGATGATGAGAGTGATGGTGTTGATGATGACGTAAAGGTAATATGCAATAGCTTTTCTTTTAGGGAAGTAAACCATTTTAGGCTGATTTGTTTTAATTATCTGATCCATTAGAACTAAAGAGGGGGCTTTTCCTGATTTTTTTCAAAAAAAAAAAAGAAAACATTTTATCGAAATTTTATATCCTTACATTGATGAAAGGAAATTATGTTTAATTTTTTGTAGGAACATGAACGAAAGGAAAAAGATGGTGCATTAGATAAATGATGATTTGTAGTCTTTTGCAATGGGGATAAACATATAAATATTTTTTTAGCTTATGTCGAATCATGATATGATTTATTTCATCTTCTACGTGTTTACCATTCACATATAATCCAAATTTTATTTTCTTTTATAATAATTTCACATCGTTTATTAATTTTTACGATTACTACGTTGATTTAAAAAATGCTAACATATAACCCGTGCAATCCGAGTTTCCAACTAGTAATAGTAATATTGTAATATTTCTTCCCTCACTTCCTATTACTAACATTTTAGTGCTTGTGTCATTTAGTGCCCTAAATAACCAGCGAACGTTAAGTGTGGATACTATGTGATGAAATATACTAGAGAATTAATAGAGAGTGCTTCTAAGTTTATTGATTCAAAGGTAATTAATTATACTTATTTCCATCATCTCTTAATATAAGTTTTAAAAACTCATCATTTATTCTTGGATTGTTTAAGATGAGCATGCTATCTAAGAAACAGACACACACAAAGGATTAGATGGACGATGTACAAGTTGATTTCATTCAATTTATTTTAAGGCACATCAGAGCATAGTAAGTCTCCCTCTCCCGCATACGTGTGATATTTATATGAACTAGATAATGGTACACACGCCATTCATGTGCAATGCATACTATTAAATAATAATTTGTATGCGTGTTTATGTGATACAAGATTTTTTTCCTTGGTTTATTAAAATTCAAAAAGTGATATGATGTCCATGTAATGGACAAAGCCATCTCCCTTGGATGCAAGTCCTCCATCCTCAATCTCTCAAGTGTGCCATTTAAATGTTTGTTATTTTATATATTTGCATGAATTATAGTTACTAATTTGAGAATATTAAGAATTTGGCATAAAAACATGTCGTCAAATGGTGAAAACCCAACACAACGCCCAAACGGCCCCGTAGGAGGCATTGACATCTCGCACGGGACCAATGTAACTCGTAGGAATTGACTGTGTAATCACGGGACTTTCAATTTATGAATATGATGATAATTTTAAAATATCTTGATTAGGCTTAAAAACATGTCGTTAGAGGACGAAGCCCTAAACCACCCCAAAACGGACTATAAGAGGCACTAACACCTCGCACGGGACCAATGTAACTTGTAGGAACTGACCGCGTAGTAATGGGGATCCTGATTTGAGAATATGATTATAATTTTAAAATATTTAGATTAGGCCTAAAAACACGTCGTTAGAGGGTGAAGCCACAAATCAGCCCCCAAACGGCCCCGTAAGAGACACTAACACCTCGCACGGGATTGATGTGACTCATAGGAATTGACCGCGTAGTCATGGGGCTCTCATTTTGAGAATATGATGATAATTTGAAAATATCTATACTTCGTCTTAATAACATGCCGTTAAAGGGTGAAAATCCAAACCAACCTTCAAACAACCCCGTAAGAGGCACAAACACCTCGCACAGGAC
The DNA here is from genome assembly GCA_949130495.1 of Sambucus nigra. Taxonomy (NCBI): domain Eukaryota; kingdom Viridiplantae; phylum Streptophyta; class Magnoliopsida; order Dipsacales; family Adoxaceae; genus Sambucus; species Sambucus nigra. The sequence goes on along the minus strand of OX422215.1, from coordinate 481,690,619 downwards.
CTATGCAACTCGTACGAACAGATCATGTAGTCACGGGGCTCCCGATTTCAGATTATGATATTAATTTAAAAATATTTAGACTTTGGCATAAAAACATGTCATTAGAGAGTGAAAACCTAAAACCACCCCCAAACGGCCTCGTAAGAGGCACGAGCACCTCGCACGGGACCAATGTAGCTCATAGGAATTGACCATGTAGTCACGGGACTCCTGATTGAGAATATGATGATACTTTGAGAATATATAGATTATGTTTAAAAATAACCCGTTAAAGGGCGAAAAACAAAACCAGCTTCCAAATAGACCTGTAAGAAGCATGAACACCTTGGACAGGACCAATGTAACTCGTCGGAACTAACATGTAGTCACAGGATTCCCGGTTTGAGAATATGACGATAATTTGAAAGTATTTAGACTTTGACTTAAAAACATGTTGATAGAGGGTGAAGACCCAAAACCACCCACAAACGGCCCCGTAAGAGGCACGAACACCTCGCACAGGACTAATGTAACTCGTAGGAACTAACCGCATATTCACTGGGCTCCCGGTTTGAGAATAAAATGATAATTTAAAAACATCCTTACTTTGGCTTAAAAACATGCCATTAGAGGGTGAAAATCCAAAACAACTCTCAAACGGCCCCGTAAGAGGCACTAACACCTCTCACGGGAGCAATATAACTTGTAGGAATTGACCATGTAGTCATAAGACTTTCGATTTGAGATACGATGATAATTATAACTCGTATATGAAATTTTTCAGCTTAAATACGATTTTTTTTAAAAATTACTTGGTTACTGATATCATCTATTTTCTGTATCCTTTTTTTTAAGGATAATATTTTATCGTTAGCGTTTATCCACATGGAATACACGAAGATGCCAATGGTTTACCACAAGGGGGTTGTTTATTTAATGTCGTTAATATTCAAGATTATATATTTTGTGTTATGGTCGTGTGGGCTTTTGTAATTTTATTGTTAACTTTTATGGTCATGCGGGCTTTTGTAATTTTATTGTTATATTTTATGATCGTGTGGGCTTTACATTACACATGTTTTATATTAGCAGGTTTTAGAATGTCCAGAAAATAAAGTAAATTCTGCCCAATTTTTTTTTGGTCTGTGAACTTGCAACCCTTGTAAATAGTGTGTCTTAAAAGGATTTATTCGTTAAGACTTTTTTTGAATTTTTTTATGACTGTGGATTTTAACATGCTTTTGATTATAATTAAAAGTGATGTAAGTAGCATTTTATGACACTTTTTAGTCGTTGTAAAAAGACTTTTTTCTTCTAGTGTTTAGGGGTCCAAAATTTGGATTTTTAACCCAACTCGAGATTTGAAATTAATGAGTGTTTAAGGGAAGATAAACCGTTCCCCACTGCTGATAAGGAAAACATAAACGTAATTTCTACCAAGAGAGAAAAGGAGAAGAACCAAAAAGGGAGAAAGGCAAGAAATTAGAAGGGAATCAAGGGGCTTCCTTCCACAACTTATTAAGGCAAGATTTCTCTTGCTCAATTTAGCTTCGAATGTATTTCTTGATGCATTATAATAACCTCCTAGGATATATGGGTTTTAGGTTAAATCTTGATGATTAGATGTTGTAGAATTATCACATGCATGTATAGAACTGATTTTAATATAGAATTGTGACCCAAAAATTTAGGTATCGAATTCTTGTAATTGATGATAGAAACCTTAGGGTTCTTGCGATGAATTGGGGAAATATTTATGGTTATATGTAGAGGGCGTTAATGTTGGTCTATGATAGGTAAATCTGATGTAAATCCCATTCTAGATACCCCATACATTGAATTAAACATTATTTAGATTGTGGATGAAATCTGGGTTTAAATACTTTATTCATGATCATAAATTCTGGGAAATTGGGTATGGAATTGGGATTGATAAATTGAATTAACCATCCTATGTTGGGTAATTAAGTGTTAGAGACTTAATTACATGATTATAAAGTGGAATTAACTATTAGAAGTAAATTTGGGGATGAAAGTAGAAATCCCATATTAGAAACATTAAGCAGATATGGGTTGCTGGGACAAATGAATTGATTCGGCCTTGTACCGAATAAATTTTCTAGGGTGAATAGATTCGGCTAAGAAACCGAATCGATTCAGTCTTGCTGTTGGGGTGAGTTTGGGCCGTGAATTGGTATATTGCGTAGGTACCGCTCCAATTTATGTTGTGTTTTGTGGTGTCCGCCTAAGATAAGAGATTCCTCCAGACTTGCCGATAGAGCATGAACAAGACACCAATAGTAGATGCCTTTGCATGTCATATATATGAAAGGACATATATATAAATTACCCAGAATTGAATGAGATTAATTAAATTGGCTAAGATTGGAGACATAAATTGTAGACCCTTATTATATTGTGTGCATAATAGATGTTTATGCCACTTTCATGATATATTTTTGAAAATTTGGAAATTAATTATAGTTGGCTCTGATGTAATAATTGGGCGTACTAAATCCTATAAATATTAAATTGGCACGCTGTCACTTACATCATTTTGGGATTTATTGGGATCCGATTAATATCACACTTAGGTAAGGGGTGAGATGTTAATCGCATGCAAGTGATGAGGGAGAATATTTATTTTGCATCAACTGTATTTATTGCATCTTAAGTTGATTTAGTTAATTCTTGCATACGTAGGGCTCTGACCCAAATTTAAATGTTTTCTGGCCCAAGTTCTCCTAGACAGGGATAGCGGGATTGTTACTGTATCAATCTTGGGATCTCTTTTACTTACCATCTTTTAAGATTTATTGACTCTGGCATAGGTGCTCTTTTTCTACAGTTATTTATTTCATTTGAGACAATTGTAAGGGCATAAGTTCAAGATTTCTTTACATTATGTTAGGTTGAGATATTTATTTTCTTTTTGTATTTATTATTTACTTGGTGTTGGTTTGGATTTAGTAGTTGTAATGAAAATATTCATGAACCTCAATTATGGGCCTTTGATATAATTATTTATATCATGTTTGTGTTGAGAATGGTATTGATTGACAGAAAAGCCTGTATTCAGCGAATCGTGCCTAGCTATACTTTACGTGAGAAAATGGGGGTTGTCACATATAGAATAGGTAGCTAACCACATTCTCGAGTTGAGCACGAATCTTAACACCTAGTGTGGGATCACCAAGTATAGTGTAACGATCACGACTCTTTCGAACCCAAGCGGGCGGATCCTCTAAATTAGGAGTGGAGTCCACCATGGTAGTATGAGGAAGGTTGGGATCCTCATTAGGGGGTGCATTATCCTCACACTCAGGTTTAGGAGCAATAAACTTCGGTGGCTCATCATCTTTAATTGTGACGTTTATTGACTCCATAACCTTAGAGCTTGCAAGGTTAAAAACCCTATAAGCCCTATTTATCGATGAATAACCTAAAATATGTCCCCTGGTCACTCCGGGAGTCAAAATTTCATGAGTATTCTCTATCTCTCAAGATGTAACAAGTACTACTAATGATAATTGAATACGATAGGTTAGTATTCTTCCCTAACCACAACTCATAAGGAGTGTGTAGTGTGTGCAGACGAAGATATACCATATTCACCGTATGGCATGTGATATTCACCGCCTCTGCCTAAAAACATCTGGGCACTTTTCTCCAAAGAAGCATGGATCTATCCATTTCTTGTATCGTCTAATTATCCCTCTCAACAACCCCATTTTATTGAGTACGAATGCCAAAAACTCATAGTTTATGCCCACTTCATCACAATAACTATCCACTTTAGCTTCTTTAAATTCAGTGTCATTGTCACTACGCATCCGATTAATAGTGACACTGTGTTGGTTTTGTAGGGAACGACACTAAATTATTGGGAACTCAACCGCATCAGACTTTTCTCTAAGGAATCCTATGGTAGAATATCTAGAAAAGTCATCACCATCACAAGAATGTATATCTTACCACCTAAGCTCTCCAAGCGAGTAGGACCTATAAGATCCATGTGAATTAATGCCAAAATGTGGATGGTGGTAATGGTAATTAACTTTCGATGAGGATTTCAAATTTCTTTCCCTTGTTGGCAAGGTCCACAAATCGAGGAAGTTGGTTTCCAAAGTGATGGTAAGCCGTGATCTATGTCATTTTTACTAATATCGCAAGATCTTTAAAGTTCATATGACCTATTCGTTTATTCCAAAGGTCCATAAAGGAGATCGTGGCACTGTTGCCCATAAAGCAGGACTTTGGCATAATAGCATAGTAATTATCTTCGGTCCTCACACCTTTTAGTATAAGTTCACCGAATTGGTCATAAGCATTGCATTCGAACCGATCAAACTTTACCATAAATTTTGCGTCGTACAGTTGGCTTATGCTAATTAAGTTCGCTTTCAACCCTTTCACGTACAACACATTGTCTAGTTTAGGAAATTCGGCTATCTCAACACATCCATGTCTTAAAATACTAGACTCTCCCATCTCCAAAAGTGACTTTACCTTCCTTGTGATCCTCTATGTGGGTAAAAAATGATATGACACCATTCATGTGCCTAGAGCACCCACTATCAAAATACTATTGGAAAGTATTTTTAACCTTGAAAGAAACATGAACAACAAGGGTTTTGTTATCTTGCTTAGGTACCCAAGTGGAGGTAACCTTTTGTTTTCTCTTATTGTTATTGACTCTATTCGGAACGTTAAAAGTGTTCTCAAATGGCAAAGACATCCGTTGAAATTATTCCATCAGTCATTGCAAAGTAGCGATTAGAAACTTAACTTGCTCTATAAAACTAGAAAAGTCGCTAGAGCAGTGCATGGGAGTATATGTAGGCTTAGTTTTACCTAACTTATATTAAAACTCTCTAAGGTAACCTCTTCTTTTGCAAAAAGTACAAACATACACTTGTTTGGGTCTACCTTAGTTCGCTTTCTTAGATTGAACTCTCTTTTGTGCTTTAGATCGAGGACCATAAGGATTAACCACAAATTTAGGAATCGGTTTCGATGCGGCGTGAGAAGTGGATGCACCATTATAACTTATTCCTCGCCTCTTCATCAAAACCTAAAGTGGGACTTTTCTACCTTCTTCGACGTATCCTCTATAGTAACCTTAACCTCCTGAGCATGTTCGAGATCTTTCTCGAGTTAAAATACAAAGGCTTTAAGTTCCTTATAAGTCTCCATGGATGCTTGAAGATCTCTCATAACACTAGCCACTTTGTTGATCAAGTCACCAGTTTCCCTCTTAACTAAAATAACACTCTCCTAAATAAACTCACAATGAGGACCCGCTCACTCTCGCCTCTCTCAAATCTTCTCTAAGTCTAAAATTCTAATCGATAAACCTTTTTTTGTTTCTTCATTTTAAGGGACTCAACGTAAATGTCAGCATAAGTGCGGTGGAGGTCACTCTCACACTCACTTAAAACATCTTTCCCTCACTCTCGCCGGAATGACTAGACTCACTGTCGAGGTCATGATATTTATTAGCTTCCTCATCGGTGTGAGGTGCACTAGATGTACTAACATGACTAGCCATGAACAAGGTTAATTTACGTCCATGTGGTGATTCGTCCTCAGAGTCCACCAACTCGACATCGCTCTTGCTAAGCATGGAATTTAGTGCATCGTTACCTTTGCCTTGTCTTTTTGACCTCGTCGAACACTTGTGACCTTTGTGACCCTTACCCTCACACTCATAATATCTCTCTTCAATTTTCTTTGGGTAATCTTTCTTTACTTTTTCAAGATTTTTCTTGCCCAATTTCTAATTTTTATCTTTCTCAAAACTTTTCTTTTCTTTGGAAGTATTCGGTTTTCGAAGTTTGAGAAGTTTTTGGATTTCTTTTTCAAAAAGGGCTAAATCATCCAAGTCAAAATTATACTCGGACTCAGATGACACTTTTTCTTTCTTTTTATATTGTACTTTCGATGCAATTCCCTTTTCCTTCGGTTTAACGATTTTAGGAAACATATTTATCTCATATGTTTGAAGGTCTCCGATGATTTCTTCTAACCTAAAAGTATCTAGTATCCCTAATGAATTCAACACGGTAACCTTAGTAATAAAGAGGGATAAAATACATCTAAAAATTTTCTTAACTACATGTGTCTCAGAGATTTTCTCACCTAAATTGAAACTCAAGTTTAGTATATTAGCCAAACATGCGTAAAACTCATCAAAAGATTCAAACTCAAGCATAGTGATCATTTCAAATTGTGTGGAGAGATTTTGCAACTTATAAGATACTAAAACATTGGTTCCCTCGTGAGTTAGCTGGAGGGTATCCCAAGCTTTCTTAGACGTAGTGCACATCATAATGCGGAAAAACTCATCAAGGGTGATGGCTCCAGATGTGATACTCAGACTATGAAAGTTAAATTTTCTCCATTTAAAATCTTCCACTGTCCATGCAGAGATAGGTTTTAGACTTTCGACATTGTCGTTAGTCACTGTGGGTGGTGTCCACCCTCTTTTACATAGAAGCCAAACACTCTCATCTATAGATTTTAAGGTGAACCCGATTCTAGCATTCCAGTAGGTATAATTTGACCCATAAAAAATAGGCATCCTATTATAAAACTTATCCATTAAATCCAAAAAATTTAAAGAACAACAATTTTTAAAAAATTGATGTCCAATTTTTTTTTTTTGTAAAAAGGATCATACAGTAATTTAGTGCAACCATCTATGATACCAATTTGAGAATGCAGGAATTCAATGGATTGACTTGTATATTAGTTTTCCACATGCAAATCCAATTTTTACCAAATTTTATCTTTGATTAAATTAGGTGTACATACAAGGATGTAGTCCAATTTTAAAGCAACAAACCAAGCATGCAAACAACACAAATAGGTGAGGAAAAATCCCTTAATAGGGAAAAACCTATATTCAGCACTACAGAATAATTGACGGACAATCGACTTACAATTTACTTAGACAGACAAAGTATGACACGCAGAGTCTTCAATTTATTCTATTGAAAATGACCCAATCCAGAGCCGTCCACAGGATGAAGTCTTCCCTCCGTGTCCATCGATCAACCTTTCCTTCTTCAACAGTGAAACCACGGTTCCATGATTCAGTAGTAGATATTTCTCTCTACAAAGGTTGTTTTGCTAGAAATCTTCTTTTTGATTTGGTAAAGTGATCTTTTATGATTTCAAGGGTTTTGGAATGATTATATAAGTGTTCGATCACAAAGAGAACATAAAATGGTTGAAAAAAGATTTCAAAAAGAGTTCTTAAAGTCTTAAATCCCATCTTTCCTTTTATAAGGAAGTTTGTTACAAAGAGATATTTATCAAGGATTTGGATAAGATTTAATCTAAAAAATAAGTTCTCGCCCAGTCATTCGAATGACAAGTACCTCATTCAAATAACACACCTATGTTTGTTCGAACATGTATAAAACGAGACTTCGAACGAGATTCCAACGAATGATAAAAAGTAGTTCTTTCGATCATTTAAGAGACTCGTTCTAACGACCCTGCTATTCTCGTTCGAACGAGATATCCAACTCGTTTTAACGAGGCTGGGAGTTTTAAAAAAAAATCTTTAAAAATCTTTTATAACCATTTTGAAAAACAATCTCTTCTAAAACCCCTGAAAAATAAAGTAACTCTTTACCAAATAAATTCATAACTTTTTCTAAGGTCGTTGAGACATACGATTCTTCAATCTTCTAAATGACTTCAAATTTTTCTTCGAATCGAGAGAATCCATATTGGTGCAGTGTATATGTAATGGGATAAGTCGAAATAAAAATAAAAATGAGAAATTATAAAACTTGCTCTTACATATCTTTTTCATGAAAGTCCACTATTGTCAAGAGCCTAAAAGAAAAGTGAGGCAAAAGAAAATAAAATTATTTCCAAGGCTAATTTTTAGCATTTATTCTTCAAAAGTGTGATGTCTTCAAGATATGAGTGTAAAAACGGTTATATGTTTATTTTGAGGGCGTTTAGTTAATATCAATTAGTTTTCACAATGAGTCCTAGTTATTTCATGTTTGACGCTATTTATTTGAGAATCATGAAGATCATAGTTAATGTGCATTGTACTTGTTTGTCCATTTTGAGTTCTCTATTTTTCAATTGAAGCTAAACCAAAGTTGATAAATTATTTGAGTCAAATATATCTCCTTGGACATTTTTGAGTGATTGGGTCATATTTCTCTTGATGCTTGTTTATGCCCCTTCACTATGTACCACCTTTGTTTAGACACATCGTTGTTATGCTAGTGTGGAGAACTTATGTGTTTTCCATTTTGTTTGTGGTACTTATATATATATATATATATATATATATATATATATATATAGTATGTTTTGTTTTAAGTTTTTTCATTTGCATTTAAACCATGTATGTCATATGTTCTTTCTTTAGTTTCAAGTGGTTTCAAATTGGTATGTCGTATGATCATATTGGTATCTTTTATTGCGTGATATAATTGATATCTCATTTATGCTTTAAAATTGGTATCTTTTGTTCATAGTTTGGATTGTTTATGCTTATGTTGTCGAGTTGTGTTTGTTGTTGCATGTTTCATTTTACATCATCGCATGATTTTACTTATTTTCCTATGTTTACCTGTGTTACATTTAGGGGGATTTTTCTTATATTGTGCGCCTTATTCTTTGTCTATTCCTGAGCAAAAAGTGAGAGAAATGGTATCTTACTCTTTAACTTAGGGGGATTAATTTTTACCTTAGGGGGGAGATCTACAATCTTAGGTGGAGATTGTTAGACAAAGGGTCACGGTTTTTCAATCGCGGTTTATATTGTTATATATTCAAATAGGATTTGAAAGTTTTGTTTAGTGTGAAGGTTTGAAGCAAAGTAGTAAAGTTTACATAAGAGCAAAGCTACTCAGAGTATGGATGTTTTTCAAGTCTATACTTTTTCCTTTTGGGGTTGGGATTGAGTCTTTGTATGAGCCTGATGAACCATAGGTTTTTTGTTTTGTCTTTTATCCCGGGATATCCAAAGGGTGAGATTTGTAAATACAAATTTATGATCATTTTATTAGGTATTTTCTTGTATGGTTCTTAATCGAGTCAATTTTTATGTTTTGGAATTTGTTTGGACAACCTTTGAGTCATATGTTAGGATTTGAGTTTTTTTATCCTTAAAACCCCATAACGTGTCTGATTGAAGACCATGGAAGCCAAGTCACAGCTTCTACATTATCATGTCGTGTTTTATTCCATGTTTAGTCTTGAACATCCAGGGATCTCAATAAGCATGGATGAATTTTAGTTTGATCCTCGAATTTCATAAGGGTGTTTTTTTTAAAAACTGTTTGAGGCATTTATTATAAAAAAGTTTTTTTAAAAAAATATTGTTTGAACGCATTGAGCATTCTCATTTGAACAAGATATGTCATTTAACTGAGGTTCTAACGAGGATCGAACGAGAATTCTATGTATTATATAAAAATCTTGTTAGAAGATCGTTTGACCTATGTTTGAACGAATTTGTATGTTTCGTTCGAACGAGTTTCATTTTTGTTCAAACGAGATTACATACTTCATTCAAGTTAACCTACTATTTTTGTTTAAATGAGTTGTCGCATCCTCAAAAATCATGTTTTGTATAAATAGGAGTGCTATGAACTTTTTCACGTGATAATTTTGGAGAAAATCAATTTTCTACTAATAACAAAAGCCTCAAAACCCCAGTTTTTACCCAACCAATTTGAGATCCAAGATCCAATATTTTGTGTTAATATGAGATCTCCATTTGAAACCAAAGTTTGTGTACTCATCATCTTATTCTGAGTAAGTTTTGTGTAGTGGATTCTGTGCTCATTTATTTTACATATGGTGGACTCTGTATTGCGTGACGGTTTATTGAGTCTGAATCGGGGGATACCTAGGTGTGTGTGGACTAATGCATTGTGGCAATGCATAGGTGGACTTCTTCATGTCTCTGTGAAAAAGGTTAAAGTAAAGAGGAGTGTAAAGGCTTATGAGGTATTTGAGTAGTTGTGTAAGTCTCATGTCGCGTCTTTCTTTAATTCCTTACATAGTGAATTGCGTTGGCTGGGTCGTCCAAGTTTTTTTCCATTTGGGTTTCCTCGTACATCGAGCATTGTGTGATTGATTTATTTTATCTTCTATACTCACTTAGATGCATGCTTTAGGTTAAGATAAAATTGGTTAATTTATTTCATACAACAATGGATTTAATTGGTGTTAAGTTTAATATAAATTTAAAAAGTTTAAAAATAGTGGTGTGTGTGTTTTTAGCATTATTCATATTAGATCCTTGTGGTACATACAAGTGTTTTACATATAAAAAATATGACATACCCTTTTTAGAACGTATAAGGGGAAAATATCTTTTACATATGCGTGATGGCCCAGTATCACTAAAACGAATGGTTCCTTCAGAGAATGTGAATATGGGAGAACTTGTGTGAAAAGGGTTTTATTTATTGGTTTAATTGTATATCCACATGCCTCTCATCATCTTACCTAGTTATATATTTAACTAGGCATGCTAAAATTTAACAGAATTCTTAAATTGGTCAAAATTGGGATAATTTCATTACAAACTCTATTCACCCTCCCCATAGGTTTATTTGAGTTAACACACTTTCATAACCCTTAATTTGTATCAAAGATATTGTTTTTATAATTAGAATTCACGTGCTAAAGTAGATTAATGCTCCTTTCTTATTATTAGTGTGTTTTTGCTCCTAAATTTTATTTTTTGGTGTCTAGACCTTGATTATGGAGATGGATAACTTTAGAGATGGATGCTATACTAATCGACCACCTCATTTTAATGACATAAATTATGGACATTAAAAATTGAAAATGAGAGATCATTTTAATATTAGACATAAGAGAATGTGGATGAGTATTGCAGATGGTTGGTCATGCCCTATGATTGATGTAGAAGGAGTTATATCAGACAAGTTAAGGGAAAATTGGTCTAAAGATGAATTTGTGGATTGTAATTATAACTCAATTGCTTTAAGCGCCTTGTTCACCTTCATTAGAATAGAAGATTACAATCAGATACTCAATTTTGTAATGAGGAAAAAAGTTTGATATTCATAAGATCACTCATAAAGGAACTTCTACTGTTAAAGGTGAAGTTTAAGCAAATTGATACTACTTTTGAAGTTATAATGAAGAATAAAGATGAAACTTTTGATGAGTACTATAGTAATTTAACAAAAACAGTTAATGCTTCATTTAACCTTTGATAGAGAGAACTTATGGGAAACTTAGTTAGTCGTTTCAAGAATAAGGTTGCTATCTTGAACGAGATTAAGGATACTAATACATGTATCCTACAAGACTTTGTATAATCCCACTAAATTTATGATCAAGAGAATGCTCTTATTGTGAGACCTAAGAAATAATTAACTTTTATAGTTGAGTCAAGTGAGAAGGTGAATGTGAAGGAAAGTGATAATATACCTTGTGAACGTATTGATGGGGATATTGCTCTGTTTTTTGAATGTTTTAGAAAGTTCTATAAAAAATGACAAGAAAATATTTTAAAATGAGAAGAAATTTGAACTAAACCGATAAATTCCTCTATATACAGTTTTAAAATCATTTATGAGAAATGTGCATCCAATATAAGAAAGATGAAAGAATGAGAATAATTTTTTTGGGTGTGGTGGAGTTGGTCTGACCTACACATTTGAAAAATATCGAGAAGTGAAAGGATTTTGACAAAATAAAGAAAGTGTACAAAGTTATCTTGAGAGATTTCGATTGAAATCGTATGAGAGTTCTTATAGTGAAGGGAGTGGTAGTGATATAACCTTAATAGTGAAGTTATAAGGTGAAAGTAATAGAGTTTGTGAAGAGAATGATTCTGTTGATGTGTTTGTGAAGAAGATTAGTAAGAAAGAGTCCAGTCATAAGTGTCTTAATGATTCCTCACCATGAGCTAGTATAGGATCACAAACATCTTCTCCCTAATCACCCTATTATAGTGATGATGCGGGGGAGAACATTCATGAGGAATTTGATGAATTGTACCAATAATATCTTAAGCTCAACAAGTCAAACATTAAACTTTTAACAAAGAGAAAAAAAATCAATATGAACAAGAAGAAGACATTAAGACATTTGAATGTGTTTAATTGGAAAATGCTAAACTTAATAAAAATGTTGATGGCTTGTTAAATGAGGTTGATTATTTGAAAAGGTAAAGTGAAATTCACTTGAAAGAAAATGAAGAGTTTGATCTTTAAGAAGAGGGTTTGAAAGATAATTATGAAAAATATCTCTTTAACTCAAACATACCAAATAATTAAATTTAATTTTGTTAAAAGAACCAATGTACTTAAAAACAATATTTTAAAACATGGTCAAGTGAAAAACAATAAGTGTGGTCTTGGATATGTTGACTATAAAGTAAAAGAAAAAGAAATTTTATAAATCAACAATTGAATCATCTTCTTGTAGCAAGACCATGAAAAATAACATAATACCAAAACCAAATGTGAAAAATTTGGCCTTAAGTCTATACATGTCTATTACTTAACTGATCATTTTATAGGAAACTGAACCACATTGCCCATTTTTGCTTCAAGAGGAAGAATATTGTGAAGCAATGATAATTTAAAGCTCATGTATCTAAGCCTAAGCCCATCTAAAGAATAAAGATGCCCTATTGCACCCATTATAATTTGTATGGATATTCTAATGAGACATGTAAATAGTTGTTAGCTAGGAAGAGAAGATTATTTAAAAATAAGAAGGTTGTTGAGAAAATATATCCCTTGAGAGAGATTACAAATGACATTGGTAATCTCATGAGAATAGTTAATTTGGCTGTGAATCAACATGACATGAGAATAATTCTTTTTCCTAGATGTATAAATACGTCTCGAAGTAATAGTGTTCCTTTGAGGATAGAACATTGGGTTCCTACGAGAGGTAGACCCAACAATAATCCTTGAGAGAATATTGAGATATGGATTCCGTAAAAGAAGTTTTAGAGGAAGAATAATGTTGTATGCATGCCATCCAAAGTTTTGAGAGAGTCCACATTCCCCTCTACTTAGATAGGTAGATGAATAGGATATCTAGGATATTTGTAGGTTGTAGGACCCTTCATATATACTCATTGATTCATTTTGGAATCATTTGTTAGGTGTGAGTGATTTCATTGTCATATTTGGATCAATTACATGCTTTGGTGAGGATTTTCATGTATTGTTCATTTCATGCATTGTTATTACATGCGTGTTCCTTATATAGTATGTATGTACATATCATCCTTGAAAAAACCTAAAGATTTTGTGTTGCTTATTTTTTTGTTATTGATTAAGTTCTATGTATACATGTGATTCATTATATAAATGTATTTTGAAGAAGGATTGAAACATGGATTCAAAACAATGATATGAAATGATAATGTTTTCAATGATATGTTTAGAATTCATATGATGAATATGGATTAGTCAAGTTTGTTGAGATATTTGGTATTAATTTCACTTTACACATGCACTTTACGTATCTTTGGATCATATGAGACTTTTTTGTGACTTATGCATTCGCTTGATTTTTGAATTATGATTAAATACGAAGATATAAGCTTGATCAATTTATTTGATAAAAGTTTCTATGGAGCATTTGAGAGTTTTGCATGAAAAACATATTTACTTGATGAAATTGATTGATGAGACATTTTTACTATGGAAAGGGTTACCATCCGTTAGGTTTCATTTATTAAAATGTAATTATCATCAATAGGTGTCTACCAAAGTGTGTGTGAAAGTTGTTGTAAAAAGGTCATTTAATGATGAAAAGAGATAAAGCCAAGTGCTAAAAATTCAAGAGAAGAAAAAAGATATGGCTTTCTAATTTATTGTAACTGTTGATGTAAAAAATTAGATTATTTCTAATTATTCAATCACAGATAAAATAAATAAAATAAAAGAATTTTTAAAGTGGTTCAGCCTTAAAAGCATGGCCTACGTCCACTGTTTTTGTTATTGCTGACTGTTTGGGAATTCTCGATAATATGTTTTTACCAAGAAATTCCGAGTCCCCTTACAATGAGGATGATACAATGTATTTATAGCCTTGAAGTTGTACATGTGAAAGGGTAATACATAGCTGTCGAATAAGCATATGCATCTGTATGATAATAACCACCATTTAATGTGCATTTAATCCTATTAATTGTCTGGTAATAAATGCTCTAATCGAGGTGCAGCTCGGACCACCTAAGCTGCTCGGACCGCCTAAGTATCTCGGTATCCATGAGTTTCTCGGTGCAATAAAGTTCCTCGAAGAGCACTTGCTGCTCGGAGTATCTTAGCTGATCGGGAAAATTGAGTTCCTCGAAGTCAACGTATTTATTCAGAAATATTTGTTTGTGCCATGTAGATTGACATGTGTCTCCACTTAACTGAGCCATGTCAGCAGACTAAATTTGGTATCAACAGAAGCCCCCAATGTTTCACAATTCGAGATTGAGGAGTGTGGAACATTCTTCTCGAAATATGGTGGGTTTAAATGGTCATCCTGAATTTTAGGAGTGCTTTCTTTGTATTTATTTTTCTTTCCGAATTCATAGAATCAGACTTTTTGAAATTTTCTAACTGCTTCGGTCTCCGCGCCCTTTTTGTCCTTTTAGCCGCCGGTAGCGTAAACGTCTCTCTTTGTAATCATTATTTTTACTCCTTCCCAAGGTAAGGTATTTAAACGTTTGCAGAAAATCCTATCGTCTTTTACTTTTTCAAATCTGTATCTTTGAGTTTTTCATTTCCTCCCTCTCTTGTGCGTTCATCCTTTTTATCGTTCTTGTCAACAGATCCATCATTTTTCTGTAAGATCTTCTTCCTTCTCTTTTATTTCCTTTATTCACCATGGTTTACCTTGTTGAGTCGCTTGATAAATTTCATTCTGATTTCTCTATTCCTTCATGGGTTGTTCTGGAGGAACTTTCTGAACCTTTAAATTATTTTCGTTTGGCTGAGGGACATTGGTTCCCCAGTCTCTTTGTAGCTGAATGTGGCTTTTCTTTTCCCCCAAACCCTTTGTGTCTGGAATTTTGTCAATATTTTGACGTGATTCCTGCAAAAATAGCCCCCAATACATGGAGAATAGTTAATGGAGTTCATAGATTAAATCAGATTCATGAAACTCATATAGGAACTCCAGAAATTATGTTTTACTATAGATGGGCTGTCAGCGACAATATCTTTTACTTGAAAACTAGGTTTTTAAATAGAGCTTTAGTGGTCAATATCCCAGATGCCAATAGGGATTAGTTCGATCATGGTGTTGTTATGATAAATTGGCAACATGCTCCACTAACTGGAAATGATGTGTATCAGGGTCCCAGATGCCCTCCCTATGGCAATGGGATAGGTTGTTTTTACTTTACTTTATTTCTAAAATTATGCTTTCTTTGTGTTTGATAAAATGTGTTAATGATATTTTAATTTTCATTTATTCGCAGTTGACAGCAAAAGAAGGTCTCCAAAAGAGACAGAAGTTAACTTAAAACATCTGAAACTTATCTGGAGTTTGCATCAAACTGTTACCGATGAGCATATCAGATCAGCTTCATACTTACTGCAGTATAAAAGTTACACTTCGTCTTTTAATGCTCGTCCAGTGATAGATGAAGTAGAACTAGCACCAGCCTCTGAAGGTTCTTCTCTTGAGTCACACATTCCTCTTAGTGACAGGATGAAGAGAAGAAGAGCTCATGCCCTCTTCGAGAAATTTTCCTCTATTGCTGGAGAGGCAAAGAAAAGCAAGCCTGATGTCCCAGAAGAAGGGACAAGAAAAATTGATGCACCTCCTTCGGCTGCTACTATGAAGGTTACCGAGAAGCCCCTAGTGGCTCCGAGCAAGGTCGCTGCTCCAAGCGAGGTTATAGTCATATCCCTGACTAAGACTACATCCTTGGTTGAGACCGTTGATGCCCTTCTGAGGAGGCTGAAGATGAGCTCCTCGGTCAATTTGGATAAATCCATCTCTCAGCCTCTAACTACTGGAAGTGGTGTTCCTACTTTCGTTGCTCTGAGTTATGCCATGAGCTCGGTGAAGTCTTGGATCGTTCCCGAAATCCAAGGTATTGAAGAAAATCATTCCCGGGATAGGGTTACCACTTTGGTAGCTCAACACATTTCCTTAGTAAGTATTGCAAATCTAAACTTTCATTTTCCATGTTATGTGCTTGCACTGACTTACAGTTATTTTCTTTTTCTAGTTGGTAACTTGTTTCAATACAATCTTGAAGAAGGATGAATCCATCAAGGCGTCCATCTCCTCTGGTGGTGTAGAGGAGGCTTTTATAGATTTGACGCAGTCTTTAAAAGATTCTCGTCAGAAATATGTTGATGATAAAGATGCCTGGGAGAAGCAGCTCAATTCAACCGAGAAGGAGAGGGATCAGGCTGTTGAGGTCTCTAAGGGATTGGAGAAGAAAATAAAAGAATTAGAAGGAAAGAATAAAGAGCTCGAGGGGAAGCTCAAAAATGTTGGAGAGCTTGAAAGTAAGCTCAAGTCTGCTAAGGAAGAGTTTGGTAGACTTCGTGACGTTGGTCGTCAGAAGGAGGAGACAGAAAAGAAATTGAAAGATAATGAGGAACTTCTATCCGAGAATCTTTCCTCGGAGAAGGTGAAAAGGAAGTTGGCTGTGAAAAAGTCCTTCAGTGTTGGCTGGGACAAAGGTTGGAATAAGGGTTTGGCTGCCATGGTCTCACAAATGGAGTATGGCAGCCTCAAATACTTCAGGGATGGTTGGGTGACTGCTCTGACAGAGATGAATATCGATGAGAACTCCAACTTGTTCCAATGACACATTCCCGACCCCCCTCCTACTCCCGGGGAAGAAGAAGAGGACGAAGCTGCCTCCGAGGAATCTTCTATGATGGTTGGGGATCAAGTACCTACTGTTGAACTTCGCTACGAACAACCCCAACTAACTATTACTCCTACCGAGCAGCTTCAGTTAACTAATATTTCAGCCGAGCAGCTTCCAGCACCCACCGAGCAACCTTATGTGCCATCCGAGCAACCATTCTCTTCGTCCCAGCCTCCTGAGAAAGTTTTGGGAGACAAGGAGTAGGTGTAGAGTTGTTTGGACTTTTCTCTCTGCTTTATTTTCTTTGTCAAATGTAAATTTGAACTATGTACTTCTCCTTCATGATGTAATAAAATTTGAAATTTTTATCATGCATACTGGTGATTCTCTTCTTCTTGCTCTGTTTGCACTCTTATTGATTCTTCCTATCTCTTCCTTTTACTAGTTTATGGCCAAGATGGAATTGTTATCTGCTCATGATACAAAATTGTTAAGACAATGCAATGGGTACTTCAAAATTGGTCATACAGATATGACTGAAGCTCAAATTATTGATATCCTCGGTCCAGATGCTTTAGAGCAAGCAGTCGAAGACTACCAGTACTTAAAGTGTCTGCTCGACCGGGCAGTGGCTAATAATGTAGCATATTATGAGATAATTGAAGACCTCCAGGGCACTCTTGAGGAGCTTCAATAACAATACAAGGAATCTACTGCCCTCTTGCACCAAGGATATGAGAAGAAGTATCAACAACTGAATGCTGATAAGGGATATGATAAGTTGTTTGCTACTTATGATGTGAGGGAGAGAACTTTGAAAACCGAGGTCGAAGAGCACAGGCAGATAGACAAGTTGCTGGAGCAGGAAAACAATAACCTGCGAGGAGAGGTATCCCAGCTGAGGTCTGCAGCCTCTACCTCAAATGCTTTGGTCCCTGTGAACGACGAGGGATTCTCTTTCTTAGAGGTCAAAAATGCCAATCTGAGAGACGAATTAGAAACCTTGAAGAGGATTGGGCCTTCTACCTCTGCTCGGGGACGAGCAAGAGCTTCTCGGGGACGAGCAAGGGCTGCTCGGATTACTATTGAAGAACAAAGAACTCAATCATCTCTGGAGAACAAAGCCTTCCAATTGATGGCCAAGAACCAAGCATTGGCTGAGATGTCTAAGAACATCATGAATCTAGACGAGTAGCTCTCTGCTCAAAAGTCTGCTTTAGAGAATAAAGAACTTTTAGCGAAGAACCTCCTCGAGCAATTAGAGAGGCTAACCTATCAATTCCACAAGCAGCACAGGGAGTTTTGGATGACTGGTTATAATGAAGCCCTCTACCATCTAGATGATCGGATCCAAAATGCCAATAATGTGGGTTACAAGCAAGGATGGCTAAATGCTTTGGGCGTGCTGTAGTTGGAACGAGGTCATTACTTGTGGGATTACCACAATCCTGGGTTGCTTGACCTACCAGTGCCTCCTTTCAAGCTTGATATGAGCTGGATTCCTGTTCGGGCCATTCCACAATGTCTAATTTCAAAGTATCTCGGAGACTACAGTCTTCACTCCAACTTTGAAATATCTCGCCCAGAATACCTTCTTGATCGACCATCAGTTATGAACATTAGGATGCTTAAAGATTTGAACTTCATAAACTCCCCCTATGCCTTAAACGATCCTCCTGCTGGTGAAGAACCTATTTCAAAGGCAGAGGGGAAAAAACCCATAGAATAGGATTACTGATGTAAAAATTTTGTTTTGGATTCTCAATGTATTTTATTCTCAATGTATTTTGTTTTGGATTTAATGAAAAACTTCTATTTTTCTTTGCAATCTTGATTTCCCTTGTCTTGTAGGTATTTTGTAAAACACTTTACTTATTTACTAATGAATGTGCATGTATATCTATTAAAAAAATAATAACATTGTGTTATTTTCCGATCAACTAAAGTTGATGAAAACTTATTGTCGACTATCCTGAATTTGTGGTAATCACTTGACGATTACCCAAAATGGATAATATTTTATTTCTCGATCAACTTGGTGGTAATTTTACAAGTATTAAAAAATTTCTTGATCATTTTTTAATTCTAAGCCATTAGTTGACTTTTATCACATAATCTTTCTTTTTTTAATAGAAATGTTCCCGACCAACCGAAGTTGGTGGATTTTCTTCCCAACCAACCGGAGTTGATATTTCTAGGAAATGTTTTTATTCCCGACCAACCGGAATTGGTGGATTTTCTATCCAACCAATCGGAGTTGGTATTTCTGGGAAATATTTTTCTTCCCGACCAACCGGAGTTGGTGTATTTTCTTCCCAACCAACCGGAGTTGGTGGATTTTCTTCCCAACCAACCGGAGTTGGTATTTCTGGGAAATATTTTTCTTCCCGACCAACTGGAGTTGGTGGATTTTCTTCCCAACTAATCGGAGTTGGTATTTCTGGGAAATATTTTTCTTCCCAACCAACCGGAGTTGGTATTTCTGGGAAATATTTTTCTTCCCGACCAACCGGAGTTGGTGGATAGTGTGTAGCACTAGTATTCCGTGAAAAAATTTCAACTAAAGGAGAGAATTTGGTAGAATATTCACATTTCATTCATACTGAAGAAATTGCATTACATGAGGGTTTACATTACTGATAATATTTGCACAGATGCTCTGCATTCCTTGCATTCTTAAACTCCTCCCCTTCTAAGGTTTCAATTCTATATGTCAATGGTATAACAACCTCTGTTACTCTATAGGGTCCATGCCAGTTAGCTTCCAGTTTATTATCCTTTTGAATTACTTTCTTCGGCACATAGTCCCCTTCTTTCAGGTCGCACTTCTTCACTCTCTTGTTATAGAACAAGGCTGTTCGTTGCTGGTAAGCAGCATTCCTGATGGTTGCTTCTTCTCTAACTTCTTCGAGCATTTCCAAGTCTAACCTTCTCATTAAGTCGCTGACAGGGGAGTTGAAGTTTACCACTTAGTGTGTTGGGAGGCCCAACTCGGCAGGTATAACAGCTTCACTTCCAAATGCCAGCATATATGGAGATTCTCCAGTTGTTGCTCGGGGAGTAGTACGATAAGCCCATAGTACTGAATGTAGCTCGTTAATCCAGTTTGCTTTCACGTCATTTAGTCTTTTCTTCAAGCCATTTAGCAGCGTTCTGTTTGTCACTTCAGTTTGTCCATTGCTTTGGGGATGGCCTGGTGCCGAGTGGATCTTCAAGATATTTGACTGATGACAATAGGCAGCGAACTCCGTATTTGTCAAATTGTGTTCCATGGTCAGTGATGAATACATGGGGAAGACCATATCTACAAATGATATTTTTCCAAATAAATTGGTACACCTTTTCGTACGTCATGTCGATAAGAGGCTCGGCTTCCACCCACTTAGTAAAGTAATCCACTGCGATGACGAGATATTTAAATCTTCCTTTGGTCGTTGGAAGTGGCCCAATCAAATCAATTCCCCACATGGAAAATGGTCAAGGGGAAGTAATGGGTGTCAACAATGCTTGGGGAGTTCTTCGGATAGTGGAGAAGCGTTGACACTTGTCACATTTTTTTTCATAGGCTATGCAATCAGCCCTCATTGTCGGCCAATAGTATCCCTGCATCATTATCCTTTGCAGGAGTGTCCGACCTGCTACATGGGCTCCACAAGACCCTTCATGGACTTCTTCGATCAAGTTTTTCACCTCAGTGGGATGTACACATCTCTGCAAGCCAGCTATAATTCCTCGTCTATATAGAATACCATTAGTCAGTACATAACGAGCAGCTTTAAACTTCAATTTCTTGGCTGCGAGTTTGTCAATCGGTAATTCTCCCTCCTCAATATATGCCCTGATGGGATCCATCCAAGATGGCCCTAAATCAAGGGTAATAAAATTTATCGTCAGATCTTCATCTATGATCCGACCAACTAGAACTTCAATTGGGATTTTTCTTCGTAGCTCGGTACGAGTAGCCGATGCTAATCGAGCTAAAGCGTTTGCTCTTGCATTCTCCATTCTTGGTATTCTAACCAGTTGAACAGTAACAAATTCCGATACCAATTCCATCACCTTTGCATGGTACTTAATCATCAACTCTCCTTTTGCAGTATATACACCAAGCATTTGGTTTACAATCAACTGTGAGTCACTGCATACGATTACCTGCTCTGCCTTCATGGTTTTTGCCAGACTAAGACCTACAATCATCGCTTCATATTCGGCCTCATTATTAGAAGCTTGAAATTGAAAGTGCATAGCATATTCTATGTCGACCTCATTTGGACTTTTCAATACAATCCCAGCTCCACTACCTGAGGTGCATGATGAGACATCCACATATAGGTTCCATACAGGTATTTCGTCCTCAAACTTCTTATTGGATAAATTCCTCGATGGAATATTTATTGCTCCTTTATCTACATTTCTACCACACCTCGCTGCTCGTCGACCTTCTTCTCTTGCTCTTTGACCAATTTGAGTTGATCGGGGTTTAAATTTGATGATCATGTAACATCTACAGGTTGGTCGGTGTTCAACTTTTGCTCCTCGGGGGTATCAGGATAAGTGAACTCTGCTATAAAATCTGCTACTGCCTGTCCTTTTAGTGAAGATCTAAGCTCATAAATTATATCATATTCACCGAGTTCTATTGCCCAATACATCAATATCCCTGATTTTTCTTGTTTATGAAGAGCTTGCCTCAACGGCATATCGGTATATACAACTATGGTATGAGCCTGAAACTATGGCTTCATTCTTCTACTCGCTTTGATCAGCGCCAGTGCCAACTTTTCCAGTTTTGGATATCTGATCTCTGCTCCTCGAAAGGCCTTACTAGTGTAATAAATTGGTTTTTGTACTCCATCCTCCACTCTTATTAATGCCGAGCTAACTGCATTTTCTGAAACTGCCAGATATAAGTACAATCTTTCTCCCATCACTGACCTGGACAACAGTGGAGGTGCTCCCAAATATTTCTTCAATTCTTGAAAAGCTTTCTCGCATTCTTCATTCCATTCGAAAGTCTTCCAGAGCGTTTTGAACAATGGGAGGCATCTATCAGTTGCTCGCGATATAAATCTATTAAGCGCTGCTACTCGCCCTATAAGACTTTGCACTTTTTTCTTCGTCGTTGAAGATCGTAGTCCTAATAGAGCTTTGATCTTTTCAAGATTTGCTTCAATGCCTCGTTGATTGACAATATACCCGAGAAACATGCCTTCTCGTACTCCAAATATGCACTTGGTCGGATTCAACTTCATTTGATATTTATCTAATTGATCAAAGGTCTGGCCTAAGTTAACTAGATGGTCAACAGCCCTCTTTCTCTTTGTCAGCATATCATCAACATAAACTTCCATATTGCAACTGATTTGCTCTGCAAACACCTTGTTCATCAGCCGCTGATATGTTGCACCTGCATTTTTCAAACCAAAAGGCATAACATTATAACTATAAGTTCCCCTAGGGGTAATAAAAGAGGTACTCTCTCTATCTTCAGGTTTCATTTTAATCTAGTTATATATAGAATAAGCATCCATGAAGCTCAGCAGCTCGTGTCCCGAGGTAGCATCCACTAATTGATCAATTCGGGGCAAGGGAAAATAATCCTTTGGACATGCCTTATTGAGGTCGGTGAAGTCTACGTACATCCTCCATTTGTTGTTCTTCTTTTTCACTATCACTACATTTGCTAACCAGTCTGGATATTTAACATCTTCAATAAAGCAAGCTTTCTGGAGCTTCTCGACCTCCTCCTGTATAGCTTGGTTCTTCTCAGGGCTGAACACTCTTCTTCTCTGCTTCACTGGCTTGATATCCTTATTCACATTGAGCTCGTGACATAAGAAATTTGGGTCTATTCCGGGCATATCCTCATGACTCCAAGCAAAAGTTTGTTTTCTGCTTTTTAAGAAAACTATCAATTCCTATTTTAGTGAGGCATCTAACGACGAACCTATCTGAGTTGTTCGTTCAGGGTGCTCGTCGTCCAGAATGATATTTTCAGTAGCTTCCACCACCTGACCTTTCACGAGTTGCGACTCGTCTCTAGGATCCAATGTTTCAATTTTTGCACCTTCATCCACCTAATAGGTAGTAGTCTTTTTCCTAGATTCCTCCAGTTCCTCCTGCTCGGTAGATGAATAGTAGTATTCCCGAGCTACTTTTTGATCACCTTTCACGACTCCTACTCCAAAATTGGTTGGAAATTTTAGGCATTGATGTACCATAGATGGTACTGCTTCGAACTTCTTCAATCCTACTCTTACCATGATGATATTGTAGGCTGATTGAATATTCTTATCCATCACAAAGAAGCGTACTCTTTTCGTTCGACAAGCAGTCCATGTACCAATAAACATATCCAACTTGATCGTCCCAAGTGGAAAAACTTTCTCGCCAGCAAAACCGAGGAGGGACCTATGATAAGGCTCCAACTGAGACAACTTTAGATTTAAGCTGTTAAAGCACGAGTAGAACATAATATCAGCCGAGCTACATTTATCAACTAGTACTCTCGAGATCATTGCTTCCTTCATTCTCATTTTGATCACCAATAAGTCATCATGAGGATACAGCACACTTGCGAGGTCATTCTTGGAGAAACCGATGACCAGTTTTTCTTTGTTGACCTTCCTCGGGCGATCATCTTCAGCCAAGTTTATTCGTTGAATATATGAACAGGCTTGAGCCTCATTGAGGTAAGATTTTCTTTCTGCAGTAAGGTCTCCACCTCCTGCATCTCCACCTGTAATAACATTACAATCAAATAATCGAAAACGTATTGAAAATACCTCAAGTTCTGGCTACCTTGGTCTTTTGGGAAGATCAGGGTAGTCTTCTGGATCATCTTCATGGTCTCTTTTCTTGTTATCCTCTGCTCGACGAGGAGATCTAGACCTCTCTCTTGCTCGGTCGCTGTTTCTTCTTTCATTTCTACAATCAACATACTTTGCCAGTTTTCCTCGTCTAATGAGTGCTTCGATCTCATTCTGAAGAGCTATGCAATTTTTGGTCGTGTGGCCATGATCTTTATGGAACTCGCAATATTTGGCCTTATTCCTCTTGTCAGGGTCTGACTTCATTTTCTCTGGCCAGTTTAACTCCTCGTTGTTCTTGATTTCTTCTAGAACGTGGTTGATGTCTACCTTCAAAGGAGTATAATTTTCAAATTTCTTCAATACCCCCCATGATGGCTTTGTTTTTGAGTGCTTGTCACCACCATTGTTCTTATGCTCTTTATTTTTGGCCTTATCAACCTCCACCTTGGTCTCTTTGGTATCCATATTATTCTTTGCAGCCATAGCCTCCTCGGCATTCATGATCTTGGCCGCTTTTTCCATCAGTTCTGACATGGTTCTGGGTGGATCTTTGGCCAAAAGGTAGTACAACTTGTTGGGCAACAGCCCACTCATCAGAGCAGTAATCGCTGTATTTTCCTCATAATCAATAACTTCGAGTTTCTCGTTATTGAAACGAGTTATATAATCCCTGGTACTCTCACCTGCCTTTTGTCTAACACTTAACAAGTGTGCTACTCGTTTAACCGATTTTGCTCCAAAACAGAAGTTTCCAATGAAGAGCTTGACCAGTTGAAAGAAAGTTGAAATCTTACCTCGAGGAAGATTATTGTACCATATTTGAGCAGATCCTGTAAGAGTTCCCGGGAATGCCCTGCATCTCATCTCATCTGGCATAGCATAGATGTCAGCAGCAGCTTGGTATTGCTCTATATGAAGGACAGGGTCGATTTTTCCATCATATTTAGGAGTTACAACAGGTGCTTTGAACTTTGATGGTGTGGGAAAATCGACAATTGCTTGGACAAAAGGTGTTCCTTGGACAAAAGTTCTTTGTAGAGGATTCTTGGCCTTAGCCATTTCCCCTAATCTATCCTCTAACCTCTGAATAGAGCCTTTCCACGCATCATTTCCCTCCTCAGGTCTACTGGTTCGAGCAATTGATCGTGTTGAAGTCGCTTCTTGGGATCTATCTTGTCGAGAAACTGGTTGTGATTGGGCAGAACCCTCTCTTAGATCAAATGGTCGTCGAAAGTATCTCGACATAGCCTTAGGAGAACTTTTATTCTTCCTAGGGCCCAATCGATCAAAAGGAGAGATCCTACTTAGTCTTTCCAATGCACTAATCCTTTCTAGAGAGAGAGTGATGTTTCGTTCAGTATCTGTGGCTCGTACTGATGAAGTTCGACCCGGTTGGTAAGAAAAATCATCAGATTTCTCAGTGCGATATGAATCGCTTTGCCTAATGCGTGAAGAAAGTAAACGAGTATTTCTTTGAACACTTCGTTGTCCTGAATGGGTTGATGCTCCACCCTGGATAGTTTGCATGAGTTGTCACATAGTTTCTTGCATGGTTGTCTGGCCTTGAGCCAAACTGGCCATAATTCCAGCTAGATCCTGGACATTTGGAGGAGCAGATGGATTTGGGGGGTTTCCAGCGTTTCGATTGCTGGATTCAGGATTGTCATCCGTTGATAATGAATTATTTTTGGTGAAAAAAAAATGATAATTACAGTCATTTTCCCACAGACGGCGCCAATCTGTCGATGTAAAAAATTAGATTATTTCTAATTATTCAATCACGGATAAAATAAATAAAATAAAATAATTTTTAAAGTGGTTCAGCCTTAAAATCATAGCCTACGTCCACTGTTTTTGTTATTGTTGACTGTTTGGAAATTCTCGATAATATGTTTTTACCAAGAAATTCTGAGTCCCCTTACAATGAGGATGATACAATGTATTTATAGCCCTGAAGCTGTATATGTGAAAGGGTAATACATAGCTGTCCAATAAGCGTATACATCTATATGATAATAACCAGCATTTAATGTGCATTTAATCCTCTTAATTGTCTGGTAATAAATGCTCTGATCGAGGTGCATCTCGAACCGCCTAAGTATCTCGATATCCATGAGTTGCTCGGTGCAATAAAGTTCCTCGGAGATCACTCGCTACTCGGAGTATCTGAGCTGGTCGGGGAAATTGAGTTCCTCGAAGTCAAGGTATTTGTTCATAAATGTTTATTTGTGTCATGTAGATTGACATGTGTCTCCACTTAATTGAGCCATGTCAGCAGACTAAATTTGGTATCAATGGTAATATTACTTTTAGTATCTACTGTAATGCCCTGCATAATTGAGATTTAATTAATTGAGTAATTAATGGTTTTATTTTAAATTACACGAGAGAAGTAATTTATGTAAATTAAAAAATAATGAGATTTTTAAATATTAATCAAGAGTGAAATGATGATTAATATAATGAATTATATTTACTTAGTGAATAGTAAATGATTAATTATTAGAAATTACATCATAGTGAACGATTAGGGTGTAATTGGAATTTAGCTCAACCAGGAGTCGCGTGTAGACTAATTTGGGGTTGAGATGAGATATTTATTTAGAGTGACTCGACTGATAATTTTGAGGACACGGATGAGTTCGGAAGGGTCGAATTAGTCAAAATAGTATACCCGGGGATGTCGATTGAATCACGAGTCAATTTTGGGCTAAATTGGGACTGTACGAGGGCATTTTGGTCATTTTAATTTATGGGGTTTAGAGACCCACGAATTTTACAACTCTAAATCAGCTTATAAGAATTGGGGACTAGGGTTTAAATGTTAGAAAATGTAGAGAGGCCATTAGAGACCAAACTTGAAGCTTAAGTAAGGGTTCTTGCGAAATTAAAAGAATTATTGCACCACAAACACTTGGGAAGGAAGATTGGAGGAGAAAAACAATCAACCTTACTCTAATCCACGAAATCATACCCTAAAAACCTCGAGGCAAGTGTTTATAGCAATTGTTTTGAAGTTATAATACCCATGATTAAGTGGGTTTCATTATTTGATAATTCAATACATGTTCTTGGAAGAAAATGATGATTTTGATGCATGTTATATGTAAGGATTGCATGTAGAGTAATTCATATATGTAGAGGATTGAAAAACCAATAGATGTGTAATGATCAATACGAATTTAAGTTGGGTTTGATGTCAAAACTTAAGGAAGAACATGGAAATATAAGGTTTTGATAATATTATGATTTAATTCGTTCTTTATGAGTTATTAGGATGATTTGATGTAAAAATCACGTTGGAATTGATCCTAATACATATAGTAATGGTTAAGAATGATTAGTTTAAATTTTGGTGAAGTTTCATGAGGTTTAGAGGTGTGTTAATAGTGGAAAAACGCGACTGCCAAGCGAAGAAGACGATTTTGGGCAGACCGAATCGATTCGGCTCAGTACCGAATCGATTCAGTTTCTGGGCGAATCGATTCAGTCCTGGCAGATTTGTCCAGTTTTGCTTATTTAATCCTGAAACTTTGTATAAAGTCTTGGATGACCATTGGGACTTAATTAAATCATTATGAGGGACTTATAGGTTTACAGTAGGGCCATGAAAGGGTATATGGTAGTCTTATGGAGAGAGTTAAGGATAGGATTATTTTGGGATTAAATCATGACGTAATTTACTTTAAGAGAATCAAAATATAATTACGGGAAAGCGTGAGTGAGCTTAATTGAATAGACAAGCAGGGGATAAGTTAAACTTAACTACTGAAATTAATGAAGTTGTAATTAGGACCCTTAGAGTTGTGTGATTACTTGAATGAATACGATAGTGAGATAAATCGTAAAGTAAAATGTAAGGTGAGTATTTGAGAGAAATATACTTAGTACGAGCATGATTATTAGGTTGTGTGTATACTTACTGAATTAATTATAGGTGGAGTGAATACCTGTTATATATTTAATTGATGTGTTCAATGAGACATTCCGAACCATGTTCGATGCGACATTCCCAACCTATTACATATTTGATTGATCTATTTGATGAGACATTTCAAACTATGTTCGATGAGACATTTTGAACCTATTATATATTTGATTGATGTGTTCGAGGAGACATTTTGAACCATGTTCAATGAGACATTTTGAACCAAGTTCGATGAGACATTCCGAACGATCAGTCCTTAATGTGTGATATGGGGAAATTATACTAAAGTATAATTTTAGTATGCATTGTGTGGGAAATATATACCATATGAACATCTACTTGTGCAAAACAGTAGACCATTATATGAGATGAATCGAAGGAACGAATTAAGTAGAGAAACTTAATTGAATCATAAAAGGAGGACTTAAGAGTAATGTTATTTTAAGAATATAACCTACGAGAAATGGTAAATCGATTAGCATACTGTATGGAAAGTATGGGGACTTAGATATTAGTCAAGATTGATACTTATGTCTGGTTAGCTTGGGTAGTACAGCTAGGCGTGCACAGTAGTTAAGGGGTGAGGAAACTCAAGAGAGTGTATGAGAACTCAACATGTGTAATCAATAATCAATTTTAAATTTTAATAAAGTCTTGATAAATATTTTAAAAACCTTTTAGGTGTCCAGCCACAGGGATGCCAGACTTGACATTCTGTTCCAGGGAGATGGAGTTGTGACACAGGTGGATGTCACAGGACATTGCTTAGATTCTTACGTTATTCATTCTGATCTAGTGTAGGATTACGTTATTCATTCAATCTTAGTTTGACTTAGGTGTCTTGGGGTTGTTTAATTATATTTAGCGTTCTTCACACTGTTTGATCCATTCTTAGAGCTTATAATACTCAAGTGCATATTATTCGTACTTTTATCTTTGATTTATTCTGTTTGGAACTTGTTTGAGTGTCTTTAGAGATTATTTGTTATTGTTGTTGGGTTCTTATCTGCCTGTTTGGATGCTATATTTTATTCTTCTCGAGTTCCACAATGAGACTCAAGAAGTTAGAGACCAAGAGACCCCTGAGTGGTCCCGTGCCGATAGCATGTTTAGGTGACATTGTTGACACAACTGATAGACATACTCGTTGTCGTATAGATAGTATTTCTGACCCGATGATTGCTTCGATCATTGTTCCCTCTTCTATGAGTATTACCGTGGATGGTATGCCACTATGGATGGTTTTTTATACTCTCTTTGTACATACCGAGAGAGATGTGGACATTAGACATCTTTAGCTAACTCTCGAGGATGTTTATTACGTGGCACATTCGATGACTTTCAACTTCATGCCTCCTCTCGCAGTAGCCCATGACAAATATGTCCATAATTCTCGAGTTCTATGTGAATATTTGGGTTTTGTGTGGTGCATCGTTGACTCTTACCTCTTTTGTCCAAGGTGTAGAGATTATTTTGACTGAGGATGCCTTTGCATCCAATCTTAGACTACTAAAAGTTGACGATCCTTAGTTTGTTCCGTTTTCAGACGGAGGTGTCTTTTATCATGACCTTACTACTTTCCTAGCGGGTAGATATGCTCAGTGGGTAGGATAATTATTTTGTCAATTTTATCTTAGTCCCCATATTTTGTGCTTAATTTATCAAGACTTATTGTCTATTCACATAACATGGGATATCAGACTTTCTTGTTGAGATTGATATTTTAATGCATGCTCTATGTATGAAGCGTACGATAGATTTTCATTCTCTCATTTTAGAGATTATATGTCGAGTGTGTTTGAGTGATTGTTGTTTAGGTGTATGATTAATAGTTACTTATATTCTTTTGGGGTTCCGAGGGTCATAGGTGACGTGCTTGTTCATTTCATCAGTGTGGTCACAAGAACATATGTCTCATTTTAGAGGCCAAACATTTAGGATACCACCCGCATCGTCAATTTTTTATCTAGAGGATGATATCACAATAAAATCCACAGTATAGCACGACCCAACACCAACACCACCATCAGCAACATCACTAACACTGACCCCTATTCCTAATCTAGTGGGTTTGAGAGTTCATTAGTCTACTAGAGATTTCATGGAGACGATGTTCAGTTTGATTCAACAAACACAAGATCTTATCATGATCCACTGTGATCATTTGAAATATTATGTAGATGACCACTACATTATGATTTAATGTGACCTTGATGTCCTGATTCAAGTATTTCAAACATCTGCTCGCTGTGATTCGACTGATATTTTAGACTCTGATAAGGATTACGACACAAGAGGCTACTCAGTCCGATAGTTCTTTTTTCTAATAAAAATAATTTTTTTATTTGATCCTATTTTTTGTATGGAGGAGATTGGTGGTGTATGTGTGTATGTATGTTGATAAATTTTTAAATTTATCATGGATTTTTTACTTTTATTATAGTTTGGAGTTGATACATTTGTATGTATAGATATTTATAATCACTGATATATATATATATATATATATAATTTCTTTATTTTTTTATCTCATTTTTGATAGACTTGTGGATATTAACTTGCTTTTACATTGCTTAGATATATCATGTTCTATACTTGGTTGTATGATACTCGCATGCTATACATCTTAATTCATATTATTTACATTTTCATCATGATTTTATAGCCTTATCATACCATGTTAGTGTCATTCTTTATGATATTCCCAATATTTAAACCTTGTTTCTCACATTAGCATTGGTTTATTACATGATTTTTATCTTATGCACTTGCTAGTTTCACTTTCCACTGTGATTTTCTTCTTACCATACTATATGTCCGTTATCTATGTCTTTTCTACTTCGCTTTGAATTTTTCATGTAAAAAAAGGGGGAGTCACTTCAAAGATATGGGGAGTTATTACTTGGATGTTTATTTATATCCAAGGGAGAAAATTTGCTTAGAGGGAATACAATTTTGATTGAGGGGGAGTTACACCATTATATTCACTTGTGGTGTGGATACCAATATTAATATATTTTATGGGAGATTTCAATTCGATATACATTGCTTACATGAATATTTCCCGCTTTATGGTTTATATTTATATATTTTGGAGGTTCCCAAAGAGGGGGAGTTACTTTTTGTGCATGTCATACATTAGCATTGGTCATTGTTTTGTAGGTAACATCATAAGAATGCGACTTATCCCAACCCAACTTTGCTCATGTTGTTGGTCTATTAGATTCCAAGTGTAATATGACATGCTTCTCTAATTATATGGTTAATGGGGAGTGAGTTTTTTTTATGTCGTAATCAAGTATTTTGAGTTTGCGGTGTTTTTAACATAGAATAGCCAAAGGGGGAGATTAAAAATGTTTGTATTCATTTATCATAATATAGTTGGATTAATTTTGTGTTCCGGTGTTATAGAGACAAAATGTTTGATTTCATATAGAATATTGGTAGAGAGAGTATTATTCATTAGACATCAGTGGACATTGAACTTTGAAGATCATACACGACTTATCTACATCATAAACCTCCATTGCCGCTACCTTTTATGAATTATTGATTGAACGTTTAAGGCTATTCACACATACACATTTTTCATTTAAATTTGATAAAAAAATTGTTTTGATATGAATAAGTGACTTAAAATATTGTGATGTGTTGTGTTCAACTTAACATAAATGCATGATTTGAAAAATGCAGTTTGTTTAAGAAAAAAAAAATTACCCTAAATCGCTTGCATGACTATGATTTGAGCTAGTGCGCACGATCTTCAAGGTTTTGTGCAACTGTCTAAAACTATGCATATGAGTGGGTTTTGTACATGTGCATGTGGTTGCACGTTCTTTATGTGACTTTCTCATGGCCAAAAACCATATGCACTAGCCAGTTTTTTGTTATACGCACAACAATGCTAGATTTACATTTTTTTAATAAATATAGCCTTTAAACTCCATTTTAAATAATTATGAACTCTTATATGCTTATCCTCTACTGAGAGAGTATTTTCCAGATTGAGAGAATCTCAATTATATCTCTTTAAACGAAATGACTTGTTCTTTTCAAAATTGAGAGAAAACCAAGACCTATACTTGATATACTTTTTATGAAGAATTGAGAGCTTTTGTGATCATATTCGCTTAGCCAAGATTCAATCTTATTGATCCATATCATAATTGAAAATAAAAACTCAGATCTAAAAGAGGTGTTTGAGCTACTGGGAAGTTCAATCATGGTGCGATTATAAGGAGGAGAATGTGACTTCCATGTTTATCTGATAGAACTTCAGATGGATCACTTATTATTAATGGAGGAGAGTTCAATGTTCGTTAAATAATTTCTTATTAGGAAATAAGAAAGGGGTATCATCCTCCATTGTATAAAATCTTTTAAAGTTTAATGGTAGATTATGATGCATTATTATTTTTTACCTTTATGAATCTATTCCGTGATTTGATTGTATGTTATTTACTTTGATTCTCACTCTCGAACACACAACCCCTAGGTGAAGATTGAATATATGAAGATTCATTTAAATTGAACTTAAAAATTTAATCTAGTTCATTTTGTCATAATTAACTTAGGTTTCCTATTTGAGTGGTTAGATTGTCGATCAACATGCCTCTCCTCATCTCACCTAGATGTATGATTAACTAGGATTACTAAAATTGAAGAGAATTTTTGAATTGGTCAAAATGGGCTAATTTCATTACGAAACCTACTATGGATTTATTTGAGTTAACGCTTCCACAACCCTCATGAGTAAATGCGTAGAGTAAAACATTTATGATGGCATCCATTTCTTCTTAATCTATGAAATGTGGATATTTGAAATGGATTGGGTATACATAAATAACATGTATAAATATAAAGTTAAGTAAATTGGAAAATATCATATGAAGATGGTTTATGTACATAAAATTTATCGTAGTAAAATTCTATTTTTAGATTAAATATGTAGGACACAAACTGGTTATATTAAATCCAAATTTAAATTTACCAAATAAAATTATTCTGATCCAGTCTTATATGTGGTGATTGCAAATTAACAATGATGAAAACGATCAACACATGCATGAAC
This sequence comes from Sambucus nigra, assembly GCA_949130495.1. NCBI lineage: Eukaryota > Viridiplantae > Streptophyta > Magnoliopsida > Dipsacales > Adoxaceae > Sambucus > Sambucus nigra. Next base: position 481,658,007 of record OX422215.1, on the reverse strand, counting down.
ACCGGTATCTTAGAGTAAAAATCTTTACAGAAAGATCCATTATCTCCCCAACCCAATTTAAAGTCCAGTAGTGCAAACAATTTAGTACATCATTTTAAAAGTAAGACCGAACATACATCCCACACAAAATCATAATGATAATATTTAACGTTCCATACTTTCAACATATGCAACACAAGATATGAGTAATAATTGTTTATATCTAAACTACAACTCCGATCTATTGGTAACGAAGTGGGATTATGATTCAGAATACGATCTCTAGAATTAATGTTCCGTAAAACAGGTTTATAAATCACAAGTTAAAGCAAAATTACCTAAAAGGTATTGAGAGATTTAGGGTTTGTAAAACTGCTCAAAGGGTGCCCGCGAAACTTATGTGTCTATTTAAAAACTCGTCACTTTGTTTTATTATGCAAGGAAGAGTTCAAGTGAAAATACAACACAAAAGACAACCACGAGACCAAAAGTACATTGATTAACGCTTGCGGTTAAAGACCACTACAAAGCGCTACCATGGTTAGGAAACCCGCTAATGCGGGTGAAGATATTGATATAGTGATGGAGGGTTTGATCCCGACCAAGCGCAACTTGATCGTAACCTGCTTCTGGTTGGAAAAAAAGTTTATTGAATTTTCTAAAACGATATGCATAAGAGTTCACCATTTTCCCCAACATTCTCAAGTGTCATTAAAATTGCCACTAAAAATACTTATCCATGACATTTAATATTTTTTATAGAAAAAAATCCTTATGTTTAAAATAATTTATTTTGGTTCTTTCGATTTGTTTTGATGTCACTTGACATGATGTAGATCGCAAAATCACATAAGATATTTAACAGAGTGCTTCTACCGTGACTTAATTTTTGATAGAATTTTTTGGAACAAACTGATGTATCAGTTTGTTATTGGTTGGTTTTTAGGTTCCACTGGCGTGGACCCCAAAAACTAACCAATAACAAACCGCCACATCAGTTTGTTCCAAAAATTCTGTCAAAAATTAAGTCACAATAGTATTTTTGTATTTAACAACTCAAATAACCTAGACCCACAATTTTTCAAATTTCTACAAAATTGAGAAGATTGATCTAACAAATTTTCCTCTTTCCTCTTTGTAAATTCTGGTAAAAAGACAAAACAAAATCATATCCAAAATTTTGACGAATAAAAAAATCACTTATACATCAAATTCTACCCAACAGCAAACACAACGAGACTCGATATCCTATAGGATTTTTCCATATTTTTCAATACTCACGAACCTTTTGTCCTCCATACTTCAAAAACAATGAGCATATACAAATTTAATGATTTTACTTGCACACTCCAGCTAATTCCCCTTAACTAGGCATTCTCAATTGTTACGTCCTGAACACACAAAGAGAATAACTCGACAACGGGAAGAAAAAAACAAGTATTTTGTAAACAAACTAATGTGGAAAGAATACATATCAATGAATTAATGTTAATGATTGAATAGATATAAATGGAAACCACGGAATATGGAAATATGAATAAACCATGTTATAATCTATTATGCTAAAAATATATATATCACCCAATTAAATAAAAAGTACACACACATCCTATAAACCACGGAATACGGTGCATAAACACCGGATAACATCAAATTCAAGAATCCCACCCAAACTATCCAACGAAAAAGAAAATGAACTTGAAATTCATAATAAAGATAAAACCAACTAATGTTATTGTATGAACCCCTGAACTGGGGATGTAAAAAGGGTAGGGCGGAATCGGGAGAATCATACCCATCCTATCCCCACCTGAAATCCCTATCCCTATCCCCCACCTCAATCCCATTGTTTTATCGAAGAATCCTCGTCAGGGATTTTTTGGGGATTGCATTGCCTGAGAGGACTTGATTTGGCTAGAAAATTATTTTATACTTTTTTTTACATATTTTAATCCTAGGTAAAAAAAATAATTATATGTATAAACAAAATAATATTTCTCATTTTTATAATAAAAGGTCATTATAAAGAATTTTTATTATAAATTATAATATGAAAATATATTTTTAATTAAAACATAATATACCGAGGAATTTCCACGTGGCGGGGACCCCATTCGCCATCCCCACCACCAAATTTTATCCCCCAACCGCAACCCGTTAAGGGTAGATCCCCATGCATAATTTTTCCATCACTATCGTATATCCAACTTATAGCTGAAAATAATAGGAATTCCTCCATATTATTAAAGTTGATATCACAAAGCTCCATGTCAATTAAGACCTAAAGCTAATCATACGCTTCAACATTTCAATTAGGACAAACAAAAATCACGTGTTAAACAAAAATGTGAAAACCTAGGTTTTCAACTTATATCTCCCCAAAAATGTGCTATATGAATTTTTTTTTTTAATTTTATTCTTAAGAGTGTTCCCTTTAGTAAACTCTCTCATTAACAACTATAAAATAATTTTCTTTCATATGGTAGATATTACCCCGTATTCGGCATCTCTTTTAACCTCGTCCCCCATTATTTTAAACTACTTTTATAAAAAAAATGGTTCAGTAAAGACATATTTTATATCATCCATTTAGTTTGTCTTTATTCTGGATTGACAAAATTTAAAAATGTAGGTATATGTGCGTCTTTGTATTTTGAAGATTTTCAGCATGTCTAACTATATCATATTTTCAAATGATATTATTGTATTGATGCTCACATATCGAGGTATTAGTAAGTTTGCTGAGTTATGATTTTTTTAAATTTTGGTGTCTTCACTTGATTTGGTTTGGCATGAATTGTTAAAAATGATTAAAAAAATTATTATTCTAGAAATTTTTTAGTCACAAAAATCGTTTCTGAAATCTTTGAGGGTATTTTTCACAAATCAAATGTTAAAATTTCCTACCAGTAAAATGTGATAAATTTAAAACTTAGTAATCTATAAAATTCAAAAAACTTCACATCATTCTAACACGAGAGTAAGAAATTATGCTCAAAATTATAAACATGGTAAGAAGTTTTTATTATTTTCCAAGAATCTTGTAAAAAGTGTTATTTCTTACAAAATTTGGAATTTTGAAGCAGAAAGACTCAAATGAAAATCACCGCATTCATATGAGGCTCATTTATTTAGTGTATTCACAACACCAAAAAGGTCAATCTTGTATGCTTGCATTCTTATAAACTAACACTATTTTAAACTTTGCAAAATTTGGAATGGATCTTTAGATTGACACGATTTTAAATTGTACCAAATTTTAGAAGGTTAAATAAGAGAAGAAAATTAGTAAAAGTAATTTGAATTTTCATTTAGAGCCATCTCGATTTTCATCCCCGCTCACTCGCTACCAATCTCGACTCTCTCTCTCTCCCCTAGGAATTGATCTCCGACCGACCAAAAACGTAAGTTTGAAGAGACTTGGTAAAGATATTAATGATTTAAAACACAAAGTTTTGGGGTTGCCTTACAAAGTGTTGGAATGTTTCAAAAATTTTAATAAGTTGTCGCCGATTCAATCCCATTCTCGACCTTTCCTTTTAGATGGTCGAGATCTTATTAGGACTGCACTACTGGATGTGTCACCTTTGTATCAAGTGGAGGATTATACCCAGAGGTTTACCTCTCTCTTCTCATTTGTGTTCTTTCTAATCGAAAATCTATTAGTATTTGTGTGCATATATGTATTCAACAGTAGTACTCCAACATCACAGTAGGGTGGAGGAGCATACCCACATAACAGTCAGGTTCATAAAAGCTATTGTTTCTTTATTTATTTGTATAAGAGGATGAACAATTATATACCCAGAGGAGTATACCGAGGGATAATTGGCTAGTCGATTAGTTGTTTTAGATTTCATTTTCAAAGTTGATTTCCACTTTCGTTTTTTAAATGCATGTCCATTTCATTTTTGTAATAGATTTTTGTTTACTTGATTTGGATATGGATTTTATTTCTTCATAAATTTTCTTTATGATTTTAAAGATTTAAGTTTAGGTTTCCTATTTCTTCGATCTGTTCGATTTTGAAGATCTGAATTTGATTAGGATTTCCAACCGATTTCAAAGCCGGATGAATTTGTGTAATTTTAGAGTTATTTTTAGACAATTAATGGGTTGAAGTTGTGTGATTTAAGGTTTTGGTGGTATTTATTTGATCTTCAAGCTAATACATTTTGATCTTCAGTTACTTTTCAAGAAGAAATGATTGGATTTCTATTATGAACCCACTGTGTACTTATCAGACTCTCGATCTAATTAAATGACAAGTATACGAAAGTTTTATGTTAAAAATAAGGAGTTGTGGGGTTAAATATCACAATAACCAAATGGCCTAAAAAGAGGTACAAACACCTCGAGATGTGCCATTATAATGTGTGAATTTACTGGGTCCATATCAGAATCCCGTTTAATAAAATGACAAGTACATTAAAGTTTCAAGTTAAAATGGGGCACGACCCTGAAAGAGGCACAAACACCTCGAGATGGACCAACATAATATATGTGAAATTACAGTGTCCGTATCATACTTCCGCTTTAATAAATTGATAAGTATACGTAGGTTTTAGGTTAAAATGGGGCATTGGGGAAGAAATTTCAAAAATACAACCAAATGGCCTAGGCACAAACACCTTGAGATGGACCATTATAACATGTGTGAACTAACTTTGTCCTTATCAAACTCCCGCTTTAACAAAATGACAAGTTTACGAAGGAAGAAGTTTCTTTGAAATTTTCCTACTTGAATATAACTCTTTACACATTAGTTGATTATTGATATATTTTATTTTTGATATGATAACATTTTAGCATAACTCAAATCCCTAGATAAGTCAATGGTTTCCTAGAGTGACATATTGAGCTACTATTACACATGAACAAGTTCATGCTTTACTTTGACATTCGGGTTTGGCTTTTTTATTGTTGTTGTTGACATTCATAGTTGGCTTACATGTGTATTATGGTCTTGTTGACTTGTGTGATATTATTGTCAAATTTTAGGTTTATGTTTAAGTAGATTTTATATTAACATTTTTTCTAGAATGTTTGGAAAACAATGTAAGCTCTATTGATATTTTTGTGCTTATGGCAAAATTAAGACTTGTAAGACTTTAAAATTTTATATGTACATTATTTTATTATTAATAATTTAGTATGTTCGCAATTGTTGATTCTACAGATGGTTTTAAATAATAAATAATTTTTTTTTTCAAAAAAATTGAGCACGGTTTTAAAATATGCCAAAAGCATTCTAGATTATCAAATATGAGTATGCATAGGCCAAAATATAACACCATGTCAAACCATGTCAAACAATGCAAATCTGGCATGCTTGATTTTGGCATGGTTTAAAATCATGCCAGATTTGATTTGGCACGATTTTAGACTGAGCTAGATTAGGGCTTTCCGTATAGTGATTTTCCAACCTATTTTTAACTTAAAATATATTAATAGGAATCTAGGTGAATTCGTAGGCTTGAGTTACAATTCAAGTATGTGTTTGATTATAGAACAAGGATTCGTGGGGCTATGGGATTCGTCCCTAAGACGATGGATACTGAGACCAATGGGTTGTTACTAGATTGCTATGAATCTTCATTAAAAAACCTTCAGAGTTATTATGGGCAGAGGTTGAAAGACAACACGCAGAGGGAAGATTCGTGGAAGGGTATTGAATCTATACTGTAAGTCGTGTATGTGCTTTTGTAATTAATGTAAACATTAATATTAGAACTTATGGATTTTGGAGTTGAGACGCAATCATTTTTTTCCGCAAGAGTTTTCACTGAATATTGGTGTTCATGAGTGTGTTTCTCTTTAATATTTTTCGTTATCTTCTAATTTTCAATCCCCACATAGCATAATTGGATCTAATTAATAAATTTAATAAGTACTGAAATTGACCTTCAATATATCAAATGAATTTAATTAATTGTTAATCTGAATTTGGTGTAAAAAATAGTGCACATTAACATTTGGGGATAAAATTAAAATTTGGCATCAATTGAATAGGTTGTTTTATAATGAAATAATCTATAAACAAAATTTTATTATGACTTGTTTTGAGGGCACATTTAATTTTTGAATTTATTAATTAACTATACATATATTTAATAGGTTTTACTCAAATTTCTATTAGAAGGATTTTTTAATTGTTGAATATGAATCTCAAGTGGTTGTCTATGGAGGGTCAATCTCTTTTGTGTCCAACTTTGTTTGATGGATGATATTATAAATGCTAAAAATGTTGAGAAAAATCATGCCATTAGGGTCGCAATTAAAATGTCAAGGTGTTGGTCGTAAGTCATGAGAGTGTATCACTAAACTAAAGGGTGACGGTAAGTTAAACAAGGTGTTGAATTTCACCCTTAGTGGATAGTGACATAGAATCCAAGAGTGAATATTCTCTTTCTTCCCTTGCTAAAGACAAGGTTGAGGATGATGGCATAGAAACCTAATTAGAGAGATCCCAAGATAAAGATGAGGATACTAACATTGAAATGAATTTTCTAACTTCTTACTATGTACCTTTAGAATAATGACATGTGTGAAGCCACTTTTATTGATAATCATATAGAGGGGGGAATGCAGAGTGTGGGGTTTTGTATTACAAGGTCGTTATTCTAAAGATGACTCTTCTTTAATCTTCTCAAGATCGAATCTTGCGAGAGGATAACAATGCTAAAATAAAGAAGCACCTCTAGAAGTCTAATAAGGAGAAGATAGGCCTTGAGGAGATATTCGAGAATCTATAAAAATATGCTCTTTGCACAATCTCAATCCTCAAGGTAAAATATTGGACTTAACTATTACCATTCAAAAGGGTTGAATCTTAAATCAAGATTGTCTATGTTAAAAGTTCTAACAAGATTCTTACATGTACCACGTTTAGGATTATACTCAATACAAAGAAGGTGAACACCCAACAACCTTATGTTTGATCCTATTTATAATACTCCATAATTTTGGGAACCAAATGGAATTTATTTATTGTCTTAGATAATATTAATATGGGATATAATTTGATTGAGATACTTATAGTCCTTAGTGAGTTTATAGGCTAATGGGTCGATGTTAGGTTTAGCTTAAAATGTATGTTTGGTGTTGGGACAAACTTTTGTTGATTTTAGAGTACCCAATAGGTGTTGAAAGATATGTGGATTTGGGTTCGGGGTTAGATAATATATTGCTCTAAGTTCGAAGTTTATTGAACTATGTATAGCGGCCTTTTAGTTGGGTTTTACTCGCACCTATGGAGAGCGTTGGGTTTTACACTATAAAACTCATTAGTTAACCTCAAACTTCAATTTCAAAACCCTAGCCTTCCATAAGAATCTTTAACAAGTGGAAGAGACATGGAAAAGAAGATAATCAAATAATTTGAGAGATTTTTGAAGGATTGCTAGAAAAATAAGACAACCTCCATAACCAAATAAAGTAAGATATTTTTTTTACTTTTCACCTTTGATTTAAATTAACTATGTCTGAATTCATGTAAGTAGTTGCATACATCAATGCGATTAATATTACTTTGGAGAGATTTGATATATATGTTGAGATTAACATTTAAATTGTTGGAGATATTATAGGAATTGAATTCATAATCTACGAACAAGGGTTCTTATGAATAGTATACAATTTTGTTAAGGAATTATTATTTTGGTGATCAAATCATAGATTTTAAATTAAATCATATTATAACCATCATATCTTGTATCTATTTGTGATAATTAATATCAAATTATTAAGGATTGTGCATAGAATCCACGAATGTTAAACCTAGGGTTATTATGGAGGGTAATATAATTTGGGTTGAAATTGTAATATTATATCCATTAAAATTGATGTTATAGGCGTATTTATGAGATTTTATGAACTGTTAACATATAAAAGATTGTTTGGCACTGATTTGGGTATATTAAGTTAGGTATTAATGATTTTCAAGTTGAGAATTTCACATTTTGTGAATTGGGTTTCCATGATCTACTACAAGGGGCCGAATAGATTTGGATAAAGGATGAATCAATTTGGACAAAGGTCGAATTTACCAAATTAGGATTTCCTAGGGTTTGTACTATTTATATTTGGGGTTAAACCTAGAGCCTATTGAAACATATGTATAATTGATATGACCAATAGGACAGTGTGTGGTACTACGGGGTCTTATCGAGAGTTGTGGTACACTTAGGATTTTGGATGTGATGAATTATGATAATAATTATGTTTGTCATTATAGAGGTACTGCATGTTTGTATCTTTAGTTAAAATACATTAAAGATGGTCTTCATTGGCATTTGAGAATTGTAATTATGATGGTCGTATTAGTGGTACTACTAGGTTGTACTAGGGTCGGGATACGTTTGGGATAATGGTCACTATCAAATTATAAATATAATCTTGTGGGAATTATGTGCGGGTACATACCTCTTGTGAATGTGTACATATAGTAATGATCTCCTTTGTGTGGGTTTCGAGAACTATAGGAGGTGGGATATACTTTAATTGAGACTTTCAATTACATAAGAAATACTCGTAGGTAGATAGGACTTTAAGAGAGTTAATTGGATGTGATGGGTTGTACGAATGACCTAATGTGAATTGTGATGGTTTATGTTGATGACCTACTGTAATTTGCGATGGGTTATCAGGATGCCCTATTATGATTTTGATTGGTGGATTTATGTCCAATTTGTTTATGCGCTTATTTCTAGTGTGTGTATTTATGGTTTATAGGTATCATGTAGGGTGATGTGTGAACACTACTAATATGTGGTTTATGTATTATGTTCCTAGTAAGTTATATCTCTAGTGAGGGATGTGATATCTTAGTTAGTACTTATGATATGGTGTTGGAATTTTACTTCCTAAGGAACAAAAGGGTGGATTATTTTTTACCATATCAGTTTAGATTAATAGCTATGGTTAGTGTAAGTACCTTTTGTGATGTACTTATATGATTATATGTGTTCAACTTTTGTCGTTATATCTTAGAGACCACATGGACTAGAATGAAGTGTAAAAGGGGGTCCTTTATTTGGATTTTAGGTCCCATGCTTGGAGTTTAATTTTAGTTGGGAGTTGGAAATTAATGGGATTCTTAGACACTTTAGGATTTAGTGGTAGACCTGATTAGCATTGGAATATATTTGAATGTTTATGGATGCATTGATGTCTATTTTGATAGTTTCTAAAATTTCCCATAGGTGGTGATAGTCCTAGTGGCATTGGTTTAAAGGCATCATATAAAATTATTATGGATATTTTTATTTAGTATCCTTCAAGTTAGAGCTTACCATTATTATCGAGATTTCACATAATAGATTGTGGATACTTTTTTGCTTAGAATAAGAATATACCCATTCAAATACAATTGACTTGATGGGTTGACTATTGTTACTTATTATTCACAATGAGGAAGACGTGGTTTTAATATAGTTTATTATGATTTATAATTGGGAATATGTGAAGAATACCTTGTTACGGACCTGACCATATTTTGTTGGTTAATATTTTCTAGGTTATGTTGATGCGGTACTAGAGGGGTTAACTTGGCAACATTGATTATTTTGCAGTGGATTGCAATTGGGCAATTGGGCATTTCTTTTGGGTCATTGGTTCATGGAATTCCAAAGTTGTATGTATTTCATTTAGTTTCAGTGCATTTAGAGGAAACTATTATAGTCTAGTTATTTTTGTTTAGTTTATTCCTGTTTCATTTGGGAACCTAGGATATTGTGATTTCATTTACTATCATATTTTTATAGTTTGAGATAACCATATGTTCCTTTGTACTCCTTATGTTATTCCACATGCTTAGAATTATTATTAATTATTTGATACTCGTAAATTATGTATATAGAATTTTTCACCCTAACTATAAAATTTATGGGGTGTCACACTAATGTTATAGGAGGGCCATCTGAGGTATTTGTTTTTTTATTGTAGGAGAGTGTATAGGATGCCTGTATCTAACCAATTCACTAGTCGTAGTTTCTAGTCGAATCTTATAGGTCAAATGACTAAGAAACTCACTAAAAATGTCAACGAGTTGACAAAAGCTATAAATTTCGTAGGTCCAAATCCTAAGCCCAAGGTACCTCCTAGGTCTAGAACTAACTAAAAAAACAAAACCCATGTTCCCATTTTTATATTTATTTTGGGTTAGGGAATTGACTTGGTTGCTCAATTGGGTTGTAGGCATGATTTTTCTCAATGTTTTCCCTTTTACACTCATAATCTTGAACCTCTATGATTATATGTATATCATTTTATTTTCATATGTTTTTGAAAAAAAAATGTTTTTTGTGTCATTTAAGGAAAACTAAAAAGATTTTTGTTTGAAAGATTTTTTAGAATAAAATAAAAAAGAATTTTGATTTTGTAGATAGATAGTTTTGAGATTATTAAAATTTTATGGATGACAATTGATGGTTTCAAAGTATAAGTGAAAGCAGGATTGACCCAGGGACCCAAAATGAGAGGGGCCACATATCACTTATAAAATATAGCAATACGTGTTATATATTTACAATTAAAAAACTTACACTAGTTAAAAATAGAGGTTTGGAAAGTTAATCTCGGAGACTTCCTGCTTGCCGGGGAATATAGAAAGCTAATGTTTTGAAAATTTGACAATTGGCAATACAAAATAGTTTACCAATACAACTGATGGTGTTGAAATCAATTAAGACGTCATCCTCACCAAATATGCCTCCTAAGTAGGGGTGGAAACGGGTCGTGTCGAGTCATACTCATTTTGGATGATAAACGCATAGTGGTGACACGACATGACCCGTCTTTATTTGTTTAACTAAACGAATCGTGTTAATTCGTTTGACCCGATACGACTCGTTTTCACTCGTTAACCCGTTTTATTCATTTCACTCGTTAACCTGCTTCGTTCGTTTCACTCGTTAACCAATTTCATTCGTTTCACTCGTTAAGCCGTTTTAGAAATTCAATATTCAAGTTTAAGTGTCAATTTTATTCTAAAATGACGAAAATTAATTCAATGATATCATCCAAAGTTGAATAACAATTTGCTCAAAATCCAAATTGTTGAAAATCATAACATCACAACACAACTAATACAACCCTAAATTGTTTAAAATCCAAACAAAATCATCACAACAAGTAGAAACACAACTATTCTTCAAAATTCGAACAAATTGTTCTTCATCTTCTATTGTAGCAGTAGTGAAATAAACACAGAATTAAGGAACGAAATTATCCAATTTTGGAGCAAATAAATTTGAGATAGAAAATATAAGAAATCCCGAAAGCAAGTACAGTTCAAAACACGACTGAGTCATGGACAATGTCACTCTCTTTAAGGTGTTTCGCGGCTCTGCCCAATGTGTGCTGACAGTCACAACTGCATTATCACCCCCAGGATAAAACAACCTCCAATAAATAAAATACGGATTGATAAAGCACAAGAATCAACCCGGTCCATGTACATCTATTCGTAATAATTGCTCGAGTCTAATAATAAATTTGGGGTTGATTTATTATTCCAGTGTAGAAAATATTTAGAAGTAGCTTTGTGTTTGTAAAAGTTGCAGACAGGTCTGTTAAAAACGGAGATTGAATACCGCTTTTATGGGGCAACAAAAGAGACGTTGGTAAAAAATGTGGAGAGAAAAATCTGGAAAGTAGTGGGCAACTGGTTTGAAAAATTCAACTTAGAATTAATCACGTTTTAATTTTCAGAATTAAAAAAAACGTTAAAAATAATTTTTAAAGCCCAAAAAACAATTATGTATTTGTCCAAAAAATTATTTCTTAATAAGCCCAAGCCCAAGACCCAGGACCTGGACACGGGCACGGGCCGGGCCGAACGGACTGCGGTGACTGCGCGCGCGTGTGTGTGACTCGACCCAATAAGTCCCCCACCCATTCACACAAAACATCTAATGCCCAAAGGGCTTGCCCATTTGTTCCAAATAAATTATAAATATACCACACCAAATCCTAGCCCCTTACCGATGTGGGACAAACTATCACGGGCGTGGGCATTTTTTCTCTTTAAATGGTCAAAGGCAAAACAAAAGATTTTGTTTTCAAAGTTTTGCACTGACATCTGTGAAGCTGTACCCACAATCCCCCACTTGCAAAATTTGAAAACATTTTATCAACCAATAATTTATAGAATTGTGCATAAGCAAAGGTGTCTTTCGACTTAAACCTTTACATAGTAAAGATGATTCATAATATACTAGAGTAATCGTAGTTTTGAACTCTATCTCTGACAACATCCCATATACAACCCTACTTGGATGCAATTCTAATAGCTAGCACGTTATAACCATGTGCTTCTATCCCAGTATTGTGAACGCTTTAGGAATTTGCCAAAATATTCATAGGAAGCGGCCACACTTCCACATTCACATAGGTGAGTCTATCAAGAGTACTCCTGTAGGTTGGTACCCCAATCAAAATAGAACTATAGATATCATTAAGAGTTTTAATAACTCATCCTTTACTCGCTTTATGATATCATGCTCCATAGGGATGGACTCGGAGGAAAACCCTGTTCTATATTAATTAATAATTGCATGATTCAACCCATATCACTTGTGATATGTTATTACCCTTTGAACATATTTTTTGGGATCTCCAGTCTATATGTTGGGTTACTATCACAAATGACTCATTTATACAAGGGCTTTAGTCCCATGCCTTTCAAGTTGTTCCACACCTTCTCCCTAGCTAGTCCTTTTATTAAAGGATCAACTATGTTTTTATTAGACCGTATATGATCCACCCTCACAGTACCCGTAGAGATAAATTGTCTAACTGTACTATGCTTACGACGTATTTGTCATTTTTTACTGTTATAATAACGGTTCTCAACTTTTGCAATAGCTGCGGTAATATCATAATGAATCAAAATGGCTGGTATCGGTCTTTCCCATAATGGGATATCTGACAGGAGGTTTCTTAACCAACCTGCCTTTTCACTAGCAGTAGCTAGAGCTATCATCTCAGACTTCATAGTGGATTGAGACAAAATAGTTTATTTCTTATATTTCCAAGAAACTGCACCACCAGCGATGCTAAATATATATCCACTAGTAGCCTTAGAATCATCAGATAGGGTGTTCCAATCAGCATCACTAAATCCTTCGAGGACAGCGAGATGATTATTATAGTGTAATCCGAGGTTCATCGTCCTTTTAAGGTACCTCATTACCCTCTCAATAGCATGCCAATGCTCCATACTTGGTCTACTGGTAAATCTACATAGTACTCCCATAGAGTAAGCTATGTCAGGTCTAGTGCAATCCGTAGCATAACGTAAGCTACCTATGATGCTTGCATAAGCATTTTGACTTACATTGTCGCCAGTGTTCTTAAATAACTTTACACTAGGATTAAATGGAGTACTAGCAGGTTTAGAGTCAAAGTAATTGTATTTCTTTAGAACTTTCTCAATGTAATGAGATTGATCCAAAGAAAGTCCCTTTTATGACCTAATAATATTAATTCGTAATATTACACTAGCTTCACCCAAATCCTTCATATCAAAATCGGCACTCAATAATGATTTAACATTTTCTACGACATGGATATTAGAACCAAATATAATCAAGTCATCAACATAAAGACATGTGATAGTGCAAATGTTCTCCATATATTTATAATAAATTAACTTGTCACTTTCATTAATTTTAAACCCATTAGAGACGACTAAGCTATCAAATTTATCATGCCATTGTTTAGGTTCCTGTTTGAGTCCATAAAGAGATTTATCTGATTTACATACTTTATTTTCTTGATCGTGTACAATAAATCCCTCAGGTTGATCCATATAAATCTCTTCTTCTAATTCTCCATTTAAAAAAGAAGTTTTAACATCCATTTGGTGTACAATTAAATCATTTAAGGCAGCTATAGCAAATAGTACACGTATAGACATTATTTTAGTCACGGGTGAAAATGTATCAAAAAAAGATACGTTTTCTCTTTGTCTAAAACCTTTGGCAACAAGACGTGCCTTATATTTTTCAACAGTGCCGTCAGGTTTTAATTTTTTTTAAGAATCCATTTACACCCAATTGTTTTACACCTAGGAGGAAGGTCCACTAAGTGCCAAGTTTTATTTGTTTCCAAAGAATCCATTTCATTATTAATAGCATATTTCCATAAATCGGCATCTAAAGAAGATAAAGCTTCTTGAATAGTGTTAGGATCCTCCTCTAAAGTGTAAGCATAAAAGTCGGAACCAAAATCTTTTTCCACACGAGCCCTTTTACTTTTTCTAATTTCTAAAATGGATTCATTGTTTTCTTTATTTTTATTTAAAGAAATATTAGTGGATGACACGCCCCCACTATTTCTCAATTTAAAAGGAAATTTATCTTCTTAAAAATCGGCGTCATTTGATTCAATAATTACTTGATTTTTCAAGTCATAAAATCGATATGCTTTGCTATTAATAGCATAGCCTATAAAAATGCACACATTTGCTCTACTTGCCAATTTAGACCTCTTAGGGTCGGGTATACGTACATAGGCTAAGCACCCCCACGTTCTAAAGTATGACAAGTTGGGCTTAATATTTTTTCAAATTTCATAAGGAGATATTTTTATTTTAATCTTAGGAATTCTATTAAGTACGTGACACACAGTCAAACTAATTTCACCCCACCAATGTGAGGTAGCCCCTGAATTTAATAAAACAGCAACAAATAATTCATTTAATGTCCTATTTTTTCTTTCGGCTTTACCGTTCATTTCGGGTGAATAAGGGGTAGTTTTTTCGTGAATAATGTCGTGGGTTTTATAAAATTCAATAAATGGTGCGGAATCATATTCGGTGCCTTTATCACTACGTAACCTTTTAATTTTCCGATTAGATTGATTTTCAATTTCATTTAGGAAAATTTTAAACATGTCAAACGCTTCACTTTTATTTTTCATTAAATACACAAATGAATAATTAGAACAGTCATCAATAAAAGTTATAAAATAACGTTTGCCATTTCTAGTTGTGACACCATCCAATTCACAAATATCCGAATGAATTAAATCATGTGGTTCAGATTCTCTAAAAACAGATTTATGTGGTGTCTTAGTGATTTTTGCTTGACTACACCATTCACATTTTTCAAAATCATTTAATGATAATTCTGGAATTAATCCTAAAGTGCTTCTATTTTGAACAACTCGTTTATTAACATGACAAAGCCTAGCATGCTAAACATTAAATGAACAAGCAATATAAGAAAAAGGAGAAATTTTATTCATTGCATCAACATTCAACTTAAACATCCCATCAGTAGCATAACCTTTGCCTACAAAAATTCCATTTTTGGTCAAAGTTAATAAATCAGCACCACTAGTTTGAGTAAGGCCAGCTTTGTTGAGAATATAACTCGAAACTAAATTTTTCCTTATCTCAGGAGTGTGAAGAACATCTTTGAGGATAACAGTCTTTCTCGAAATGAACTTTAATTCCACATTTTCAGTACCAGCAACCTCAGTGGAGTGAGAATCACCCAACAACATCTTCTTATCTGCAGTCTCAGAATAAGTCTTAAATAGAGTACGATCATAACAGATATGGCGGGAAGCGCAAGAATCCAACCACCACCCTTCGGCACCGCTAACCATGTTGATTTCTGAAATCATAGCACGTAGGTCCTCTACGGTCAAATTCGCTTGTGCTTGTGGCACATTACGATATTTTTGAGCCATATGGACAGGCTTGCCACACTTGAAATAGAGAAACTATCCCGAGTTGCTAGACTGTCCATTTTCAGGGTTCTTATTCTTATTCTGAGTCTGAGTCTGATTTTTAAAATTCTGGTTGTGGCACTTTTTCTGACTTTTCATATTCTTTCCGTTTTCCTTTAAAACAACTAGAGTGTGGTTCTTTTTCTGATTTTTGTTGTTAGACACAACAAGAATTTCATCTTTATAGTCCTGGTTTTGGGATTCCTCCTCAATTATCAATTTAGTAATGAGTGACTCTAGTGAAAATTCTTTAGACTTATGCTTCAAAATATTTTTAAACTATTTGAACAGTGGAGGTAATTTATCAATAATTATAGCCACCTGAAATTGCTCATCTAAAGCCATGCCCTCGAAAATAATTTCATGGGTAATCATTTGCAAATCATGGGTTTAAGAAACAACAGATTTGTCATCCATCATTTGAAATTTCAAATAACGACCGACGGCATATTTTTTAGCACCCGCCTCCTCCGTGTCATATTTTTTTAAAATTGCATCCCAAACATTTTTTGCAGTTTTATAATTAGCAGTTTTATAATTGGCATAATAGTCATCTTTTGCACTTAGAGCATTCAAAATATAGTTCTTGTACAGAAAATCATTTTCCTCCTAAGATCTAATTATTTTGCTTTCCCCAACAGTAGGTGGATTATTTACTACGGGTTTGTCAAATTAAACACATGATGCGACCTTTTTCGTAGTCAAATAAAATAACAGTTTTTTGCTCCAACTTTTAAAATGTTGGCCTTCATATTTAAAAGGATTGTTAAGGTTGGTTGAATTAATTTCGTCCATGACAGAATAGCAGACACCTTAAAATTATTGTAGCAGTAGTAAAATAAACGCAGAATTAAGGAACGAAATTACCCAATTTTGAAGCAAATAAATCTGAGACAAAAAATATAAGAAATCCCATAAGCAGGTACAGTCTAGAACACGGCTGAGTCGCGGACAATGTCGCTCTTTTTAAGGTGTTTCGTGGCTCTTCCCAATGTGTTCTGACAGTCACAATTGCCTCGTCACCCCAGGATAAAACAACCTCCAATAAATAAAATACGGATTGATAAAGCACAAGAATGAATCCGGTCCATGTACATCCATTCGTAATAATTGTTCGACTCTAATAATAAATCTGGGGTGGATTTATTATTCCAGTGTAGAAAATATTTAGAAGCAGTTCTGTGTTTGGAAAAGTTACAGAACAGGACTGTCAAAAATGGAGGTGGAATACCTCTTTAATGGGGTAACAAAAAAGACGTTGGTAAAAAACGTGGAGAGAAAAATCTGGAAAGTAGTGGGCAATTGCTTTGAAAAATTCAATTCAGAATTAATCACGTTTTAATTTTCGAAATTAAAAAAAAAAACGTTAAAAATAATTTTTAAAGACCAAAAAACAATTATGTATTTGTCCAAAAAATTATTTCTTAATGAGCCCAAGCTCGAGACCTAGGATCCGGACACGGGCGCGGGCCGGCCGGACGGCGGCGGCGGCGCGTGCGCGTGTGTGACTTGGCCCAATAAGTCCCCCACCCATACACACAAAACATCTAATACCCAAAGGGCTTGTCCATTTGTTCCAAATAAATTGTAAATATACCACACCAAATCCTAGCCCCTTACCGATGTGGGACAAACTATCACGAGCGTGGGCATTTTTTCTTTTTAAATGGTCAAAGGCAAAACAAAAGCTTTTTTTTTCAAAGTTTTGCACTGACAGCTGTGAAGCTGTACCAATATCTTCATCATATCAACTCGTTACCTCCTCCATATCATAGACCCTCCAAGTTATCCTCAACATCATTCAAATTTGTCACCTCAAATGACTCCATCCGAAAAAATGTAAAAAACATGTTGTTTGAAAAAAATAGTATTCTGTGAATAAAATGTTTAAAAAATAATATTAATAATAAAAATCAGTGAGCTTTCAAGAATATTAATAATTTAAAAAAACATTTATTTTCGTTTTATACAAAAAAATTTAAAAAACTTAAACATCTCAATGATAAAAAAAATCTAGAATCAACGGATTTATTTAAGGAAATTAACATTCCATGAATAAAATGTAAATAAAAAAGTCGGAGTAAGAGATCTGTAAATCGAAATTAATATTCTGTAAGTAATATTCTATAAACCAAAAATTAATATTATTTAAGATCTAAGATTAAAGGTTTACATATTACCAGAAAGGGATCTGGACGCTAGTGAGGAATCGATGGTGAAGGTGGTCGCTGGTGAGGAATCGACTCTAACCGATGGTGTGGCCGTTGATGAAGGCTGGTCACTGGTGAGGAGTAGACGGCGAGGGATCCGCGGTGAGGGATGAAAGTTGGCCGCTCAATTTGGTTTGGTGTGATGAGATGAGTGAGAAGAAGATTGAGAAATGAATTGGCATAAGAAAATAGGGCTTTTAGTTGGGTTACTTTCTTATGTTAAAAATATATAAATAACCCTATTTTTAAAGGTCGGGCGGGTCTATACGGGTTACACGACACGATATTAATTTTTTTAATAAACGGGTTGGTGGGTCATAAACAGATTTCGCGAATATACATGAACCCGATTCATTTTCTTAATAGATTTGGCCCATTTATGACCCGAACCCATTAAGGCTATACCCAAACCAAATTAAAGCGTGTCAGTTTCGTGTCGGGTTATCGGTTCGTGTCGTAAATTTCCAAGGAATTTACGTCCAATTTTTAAGGTGTTTATCTCTAGTATATTCAATATGAAGTTGAATAATATAAGTATGACCAACTTTAGGATTTGTATAAGTTTGTTCAAAGGATCTTGAGGTCTTTTTCATGAGCAGAGATCTCTTAGGAAGTAACTGGTAGGCTCATCAAAGTATTTCTTACGCACTTTGGACTCACAAGACTAAAACATAGCTTAAACACTTATAGATGGTGTCTAAAACTCTATGCAGGTTCTGTAAGTGGTCCAAACTCTTTAAAAATGCTAAATATTAATATTACAACTTTTACTAATGGATCATATTTTGAATTGTAATCCCTATAACCTTCCCTAAGTGATCCTTGAAGCACCCTAGGGCCTATATATTTGACTCACTTGAGTCTATATTATATAGGTGCTCATCTAGTTTGGAAATAGTGACAAAATTGAGTCATATCCTTTTCAAACAACAAGCCTTTAGACTCTACATTTTATTTCCTCTAATAGTCCAAAGGTATAAACACCAACACCACACCTAGGATCGTTTATGTGTTGCATATGAGATTGCATTCTTCATAATATGGGTGTGTTTTAGTTAAATCCCTTTAAAATAATTTTCTATAATTTTGGGGGATATTTTATATAATTTCTAGGATTTTTAAAATGATTTTTAGTAAATTAAAATTGAAGTTATTAAGTTTGTAGGCTGATTTGTAAATACTTGAAGCTATTAAAAAGTTGCTTGGGTAGAAACCAAATGCGCTTGATAATTTTGTGGATGAAAATTGTATTTTTGTAAGATCAAAAACACACGTTTTATATGCCATCTTAGCCTTACACGTGTTAGACTCACAATGGCTGGATTTTATTTTCTTGCCCTCACATACTTGTGTTTGATTGTGAACCCTTGGATCATTTTCATCAATGATCTGCATGTGACCTGAAGCAATCCTTGTGATACTTGTATCAACCAGTAAGAGAACGTTTAATAGCATTGCATCAATAGCCATCAGATTTACCTCGATCTCTTAAAACTCAATCGTGACCATTTA
This sequence comes from Sambucus nigra, assembly GCA_949130495.1. Lineage (NCBI taxonomy): Eukaryota > Viridiplantae > Streptophyta > Magnoliopsida > Dipsacales > Adoxaceae > Sambucus > Sambucus nigra. The sequence goes on along the minus strand of OX422215.1, from coordinate 481,638,565 downwards.
TTTGCTTCGAAGTTCCAAAGGCTTCCATGGATTAGTTTAAATAGATGCCTTATGTGTTGCAATTATAATCTTTTGTTCACCTCACTTCTGAGATAAAATAAAGAAAGAGGGGAGAGAGAGAGAGAAAAAAAAATCTAACCTAAACTCCGGCCAAATCTCAATAGAAAATCGTTTCTGAGAGTGTGTTAGTTAGAGAGTTGTGAACATCATTCATTTTCGGTTCTTAATCTATTTTCCAACTTAATCACACCAGTTTGATCTCATTTTCTTTCATAGAAAACTAAGATTGAAATTTAGTGATACATTTCACGTCTATCTCTCTTAGATTTGATTTCTTATTCCGAGAAATCATAGTTTTGTTGGCTGTTTTCAATTTTTATTTTTTCAAACCCTAAAACAAACAAAATAGTTTCTGATTTTAGTTTCTTTGAACATTCATACTCAAATCTAGTTTAAGATCTTGATTGGGGATTTATATTTTCACATATTTCACATTTTTTGAATTAGTCTGTATATTTTCAAAATGAGAAAGTGTTTAGGATCTTAGCTCATGTATATAGCAAGATTCCCTCTTGATCTGTGGATAAATTGAAAGATCCAAAGTCTGATAGTTTCGATTAAACTGATTTTGGAAATCTTTACATATTTGTGATCTATTTGTAATTTGATAATCATCTTGTCTGTAATTAAGTGTGTGTGGGTTTCATGAATATGATTTAAAGCACATCACCACTTACACTTTCACACTACTACACTAAAAGTGTTGGTATTGAGATTTTGGACTTTTGAGTCGACGTAAATCTCAAAGGAGTGATGTAAATCTAAAAGTAGTGGAGTTACAAAGCTGACAGAACATCAACAACATCAGAGCCGTGGGAGAAGTCAGAAAATCCAAAGGAGTTGGTATATTTCGGAACTTAGAATTAGGTCTAATTGTGTGTCTTGATTGTTAGATAGTTTGTAACATATTGCTTTATTTTAGTGGATTTTAACTTTTGAGGTGTAAAGACCTCCGTGAATGTTTCCCCAATTGGGTGGGGTTTTACCACGTTAAAAATTGTACTTGTATATTTCCTCTTCCTCTCATCCCTTTCTTGAGGCTGTGTTGATTTAATTTCTTTATAAGTTTTGGTTTTCAAAACTGGTAAACCTATACCTTAAATAACTCATTCATATTGTTTTACACATCTTATGTTAAGAAATTTGTTTTAAGAAAAGAGTTTCTTCAACAAACTGTTCGGAGCCATTTATATAATTTAATCTTGAATTAAACTACTTAAGTGGTACTTTTTCACTCCTTATATAGCCAACTTTTAGGAGTAGCTGAGAAATGACGTTTGAAGCATGGGCTTCAATGGATGATCTCTGCCACTATAGTAGAAGGGCTGAGTGTTGGTGATTATCCAAGGAAAATTGAAGAAGGTGAGTGTTGGTTGGTTGAAAAATGTATGTACCTTTAACTAACCTACAAAACTAGTTTGGGATACCTTACCTGGTTGTTTTAGTACTCTTTATGAGTTTGAGGTTACAAATGTGAGGTACTGAGCATATATTGATCATGCATTAGTGGACCCTAGGAGGACACGCTTTAGAATCCCTAAGTTATATTTTTTTGACCTTATTTCAAAAAACACATGTGTCGCAGTGTCTTTATATCGAGTCTTTTGAGTTATAAAGTTTACATTAAATGAAGACAAAGAAATGAAGCACCATGACAAAGACTACCATATCGAATCGGACTTTTCAAACAAAAGACAATTGGATATTTAGTTAGGGTTTTTTCATTTTTTAGTTCCTGTTGTTTATCCTTTAATTAGGGAATTGAAACTACAGAACCTAATATTAAAATGAGGAAAAAGACTTCTAAATATTTTTTGATTTTAAAAGGAACCTGAAAAATGAGAATGTCATTCGAACGATATTCCCTCGATCAAAAGGCGTTTTGACCGTAATCACTATTTTACCAAAAGTGGGCCTCGTAAGATAAACTTATTTAAATGAGAGGACATTGAGAGAAGAAGGTTTCATACGAGCGCCCTCATTTTTATCCAGGGGGTCTACGTAAAAGAAAAAATTCATTTAAGAGGACCTCGATTGTTGATACCAAAATTTATCCAGTTACATGAACCAATCAAAAAAAGACATGTGTCATTCCCTGTGGAAATAATCCTAGTCAGCAAGGAGTAATCGCCGACCAAGTCATGTGTCAGGACATTGTCCGTCACAATTAATTATGTCGTATACCGCTACAAGTAATCTAAGAATTAAGGAAGCTTACATCTATAAAAGACGGATCCGAATTTCAAGAAGACTTCAACATTCAAGCCCAACAAGGATGAATTTGGTAAAATTATGTTTAAGTTCCATTTACATTTTACATTAAGAGTGTTGGGATATTTTTGTGAAAGTTAAATTATTTTTCTATTTATGAAAAATGGTTTTTGAAATATTTATAAATGGTTTTATTTTTCAAAAACATTTTCTCATTAAAGTTTTGGATAAACTTTTCGTGATCCCACGAATAGTTTTAATTTTTGAAGTTTCCAAGTTATTTAAAAGACTGAAAGTTTTTTTAAAAAAAATGGATCAGGGACTGTCGTTCAAACGACAGCGTTCTCGTTCAAACGAGAGCCTCTCTCGCTCGAAAGATTTCGTATCCCGTTCGAACGGAAGGTTGTTTATGCTGACACATCATCGCCTTAATTTTTATTATATATAGGGTGTCAGACTACTCGATTTTCGTGTGGAAAAAATTGGTTTTCACAAAATATATTTTTATACTATTCGCCAACCATTTGAGGGTTCATAACTTTTGTTTTATAATTCACAATCCCAACTGCTTTTGTGTGAGTTATTTTGTGGAACCCAAAACATAGTTTCTTGAATTTCATACTGTAGATCTAAGTGCCATTGGTGATACTAGACCGAAGACTGACTGTCTGTCACAAAGGAGTGCTAAGGTGTTCCTGGGTTGAAGACTGGACTGAGGTTCATGTAGGTTCCCTGCGTGTGGACTTATTGTTGACGACATCGACCGATGCCTACGGGTATTCGAGTGTCAAAAATTATTGTATTTCATTATAATCGTGTAAGTTGAAATTTATAATTATAGTGAAATAAAAAGGTTTTGCCCTGAGGGAATTTTTCCTGAACTTTGTGCCGCATACTTTATTTATGATGGTTTGACACTTGCACGCACGTAGCTATTTGAGTTTAAGGGATGAATTGATTTATAAATTGACAATAAGTTTGTGATTGGAATTTGTGCAAACATTGAAATCAGTATCGCACATGGTCTTTCAAATTGGTATCAGAGAAGGTTATGTTAATTTATCGCGTATTCCTATTTTCCGCAAAAAATTGTGTGATGTTGATTTTTTCAAAAATCTGATTTTTGAAAGTTTGTCGTAATGTTTCCAAATGAAAACTTATATAGTCGGTTACCAATTTTTGACGGGTCTAACTATGCTTACTGGAAGGCTCGTATGAAATCCCATTTAAAATCAATCAATGAGAGGGCGTGGTTAATTTGTGAAAGAGGCTGGAATCCCCCCACTCTCACCGTAGATAATGTCACAAACTTAAAACCCCTGTCAGACTGGACCGAGGAAGAGTTTAGGCGGAGCATTTACAATTCACGAGGGCTTAGTGTAATTTTTGAACACGTCACCCCTGATGAGTTTTGATGAATTATGATGTGCACCGTGTCTAAAGAAGTGTGGGATATTTTACAACTCACCCATAAGGGCACTAACACTGCTACGGAGTCTAAAATTCAAAATTTGACCACTCTATTTGAGACAATCACTATGTTAGAGGCTGAGTGTTTTGACGAGTCTTATGCACGTTTTTCTGATACTGTCAACACTAGTTTTAACCTAGGTGAGACTATACCTGATGCGCGAGTGGTTAAAAAGATTTTAAGATCGTTGCCTAGATTTTTTATCCCTAAGTGATTGTTTTGAATAACTTAGGAAATTTGAATCGTTTAAAATTAGAAGAGTTGGTAGGATACCTACAGACGTACGAAATCGACATGTTTCCCGACACTGTCAAACCTAAGGATAGAGGGATAGCGCTTAAATCCCAATCTAAGAAAAAAAAAAGTGAGTTTTTATGAGTCTGAGTCTGAGGACCAGTTTGATTTTGACATGTCCCTGCTTATAAAGAAGTTTAAAAAAATTCCAGTTTTCAAAACAAAATTCTTCCAATAAAAGATTTTTGGAGAAAAACAAAAAGAAAGACAAGGCCAAAGAAAGCGGTGAGAAAGAGAAAGAGGGTGAATAAAATTTTGAAAATGTGAAATGTTTTGAGTGTGAGGGGAGAGGGCACAAGTCATTTGAGTGTCCCACCAGACTTAGGAAAGAAGGCAAGAAAGTTGCTATGCTAGCCACCCTGAGTGATAGTGAGGATGACGTAGATGATACCGGTCATGAAAAAGCCCATGGTATGTGTGTTGCCTTTTTATCCAGTCATGAGAGCACACCCACTTTGTCCCATGACAATGAGGACACTTGTGCACATGATAACGTCAAGGAGGTTTTGAGTGTTTCTAGCGAGTTTGAGAGTGATTGAACTATTGATGATGAGAATGAGCTCCATATTTCATTTCGAGAGTTGGACGCCGAGACCTTAAAGACTAAAAAATTGAATAACAATTTGGTTCTCAAGGTGAAAGATTTGGAGAAAGAGATTGAGAGTTTGTAGGAGTTTGAGGCAAAAGCAAGTCAACTTGAGAAAGTGAAGGTTTCTTTGAGTGAGAAGTCAATTGCTTTGAATAGGGAAAAGAGTGAGTTTATATCCCTCGAGTCACAATTAGAGTGAAATCTTAAGCAACTTCATGGAGGCTAAAGTCACTTTAGATAACACACCTAAGAAGGTGGGAAAGATGGTTCTCAATCCTGTTTTAGGGAGTGATGAGAACTTAGGAATAAGTCGTGACGGTGTGACTACTTCTTTTATTGCACCCGAACCGGTTCCTACTTTAGAGTTAGATTCACGTGACTCTCGACCCAACCCACTTAGGTATCCCATACTTGTTAGGAGAGAACGTCCTATAGTTTTTTACAGAGGCATACCTAGGTCGGTTTATGTTTGTTCCCATTGCAAAAAGAGAGGACACCTTAGGGAGTTTTGCTTTAAATGGGTTATGTGTCACGCTTTTCTTCTTCACATGTTTGCACACATTCACTCACCCATGATACTTTGCTTGCACATAATGATAGAGAATTTGCACATATTCGAGAGCAAGTAAAGTTTTTTGTCAAGACTTAACATGTGTTGGTGGAGTTGTTTCAAAAGATGTCACCATCTTTGGAAAACTCCACCGCACCTACCAGTTGAGGTCTAGACATGTTTGTTATCATAGGTTGATTTGCATGATTTTATCTTATGACTATTGCTAGTATGTACCATTTTTTTTATTGTGTTAGGTTTTTGTTTACTTTTCTTATTTTTGTTACTATTTTGGATCTGTTTGCCCATTCCAGTAATTTTTTTCACAAAAAAAATCACTGAACAAAACTGCCTGACATTCTTGGAAACTGTGAAAAATTTGTTTGCTCGTTCAAACGAGATTGGCTTTAGTTCGAGCGATACCTAATGTCGCGTGAATAAGCTTCTCCCAAGAACCCTTCTCGTTCGAGCGACATAGCGCTTCGTTCGAGCGACCCCTGAAGAATTTTATCTTTTCTGTTTGCAGTCCCCTGCTTACTATTGCTATATTTTTTGTTACTGCTGAGATGGTTCTGAACAATGTTTGAAAAATAAAAATAAATAGATTTTTTTTTATAACTTTTTGAGAAAATTCAAAAAGAGTTTTGTATTTTGTTTAAACCATATATGAATGGACACTTAGGATGACCGAGTCACAATTTTATTCCATATACATGTGACTATTTGATAGTGTTTTGAGACAATATGTTGAGTTATTCATGTGCTTTACAAAGTTTGGAGTCTTTGAGATGATATAGTGTTGCTACCTACATGTTTGACTCATTTTGTCCTTTATTGCACACATGCACGAATTTGTTTAACTTTTGTGCTTATCTATCACATGTTGGTTGAGTGTTTCCATCTCAATTTTTTCTATACAACGAACCAAATGCTATAAAACTTGACAAAAAGTAGTGCATGATATAAACCGTTTGAGAGTTTGTGTGCTTTATTAGAAAAATGGAAATGGGCTGCGAAAAGTGTTTCATTTGTTTCCTTTGCAATAAATCCACCATTTAAATGGACCTAAAAAGTGGGGAATTGAAAATTATCCAGGGTCCAATGAAGTTTAAAAGAGCCTTAAAAAAATTGAAAGGCAATAAAAATAAAATTATGCCAAAAAGGGCCAATAGGTTTTAGTTTCATCACCTCATAAGAAAAATAAGAAAGCATTATATTTTAATGAGGGAGTTTGGATGGAATTTAAAATGTTTTGCATGTCCTTAAAAGTTATGAAAAAGCATTACATAGTTTTGGACGTTATCGGTGAGAAAATCATTTATACTTTGAGTTGTTGATATGATTAAGACGATATCATCTAATTTCAACATTTTTACACCTAAGGACTGTTATTTATGTTCATTCGTTAGGAGTACACTTATGCATTGTGCACACATGTCATGATTTAGTCAATTTTCCTATCGAATCTGTTCACACCCATTCATTCCGTTTCCATAATTTGGTTATCTTAGTGTAAATTCATGGTGTGTGATTTTGTAACATCATTTTTGCATTTTTGTATGAAAATTTTGAAAAATAAAAAATAGTCTGTTTGTCGTGTTTCCCGTAACACCCCGATTTATTTTATGTGATTTATTCTTTCCCTTGTCTATTTCGGACAAATAAAAAGGGGGAGAACGAATTATGATTTCATGGGGAGTTTATGTATAGGGGAGAATCGATTATGCTTTCAAGTTTATGCTTATATCATTTCAAACTCGATACGTCACGAGGTATTTGCTTTGTCTCATGTGTGTAGGTACAATTTAAGATCATTATGTTGCACACCCTGATGAGAAAAGCTTGAAGTCTTGAAAAGTTGATTTTTGAATCAAAGTTTGAAGACTTGACAATCTATCTTTTCACTTTTGAGTTTATGGGACGGTAGATTTTTATAGGTCAATTTTAGTTGATAATTCAGATATTTTTATATTGTACTGGCATAGACATAGGGGGAGATTTTTAAGGACATTGTCCATCACAATTAATTATGTCGTATACCTCTACAAGTCATCGAAGAATTAAGGAAGCTTACATTTATAAAAGACGAATCCGAATTTCAAGAAGACTTCAACATTCAAGCCCAACAAGGGTGAATTTGGTAAAATTATGTTTAAGTTCCATTTACATTTTACATTAAAAGTGTTGGGATATTTTTGTGAAAGTTAAAATATTTTTCTATTTATGAAAAATGGTTTTTGAAATATTTATAAATGTTTTTTTATTTTTCAAAAACATTTTCTCATAAAAGTTTTGGATAAACTTTTTTTGATCCCGTGAATAGTTTTAATTTTTGAAGTTTCTAAGTTATTTAAAAGACTGAAAGTTTTTTTTAAAAGGGGATCAGGGACTGTCGTTCAAACGACAGCGTTCTCATTCAAACGAAAGCCTCTCTCGCTCGAATGATTTCGTATCTCATTTGAACGACAGGTTGTTTATGCTAACACATCACCGCCTTAAGTTGTATTATATATAGGGTGTCAGACTACTTGATTTTTGTGTGGAAAAAATTGGTTTTCACAAAATACGTTTTATACTATTCACCAACCATTTGAGGGTTCATAACTTTTGTTTCACAATTCACAATCCCAACTGCTTTTGTGTGAGTTGTTTTGTGGAACCCAAAACATAGTTTGTTGGATTTCATGTTGTTGATATAAGTGCCATTGGGGTTACTAGACCGAAGACTGACTGTCTATCACAAAGGAGTGCTAAGGTGTTCCTGGGTTGAAGACTGGACTGAGGTTCATATAGGTTCCCTGCGTATGGACTTATTGCTGACGATATCGACCGATGACTGCGGGTATTCGAGTGTCAAAAATTGTTGTATTTCATTGTAACCTTGTAAGTTGAGATTTATAATTATAGTGAAATAAAAAGGTTTTTCCCTGAGGGGATGTTTCCTGAACTTTGTGTCGCATACTTTATTTATGATGGTTTAACACTTGCACGCACGTAGCTATTTCAGTTTAAGAGCTGAATTGATTTATAAATTGACACTAATTAAATAATTTTCTAATTGAAATTTGCGCAACTATTGAAATCAGTATCGCACACGGTATTTCAGCCTAGAATACCGACCAACATTCTGAATGTCGACCAACATCTGGAAGACCGACCAACATGGTTAAACAAAGCGCCAATAGTCATTTACATTATGAACAATATGTACTGATGTAAATACTTAATTTATAAAGGCATTCCATCATTTAACATTCTTACTCTTGATCCCCTAGAGGTCTATAAATACATTGTAATCCCTACAAGCAAAAGGAACCGGAATACAATCCAACAGGCAATACAAGACAGTGGACGTAGGCTATTCCTTTTAGCCGAACCACTTTAGAAATCCTATTTGTCTATGTTATTTACTTATTTATCTATGATCAAATAATTAGATCTATTATAGTTTTTTTACATCAACAGATTGGCGCCGTCTGTGGCCACGTGTTTCTAAGCATTTTCACTCATCTATTTACCAAACATGACTTCTATTCCGAAATCAAGTACCAGGATTGATGGTATCTCACCTGTTCCTTCTACTCCACTAACTAACAATGATTTGATTGGAATATTGGCAAGTCTTATCAGAGTACAAGAAGCTATGCAAGATTCCTTGAGGTAGTTAGCGTAAACCTTGCAAACCAGGTCATATTTCTTATCTATTCATGGAAATATGCCACCACCGCCTCCAAGAATCAGTAGACATAGCCAATCTAGGACTACTAGAGATAATTTCTATCTCCCAGGAGTCAGTTCTTCACTCGGAACCTCAAAGCCCTATGACGAACAGTCTTTTACTCCTGAAAGACTGAGTGCCTTAGAAAGGCTAAGTCGATCATCGCCTTTTGATCATTTGGGACCCTGGGGAAATATAAATATTCCCAGGGCATTGTCAAGAAATACTCGATGACTAACCAATCAACGTGAAGGCTTAACCCAATCTAGAGAAGATGCCCGACGAACTTCTCATACCGAGAAACATTCGCAGGAGGAGAGTTCAGCATGAATAGCTAGTCAGAATGAATAATCTACAACACACAGATCTGACGTTGGTAACAATGCATGAAAGGGTTCCATCCAGCGATTGGAAGAAAGATTGGAAGAAATGGATAATGCTAAGAACCCTTTGTAAATAAGCTTTGTGAAGGGATCTCCTTTCGTACAAGCTATTATGCATTTTACCACACCTTCAAAGTTTAAAGCTCCTGTAGTTATTCCTAAATATGATGGGAAAACTGATCCTATCCTTCGTATAGAGAGGATCATGCAACATTTGACATCTATGTCGTCCCCGACAAAATGAGATGCAGGGCATTCTTATGGACAATTACAGGACATGATCAGATCTGGTATAATAGTCTTCCTCGGGGGAAAATTTCTAGTTTCCATTAGCATGTCGAGTTATTCATTATTAAATTATATTTCGCAGATAAACCGGTAAAATGACTAGCTCATTTGCTCAGTGTATGGCAACAGGTGGGAGAGACCAGAGATTACATAACTCGTTTCAACAATGAAAAGTTAGAAGTCGTTGATTATGAGGAAAAAATATCCATTACTACTCTCATGAGTGGGCTGCTCCCCAAGAAGCTCTATTACACACTGGCTAAAGATCCTTCGAAGGAGATGACAGAGTTGATGGAAAAGGCAGCCAAAATCATGAATGTCGAGGAGGTAATAATAGCCAAGAAAAATTCAAAAGTAAAGGCTGAAGGTAAAACCGATAAAAAGGAGCACAAAGATTCTAAGGATCACAGGGAATCAAAGTATAGAGGGAGTATAGACCGGATCAAAAGGTACAATAATTATACTCCCTTAACAATGAGCATTCACCATGTTTTTTAAGAGATAAAGCACAACAAGGATGTATGTTGGCCTAAAAAGCTAACAACACCTTCTGCCAAGAGGGACAGGTCCAAATACTGTGAATTTCATAGGGATCATGAACATACGACAGATCGCTGAGTTGCTCTTCATAATGATATTAAAGCACTCATTCAAAGAGGAAATCTACATAGGTTTGTTGATCGGCCAAACAACGGTGGAGCTCGACAAAGGTCAAAGTCTCCATGCAATCCTAGAGACGATAAAAAGAGAACTCATGAAGATGGTCAAGAGGATGATCCCGACCTACCCAAGAAGCCTAGATAACCAGAACGTGAGGTATTCACACTCAGTTTAGATCTTTTGATTGTCAAATGATTACAGGTGGAGATTTAGGAGGAGGGGATCATACTGCTAAAAGGAAGGCTTACCTCAATGAGGCTCAAACTTATTCCTATATCCAGAGGATTAACCTAGCCGAAGAAGATTGACCAAGGAAGGTTAACAAAGACAAGATGGTGATTGGGTTTTTTTCAACGACCTCTCAGGGGTACTATACCCCCATGATGATCCTTTAGTAATCAAAGTCAGAAGGGAAGATATAATTGTTTCCAGAGTGTTGGTTGATAACGACAACTTAGCGAATATCATGTTCTACCCCTGCTGTGACAGTTTGAACTTGAAGCTCAGCCAATTGGAACCTTATCACAGGCCACTAATAGGTTTTTCTGGCGAAAAGGTATTTCCTCTGGGGATAATCAAATTAGAGGTATTGATCGGTACATGGACTGTAAGTCGGACAGATAAGATACGTTTCTTTGTAATGGATAAAAATATTCATTCTGCGTACAACATGATCATAGGAAGAGTAGGGTTGAAGAAATTTGAAGTTGTGCCATCTACAGTCCATCAGTGTTTGAAGTTCCCAACCAACTTTGGGGTGGGCGTAGTAAAAGGTGACCAGAAAGTGGCTCGAAAATGCTACTACTTATCTGCCGAGCAAGAAAATTTGAAAGAAATAAAGAGAAAGATCACCACTTACCAAATGAACACCTCTGAACCTAATAGTGAATCTCAAGTTAAAACATTATATCCAAGAAACGAAACAAAATTGGTGAAAGGTCAAATAATGGAAGCAACAAAGAACATCATGTTAGATGATGATAAGACAGAACGGACTACTCAAATAGGAACAACACTGGAACCCATTCTTAAATAGGAATTAGTGACATTCCAAAGACAGAGGAAGCACGTGTTCGCTTGGAGTCACGAATATATGCCTGGGATTAACCCTAACTTTCTCTGCCATGAGCTCAATATTAGCAAAGACGCCAAGCTTGTGAAGCTAAGGCGTAGGGTGTTCAAACCCGAGAAGAACCAATCTATTTAGGAGGAAGTTGAGTAGCTTCATAAAGCTTCATCCATTGATTATGTGAAATACACAGACTGGTTGGCCAACGTCGTTATGGTCAAGAAGAAAAATAACAAGTAGAGAATGTGTGTGGATATCACAGAATTAAACAATGCATGCCCAAAGGACCATTTTCCTTTTCCACAAATTGATCAACTCGTTAATGCTACATCGGGACACAAGCTGCTAAGTTTCATGGATGCTTATTCTACTTATAACCAGATTAAAATAAAGCTTGAAAATAGGGAAAGTGCTTCTTTTATTATTCCCCGAGGAACTTATTGCTATAATGTTCTGCCATTTGGTTTAAAAAATACAGGTGCTACTTACCAAAGATTGGTTAATAAAGTATTTGAGGAGCAAAATGGTAAGAATATGGAAGTATACTTAGATGACATGTTGACGAAGAGCAAAAAATCATCTGACCACATTGTCGACCTCATCCAAACCTTTGATCAACTGGAGATGAACCAAATGAAGTTGAATCTGACTAAGTGCATTTTTGGTGTACAGGAAGGAATGTTCCTTAGGTATATAGTAAACCAAAGGGGAATTGAAGCAAACCCAAAAAAAATCAAGACGTTAATTGAAATGAAGTCCTCTACCTATAAAAATGATGTACAAAGGCTAACTGGGCGTGTAGCAGCTTTGAACAGATTTATGCCACGAGTTATTGACAAGTGCCTGCCATTCTTCAAAGTGCTTAGAAAGAGCTTTGAATTGAACGACGAATCTGAAAAGGCTTTTCTAGAATTGAAAAAGTACATGGGACCACCTTCATTGCTCTCCCGACCAATTTTAGGAGAAAAATTGTACTTATACTTGGCAGTCTCTAAGTCAGCTGTAAGTTTTACCCTGATTCGAGAAGAAAATGGAGTTCAAAAACTAGTCTATTACCGGAGCAAGGCCTTCCAAGGAGAAGAAATTAGATATCCATGCCTGGAGAAGTTAGCGTTGTCACTGATTGAAGCTTCCAGATGAATAAAGCCCTATTTCCAAGCCCATACAATTCTGGTGTACACTGATATGCCTCTTAGGCAATCCCTATACAAAACAAAAAAGTCTAAGAGATTGATGTATTGGACAGTAGAGTTGGGGGAGTATGATATTGTGTATGAACCAAGGTTTTCCTTAAAAGGCCAAGTTATGGCAGACTTCATTGTTGAATTCACTTATCCAGAGGTTCTCGATCAATCGGTAATTTAGGTAGAGCGAGACCTAGGAAGGAATAGTCTGACTAGGGTTATCACCGAGCAGCCCACAGTAGAGGGAAGATCAGGAGAAATCATTGTTGACCTACCAGAATCTTCGACAAGAGCGTATGAGATGTCCAAGAAGTATGAGGAAGTGTGGATCAAAACATTCCACCATGGAATTTTAACAGACCAAACTTTTGATAACAATCTTCCTATATGGGACTTATTTATTGATGGATCTTCTTGCACAATCGAAAGTGTAGTAGGTATAATATCCAACACTCCCGATGGGATAGATATTGAATATGTTTTATGATTCCAGCTTCAGACCTCAAATAATGAAGTAGAGTATGAAGCTCTCATTGTGTGCCTAAGTTTAACTTATCGCTAAACACCGAGCAAGTTGTTGCGCATAGTGATTCTCAATTGGTGGTGAATCAAATACTGAGTTTGTATGGAGCGAACGGAGAGTTAATAACAATATACATGTCTAAAGCATTGGACGTTATAAAAAAGTATACAGCTGTTCAGATAGCAGAATTCCAAGATTAAAGAACGTCCGAGCCGACACACTTGCTCAGTTGGCATCAGTAACTAGAATTGAACTCTGAAGACTTGATTGGCATCAGTAACTATTCTTATTGAAATTCTAAATAACAGGAGTATTGTTGAAGACTTGATTATTAATTTCATAACAGTGGATATGGGACCATCTTGGATGGATCCCATCAGAGCTTATATTGAAGAATGAGTCATGCTAGCAGACCAAATTGGGGCTAAAAAGTTAAAGTATAAAGCAACAAAATATGTGATAAACAAAGGGTTACTTTATAGGAGAGGCTTGACAGCTAGCCTATAGCGATGTGTTCACCCAACAGAGGTGAAAGACTTAATAGAGGAAGTCCACGAAGGGCCTTGTGGACCTCGTGTAGCAGGAATATCAGTATTGTAGGGGATTAATACACATGGATATTACTGGCCAACTATGAGAGAAGATTGCATAGGCTTTGATAGGAAATGTGATAAGTGCCAACGATATTCCAGCATTCGTAAAACTCCACAAGCTTCTTTGACCCCAATCACTTCACCTTGGCCATTTTTTATATGGGGGATAGACTTGGTCGGGCCACTACTGACCACCCGAGGATAATTTAAGTAGTTGGACATTACTGTGGATTACTTTATAAAATGGGTTGAGGTAGAGCCCTTGATAGAGATACCATATGATAAGTCTACCAGTTCATCTGGAAGAATATCATTTGTAGATATGGGTTGCCTTATGCTTTCATTACAGACCATAGCACACAGTTCGATAATGAGGAATTTACCACCTAATGTTCCTAGTCCAATATCCAAATGCTACACTCTACTCCAAGTTATCCTCAAAGCAATGGGAAAACTGAAGTTTCGAATAGAACTCTGCTCAATGGACCGAAAAGAAGACCTGATGATGCCAAGGGGAACTGGATTGATTAACTACACTTCGTTTATGGGCATACCGAACAACTATAAGGATTGATACATGGGAATCCCCATATATGCTAGCATTTAGAACTGAAGCAGTAATACCAACTGAATTGGGTTTGCCCACTCATAGAGTGGTAAACTTTAGTTCTCCTGTTAGTGATTTGATGTGAAGGTTAGATTTGGATATGCTCAAGGAAGTATGTGAAGATGCAGCCTTGAGAAATGCTGCTTATCCAAAGAAAATAACACATTTTTATAACAAAAGGATGAATCTGAGCAACTTGAAAGAAGGAGATTACATGCTCAAGAAGGTATCCAGAAGAAACAACAAACTTGATGTAAATTGGCATGGGCCATACCGTATTTCAGCAGTTGTCCGACCAGGTACCTACATAATTGAAACTTTGGAAGGGGAAGAGTTCAAAATCCTTGGCATGCTGAACATCATAGAAAGTACTACCAGTAATGTACTGAAACATATTGTAATCATGATAATTTCGTATCAATAAAATGATGATTTCATCCCTTTTTTATTTTATTTTTTGGATTACTAGTGTTATGCACTACATACTTGACTTGATGCATTTTCTTCTGATCCTTCAAAACAACAACCACATAGTTGATTCCTGGTTCTTCGCCACAACAACCACAGAGTTGGTCGGAGCTCAGAACAACACCGACATAGTTGATTGATTGGTACTGTTAAAAAGTTGGTCAATACAAACAGAAGTTTATCGGCAGTGAACAAAAACCCAAGTAAGGCAGGATCTTAAGTCCTCAAGAAACTTGGTCAATACAGTTAAGGATAAAACAAGGTTTTATCCAACTGGGCAAAATGAAGGAAGAATATTGTGAAGATTCCTAAAAAGGAATGTAGACACATAATTTACATACGCCTGGTCACCACTGGTAACTAACGTAAAACCTAAACATTTAGGTGTATTAGTAGAACCTATGGAAATACATGGGTAACTAGTGATAAACTTAGATTTTAACCGAAGTATACTGGTAGAACCCATGATCTCATTGGTAATTGATACTAAACTTGGGTAAAAGTTTAAGCGTGTCAATAGAACTTAATGAAATGAAGAATCCATTCACATTCATAGATTGACAAGATAAGTTAATCAAATATTTCTTTCATTTAAATAATCATTACATAATATTTCTCACAACTAAATTACAAGAATAAAATTTATTCTAAGGGATGTTTCCCCAACCTTATAAGAGCTTGATGTTGGTTACATGCTTGATGGAGGATCATCTAATGTATAAAGGGATTTGATAAATTTGAAGTCTTGAAGCATTCTTCTATTACTATTGCTTGGTGTATTATGCAGATGAGGAGGATGAACAATCTCTAGTTCTTCGTGAAGGCCATAATCCCCTATATATTTCAAAATAAGGCACTGGAGAATTGTGTTGACATGAATCCAATTAATATCCAGTTTGAAAGGAGGAACTTCACAGTTCAACAAGGCAGGATCATACCAGTTCCAATGATTTCTATTTTGATCCACCTTCCTAACTGTCAAGCAGTTGGTTTAGCCCCATTTGAAGCCTTTATTCTGAGCTTGCTTGAATCGCTCATCAAAATGACTAAGGGTTTTATTGTATCCTTCCATCCAGATCTCCCTAGGCTGTTTATGAAATTGGAAAGTTAGCCTCTCAACCTGGTGATGCAATTTTTTTACTACTCCATCCTTAGCTTGCAATTGAGAAAACTAAGTAGAAAGTTGCTCGGCTTGGGTCTGGAGTTTCTTGGACATATCAGCAATAGCCAAATTCTTTGCTTTTAATTGTGCAGCCTGATTAGCAAGTGTTTGTTGGTCCCTAGCCTCATTTATAGTAGCTCATCCAGGTTTAACTTTTTCTCGGGAAGAAGAAGCAGGCTTAGTTTTTTCACTGCTTCCAATTCTTCCCTTAGTCTAGCATTTTCAGTCTCTAAAAAGCAAACCCCATCATAGGCAGCAACAACAGTAGTAAAACAAGCCTTTAATTAGTTCAATTCATCCCTCAAACTATTATTCTCTTCTTCCAATAACTTAGCGATGTCTCTATCCTCCTCTACTTTATGATTAAGCAAAATTTCCTGCCTCGTGAAAAATGATGCATGCTTTTCCAACTTCTGCCCAAAACCCCAACCTTCACTCAAAGCTTTGTACTTTTGTTCATAATCGATATGTAACAGAGCAGTAGTCTCCTTGTGATCTTCTTGAAGCTCTTCTATCATTTCAAAGTATGCAATATTATTGGCCACTGCCCAATCAAGAAGACACTTCAGGTATAGATAAGCTTCTTTACCCTGATCTGATACATCAACCCCGAGAAAGTTAAATAGGTCTTCCTAACATAAAGTCATATGACCAACCTTGAATAGATCATTACATCTTATGAGTATCTCGGAGTAAGTGGAGGATAATTGATCCAGTTCATCCATGAACTATAAAGAGTAAGAGAAATCTCCAATTAATAATAAAATTTTAAATTTTAAATAGAGAAAGACAAGTGCGAAGATATATTCATTTTCATTGATAGAAATCAAATTATAAGTACATTGATATGAAGAAAAAAGAAAAAATAAAGGAAAAAGGCAAAATTTTCTCGCCAAATAAGTCTACACTTTCTTTCTTTCATAAGTGGCCCCAGTTTGGGAAGGGGCACAGATAGGTGGAGTGACTTACTTCGAAGAAGGGGGAAGTGAAGACCCAACTACTGCTTCTTGTTATTTATCAGCGAACTCCAAGACAAGAGTAGAATCCTCTGATCCTCCATTATCCTCAATCTCCTCATCCAAGTTGGGAGGAGTACTAGGATTATGCCTGAGGAATAACTCAGAGTCTTTAGGTGTGCCAACCTCCGTGAGGGATACCGAATAGCCATCCTTGAAGAATTTCTTCTCCACAAATCCAATCAAAGAAGATGTAGTGCTGATAGCCTTATCTCAGCTTCTATTGAATGCAAAATCCTTGGCCTTCAATCTCTTGTCCTTATCAACAGTTAGATATTTCTGTAGCTCGGCAACCTGTCCCCTAGCAACTACAGCATCCTTCTTTGCAGTCTTTATTTTGCTTTCTCATTCGCTAATGCTTGTTGGGATTCAAGAAAGTAATTCTTAAGCTCTTCAAATGCCTCCTCTACCTCGTTCGAAGAAGAATGGAGGACATTATCCTTCTCCAGCATTTGGTTGAAATCAACCAAGAATTGCAAAAAGAAAATTAGAGCAAGTTATTACAGGAAATGTCAAAGATATGAATAATAAAGAGGAAATAAATTTTTTTACCAAAGCAAGGCTCTGAGCAGCCCTTTAATTGATTTTTGATCGAGGCACTGTAGAAGCAACAGCCCTATAGTCTGTAAGAGTACCAGACTTCATTAATTGCATGGCCAAACCAGGGCCAATAGCCATTAGATATCCAGTATCAGACACATCGACCAAGTCTCGTTGGTCGATACCAGAAGTAGTTCCTTCATCCATCCTAGAAGGAAGACCCTTTTTTAAGCGCTTAAGATAGGCCTTATCATTCTTTCTTGGCTGGGGGCTTCTTCCCAGTCTCATCTTTATTGTTGGCCCCACCAACAGTGGATTTTATGGAACCAGCAGTGGTAATATCTCCCATAATGCTTGGGAACTTTCTCTTCACCATGGTAGTGGCAAGAGGTAAATCTGAGTTAATTAAATATGAAGGGACAATAGCTGCTTCACCACTTCCAGATATAGTGACAGAAGAAGTGGATAATGGGTCTTGTTCAAGCTCAATCACCAAGGAGGGAGTAATAGAAGTTATGCAAGCAACAAAGGAAGTAATGGAGTTTTTATATACCAACAGATATGACGCCGACCTAATGTGTTCCTCTCCAATTTTTTGGTGAATACCCCAAAGAAACTTCAGTTCTGTAAGATTGATATCACTCTCCTTGGGGCACTTTCTCTTCTCATCAATTACAATCAAGATAAACAATACAGTTAGTGGTCTAACTAAGGAAGTTATTAAGAAATGTTATACAATAGGGTTCCAACCTAGGCCCTAGCCATATTGAGGGCATCTGGGTCCTTGGTATACTGCATCCCCTGTCATGGGTGGATATTTCCAATTCATGGTAATCACTCCGTGATCAAAATAGTCTACGTTGGAGTCTGAGAGATTAACTACAAAAGCCCTATATATAACCCTCGTTTTTAAATAGTAAGTGGTATGACTCGTGACCCATGTATAGAAAAATATAATCTATGGTATGCCTATATGGGTCCGATGGAGATGATTCAATCCATAAACCCCATTTATAACTCTCTAAGTGTTGGGGGCTATTTTAGCAGGTACAACGTCAAAATATTGACAAAACTCAAGACAAAAGGGGTTTGGGGGAAAAGTAAACCCACGTTCAGAAATGAAAAGAGAAGGGAACCAATGACCCTCAGATAAAGAAAAAAGATCTACAAACGAAATAGGGAGTTCCAAATCCACCCACGAAGGAATATTCCATTCATTCCTAAATTCATCTTGAGAAACTACTGAATAAACCACGATTGAAGATGAAGAAAAGGAAAAAGGGAAAGAATTCTTACAAGGACTTAAGGATTTAGCAAGAACTGAAGGACAGAAATAACGATCTCACGAAAAATTCAAGAGATAGCAGCAAAAACCATAAAGTTTGAGGTAGAAGACAACCGAGATTTTACCGCCTTTATAGATTGCCTTGAAAATCGGTAAAAGTAATGATTAAAGGGAAATAACGATTGAAATTATGATGATTAAGCTAAAAAAGATGTATTTGCCCCAAAAATGATTCATTATAATTATGGGTAATTACAAAAATGCCATTTGTGTTATACGTTATCAGCCAAGTTGATAAGTTTACAAGTGTGGGAAGTCGGCAGCTGACCACGTATCAGAAAATTTGCCCAAGCTACTACCAGAACCAAATGCTCTATACTTTCAATCAAGTATCAGCATGGAATATTGGGTTTTTTCTATTGATACCAAAATTTACCCAGTTATGTGGACCAATCATAAATAGACATGTGTTATCCCCTGAGGCAATAATCCTAGTCAGCAAGGAGTAACTGCCGACCATGGCCTGGAATGCCGACCAACATTCTGAATGTCGACCAACAGCAGGAAGATCGACCAACATGGTCAAACAAAGCGCCAATAGTCATATACATTATGAACAATATGTATTGATGTGAATGGTTAATTTATGAAGGCATTCCATCTTTTAACATTTTGACTCTTGATCCCCTAGAGGGCTATAAATACACTGTAATCCCTATAAGCAAAAGGGATCAGAATACAATCTAACAAGCAATACAAGACAGTGGATGTGGGTTATTCCTTTAGCCAAACCACTTTAAAAATCTTACTTGTCTCTTTTATTTACTTATTTATCTATGATCAAATAATTAGATCTATTCTATTTTTTTCATCAACATCGATCAAACAAGGGATCTTGGTTCAAATAAGAGACTTGTTTGTTATGAAAGATTTTTTGGTCAAGTTCTTCAACTACAAATTATAAGTAACTTAGTAAACGCATCTTTCAATGTACAAAGCCCAGTGCTTACAAAACCCTTTTTTGGTTTTGAAGGAGTCATTTAAGAGTGAGACCATGTCATGTTGTATGCTTTCAAGGTAGACTTCATATTTATAATTCCCTTCCAGTCTTCTATATCAGTAGAATAATTGCATGAGAAATTATGTATGTGATTAGAACGTTGGACTACATGTGGATAGATCGTCCATAATCGAGATTACTAGATCCCAAGGCCTTGGTAGTTGTGCAACTTGCTCCTGGGATGGAGCATCACCCGCTAGTGCGGGCAGAAGTAGAGGAGCATATCAAAAGGGAGGAACTACATGGGAGTAAGCTTCATCTTATATGTAACCCGTTTTTCGTGTCATTGTTAAGTCTTATAAAAATTATTCAATACTAGTGGACTTGATTGTGGGTGGGTTGGGTATATAATATTTTTTTTTCTCGATAGGGTTTCCACTCTAAAATCCTTGTGTGTTGTTTGTGATTTATATATTTATTATTTCCATTGATAATCACTTGCATGAAATTTGGACTAAATAATTGTATCAGGTAAAATTAAAATCTCTTCAAAATAAAAAATAAAAAAAGATTTAATTTGCTTGATCTCAAATAATAATTTCAACGAGAATGAGGTTGAGTTTTCCTTGTTGAACAAAAAATTAAAGAAGTTTCTCAAATCCAATCCTCAAAAGTTCAAATCTAATAAGAAGGGAGGAGAGAACATTAAGGCCAACAGAGTAGAGAATCCTTCTGGTAGACGTGATTCTAAGTCTCAAATTGAGGAGAAATATAACAATGACTTTAGAAACTGTTTTGCCAAGGCTTTGGGTATATAGCACGTGATTATGATACTAGGATAAGGAGGAGATGTAATGATAAGAAGACTGTGAACACCACCCTTAGAGATAGTGACACTGACTTGGATACTGAGTTTCCCATTGTACATAACTTCACTTTATTCACCACTATTGAGGATATGGTCGGTCCTCAAAACTCCCTTAATGTAGAGAAGGTTGATAAAGATGACGTGGAGTTCGAAAGAAATAAAGACAAAATGGCAGAGTAAATGGGTTATGCTAATAAGACAAAATAACTACTTTATGAGAAGTTTAATGAACTTCTTAAGTTGTGTCAAGGCATTGGAAAAGGAGAATAATAAGCTTACTGTGAAGATTGAAGTGTGTGAGAGTGAGTTAAGTTCTTTGACGAAAATTGAGGAACTAATGAACAAGGTGAAGGCTACAAAATCTACTGTCATTGAGAAATTAAAAGCGGGGGAGAAAGATATTGAGATCTTGCATGAAAAGTTTGGTACCATGAAAATGGTCCTCTTTGAGTTGTTATGTTCACATGAGGAGCTAGAGGTATAACAAAGAATCTCAACTAACACTTTTTAGAGTCTATGAAAGTGAATGTTAACCTCAAAATGTGTTTTAGGAAGTTAAAAAATATGCTCATAGCACCATCTTAATCCTTAAATAAAAAAATGAATCTTGGCCATGATATGTCCTAATATTCTAAGCCAAATAAAGAGACCATATTTGTTAAAATCTCCACAAAAATACCTACTCACCCCCTCCGAAAATTTCTCCCAAGAAAAAGAAAGTGGATCCTCCATAACCATACTTTTTCACCGACAAGAGGAAGGGTCACCTGACATACTATTTCCACCGGCTTGTGAAAAGTGGATATGTTACTCCACGTTCGAATGGAGATTTTAATGAAATATAATAACGTATTGAGCACATGGTTAGAACATCGCAAATTCTTACGAGAGATTTTATGAGGATGATCGATTACCTTCCTAGTTCTCAGAGTAAAAAGAAGAGAAGGATTAAATAGAAGAATAAGAAGGTAGCTTGAGTGGTGGATGTGGGCCTACTCTCGCCTGTCTCACCCTTCCGAGTGTGCCATCCATATGACCTAGAGGTTAGGATTATGTTTCCCACATTCAGTCTGTGTTATCATTCCTAGAGTGTATCATAGTTTTTTTGTTTTGTTTTCGGTTTTACATTTTTCAAAAAACACAAAAAAAATGTTTTTAAGAAAAAATAAAGATATTTTGTTTTTTTATGAAAATCATGAAAAAAAAAATATTTTTGTTTTGTGGCATTTGTATATCCAATGATAGAGGATGTAGGAACAACACCATGTGACCTATTTCCTTTTCCTAGATTTTTAGAATTTCGAAGGATAGTATGGGATTATAGTAGACTTCACTTAACCAGTATATTTATGATTCTCTCAGAAAAAAGATGTAGAAATCCTTTCATAGTCTTTACCATATCGCACACACATACACACGAGTTGTAAGAGGGTGTATCATCGATCGTGACCCAAAAAGCTTTCATACCACACATTTTCACTCAATCGAGTCATATTTTTCTTCGCTATATTTTTTAGGTATGCTTGTAAAAACCATTGCATGTGAGGAATAATTGCAAAAAATAGTAATAAAAGCGATGGTTAGAGTTACCGAAGGTGGCGATAATACCATTGGCCAAAGACGTAAAAAAATATTTGTGCAATTGAGAGAAATACAATTTAAAACTGATGCGAGGGAATACTCTCAAAAGAAAAGAAAATACAAAATTTGAAAAGAATAAATTGAGGGTGATATGAGTCAATGATCGATGGGTTTTCACGCTATTGTCTACATTCTTTTAGAGTAATGAACAACTTAACACATGTGGTTAGATTTAGGTTGCTATCGACATTAATTTAAACCCATTTCAGCATGGTCGACTCATGCTATCGTTTGATTAACTAGGATGGTTTTGGGGTTCGTGCGGACTTTTTATGGGAGTTACTATTTTCTAGTTCTTTAGACCAAACCCATTTCCTTAAATTACACGTGTGGAGTTATTGTGCCTAATGTTGTTCGTGCATTATGCCACCTAGGTTTTTGGTTTATTTTATTTTGTTTTAGTTTTCATTTAATTCCGAGGTTTTTAATTTCTTCATAGGTTTTGTTTCGCCGATGGAGAGGATTTTGGGTCCTTGTGCGAATGAGGCGTAGCCTAGTTTGAACATAAACTCATTCAAATGAGCCCATCATAGTTTGAATGAGGGCATGGGGTTTTTAATACTTTCATGTTCAAAATGTCATTTTCATTGTGAAAACATTTTGAGAACCAAAGACCGCAGTAAATTACCACACCTCCTAAACTCTTTTCAATCTAATCATTTTGCATTCAAAGCTTGGATTTGGGGGGATTTGACACTCTGAATATCATTTCTAACATTCATTTATGGGTTTGTGTCTATTAGGTATGTTTTCACTCTCCATTATTGTCATTTACTTATGTATGTGTGTATATGTGTGTGAATATATATACACACGCACATAAATATGGTTTTAGGGATATTTATACATATATTAGCACAAATGAGATTGATACATAATATTGATGTGTGAACAAACTATTTTTATTATTTGCTACATATGTAAATATGTGTGATTTAAAATTAAAATAAAAATACTTTTTTTCTCTTAATTAACACATATTCCCATAATATAGTTAATTCCATTGCTTATATAGGTTGTCGACTTTGTCGTATCCTATTAGTGGTTGGAATATTTTGTTGGTGTTTGTGGTTGGAAGTTGTTTTTTATGACAAAGGTAGGTTCCTAGTTTCCCATAGAGCCTATACATTCTAGGTTACATTAGTTTATTTTTCATGACTGGAGAGAAACCTAAATAAGTACCCCCATCAACCTCACCCATGATATTGCCAACTCTGATGGGATAGACATGAGGATTCGAGTGTTTTATATCCATGTGGTATTACCAGATGAGGGTAGTATCATATTAATTTCATGCATGTTATAGGTTCATGCGTGTCAATCGATCTTCCATCCATGAGTTGGAAGCATATAGCATCCATTCGGAATGATGGATTTACACAACTGTGAGTTTCCCTACCCTATGGGATTTTTATCACGTATATCCTAATGGCAATCGACATTCCTCTCATTCTCGAAGAGAACACAATCAGTAATTTTTCTCAGATAAATGTGACGACCAAACACCAATCCAAATCTCAGTTATAAAGAGGCCCATATTATCATTCCTTGTGCTTTAGAGGACGATGATGCTTTTGGGGAAAATTCTCATCATGTCCCAGCAACCATTCACCATCACCGAGTACTTCATCCCCGATTTTTCCCAGCTAGCTCAGCATGAGTTTGTCTTTGTAGCCCAATTTACCTCATTCTAGAAAAATATGGGAAGTCTTTACTTTAATAGGCCCGAGAAACAGAATGGTTGCAGGTCCACCTTAATGAATTATTCAAGGGATAGAAACTTACATGTAAGGATGAAGAATAGTAATGTTGGTTGCAGGAGCAGCGTAACTGGCGTGAACTACACGTCAATGACCTAAAAATCAAGACAATATGATTTCTAGAGAGAGAAACAAAAGAGTTCTTATATTTTAAGAATTGAGGAATTGAGAACAAAATGAGAATACAAGAACTATTTATAGGAAAGCTATTACTTCCTAATCAAGTAATTACCTAAAATGACTAAAAGAACAACTAAGAAATAAAAGAATGCCTAATTAGTCCCAAACAAGTTGGAGGCTATTTAAAGAAAAAAATGACTAAAAATAGCTAAACAGAGAAATAAAAGGAAAAAAAAATGGATTCCCATCACTCTCCCCGACTTCAAAAAATTCGTTCTCGAACTTGCAAAATTCGAGAATCGCGTGAGAAGTTCCAAAAATGTGCACAAAGACTTGTGAGGGCAAAAATATTATCTTGAAAATTTAAGGAAGGGTCATTTTTTTTTCAATACTTGAGTTCAAGATCCATTTTCTTCCTCTTGCCTCCCATGCCAAAGATTAAAATTACCATCCACTCGGGTCAAAAACCATTTTCTTGGCCTTAAACCCTAGTTCTTTAGCATGTGGGAGGCTTTTCTTGAGGTTGGAAATATAGGGCAGCTTCTCGGTAGGATAGTTAATCGGTTTGTGATGTTTTTCAAGGTTGGAATGACCCCGAGGTGTCTTCTGAACTAGGGTTTCAACCCGGACAACAGCTTTATGGGTCTTTGGAGTGTCAGTTGGACAACAGGTGTTAGAGGGGGGTAGGTTTGGGTTACCTTGTATTGAAAAAGGGCCGGATAAAGGATTTTAGAGTTGGCTTCCAAGGTTAGGTGGGTCGGCAGTAGGGTTAGGGTTGTTTGTGGAAGGGATAGGGAGTCGAATAACAGCGATGGGGCTGGGGTGACGTGAGGTGGGGGTACAATAAATTTGGCTAGGGTTTTGAGGTAAAGGGTAAGGTTTTGAATGTTGGAGGGGCTGCGTAAAGGGAGAGAGGGCTATGGGGTTAGTACAAAAGGGGGCGAAGGTATGGGAAGGGTTTGGGATAGCTTCTTGGGTGGAAATGGTTGCAGAGGCGTGGGTTAAAGTATTTTGATGGCTAGAACTAGGGTTAGGGTTTTCAAATTTGGACAATTGTTGTTTCATTTCACATTGGCTCTCCTTCAATTCTTGGTAAATTTCTCTTAACACCATGTTGGTTTCAATTTGAATTCACATTGTCTTCTCCGGGGCCATTGAAAGTAGTGCACGATTTTTTTATAACGAACACACCAATACACCAATTGGGGAACGACACATCGCTTTAATACCAATTTGACGTGAACTACACGTCACTGACCTAAAAATCCAGATAATATGATTCTAGAGAGAGAAAAAAAAGAGTTATTATATTTCAAGAATTGAGGAATTGAATACAAAATGAGAATACAAGAGCTATTTATAGAAGAGCTATTACTTGCTAATCAAGTAATTACCTAAAATGACTAAAACACCAACTAAGAAATAAAAGAATGTCTAATTAGTTCCAAACATGCTTGGAGGCTAATTAAAGAAATAAAATGAGTAAAAAGAGAAATAAAAGGAGAAATAAAAGGAAAATAACAATGAATTCCCATCAGTAACAGAGATCGGAGAGGTGGAGAAGGCTATTCCCGAGCCTAGATGATGGAAGATAATTTAATGGTGGGGATTCTTGATCAATATTGTGGAGGATATTTTAAGTTTTATGTACTTTCCAGAGAGAGATTTATTTTGACTCGTGTCATGTATTATTCTATCACATTCTAATGATTCACAATTTTTGTAGACGTGGTTTTTATTTTAATATTTGTTTCAATTATCCCACATCTACGGATCCGTACATTCTTCTTTTACATATCTATATATCTCCATTGCTATCACATTTAAGTTGTCATGCTTATTTTGTTAGATTTTGCTATTTTAGATGGTACTAGTGATGTAAATGTGTGTAGTCCAGATTTAAACATAGAGGGTATGTGTGAATAGGTTTCAATACAATTTATTTCAACTGTAAAATCAAACTCCAAATAGCAACCTAGATTTATGTCATTTTCAATCTAACATATAAAATTAGGTTAACTATGAAATCAACAAGAATAAATAAAACAATTGCACAACACTAGTTTATAAGGAAAAAATATACCCAAGGATGAAAATCTTCGGTGCATCCTAGTCTCTCATTAGATTTGAGAAGTTTTTTTATACAATGCAAGAAGGTACCTATCTTTTGTTCTCTAATAATAAGTTACCTATGGGCATTATAATCTCCCCCATTCTAATGAAAAATATGTTCAAAGCTCCATTGATCTGATATGAAAGTAACATTCTACGTCCATGGATCGTACCATGCTTTAACTCTTCAATAGCACAAAGACCTCCTTTAGATCTCGGAGTATAGATCATATGTATTACAAGTGAATCAGACGTAAATCATGGATATTGTGCATTTTAAATCACACAAATCATCTCATAAAACTAGATCTTGATGTAGATATAAAAAAAACTCTCAATTTGAATTTGAACACTTGTTATTGGCAAAAGGAGAAGGAAGGAGAATCTCTCAAATATGAAAAAAATCTTCCGATTATGTCTAATTTTAAATGAGGAAAAGTGTCTTTAATTTAGGGGGAATTAAGGGCTAGCTATAGACTTTTCAAAAAAATTGTGTCGTCGTACGAATAGGAGAAATTAAGCACCATGCACATGAATTTTGACAGTAAATAAACTCATTTAAAAAACATGCAGCCATGTGCATAGTCCCAAATACCATCCATGCACACAGTTTTAGGTAGGAAAAAATAGGCCAAAAATAAACATATTCGTGTGCACGGGTACAATCATAGTCGTGCGCACTAGTTTTAGCAGAGAATTTCCCAGGCCTAAAAACTATGCCCCGTGCGCATGAATATGATTACCTACTGTGAAAACAACTAAAGGAA
The DNA here is from genome assembly GCA_949130495.1 of Sambucus nigra. Classification (NCBI taxonomy): domain Eukaryota; kingdom Viridiplantae; phylum Streptophyta; class Magnoliopsida; order Dipsacales; family Adoxaceae; genus Sambucus; species Sambucus nigra. Next base: position 481,611,626 of record OX422215.1, on the reverse strand, counting down.
GTAAGAAATAATCTTTAGAAAAATTCATTTTAAAGTAAAAAAACAAGACTCCATCCCTTTAGAAAAAAAATATGTACATACTTTAATGAAACGCGAATGTTCATTTTTTTAAAAGTTTTAACAAGTTTAAAATATCGTGAGTGTGTGCATAGACAAATGATAAACAAATAAATCATTTTGAAAAAGGATACACATCGGTTGAGCACCAACATAAGACTCTAATGTAGAGGACTCTCAATATCTTCAAGTTTCACTATCCATAGGTTCTAATGAACAAGAACCTCTCTAATAAAAACTACAAAGCGATGGTCCCTTTTAATTTCTTATGCGAATATTATTTTAAGGATGACAAAACAATTTCTCTTTTTATGAAAAACCCTTTTTCCAATTTTTAATTCGCACCAAGTTGTGAACTTTTATATTAATTAATCCTAAACATCCATCTAGTGATTAAAGGAAGTAAAATGAAGTAAACAATACTCACAACTCCGAATGTACGAGGAAAACCACAACGAAAAAAATCTCGGACGGCCCAAGCCAAACAATCACTATGAATGTGGAATTACAATGAACAGACACTAATATTACTCAACGACTTGATCCCCCACGAGACTTGACGCTCTTCTGATCTTTAACCACTCCTCTCATAGTGCCCACATAACAATTCCTTCTTCCACGATACCTGTCAACAACACACCCGTCCACGTATGTCTCAGTGTCCATCGATATGGTTTGTAACGTCTACGATGTTGAAACCGGACTCCACCGAATCTTCACCGCAAAACCAACAATGTTCAAGTGTATAATAACTCTTCTTGGTGACACAAAGATCACTATATCTTATATTAATGATAACTCGGATCTTTAAAACTCTAAGGATGTTTTTACATTGGAAAACCTTAGAAAACTTATGTGTAGAAACGTAATGGTTTGTAAACAGTTTTTCCAGTATGCACACTTACAAAATCTAAAGGAAACACACCTATATATTTTTTTTTCAAAGGCGGTGGCTTGCTCTAACGACTGAAGTAATCACTCGAATGAGATGACCCTGTCGTTCGAACGATAGAGGCACCTCACTTAAACGACAGTGAATGTCGCTTGATGTCGTTTGAGCGACGCGCATATTAGAGACCCAATAAAAATCTTCTCTAATCCATCCTTATCAGATTTAAATGAAGTGAAAAACATTTCAAACACTTATAAAACATTTTAAAAACCTTTATTTAATAAAATAGCATCCTTATCCTTATAAAATTAAATTCCGAGTCTCATTAAATTTACGTATTCATACCTAAATGATCTCGAAATGCAATTAACTTGAAGACGAATAAACTTTCACTAATCAAACTTCGGCATAAATAACTCCTTTAAGCTTTGTCGCAACGTCTTCAATAAACTTCAACACGCCATAGTCTGTGTGGGATCATGATAATAAAAATACGACCTATGACTCAAACGTGTTTTGTTCCGAGAATAAGTCAAAACTATACAATGGACTCAATTGGAAACTTTATCCTTACAAATATCCCCCTTTGACTATTCCGAAACAAAACCAACAGCGAAATATCTAAGCCGGGCCATCAAGTCGTATGATGCCTAAATCCCATCCCATAAACCCAAAATCAAAAATTATAAGACAAGACTAGTAAACAATGGACCGGCAAGCATGAAACTGTCTCGGAATGTCTGAATGTGATGTAGTCCTTGAAATCTCAAATATCTTTAAGCATACCTACACACATGAAGTAGATAAATACCCAGTGAAGTATGGAGGAACAAATGATATAAATCATAATGAAATATGTGAGCAAAATATATAGATACCAATTGGAAACAAAACAAATTTTAAATCCGAATATTAATTACGCACATAAATAAGATACCAATGTAGATATAAATGTGTGCAACAAACAAACACAGTGCTCAACAAAAATCTCTCCCTACATCACATACATCTCTCCCCCTTTTTATCTCGAATAGACAATCCAGTGAAAACATAAACAAATCTATCATGAGATAAATTAATGAAATATATCTAGATAATTAAAAAAACATCTAAAAGTGATTAATAATATCAAATATGAAGCTAGCAAACAATAATCACACAAAGGAATTATTCAATCTAAGCAGGAGTCAATAAAGGAACTCAATGTAGCAAAAAATCAATATGAATCTGCATATAACAAATTTTTCACAAGCAACTCAGCAGTACCAAAAATATGACACATATGCAACAAGGTACTAAAACAACGTGAATTGCAAAAACCAGATGTCGCTCGAACAATAAAGCAACGTCGCTCGAAAGAGAACTTCGCGCAACATGTAGATATCGCTCGAACGAGCAATCAAAAATCCCAATTCTAATTTAAAAGGTTAAATAGTGTTGCCCAGTGAAAAATTTTCGTAAAAAATCTAACTAGAAGGGGCTCAAAGCTGAAAAACAATACCAAAACAGTAGCTAAACTAAGAAAACATAAAACAACCAAATGTGAGTTACATGCTAACATAGTATCGATGTGCTTAAACATGAGCATGGAATGTATGGGCGTGAACTACAACAAATGAATCACAATTTCAACACATCGAAACGATCAAAAAGCTCTAATTGATAGCTATAAATAATCAAACTTTATTTTAGCCATATGTGACAATTAAAATGTGAGATAAATGAACTAAACAATCAAACATGCACACAAATCCGAAATTTTGACGATTCTACAAACAATAGCGTCATGATACGATTTTTCAATGTTAGCATTCTTAGTGCAAACCCGTTTAAATTTATCCATTCATACTCCCTCAAATATATATCATATTTTCTTTTGAATGAACATAAATTAATTTGGTCCATATTTTGGCATATGATTATTTTTATTGCCTTTATTTTTATTGGGCTCTTTTAAACGATGGCTTTCACAACGAGTTAATTTTACACTCTCGCACCCCTTTCCCGTGAACACTAATCATTTTTAAATTATAATCCTCACGGTAAATGGTTCTTACATGCACACCTCCTCCTTATGTCTACTTATGTATAGATGACAAAATTGAGATAAAACGTCTCACCAAACTCAAATATGCAAGAGACGTCAAACTTCTATAAAAAATCGTGCATGTGTGCAGGAATGGCATATATACAAAGTCGAATCAAAATGCATATCAAATTCGAAACAACCCCATAATACAATGGTTAAGATCATTCTAAGCATAAATAATTATGACCAAATGTCCTAATCACATGTATAATGAAAGAAAGGGGGTCCAAGCACACTAATATGACACATCAAACATGTAAACTCAAAAACAAAAACAAACCTAAAATCTTTTTGTTTTTTCAACATATTTTGACTCAAATAAAAGAAAAATCTTTCTGTATTTTCTCAAAAATATTATAAACCAAAAATCTTTTTGTAGTTTTCAAATAAGATTCAATAAATGAAAAAAAATAATACAAAATGATACACATGTAATAACACTAGCAAAATATAAATCATGATGTAAAGACTAGCGTATGACAAACATGGTAACACAATCATCCTTTAGATTTAGCATGGAAAGAATCAAGTGCAACCAAATGAGAACCATAATTTTTTAGTCCTAAAGCCACTAAATTCGATTTCCTAACTCAAGTAGGTATAACATGAAGGGTGGGGGTTTTGGGAACCGGAATGACTTTATTTCTAAACTTCCTAAGAGCATTCCTAAGGTCATAGCAAAAAGGTCTAAGGTTACCTTCCCTACTGCAATGTGCGCAAGTGTAAAGACGGTGGGAATGATTACCAAAATGTCGACCTCTCCTCACGCTCCTAGTGGGATCTCTCACGGGGTTGGTATTGGCTTAGGTAATGCGAACAACTCTATCATTGTATCCTGTACCACACCTATCACTTTTGATTTGGACAGTTCCTAACATCCTATTCAACTTTTCCGACCTAGATTCCAAGTTAAACTTAACCTTACTCGAGTCATTCAATTTTTGTTCCAACTCATAAATCCTAGACTCAAGCACACGCCTAGAATCCTCAAACTCTATCAACTCCTTTTTAAAAGTCTCCATCAAACCACGAAGACTATTTCTCTCTTTCTCCACATATTCTAGCTCATTCCTAAACATCTTCTCCCGCGCCCTAAGATCCTCAGTCAAAGCATCGTTATTTTTTATGGAACACTCATTCAAACTAACTTGCAATTTAGAGTTAGCCTTTTTCACTTTCACCGCCTCGGCATACAACTCATTAAATGAATCTTGCAACTCTTTCACATCAACCTCCTCGTCCTCGCTCACTTGGGATTCAACGGCCTCGAACGTGTCATGAACATGAGAATCTTTGTGGGAAGATTTATCATCGTCGTTTATATGACATGCCAAGAAAGCAACAAAATTGTTCTCATTAGGGGAACTCTCTCCCTCTTCCGGTTCACTATCACTTAAGGAGGCACTATAAGCTATCGATTTCTTGACCTCTTTCTTAAGTCTAGTGGGACACTAGGCAACTTTGTGACCATACCCCTCACACTCAAAACACCTATCGGACTTAACCCTATTAAATTTCTCACTCTTATATTTAGGGGTGGACTCAACCTTGTTGTTCTTGAATTTCTCAAACATTTTGGCATCTTTTGGTTGCCTTTGAAACTTCAGAATTTTTTTGAACTTTTTAGCCAACAAGGCGATAGCCTGAAAATCAAAATCCAAATCACCATCTGAAACTTTAGTTTCCTCTTTCCAAGCTTTCAAATAAATTCCCTTTTCTTTCTTTGGCACTTGCTTGGAGGTAGACATATCGAGTTCATAGGTTTGTAAGTCACCTACAATCTCTTCAAGTTTCGTTGAATCAAGCATACCTAAGGAGTTTAAAACAGTCACTTTTGCATCAAACCTACTCACCAAAATCTCAAAAATTTCTTTATGACGTGATTTTCAGGAATTCTCTCTCCTAAGTCAAACGAGGAGTTGACAATATTAGACAATCTAGCTTAAAACTCATTAAACAACTCGCTATCTAACATTTTAATCGTCTCAAACTGTGTAGTGAGATTTTATAACTTAGACGCCCTACCACTGCTAGTGCCCTCTTGAGTAAGTGCAAGTGTATCCCAATCCTATTTTGATGTTTCACAAGTCATGATTCTATTATACTCTTCAAGTGTGTGTGAGGATATTACGTACAGACCTTTAGATTTGTAAAGTGCAAGCCTATGTTCAGCATCAATCCATAAATCAAAGGGTTTCAAACTAGTGACCTCACCCTCTCGTGTGAATGGTGGTGTCCAACCCTTTTCACCTGATAACCACACACGCTCATCAATGGATTTTAAAGCACTTCTCATTCGCATTTTCCAATAAATATAATTTGTGCCATAAAAAACAAGAGCATAAAAACTTTCAAAACCACCAAAATTCATCTCGAAAAATACAAGGGATCAAACACAATAAAAATATGTTTTTAGCTATGATACCAATTTGATGGTCCCGTTTAATTTCTTATGCAGAAAATGTTTTAAGGATGACAAAACAATATCGCTTTTTATGAAAAACCTTTTTTCCAATATTTAATTCTCACCAAGTTGTGAACAATGTTAACTTAATCAATTTTTATCTTGATTAATCCTAAAAATACATCTAGTGATTAAAGCAGGTAAAATGAAGTAAAGAATACACACAACGCCGAATGTATGAGGAAAACCACAATGGGAAAAACCTCGGACGGCCAAGCCAGACAATCATTATTAATGTGGAATTACAATGAACAAACACTAGTCTTACGCAATGTCTCGATTTCCCACGAGACTTGACGCTCTTCTGATCTTCAACCACTCCTCTCACAGTCCCACGCAGAAAGTGTTTCTTCCACGATACCTGTCCACAATACATGCATCCACGTATGTCTTGGTGTCCACCGATATTGCTTATAACATCATTGATCTTGAAATCTAACTCCACCAAATCTTCACCACAAAATCAGCAATGTTTAAGTGTAAAACTACTCTTTTTGGTGTCGCAAAGATCACTTAGCATATATTAATGATAACTCAGATCGTTGAAACTCTAAGGATGTTTTTACTTTGGAAAACCATAGAAAACTTATGTGCAGAAACGTATTGGTTTGTAAACTATTTTTTCAGTATGCACACTTATGAAATCTGAAGGAAACACGCCTATAGATATTTTTTCAAAGGTAGTGGCTTTCTCAAATGACTGAAGTTTTCGCTCAAACGAGATGACCATGTCGTTCGAACGACAGTGGCATCTCACTTGAATGACAGTGAATGTCACTTGATGTTGTTTGAGCGATGAGAGTATTAGAGACCCAATAAAACTCTTCTTTAATCCGTCCTTATCAGATTTATATGAAGTGTAAAACATTTCAAACACTTATAAAACATTTTAAAAACCTTTATTTAATAAAATAACATCCTTATCCTTATAAAATTAAATTTTGAGTCTCATTAAATTTACGTATTCATACCTGAGTGATCTTGAAACGAAATTAACTTAAAGACGAATAAACTTGCACCAATTAAACTTCGGCATAAATAATTCCTTTAAGCTTTGTCGCAACGTCTTCAACAAACTTCAACACGTCATAGTCTGTGTGGGATCGTGATAATAAAAATACGACTTATGACTCAAACGTATTTTGTTCCGAGAATAAGTCAAAACTATACAATGGACTCAATTGGAAATTTTGTCCTTACGCAAATCGCATCAAGCTTTTGAGTTTAATATAGTGCATGACTCAAATGTTTTGATATGGAAGTAAGCCAACCACACTATATATAAATGTTTATATTTTTATTTTTAGATTTATTGATATATGTTTATGATATTAATATTTTCATGATTTATATGTCACTTATCTCATTATGCATATTGTACCATTGTAAGATTCTTTATTTGCTGATTTGATTAATTTGTGATATATTGTCATGTTCTTTCCCTTATCTATTCATGACAAAAAGGGGTGAAATTGTTTTTATCCGGCAGCAGTATATGTTGAGGGAGAGTTATTTAGTTCATTCATTTCATTTTTAAACTCATTTCTATTTTATTACTCTCCTATATCCTTTGTACATCCCGATGTATTTGTTTAAGTGTGAAGGATTTATAGGGATCATGATGTTTATTTGTATAGGATCGAAAAGTCGTACATTTATATCGAGTCACATGGGGATTAGGGATGGGTATGTAGATGCATAGGTATTTGATCCGTTATTTTTTGTATCTTTCCAATTTTTTGTTCCCGCAATAGATAAAGTAGGACATTTGTAAGGGCATGTTTTACACTCCCTAGGTTTTATTTATTTTGTCTTTATTAAAAACAAACACATCTGTTGTAGTGTCTTTATATCGAGTCTATCGAGTCGTTAAGTGTAGATAAAGTGAAGACAACGAGATAAAGGACCGGGACAAAGACTACGATACCGAATCAGACTTTTCAAATGAAAGACAATTAATGGTTTCGCAAGATTTTTTAGGTTTTGTGGGTCTTTTATGTAAGTAATTGAGCGGAAAAAACTTAATTTTAAAATGTGAGGAAATGTTTTTAAGATATTTTTTATTTTACAAGGAACTTTAAAAATAAGGATCTCTTTTGAATGAGATTCCCTCGATCAAAATGAGTTTTGATTGATGTCACTATTTTACAAATAATGGACCTTTTAAGATAAACTATTCCAAATGAGAGGACCTCGAGAGAATCAGGTGTTTTACGAGGACCCTGATTTTCATCCAGGGGTCTACGTAAGGTAAAACTTCATTTGAGATGACCTCGATCAAAAGAAACCTCATTCGAATGGCAGACCCTCGTTCAAAAGAGGGACTTTCTCATTATGAAATGTGTATTAATCAAGTTCTTATACTACAAAGTATAAGTAACTTAGTAAATGTTTTTTTTGAACTACAAATCCCAGTTTTTACAAAGTCCTTTCTTAGTTTTGAGAGAGTTAGATCCTATCATATTCAATGCTTTCAAGGTAGACTTCGGGTTTACAACTCACTTTAATGTTCAACATAAGTAAAGAATTTCAAGAGAAATTTGTGGGCTAATAGCACATTGGACTATTTGTGGGCAGATCATTAATTATCGATATCAGTGGATATCGATGTCTTGGAGGTTGTGCATCTTGTTCATGGATTGGAGCACAACTCGTTGTTATGGGCAGAGGAAGAGGAGCAAAGCACAAGGGAGTGAACATGTGGGAGTAAGAGTCATCATAATTGTAACAAGTATCTGAGACCTCGTTAAGTCTTGCAAACACTATTAAATACTAGTGGAGTTGATTGTGGGTTGGAGCGATAATGTTTTTTTTTCATGGGGGTTTCCATTCTAAAATTCGCGTGTGTTGTTTGTGATCGATTTATTTATTGTTTTCGCTAATAATCACTTTCATGAAATTTGGACTAAATAATTATATTACCTAAAATTAAAATTGGTTAAAATTAAAAATGGTTTAAATTGCTTAACGCGATAATTATTAAGAATTTAATTAATTTAACATAGGCCCTTAGGCACATACTTTTTTAGACCCAGTCCTTGTCGTGGTATGAGAGAGGTGACTGAGGTAGATTCTACCTTGTATAATCTTTACTGGACTTCTGCAATTACTTCCTTAAGGTGTGTACCTTGTTCAATCGACTAGGGCCCATTGTTGATCATTTCACTCATGAGCATATTCTTTGGATTATTGTTGAGGTCTTATCTTTGTAACAGAGCCATAATATTAAAAGTTAAGCTTGCTTTATAACATAGGATATAATATCAAAAGTTACGGTATGTCGTAGGTTTTAGTTATCTTGACACGATGATAAAAGATCCATCGAGGGGTTTTGGCCTAAGTCATGAGACTGACATTTTTTTGGAGTCTTAGAGTGTGGGGATGAGATCTTCTCCCTAATGTTTAGAACTCAAATTAATACTTGAGACCTTTTCTCAAAATTTGGAGTTAAGGATCATAAGTGGTACCATCGGTATCCCTTTATTTCTTCTTTCATAACATAGATGGCCAATAGTTTGCAAAAACAATATAATGCCATTGAGATCTTTTGCCTAAGATTTGTAATAAAAGAGATTTATTAAGGCAAGATAGGCATTACAGTAAATTAGTTGGAGTGCTAGTGTGATCGGATTGTTGGCATGCTTGATAGGGTAAGTCGGTTTCTTTTATCTTATAAAATCCCATCAACCTTAACCTTTTTTCCTACGCATTCCTGCAGACTTTTGATTTCTTAAACTCTTGCTTCTCTTTGATCTTTGTCCTCCTTAGTTATTTTTCATTAAGTATTCTTAGTAATTTTCATGGGTCCCAAGAAATCCTCCCCTGCGGTGTTGATCCTTCTTCCTCTAGAAATGGTTGACCCTACCATAATGGAATTTCATCTCTTAACCATAAAGGAAATATTCCTTCTTCGCCCTATTTTAAAGTCAAACCATTAACGAGACTTGTTGTCACCATGGTCATGGAATAACGGGGTTCCTAGACCCTAGCTTTTCTAACGGAGCCTAAGAGGCTTCGATCATTACTTATGAGACCCTCAAAACATTAAGGTGGAAGTGCCATATCCATAAGACGGTGCTTATGAGGGTTGTTGATCCCCATGAAAGGGCATGATCTCGAGTGCCTGGGTATGTATAATTTTATAAGCTCTACCTAGAGTATGGGGATCTCTTTTCCCTTCCCTTGATCATGGATGAGATCATCATTATTGTCGAGTTAGACCCTAGCTAATTGGTAGCTATTTTATGGATACTAATGATGTATGTCATCTTGGGTTTCACAGAATCGAGAAATGAGGAGTTTGACATAACTTGAATGTTCTTTTTCCACATTTTCCACTTCCACAACCAAAAGAAGAATAGTGACATTAGTCTAAAGAACCTGCCTCTTAAGTAATGGATCCAAAGTTTTGTAACAACGAAGCCTAAAAAATAAAAAATAAAGATGCTCATTTTTGTTGCGGGTAATTGGGCATCAAGAAGTAGCTCTGGTGTGGGCTTTCCAATTTTTGAAACGAACCCTAGTGGTTAAGGACTTAACAATTACTTTGAAGACCTCTTTAAGATCAACAAAGTAGAGAAGTTGATGAATATACTCTTTAATTTATTTGTGATCCCTACTAGGCCCTTCAAGGATGGATTAGGAACTGACCTTGGGATTGAAGGATTGGATATTCTAACTAGTGTTGGCGATGCTGAGTTTTATTCCTTGGTCGAGATCAGACAGGGATTTGGTGGTTATATTACTTTTTTTAGAGTTGCGCTAGATGTCAAGGTTCTTGAAGACAACTATGGGGAAAGAAAAAAAAATATATATATATATATATATATATATATATATATGTGTGTGCTAAAAGTGATATTTCCCATCCCTTTAAATTTGATATTATGATAAGGTAAATTCTAACAACCCTTGTTGGGTCCTCAGAGTCTAACCCGAGTAAATCTCTTCGACTTGTCTTTGACTCTTATCTAAATTGTTATCTACTATACTAACTTTTTTTCTCTTTATACAGATCGCATGGTGAATGATAGAGATCAATGAAATAGGTCGAATGGATATTGGAGAAGGACCTCATCTCCCTAATAAATAAGAATGTAAAATGACATAAAAGGTAAACTATGTGAATCTATCTCCCCCTCCCGAGGTCCAAGTTGTCGAGAGGAAACAAAGTGAGGTACTTGATGAGGTTACTGACCCATATGTTGATGCCACAAAGGTGGTATATCTTTATATTGAACTCCTAAAGGGCATTGCTGAACCCTATTTACTATAGTGTGTACTAAAACGGTTGTCGAGGTGCAAAAACAAATCCAAAATCTATTATAAGTGGTGAACGAAGTTGGTGGAAAACTTAAACTAGTTCAAGTTATATCTTATATTGGAGGGGACTTGCATCCCCTAGTCTCAAAGAAATAAGGTGACAAAGATCCCAACTCTCTTATTAGCTCTTTTAAGAGGACTTCTCTAGTCTTGGATACTCCTCCCAAGGCCTTAAAAGTTAATGAAGTGGTGCATCGAACCTCTGACTCTAAGAGGAAAGATGTTGTTACTGTAGAGGAGGTACCAGACACCCTAGAAAGGGAAAATGGAAAATTTTAGGGGGTAAGGAGTACCCCTATCAATGCTAGGTTGGTCCTTTTCCTTAATAAATATCTTAAGAACATGTACACTTACGATCATCCTCAAGCCTCTAGGATCATTCACACTTAACCTTCAGTTGATGATGCTTTGAAGTCTATGGTTATGGTGAACTTCCTTCACATGATTAATAGCGTCAGGAGTGCTGGGACAAACGTCAAGTGTGCTCAGACCAACGTCAAAGTCAGGAGTGCTCAGACCAACGTCAAGGTCAGGAGTGCTGAGACCAACGTCAAAGAATTCATCCATATCATGGATGAATGTAAATACCTTTTACTGTACTTTCATATATATTCGTTTATTTTGCAATTCATTTTACTGGCGTTTGTACTTTGCAGGACCAACACTTGCTTAAGGCCCTAATGGATTCATGTTTGGAAAGTGAAAAAAACCTTAAATAAGTTAGTTATTTAGATGTATCCTAGTCAAAGTGGGAGGAGGGTTTGGACAACGAGAGATTCTCTCGAGGCATCATAGACTTAGGTGACTATGCAGGTTGCAGCTACAAGTTGTGCATGTATGGATTATTAGATTCTAAATTTTAATTTGATTAAATAAATGTGTGAGAAAATGCCCAATTTTAATTTCAGTTTGAATTAAACAAAGGTTGTGTAAACGTTAGTCCCATTTTTCTTACTTGAGTATATCTAGGTGATCATGCAACGGTAAAATAACCAAACACACAACGTCGCCATGTACGAGGAAAACCCATAATGAGAAAACCCAAATGGCCTAGCCAACTCAAATCCATTGTGATATATGGTTTAAACAAAGGTGAATTTGCTTACTCCACTCTTCGCTTCCATTAATTGTCTTCATATCCACCGTTGGAAACCACCCACGGATGCGCAATGCTGTCATCCTACATCTCGGTATCCACTGATCTCTGGCAAGATTCTGTCACACGGTAACATTAAATCCACAGTGTTAAGAAAACCCAAACGCAATGAAGAGTAAAAAATCTTCGATTCTCAAAACACGAGATCTCATGCCAAACTACTATGTCAAAACATTGATATCATAAGTTAGGGTGTAAACTACGTTATATGAGGTATTTCTTCTCTCTCTCTATCTCTCTCTCTCTCTCTCAGAACTCTTTTCTAAACCCTTACTTAAAAAACTGAATTTATGTGCCCTATCTAATGTTGAAAATAGTGAAGAAACGACGGCACGCAACATCAGACAAGTAGTTCAAATGAAATTATCTTCTTGTTCGAACAACTTTAGCTATCTCATTTGAAACAAATAAGTCCCTTCGAACGACATCACTAAACTCATTACAACGAGGTTCGCACAAGCTTCGAATCGCAAATGTATTGTTAGGCTGGATGTACTCGTTTGATTATTGTTAGAAGCTTATTCGAATAAAACACATAACCTCGTTCGAATCAGTATAAAACTCATTCGAACGAGATTATAAAACTCGTAAGAACAAAAACTTTAGTCCATTTGAACGACTTTAAGACCAAAATATTTTTTTTTTAAATCCTTTTTGAAAAATAGCCTCAATAAACTTAAAACATCCTAAACAGAATCCCAGGGAATAACATAATAAATCAAATATACCTTTCTTGATAAATGAAGGTTGAAGATGAAAGTCGTCATGAACTTGATGTCGCATTACTCGGACTACTAGATGCCCTCAATGCATAGGCTTGAAGGTACAAACTAACACACCCTAACCTATGACGCAAATAGTCTTCTTCAAATGAAATAAAGTCAATATTACCAATTTTCAATAAAAATTACAAATAGGGTACAAATAGGACTTGATTGACTCCATCTCTTGAAGCTTTGATCTTATGAAACTTTACCTCATCGAAGCAACCACAAGTACACATAACCCAAAAATTGAAATAATGATGAACATTTATTAAATGCATGCAAAAACTGAAACAAATACCATGTATACATATATAAACACGCATATAACATGACACCCACCCACACACACACACATATATATGACTTAAAATGACACAAACAAAATAAGTTTTCCACACTCGTATGCCGTAAATATGTATCTAAACAATTGTGGTATGATGTGAAGGGGTGTGAACTAGAAACAGAGAAATACATTCCAAACACTCAAGATAGTCCAAGGAGTTCTATTTGATCGTCTTAAATGGTCAAGCTTAGATTTAGCCTCAAGTGACATATAAAGTGAACTCAAAAATGGAAAAATGGACTAAATGCACACAAGCATAGAAAATATTAATGATTCTCAAACCAATAGCATAAAACATTAAAAATGAATTACGAAAAACTTATGAAAACTCATTGATCTTCAACTTATAACACCCTCAAAAAATAAATATTCAATTCGTTTGCTCTTTTTGAAGATATGACTTTTGATGATGATTTCTTTCTAAACTTTGGCTTTGGAAAAAAAATTCTTTTTCTTTTTTTTCAAAGGATATTGCCAATTGTGTCCTAGCATACAAAGGAGATTTACTCCTTTTATAGCCATTTTTATTACACACTTTTATTTTATTTTTAAATTCCTAAGAGCATCCTCACTGCAATGGTTCTTACATGTACAAATTCCCTAGATATATAGATATGAATTTGACAAGATTGATAGGAGAACACCCCCACTTAAATCATGTATACATAGATATTAAGATATAAAACGGCTCGTAAAAGTGTGTGCGCAGGCATATATTTAGATGAATCCATTACGAAAAAACAAATAAGAACAACTTCGTCATAAGGAGTGATTAAGAAACAATCCAGAGCATTATAAGATATACTCAAATGCCCTAGCCATATGGAATTAATGGAATTAAAACACACCAATTTTCCACACAAAATGTGTAAAACTAACTACACAAACGAAACAAAAACTATTTTTGAGTTTTTATAAATTTTTCAAAAGAAAACAAAAATCTTTTTGTATTTTTCATATAGACTAAAATAATGAAGAATCAAAATAAAAAAGACATAAATATTATAGAATTAGTAAAATATGTAACATGAAGCACAAAACTAGTGTATGAAAAACATGAAAACACAATCACTAATAGGATATAGCATGTGATGAATCATGTGAAAGCATGTGAGAATCAACAACTCTAACATTAAGTGCCTCCAAATCTAAATTCCGCAACCAAATAGATGGTGATTTAATGCATTGGGGTTGGTGACCCATGGTGACATGGGACCTAGGACCTTTTCAAAGATCAAAATAAAAATCTCCTAAGTTGACCTTACATATTACAGTGTGCGCATATGTAAACACTAGGATAGTTACCCTTATGTTGACCTTTGAGAATGTCTTCAGCAACGGTTGACTCTCTCACAATATTGGTCTTGGATTTAGGAGAAAGGGCATTGGGATCATTGTAGCCTAGACCTGTCTTGATATTTTTTATTTGGATGGTTCCTAAAATTTTATCTAACTTTTCTTACCTAGATTTCAAATCAAATTTGGCACGAATTGAGTCTTTTAATTCATCTTTTAACACTATAATTCTAGACTCAAGAAAAAGTTTAAAATCCTAAAATTTTAAGGATTACCTCTTCATATTTTCAACCATTCCTAGAAGGGTATCTCTTTCCCCCTTAAGGTAATGATCTTCTCCCTAAGAGTCTTCTCACACACTCTCACAATCCGACACATCCTCTTTACTAGTTTTCAATGCTAAACAATTTTCTTTATTTCTTTCTTAATTGTGGAACACTTGTTCATCTTATAGCATTAAAGATCACCTACTTGGACTCTAAGAGTATCAATTCCATCAAGTTAATCTAGGACCTTGACTTTCAAGCAACGACCTTAAGATTTTTCAAACCACTTTCGGCTCTAGATAGGTTCACCTAAGTTAAATGAGGAGTTAAAAATATCTGACAATTTAGCATAAAAAGCATCGAACGACTCATTATTTTCCATCTTAATCATGTGAAATTTAGTTTTCATATTTTTCAACCTAGACACCCTCATTTTATCAGTACCATCGTGTGTGGTTTTAAAAAAAATCAATGCATCTTTCGGGCCACAAGTCATAACGCGTCTAAACTCTTCAACTATGACAGCACAAAAATAGCGTCCACACCCTTGGAATTAAAAGTCGATGCATTTTTTTCAGCCTTAGACCAAAGGAAAAATAATTTTTATAAACCACCTTCAGTGGGAAAAGATCACTCGTATTCCACCGTGTTCCACACATTTTCATCACTAGATTTAAGAAAAATCTCATCTGAGCCTTCCAATAAGGATAGTTTGAGCCGTCAAATATGAGAGGCCAGATAATGGAACTGCCCTCATGATTAAAATCCATCTCAACACAAAAAACTAAGGATCAACACGATAACTTAGTGTAACCAACTATGATTCCAATTTGACAATGCACGTTGGTGCTACAAGTTGTGCATGTACCAGATTCCAAATTTTAATTCAATTAATTAAACGATTGAAAAAATACCCAATTTTAATTTAATTATGAATTAAAAAAGGGTTGTGTAAATGTTAGTCCTATTGTATATTGCCTAAGCATACATCTAGTTGATACTGCTATAGTAAACTAACCAAACATAAAATGCCACAATGTACAAAGAGAACCCACGATGGAAAAAATCTCGAAATGCCAAGCATACTCAAATCCACTATGATATAAGGTTTATACAAGGATGAATTTGACTTACTCGCTGACTCAATGCCTTTAAGCTTGATGCACTCTTCTTTTCCTTGGACCTTCTTCACATCCATCGCATGTCACTACCCACGGATGCACATAGCAATCCTCCTATGTCTTGATATCCACCGATCTCTGGATAGCTTCCGACACGCAGGAAATTGAAATCCACTGTGCTAAACAAGCTCAAACGCAATGAAGATTAAATAATCTTTAGTGCTCAAAACATGAGATCTCAAACCAGAATATTATGTCAAAACATGGATCTCATAAACTAGGGTGTAAATTGGGTTATATGAGGCTTTTGTTCACCCTCAAAACTATTTTTGAACCCCCTTCTCAAAAAAATGAACTGATGTACCCTATTTAACGATGAAAATAGTGAAAATGGTGTCACAAAAATTGAGACAAGTCGTTCAAATGAAATTGTCTTCTCGCTCAAACGACTTTATCCATCTCATTCTAACTAGACAAGGTCGTTCGAACTATATAGCTAAAGTCGTTAGAAGGAGGTTCGCAAGATCTTCTAGTCAAAAATGTATTTTTTAGGCATAATGTACTCATTTGATCGTCGTTAAAAGATCATTCAAACGAAACACATAACCTTATTCTAATCAGTATAAAACTCACTCGAATGAGAACATGAAACTTGTTAGAATGAGAACCTGAGTTCCTTTGAACTACTTTAAGACAAAAAAAAATTATAAACATCCAGTTTGAAAAATAGCCTGAACAAACTTTAAACACCCAAAACACGAAACACAGGGATCAACATAATAAATTAAATATGCCTTTTTTAAGATCCCAAGGTTGAAGACGAAGCTTGGCATAAATTGATGTCGTTTTACTCGGGTCTCTAGGTGTCTTCAATGCATAGGCTTGAAGGTACAAACTGACAAACCCTAACATATGATCCAAATGGTTTTCTTCAAACGGAATAAAGCCAATATTACAAATTTTTAATAATTATTACAAATATGACATAATGACAAATTTTTTCCTTACATTAGGTAAATCTGTAAATTAGTTATGGTCCCACTAGAGTCATTAAATAAACTCGTAGAGCTCAAGAAAAGTTTGTTGACGAATGTGTTACTATGGAGGAAGACATGCTTGACCTTTAGAGGTCCTTTTTCAATTTGTTAGAGAAGCTGAATAAGGTACCTAAGGAGATCGTTGCCAATCATAAAGTGAAAAAGTTGATCCATGAGGATTTTATTAAAAAGCTATGATATTCCGAGGACCGGCTATCTTAAGTTGGAAAAGGAGAAAAAAAAATATGTATAAAGTAGTTGAAGACTTGGTCAAGGTTATAACCCATTTGGCTGATGTCGAGATAAACTAAGGTGTTATTTGTTTTTACTTCTTAAGTCTAAATCTGAACCATTCAGACTTAAGAGGTACCAAAAAGTATTTATTTTTTAAATGATTAAGAGGTTAACCACTATATTTGTCTCTTAATGGTTAAGAGGTAGATACATTCATTCAGAGGTACATTCAGACATAACAACAAACATATTTTTCATATTCAGATTTTAGACTTCATATTTCAAATTCAGAATTTAGCTTTAGATGAAAAAATAAACACAAACTAAGACTATTATTTTGTCTATGAACCTTATAAAGAAACTTGTTGAGATTTATGTGAAGCATTACAACCTTTAAGGCTCTGTGAGTGAGACCGTCAAGGCCTGACTAAAAATCTGCTTCAAGTCTATAATTATCAGACTTTCATAAGTGGTCGTCTTGTTGTTGACTTTCTTGACTGCAAGGCTAATGTTGATGCCACGTGTCCTGAGTTTGACCTTTATATACTTCTTATAATTGACTCTACTTTGTTTGGAGAAGAAAAAGAGGATGAAGATCTCGAGGATGGATTTGAGAAATTTTTCCCCTCTATATCAAAGGATAAATGTCATCAAGAGTTTTCTCATACCTCTACTAAAGCTGGAGAGGTTGATGACAAGACTACCTGACCCTTTGATGTATTTTTTGTTTTATTTTTTTCCTTAGTAATTTATCTTCTATGAAATGAAAAGAGGTATTTTCTTCCATCTTTAAATTGTACATGTTTATCGGAATAATAATCTTTGGTTTTTCTTATGCTTTGTCAAATAATAAATCTTGATTTTTTTTTCTTAAAATTTTGTGGATTGTCCAAGTTTAGCGATGAGACTATTACCCAAACCCCCGCTTCTCTTTGTCAAAGCATTGTATTTTTTTCCAATATACCAGATTGTGATTGGTTAAGGGTCATAAGACCTTAAAATCATAAGTGGGACTAAGGATGAAGCCTTTAGGGTTATTACAAGTTATAAAACTCAAGGTCATTGGACCTCGATACTTTTTAAAATTGAGGAATGAATTTTTACAAATTTATAGAAGTTTTAAAGCTAAGGGTGTGATACCAAAGGTTAAATTCTTAAAGAATACAGTGGTTAGGGGTGATCAATGCCTAAGTATTTTTGGAGTGAATGGTGTTTGTCCCTTAATTGTCTAAGAACTTTTTATAAACTTTGTGGTTTTTGTACCTAAGAATTAAGGCTAGAATCCTTGAAATTCCAAAAACTTTTTAGTTAAGGGTAGTTGGATGTCAAGACTGAGTTTAAATTCAAACATACTTAGACCTCAATATTGAGTTTGAACAAGGGTGACAAGCCCTCATGATTAACTTTAAAGTTAGGGTGCATGGACCTTATGAATGAGTGTAAACTCAAGGGTACTCGGACCTTAAGACTGTATAACTAAGGCTCGGATCCTAGAAGCTCTTTTAGAGATAGTATTTGCACTCATGAATGTAGAAAATATATTTTATTTTCATTACAATACATAGAGTGTAAAAAAATATTTATTCTCCCAACGGGGTCACTAGTTTAAGGTTGGGCTTTTTTTAGCCTCCGACTTTGGGCTTTCAGCTCGTTATATATTGGCTCCTTGAACTCAGGTTCTAACTAAATTTTATGAGGTGTTTGAGGGGACTTAGGGGACCTCTTCCTATCTCTCATGGTAATATTGTAATGTTCACAAGCCTTGTTTGCTCTCCATAGACCTTGAGAGTGTGTTTTACGTACCAAAACAAAGAATACACCAAATTATTAAAAAATTATAGATTTTAATTGGTGCTTAAGGATTTATTTGGAAATATTTATAAATTATTTACCAACTAGGAAAAATTTTAATCTTAATTAAACATTTGTGTTACAAATCATGTGAAAACGTAAATCAACACATAAGACTGCATGTATGAGGAAAAGCCCACTAACAAGAACCAACCTTGGTCCAATGAAACAATATCACTATAAAATTGGTAAAGACTTACAGCAAGGATAAACGCCTTATGACTACATAATGGGCTAACTCACACATCACCCTTGTTCCACCACTTTCTAACAAGTCGGGGACCTCTGTAACTTTGACGAGAATATCAATATATCAGATGTCCTTATTATCCAAGCAACAATGTTGTCAGATCAACAATGTTGTCCTTGATCTCACTCGAACTTTTTATTCTTTATATACGAATAATCTCTTGATGAACCACACAATCACAACAATATCCCAAGTAATAGAGATACTAAGTTGAAAATGATTAATAATGACAACAGTGTTTGATGTTTCACAAATTTTCTTCTTCTTATTTGGTATTAATCAATCAACGAAAGATTGATCAAATGCAAAGAAGAGAGAGAAAGAAAAATATGAACACGGATTTAACCTAGATTTTTTTTCCTTAAAAGGTTTGAGTTCTCAAAAATGAAGAGAAAAAAATACTTAAGTTCTCTCTTGGATATTTTTTCTCTTGTAATATTTTTGAATCTCTTTAAAATGAAGAGAAAATGGAGTTTATGTAGATTTGGAAATTAAAAAAATGACAAAAAGCATTTAAACCAAGCTAAGCCACACACACATATCATTCTTAGGATGAAAAGTGTGTAAGAAATCGTGTCCCATTAGCAAAAGGTGATTTAAGATATAATATCTTTGGATTTGTAAAAATAAGATCTTTTAATATGGGCGTTGTAAAGGCATCGTTGATGCGACTAAAGGCTTCGTAGTCATAAAGGGTTAATGACGTAAAGTCGCGCATAATGCCATGATTTTACTCCGATATTAATTTTTTTGGCACGACCAATGACAAGGAGTTCTCGAAGGTGAAGTCAAACTTCACATTCGCAAACACTCCATGGAGGATTTCATAAAATAGAACCAAACTTTATCCCTGGGAGTCTTAAAGGATTCGTAACCCACGAGGAAAAGTCTTCATGCACGCAAACTCTCGTGGGACTCTTATATAAATGCCTTTTAAACATACATTTTTATTGATATAATTACTTTGACATATGGTAAGGGGAAAACATACAAAAAGATTTTATCAATTTATTTTCTTAACCATTTAAAACACTAAGTCCTCTAGGTCAATATACCTTTGTCTTAAAACAGATTATATGATTCCTGCGATGAAAAGGTACAGATTTAAGATCTTGAACTTTGAAGAAACTTTATATTGGAATAAGGAATTCAAGGATAGACACAAGAAATATATTTTGAAAACCGAAATATGATTATCTAACAAGTGAGGGAACATGAGTATAATATAATTCTATAATCTCCCACTTTGTCTATTTTGTGACAAAAAAAATATTACAAGAAAAAATAAACCTATCACACAGGACAATCCTTGCCAAAGGAAAATAAGGAAACATATAAAATGAAATAACTTGAAATAAACAAGATGATCTTTCTCTCTTGGATATTTTTTCTCTTGTAAGATTTTTGAATCTCTTTAAAATGAAGAGAAAATGGAGTTTATGTAGATTTGGAAATAAAAAAAATGACAAAAAGCATTTAAACAGCCACGCACACGTATCATTCTTAGGATGAAAAGTGTGTAAGAAATTGTGTCCCATCAGCAAAAGGTGATTTAAGATAAAATATCTTTGGATTTATAAAAATAAGATCTTCAATACGGTCGTTGTAGAGGCATCGCTGATGCGACTAAGGGCTTCATAGTCACAAAGGGTTCGCGCATGATGCCATGATTTTACTCTGAAATTAATTGTTTTGGCACGACCAATGACAAGGATTTCTCGAAGGTGAAGTCAAACTTCACATTCGCGAACACTCCACGGAGGATTTCATAAAATAGAACCAAACTTTATCCCTGGGAGTCTTAAAGGATTCGTAACCCACGAGGAAAAGTCTTTGTGCACGTAAACTCTCGTGGGACTCTTATATAAATGCCTTTTAAACATATATTTTTATAGATATAATTACTTTGGCATATGGTAAGGGGAAAACACACAAAAAGATTTTATCAATTTATTTTCTTAACCATTTAAAACGCTAAGTCCTCTAGATCAATATACCTTTGTCTTAAAATAGATTATATGATTCCTGAGATGAAAAAGGTACAAATTTAAAAACTTGAACTTTGAAGAAACTTTATGTTGGAACAAGGAATTCAAGGATAGACACAAGAAATATATTTTGAAAACCGAAATAGGACAATCTAACAAGTGAGGGAACATGAGTATAATATACTTCTATAATCTCCCACTTTGTCTATTTTGTGACAAAAAAAATATTACAAGAAAATATAAACCAATCACACAGGACAATCCTTGCCAAAGGCAAATAAGGAAACATATAAAATGAAATAACTTGAAATAAACAAGATGATCTTTCGCTTTCCAAGAATCTCCTATGACATGTTTTTCCTCACACACCATCAACCTCATCATCATACCAATGTGTAAAGAAAACATTATGCTTAAATTTAGTAAAATGAACAAAATTATAGATAATAATGAAGGGTCATATAATTCATTCTAACTAGCATACTTTCGTAAATACTCCCCCAAAATAAGGTATCTCCCTCACATAATCCCGCCCTCATTACAAGTTTCTCCCCATTTTTATCAAGAAATAAGCGAAGGAAAGAATACAAGGAACCAATATCAAAGCATAAAATGAGGTGGACACAATATAGTGTATACAAGATCAAATATGGACAAATTAACATGTGGTTGATATAGAAAATTACGATAGAAATATTTTCACACAACCTAACTCTAAGAAATATTTTTTTTACAAGGAGATAACCAAAATGATATGTAATTAGAGATAAAAACTCCTAGACCAATTTTGGATAAGAAAAAACATGAGCATATTATTCTACTGGTCAAAAGTGAGTTTACGACAATGTTCATAATTGAGGAAAGATTATTTTAAAGGCTAATAACATGATGAGATTTATCAACTTATAACATTATATCATATCTCGTTTGTGAAAAACAAAATAAATGAACACCACTGACAGAAAGTTCTAAGATTAAAATCAATTAAAATTAACGAATCATTAAATCAAATAAGCAAATGATTGGTAAAAACCGTTGGTCTCACATCCTTAGCATAACCCTATTTTTTGGATAGATATAAATCTTTGAGGCATTTTCTTTAGCTCAAATTATTTTGCAAGTGGTGACTTACACTATAAAATAAATACGAGATACTTATTTTCAATTTTCAAAGGTAGCATCACTCATTTTGTTCCCTAACCTCTTCTTCTCTCGTGATTTTTAAATATAACATAAGATTTTTATACTTTCTACAAATCAATAAACAAATATCCTCACATGCATATTTGGGAGTTTACACACTCTTTCACAAGTCTTAAAAGGGCTTTAAACACATTGTAGAATACCATAGAACTTTGCCATCCCTTTTAAAGTGGAATTTAATCAATGTTTAGGGAGGTTTAAAGTAAAATAAGATATGAGAATAAATTCCATCAAACAATTTCTATCAAATTTTATAATACTTAAAAGAAAATATAATCTATCTCATAAAGACACATCATACTCCTAAACAAAAGGAAAAGTGATCACATAGCCATTTGATATACAAGATATGAAAATGTATATATTTTCTAAAGAGACTATAAATAATTTTATGATAAATATAACATGTAAAGATATACAATCAAACTCAATGAAGATACAACTCTCAAATCCTTGATATATTACTAAGCAATCAATCAATAATGTAAATACCAAATGGTGATCAAAGATATTCATATCTATTCCAATCAAGCGGTTTAGTTAGGATATCGGCTAATTTATGCTCAGTTGAAATATAACTCAATTACATGACCTTATTTTGAACAAGATCTTAAAAAATGATGATGAATGTCAATGTGTTCCGTGTGTGAATTTTGAATTGGATTTTGATAAATATCAATGGAACTAGTATTTTCATAATATATAGTCATGTAATATTGATCAATACTATAATATGACAACATTTTTTCATCCAAAGTAATTGAGTACAATAACTATCCAACACAATATATTTCTCTTCGGTGGTAGATAAAGACACTCAATTTTCCTTCTTGGCATTGAGTGAAACTAAACAACATCTTAAGTGGAAGCCACCACCAAAGGTTCGCTTCCTACCCTCTACATCTCCCACCCGATCAGCATCGGAAAATATAACAAAGAAGTATTCGTATTATGTAGGTAAAAAATACCAAAGCCCATTGTCCCACCAACATACTTGATGATGCTTGTAGTTACTTTCATATGGGATTTTTTGGGACATGATTGCTAGCGATCACAATCTCCTACACTGAATTGATATGACTGGCCATGATGTATAACAAACTACCTATCATTGTTCAATACAATTTTATGTCAACATCCTTTCCATTAACACCCTTTTCCACGATTTTTGGATACACTCACGAGACTGCACTTATTCTTAGAAGAGTCAAGATCAAATATTTTTACAAGGTCTTTTGCACATTTCTATTTTGAAATAAAATTTAAATCTCCATTTGACTTATTTAAAGACAAAGGAAAAATATGAGTCCCCTAATCATGCTCATTTCAAACTCCTTTTGCAAAAGCAAACCAAAACTATGAGCTAGACTTTCACTAGTGGATCCAAAAATAATGTCATCTACATAGACTTGGGCTACCACTATCTGTTTCTCATAAGATTTCAAAAATAAAGTCTTATCCATACCTCCTCAATTAAAACCTTTTTCCCATTAGATGTGAGGTGACTCTCTTATACCAAACTCTTGGGGATTCATGAAGACCATAAAAAGAATTTTTTAGGTGATAAATGTGTGTAGGGAACTTGGGGTCCTCAAATCCTTTTGTTCAAGACACGTAGACTTTCTCTTGGAGAGTTTTAAAAAACTATCTTCACATCCAATTGATCAAGCTTGAAGTCCATAGCATAAGTTATGGCTAATAACAAATGTATCAGCTCTAGCCTAGATATCGGGAGAAAATACTCATAATAATCAACACCTTAAACTTGGGTGTATCCATGAGCCACTAGCCTAGCCTTTTCTCAACACGACATCCTCTTCATTACACTTATTTTTAAATATTTATTTGGTACCAATTATGTGAACATATTTTGGCATAGGAACTAGACTCCAAACATCGTATTTTGTGAATTGATTTAATTCATATTTCATAGCATTGACCTAATATTCATCTAACAAGACTTATTTCACATTCTTGGGTTCGAGAGTATCATTATAATAAATAAATTTAACTTCTTTATGGATTTGATATAGATTATTTACTCCAACAGTAGGACTTCCAATCATTTCAATCAAATCATGGTCCTTTCATACCCAAAGAGGTGCCTCATCCACTTCAACAACCTATAATACCCCACCCCAATGTTCATTTCATTTCCCCGCATAAGTTGAAATGGAGTGAGAACCTTGGGACTTTGATAATTATGAGTGGGATTGTATTCTGATTTATCTATTTGGAGGCTTGATGATAATTATTGAAAGTTGTGGGTCCAAATAAATAAAATGGTAAAAGGGGTCGTTCAAAAGAGATGAAGGTCGATTCGAACGAAATATAAGGTCGTTCAAAGCAGGAGATCAAACGAGCTTCGAATGAGATCCCATTATCCAACTTTTCTCGATCGTTCGAAGGTCCTTAGAAGCAAGAGTTCTAACAAGATGGGTTTATCGTTTGAATGAGGTTCAATGTCGTGCAAACGATGTGCCCCAAAAATATTTAATCTGATTGCCCTTATGCAATATCACATTCTAGACCCTTGGATTGACTAGCTGTCGAGCTCTAGTGAGCCCAGATTGGGGAAAATGGGAATTTTGATGTTTAAGGGGTTTTATAAGGGTTTGTTTGGGTTTAATTGGATCATTTTAAAGATAAAAGAGGGACAGAGAGGGTGGAGTAGTGTTCCACCATTGTTGGCTTCTCTCCACCATAAACCACCACATTCTTAGTGTATTCTACCATATTCAAGCCTACAACACCCATTTCCACCATCTTTGAAGTAGAGGTACGAATTTTGGAGTAAGGTTAGGGTATTTTGGGGAAGATGAAGATGGAAGCTTTCATCGAGTTTGAAGAGAGTTTGAAGTGGTTTTTCTTATAATCCTAAATGGAGCATATACAGAGCAAAAAATGGAGGATGCATTTGGTAACCCTTTGAGTCCACCTTTGAAGATGGGAGTTGATCCTCCTACACCAACTTCTAACACCATTTGGAGTCTTTAGAGGTATAAAAATCTATCCTTAGGTATCTAAGACTCCATTTACATTACTAATAGTCTGGTTCTTAGATTACATGAATAGAATGCACATGAACAAATGATGAATTCTAGTAGATTAATATTAAACATTTTTATGGAATAAAAATATTGATAAAAATGTTGTTTTGTTGGAAATAATGGATGAGTAAATATTTCAAAGTTTTGAAATATTAAAATTAATATTTTATGAAAATGGTGCATTTTTTAAAAATTTGATGCTAAACATTTCATGAAATAAAATGTTTGAAAAACGATGTTGATTTTGCTTAATATTCGTAAAATAAAGTTTCTAGAAAAAATGGAGATTTTAGCGAAAACGGACATTTACTACGTTTGAAGAAATTAAAAATGTCTTTATGTCTTGAAAAGCATAAGTTTGCAAGTATTGTGAATTTATATAATGAAATGTATGTCTAACCCATTTGATAGGATCATGCACATAAACTTGTAGTATTTTGATGATAATTATGTGAACAAGTTTGAAGAAGGTTTTGTTGGGTTTAAATAAGAAATAAGAAAAATATAAACTATAATCTTCAAAGTGTGTACATAGAGGTTAAAGGTGTGATAAATATAAGGTTGTAAAACTATATGTATTGATAAAAAGGAAATGGTATTTTCTAATAAAAGTTGTCTTTAAGTATAATTAGATTTCTTGAATAAAGGAAGTAAAGAAATGTCTAAGTTGGAAATATGGTTAGCAAAGGTGTTGAATAAGTGTTAATGGTTAAACATTGGGAAGCTGGTGTGTGTAACAACTTAATAATTGACTAAAGAGGTTTTCAACTTGAGAAGGATGATACTTCAAATGTTAAAAAGGATGTTAAAGTGTTAAAACACTCTAAGGTTAGTGTGGGGTAACTTAATGGTGTTTTAAATAATAATATTTGTGAAAATGGAGAAAAGGGACAAGTTTGGAAACAAATGAGTAAATTGGTGCTTTTAATTAAAGTGGAACATTTTTATGAAATAAAAATGTTGGAAAGGGTGTTACACAAATTAGTCATAAATGAATATGATTTTGGAATAAAGTCAAAGTTAAAGTGTAATGTACATAAAAAGATAATTTCAAAGTGTAACACAAGTTGGGGTGAAACCCCGAGTTTGGCTTCGGCCTGGTATAAGGGGAAAGGAAGAATAATGTGAACATTTGTAAAAATGTTAAAAATAAATTAAAAGTAACTCGAATGACACTGGGATAATTAAGGAGGGTCCGGAGCCCTTGGTGAAAGACCCAAAACTATCGGCCAGAGCATATGGTTGCGTCGCCAGCGGTGAGGAGCCCATTAAAGTACACAGTTTATTGGAAGATTCCGAGGATGAGATAAAGGAATAAGGAACATGTCAAAAAATGGTTTGTGTGGTAAAATATATTAAGACAACCTAACCTGAATGAATTAATGAATGTTCCGGTAAAGGGTATAGTGGACAAGAAATGCATAAATTGATTAATGTCCATAAACTAAATAAAAGGGAATGTGTAATGGTAAATGGGTGAGTTAAGCAACCTAAGAAGGTGTATCCCTTAATTAACATAAGGGTGTGTTGTGAAAGTTTTTGAAAGATTGAAGAAGTATTTTCTAACACGGTGTTCACGTGTGTTGAAAGAGGTTATTTTCAATGAAAATACTAATGTGCATCACTTTAAATGAAAAGGGAAATTTCGGTAAATAAATGGTTTCGATTAAATAAAGTGTAGTGGTTTCAAGTATTTAACCATCTGTATTAAATAGAGGTATAAATGTCAAGTTAAGAAATAAGAAGTCTTTATGAGATTAAGGTAAATTAATCAGACTAAATAATATTTTCGGAAGTAAAACGGTTTCATGCATTAAGTATATATATATATATATATATATATATATATATATATATATACAAGGTAGTTACATGTGCACATAGGTATAACGTATAAAGTCTTCTTTGTGCCATTCGTTTCTATACCGCATTTTGTATATTCCCACTGGGCATTGTCTCACACCCTCGTCTTTGTTACGGCAAGTTGGGTGCGAGTTCGTATTTTGAGAGCATTATATAAGTAAGTAGTCTATTTAATTTTATGTTAGTAGCACTGAATGCTTGGACTCCGGGGATGCTTCCCACGGGTCCCTCACGTAGTTTGAACTTGAAATTGGAATCGCATACTAAATAAGTGAAACGTTAATTAAAATAAAATTTGACTAGCAAGATTATATAGGATGTTTCATTGCGCTTCACACCTAACGATCGGGTCTGACTGGGTTGACTACGAGTAACACATAAATTTGGGTAGAGGTGTTATAAAACCACTCATGGTGATGTCGGTACCTCCACACACCCATTCGTTCCTCTTTCCTTTTATTATTATACATAAGTAAATATAGAAGAATGTTCTCACATTATTCTTCATTAAAATTAAAAGAGTTGTTATCATCGATGACAACATTTACTATCCTCATCATCTTTTGTGAAGCACAATTGTACATGCGGTAGGCACAATATTAGTGGAATAGCTGAGAAAGATGTTGACATCACTCCTTAAGTCATTTTTTGTTAAGTACTCGCGATCCTTTAGTATATAAAACTTTCTTCCCAAGACTCTAAAATTCTTGAATGTGGCCTTCTTTCCCTTCCAAATCTCATAAGGGGTTTTGTTGCAACCATACCTCCTGTAGACTCGGTTCATGGTGTGACATGTTGTATTTATCGCTTCTCCCAAAAATATCTTAGGCACACCCTTGACTATGAACTATATACCTATCCATTTCTTGGATAATTTGATTCTTTCTTTTAACAATTCTGTTTTATTGAGGTGTTTAAAGGTAAAAAAAATCCACGGTGTATACCAATATCACTACACCACTCTGGAATAATGGATCCCTAAAATTCTTGTCCGTAATCACTATAGACTCAAACTATAGTTTAACCATTATCATTTTGTAGTTTTACACTTCTAAATAAATAAATCCTTACCATCGGACTTACTATGGAAAAATCCTATAAAAATGAACCTAGAAAATTCATCTATAATCACAAGGACATAACGCTTACCACATATGCTCTTTGGAAACATTGGACCCATGAGGTCTATGTGTAAGAGCTATAAAACTCGAGAGGTAGACATCACATTAAAAAATTTATGTGGATATTTTATTCGTTTACCTATGTGTCAAATATCACATATGCATGAGGTAGTCAACTTAAAACGCAGTAGGTCACGAACGAGTTCATTCCTAGCAATTTTTTCATGATTTATAAAGCACACGTGACCTAACTTCTTGTACCAAATATCCACCATGTATTCCTTAGAACTATTGCAAATAACCTTAGGAGAAGTATTGAAGAAATAAAAATTCTCCATAAGTTTGAGTGTCCTTCCGAAATGCATTTACCCTTATTATTAAGAACTTGGTATTCGTTAATGCTGAAAAGCATATTGTAATGAACGTCACACATTTGGATTATGTTAAGTAAGTTATCCTTCAATAATTCCACCTAAAGGATGATTTCTAACCTTGAAAACCCAACGATATCAATTGTAATCTTTCCCAATACACTAGATATACTCTTACTCCCAAAAGTGATTGTACCACTTTTGTCTTCAACGATCTTTGAAAATAATAACTCATCACCATTCATATGCCTAAAACACCCACTATCAAAATACCATTATAGAGCCTCTTGTGCAACTAAATTCGTGTGTATGTCAAACATTTTGTTTCTTTTTTTTTGGCTCAAATAGATTTTTGCGGACTTGGTTTTCACATTCTTACAAAAATCATTAGAATTAAGTTTAACATTTCCAAATTTTCAATATTTTTAATGTTAGGAAAAATAGGTTTATATTTCTCGAAAGGGTATCTAATTCAAGCTTTAACAGATGAACCTCATCAACATTGGAACCACGGGGTTCTTAGTCGTATTGGTGGTTTTATGAAGACTAAAACAGCACTCCTTCAAATGTCCCTTCTTTTTGCAAATTGTGCAATTAAACGCAAACATTTTTGAATTTTTCATATGATGCTTAGATAAATTTTTCTTCTCTCTTTATGGAAGAGACTTTTGGGGAATTTGAGTATCATTAGAATATTTAACAACGTGGTTTTTGATTTCTAATTGGATGCATTTTCAAATTTATTGTATCCAATACCGCTTTTGTCATTAGAAGATTGGAGGTGAGATTAAAGAATTTTTCTAAACTTTTTTAATCCTTCGTCCCAATTTACCTTTATACTTTTAACGGAGAGAAGAGTATTTTAAAGAGAGATGATCTTTTCATTTAAAGAATTATTAGAATTTTTACATTCTTCTAATTTGGTTTGCAAAAACTATATTCTTTCTTCCAAATCAATTTTATCTCTCTCTCTCTCTCTCTATATATATATATATATATATATATATATATATATAGCTTCCAAATCAATTTCCTCTCTCTCTATCAGAGAGAGAGAGAGAAAGGAAATTTTCATTTAAAGTTGGCATTTGAGTGATCGAGGTGGAAACCAAGCGTCCGTATAATACGCTAATCGTTGTTATCGGCTTTCAACCGTAATACAAAAACCTAAACTTTAACTACACTCTTGCGGAGTATAGTGGCTAGTCTGGGTATCGAATCCTCGGGGAACTAGGACGAGTGAACGTGATGACAAAGGTAAGACTATTAACCCCAACTTGACTCTAAAAAGAAACAAAAAGATGATTGAGATGGAAAATAACTAATTACCTAAATGCAAACTAGATTAAACTACTAAATTAACTACGTGAGCAAAATTAACTAACTAAGAATGACTTAATAAGAATGAAGGGAAAATAGGTTGGGAATACAATCCCCCAAACCCTAGTAAATTTATTGTATAGAATGCTAGAATTTCTAATAAGAAATTTAATTGAACACGGTCTTTAGTACTCCCAAGCATTACATATATGAGTTTCAAGCTCGCATCGTACATAATCAAAGGATGAGTAAAGAAGTGTCGCAATAGCTACACGCGCATCACATCCTTCAACACCACGTGTTGATACCAAATTTAATCTGCTGACATGGAGCAATCGTATGAAGACACGTGGCTATCTACATGGCAACAACCAACATCCCCGAGGAACCCACGCGCTCCGAGGAACAAGACTACAACGAGGAAGACTAGTTCCCCGAGGAACTCACAAGCTCCGAGGAAAAATGCCTCTCCGAGGAACTCTTGAGTACCGAAAAGCTTAGGCGGTCCGAGCAACTCAGGTGGTCCGAGCTGCACCTCGAAGCAGGATACCAACAGTTTAAATGCTCATTAAATGCTTATCATTTGGACGCACACGCAAAGAGGACATTAAATGTATTACCCTTTCATATGTATATCATTTAATGTATTACCCTTTCACATGACAGCCTCGAGGCTATAAATACATTGTACGATCCTCATTGTAAAGGGATCTGGACCCGAAATCCAGAAGGGAGTTTCTTGATAGAATTCACAAATCGAGAATTCCCAAACACTCAGCAATAAAGCAACAGTGGACGTAGGCCATTCTTATAAGGCTGAACCACTTTAAAATTCTTTGTCTCATTTATTTATCTGTGATTGAATTATTAGAGTGATCTAATTTTTTACATCAACAGATTGGTGTCGTCTGTGGGAAACGACTGATAATATCATTTTTCATCAAAAAATAATCCATTACCAATGGCTGATATTCCTGAATCTAGCAATCGAAACGCTGGAACCCCTCCAAATCCATTTGCTCCACCAATTATTCAAGATCTGACCGGAATAATGGCAAATCTGGCTCAGGGCCAGACCGTCATATAAGAAACCATGCGACAACTCATCCAAACCCTCCATGGCGGTGCATCAGCCCATTCCGGACCACAGAGCATTCAAAGAAATACCCGTGTGCCTTCTTTGTGTACTAGGCGTACTAATTCATATCGCAATGAGGAATCTGAAGATTTTTCTTATCAACCTGGGCAAACTTCGTCAGTGCGAGCCACAGATACTGAACAACGTGTCACCCTCTCCCCAGAAAGGACCAGCGCATTGGAAAGATTAAGTAGGGTTTCTCCTTTCGATCGATTAGGCTCTAGGAGGAATAAAAGTCCTCTTAATGCAACATCGAGTAACTTTTGATGACCATCAGATTTAAGGGAAGGATCTGCCCAGTCGCGATCAGCTGCTCGTCAAGATAGATCCTATGACCGACCAGCTGCTCGTCAAGATAAATCCCAGGAAGCCACTTTAACGCGATCAGTTGCTCGAGCCAATAGGTCCGAGAAAGGAAATGATGCATGGAAAGGATCTATTCAGAGGCTGGAGGATAGATTAGGGGAAATGTCTAAGGCCAAGAACCCTCTACAACGAACCTTCGTTCGAGGAACACCTTTTGTCCAGGATATTGTTGATTTTCCAACACCATCAAAGTTCAAAGCACCTGTTGTGACTCCCAAGTATGATGGGAAGACTGACCCTGTCCTTCATATAGAACAATACCATGCTGCAGCCGACATCTATGCTGTCCCAGATGAGATGAGATGCAGAGCATTCTCGAGAACACTTACCGGATCTGCTCAAATATGGTATAATAGTCTTCCTCGGGGTAAGATTTTAACTTTTCTTCAACTGGACGAGCTATTCATTGGGAATTTCTATTTTGGACAAAAGCCAGTTAAACGAGTAGCACATTTGTCAAGTGTTAGACAAAAAGCTGGTGAGAGTACCATAGATTATATAACTCGTTTTAATAACGAAAAACTCGAAGTCATTTATTATGAAGAGAAGACAGCGATTACTGCTTTGATGAGTGGACTACTGCCAAACAAGTTGTACTACACTTTGGCCAAAGATCCACCTCGGACCATGGCAGACCTGATGGGAAAAGAATCCAAGATTATGAATGCCGAGGAGGCTATGTCTTCAAAGAAGAATATGGACGCGAAAGAAACCAAGGTGGAAGGTGATAAAGCTAAGAAGAAAGAACATAAGAACAATGGTGGTGACAAACAATCCAAAAATAAGTCGTCATGGGAGGTTTTGAGGAAATTTGATAATTACACACCTTTGAAAGTAAATATCAACCACGTCCTGGAAGAAATTAAGAACAGTAAGGAGTTAAACTGGCCAAAGAAAATGAAGGCAGACCCTGACACGAGGAATAGGGAAAAATATTGCGAGTTCCACAAGGATCATGGCCATATGACCAAAAATTGCATAGCTCTTCAGAATGAGAATGAAACACTTATCCGACGAGGAAAGCTATCAAAGTACGTTGATCGGGGAGGCGAAAGAAGAAACAATGACCGAACTAGAGAGAGGTCTAGATCTCCTCGTCGAGCAGAGGAAAACAAGAAGAGAAACCATGAAATTGATCCAGAGGACGACCCCGATCTTCCCAAGAAACCAAAGGATGCCAGAACGAGAGGTATTTTCAATACGCTTTGGGTCATTTGATTGTAATGTTATTACAGGAGGAGATGCAGGAGGAGGAGACCTTACTGCAGAAAGAAAAGCTTACC
The DNA here is from genome assembly GCA_949130495.1 of Sambucus nigra. NCBI lineage: Eukaryota > Viridiplantae > Streptophyta > Magnoliopsida > Dipsacales > Adoxaceae > Sambucus > Sambucus nigra. The sequence goes on along the minus strand of OX422215.1, from coordinate 481,578,778 downwards.
TCGGTGAGGCCCAAGCTTGCTCGTACATTCAGCGAATAAATCTAACTGAGGAAGATCGTCCGAGAAAGGTGAACAAGGAGAAATTGGTTATCGGTTTTTCAAAAAATGACCTTGCAGGTGTTTTATATCCTCATGAAGACCCACTGGTGATCAAAATGAGAATGAAGGAGGTCATGATTTCAAGAGTGCTGGTCGACAATGGTAGCTCGACAGACATCATGTTCTACTCGTGTTTTGATAGTTTGAATCTAAAGCTATCTCAACTGGAGACTTACCACAGACCCCTCATCGGTTTTGCTGGCGAGAAAGTATTTCCACTTGGGACGATCAAGTTGGATATATTCATTGGTACGTGGCCTGCTTGTCAGACAGAAAGAATACATTTCTTTGTGATGGACAAAAATGTCCAATCATCGTACAATATCATCATGGGAAGAGTAGGATTGAAGAAGTTCGAGGTTGTGCCATCTACAGTACATCAGTGCCTAAAATTTCCAACAAACTTTGGAGTAGGAGTTGTGAAAGGTGATCAAAAAGTAACTCGGGAATGCTATTATTCATCCGCCGAGCAAGAAGAACTGGAAGAATCAAACAAAAAGACCACCACTTATCAAGTGGATGAAGGTGCAAAAATTGAAACATTGGATCCTCGAGATGAGTCGCAACTCGTGAAGGGTCAAGTGGTGGAAGCTACTGAAAACATCATTCTGGGCGACGAGCACCCTGAGTGAACTACTCAAATAGGTTCATCGTTGGAAGCCTCATTAAAACAGGAGTTGATAACTTTCCTTAGAAGCAGAAGACAAACTTTTGCGTGGAGTCACGAAGATATGCCTGGGATAGACCCAAATTTCTTATGTTACGAGCTCAATGTGAATAAATAGAGATCAAGCCTATGAAGAAGAGAAGAAGAGTATTCAGTCCCGAGAAGAATCAAGCTATACAAGAGGAAGTCGAGAAGCTCCAGAATGCTTGTTTCATTGAAGATGTTAAATATCCAGATTGGTTAGCCAATGTGGTGATGGTAAAGAAGAAAAACAACAAATGGAGGATGTGTGTAGACTTCACCGACCTCAACAAAGCATGCCCAAAGGATCATTTTACATTGCCCCGAATTGATCAACTAGTCGATGCTACCTCGGGACACGAGCTGCTGAGCTTCATGGATGCTTATTCTGGTTACAACCAGATTAAAATGAAACCTGAAGACAGGGAGAGTACTTCTTTCATTACCCCTAGGGGAACTTATTGTTATAATGTTATGCCTTTTGGTTTGAAAAATGCAGGTGCGACATATTAGAGGCTGATGAACAATGTCTTTGCTGAACAAATCAGTGACAATATGGAAGTCTATGTTGACGATATGCTGACGAAAAGCAAGAAAGTTGCCGATCATCTAGTTGACTTAAGTCAGACTTTTGATCAACTAAATAAATATCAAATGAAGCTGAACCCGACGAAGTGCATATTTGGAGTACGAGAAGGCATGTTCCTCGGGTACATTGTCAATCAACGAGGCATTGAAGCAAATCCTGAAAAGATCAAAGCTCTATTAGGGCTGCGATCTCCAACAACGAAGAAGGAAGTACAGAGTCTCACGGGATGAGTAGCAGCACTCAACAGATTTGTGTCACGAGCAACTGATAGATGTCTCCCATTTTTCAAAACACTCAGAAAGACTTTTGAGTGGAATGATGAATGCGAGAAGGCTTTTCAAGACTTGAAGAGATACTTGGGAGCACCTCCACTGTTGTCCAGGCCAGTGATGGGAGAAAAATTGTACTTGTACCTTACAGTGTCCGAGAATGCAGTTAGCTCGGCATTGATCAGAGTGGAGAATGGAGTACAAAATCCAATTTACTACACAAGTAAGGCCTTATGAGGAGCAGAGATCAGATATCCAAGGCTGGAGAAATTGGCACTAGCGTTGATTGAGGCGAGTAGGAGAATGAGGCCATATTTCCAGGCTCATACCATAGTAGTATATACTGATGTGGCATTGAGGAAAGCCCTGCATAAGCTGAAAAAATCAGGAAGATTAATGTACTGGGCAATAGAGCTCGGTGAATATGATATAGTCTATGAACCCAGATCATCGCTTAAAGGACAGGCTGTAGCAGATTTTATAGCGGAGTTCACCTATCCTGATAGCTCCAAGGAACAAAAGTTACTCGTTGATCAACCTATGGATGTTACAGGATCAACAAACACAGGCTCAGACCAATTTCGATTGGTAAAAGGGCGTGTGGATGTTACAGGATGTGACGCAGAGATAGTTGTGAGGACTCCAGACGAGAAACAAGAGTTGCTCGTTGATCAACCTGTGGATGTTACAGGATCAACAAACACTAGCTCAGACCAATTCCGATTGGTAAAAGGGCAAGTGGATGTTACAAGATCATTGACTTCGGGCTCAGACCAACTCCGGTTGGTAAAAGGGAAAGAAAAAATGATCGACGAAGAGCAAGAAAAATCCGAGGAGGAAAGGAAGCAACAAATATTTCACCGAGGAACTCTAACTGACCAGAAATTTGAAGACGAGTTACCTATATGGAGACTATATGTAGATGGCTCATCTTGCACTGCAAGATGCGACGCGGGGATAGTTTTGAGCACTCTGGATGAGGTCGATATGGAATACGCCTTGCGTTTCCAATTCAAAGCTTCCAACAATGAGGCTGAGTATGAAGCCATGATTGCAGGACTTGGTTTAGCAAAAATTATGGAGGCGCAGCAGGTCATTGTTTTCAGTGATTCTCAATTGAACATAAACCAAATGATGGGAGTATATGCAGTTAGAGGAGAATTAATGATCAGATATCATGCAAAGGCAAAGGAGCTGGTGTCAGAATTTGCCGCTATTCAGCTGGTTAGAATACCAAGAATGGAGAATGCGAGAGCAGACGCCCTAGCTCGACTAGCATCAGCTACTCGTACCGAGCTACGACGAACAATCCCAATTGAAGTGTTAGCTGATCGGAGCATAGATGAAGATCTGACGATGAACTTTATCACCCTTGATTTAGGATCATCTAGGATGGATTCCATCAGGGCGTATATCGAGGAGGGAGAATTGCCAATTGACAAGCTTGCTGCCAAAAAATTGAAGTTTAAAGCTGCTCGGTATGTATTAACTAATGGTGTTTTATATAGACGAGGAATTATGGCAGGTTTGCAGAGATGTGTACATCCCTCCGAGGTGAAAGAATTAATTGAAGAGATCCACGAAGGGTCTTGTGGAGCACATGTAGCAGGTCGGACGCTTTTACAAAGGGTGATGATGCAAGGATACTATTGGCCGACGATGAGGGTTGATTGCATAGCCTACGCCAAGAAGTGTGACAAGTGCCAGCGATTTTCCTCCATCCGAAGAACTCCACAAGCATTGTTGACACCCATAACTTCCCCTTAGCCATTTTCCATGTGGGGAATTGACTTGGTTGGGCCACTGCCAACGACCCGAGGAAGGTTCAAGTACCTCATCGTCGCAGTGGATTATTTTACTAAATGGGTAGAAGCTGAGCCACTCATTGACATGACGTACGAGAAGGTGTACCAATTTTTTTGGAAGAACATCATTTGTCGATATGGTCTACCTCATGCCTTCATCACAGACCATGGAACACAATTTTATAATGAGGAGTTTGCCGCCTATTGTCATCAATCAAATATTCTGAAGGTCCACTCAGCACCAGGCCATCCTCAAAGCAATGGACAAACTGAAGTGACAAACAGAACGCTGCTAAATGGCTTGAAGAAAAGGTTGGATGATGCAAAATCAAACTGGATCAACGAGTTACAATCAGTACTTAAGGCTTACCGCACTACTCATCGAGTAGCAACTGGAGAATCACCATACATACTGGCGTTTGGAAGTGAAGCCGTCATACCTGCCGAGTTGGGCCTTCCAACACACAGGGTACTGAATTTCAATTCCCCTGTCAGCGACTTAATGAAAAGACTGGATTTAGACATGCTCGAGGAAGTTAGAGAAGAAGCAGCCATTAGAAATGCTGCTTACCAGCAGCGAACAACTTTGTTCTACAACAAAAGGGTGAAGAAGTGCGACCTGAAAGAAGGAGACTATGTGTTGAAGAAAGTAATTCAAAAACACAATAAGCTGGAAGCAAATTGGCATGGACCATACTGAGTTACAGAAGTTGTTCGACCAGGAACTTATCGAATAGCAACTTTAGAAGGCGAGGAGTTCAAGAATGCATGGAACGCAGAGCACCTACGCAAGTATTATCAGTGATGTATATGTAACACAGTTCCATCATTATGAATAAAATGAAGATATTCTGCCAAAGTTCTTCCTTTTATTGAGAATTTTAAGGAGAATACTAGTGTTACACACTACTCGGCAAAGCTCAGACTGCTCAGCAGCAAAATATTCCTAAAAATTCCAACCTCGGTTGGTTAGGAAACAAAATATTCCTAAAAATGCCAACTTAGGTTGGTTAGGAAACAAAATATTCCTAAAAATGCCAACCTCGGTTGGTTAGGAAACAAAATATTCCTAAATATGCCAACCTGTTTGGCTAGGAAACGAATATTCCTAAAAATGCCAACTTCGGTTGGTTAGGAAATAAAATATTCCTAAAAATGCCAACCTCGGTTGGTTAGGAAACGAAATATTCCTAAAAATGCCAACCTATTTGGCTAGGAAACGAAATATTCCTAAAATGCCAACCTGTTTGGCTAGGAAACAAAATATTCCTAAAAATGCCAACCTGTTTGGCTAGGAAACAACATATTCTCGCAAATGCCAACTTATGTTGGTCGGGAGGTAAGATTATTCCAGAAGGTGCAAAAGTTGCTAACTATGACGGGTCGGGGATAAAAACCCACCAACTATAGTTGGTCGACAAAGAAAATTTATCGACCTTGGTTGGTCGGAAACATTTAAGATAAAAGTCTACTAACTATGGATGGTCGGAGATAAAAACCCATCATCTGTAGTTAGTCGACAATCAAAATTTACCGATCTTGTCGGAAACATTTTATGGACTGACTATAGCTGGTAGGGATAAAAACCCACTAACTGTAGTTGGTCGACATGGAGAATCTAACAACCTTGGTTGGTTAGAAACATTTTAAACAACATTTTTATACTCGTTACTTTATTATTAAGTGATCGAGCAACAATATTGATACTTGTAACTTTTTAATTATTACTGAGTTGGTCGACAAACAACACAATATTGTTATCTTTTTAACAGATATGCATAAATATAAAGTGTTTGATAAATATAAGACAATAGCAATCAAGATTTGCAAAAATGAAAGTCTTTCATTGAATTCAAAATAAATTACATTGATAATGAAATTACAGTTACATTGATATGTATACTAACTATTACATCAAAAATTCCTATTCTACTGGTCTCTTCCCCTCTGCTTTTGACACGGGTTCCTCGCCAGCAGGCGGATCATTTAAAGACAGAGGAGAATTGATGAAATTAAGATCTTTCAACATCCTTGTATTCATCACGGATGGTCGATCTAAAAGATGCTCGGGACGAGATACCTCGATTTGAGAATGTAAACTGTAGTCACCGAGATACTTCAAAATTAAGCTTCGAGGAATGGCCCGAGCAGGGATCCAATCCATGTCCAAATTGTATGGTGGCACAGCTAAGTCGAGCAACCCGGGATCATGATAGTCCCACAAATAATGACCTTGTTCGAGCTTCAACACACCTAAGGCATTCAGCCAGCCTTGCTTGTATCCCTCATTGTTGGTATTCTAGATACGATCGTCCAAGTGGAATAGTGCTTCGTTGTATCTAGCCATCCAGAACTCCCTGGGCTGTTTGTGGAATTGATATGTTAGCCTTTCTAGCTGCTCGTGGAGATTCTTGATGAAAATCTCCTTATTTTCCAAGATTGACTTCTGCGCACAGAGCTGTTTTTCCAGGTCCCTAATCTTCTTTTACATATCAGAAAATGCCTGGTTCTTCGCCATTAGTTGGAAGGCCTGGTTCTCTAAGGTAGATTGAGTCCTCTGTTCCTCGATAAGAACCCGAGATGCTCTTTCTCGTCCCCGAGGAGCTCTTGCTTAACCGCGAGAAGATAAAGAGGTGCCAGAGCTCCTCAAAGTCTCCAACTCTTCCCTCAACTTGGCGTTCTCAACCTCTAAGAATGAAAATCCCTCATCGATCACTGGGATCAAGGCACTAGAAGTGGAGGCTACAGACTTCAGTTGTGACAGCTCCTTTTGCAGGTTATTGTTTTCCTTTTCCAGCAACTCAGCAATTTGTCTACATTCTTCGACCTCGCCTCTCAAGGTTCTCTCCCTTACATCGTACCCAGCAAAAAGCTTCTCATAGCCCTTGTCAGCCATGATCAGGTTGTACTTCTTTTCGTACCCCTCATGCAACAGTGCAGTTGATTCCTTGTATTGATTCTGAAGGTCTTCGAGGGTACACTGGAGATCCTCGATCATTTCATAGTAAGCCACATTATTGTCCACTGCTCGGTCAAGTAGACACTTCAGGTATTGATATGCTTCAACTGCTTATTCAGAAGCATCATGACCGAGGATGTCGACAACCTGTGCAGCACTCAGGTCTGTGTGACCAGCCTTAAAGTACTCATTGCATTGTTGCAGAAACTTTGTGTCATGGGCAGATAGCAGTTCCATCCTGGCCAGAAACTAGCAGAGAAAGAAGAGAAATCATCAATAAGAAGAATAAGCAGAGTATGAATGAAAGATAGACAACATTACGCAAAAAGTTCAAGTTTTATTAGATCATAATTCAGAGTTACATCTTCTGAGTTACATTTGATAAAGAGAAACAAAATAAAGAGAAATCCGAACAACACTAAACCTTTTCCTTATCTCCAAAAACCTTCTCGGGAGGCTGGGATGAAGAGGTAGGTTGCTCGGAGGGAAGAGATGGTTGCTCGGGTAGAGTAGGCAGTTGCTCGGAGGAGGAAACGATGTGTTGATTTTCCTCGGCAGCAGGATGGATGGTTAGGGCATTATCTCCCATCACCATTTAAGACTCTTCAGAGGTAGCTTCGTCCTCTTCTAACTCTTATGGAGTTGGAGGGGGACCAGGGATATGTCTCTGGAAGAGCTCAGAAGACTCGTCGACCTTCATCTCCTGAAGGGCAGCAACCCATCCATCCCTAAAATATTTGAGACCGCCATAGTCCACTTGCGACACCATGGCGGCCAACCCCTTGTTCCACCCCTTGTCCCAGCCAGAGATGAAGGACTTCTTCACAGCCATCTTCCTCTTGGTATTCTCCAAGGCAAGCTTTTCGGACAGCAAGTCATCAGCAGCTTTCAGTTTTTGCTCAGCTTCCTCCTTCTGCCGACCTACTTCCCGAAGTTGAGCCAACTCCTCCTCGGCAGCCTTGAGTTTATCTTTAAACTCTCCTGCAGTTTTGAGCTTCTCTTCAAGCTCCTTATTTGCCTTCTCCGAGGCATTTATTCTCTTCTCCAACTCCTTGGAAGCATCAACAGCCCGAGCTTTTTCTTGCTCGGAGGAGGCAAGCTTCTTCTCCCAGACAGCTTTGTCATCATCATATTTCTGGTGAGAATCTTCCAGAGACTTAGTAGCTTCTTCCAGAGCTCCCTCCACACTGGAAGAGGAGCAAGAAGCCTTAATCGCTTCATCCTTCTTCAGGATTATGTTGAATCAGCTCGTCAACTGTGAACAGAAAAAGAAAGCAAGTTAGAAACAGAAATAACAAAGGAAATATAAAAAATTCAAAGTAAAGAGACTTACAGAAGCAAGGTGACGAGCAGCTAGTGAGGTGACCATGTCCCGAGTAAGGTTTTCTTCAGTACCTTGGACCTAGGTAATGATCGAGGACTCATGGCAGAGCTCGGGGGAACAAAAGTTGGAACCCCAGTTCCAGTAACTGGGGGCTGAGTAATGGTATCAGCCAAATTGATTGAGGAGCTCTTCTTCACCCTCCTCGAGGGAACAGGTACAGATTCAACCAAGGAAGAACCCTTGGTCGGTGATATCACAATCACCTCTCCAGGAGCAGCAGACCTGCTCGAAGCCACTGCGGGCTTCTCGGCAACTTTAACAGGAGTAGTTGGAGGAGCTGCATCAGTCTTCTTCGTCCCCTCCCTTGGGACATCAATTCTACTCCTTTTTACCTCCCCAGAACCGGAGGCAGTTTTATCAAACAGGGTAGGAGGTCTTCTCTTCTTCATCCTTTCACTTAAAGGAATAGGGATTCAGGCGATGAGCTGGTGGAAGCTGGTACTGGCTCTGACTCACTTATCACTGGACGAGCAGTGAAAGAAGTGGTGTAACTCTTGTACTGGAGCAGATACGAATCCGACCTAATGTGATCGTCAGCAACACTCTTATGCAGACTCCAGATAAGTTTCAGATGTCTTACATTAACATCTGCTACCTTTGGGAACTTTCTTTTGTTATCAACTGCAAATAAATAAACATTGTTATCAGTAACACATTTTATCAAACACAAAAGAAACATGATTTCAAAATAAATAAAATAAAATAAAAATAACCTATCCCATTGCCATAAGGAGGGCATCTAGGACCCTGATAAACCTCATCTCCAGCTAATGGAGGGTGTTGCCAATTTTTATGACAACCCCGTGTTCAAAATAATCCCTATTGGCATCAGGGAGATTGACTACTAAGGCTCTATTTAAAAATCTAGTTTTTAATTAAAAAATATTATCATTAACTGCCCATCTATAGCAGTACATGATTTCTGGAATTCTTATGCGAGTTCCATGGACTTGATTTAATCTATGCACCCCATTAACTATTCTCCATGTGTTGGGGGCTATTCTCGCAGGAACGACATCAAAATAATGACAGAATTCCAGACACAAGGGATTTGGTGGGAAAAAATCCACATTCAGCAATAAAAAGGCTGGGGAACCAATGTCCCTTAACCAAATTGAAATAATCAGAAGGCTCAGAAAACTCTTCCAAGACAACCCAAGAGGGAATGGAAAAATCAGAGCGAAATTTTTCAAGATACACAACAGAGTAAACCATGATGATGAATAAAAGAAATGAAGAAGAAAGAAGAAGATCTCACAGAAAAAAGAGTAGAGCTGTTGACAACGAACGATGGAAAATATGAACGCACAAGAGAGTAGGAAGAGACGACGTAAAACTCGAAGATAAAAATTTGAAAGGTAGAAGACGATGGGAGCATCTGTGAAGTTTAAATACCTTGCCTTGGGAAATGGTGAAGTAATGATTACAAAAAGGATGATTACGTTACCGGTGGCTAAAAAGATGAAAAGTAGCACGGGAATCAAAGTGGACAACAGCGTCTAAGAAAATGAAAAGTGACGCGGGAATCGAAGCATGCAGAAAAGTCCAAAAAATCATGATTCTACGAATTGGGAAGAAGAAATAAATACAAGGGAAATGCTCCTAAAAATCAGGAAGACTATTTAAAGCTACCATATTCCGAGAAAGAATGTTCCATACTCCTCAAATTTCGAACTATGAAATATTGGGGGCTTCTGTTGATACCAAATTTAATCTACTGACATGGAGCAATCATATGAAGACACGTGGCTATCTACATGGCAACAACCAACATCCCCGAGGAACCCACGTGCTCCGAGGAACAAGACTACAACGAGTAAGACTAGTTCCCCGAGGAACTCACAAGCTCCGAGGAACTCTTGAGTACCGAAAAGCTTAGGCGGTCCGAGCAACTCAGGCGGTCCGAGCTGCACCTCGAAGCAGGATACCAACAGTTTAACTGCTCAATAAATGCTTATCATTTGGACGCACACGCAAAGAGGGCATTAAATGTATTACCCTTTCATATGTATATCATTTAATGTATTACCCTTTCACATGACAGCCTCGAAGCTATAAATACATTGTACAATCCTCATTGTAAAGGGATCTGGACCCGGAATCCAGAAGGGAATTTCTTGATAGAATTAACAAATCGAGAATTCCCAAACACTCAGCAATAAAGCAATAGTGGACGTAGGCCATTCTTATAAGGCTGGACCACTTTAAAAAATTTCTTCTCATTTATTTATCTGTGATCTAATTTAGAGTGATCTAATAAGGCTGGACCACTTTAAAATTCTTCTTCTCATTTAGAGTGATCTAATTTTTTACATCAACACCACGGTTACCTAGGGTCAACCGAGGTAAAAAGGTCTATGATGGTTATGACAACTACACAACACAATTCATTCAAATTTCAATTCAAACCCTAGTTTCTACATGGCTAAATTACATTGGGTTGGATTCATGCACACCAACCCTTAGAAATATAGCCTAACATGGTGCAATTAATTAAAAACATGAATCCTAAGTTTCATGTAATTGAATCAATAAGAAAACTATCTCTAAGCATGTATAAATGAATTGAAAACCCAGAAAATAAATAAAGCATGTAAATAAATTAACTACAAGATTAAGAAAGAAAGCAACAAATTTTATTTAAAGAAAATTTGTAATTCAAACAATAAAAGTATCTACTTGATGGAGAATTGTTTTCTATGGTTCTAATCTACTCTCCTACCTTCCTCTCCATGAAAAACTATTCAAAACTATCTTTTCTAAGTCATTATAAAGATACAAATACGTTTTAGAAGAGTTTGTAACATAATAGGATTCTTTGGACCAATCAGCTTTCAAGTTGAATTTTGTGCATCAGGTACCTCGAACCAGTTCTGGATGTACCCCGAACCGGTTCCCCCCCGAACCAGTTCACCCTGTGGTTCTAGGGAACTTCCCGGAAATTCAACACTTAGAAATATTTTCATACTTTCTTCTTTTCTCTCTTAGATTTTTTCTCAACTTCAAATGATCATAACTCCTTAACCGTAGCTCGGATTTGGGTGCCATTTTTTCCAGTGTTATCGTTGTTCCGATATCTTCAACTTTCCAGTTTTCTCTACCTCTAGTATCAGGCTACAGAATTGAAAAAATGCCCTTGAACTTTCCTTCCTAGCCTTTCTTTCATTGTTTCGAATTCTCTTTCGCACCGCTTGCATACTTTACCTGTAAAACACATAAGAGAAATACAAAACAAGAAATACTTGCCAACGAAGGTTAGTATCATAATTAAGAGTTAAATAAAAATCAATTTCACCACTCGGGTTCACAAAGGTACCGAAATTAAGGGAATAAACATACAATATTTATGCCCGATCAAACCCCCCTAACTTAGAACTTTGCGCATCCCGAGCAATGTAAAAGAAAAAGAATAACGTCACAACTCTTCTAAACACTTTACTGGGATAGAATACCTTTTTTGCAGGCAAGAGATTGCATTTAGCTTATGCAATAAGTCATTAAACCCCAAGGTTACCCTAGTAGGACAAGTGTTGTCTCGTGAGGGTTTGCAATGAATATACCCACAAAATTCGACTTAGACTCAATGAAAAATCAAAATACTTAAAAATTGTACAATTTAAACCTTCCAAAAAATAGTCACCATAAATTCATATTCAAAAGAGTCTCAAGTTGTCGTGTGTGTGTGCGAAGCCAAAAATCGAACCGTTAATTTCCACCTATTGATCATTACGTTACTTTCCGAAAATTCGCTTTGATTTCAAAATCTCACCGAATACACTCACAAACGAATCACTCGAAAGTGTGGCTATTCTCTCGGTATGCATGATTTATAAGAGTAAATGTAATAAAACGCAAGTTCACGCACACAATTACGAAAGACGGAATTATTTAGTTAAATGATCTCTTCATCGGATTACGGTAATTGGAAATGGGAAACATCGCCTCAAATTCACACCATTTAATCTCTCATATTATCTTTTTGTATCTTAGCTCTCCACGCGGTAATCAATTTCGCAATTCAAACTCGGTAGGACTTTTCAGGTTAAAGGTGTATTGGGTAACATGGGAATGGTTGGGAACTTCGGAATTGGAAAAGTTTTCTTACGATGTCCCTTAGTGCTTTTTCGGGCATTTGCTCATTTTTTTCTTCTTTTTCTCTACTTGCTATTTCTATTGAGCATTTTTCTACTATTTTTTTTCTTACCCCTTTTTATTTCACTATTTGGACTTACTTGATGACATTACTAATTTTCATAATTCCGGGCTACTTGTGTTTTTTGGGTTACCAAACGAAAAGGAAAAATTTTATTCGGATCAATTGGGTTATCAAAAGGATAATTTTTCATATTTTTTTATGGCTAATATTCTTGGGTAACAAACGATGGCCTACTTCATTGCCCGAATTACTTATTAATTTACCATATGCGTCTCGAGATTAATTTAATTTACAGATTTGTAGCGCGCTTTTCTTTTTTTGTCAAGAAAACATTCCATTTCCCATAACCGATCAAACAAGGGTATTGAGATCATCAATGACTTATTTAAAATGCTGAATTAGAACTATGAGTTAACCATTAACTCGGATTGATTTAAAAACTAACAAAGATCGATAGGCTCAAAATCTCACCGGGCTTTGTTAATCTCCACACTTATTCGTTAAGTCGTCAATTTTCGCACAATTTCTATCTTTGGTCAATTTCGGCTTAGTGCAATAGAGATTTTACAATTTGAGACTTCAAATAGAATAAAAGTGATATGTTTGAAAAATTTTAATTCCAATTTTTATTTATTTTGAAGCAAAAATATTTTTGGATTTTTCAAAATTTTTTAATTTTTTTTTTTTTGGCATTTTAAAGATTTGTGAAGTTTTAGAAAGACGCACTTATCACCCCCCCACCCCTAACTTAGACTTTTGCATTGTCCTCAATCAAAAGGACTAAAATCTAATGAAGAAAAAGAATAAGTGCAACAAATCAAACAAGCAAATTATCAAAATGCACCAAGACACTATACGACACTCATACATGACTCAAAAATACAACAAAAATCACTCCATATGCGTTGGGGGTGCGATGACCTCTCATTTCTCTCCACAAATCACCCAACCCCTTACACGGGATCCGTTGCTCTCCTATTCTCTCCACCAATAACCGAAATAAGTTGGGCCCTTGCCCATAAATAAAGTAAAGACTGGGAGACTCATCGTGATTAATCAAAAAAGGATCCTCATGATGCGTACTACGTGGGTTGGGCTCTAAGTCAGACGAGACTTGAGTCTTATCTTCAATTACCTCCGAGGACTCAAGTTGCATGGGTGGATGGTCATTACGAAGAAACTCATCAATTTTATCTTTCCACTCGCTCTCTCCTATATGACTCCATAAGTCCAATAGAGATTGGACTTCGTCGTTAAGGCTCTCATCCACCTGCCTGAATTCTCTCTCAAATTCCGCTAGGATCAACTCCTCTAGCTCTCTTTCTTGCTTTGTTTCCACTTCCTTCCTTCCTCACTCCATCTCAAAATTATTAGGTGGTGTGTGTGGGTAGCAATCGAGGATAAAATTATATATTGTGTCTCGCCATTTGCTTTCCTCTAAGCACTCATAAAAACCTCTCTCGATAACCTCTAAATTGTCGCTCTCTCTCACTCTCAAGGACTCACTCACAATCTTCATTTCAGTTACTATGCATACCTCCCCTACCCTTCGCTCTCACCTGATGTAACAAGGCATACCCCTATCGGCTCTCGTGTGTGGGTCCTCCCATGCTCGTGTGCTGCCTCTAAACGATTCGTCTTTCACGATTCTCCTTTGTCACCCTCGTTCTTGATATTATTAAAAATATTTGTCTCGAGGGTCATGTTCCCAAATATTAATTGCATTCGCCCACTCCGAGTATTGATGAGTGCATTAGTTGTAGCTAAGAATGGGCGACCAAGGATAACGGGAACATGATTGCTGATGAGAATGGAGGGCTCCTCGTCCCAAATGACAAAATCCACAGAAAAGTAGAAAGTGTCTATTTGGAAAATCACATCCTCAACGATTCCCCGAGGTTTCTTCACAGAACAATCCGCGAGCTGGAGAGTCATATTTGTGGGCTTAAGGGCTCCCAAAATCTAGTTTCTTATAGATGGAATAGGGTAGAATGTTAACACTCGCCCCTAACTCTATTAGCGCCCATTCAATTCGGTTATTTCCCATGATGCACAAGATGGTGGGTGCACCCGGATCTTTATACTTTAACGGAAGGTCACTCGATAAAACTGAACTGACATTCTGGCCTAAAAAGACGTTCTTATTTACCTTTAGCGTGTGTTTCATCATGAGTAAGTCCTTAATGAACTTAGCGTATACGGGAATTTTCTGTATAGTCTCAAGAAAAGGTAAATTAATCTTTACTTGCTTGAGGATGTCTAAAGCATCATCTCTAGAAGTCTCTTTGGAGTGCGGGACCAACCGTTAAGGGTATGGGGCAGTGGTGGGGGGTTTCACCATGACCTTGGGTCCGCCAGTGTTATCTTTTTTATCACTCTCAATTAAAGGGGCATCTTTGGCATCTTTCGTGCTGGGCGAAACTTCCTTATTTTTAGGTACGTATTGTGAGGGAGTTGACAAGTTAACTACTCTTCCACTACGTAGAGTGGTAATTATGCTACGTTGCTCAGGATGGTCATGGGGTGTGGAGCTAACACTATTTTGACCTTAGAGAGGTCTTTGGCCTTGGGCAGGAAACTTTCCCTTATCCTTGATACTCAACGATGATTGCATCTTTGAAATAGTCACATTTACGTCGTTGATCATGTGCTCATGTCTAGCAGTGGTTGCATTCTGGGCAGTGATGAATTGGTTTATCTTATCCTCGAGATTTCTCCGCGGTGGCGTGATATATAGCCCTGGAGGTGGTGGTGATTGCACATGTCCCTACATGTGTGGTGTTTGTGGAAAGTGTGATGGTGGGGGAGGGGTAACATGTGAATTAGGATTCATCGCAGCATTTTGATGCCCATAACTAAAACCAGGATGGTTTTTCCATGAAGGATTGTAAGAATTCCCGTGCGGTGCACCGAAATTACCCTTAAATCCTCCTACACTACTCACTTGCTCTTGAAGCATAACTTTGTAGGTAGGTATCATCGGGCATTCTTCTATTAAATCTTTCGCCTCATAAACATCACACACCTTCTCAATAGGTTTGGGATGGATCCAGTTGGTCCTCTTGCACATATCTCAAGTACTTCCCGTATTCCTTTCTCAAGGAGATCGAGTCGACTGACCATCATAGTATCCTTTTCTACGTGAAATAGGTCGGCTGTCGATGGAGTGGTGGTCATTTGGCGCATTTGATTATGAGCACTAGGGTCAGATGTATCCCATGCTTGGGTAGTCTCGGCGACATACCTCAAGTGAAGATCAGCATTGTTGGCGTCTAGGTCGATAAAGGGACCATCACACATGGTTTTAACGAGTTGTTTGGAATTTATATTCAGCCCATTATGGAAGAAGGAAAGATTTGAAATTTATCAAATCCATGATGAGGGCACGAAGTGATTAACTCATTAAAATGCTCGTAACATCGATCAAACGACTCACTTTCTGATTGTCGGAAGGTTTGAATTTAAGCCTTGATTGAGTTCGTTCGATGTGGAGGAAAGAATTTCTTAACGAATTTAGATTGTAACTCGTTCTATGATGCAATCGAGTTTGGAGGTAAAGACTATAGCCAGGTCTTAGCCTTGTCCTTTAACGAGAATGGGAAGAGTTTGAGGCGGATCACAACTTTTGTGCAAGTTTGATCACTGAGGGTCTCGCACGCCTCCTCAAATTCCCGAATGTGGAGATATGGATTTTTTGATTCCATTCCATGGTAGTTGGGAAGTATTTGGATCATCCTGTTCCTAAAGAGAAATTTCCCTGCATTATACGGGAGTAAAATGCATCCCGGAGTGACATTTCACTCGGGATATACGATTTCGCTCAAAGGGTGATACGTGACCTCTTCCTCACCTGCGGCTACACTACCGTGTTGTGACATGGCTCTCTCACTTGATGACTCTGTATCTTCACTTGTTATACTTGGAGCGTGCTTTGTGGTGTGTCCTAAGAGGGATGTCGGAGTGCTACTTGCAATTGAGTGTGGAGGTGTAGGAGGTGGAACCCAGAATTGTGGAACGTTTGGAGTGTGAGGGATATCGGGGTCGTACTCAACTATCGGGTTTTCGTGAATGCTGTTTGGAGTATTTTGGGGAGTTAGAGTGAGTTCAGAATTTTGCATTAACAGGCTTTTGAGAGATGAAGTATCTTTTTGTGCTTTTTGAATTTTTTTTTATCGGTCGAAGTTTTAGTTTAGCAGAATCTAACCTACATCTACATACTGCCCCGACAACGGTGCCATTTTGATCGAGGTGGAAACCGAGCGTCCGTGTAATACGCTAATCGTTGTTATCGGCTTCCATACGAAATACAAAAACCTAAACTTTAACTACACTCTTGCGAAGTATAGTGTTTAATCTGGGTATCAAATCCTCAAGGAACTAGGACGAGTGAACATGATGACAAAGGTAAGACTATTAACCCTAACTTGACTCTAAAAAGAAATAGAAATATGATTGAGATTGGAAATAACTAATTAACTAAATGCAAACTAGATTAAACTACTAAATTAACTATGTGAACAAAATTAACAAACTAAGAATGACTTAATAAGAATGAAGGGAAAATAGGTTGGGAATATAATCCCCCAGACCCTAGTAAATTTACCATATAGAATGCTAGAATTTTGAATTAGAAATTTAATTGAACACGGTCTTTAGTACTCCCAAGCATTAAATATATGAGGTTCAATCCCGCATCATACATAATCAAAGGATGAGTAAAGCAGTGTCATAATAGCTACACACGCATCACATCCTTAAACACCACGGTTACCTAGGGTCAACCGAGGTAAAAAGGTCTATGATGGTTGTGACAACTACACAACATAATTCATTCAAATTTCAATTCAAACCCTAGTTTCTACATGGCTAAATTACATCGGGTTGGATTCATGCACACCAACCCTTATAAATATAGCCTAACATGGTGCAATTAATTAAAAACATGAATCATACGTTGCATGTAATTGAATCAATAAGAAAACTATCTCTAAGCATGTATAAATGAATTGGAAACCCATAAAATAAAGAAAGCCTGTAAATAAATTAACTACAAGATTAAAATGAAAGGAACAAATTTTATTTAAAGAAAACTTGAGATTCAAACAATAAAAGTACCTACTTGATGGAGAATTGTTTTCTATGGTTCTAATCTACTCTCCTACCTTCCTCTCTATGAAAAACTATTCAAAACTATCTTTTCTAAGTCATTATAAAGATACAAATATGTTTTTGAAGAGTTTGTAACATAATAGGATTCTTTGGACTAATCATCTTTCAAGTGGAATTTCGCGCATCAGGTATCTCGAACCGGTTATGGATGTACCCCGAACCGGTTCACCCTGTGGTTCTGGGGAACTTGCTGGAAATTCAACACTTAGAAATATTTTCATGCTTTCTTCTTTTCTTTCTTGGATTTTTCTCAACTTCAAATAATCATAACTCCTTAACCGTAGCTCAGATTATGATGCCATGTTTTCCAATGTTATCGTTGTTTCGAGGTCTTCAACTTTCCAGTTGGCCCTACCTCCGGGATCAAGCTAAAGAATTACAAAAATTCCCTTGAACTTGCCTTCCTACCCTTTCTTTCATTGCTTCGATTTCTCTTTCACACCGCTTGCATACTTTACCTGTAAAAAAAATAAGAGAAACACAAAACACGAAATACTTGCCAACGAAGGTTAATAGCATAATTAAGAGTTAAATACATATCAATTACACCACTCGGGTTCACAAAGGTACCGAAATTAAGGGGGTAAATATATAATATTTATGCCCGATCATTGAGCACTCAAGCTACAACTTTCTTTTTTAAAAGAAATGATTTCTTTTTCTACCATTTTTAGCTTTAGGGAAAATTTTAATTAAAAAATTGTGTTTAGAATTTCCAAACACAAAGTTCATCGAAAGCTAGTTGTTGGTCACATTCTTCTTCCTCACAAAGTTCATCTATAATATGAGTGGAAGAAGAAAAAACATTCTTAAAAACACTCTCATAACTTGAGAATAAAGATTGATACACCTCTGTTACAATTGTCTTAATACCATCCAAAGATCCAAAAATGCTAAGACAACAATATATATATATATATATATATATATATATATATATATATATATATATATATATATAGAGAGAGAGAGAGAGAGAGAGAGAGAGAGAGAGGAAGGCTCACCTACATCATGCACTATACATCACACCATACATCACACCTAATTTTAGGCCCTAGAAAACCTTTTTTTCAAATTTTATATTTTTTTCTTGAAATTAACATTCCAATCAACACATATGAAAAAAATTAGGTCAAAATACATTTTGTAGCTATTTTTAAAAAAATCCACAAAAAACTGCTGGCGCAGACCCTTATAAATAAGGTATTTTTAGCAGTTTTTTGTGGATTTTTTAAAAATAGTTAGAAAATGTATTTTGACCTAATTTTTTGCATATGGGTTGATTAGAAGGTCAATTTCAATGGAAAAATATATAATTTGAAAAAAAAAAGTTTTTTAGGGCCTGTAATTAAGCGTGATGCATGGATGATGTATAAAGCATGATGTAGGTGAGCCTTCTCCTATATATATATATATATATATCTTCAAAGATGTCCATATCACTTAGCATAACACTATTCTCCATATTAATCCAAAATGCAATATACGTATATATGATTAAACCTATTACAAAAGAACTAGCTCTAACACCAATCGAGAGTGAGTTTATTTACTAAAATGGAGCATAGACCAAATTAAAATGTTTCTATATATTTTAATTGGTTATTAAACAAAGAGCACACCTTAAAGTTTTATGCGACAAGATTTACAAATGATTTAACAACTGAGTCAAATTTTAATCTTAATTAACATTTGAGTTATAAATCATGCAAAAAAGTATATCAACACATAACACCGAATGTACAAACTAATGGAAAATAATATCGTCCCAATATAAAAATCTCACTAAATACTTGGCAAAAAATTTCAAATGGGACAGACGTCTTATGACCACACAACGCTTTAACTTACACCTTACCCTTTTTTTCACAAATTTCTAGAAAGTCATGGACCTCTCTAATGTCAATGAGAATCTCAATATATCTGATGTAATAATCAACCGATCAATTATGTTTCCCTTGAACCAACTTTAAGTGTTTCTTCATTATAGATGAATAATCTTTTAATAAACCACATGATCACAATAATCTCCAAAGGAATAAAGGTCCTAAATTTAAAAGTATTAATAGTGGCAAAAGTGTTTGATGGTTCACAAATTTTCTTCTTCCTCTTTGTTATTTATTGGTCAATCAATGATAGATTGATCAAATGCAATAAAAAGAACGAAAGAAAAAGATAAACAATAATTTAACCTAGATTTCTTTTCCTTAAAAGGTTTTGAGTTACTAAAAATGAAGAACAAAAAACACCTAGATTCTGTTTTAAAAGATATTTGAATGTCTTTAATGTGAAGATAACATGGGGTTTATATATATTTGGAAATAAAATAAATGATTACAACACCCCAAACTAAGCTAAGACACACACATACACCATGCTCAAGATGAAAAATGTGTAACCAATAAACAAAAACGTGATTTGATATAAAATTTAATAAAATATCTTTGGATTTGTAAAAGGAATATTTTCCCAATCTAGTCATCTCCGAGGCATCGTGAAAGTCACCAAAGTTTCACATTCGCGAAGTGTTGGCAACCTAAGGTCGTGGATGGTGCCAGAGTTTTTCTTCGAGATAAATGGTTATTATGGGACCGAAAATTGGTAGTTTATGATAGAAAAGTCAAACTTAAAATTCACGAACTCTCTGCGTAAGAAGTCGTAAACATAAACTAATTTTTTTCTAAGGGAGTCTCAGAGGACTCACGGCCCATGAGGAGAAGTCTTTGAGCATGCAATCCCTCCTGGGACCTTTACACAAATTTCTTTTGAAACATTTAGTTTTATAGATAAAATGACTATAACAATTAGTAAAGGAAAATACACAAAAAGGTTTTGAAAAAATATTTTATCAAATTGTTTTCTTAACCATTTAAAACACTATGTCCTTTAGTCCAATTTACCTTCATCCTAAATGATAACTATTAACATGTGATTCTGAGGATGAAAAAGGTATGACTTCAACATTCTTAAATTTGAAGAATCTTTTCGGTAGAACAAGGACTCTAAGGATAGACACTCAAAATGTGTTTTAGAAATTAAAATATTACAATCTAACAAGCGAGGGGACATGTATATATTATATTCTTACAGAACTCTCCATAACATAGGGGATGGGAAAGAGCATTAACATTCTTTTGGTTAATATCTAGAGGGTTTGGAAATGATGTACTGTATGTTACGGGTGGGTCACCACAAGGAACTTATTTCATGAATTGATACATTAGTGTTAAGCTTTGATAGTGATTGAAAGGGTTATATACCTTGTTGAGAAGGTTTTTTCTTTGTTAAAAGCAAAAAGTGTATTCATGATTTATAAGAGGTATTTCATAGTAAGGCTCATGGCTTTGTAAGTATCTATGAAGATGATGTCGGTTGAGTTTCTTATATCAATGATGATTCTATTAATCTTTGTATTTAATATTACCATGGTGACTAATAAAGTATCATAACAAAGTGAGGGGACCCTAGTTACGTCATTTCTAGGAAGATCATCATTTGGACTTCATTTACCCTTGGAGTCCATTTCTGTTGTGGTTCCCTCGAGGCAAGAAAACACACTCCTCTCCCCTTGTTGGGTCTTAGGGGGATAAGGGCGGTTGTATGCTCATAATGAGATGTAATCCTCACCATTCATATACCTTTGAGTTATTTCCAATTGGTCAATCATGGTGGGAGGTGGCTTTTTGTTAAAAGACCTTAGTAGGTCTTTAGAGATGAGTCGTGTAATAAAGGTAAATATAAATATGGTGTCATTGAGAAAATATACATATGATGCCTTAAGTTTGAACCTTTTTTCATATTCTATTAAGGTATCCAACGTTTATCTGAATTTGAGGCAGGATGTGGCTAGTTTGAGAATCTTCTGAGCCCCAGTGAAGTGACTCATAAAGGATCTAGCTAACTTTGTGAAGATTTTGATAGTTTCGGGCTTGAGTTTTGAGAACCATTGTTTAGTTGTCCCCCTTTTGAGTCCTTATGCATGATCTATATGTCTTTAGGTGATCGATTGAATATTTAGTCCCATCAAAAGGTTCTATAGTGGGTATCTTCCACCTTGGAGAGAGAGCATAGTGGTGTATTTCATTAGAGAAGAGGGGGGTATTTTATAATGCGAACTCAATAGTATTAGGTGTTTGTGCTTGGTGTTGGTTAAGGAAGTTACCTAATTAATCTTTCATCCTCTTTATCTCACCATCCTACTATTTGACTTTTTGACAAACCTGTAAGGACATATTTTTAATAAGTCCGTCACAATTAATTATGTCGTATACCGCTACAAGTCGTCGAAGAATTGTGAAGATTGCATCTACAAAAGACGAATCTGAATTACCAGTTGCCTTCAACATTCAAGCCCAACAATATGAACTTTGGTAAGATATTGTTTTAAAGTTTCATTTACATTTCATATTAAGAGTGTTGGGAAATTTTAAAAAAGGTTTTAAAAAATCTTTTATATAAAAATGTTTTTTTAAAGAGGTTTTATAACTGTTATTAAGAGAAAGTTTTGTTTTGAAAAGTTTTGTGAAAAAACTTCTACAGTGGTAAACGTACCTCGGTTTCGACGCCAAGGTCGTTCAAGCGAGATCTCAATCTCGTTCGAATGACATTGGGATGCCTCACGTAGTCGTTCAAACGACACACGATCTCGTTCAAGTGAGATGGGGTTCTCATTCGAACGACCCTGCTTTTTGGCTGCCACGCTGCTGCAATGCTTATCCTTTGATCGACTCAGATTTTGTATAAAAAGGGATCCTGGCAGCCTTGAAAAATGTGGAGAGAAGTTTCAACTTTTAAGAGTCTTATTCTTTTGAAACTTTTATGTATCTGCCCAGATTTAATTCAATACCTTTTGGCAGAAAGTTTTTCTCCAACAATTTTAAGGGTTCAAATATTTTTGTTTTAATTCACATAATCCCAATTACTTTTATGTGAATTGTTTTGTGGAACCCAAGAACATATTTTGCTTTGGTTTATTCTTTGTGGGAAAAACTCTACAACCGACAGTTGCATGCTATTGTAGAGGGAGTCCTTATAAAGTTCACTCTTGTGGAGAAGTTGTTTTTCTTCTTCATTGTTGCCCTCCTGGAAAGGGAAAATTACAGCCGTAACATGTGGAGGAGCCGTCTTCTTCTTCCCTGCTGCCCTCCTGGAAAGGGAAAGTTTCAGCCGAGACATCGAAACCGACACCTGCGGGTATTTCGTATGTCACCCTATATCGTTGTAATCCGTGTAAGTCGTTTTCTTACAAAATTATAGAGAAATAAAAGGTTTTGCCCCTTTGGGGGATTTTTCCTGAAAATTTGTATCAGATGCTTTATTTATTTATGGGTTGACACACGCACTTTTAGATGCATGTTTAGGGGCTGGATTAATTTAGTTTAAAAATATCATCTAATTAAATAAGTGTGCCAAATTGGAAACTTGCTAATAAATTTAATCAATTATCACACAGTCGCACTCTTTAAATTGGTATCACATCGGGTTACGCTAATTTATCGCGTGATCCTGATTTTTGGAGGATTTACTTTCTGATACAATTTGTCTACTCACATTTACAAATTGGTATCAGAGCAGGTTGCGCTAATTTATTGCGTATTCCTATTTTCCGCAAAAATTGTGTGATATTTATCTTTTTTGAAAAATTAATTTTTTAAAAATCGCAATTTTTTCGATGGAGCACTTATCTAATCGGATGCCCTCCTTTGATGACCCGAGTCAAAGTTTTGATGATATAAATCGTTTGAATTTGACGTTTGCAAAAAGAATTAAAGTTTTGGAAAAAGAAAAATCTCGTTTTAAATCCGCGATGGATCTTTTGCAAACGATTCAAAATCAACTAGATTTTTATCGTGAAAAATTTGTTTCCTTGGACCATGACTTTATTGCTTTAAAATTGTCCAAGAAGGAGAGTGATGATAGGATCCTATTTTTAGAGAAAAAATTGGAGGACCTTAAAAATTTGATAGTTTGTGTTTGTGCCAAAAGAGGATAAAAATATTTTAGTCAATGAGTTTGTGGCACGTGAAGAGACTCTTAGGAAAAAGTTTGCTTTGATTGAGGAAGAGAGAGATAACCTTCTAGGTTTGATTGATAATTTGATGAAGGCGTCCCTTAATTTGGAAGAGTCTAATTCTTTGCTCGAGTAAAAAAAATTTAAGTTAAAAAATGATTTGACACACTCGAGTAGGTTTGATAGTGATGGTAATGGCTCATCGTGTTCTCATGCTTCTAATGCTAAAGCCAAAACCATTATTTATTTTAGAGGGTCAACTAATTCCAAGGATGTTAGAAAATATCACACTTTAGGTGTCGTTCCACCCGTTTACACATGTTCATATTGTGGTAGGAAAGGTCACCTTAGGAGATTTTGTTTTGATCTTAGAAGAGGTCCTAGGAATTTGAAGTCTAGTATTTTGTTGGTTCCCAAAACTCCGTGTCAATGTGTTACATCCGTTTGGGCTAGGAAATCACTTTTGGATACACTAGATTTTAGAATAGTTGATTCTCATTTGCTTGCACATGATTCTTCTCTTGCCAAAACATATAGATGATTGTGTTTGCATGTTTGTCATACGCTAGTTATGCTTTTTGATATATTTTTGCTAGCGTTGTGACATGTACTTTTTGTATAAATTTTTGCTTTTGAAAAATTTTAAAAAATACAAAAAGATTTTATTTTGACAAAATTTTTGAGAAAATCCAAAAAGATTTTTGTATTTTATTTGCACCGTTTATGGATGGAGACTTAGGATGACCGAGTCACAACATCATTCCATTATTTTCATGTGACTATTTGATAATGTTTTGAGACAATAGGTCAATTCATCCTTGTGCTTTATAATGTTTGGAGTCATTAAGATGTAATTAAGTGTTACTACCTACATGTTTGAGTCATGATTTTCTTTATTACACACGTGCACGGATTTTTTGATTATTGTGCTTTTCTTATCACATGTTGGTTGGGTGCTCTCACTTCAATCCTGTCTTTAAAACGAACCAAGCGCGATAAATTTTAATAAGGAATTTGTGCATATAAGAACCGTTTTGTGAGTTTGTGTGTTTTGTTTGAAAACGGGGAAGGGCTGCGAAAGGTTCATTTTGCCTTTGCGAATACTAAGCCACCGTTAAATTGGACCTAAAAAATGGAGGAATTTTATTATCCGGGGTCCAAAGAGGTTTAAAAGAGCTCGAAAAAATTTAAAGGCAATAAAAAGAAATTCATGCTAATTATGGGACATTTAGATTTTTGCACCAATTCTCCAAAGTTTGAGAATTTAGATTACCTCTAAAAGAGAATATATATGAGGGTGTTTAGTTAGAGAATAAAAACTGATTTGCACGTCCTTGAAAAAATGCTAAATAGTTTTGGACGTTATTGGTGTGGAAATCATTTTGACATTGATTTGTTGATTTGCATAAGACAATGTCATCTAAATTCAACAATCTTTTCACCTAAGGATACTTTTGATGTTCATTCGTTAGGGGTACACATATGCATCGTGCACATATGCTTGATTGAGTTGATTTACCTATTGAATGTGTTCACAACCATTCATTCCATTTCCATGACTTGGTTGTTTGAGTTTAAATCCATGGTGTGATTTTTGTATCATATTTTTCAAAGTCGTATCTTATTTTTGTATGAAAAATCCAAAAATAGTTTGTGAGTTTTTTGAGATATCCCTTTGCATGCGCGTAGTTTGATCCATGTTTGCAATTTTATTGTGACACTCCATGTTTTGATTTTTTCTTCTTATCTGTCTATTTGGGGACATCATAAAAAGGGGGAGAAAGAATTATCAGTTATGGGGGAGTTTTTGCATTATGGGGGAGATTTGATTTATTAGTGCTTTATTCTTATATGATTTCAAACTCGATGTGTCACGAAGGTTTTTGCTTTATCTCATGTGTCTAGGTACAAGATTGAAGATCATTATGTTGCACACCCTGATGAGAAAAGCTTTGAGAGTTTTGATGTTGAAGAAAAATTTGAAAACATACAAATTTTATCTTTTCAGTTTTGGGATTCATGGGAGGGTAGATTTGTATAGGCATTTTGATTTTTGATAATTCGGATGTTTTTATGTATGCACTGGCATAGACATAGGGGGAGATTTGTAAGGACGTATTTTTAATAAGTCCGTCACAATTAATTATGTCGTATACCGCTACAAGTCGTCGAAGAATTGTGAAGATTGCATCTACAAAAGACAGATTCGAATTACCAGTTGCCTTCAACATTCAAGCCCAACAATATGAATTTTGGTAAGATATTGTTTTAAAGTTTCATTTACATTTCATATTAAGAGTGTTGGGATATTTTTAAAAAGGTTTTAAAAAAGCTTTTATATAAAAATATTTTTTTAAAGAGGTTTTATAACTGTTATTAAGAGAAAGTTTTGTTTTGAAAAGTTTTGTGAAAAAACTGCTACAGCAGTAAACGTACCTCGGTTTCGACGCCAAGGTCGTTCAAGCGAGATATCAATCTCATTCGAACGACATTGGGATGTCGCGCGTAGTCGTTCAAACGACACGCGATCTCGTTCAAGCGAGATGGGGTTCTCGTTCGAATGACCCTGTTTTTTGGCTGCCACGCTGCTGCAATGCTTATCCTTTGACCGACTTAGATTTTGTATAAAAAGGGATCCTGGCAGCCTTGAAAAATGTGGAGAACAGTTTCAATTTTTAAGAGTCTCATTCTTTTGAAACTTTTGTGTATCTACCCAGATTTAATTCAATGCCTTTTGGCAAAAAGTTTTTCTCCAACAATTTTAAGGGTTCAAATATTTTTGTCTTAATTCACAAAATCCCAATTACTTTTATGTGAATTGTTTTGTGGAACCCAAGAACATATTTTGCTTTGGTTCATTCTTTGTGAGGAAAACTCTACAACCGACGGTTGCATGCTATTGTAGAAGGAGTCCTTATAAAGTTCACTCTTATGGAGAAGCCGTTTTTCTTCTTCATTGCTGCCCTCCTGGAAAGGAAAAATTCCAGCCGTAACTTGTGGAGGAGTCGTCTTCTTCTTCCCCCTCCTGGAAAGGAAAAGTTCCAGCCGAGACATCGGAACCGACACCTTCGGGTATTTCGTATGTTACCCTATTTCATTATAATCCGTGTAAGCCGTTTTCTTACAAAATTATAGTGAAATAAAAGGTTTTTCCCCTTTGGGGGATTTTTCCTGAATATTTGTGTCACATGCTTTATTTATTTATGGGTTGACACACGCACTTTTAGATGCATGTTTAAGGGCTGGATTAATTTGGTTTAAAAATATACTCTAATTAAATACGTGTGCCAAATTGGAAACTTGCGAATAAATTTAATCAATTATCACACAGTCGCACTCTTCAAAACCCCATGGGACTAACCCTCTCGGAGAGATAACCTTTCCTTAGTTGGGGTGCAGGTCTAGGACTTATGTGGATGCAAGGATTTTTTATTTCCTTCTGCATGGCTTTCTTTATCTTCTTCCTAAATATTTCGGCCTTAGTTTCCCCCTTAGCAGACTAAGGTGCCGGTGCAAATGGTATAGGCACGTGAGGTGATAGAGAAAAAAGAGGGAGCATCACTACTACGAGCTTCAACTGCTCTTGGAGTTCCTTTAATCGGCTTCCATTTGCTTCATGGATTTGTAGTTAAGATGACTAAAGAATAATGATGCCAACTGATGGTGTTGAAATCATTTAAGATATCAACCTCACTAAATATGCCTCCTAATGGTAGGAGGAGGTGTTCTTAAGATTATAAGAACACACTGAAGTATAGTGGTTTAGCACTTTTGTCAAGGTAACTACATCCCTTTTAAGGTGTTTCTCTATAGTATATTCAATGTGAACGTTAATAATACTAGTATTACAAGCCTTAGGTTTTGTCTACGGTTGTTCAAAGGATCTTAAGGTTTGTGATAAGCATAGAGCTCTCAGGAATCAACGAGTAGGGTCCTCTAAGTACTTCTTATTCACTTAGGACTCACGAGACTAAAACAAATATAGAACACTTAAGGTTAGTGTCTAGAGCTCTATGTTGGAGCTAAAAGTGATCCAAACTATTTTACAAATGCTAAATATAACTATTAACATTTGAATTAAAGGAACGTCCTTTTAATTCTGATCGTTGCAACATTCCCCAGTTGCTCCTTATATAGCCAATTGTAGGGAGTGGTGAGAAGTGATCTTTGAAGTATGAGCAACCATGGTTGAGCTCCTTATATAGTAATTATGGTTGTTAGGAGAATTTAATGACAATTAATGTCCCGAGACAAGCTACACAAAGAGAGTACGGGTTAATAGAATAGTGTTTATACTTTCTATCAAATCACCAAATTGGTCTGAAATCCCTTGTTTGGATATTTACAAGCCTTCCTGAGCTTGAGGCTACTTGCATGAGGTAGTGAGGATATCGATTGTGCATGAGTGGTATCGGTCCGTGCTATGGTCTAAGAAGGGCGACAAAGGTTTTGCCTTGGAGAAGCTTCGCTAGACTTCTACAATTACTTCCCTAAGGTGTGAATCCTTTTCAATGGACTAGGGCCCCTTGACGACCCTTTTGCTCGTGAACATGTGTTGAGGAGAACTGTAAGGTCCTTGCTTTGCAGCGTAGGCCCTAATATCAAAAGTTGAGTTTGCTAAACATTTTGAGTGTCTTGACACAGTCATGAAAGAGCCCTCGATGGGCTTTGGCTTAAGTCACGAGGCATGACCTTTTGTTGGATTCTTAAATTGTACTTCTCCTCATCTGACATCGACTTAAGACTTGAGACTCATATTGGGTATCATCAACTAACCATTCATTTTGCTTTTCTCTCTCTAATAATAATCCATACACGCACACACAGAAGCTTATACAACTCACCTATACCTATACCTCTCTCTCTCTCTCTCTCTTCACTCAATTATAAAATTATTCCTAATACCTTTTTCGAGTGTATTGTAACTATTGTTCACTCTCTTCCATTGAAGATAAAAAAACTAAAGGGGTAAATCAAGCTTGAGCTATTTGCGAGCATGTTCACTTTTTTACTACCTATTATTAACATTATATTTTATATACCTAATATTCTTTTATATTTTGTTCTATATTTTTATACTACACAAAAATGTCTAATAGTAAATATGAATATAAAATAAATAATTTTGCATCTCAAAATGCTAGACTAATCAATTTTAGCGAGAAATATTTTGAAATTTATATGTTAAACATATATTAATTTATGCGAATATATGTGTATAGTATTTTAAAAAGAAGTTGTCAATCCCACTTGTATCATCTTTCGCATTTATATTACCGGTCCCAAACCGGGATAAATGACGAGTTTTTTTCCAAATTAAATTAATTTCAATTCAAACCAAATAATAAGAAGAGGTGGGGCCCACCTAAAATCTTAGGCCCTAATTTTGCTTTGGTCATCCTCATGTAAAAGAAACCTAGAAAACAAACAACAACATTCGCTAGGATGGGGAGATCGTACTGTGTTAAGTTTTCCAATTGAATTAATCAAATTTGGCTCCAGTATTTAAAGTGCATAAATAAATTAGCTCTTATTAGTCCTAATCATTCATGTAAAAATTAAAAATCATGAATAAGTCATATAATGAAAAATACCTTTTTTTTACATATTGATCTTTTTCAAACAGTTAAATAATGTAGTTGTAGGAGGGTAGTGAGACTAGGGTCTATGAATAACTGGAAAGGGTGAGGCGTGACCCACTCCAATGGACACTGCCTGCAATGTCTTCAAAGTCTCCTGGTGCAACTTCTCAAGAAACCTTCTCCTTCTGGTAATAATGGAACTCAAGCTTCAACTCACTCCCTGCAAGAAGATGAACTTTCACAGCAAAAATAATAATTTTCTCAAGGGAAACACCTGAGAATGATGGTTGTCAGTGGGGAGTGAAGGAACAAGGCACTCAGCACTAACAGAATGAATAGAGAGAGAATACTAGGTAGGTCTGGTGAGATTTTAGCAGAGTAACAGTGCAATTTCAAATTGTCCCTTTTTCGACCTTGCCCGGGGGTCTATTTATACTTGGGCGTTAGGGCTGAGTTGGCACTTTTGGGCGCCAAAATTGAGAGGGTTGGTGGGGGACAATGTCTGAAGTGCACCATTTGTCCCTACCTGCAGGTATCCCTGCCTGTCCCCTCCTGCAGGCGTCACATGGAACCAACCAAAGTCAAAAGGCACATATGTCTCCTAATGAAGACAAGGTATCTGATTTTGTAAATATCTTCTGGAACGGTAACTTGTGATGCAATTTTTGCAAATCTTGAAAGAGGAGGCCTTAAGGACCCCTATCTCTTAAAATTATTATTTTTCTTGAGAGGGGCCTCGAGGACCCCCTCTTCTGTAAAAGTCATTTTTATAAAGAGTTTAATCCTTGTGAGCAGCCAGCTCTTTCGCCGCTCACTTCACTTGTGAGAAGTGTGTGTAGTCTTGAGTGACTTCTGGGTCTTCCTACTAGTATTCTCTCAATCCTATAGTGCTAAGTGGTTGAGCTTACTCAACATACCTTGTCCCTCAGTCGCCAAGCCAAAACTCCCAGGAGGTCCCAACTGGCCTATTCGATCCCTGCATGCTCAACTAGGCTACCTGTACAAGAAAGCAAAGTGTTAAATAACGTTTCATGGTGGGGAGTTGCTCATGGTAGCCACTCCCCCATCCTGGCCTATTTTTCCTAGAAGCTGAGGGGGGCGGACCTTGACTGCTCCCCGCTCTGACATTTCTTGTTGTTAAGGGAGCTCGAGGGTTCCTTCTCTATATGAGTTTCTGTAGGGGCCTTGGGTGAGGTTCTTTCTCAACGTGTTTCTGCCGGGACCCTGGGGGTTCCGGCTCAATATGAGTTTCTGTCGAGACTCTTGGGAGTTTCTGCTCAATATGACTTTCTTCCGGGACCCTGGGTGGGCTCCTTCTCAATATGAGTTCCTGCCGGGACCCAGGGTATTCCTGCTCAATATGAATTTCTGTCGGGACCCTGGTTGGGTTCCTTCTCAATATGAGTTTCTGCCGGGACCCTGAGGGTTCCTGCTCAATATGAGTTTTTGTCGGGACCCTGGGTGGGTTCCTTCTCAATATGAGTTTCTGCCGGGACCCTGGGGGTTCCTGCTCAATATGACTTTCTGTCGGGACCCTGGGTGCGTTCCTTCTCAATATGAATTCTGCCGGGACCCTGAGGGTTCCTGCTCAATATGAGTTTCTGCCGAGACCCTGGGTGGGTTCCTTCTCAATGTGAGTTTCTGCCGGATCTCAATATGAGTTTCTGCAGGGACCATGAGGGTTCCTGCTCAATATAAGTTTCTGCCGGGACCCTGGGTGGGTTCCTTCTCAATATGAGTTTCTGCCGGGACCTTGGGGGTTCCTGCTCAATATGACTTTCTGTCGGAACCCTAGGTGGGTTCCTTCACAATATGACTTTCTACCGGGACCCTGGGTGGTTTCCTTCTCAATAGGATTTTATGCCGGGACCCTGGGGGTTCCTGCTCAATATGAGTTTCTTCCGGGACCCTGGGGTGGTTCCTGCTCAATATGTCCCATAAAAAAATATTTTATTAATTTTTTTTATTTGTAGGTAGACACCCCTCTACATTAGCCCCTCGTGCAAAGTTTTTTTTTTAGGTTGGGTAGACCAGAAAAAGCTTTGTACGCCATAAAGTCAATTTCAATAATAATTTTTTTTTATTTTGGAGGGATCCTAGGATCATTAAGTGCAGTGTCCCTTCATCCGAGGTTTTTGATTTTCGAGAACCCACGCGTCAGTGTGGGAACTCTCATCCCATCATTTGGGGTAAAAATGTCATAACCTTTTTGCCTTCTGGCACGTTCGCCCACTTTGGTGTAAATGACATAAGGCCTTTTCTTCAAATTCTTTCATCTACTTCTAAAACCTTTGTAGAGAGTCCTTGAGTTTGTAGTGAGAGAAAGTGAGAGAGAAGAAAATTAAACACCATAACCCCCAATCCATTTTTTTGCTTTAGCTTTTTCAAACACCCCAATAATGGCTTCTAACCCATCCATTACCTCTTCAAATGTGAACATCCCCAAAGCTCGACTTTTGCTCCATGTCCCCTTCAATGCCCCTCCCAATCGCTCCGATCGCCGGTATTACTGTCGCCGGTGATCTCTGGTCTCGTTCTATCAGTAGCGTCGAGACTTCGTCCGTGCCGCCTGGGTCTTCTCTATCGAGCGGTGATTCAGATTTTGGGTCGAGAACCCTCATGGGCTCCTCCCCCTTCCACTCAGCAAGTACGGCTCTTTGTTTGAGTTCTTCCGTAGCGAGTGGTGTCTCGACCGAGCCTTTGTTGACAGCGGGTAGTGTCTCGACCAGTGGTATTTTGTTTGAAAAAAAAAAGTATCTCGTCTGAATCTTTGTTGGCCACTAGGGGTGTCTCGACCGATGGTATTTTGCTTAGGGAAAAGGGTATCTCGTCTGAATCCTTGTTGGCCATTGGGGGTGTCTCGACCAATTGCATTTTGCTTAAAGAAAAGGGTATCTCGTCTGAATCCTTGTTGGCCATTGGGGGTGTCTCGACCAGGGGGTTTTCGTTTGGAGAGAAGGGTATATCGTCCAATTCGGGCGTGAGTTTGGATTTTTCAATTGAGACGGCTGCTGATAAGAGCTCGACGCGAGCGGTCCCCTCATCCGAGGGTTCCTCGCAAATGACTTTGGATTTTTCAGAAATGGGGGTCTCGACCTGTGACAGCATGGTGGTCTCTCGCCAGCGACTGGGGGTCTCGTGGTCTGTCATCGTGTCTATGGGTCCCTCGTCAGAAGCTGGGTCTCTCGACGTCGGCGAGAAGGGGGTCTCGACATCGGCTGGTGATTTCTTGCGTAGCGACGCTGATGTTGATGCTCCTGGAGTTTCTTCGCGACATGTGTTATTTGCTGAAAATTTTTCGCGAAACCCTTTTTTGTATTATGGGCTCCTTGACGGAAGCGTCATTGGCACTTGGGGTTTTGAGTGAGGGTGTCTCGACCCCTATTATGTTGAAAGGGGGGGTCTCGACATCTGTTGAAATTGGTGTTGGTTCCTCGCGCTTTGCGCTAAACATGGGGGGTTCCTCTCGTCACCCAACCAAGGGTTCCTCATCGAATCAGGTATAGGCGGCTGGGGGTGTCTCGTGTCCTTGTGGTGTTAACGATTTTTTGACTGGGCGTGTTGCATTTGGGGAGATGCGCGATTTGCCATTTGTTTCAGGTGGGGGGGTCTCGACCTCTTAATACGTCGAGGGTTCCACGACCCAGGGTGTCTCGCCCATTGTTGGCGTTATGGAGAGTATGCTGCTGACCAGGGGATCTTCACATGTTTTTGCGGGGGTTGCCACTTCCACTTCTTTTTTTGCGACAGGAGACACCCAGGGTCCCTCACTCGGAGTCCCTACTAGTATGAGTTCTTTTCTTGAGCCCCTGTC
Organism: Sambucus nigra; assembly: GCA_949130495.1. Lineage (NCBI taxonomy): Eukaryota > Viridiplantae > Streptophyta > Magnoliopsida > Dipsacales > Adoxaceae > Sambucus > Sambucus nigra. Next base: position 481,546,254 of record OX422215.1, on the reverse strand, counting down.
TTTTGGTAATTCTTCAGCTGCGTCATCCTCTTCTCAGGCATGGAAGGACTATATGCGCACTCGCCAAGGGCGGGATTTTGGTAATTATCGTCGTGCTCCTTTTTTTGGTCCAACTGACAACTTCATGATTTCTCTTTCCAAATTTGAGGATAAATTTTCTGACACTGCCCTCGAGCGCGCTCACGTGGGGTTAAGTGAGTCTGTCGATCCCTCTACTGTTTCTCCAGATTCTATCCTCCGAGTCCGAGTTGATCGCGGTGACTTTCCTTATTCCAATGTTGAAGCTAGAACTGCGGGGGTCCCACGGAGGAGTGGGATAGCTTGGTTGACTATGTTCTAAGCATTCCTGATTACGTGGCTATTCTTAGGGAAGTGGGTTTTTTTACCGCTGTTAGTATCCTGAAGTCATGCACGATATCTAAGCATATTTCTTCGCTCAATCTTTTATTGTCTCGGTGGAGTATGGAGTCTCACACATTTATCACAGGCTGGGGCGAATTTACCATCACCTTAGAGGATGTGTGTGAATTGTACGCTCTTCCTTTCTTTGGGCAACAGGTCTTTTCTGATGACTGCGAGGATCCTTTAGAGTAGGAGATGGTAGGTGAGCTACGGTCAGCTCTCGGAGAGTGCTCGAAGTATGTAGCTATAAATATAACTGGTCATTCCAAGCATTTCTTTGCCAAATGGCAAAGATACTGGTTCCAAGATTTTGAGCAGTTGCAGAAGGGGGAGACTTCACGCGCAGCCCCCAGAACCCAGGATGGTCCCAAGCTCCACTCTCCTTCACATTTAGTCGCTTTTTTTGTTACGTTTATAACTCGGTTCCTTCTGCCAGGTAAGCCTGAAGATTACCCTCGCGAACTTCTTTTTAGATTGGCTGTACGATTATCTCGTAGCAGGTTAATACCTATGGCCGCCTTGACCTTGGGTTCTCTTTACACCTAGATGGACCAAGCACACATAGATGTAGAGAGGTCTTGCGGTCGGCATGATGTTGCTAATTATGCCAATGTCGCTCTCTTAATGGCCTTTTTATTTGAGCATTTTCCTCACCTTACCTCAGGGACTCACGCTTGTCATAGCGATACTGTGAGACTTCTCCGGTGGCACAAGAAAATTTCGAAGAAATCTTTGGGAATACTGATTGATGATATTGAGGAGTTTGAGTTTCGACCTTATACCAAGCGCCCTGGGGGCACTTTCAGCTGGCTTTCTTTTCCTGACGGCGGCGGGACTTTCTATTGCCCTTCAGCGGTGGGGTCTGTTTCTACATGTCCTCATATTAATGTGGTGACGATGTTCTTACCATGCCACCTCCCTTCTTGGACCGAATTGGGTCCGCGTGCTAAGTTATATCATTCCGAGAGGGCAAGACGACAGTTTGGCTATGATCAGGGCGTTCACACCCCTCCTCTTCCTACCTTCGGCGATCCTTCTAAGGCGTTTTCAGCGGCGTGCACTAGCTTCACTCTCCGGTGATTGTTCCATAGATTTAGCGGTCTAGGGGGCCTCTACGTGCCTCCTCGCGACTATCATCCTTTATTTACTTCGTATTGGTTCCTTCTATGGCAGCGGCAAGTCCTCCTTATCCAAAAATGTGTAGTTGGTCCTCCTCATGAGACCAACCCAGTAAATTATATCAAAGCCCAGTTTTTGGTTAGGCGGACGCAGAAAGATCCTTGGTTTCTCAGCACCACTTCCACACCACCCTTGGAGCAGGCCATTCCCATTTTAGTGAAGCCTCTTCTTGACAAGTCACTTCAGCCTCTATCGGCTGAGCTTCCCCTTGTGAAGTCCGGATGCCGACCAAAAAGCAGAGGGAAAGCGAGCGCCTCTACTGCGAGCAAAAGGAAGCACCCTGACACTGATGTATCTAATTTTATTCCTGCTACTACCGCTTCTCCTCCCCTTTCTCCTGTGAAGACCCGGGCTGCAAAGAAGAAGAAAGGGAATGGTGTTGGCATGGTTGCTTCCTCCGCGGCAGACCAAGAGTCCGATACTAGCGATCTTGGGGTGGAGGAGACCTTACGAATAGTAAAAGAGAAAGGTTACGGAGCATCGAACCTTTCTTCCCAGAGGCGCGGGTCGCCTCTATTCCCATTGCAGAGGGTATTATATCACGACATTCTTTACTTAGTGGAACTAGTTCTCTCGTAGTTTCACCCCCTGGATCTCCCTCCCCTTCATTGGAAGAGAAACTAGTTGATTATGGAAGCACCCCTTCCTATGACGACCATAGTTCTTCTTCGGGTGATACAGGCGGCCTGGGTTTCCATAGCGAAAGCACTACTGACACTTATGCTTTGTTATCAGTCTCGAGAGAGTCTTCTAGTGATGATGAGGCATCCCATTCTCCTGGGGGAGTTATCCCCACCCATCTCCCTTATGGCCAGACCACACGTCCCGCTGTTGTAAGTGTTCCCCCTTGTTGGAAAAATTTTCTTTTTTTGCATATGATTTTCTTTCTTCCCCCTCATTATTTTCTTATTTGTTAATGAAAGTATTCTGTCATATTTTGCAAGTCATTTCCATGGAGGCAAGTAGTTCCCCTCTTCCCCCACTACGACTGTCACCCTTTCAGCAGGAGAGGAACTTCATGCTCATTTCTTCCCAAGGCCTTTTTAGAGAGGTTTGCTATCTCCTTAATTCTTTTACCATCTGATGTAATTTTTTAACCTTCCAATTACATCTTGGTTGTGTACGCTGTCATTTCCCTGCAGCTTTCATCTGTGCACCTTACCGGCACCAGGACCACTTTCGTGACTTCTCCTTCTGCTCCGGTATGCCTCGCCATTCTCAAAACTTTCATTGTGCCCTTTTCCTCTTTACTTCTTCCTTTTATTTACCCATTTACAATGTGTAGAGGGTTGAGCCTTCTGGCGTTGTCACCTCATCTTCTCTTATTTCGGCGGTGGGCACTTCTACAGTTGAGCCCCTGGGCACCTCCTCATCTAAGGTATGTATTTTTACTTTTGAATATTTGTTTCCCTTCAGTAGAGGGTTCTAATGGCTCTTGGATTTTCTTCTCAGGGAGGGACTCTTCCCTTACCTGACGTTATTATCCCAGGTTTATCCTCTTCGGGGAGGATTTCTATCCCTCGGGTCCGCATATCTATGGACGGTAGACCCTTGGTTCAGGCAATTTCTCGTGGCCCAATATTTACTGTGGCTTCAACTAATGAGCCCACACTTCAGGTCAGGCCTTTACATTGGAGAATGGAATCTCTTTTTCCTCGAACACGTGATGAATAACATATTTTCAGTCTTTGCAGGCTATCAGCACAGCCCCTACTGCGCCGGCCGTCTTTTTCCGCTCTTCCCTTTTGGATGGGGCTCAGGCACTTTCTTATTTTCTTGGTTATATATTTCTTCTCTACTCAGCCTATACTTATCGTTTCCCTCTTTCACTTTGTCGCAGTTATCCTTTGGTGTTGTTTCGAGTGTGGCTCCTGTTATTGTCTCTTCAGCAGCCCCTATGCATGGGCCAGCTTGTCCTGTTATTGCGCCCCTTCAGGTAGCTATCTCTCTTATGCTCCTTTAAGGAGTTTCCCTCTCCCTCTTTTTAATTTGAGGTATTTGTCATTCATGAGATAGGTGATTTATTATCTCTTGCCCTTTCTTGTCACTCGCAGCCTCGCCTACCCATTGCGGCTGCCGTCGGTAAGGTTGTTCTTCCGGAAGCGCCAGAGGTTGAGGTAGCCTCTTTAGGAGCACTGGTCACTGAGACAGCCCCTTAAGGAGCATCAACCAGTGTGGCGGCCCCTATGGGAGCCCCTGCACCTCCTCCTTTGACCGTTATGGAGAGCGTTATCCAGGTACAGTGTATAAGGGTTTCTACTTCCCTCATGTCATTCTTATGTCTTTATTGTTCTGTTTAAATTGTGCAAGCATTCTCATCTTCGCCTTTGTTACATTGTTTCTAGGTGAGTGAGGTTTCTCCGATGATTATGGAGTCTGATGAAGTTGCTCCTATATTCGGGGAGTCTAAGAGTGGGATGGCTGCGAGAGAGGTATTAAACTAGCATACCCCCTCTTTTTACGATTCCCCTCTTTTCTTCTTGCGTATATTGTGCAAGCGTTCTCATTTCACCTTTGTTTCATTGTTTCCAGGTGAATGAGAGTACTTCGATGACTGTGGAGTCTGGCAGTGGGGTAACTGCGAGAGAGGTATTAAACTAGCATACCCCATCTTTTTACTATTCTTAATTTTTCTTCTTGCGTATACTGTGCAAGCGTTCTCATTTCACCTTTGTCTCATTGTTTCCAGGCACATGAGAGTACTCCGATGACTGTGGAGACTGGCGGTGGGGCCACTGCGAGAGAGGTATCAAACTAGCATACCCCCTCTTTTTACTATTCCCCTCTTTTCTTCTTACGTATGCTGTGCAAGCGTTCCCATTTCACCTTTGTCTCATTATTTCTAGGTGCATGAGGGTACTCCGATGACTGTGGAGTCTAGTAGTGGGATGTATGTGGAGAGAGATCATAGTTCTGAGTTCACTCCTTTAGTCGGTGACGCTGATTCTGGTGGAGAGTATTCTTTACTCCCTTCTGAGGCGGGGTCTCGCCACTCCGATGGCGATGATGAAGTAGAGGATGCTGCAACTATTGCGGGTAGACTATGGCATGAGGAGTTACCAGGACGATTCAGGGCACATGAGCGTCAGCTCTTGGATCTCATTTTAGAGCACCATCCCGAGACATTCACTTCTCAGAGTATACTTCAAATCAACAGTCTTACGGCCTTTAACCTAAGGGCTCTTGCCAACCATGTTCATGAGTTCTTGGCTACCTCCCCTGCTAAGCTTACTAGCTCTTCCATTTTGCTATTCTTGGATGCTCTTCGCGACTTGCAGCAGTTCTATCATTTTCGTTTGGATTGGCTTGATGCGGGGGTTCGCCCCTTTCTGAGTGTTCCTTTCCGAAAGATAGTGAGATTTCACACTTCCCGACAGTCCAGAGTTGAGCGGCGGTAGGCTAAGGCCGCGAGAATTCGGAATCAGATCGTGTTACTGCAGGTGAAGCTTGCCAGACTCGAGTCTGGCGATGAGGAAGACGAGGCTAAATTCATCAGGTTGGAGGAAGAGTTTATGCGGGATGCTAGTCCGTCGTATGTTGGTGCCATCGCTCGTGATGATTTATTTCTGTAGTTTCTAGCAGATAGGCTACTTCTTGCTTTGTAGTGCTCAGAATTCTATGTGTTCATAACTTATCATTCCTGAATGAGACACTTTATTTCTTCTGCACTTTTCTTTTCCCTTGTTCTCCGCTTAAATTGTGGATATTTGTTTTATATGACTTGCTCTAGTTTCTGTGAGCATTTAGCCTACTGATGATGGTTACCCCATATACTGCGGGGTACTTGCATTTACATGAGAAGTTGCGTGTGTGTGTGTGTGTGTATATATATATATATATATATATTTCAAAAAATGCACCTCTTATAGCTGTGAGGTATTTGCATGTTACTGTGTGGGATTGCCCCTCCTGTCTGTGGGGGTACTCCTGCGCACTACTACTTATAGTCATAAAGGCTAGGTTGGAGAGGGGGGGTGACCCTTGTCCCCTTCCCGAAAGCCTGATTTTATTGAAAAACTATTTGAATTAGCTAGCCCCTAGTCTTTGGGGTCCTTGCTCTATATTCTCTTTAAGAGTTTCATCGTTCTTTGTAATATTAAAGAGGAGGAATTTAATCTCCCCTCTATATTTTCTATTAATTTATGTCTGGGGGACTTTGCTCAGTATACTTTTTTTTCTTAGGATGGACTTACCTCCCAAGTGTAGTGAGCAAAGTTCTTGATTTTTGTGTACTCTCTTCTAACTTAGTAGGGAGTGTATATATATTTATGTAGATATATATAGATGAGTAAACAAAGGAAACATCAACAATGATCAAAAGTGTTGCTATTTCATTTCTTTACTTTTGTGTGTTGTTTACAATGTAGTATTGCTCTAAAAAAAACTTACAAAAAACTTTTCTGGTATAGGAGCAATCCTCGACATCCATTACAGACATGACAAACACAAAGAATTTGTTAGCTGTTACTAAGCATAATACCTCTTCAGCCACTTGCAGTTGATGGACTGGAGGCAATCACTCTCTGGTTCTGATATTTGGCAGTAGTCCGACTTCCCCACTCCTCTGACGACAAAAGGGCCTTCCCAGTTAGGTTTGAATTTTGATGCCGACATGCTACGGAGATGGTGAGTTGATGCTCGCAGGACTAAATCTCCCACCTGGAACTCTCTAGGCTTGACTATGTTCTCGTAGGCCCTAGACAGTTGCTGAGTGTAGACTTTGAAATTCTCTCTCGCCTTATCCCCATGCTCGTCTAGCGCCTCCAGCTGTACGTGCCTTAGGTCAGGGATGAGCCCATTTCTAAGAGAAATTCTGGTTGAAGGTACCGCCAGTTCCACTGGTAGGACAGCTTCAGTCCCATATATTAGGGAAAAGGGAGTGAACCCTGTTGGCTTTATTTTCGAAGTACGATAGGCCCATAACACCATAGGCAACTTCTCATCCCATGCTCCCGGCATGTCCTCTAGCATTTTCTTCAAAATGTTTATCAGGGTCTTATTGGTAGCCTTTGCTTGGCCATTGCCCTTGGGGTAGGATATGGTTGAGCTATTATGCACAATCTTATACTTGTCTTTGAGGAGGGTCATCTCCTTGCATACAAATTGCTTCCCATTATCCGTTAAGATCACTTTGGGTATACCAAACCTGCATATGATATACTCCTTTATAAACTGGGTTACCACTTGGGCGGTGACCCTCCTTAAAGGAATGGCCTCCGCCCATTTGGTGTACAATTTTGTAGCCACAATGATAAAAGTCTTGCCATGAGATGTCGGGGTTATCTTTCCTACCAGGTCGAGCGCCCACATATGGAAGGGATAAAGAGCCGCCAAGCTTTGCAGACTGACGGAGGGAGCGTGCACCATGTTCCCGTGCACTTGGCATGCTCTACACTTCTTCACATACCCGATGGAATCAGCCTCCATGGTCGGCCAGTAGTATCCCAACGTCATCAGTTGATCATACAGTTTGGCGCCTCCCATGTCGGAGGGCTCATGAGCTTCTTTCAGCACTATTTCCACCTCCTCTTTGGCTACGCACCTGAGCACCTTCTCATTGTACCCCTTCCTATATAACTCTCCCTCGACCAAGTAGAAATGGGCTATCCTTTTTCTAAGGTAAATTTCATCCGCTCTCTCGGCGGGCAGCTCCCATTTTTTAGATATGCTAGGTACGGTTGTCTCCAATCTTCGAAGGCTTCCACAAAGTTAGCCTCCGTCGGCTAGTCAAAATTGGCTTGGCATTTTAAACAACTTTGTTGCAAGCAGGTCGCTTCTATGCTCATGGCAGGCCAATAATGCCCGCTTCGCTGCAGTCGTCTATAAAGGGGAATGTCGGTATCTCCACAATGCCTTTGGTGCATTTTTATTAACCTTTCCTTGGCTTCTTGCTCACCGACGCACCTTGCTAGAAAACCTCCAAGACTCTTGAAGTTGAGAGTTCTTTGCAGCACATAATAGTTGGCTAACTCCAACATCTTCATTGTCCCTTCTCTAGTTTCAAGTTGCTTCTCCACCAGATGCCTCCAATCTTTTGGCTCGTCACTTGGGAACAAAAATTTTACAGTAGTGGGTACCGTTCTCCGCCTCACCGTGATGGTTGCTTCAGACTCCTCCATGTCCAGCTTTTGTGCTATAGTGGCGAGCGCGTCAGGGTGCCTATTCATCGCTCGCGCCTGCCTCTCCACGGTCATTTCTAAGAATTGTCCCAGCAGCCTTTGGATGATGTGTCTGTAAGGAGCTAAGTTAGCGTGCTTAAGGGAGAACTCCCCATTGACCTGCCTTACTGCCAAATTGTAGTCCCCTCGTATGCACAATACCCTAACCCCTCTTCTGAGTGCCTCTAACATCCCTAGAATGAGGGCTTCATACTCAACTTCATTATTTGAGAATTTGAAATCTAACTTGAAGGAGAGAGTGATCTTTTCTTTCCCATCTGACAGTATGATGCCAGCTCCACCTCTTCCTTGAGCACTGGAACCATCAAACTCCATAGACCACTTCTTCACCTCTTCCGCCATGCATGCTTGAAAGCTCTCTCCGGGTAGCTCTTCACTAGGTGGTTCAAATACTCCACTTGGGAAGCGGGCGATCAGACCTGCTACTGCTTAGCTTTTAATGGCCTTAGGCACAAAACATTTCAGATCATATTCTGACAAGATCAAAAACCACCTTGCTGCTCGTCCCACGAGTATAGTCCGCGCGAGGAGGTACTTGATGGGGTCACACTTGGTGACTATGTGTACTGTGAAGGCTAGAAAATAGTGTCTCAACTTCTGGGACACAAATACCAACGCCAGGCAGTGTCTCTCGACGTTGGTGTATCTCGATTCTATTCCAAAGATTACTCTTGACAGGTAGTAGACCGGCTTTTCCACTCCTTCTTTCTCTTACGCCAAGAGGGTCCCTATCGATCTCTCTGTAGAAGTAAGGTAGAGCAGCAGCGGCGCTCCGACTTCGGGGGGAATCATCGTGGAAGGAGAGGCTAGGATTTCTTTAATCTTCTCGAACGCTTTCTCCTGTCTCTCTCCCCAAACCCTCTTGGCTTTGTCTTTTAGTAGAGGCGCGAACGAATGAGTTACTTCTGCCAGCGCAGGTATAAACCTCCGCAGGTAGGATACCTTTCCCAGGAAGCTCTTAAGTTGCCTCTGACTCTTGGGCGGTGGCATCATCACAATGGCTTTCATCTTCTCTGCATCCACTTGCACCCCTTGTCTATTCACCACAAAACCTAAGAATTTCCCTGCAGTAACCCCAAAGGCACACTTTGAGGGGTTCATTCTCATCTTATACCGACGACACCTTTCGAATACTCTCCTGAGATCCTGAATATGCCTGCTTTCTTTCTTAGACTTCATCACCAGGTCGTCCATATAGAATTCTAGTATATCATGAAATAGGTCATGAAAAATTTCCATCATGGTCCGCTGGTATGTGGCCCCGGCATTCTTCAATCCGAAGGGCATGACTGTATAGTGAAAGTTGCCTAATGGCGTGCGGAAGGCAGTCTTCTCCGCGTCGGTCGGGTCCATTTTAATCTAGTTATAGCCAACATACCCGTCCATGAAGCTATACATCTCATGTCCTGTGGTGGCATCCACTAAGCTGTCTATACTTGGCAGTGGGAATTCATCCTTAGGACACGCCCTGTTCAAGTCACGGAAATCTACACATATTCTGATTTGGCTCTTGTCTTTCTTCGCCACTGGCACTATGCTGGAAAGCCATATGGGGTGCTGAATAGGCTTGATGAACCCTGCCGCTAACAACTTCTCCACCTCAGCTTTTATCTTCAAGTCAAGGTCCGCTTTGTATGTGCGTGTGGCTTGCCTTACCGGAAGGGCATTGGGAAGGATGTTCAATCTATGAGAGCTCACTTCTGCGTCTATTCCTAGCATCTCCATGTACTTCCAGGCAAATACATCAGTGAACTCCTTAAGTAGCCCGATGAGCTCTTCCTTCTGCCTCGGTTCTAGGCACTTGGAGATTAGAATGGGTCTACTCTCGCCCTCTTCTAGCCCCAACTTGATTTCCTCTAATTCTTGCAGCTGCTCTTTGGGTCCGTCTTGCATGCATTCTGGAGCTTCTTCTGGTTCCTCAACATGCTCAACAATATGGGATTCATCAACGATAAAACACTCGGACGTCGGGTCGATGCTCTCATCCCAGAACACCGCCCGCGCAGACCGTTATAAACGGTTGATGATCTTTCCATCAGGCAAGACCACCTTCTTGCAAGTTCAAGGGGGTCTAGCTACCTCCTCTAATTTCCTCTTGCCTATTGCCATGTGGGGAATTACCCTCCCCCCTAGATGGTCATGAACGGACTTCTTATGCGGGACCCTTCCCTCGACTAACTTGATCCCTTCTAGTTTTCTTACAGAGACCTTTCTTTCCTCATCTAACTCGGTGTAGAAGGCAGCATCTACTAGGTGGGCCTCCTCAACGGCGAAGGGTCTCTGTGTGGCCTTGATCACTATCTCTGTACCTCTAATGTTTGCCTTCGCACATTGATGGTAGGTGGAAGGCACTATGCCATGAGTGTGCATCCATACCCTTCCAATGAGTAATTGGTAGCTAGTGTTAGCATTAATAACATGAAATTTGATGTGGGAGGTGAAATTCCCCAACTTGATTCCCACATTCACGTATCCAATAGACTGCATTCCGTCATTGTCAAATCCGGAAATTACTAGTGGTACCGGAACCACCTTCCCCTGGTCAATTCCTGTTTCATATAATGTACTGATGGGCATGATGTTAATAGATGATCCCCCATCCGTCAACGCCCTGGGAAATGAGACTCCATTAACCGTGGCTGTAACATACAATGGGCGGTTGTGGAAGTAAGGCACCAACCTATTTGCTTCTGAAAACACCACTTCAGAAGTATACTTCTTAATCATCCTTCCGATTGGCCCTTGCCAATTTAGCGAAGGATCTCCACGCTGTTGTACTGCCTCTAAGACTTTCCTCGTGATGGACACCCTTGTATCGTATTTTACCCCTATCTGGTCAAAAAACCACTTGAACTTGGGGCTCCTTGCGATGGCCTCGCATTCGGAATCTAGGTCCACCTCATACGTCTGGGCGCTGCAGACATATTCCTCCTCAGAGGTCCCTCCCTCATCTAGGGCGAGAATGACATCTACCTCGCCTTCCGAGAGGGACGCTTCTTCAATTTCCCCGCTTCCGTCTTCTTGTTCTGGAGTGAAGAACCACTCCTCTTGCTTTCTTTCTAGCTCAAGTCTGCTTAGTCGTAGATTTTCTAACTCTTCGCATAACTGCTCGCCGCTCTCCCACTTCATCGGACTTTTTATAGCTTCTTCGTCATAGGCAACTACCATGTTGGCGGTGCCAAAGTGATGTGAAGGAAGTGGATTCTCGTTAACATCCACAGGGGGTATCTGCAAGGTACCGCTGGCCATCTGCTCGCTAATGATCCTTCGCAAGTAGTAACAATCTTTGGTAGAGTGCTGCACTCGTTGGTGCAACTCGCAGTACTTTGGATTGGCCTTGTCAGCTGCAGTGGGGGTTTCTCCTTTTAGGTGGGGAGATCCTGCTACACCTTCTCGTACTAAGGTGCGGTAACAATCCATAGCCTCAGCTACACTGCATGGTAGTGGCGGTGGGGCATCTTCCCCAAACTTTCTCTTGTTGCCGGGACTGTCAGTCTTGGCCCCAGAGCCTCCCTTCTTCCCTTTGGGACTCCCATCCACATAGTTAACCGCTTGCCTCCTTGAAACTTGAAACCTCTCGAAAGTCAGTGGTACTTGTGTCCTCCAACCCGGGGCTCTTGGTTTGATTATCATAGCTATGTTGCTAGCCGCCCTGGTGAATTCTCTAAAAGTTCCATCTCTAGTTTCGTTGATCAAGTGCAACTTGTACTCTTCTAAGAGTCCTTCCACACATATCTGCAGTAACCTGGCCTCCGCCATGTCCTCGTGGACATCTAAGTCCCTCTCACGAAATCGCTTGATTTAGTGCATCAACTCTTCTCTTGGCTTCTGGATCTCTTGTGCTAGGTGCCTCAATGTAAATTCGTCCTCCTCTACAAAGAACTTCTGGAGGAACTGCCTGTGCATCTCTTCCCAAGTAGGGACGTTGTTAGGCGCCAAGTGGGAATACCATGTATAAGCTTTCCCAGTGAGGGTCTTAGAGAACTCCCTCAACCTCAGGTTCTTGTCACCAGCATGCACTCCCAAGTACTCGACAAACCTCTTCACGTGCTCTCTAGGGTTCTCCCCCCTTCCGCCGAACTTGATAAATTTTGGTGGGACATACCCCTCAGGGTATGGTTTCTCATTTACTTCCTGCGGATAGGGGTCTTGTAACTCCTCATATAGGTGAGGACCCTCCCTCTGGGAGGAGGAGAGTAGCTTCCTCACTTCCTCCATGGTAACAGCCTTAGAGGGTGACTCCTCCAAACATATGATTTTAGCAGCTGGCGAACCTGATTGCGCCACCGCCTGCTCCGGCGTCACTTTTCGGGACGGAATCGTCTCCGTCGGAATCGTAACAGTGGTGGTTACCCCTCCAGAAAGGGCAGCAGCTGGTGTCACACAACCTTGACCCAAACTTGATAGGTCTACGTTATTTTGCTTCAAGAAGTCAAAAAACATTGCCATAAGATTCATACCTGCCGTTGGAGCCACTGCCGGAGAACTGGTCTGCCATCCCTGAGGCGCAGGCGCCTTGACTCCGATCACCACCACTTCTTCCTGGGTAGTCAGGTCACTGTGAGCTCCATTACCAGATGGAGTGTCCTCAAAAACCAACTGCTTAGAGACATTGAAACCTTCTTTGTCCATTGAAATAAGAATACCTCCCCAGCAGAGTCGCCAAATGTAGGAGGGTAGTGAGACTGGGGTCTATGAATAACTGGAAAGAGTGAGGCGTGACCCACTCCAATGGACACTGCCTGCAAGGTCTTCAAAGTCTCCTGGTGCAACTTCTCAAGAAACCTTCTCCTTCTGGTAATAATGGAACTCAAGCTTCAACTCACTCCCTGCAAGAAGATGAACTTTCACAGCAAAAATAATAATTTTCTCGAGGGAAACACCTGAGAATGATGGCTGTCAGTGGGGAGTGAAGGAACAAGGCACTCGGCACTAAGAGAATGAACAGGGAGAGAATACTAGGTAGGTCTGGTGAGATTTTAGCAGAATAACAGTGCAATTTCAAATTGTCTCTTTTTTTACCTTGCCCGGGGGTCTATTTATACTTGGGCGTTAGGGTTGAGTTGGCACTTTTGGGCGCCAAAATGGAGAGGGTTGGTGGGGGACAATGTCTGAAGTGCACCATTTGTCCCTACCTGCAGGTATCCCTGCCTGTCCCCTCCTGCAGGCGTCACCTGGCGCCAACCAAAGTCAAAAAGCACATATGTCTCCTAATGAAGACAAGATATCTGATTTTGTAAATATCTTCTGGAACGGTAACTTGTGGTGCAATTTTTGCAAATCTTGAGAGAGGATGCCTTAAGGACCCCTATCTCTTAAAATTATTATTTTTCTTGAGAGGGACCTCGAGGACCCCCTCTTCTCAGAAAGTCATTTTTATAAAGAGTTTAACCCTTGTGAGCAGCCAGCTCTTTGGCCGCTCACTTCACTTGTGAGAAGTGTGTGTAGTCTTAAGTGACTTCTGGGTCTTCCTACTAGTATTCTCTCAATCCTATAGTGTTAAGTGGTTGAGCTTGCTCAACATACCTTGTCCCTCAGCCGCCAAGCCAAAACTCCCAGGAGGTCCCAACTGGCCTATTCGAGCCCTGCCTGCTCAACTAGGCTACCTGTACAAGAAAGCAAAGTGTTAATAACGTTTCATGGTGGGGAGTTTCTCATGGTGGCCACTCCCCCATCCTGGCCTATTTTTCCTGGAAGCTGGGGGGGGGACCTTGACTGCTCCTCGCTCTGACATTTCCTGTTGTTAAGGGACCTCGAGGGTTCCTTCTCTATATGAGTTTCTGTAGGGGCCTTGGGTGAGGTTCTTTCTCAACGTGTTTCTGCCGGGATCCTGGGGGTTCCTGCTCAATATGAGTTTCTGCCGGGACCCTTGGGGGTTTCTGCTCAATATGACTTTCTTCCGGGACCCTGGGTGGGCTCCTTCCCAATATGAGTTCCTGTCGGGACCCAGGGTATTCCTGCTCAATATGAATTTCTACCGGGACTCTGGGTGGGTTCCTTCTCAATATGAGTTTCTGCCGGGACCCTGAGGGTTCCTGCTCAATATGACTTTCTGTCGGGACCCTGGGTGGGTTCCTTCTCAATATGAGTTTCTGCCGGGACCCTGAGGGTTCCTGCTCAATATGACTTTCTGTCGGGACCCTGGGTGGGTTCCTTCACAATATGAGTTTCTACCGAGACCCTGGGTGGGTTCCTGCTTAATATGACTTTCTACCGGGACCCTGGGTGGGTTCCTTCTCAATATGAGTTTCTTCCGGGACCCTGGGATGGTTCCTGCTCAATATGTCCGATAAAAAAATATTTTATTTTTTTTTATTTGTAGGTAGACACCCCTCTACAGTAGTTTAAATACAAACTCTACTCTAGAGCCCACCCTAGAAACGGCTCAGTTAGAGGTAGGGTCCAACGGCTGGAAGAGCATTGCACATCGCTTGGCCAGGTGACGCCCAAAAATAGGCAAAAGTCGGTCAGGTGATACCCAAATGACCTAGTAAGAAAATCAGGTGATACCCAAACAACCAAGGCAATATAGGTCAATATTCGTAAGGCATTTATGCTCAAATGCATTTTTGCTCCCCCAATAGGTGATTTGCTCCAAGAAAAAAAGTGGTAAAAAAGCTCCCACGACAGTCCAACTTTTGCGTGAAGGGTGAATTTTTTTTTTTAAATGTCAAAAAAGTGCTAAAAGAAAAAAATATTAAAAAATTAAAAAAAGTTTTTTAAGTGTTATCGTAACTGATGTATAATTGTATTTGTATTTGACCAAATACAATTTGATGTGACAATGAAATTAAGTGTTCTAGTAACGAGTACAATGAAATTACACAAGAAGTTTCACTAGTTAATGTGACATCGCAATGCAGTATTATACATCACTCAGAGTGATGTACAATACTTCATTGCAATATCACATCAAATTGTGTAATTTCATCGTACCCGTAGTATTACTCTTTCATTGTAGTTGAATAATGAAAACATATGCCAAAAATATTTGTGTCGTCTATTAACATTAACCATGTACAAGAGTTACATTTGTTATCGCAAGAATCTGTACATGTTACATCCTAAGTTCTTCCAGCTTGCGTGCAATCGTTAGAACAACTCAATATTGATACAAAATTAACAGATTGGGTGAAGGTTTAATAAATGTAAACCATTTTTTATAGTTTGATTATTAGAATACAGTATTAACACATGCTGATGTGACAATACAATATAGTATTATACATTGTCTTAAAGTGAGTGATGTATAATACTCCATTATAATGCCAAATCAGCTTGTGTAACTTCTTGATTAATTTCATTGTACCGGTATTAAAATTCCCCCTTGGCCCAATAATCTTACCCCTGAATCACCATGTATATCCACTTATGCATATATGTCTACAACAGTGCATAGAATAATAACCACTGGTATCGCTAATTTTCTAATGAGAAAACATTGCTAGATTCAGATTTTCTGAAATATGCCTTTCGTTTCTTATTTCCTATAATGAAAATTATAATTCACATCCAGCCCAATCTACAAGTATTACAAACTATTCGGTTGCATTATAAATCAAAAGAAAGGCATAAATTAGTATTTAACAACATATAGTGGTTTGTAGCTCAAAAACACGTATTTCTCAATCTCATCTGTTAGGCTTTGGTGGCACCAGTCCATTTCCGGTTCCTCAAACCCGGTTGTACGCAACTGACTTACTGAAAAGCTGACGTATATACACAACTTGAAGCGCACTTGCAAGAGCCAGCAAAATGTACTCTCCAATTGTGTAAAATATAACACGCTTCTTTGTGCTCTCATTTGCTGCACCCAAAAAGGACATGGTTAGTATGTTTCATGTTCACTTTTTGAGGTTGGGAAAAATACACGACTCACGAGGAAGATGATAGATTCTCCATTTTATACCACTTACTGTAATTTATTTATATATATATATATATATATATATATATATAGAGAGAGAGAGAGAGAGAGAGAAATGTCGTAATGATATCGATCTTGCTGATCAATTTGGTAAATTTTTAGGAGTTTGAGGGAATGGTCCAATCTAACTCAAAGTGTATAAAAATAGGACACTCCACATGATTTTATAAATTTAGTCCCTATACTAAAAACCCCATAAAAAATGACCCATATACCATGTGACAACTCATACAAAAAAAAAAAACATCAAGTTTTTAGAAATCCATAACTTCAAATCCACAAATCCAAAATTCACAAAATTTATATATTTGAAATCTACTCGTCGAGATCTATTTAACAACACCCATATTTAATACTTTGACAAAAAAATCAAAATCGATAAATTTATTATTTCGCTAAAACTTCCATTTTTTTCCGGCGAACACTATATTTTCTCCGGCAAAAAGCCTTCTTCTCCGGCACTAGCAATGGTGCCGCTGGCGCGGCCCAAAAAAATGAAAGAAATAGACGAATGGAGAATGAAACGAGGAGAGAGAAACAATCCGGCATGGATTTCGACGTTCCGACGAGGATTCCGGTGGGTGGGGTGAAGGTGGGGTTATATATTTATTTTTAGAATGAGTTTTAAATGCGTATGACTAAGGGTATAAATATAAATACCTCTTTAACTAAAACAAATAAAATTACCTGTTTTGTGTACTCCTAACTCTAAAGGGACTACACAAATAAATGTTATTGTACCACAGGAACTAGATTTATAAACCTGAATATCACTGTCCAAAAATTCAAATATAGAAAGGAACATGATCTTGACCTTAATTCTCTATAAAAAATTTGAAGTGAAATTTTTTATAAAAATATCATGTAGAAAAATCATTTGACATTTGACATTTGCCCTTTTTATTATTATTAGAATTAGTATTAGTATTGTTATTTAATTTTTTTATTATTTAGTGAATCATAACAAAATCAGTAATTCTAAGCCCCCTTCTCAAAGATTTGATGGAATGGCCCAACGCACCTAAAAGCGCTCATGTCATAGGGGAACTCATAGTTGGAAACAATCCTTATTTTATATCCGATGGGAATAATAAGAATAGAGGTCGTACCTTGGTGCGATGGCAAGTGTCATCGCCCAAGCTACGGTTGGTCTCGAGTTCGAGAAACGGGAGCAGCCTCTTCATATACCATATATGGGAGTAAGGCTAGCTGACATCCACCTCTCCCACTGCAGTTACGCGGAAGCCTTGTGCACTGGATACAACATTTTTTAAGGAATAATAAGAATCAAAATCCAGATTGGTTAGTGAGCATATTGATAGGAGACTATCTAGCTTGCTTCGGAATGCACTTGTCGGGTTAAAGATTATTTTGTTGCTAAATGTTACGGCCTAACTCCATCTGTATCGTGCTTAACTTCTTATTTTTTTTAACACTACCGGTCCCAAGCCCGGATAGAGGAGGATTGCATTAGATAGCTAACCAGAGTAAAAATTTATCAGATCCTTATGAACATGAATCTTATGAATATACTTATCCCCGGGTGTCCCAAAAAATAAATGTAGGGGGCTTGACGGTAATCTCTGAATTAGAGAATGCTTCCCCAGTTAATAGAAGAGACCCGAGAGAAGGAAGCAGCAAGGCAGCTCAGCGAGGCCACACAGCAAGGCAGCTCAGCGAGGCCACACAGCAAAGCAACTCAACGAGGCAGCTCAGCGAAGAGGCTCAGTGATGTAGCGCAGCGAGGAAACTGGTCGATAGAGCTTTTCTTTATCTTTAGATTATTTCGTTTAAATATATTGTTTGTAATGCTGTAATGATTGTAATATTGAGTGTGAGGTCAAACGGTACTCCCAAGAGACCAGGCCTGGCAGGACCTGGGAGAGCTTACATGCTCTATCGAATGACCTCGCCTTGGGAACTTCAGAGGGACTTGATTTGAAGGATTGAGAAGTGAGGCAGCGTTAGGGCTTGTCCTGACCATCTTAGATACACCTGGTAAAACACCGAAAGATCTTTTCATCGTGGAAGCTTGTGTAAAGTAACCTTGAGTTCCATCGCATATTGAGCTTTGAGTCAAACAGTCCCTTACCAAAGGTCACATCTACTTTAAGTGATGTCACTAGTTAGCTAAACAATGCCCAATTTGAACTTGAGTAAACCAATGTGGAATTGGGGTTGTCAGACAGTTTAATGAGCCACCTTTATGGTGACAGTCCTCTGACGCACAGTGGTTAGGCATGTTTATGATGTAAGACACGCTGACCCATTATGCATTTAATGTTTGTGACGTAAAGTGTGATAGGGAGGTCTTTCACATTAATGAAGACTGAGACATCTCGGGAAGAGTTGTGGGGCTATTTATGGGCCTCAACCACTTCTGAGATGAGAGAGTTATTTCTAGAGATTTATTGCTAGAGAGAATATATCAGAGAGAAGTTATTAAAAACCAGAGAGTTTACTCATCCACCATTGTCTTTTATTGTGAAGCTTTTAATAGCTAACCAAAGATCCTTCAGAGGTGGTTGGTGTGTTGACTGCCTGTCAAGGTGTATTTAGGGTGCTTACTTCTCTTTCCTTTTGAATAAGTTGTTTCTGAGTTTCCTTTACTGTTATCTAGGTTATACACGAGAGACATATGAGTTAAATCTGAGTGTTGATTATATACAATATTGTTCATTCACTTGTGTTTATTAAAGAGTTCTTGGGTTATCGTTTATCTCCATACCTATAGTGGTTACACCTCGATTGGTATTACTGTACTCCCAGGCTTCAAGGGGACTACCCTCTTATAATAGGCAAGGGGCATTGTGCATGCCACCGAGTGTATCAAAAAATAGGTAAGAGGTGTCGCATTGACGCCAAATGAGGTTCCAATAACAATCTGGACGTGTGCGGGTAAAAAAGCTAGTTCACGATAGTAGACTTACGTTAGCGACTTGGAACATAGAGACTATAATAGGGAAAGGGATGGAATTAGTGAATACCATGATAAGAAGAAGAGTTAACATACCTTGTTTACAAAAAAAAACTAAATGGGTCAGTTAGAAAGCTAGAGAAATAGAAAATACACGCTTTAAATTATATTATACATGAAAATGTAGATATAGGAATGGAATCAGAATAATAGTAGATAATAACCTTATGGATGATATCATAACCGTTACTTGGAAAGGTGATACTTAAACCTATAAAACTGATATTTGGTAAAATTATAATTAATATTGTCAATACTTATGCAACCCAAGTAGGATTAGATGAGCACGCTAAGGTACAATTTTGGGAACAAATATATAAACAAATTTAACTGTAGGTGAGAAAATCGATATAGGGGGAGATTTTAGCAGCGACGTAAGAGAAGATCATGTAGGATATAAGATAGTACATGGAGGATATGATTTTGGAGATAGGAACGACGGTGGAGAGTCTATCTTAGATTTTGCGATAGCTTGTGATTTTGTACTAGTAAATACATATTTTAAAAGGAGGCTTGAGCATTTAACTTATAAAAGTGGAACGCATAAAAGTCAAATAGACTTTTTCATTACAAGGAAAAGAGAGCGATTTACATGTAAAGATTGTAAGGTTATCCTGGAAGAGAGTTTAACCTCATAACATAGGATAATGGTGTTGGATATAACTATTAAAAATCAATCATGAGTGTGAAAAGAGAAGATTAATTCACGAACTAAGTGATGGAACTTAAAATGAGAGAAATTAGAACTATTTAAAGATAAAATATTAAATGAAGCGTCATGAAATACCAAATATGAGACTAACATAACGTGGGTCCAGATGGCCACATGCATTAGGAGAATATTGAAAGAAATTTTTGGAGAATCAAAAGGTAGAGGCCACAATCTAAAGCAACTTGATGATGGAATGAAGAAGTACAAAATCTAGTAAAAATCAAAAGGGAGTGCTTTAAAGCATGGCAAACAACTAGAAATGAAGAAGATTTTGAGAAATATAAATGGGCTAAAGTGGAAGTTAAGAAAATGGTAAGAGATGCTAAGTTAAAAGCGTATGATGATCTTTATATAAAACTAAGAACACGAGAAAGGGAAAAGTATTTATAAGCTTGTTAAACTTCGGGACAAAAAAATAAAATATTTTAATAATGGTAAGTGTATTAAAAGTGATAATTAGAGAGTCCTAGTCAAGGATGATGAGATTATGAAAAGATGAAAAAAATACTTCGAGAAGCTACTGAATGGAAATAATGAGAGTAGATTAGGTATACAGGAACTTAGGGAGGCTTGAGAAAATATATTTTTCCGCAGAATTATGAGAACAAAGATTAGCATTACTCTAAAAAAGATAAAAAAAAAAAAAAAAAAAAAAAAAGAGAGGGTTTTATAACCAGATGGTATCCCTATTGATGTTTGGAATTGCTTAGCGGAGGAAGGAGTGTCTTGGCTTACAAAATTATTTAATAAAATTATAATGACTAATAGGATGCCCGATGAAAGGAAAATGAGTGTTTTAGTACCTATTTATAAAAATAAAGGGGACATACAAAGTTTTTCAAATTATTGTGGTAATAAGTTAATGAGAGTCATACAATGAAACTTTGGAAGAGAGTGATTGAATATAGATTGAGATTGAAAATAACAGTATTTGAAAATCAATTTGAGTTTATGCTTGGGAGGTCAACAATGGAAGCAATTATTGAGGAGATTAATGGAAAGGTGTAGGGAGAAAAAGGAAGTACGATTTTTATAAATTTGGACAACGGCGTATGATAGGATACCAAGATATAATATGGTGGGTTCCACATAAAAAAGAAGTGACTCGTAGATATATTGATGTGATCAAGAATATGTATGATAGGCTCATGACTATAGTAAGAACATCAGCAGGGGAAAGTAGTGAATTCTCAATTACTATAAGTTTACACCAAGATTTAACACCAAATCCTGATCTCTTTGCTCTTGTTATAGATGAGTTGACCGGACAAATACAAGATGAGGTGTCGTGGTGTATGCTATTTGCAGATGTTATTGTTTTAGTATATGAGACTAAGACGGGAATTAATGCTAGATTGGAATTGTGGAGAAACACTCTGAAAACAAGAGGATTTATAATAAGGACAAAAAAAGAATATGTGGAATATAATTTTAATGGTAATAGGAAGACAAACGCGGATGTGGTGAAATTGGAGGGTCAAGATATACCTAAAAATGATCATTTTCATCATTTAGGCTCAATTATCCAAAAAGATGAATATAATAGTGATGATGTTACTCAAAAGATTAAAGTATGTTGAGTTAAGTGGAGGATTGCTATGGGTGTATTGTGTGATAGGCGTATATCTTTAAAGAAAAAAGAAAAAATTTCTATGGCGGCCATTAGACGCGCCATGTACAGAGTGTTGGGCAACTAAAAACAAAATGTGTAGAAAATGAATGTGACGGAGAAGCGAATGCTAAGATGGATTTGTGGTAAAACTCGAAAGGATAAAATTAGAAATGAACAAAATCGTGAAACGATAAAAGTAGCTCCTATAGAAGATAAATTGGAAGAAAATCAACTTAAGTGGTTGGGGCACACGTCAAGCGTAGATCAATGGATGGCCCCGTAAGTAAGAGTGATTTAGTTAATATTGATGGTAACGCAAGGGGTAGAGGTAGCGCTAAATTGATTTGGTGGGATATTGTAAAAAAAGGGCATGATATCATGTATTTTAACCGAAGATACTGTATTGAACAGAATGTAATGAAAAAATAGAATTCATGTAGTCGACCCCAAATAATTGGAAAAAGGCTTTGTTGAGTTGAGTTGTAATGTTACGGCCTAAATTTTGAACTATTGACCTACTTGTTTGGACGAGTGTACCCAAAGTGTTCCCGGACCGCATGAATACATCTAAAAGTAACTTAGTACAACATGGTAAATATCATTGAGGGATACATTAGCCAAAATTCCTTATGAACTCAATTTAGAAAGGGTATAGATTGTTGTGAACTCTGGCGAAAGGCCCTGTACGCTCTGCAGGAGATGAAGGGCACTGGCTTAACCGTGGGTTGTGGTATTTGATGGGACATCGACCTCCCTCCCGATACATATCAAGTTTATTGGCAATCGGGAACCATTTATCACTTTGCCCTACCCACCTTATGTGTTCGAGGGGGGAGACGGATTCCACACATATGAGATACGCAGAAGTTTTAAGACGACGAGTTCACCAGAGAAAGCGAATTTGATCCTACAGCCATCTTTTTTGTTCAATAAAAGCACAGTGAAAGGGGATACTGGTCAGGTCTTGTAGGAGAGTATTTGATGGGCTCAGATCATCTTCATGATTTCATGTGAGGAGCCACCTTTGACGGGATTTGAATTTGGACAGATCCTGCTGGCCTTTATGAACTTGGGCTTGCTTTGATGATGGGAAGGCTCTTATGGTGCTTGTAGACCTGGCAATGGGTCGTGTCAAGTTGAGTCGTATTTGTGTTAGGTTTTATCATGTGATTCGTAACTAAACAGGTGACTTTTTTTATCGGGTGAAAGATAATATTCAAACATGACCATTATCCATTTAGATAAAGAATCATTTTGAATCATATAAAGGTTGTCACATTAACCCGTTAACAAAAGCCAATTAAACTCATTGGTTCATTAACATTATTAAACCTCTCATTTAGTAAAAGTTCTCTATGCAATTCATTAGTTTTGTTTCTTTTGCATGAACCAAAAACTTTTGACAATATTTTCTTTCCTTAAATCAATGGGTCCTAATGTGTCTTAGCGGGTTTAACAGGTGAAGCGGGCACCAAACCCATCGTGTGGGAATTAATATGACTCGAAACATTAAATGTCCACCCATTAACCGATAACTTCAAGTTGGTTCGTGTCATATCTCATTTTGCCAAGTTAAATGCTTTGATCCCTTATGGGCTTTCATCGAGGAAAGCTGGTGTAATAGCCCATTGAGTCAAACAAGATTTAGCAATATATATTGTCCTGACCATACTCTAGTTGGTTTCAACCAACCATCAATGATTAATGAAAAAAATGGCAAACCATCACATACATAATCAAATTCCTTTTTTCCAGACAGAATTTTGGAATCGGTTACGGGAGGGTGACACAATTTAATGGCATAACAATGAGTCATGAATTTCATGCATTGGGAAGTGTGCAATCTACGTGACAAATATAGTTTGACTAACCAATGCACTCATGCCACATCACTATGTCAGTAAAAACGTGTTCCAAAATGTTAGCCCAGTAAAGGTCGCACCCCAGTGCATAAAGCGCCCACTTAACTTCTGGGAGAGGCGGATGTCGGCTGGCCTTACCCCCATATATTCAGAGGCTGCTCCTATGTCTCAAACCCGAGACGAACCATAGCTTTGGCGAGGGCACTTGCCATCGCACTTGCCATATATGGAGAGGTTGCTCCCATGTCAGCCTAGTATTACTAAAAAATAAAGTAGGATCCAAACTAAAGTGATTTAAATACTGTATAAAGTCCCATACTTCCCCTATGAAGCATGAATACTTCGCTAGAGTTCTTGTACCAAGATTGGATACGTCTTCGATACACAAATACCTGTATGATACATACCGAGGCATAACCGAGGTGTATCCGCAAAATAAAAAATAACTCGCATATATCCTTTGGATATGTATCCCAATTTATTATTTATTAGTTGGATACTTGAAAGGGTATGGTGAGATACTTAAGAGATACGGTGGGGGAACTTTGCAATTTTGAACGAGAACATTTTGTAATTTTAAAAAAAAACTTGTTTAATATAAACTATTTTTTCCATGAACTAAAGAAAAGAACAAAGTCACAAACTAAAACAACCGGTCTCTCTCACCCAACGTCGTTGCCACTTCGCACATTAACATTCGAACATTCATCATGAGTATGAATTGTTATTTTTTTATATATTTGTTAATGACAAAAATATTTTTCTTGTCATATTGTTCATAGAGTTGATAAACAAATATTTCATTACCGTATCCCGACCGTATTGTATCCTAGTTAAGTTTTGTTGTATTCCCGTGTCTATTCCATATCCGTACTTCTTAGAGTCTAGCATATTGGGTGTGATGGCCATGGTGATTTCACTTTTTGTGGTCCCATTCGTGGGACCCACATCAAACACAAAGAACAGTGGACATCTTAAAGGATTAGATGTTAATTACAATATCTATGGTAGAACATGTTTAATGCTTCAGTCAGATGACTATTAATATTATTTGAGATGTGACTTGTTATCCTATGACAAATTACACAGTATATTACATTAACCTACTATGATGTTTGCTAGTAAGACATACGCTGCCCTAGTGGTTTGAGAAGTGAAAGAGTGACCTCCCCTGAGGTCAGCTCCTGTGCTACAAATTCCCCCACCCATGCGAAGTTAAAAGAGGCTTTTGTTATTGGTGAAGAGTAGTTTAATTTTTTTCAAATGAATAAAGAAGCTGATTTATATAGAATTAAAGGAAAAACAATGAGTTCTCCAAACAATCAACAAGAAAACAAAACCTGAACAGAAACTATTAAAAAAGAATAACCTTCCAATTCCACTAAAATATCATGAAGAGGTATTCCACGAGAAGCCCTCAAGACAAACTACCAAAAAGAGCGAGGAACAGTCTGTTGTTTCCGAGAAGAAGGAAATGAGTATACTGGTTCTGAAGATTTTTATATTACTCTCCATCCAAAAGCTTCAAATGACTGCATATACCACCTTGCTGACTTTACCCCCTACCATACCCTCAAAACGTATTGAAGGGGACATCCAACTGTGTATAGAGTTGACCTGCTTCTGTGCGTATATGTAAGTCTCTGAAACCAAATTACACCATTTGGCACTTATACCCTTTATTTACCTCAAAATTCCAAAAATACCTTTCCTTGACTCTTTGATTTCTCACTACCGTAATATCAAACATCTCTTTTAGAGAACCTTTATCAAATACTTAAATGACCCTTCCCCTCCCATCCTCTCCCAATTTTCCTTCCTCTCTAAAACCTAAGTCACCTATTAACCACAAAACAAAATCTGAACCTCTCACATCTCATGGCTCTCCCCTCCACAAAATCCAACATGTCCGTCATCGCACTATAGACGAAAATGTAATCTTCCTTCTTTTAGTTTTGTTTTTTACTGTTTGTAGTTATACATCATTGGATCGTGCAAAATACAAAAGTATTTTTGCACTACGATATATTTTGATATTCACAAGGTAGATTTCTTTTTGGTTTTTGACACTAAACATAGTTACTTGTTTATGTGAATGAAGTTATGTGTTGTTTAAAATGTGCCCACATTCATTGCATCCTTACGCTGATTTGCAAAGTAATGTGTTGTATAATATGGTTCACATCAAGGAATATCCTCTTAATTGTCTTAAAATAT
This sequence comes from Sambucus nigra, assembly GCA_949130495.1. Classification (NCBI taxonomy): domain Eukaryota; kingdom Viridiplantae; phylum Streptophyta; class Magnoliopsida; order Dipsacales; family Adoxaceae; genus Sambucus; species Sambucus nigra. The sequence continues at coordinate 481,521,187 of OX422215.1, read as the reverse complement.
TTTAGAAATTATAAGTAAGGAAGTAGCTAGGCTAAATTGAATATATATATAAAAAAAAATAATAAAAAAAACTCACTCCGTGGACATTCAAATTTTTGCAAGAGCTCCCCTGAACTATGTTAAATTCAAGAAACACCCTTGGGGTATTTCTTATGGGAATAGGATCTCATATTAGTTTTTCCTTTATTTTAGTTCTTTTATTTTCTTGTATCCCTTTTAATTGGTCTCCAAGCATGTTTAGAACTAATTAGGTATATTTTTGTTAATACTTGTCATTTGCAGTCATTTAGGTAATTACATGGTTAGCAAGTAATCTCCAACATATAAATACCCATGTACTCCCCATCTGATGACACTTCTTCATTTTTTAATATAAGACATCTTTGATTCTCTCTCTCAAGTTTGTATTTGTTTTATTTTGGGCCTTTAACGTGTAGCTTACGTCAATTCCATTTGTTAGAAAGACCCCCAATGTGTCCTTAAAACGTCGTTAAAATGTTCTTAAAAGGGTGCGTGCATCAAATGCATAGTTCATGGTGGGGTGGGATATTGGTTTGCCAACTATTTTGTGTGTTTGATTGCCATTATTTTTCATGAAAAAAAATTCATGGCTACCGATGCCCACATGCAAATTTGTTTTGCTCAATAGCAAAGAAAAGTCTTTCCATGGATGGATGGATGGATGGATGGATGGGTGGGTGGGTGGGTGGATGGGCGGAAGAACGGACGGAGGAAGGGTGGATGGATGGATGGATGGACGGATGTTTTTTTTTTTTTTTTTGGGGGGGGGGGGGGGGCCTTAAAATGTTCGAACACCAAAAAATAATTAACTCATTTTTTTACTATATTTAAAAAATAAGTCCATACAATTCCCTTCTGCAATGGTCATTACTCTCTCTCGCTCAGGTGCAAATGTGTCCCGTGCGAACATAGTGCGGACGTTTTCTTAAAAAGTAGCTCCCAATATTATTTGAAATGAATTTTTTTTTTTTTTTTTTTTTTGGGGGGGGGGGTCATTGAAATGTTAATAACCCATAAAAAAATTCATTTCAAAAAAATGTCGGGCGCTATTTTTTAAAAATCTGCCAGCACCATGTCCGCACCCGAGTCTCTCCCATATATATATGTATTGAAATAAAACTGCTTTTTTCATAGCTCAACATCACACTGCAACAACTTTGTACAAATACTAAAACATTGAATATTTTAACCAAACTTAGTATATATTATCTATATAGTAAGTAGACACGTGCAACGCAAATGTGCACTAACTAACTAGTAAGCTAAAGATGCTTTTAATATATAGCACACTTCAATGACTATCATACATTTATCTAATCAATGAAAAGTCGACTATCTATTAAAATTTTGTTGGTGTATTGAAGGAAATGTACCCTACAATGCACCATCGAATATTGGGTCTTGATAAGCACCTCCTGAATAGTTAGGTCAAAATGTTTGAATCCCTCAGGTGCTTACCACCTCCCGTAATTTGCCCCAGTGCAATAGTAGGGTTTACACGTGCATTTGAGGAGTAGTCAGGTACTCAAAGAAGTCTAAATATCCCGAATTATTAAAATACACCCACATAAATTCATCTAGATTATGGGAATTGCGAATTGTGATCCTAGAAACATGTGGTAGCCAAACAGCAATGCAGATTCATTACTTAAATGTCCCCTTCGGCCTTTGGTACACAACCAAGCACTGCTATAAAATCATCTAGATTATTGGAATTTTTATTCTGATCCTAAATAGTTATAAGCATGTTCAAAACTTATCTGGAGCTCAATATAAACTAGTTCAAGCAAATAAAATGGCTTACTATGACGATGGCGAGCATCACGTGCTTTCAAGTACTTCTGTTCTGCAGTAACTGATTCCAATGCCTCTCTCAACTCGGCAATTTTAACATTAATAGGGTCCCAATGTTCTGCAAATAAATTTTAAAAAAAAATAATGTATAAAGATTTAAAAATGAGAAAAAGGCACCACAGAGATGTATATGAGCCTCAAACCTGTTACTCAGCTAACAATTTTCAACAATAATATATAATCACGGTCAATGAATCGTAGTATGTACTAATTGTAGTCAATGTTTAAAAAGGCGTTTGAGGCTTACGCCTCGAGGCAAGGAGGGAAAAAGGGTTGAATTTGAGGCTTACGCCTCGATGCGCCTCACGCCTTTTTGCTGAGGCATGAAAAAAAAAAACTTATACTATTTACTAGTGTAACTTGAAAGAAATTTTTAAAAAATAATCAATATGTGAATGAAACTTGATAAAACTGATTTTGTCAATTTGATTTTGCATTGATTAATTTATTGTCATATTATAGAACAACCATTGTGAATGAGACTAAAAAAAATGATTTGGTCAATTTGATTTTGCATTAATTAATTTATTATTATATTAAAAAATTAACAATATGTTGAAAAGTCATCTCGGGGAAACAAAAAAATGTTTAACTATGTGAGAAAGTCCTCAAAGATGTTTTTTTTGCAGTTTTATTTTATATTTCTTTGTTACTTTATTTTTTATGGTTTTATTAGTATTTTTATAATATTATTTTGCTCTTTTTTTGTGAGGCTTACATCTCGCCTCGCGCCTTTTTAAACATTGATTGTAGTAGCAGTCAACAATTTGAAACTATAAAGAGATGGTGGTAGATGATACTATGTTTAAAATATGAGGCATCCCCAAATTTCACATCGAATGCTTTGGAGATTGTACATTGGGGGTGAGGTACAAGAATTTATGGCGTCAGAGGGATATTTGTGGAGGACATAGTACTTCCCTTATAAAATGTTATTGGGAACATAATAAAAAAAAGACTTCACAAGCAATATATTTAAAAAGCATTGGACAAACCATCTTTGGCAAGGCCATGCTCATTGGGAATATGACCAACATGTATGTAGAAAGAGACTGTCTCTGGTGTTGAGTAAGGATTGTGAAAACAGAATTTGTACATTCCGCTTCGCGGGGCCTTGAATTCAAATTTGTCCCCGGAAGTTCCCTTCAGCGTGTGCACCGTATTACCTCCGGGAGATGTCACCTTCATGAAACCCAAAGATTACAAATGAGTAATCTTACATTACTCATCAAATAACTATTACTAGAGCCACCACTCCTTGTCCTAGTCAACTACATTTAAGTTCATACGGGAGACCTACTGGCATAGGGAGGCTTAAAATTTATAATATCATCCAAACGAGTTTTTCAATAAGCCTCATGTGAGATAAAATTCTGACATCAAGATTTCTTGGACATTCCTTGCATGAATTTGACAGATTCTGGAAGCGTCTACAATTTCAATATAGAACTTTAAAATTTATACATGTACTCAATACTTCTTGGATACTAGTCAACATGACTGACTGGCGTTGAGTTTGATTATCTTATAACATAGAGAAAAAAGAGAAAAACTATTAAATTTGATATACATTCATTAACAAATTCATTTAAAAAAAAGAACAAAGAAAAAAAAAAAAGCAAGACAGAGACAAATTTCATCGAAGGATAAGGCATGGACTAGAAGAGTATAAGCAGATTTATGTAAATATATTCTTGAATATGTTTGCTAATGGAAGTCTTTAAGATTTAGATCAGTGAAAAAAAACTGATTCTTACCAAGCAAGTTATTGGTGGCTGTGTGTGTGTGTGGGTGGGTGGGTGGGGGGAGATAGTTTCAAATCTTGTAGTGCTGGAAAATGAAGAAGTTGAGGAGGTTGGAAGGAACAAAGAAAGAATGAGGGAATGATTTTAAAAATTAATTTCCAATAGATTTATGACCATGTTGATTCGGGTTTCCTTTATCATATTTTAAATGAGAAGGGAATTGAAAACAGATGGAGAAAATTGGTATGTGGGTGTTTAACATTGGATGCTTAACCTTGGCTAGTTTTCCGGTCATGGTCCATATAAGGCCAAGGGGCAAAATTTTGTGCATCTAAAAAATTGAGACAAGAGGACACATTGTGTCCTCTTTTTTTATTCTTGTGGATGATGTTTATATGGAATGATGTGGCTGATGTTTTTAATGGAATGACAACGAGATTATGCGATAATCTATTAATTGGAAGTTTTAGAATTGGAAGGGAAGCAGTAAATTTATCTCACTAACAACTTGGGGCTGACAATATTCTTTCCTTCCAGAATATGGAAGGAAATATGAGAATTTGGAGGGAGTAGTGAAAATTTGGTGAATTATTAGAAATAAACATGGCAAAAAGAGAGGAGTTATGTAGATTAGCGGCAAACTTGGGTTGGGAGATGGTTCTTGAATGCCATTTGAGGAATCCTCGTAACTTATCTTTTTGTGAACCCATGGTAGAAAAAGTAGCAGAGTTTATGGATGGAAAATTGGGATTTTGCCAAGGGGCTAGGTTTCACTAGTTCAATTGGTTCTAGCTAGTATCCCCATTTATTTCTGGTCACTTTTCAATCTCATCATCCTAGCTAAAAGAAGTGAAAATCAACGAGCAATTTTCAGCAGATGTAAGGGGAAGGATAAAGAACACCTTAAAGGGTGTAAATCTTAAGGATTAGAGTATTTGGAGTGGATAACTTAATCAAAACGAATGTCTCTCTTGGGCTAATGATTATAGAGAGTTACCAGATGAAAAAGGTATTGCGGAGCTAGATTTTTCCTTGCAGGGATAAACAACATTAATTTTGGCGTTCGTTATAGCACTCAGGGCCCCGATACATTGTATAGAAATTACACTTGACAAAAGATTTATCATGATCCAAGGTTAAACTTTATTTGAAATATTGGATTCCCTCTCTTTCCTTCTTTTGAACCGTGTAAAATGATTTGAAAAGTTGGGGTTCCTTCAAAAACCCAACCTGTTTTATGGTTGACCAACAAGGAAAAGGGGTCACAAGTGAATTGATGGGAAAAAAATTAAAGAAGGCCCAACTCAGTGTATCTTGTGTTGAAAGAAGGTGAGAATATTGAGCATACACATTGCTCTTTCCCAATTTTCTTTGGAGCAGAATGTTTAAGGAATTTGAGATTGTGAGAGTGCTTCAGAATTATGTCATGATTTTTGTGCAATTTGTCCATGTCCTACTTTTGGACGATTTCCATGTCGGTGTGCCAATATCGTGTCCGCATCTATGCTTCGTAGGCTCTTATGATAGCCACAGTATAGGTATTTTACTATACGCCAAAAATTCTTACTACCCACGTTGATCTTTGTTTTCATCTTATTCATGATGTAAGACAGCTTTAAAACTCTGCATCATCTTGCCCATTGCTAGCTTCATGATGCTTGTGTTGGAAATTGGCAGGTAGCAGGAATTTTGGAATATGATTTACAGAAATAATTTGGACAGCATGCAATTAGAATTTTTTATATTATATGACGTAAACCAGTCATCAAAAGGCTCCTAAAATATCTATCACACAATTCTAGAGAGAGAAAGTACTCTTTTTCTATATTCAAAATTCAAGTCTCCTCAAATGAGGCTACAAGGGGGTATTTAAAGGGAGGAGTAGCTTAGGCTCCAAGCTAAGGCACAAATTACCAAAAATGTCATTACTACTCCTAACCTCTAAATACTAAAACAAAACAGGGGAAAAAGCTTTACTAAAAATAAAGAAAAATAACAAAAGAAAGTACACTACTATTATGCCCAAAAATAATCCAAAACGATGGCAATTTTGCCATCGATTCACATCAATCTCCCCTCCTTGAAAAAGAGTTCGTCCTCGAACTCAAAGGGGAAGACCGACTGAATCACCCTCCAAAACTGTAATCAAGGCATGTTGGGGAAGCTCCTCGGACGCGTCCAAATAGAAAGGTGGATGATCCATCGCCAATAATGTGCGGCGCCGTGAGAGGGAGCAATCAGAAGCTCAGTGTCTAACATTGCCACAGTTGAAGCACCGGAAGACAGGAGGCCCTGTGGGAGGGGCAGTGGAAGTAGCTGAAGTGGGAGCCGCAAATGTCGCTGCAGGAAGAGTTGGCGCAATAATCGGAGTAGGCAGAGTCCGAGAGGGCGGAAGAGCTGCGGGGGCTGAATGGTAAGCCTCGACCTTAGTCGCATACTTGACTGCCTTTAGAAAGGTCGGTATCTCTCTCGGACCAAGATCGTGCTGAATGTGTGGCTGCAACCCTAATACATAGCAGCTGATCCGCTGATCCTCCGTCTCGGGAAGACGAGGCCTGGTGCATAAAAGCTGAAATTGCTTTGTGTTCTCCACTACTGATAATGTGTCATATCTGGGGGATTGAACGCGCGCAAAGAGATCGCGTTCGTAGGTAGGTGGTATGAACGACCACTGGAGAGCAGCCTTCAACTCTGGCCAAGTCTGAATAGGAGGCAATCCAACTGTCGTGCAGCGATAGCAGAGGTCGTTCCACCAAAACCGGACAAAACCCTGAAACTTGGTGGCTGCAAAGGAGGACACAGGAGCGGCCCTAGACCCGCTTGTACCCAAAAACTGTCTCCATCGAAGCTAACCAGTCGACCATGGCATATGGAGAAAACAGTCCATCAAACATGGGCAACTCTATGCGGATGTCCCCCCTGAAAGCTTCGGGAAAGCAAATGAAGGGCCATAAATAGCGGGCCCTCATTCCGATGGGCATCAAGGCCCATCACATCACCCGGCACAGGCGGAACAACATCAGCAAGGGGGGGCGGTATCTGTGCAGGTGGTGGATGAAGAGGCGGAGCATGTTGGGGCACAGGTGGGACTGGGGGAATGCGGGGGTAGTGAGGGCACGTACCAATCAAATGGCCAAGCTCGCTGCAATAAAAACAATGTCGGTCCCGTCGAGGTGCCAAGTGAGGGGCATCCTGGGGAGGTAGGGGTGGTATCCACTCCAAAATACTGGGGTGATTATCCCCGAAATCAGAGGTGGAGGAGGAAGAACCCGAAGATAGTAGTGAGAGGGTGTGGTGGGAAGGAGTATGGTGTGAAGCGTGGGTAAGGGATGGGGATATACATCAGTTCGAGGGTTTGGGGTAAAATTGACGTGGGTAAATGATATGGATGGGAAAAATGAGGTGGGGGGATGGAAATAGGAGGTTGGGTGGGGGTTTAAAGTAGGTACGAAACCCATAAAAGGATGCGGGTCATTTTGGGGGTCGGGTGGGCGAAATGAGGTGGACCCGTAAAAAAATTTAGTGGGATTGGGGGTTGTGTAGTGGATGGGCTGAATTGGGTTAGGTTGAGGGACGGGAGGGTGTGGGTGAGAGATGTGATCAAGCTGGCTCAATTAACCAAAATATGGGGATTTTCCGGCGACATGAGGGTAGGGGCTGCCATCGGAAGAGGGTCGGGGAGCTACGAAAGGGTCGGAAGTGGTTGGGTGGACTTGGGTTATTTTTTGGGGCTCGGGAGGTGCATCGGCAGGGGTAAGGTGGGCAGAAGCTTCTGGCTGTGGAGGGAGGGTGGGTGTGAAGGCGTTCGGGTCAAGGTGTTGGCATAGGGGGGCGGTTAGGGCAGCAGGTGGGCTGGAGTGAGTGGTGGTTAGGGTTTGGAGTTCATTCAGATCTGGGGCAGCAGGAGGAATGGAGGTAGGGATAGGGTTTTGCAATTTTGTGAGTTGTTGCTTTATGACATCTAATTTCAAATTGAGATCTAGGGTTTGTCGATCCACTTTGTCTCTCCATTCTTGAAATTCTTCTAGTTGTGGTTTGGATTTCTTGGGAGCCATTACGAGAAGTGAACGAATTTGAAGAAGAAAATCACCAAATCACTAGCACCAATGTAGAGCTTCACCCGCTTTAATACCAATTTAACGTAAACCACCCTTCAAAAGGCTCCTAAAATATCTAACACACAATTCTAGAGAGAGAAAGTACTCTTTTTCTATATTCAAAATTCAACTCTACCTCAAATGAAGCTACAAAGGGGTATTTAAAGGGAGGAGTAGCTTAGGCTCCAAGCTAAGGCACAAATTACCAAAATTGCCATTATTACTCCTAGCCTCTAAATACTAAAACAACACAAGGGAAAAGGCTTTACTAAAAATAAAGAAAAATAACAAAAGAATGTACACTACTATTATGCCCAAAAACAATCCAAAAAGATGGCAATTTTGCCCTCGATTCACATCATTATAATTGAAGGCTGGATACTAAATAAATGTACAGTTATTATGGAACTGTATGTAATAACACAGATGCATGTAAACATTATTTTTATACTATAGTTCCACCATTGCTATACCATTATGTTGATCTCTACATGCCAAGGATTAATAGAACAAGGTACCACCAAACTCTCTTATAAGCCGTTGCAAGAAACTAGGGTTGCGGAAGTTTCATCAAATTAGGAATAATACAAAGCCAATACATTAGGCTTTACCAAGCTACAGTACCACTCAGTCATACTTATCAAAACTCATCACCTCAACCTTCAAATAGGAAATCAGGTATATTGATGCCCGATGGGCAAAAAGGATCCCCTCACTACAGAGATATATTTCTTCTTGTTCTTTACAAAGGCTGTGAATCTGGCGGTATCATAGGACTAGAGGTGGCAATTTGTGTGCGTCGTGTCGTGTTCGGGTCGTGTCATGTCGGGTTCGTGTCAAGTATTAGTCAACCCTAACCCGACCCATTTAACTAATCGTGTCAGATGAGCAAACACTAACCCGACCTATTTATTATCGTGTCGTATTCGGGTTGACCCGCATAACCCATTAAGTAAAATATAAAAAAAAAAAATTCTTCTCTCTTAACCAATCTTACCAATCATAGGCCTACAATAACTTAAATTTAATTAATTTCAACTTCTTGCAACACATAAAAAATTTATCATCCGATTCTCCATGAATTTTATAGAGTGCCTATCAAGATATATAAATTATCTAATATATTCTCCATAAAATACGAGTTAAGCGGGTCTATTCGTGTCATTTTCGAGTTATACGTGTTTGACACTAACCCAACCCGTTTATTATTCGTGTTGGCGGGTCGTGTCATATTCGGGTTCGTGTTAGGAAATCATCAACCCTAACCCGCTAACTTCGTGTCGAGTTCGTGTCGGGTTATCGTGTCGTGTCAAAAATTGTGACCCCTACATAGGACGGTTGGGAAATCATACGAAGATGGCTCATAACATTGTAAAAATAGATTGTGGGCGTGCAAAGTGTGGTCAACTCAAGCAAGCTCCATGGTAGTTAGCACAATAAGTTAAATGTTGGGACACAATGGATGGATCAACTAACCCGCAACCATGGGCAAAGTCCCGCGGATGAACGATGTTTGTTGTCTCCATTGGTCGACACAACAAACATTGGGTTGGGTTAATATAGTGGAATGGATTTATTTAGTATTCTAACGCCCTAAATGACAAGAATGTAAAGTTGGAGTCGATGTGGTTGAAAGCTGCATATTCGCATGATGGGAACAACTTCGTGATATGTGCACAATTTAAACCGAAGAGAGCATGTGGATGGCTATATAGAAGAGTTCTATCAATTGGTCACTCGCAATGGTTTGACCTAGAGTCCGAGACCGAGGTATGGATGGTTGCTCAATATCTTAGTGAGTTGAAGTTCACGATTAAAGACGTGTAACAGCTACATACTTGTTAAGCGTAGTAAAGGCTTATCATCACGCTTTAGTAGTGGAGAAGCAACAAGCCCAACGTCTCGGGTGTAGTGATGTGCGCACTATAACGAAAGCAAAAGGAGTTTGGACATCGCGGCAAGGCACAAAAGGCACTCAAGAGGCAACAAAGCAAGGTGGATCTGAGTCGAGGATAACCCGACGGGGTAACTCCAAATCCAAAAGGGATTGCGAATTAAGGGGAAAGAGGGATTGTGGGCTTAAACATCATGCAAACTATTGTCCCAAAATCTGAAGTAGGGCCTTTTATGATTCACTTTTTTATGCTTCTTCTAGTGACAAGATTGGCGGCGATGAGCTTGAGGGATTTGGGATGACTTTAGTTTCCTAGAAATCTTTGTTCACACTGAAGACAAAAGATAAGGAAAAATGGCTTCATACTAGCATCTTATACACGACTTGTAATATTCGGAGATGAGTGTGCAACATACGCATTGATGGTGTGAGTCGCAAGAATGTTATGTCGAAGGAGGTCGTGGACAATTGCCTCTCAAGGTAGACAAACGTCACTATCCCTACAAGTTGGTGTTGTTTAAGAAAGGTAACGAAAATTTTGTTAATCAACGTCGTTTGATTTCCTTTTCAATTTGGTGTGATGAGGTAAGGTACTGATGGATGCTTTGCCATATAGTGTGAGGGAGGTCGTGACAATCTAAGATATCTATTGATATTGCTACAACAAATGATGGGAAGAGAATACTTACGCCCTGGTAAAAAATAATGTTAAGTTTTTTTGCATCCAGTGAAAGAAAAGGTGGTAACTACGTAAGTGAGAAGACGAAGCTTCTTACAAGGAGTGGTTTCATGAAGGCGGTGCAAGAGGGTGACCATATTTAGACTTTGGTGGCCAAGGACGAGGTCACTCGACAAAATCTGCCAAATAATGTAAAGTCGATAATGGAAGAGTTCATGAATATGTTTCTGGATGATTTGCCATTGTAACTACCACCATGAAGGACATTCAACATAACATTAATCTAGTATTGGGAGCAAGCTTACCAAACTGGACGCAATACTGAATTATGTCGGCGGATCATGTAGAGTTGTAACGACATGTCGATAACTCGTTGAGCAATACATTTATTCGGAAAAGGATGTTGCAATTCTAGATTCCAACTAAAAAAGGTGCATGGAGGTCTTATTTTGATAGTTGTACTATCGATAAGATCACTATCAAGTATAGGTTCTCTATCCTTAGGCTTGGTGATATGCCAGATAACTTGTTTGTGTTCTCAATATTGATCTCAATGCGAGATAACTTGTTTGTGTTCTCAAAATTGATCTCAAAGCATAGATGCCAACAAATTTGGACTAGGTCTGGAGATGAATGGAAGACGACATTCAAGACCAATGATGGCTTATATCGGTGGTTAGCGATGTCTTTTTGTTTATCCAATGGGATGTACACTATTATTTATTTTGATACGATGACTTAAATACTCAACCACTTCGCTATTATTTATTTTGATGATGAACTTGTCCATAATAAGCACTTTGATGATCATATATTGCACTAGAGAAAGGTTTTCAATATTTTGAAACGAGAACAACCGTATGCTAACTTAAAGAAGAGTAGCTTCGCTATTGGGCAATTGGTATCACTTCCAGGTTTTATGGTGTATGGGAGGAAGGTCAAGACCCTCCGTTATCGGTTGAATCCTACGAGTGTTCATGGTGAAGTTTGCATGGGCTGGAGCTATTTAATCATCGACTCATTTGAGCCTTTAACACCATTATGGTGTCACTTACAAAATACAAATTGTCGGAAGAAAGGGCTCTTTCCAATGGACTCGTAAGTTCATGAGAGTTTTGAGTTGTTGAATAAGAAACTAACAAAAGCCTTGGTGTTAGCTTTTGCCCGGTTTTGACAAAATATTTCAATTGATTGTGATGCATCCGACATTGATATAGCCTACAAGTGTAGTAGTTAATCAAAAAGGTCGATCAAGTTTTTTTTTTAGAAGTTAAATGATCCAAAACTACTCCACGGCATTACTTTTTATGTGATGGTTCAAAAATTACGCATTAAAGTCATTGAATTAGCTGTGTTGCACTCTGATCATGAAGCGCTCAAACATATTGACGCTCAAGAGAGTGTGAATAAGAGACATTTATGTTGAGTTGCTATTGTTTAACAATTCACTTATATTCTAAGTACAAGGTCAAAGGAAGCTAATAGCTAATGCATTGAGTTTACATAAATCTTCATTAATGGATGTACGTACAAAATTGTTGGGTTCGACTCTTTTACTGCTTCTCTTGATGAGTGTATCACATCTAGAAGGAAACAAGGAGTGGAAAGATTTCTTTTCGAAAGGAATCAAATTTGTGTTCCAGATTATTCTTTACAACTTATGATCCTTATGGAGTAGCATAGTTTGGAACACTCTGGGAAAGACAAGACACTTAAATTCGTGTCTCGAAAGTACTTTTGGTCAATCATGCATCGAGATGTGTATGGTGTCGAGTCTGTAGCCGACCAAAGGAAGTGGCATCTAATGCAGGATTGTATTAGTCATTGCCCATTCCTTTTAAAACCACGGGAGGCAATGAAGCACTCAAACATCTTGGTACTCAAGGGAGTGTGAACAAAAGGAATGCACGTTGGGTTGCTTTTGTTAAACAATTGGGAGGCAATAAAGCACTCAAACATCTTGGTACTCAAAGGAGTGTGAACAAGAGGAATGCACGTTGGGTTGCTTTTGTTAAATAATTCACTTTCATTTTCAAGTAAAAGTAGCTAATATATTGTCCGCGCACATCTTAATTGATGGATGTATATATAATTCCATCAGGTTCAACTCTTTTATCTCTCTTTATGTCAAGTATCCTTATTTTGCGTATTTTACAAAAGATACAAACAGTGGATAACATTATGGTTTGTAATAGAGGATGAATTTCTTTTCGGAGTGAATCAACTTTGTGGTTCAATTTTCTCTTTGCGACTTACGATACTTACAAGGCATCATAGTTTAGGACACTTTACGAAAAACGAGACATATGAATTCATGTCTCACAAGTACTTTTGGCCTTTCATGCATCAATATGCATATGGCCATGTTAATAGGTGCCAAACTTGTAGTATAATGAAGGGAGTGGCATCTAATAAGGGATTATATTAGCACTGCACATTCCTTTTTGGCCGTAGGAGGCATGTGGCATGGATTTTGTGATGATTTAGCTCCTTCCCAATGATGGATTGATTCGGTGATGATGGTAATGGATGAATTTTCAAAGATGGCTCATTTTGTGGCATATCAAAAATCGATGAATGCTAGCAATGTGGCGACATTGTTTTTCAGGTTATCTTTAAGTTGAATGATATTACACTTTCCATTGTTTCGAATTGGGATCGTAAATTCATTGATCATTTTTGGCGGAATCTATAAAGGATGTTAGGCATCGTCTTGAATTGTAGTACCAAGCACATTCATGATTTGATGAAGGGGGTACATAAAGAAGTCAAAAGTTCGAAATGAGAAGAATCAAAAGTACAAAGCGGATACGAAAACTCATCTAAGGCGCGTTGAATTCAATGTAAGAGATTTATTTGGGTGGTGGTTGGCAAGAACTGTAGTCCAAAATATATGTAAAATAAATTGAAGGCAGTTTGGGCCTTACGAGATTTTAGAGGAAATCCACAACAATGCGTATCAACTCAAGCTGCCAAGATATATGAAGATACCGATGTAATCAGCATGAAATACTTGGTTCATTATCAAGGTGATTTGGACAGTGACGATCCAACTCGAGGTCGAGTTCTTCCAAAACATGCAAGGGCCAATCTAAAGGGAAGGGAAGGGAAGGTGGGCGGCAGCCCACCATAAAGTTGGGGAGAAAAAAAGTAGGCAATAAGTTATTAGCATAAAGCTTAAAATTGTAAGAGTTTGATCTTCATGTTGGGATAAAAATATAAATACTAAATTCCATACCAATTAGAAAAAAGGGCAGGCAGGTTCACTTTGAAGTTTCAAATTGATTCCAAAGCAGTCACAAGTCGATCATGATTTACAAACTGATATTTGGATAAAAAGCTTAAATCTAAACTTTTAAGTTTAAATTTTAAAATAGTTCAATAGTTTGCAAGTATAGCTAAACTTTAGAGTTTTCATTTTATTTTTTATTTTAGGATAATGCAATAGCATGTATGTGTGCATAGCCTGCTGATTTAGAAGGCTAAAGGCCCTTTACATTTGTTCATTTAGATATATATAGATACTTCAAAAGAGGGGTTTCTCAACGGGGTTATTATAAATTAGCCCTGTATCTTGGGTCACCCCTTATTTTAGTCTTATTGACTATTATTTAAGTCTTTTTAGTCCTATTTATAAAATGTCTTGGGTACCCATACGAACTATAACTCTCCAAAATTACCATCATAATCTCCTCTCCCCTCTCTCTCTATTTGATCCAAACAGTCATCGTACTCTCTCTTCATCTCTGATTCTATTGATCTCTCTCGATCTTGATCTCTATTTGGTATATATATATATATATATATATATATGTACACACACACATATATGTGTGTGTGTGTGTGAGTGCATTTATATGTATATACATGTGCATTTTGTGTGAATATACATGTGTGATTGTGTGTATATGTACATACGCATGTGTGCGACTGTGTGTATATGTGTATATTTGTGTGCAAATGTGTTTTTGTGTGTATTTGTGTGCGGGGGTGTGTGTGGTGTATGAGTGTGTGTATATGTACATATTTGTCTCTCTGTGTCTATATATGCGTGTGTGAGTGCCTGTGTGTGTGCGCGGACTAGTATGTGTGTGTTATCAGAAGAGGAAGAAAGGAAGAACCAGAGAGTTACTGATGTGTTTCTATGGCTACTAATGATTTTTTTGTGTTCTGTGATTCATACGCACCTAGGTAAAATATTTACTTAAAGCGTGAATTATCTTTGAACTCAAAGAGTGAATATTCACACTTCAAGTAAATATTTACACAAAAGAAGATGGAGAACAAAGTAAATAACAACATTTCCAAGTGTGTAGTTAGTGTTAATATGTTGTGATAGTCAATATTTATATTGACAATAAATATTGACTTTCAGCTGATTTTTCTTATGTTAGTAAACATTTAAACTCACACCAAATATTTATTATGAGTTGAATGTTCCCTTGTTCTTCTACTTCCCATTATTCTTCTTCGATTTTTTTTGTAAGTGTAAATTTTTACTGTTAATGTAAGTTTAGTTTCCCTTCTTATTTTTTCTTTATTCTTCATTTTATTTTGATAGTAAATATTTACACTCATAGTAAATATTTGCTTCAAACACTATTTACTTCTTTTTCTTATTACTAAATATTAACTATGACGGTGACAATGACGATAGTGGTGGTGGTGGTGGTGGTGGTGGTGGTGGTGGTATTGAGGTGGCGACGGCGATGGCGGCTACAGTAGGTGGTGGTGATGACGTCAATGATGTAATACCCCATACTTTTGGCTATATTTATTTTTGGGATTAATTAATTAAATGCGTATTAATTGGAAATTAATCCGGGTTAAAAATACTAACGAGATGCGAGTTGGTATTTGATTATGTGCATACATGTTTTTATATGAATATTGAATTATGAAAAATTTGTCGTGAGATTGATATACGGCATTTTAGGAATTTTGTTGAGACGCGTGTGACCGCCGCGTCATGGTGTATTATTTTTAATTATAAAAGTGAATTTAAATTCTATTAACCGTATGGTCGTTTTGAGTGCGCCAACGCGTCCGGAAGGGTCGAGATAGTCAGAAAACACTAGCCGGGGGTTTAGTTTGGGTCCCGGGGTATTTTTAGGCCATACCGGCAACATAAAGGGCATTATTTTGTATTTTTGGAGAATTAAAAGTGACGAAAATTGGGAGTTTTAATCTGATTGGGAATTGACCCACTAAGCCACTAACCAACCCATATTAACCCAACAACTACGTAGGTTATTAGATTTAGGTTTTCTAATACCTTCCCAAAAGCAAACCCTAGCCACCATAGCCACCTTTGGAGAGGAAGCTTGGAGAAAGAGAGAGAGAGGAAATTCTGCAGAAAAGCTCCATCAAACCAACATCTAAATCAGAGATAAACTCGAGGCAAGTGACTTAATTCCATTTAAATTTTAGAGAATGTTCTTTCCATGTTAGATAATTCCAATTTTATGTTTGTTCTTGGTGAAATATGAAAACCCATGTAGTTTGGAACTTAGAACTTGAAAATCTTGAGGAGAATTGCATGTAGAATGATAGGTAGATGATTATTCTCATGATACTTGTGATTGGAAGAAATTAAAACGGATTTATATTGGGTTAATTCATGATTTAAAATGCTAGGGTTTGTGTTCTTGAAAAGAATTGGAGAAAAGTGTAGAATCTTGTGATCTAATGATGTTTAGGATGTATTAATTACTTAAAAGGTGTTAGTTTATGACCTTAGTATGTTTTAGGATGATTGGAGACCTTAAAACATTGATTGGACGAATTTTGGTTGAGACTTGAGGTGTTAAAAATGGTGAAAAACGAGATTTAGGCAAATCTGGGACGAAACTGGTAGGTCGTTAGAAGCCCCTCCCCAGGTCGTTCGAACGAACTCGTTCGAACGAGCTTCTAACGAATTGACCAGTCGCTTCTAACGAAAGGGAACCTCGTTCGATAACTTCGTTCGAACGACATCTCGTTAGAAGGTACAGTTCGTTCGAACGAACTGGATCTCGTTCGAACAGTCTCGTTCGAACGAGACTTCTAACGAGTTGACAGTTTAGGCCTTTTTGGCCTGTTTCGATTTTTGGAGTCCCGTAAACTTGTTCGAGTGTAGAGTTAACATTCCTTTGATGATGTATTGATGGATTTGGGACTTTTGGGTTATTATGAGGAGTAAATTATATACGAGTGATTTAAATCAATGAACCGTTTGGGTTGAGACGTGAGGGTCTACTACGACGTGAGAATAGATTATGGCGCGTATGATTATAAACCGAAATCGTATAAAGTGTATAAAGTATATATTGGTGCTAGAATGAGAATAGTGCTACAATTAAACTACGGGATTACTAAGACGTGTGTTTACTTAGTATTGGTATATGAATTGTGTGTATGACATACCTACCATACTTGCTATCACGGGAGGTTTGCGTTCGCTTAGGGCCCTCTAATCCTTGTGTTACCCGGATTTAGACTGGTTACCTTGATGAACATAGGTCATAGAAAGACTTATTGGTATATTAATAAGTCCGCTGATCGTGGGAGCGTAGGTATGTGCGTGACCCATGTGATGTGACTGTGTTCACCTCCATTATTTGTGATGTTGTTATCTGTGAACTATTCCTGAGAGATTCGGAATATGTAATCCTTATGTACGTGATGTACCGGGATGGATAGCAGAGTATGTGTGCACCACAGCTTAGTTCTCAGGGTGCTTGTATTGTATATTTATGATGTGAATAATATACACTTAATTAATGGGAACCTTCATGTTAATGTTGTGAATATAATTACGGCATTGTTTCGAGAAATATAACGAGTTAACTGATAGTGAAATATATTGCATATTGAGCATCTGAGTTTACGTTAAACCCCTACTTAATTACGAGCGTTATAATGTTAATAGAACCGAGTAATATGGGTAGGACCTATGATAGTCTAGCTAGATATGATGTCACTTAGCTAGTGGTTTGTGTCGTAATAGATGGGTACTTACATTAGGAGTGCACAGTTAGACGAGAGGTGAGAATATCATGTGAGTGCACGTCCTAACATGTACTTTGCATTTAATGTTTTAAATGATTTTAAAGCACTTGCAGGTTTTTAAAATATAACTCCACATTCGGGCTCTGACCCGTTTGCTTTCAAATCTATTTTCTTTGTAAAACCATTTTAGGTGCCCAGCCACAAGGACACCATGCATAGGATACTCATTCTGGTGACGAGCTGTAGCTGTTTGTGGAAGCTACAGGGATTTGCTTGTAGACGCCTCTATCACTTGGATTCCAGATTCATTATCTATCAGTTGTAGGGCATGTTGCCCATTTCTATTAGAGTTACATTTCCATTACAGTTTTCAGACTTTGGCATGTATTGTTTTAGTATTCGGTTTACTTATTTCAGTTGTGGGATTGTAGTGAAGAGTTTTCCTCCAAACTTTATTTACATTGCGTGATGGTTATTCTATTTACTTCATTATGGTGAATGGTGTTATTATTCTTTATTACACTTGTTGCATGTTAATCAGACTTAAATTAAAATTTGGCACTTACTTTTTAAATACTAGGTGGTTAGTAATCTTAAAAAAGTTTTCGACAGTGATGCTATTAACTGGACCAACTTGACATTTTGAATTAATTTAATAAAGGAGTAGCTACCAGGTATTTAATTAGTCGGGGTGTCACAGGTGGTATCAGAGCATCAGGTTCTAGTGTCCTTTAGGATCTGACGGCTTATTATGTTTCCGCTAAGTTTCTTTGATATAGAGCCCTATATTTTAGGACTGTTGTACTCTTTTTGTGTATGTTTCGTTCTTCAGCTATATTAAGTTTATAACTGCGAACTTATAAACTTCATTCTTATTTCAGATGCCTCCACGACGTGCACGACGAGTTCCCAGGGATGCAACTTCAGGGCATGATGAACGCCGCTGAGGTTGCAGCTATAGTAGCCCAAGCGGTAAATGCCGCCATTGCCGTTGTTCAGCAGGCACCACCTCAGGCGCCGGTTGCCGCGCCAGTACAGGCAAATGCATTCCCGTCTGCTTGGGAGCGTGTACGTGACGCTTTTCAGAAAGCGCATCCGCCAGAGTTTGCAGGTAGCTCAGATGTGGTAGTCTCGAGCCAGTGGAGGAAGGATATGCAGAGGCACTTAAGGATGTATGAGTGCACGGACGTCCAGAAGCAGGTGCTAGCTACTTTCAAGCTAGTTGGATCTGCGCTACAGTGGTGGGAGTCTATTACCACCATGGAGGAGAGGGATACTCTCACTATTCAGGACTTCTGGGTGCGGTTTGACCGCAAGTACTTTCCGTCGGCTGTTCACACGGAAATGAGGAGGAAATTGATGAGTCTGAGGCAGGAGGGTAAGACTGTGGCCGAGTATGAGGCCGAGTTCACGAATCTGTTGAATATCGTTCCAGATGAGATACCAACAAAGAAGAAGAAGATTGAGAAGTTCACAGACGGGTTGACATGGAGGATCCGTCAGCATCTGTTAGGGAACCTTTCGTTGGCCACATATTCTGATGTGGTTAACGCTGCTTTGTTACACTGCCAGGACCACCGCTTTCATATGGCTGAGGGCAAGAGGTCGGGAGAGTCTAGCCATCAGGGCAGGACTGGAGGACATGGTGCCGGTGGGGCACAATCTGTTCAGGGGCAGAGACAGGGTGAGCAGGGTGAGCAGCAGGGGGATCAGAAGAGGTTCCGATCAGGGAACTACAGGCAGGGACAGGGAGGTTTCCGTCAGGGCCATCAGGGCCAACAGGGGCAGAATGGGCAGCAGTTTCACCAGGGCCAGCAGGGCCAAGGGAGGAACGGTAACGGCCACCAGGGCCGGGGACAGCAGGGGCAGAGAGGGGGGAACTTCCCAGGGAAGTGTTTTGTTTGTGGCAAGACTGGCCATAAGCGACAGGATTGTCCTGATAGGGGCAGGGCCCCACAGCAGCAGCAGCAGGGTGCTCGTCAGGAGCCACAGAGGCCTATGTTTCCCGCCGCTCTCCCCGCACCGCCACATATGGCAGCATTGCCACCCATTCCAGCAGTCCCAGCTCAGCAGGGGCAGCTACAGTATGGACGTGTCTACAACGTCCACCAGGCTGCAGTTCCACAGGCACCTCCCGCGATTGAGGGTACGTTTCCTATCCATGGCACTATGAGTCGGGTATTATTTGATACAGGGGCTACACACTGTTTTATAGCTACACACTTCGCGAAAGCTTTAGGATTGTTAGCTACGGCAGAGAGCACAGTGACGTGTTTCGACTCACCATTGGGGAGTGGGTCACTTATTTTCTTTATATGCCGGGGAGTGGGGGTAGAGATTGGTGGTTTGGTATTACCTGCAGACATGTTAGTATTAGATATGCATGTTCACGATGTGATTATCGGTATGGATTGGCTCGTAGCTTATAGGGCCATGATTGATTGCTTCAGCGGGAGCATTGTTTTTGCCATTCCGGGGCAAGAGATGTTTATAGTGGCGATGCCTCGCCCAGAGGGAGGATCGACCGCTCATCTGTATTACATTGAGGAGGATACCTCTAAGGAGGTAGTGATTCCTTTAGATTCTATCCCAGTAGTCAGGGAGTATTCGGATGTGTTTCAGGCATAGTTGTCAAATCGCGAATCGTATCGTGAATCGTTTACCCCCCGAATCGCGAATCGTGAATCGAATCGTGAATCGTATCGGTCGAATCGGAACCAAACGATAAAAACGTAGTAAAACATATGTAAATGGAATTTAACACTATAGAATTGGTAATTAAGCGTAATATGACAAAAAACTAATCATAGCACATGATAATATACCAAAATATATCACAAAAATTAACCGTAGTACATGTTCTCATCCATTTTAAGCTTAAAAATGTAAAAAACAAAAATATTTCATAAAACAGCCTACATATTAATTTAAAACACCCTACATAAAACAAATATATATATAAATCATAAAGAGCCTATATATTAATTTAATGTAAAAAATCGCGGAAAAAAAAAAAAAAAAAAGTGAATCGGACCGAATCGTGAATCGGACCGAATCGGACCCGAATCGGAAGATTCGAATCGTGAATCGCCGATTCGGTCCAATTCTTTAGACATTTGCGATTCGAAGGTTGATTCGAATCGTTTTGGTAGTGAATCGAATCGAATCGTCCGATTCGAATCGCGAATCGGACGATTTTGACAACTATGGTTTCAGGAGATACCAGGCTTACCCCCCAGTCGAGAGATAGACTTTGTTATAGATTTGCTACCAGGTACGAGACCTATAGCACGCGCACCGTACCGTATGGCTCCAGCTGAGATGAGGGAGTTACGGGATCAGATAGAGCAGCTGTTAGGTCAGGGGTTTATTCGTAGGAGTACCTCACCTTGGGGCGCTCCAGTTTTGTTTGTGAAGAAGAGGGACGGTTCACTGAGATTGTGTGTGGACTACCGAGAGTTGAATAAGGTCACGATACGGAATAAGTATCCGTTGCCTCGAATCGATGACTTATTCGACCAGTTGAGAGGAGCTTCTTTCTTCTCAAAGATTGATTTGAGATCGGGATACCATCAGTTGCGTATCAGGGAGGAGGATGTCTCGAAGACTGCGTTCTTGTCGAGATATGGTTCGTACGAGTTTCGGGTTATGCCTTTTGGTTTGACCAACGCTCCAGCTGTGTTTATGGACTTGATGAACAGAGTGTTCAGGGATTTCCTAGATCAGTTTGTCATTGTCTTCATCGATGATATTCTGGTTTACTCCCAGACAGAGGAGGAGCACGCCGAGCATTTGAGGCAGGTTTTGCAGACACTTCGTCAGAACGAGTTGTATGCAAAATATGAGAAATGCGAGTTTTGGCTGAAGGAGGTCCAGTTTTTGGGACACATTATTTCCGACCAGGGAATATCTGTTGATCCGGGGAAGGTATCCGCGGTGAGGGAGTGGGGACAGCCCACGACACCGACTGAAATTCGTAGTTTCTTGGGCCTAGCAAGATACTACAGGAGGTTCATTCGGG
The DNA here is from genome assembly GCA_949130495.1 of Sambucus nigra. Taxonomy (NCBI): domain Eukaryota; kingdom Viridiplantae; phylum Streptophyta; class Magnoliopsida; order Dipsacales; family Adoxaceae; genus Sambucus; species Sambucus nigra. The sequence continues at coordinate 481,499,886 of OX422215.1, read as the reverse complement.
GATTTTCGAAGATAGCGGGTCCGTTGACACATCTGACTCGTAAGGGTGTGCCATTCATCTGGAGTGATGCCTGTCAGTTGGCATTTGATGAGTTAAAGGACAAATTGACCTCAGCACCTGTGTTAGCATTGCCGAGACCGGGAGTTGAGTATTTGGTTTACACCGATGCATCTTTGCAGGGGCTTGGAGGTGTATTGCAGCAGGAGAGACAGGCCATAGCTTATGCTTCCCGTAAGCTTAAGCCTCATGAGAAGAATTACCCCACGCATGATTTGGAGTTGGCGGCAGTGGTATTTGCCCTACGGATTTGGAGGCACTATCTTTTGGGGGAGAAGTTCCAGTTGTTCACGGACCACAAGTCCCTACAGTACCTGTTCACGCAGAAGGAGTTGAATATGCGACAGCGTAGGTGGCTTGAGTTTGTGAAAGACTACCAGTTCGATATCCAGTATCACCCAGGTAAGGCTAACGTGGTAGCAGACGCGTTGAGCCGTAGGCCAGCAGATGAGGTGGCAGAGGTGTGGAAGGCAAAGTGGAAGGAATCGGGACACCAGGATGCAGTGGGCCGATCTTTCATGTCTGTGATGACCGTTACACCGCAGATTGTCACGAAGGTAGTACGGGCACAGGCTAATGACTCGTTCTGTCAGGAGCAGATAGTTCGATTACTAGCAGAGGGAGCCGAGTCCTATACCGTTAGCTCAGACGAGGGATTACGCTTCAATGGGAGATTGGTAGTTCCAGAAGGGGAGAAATTGCGACACGAGGTGATGGCAGAGTCGCACGGCTCACGGTTCGCGGTACATCCCGGAGGGGACAAAATGTACCAAGACATGAGACGACAGTATTGGTGGAGCGGTATGAAGAGAGATATCGCTGAGTTTGTTTCGAAATGCGCCACTTGTCAGCTTGTAAAAGTGGATCATCAGAGACCGGCAGGATTGCTACAGCCGTTGGAGGTCCCGGTGTGGATGTGGGAGAGCATATCCATGGACTTTATCACGGGGTTGCCTACGTCGCAGAGGGGTCACGACTCCGTTTGGGTAATTGTGGACAGGTTGTCCAAAGTCGCTCACTTTTTACCCGTAAGGACTGACTACACTACGGGACAGTATGCCCAGCTCTTCATTTCAGAGATTGTGAGACTTCACGGTGTGCCCCTAAATATCGTGTCTGACAGAGACAAGATATTTGTTTCGAGGTTTTGGGAGAGTTTCCAGGAGGCCATGGGCACGGAATTGCGGTTGAGTACGGCTTACCATCCGCAGACCGATGGGCAGACCGAGCGCACAAACCAGATGTTGGAGGACATGCTACGCATGTGCATTATTGACTTTGGGGGTGGATGGGAGCAGTACCTTCCACTGGTGGAGTTTGCTTACAACAACTCCTATCAGTTCACTATTGGCATGGCTCCGTTTGAGGCATTGTACGGTAGGCCTTGTCGTTCCCCAGCATGTTGGTTAGAGGTGGGGGACAACAAACTGCTTGGGCCGGAAGTGATTCAGGATACTTCGGCAAGGATTGAGTTGATTCGGAGTCGCATTCGGGTAGCTCAAGACAGGCAGAAGAGTTATGCTGATGCGAAGAGATTTTTCAGGGAGTTCCAAGTAGGGGACCAGGTTTTGCTCAGGGTATCTCCTATGAAGGGGATTATGCGTTTCGGGAAGAAGGGGAAGTTGGCACCAAGGTATGTGGGGCCGTTTCCTATTATTGAGCGGATCGGACCGGTTGCGTATAGACTCGGGTTACCGGAGCATTTGCATCGGATTCACGATGTGTTCCATATTTCCTCGCTGAGGAAATACCTTAGAGATAATTTGGCTCATTCTCACATTGCTGTGGAGGACATCGATCTCCAGCCAGATAGCTCCTACGAGGAGGGACCGATTGCTATTTTGGACCGAAGCGAGAGGAAACTGCGGTCAAAGATAGTTCCGTTAGTGCGTGTTCAATGGCGACATCACAATGTCGAGGAGTCCACATGGGAGCGCGAGGATGAGATGCGCGAACGTCATCCAGAGTTGTTTTTATCAGGTACTTTCTAGTTTCGAATTTCGGGACGAAATTCAGTTATTAGGGGGGAAGTATGTAATACCCCGTACTTTTGGCTATATTTATTTTTGGGATTAATTAATTAAATGCGTATTAATTGGAAATTAATCCAGGTTAAAAATACTAACGAGATGCGAGTTGGTATTTGATTATGTGCATACATGTTTTTATATGAATATTGAATTATGAAAAATTTGTCGTGAGATTGATATACGGCATTTTAGGAATTTTGTTGAGACGCGTGTGACCGCCGCGTCATGGTGTATTATTTTTAATTATAAAAGTGAATTTAAATTCTATTAACCGTATGGTCGTTTTGAGTGCGCCAACGCGTCCGGAAGGGTCGAGATAGTCAGAAAACATTAGCCGGGGGCTTAGTTTGGGTTCCGGGGTATTTTTAGGCCATACCTGCAACATAAAGGGCATTTTAGTAATTTTGTATTTTTGGAGAATTAAAAGTGACGAAAATTGGGAGTTTTAATCTGATTGGGAATTGACCCACTAAGCCACTAACCAACCCATATTAACCCAACAACTACGTAGGTTATTAGAATTAGGTTTTCTAATACCTTCCCAAAAGCAAACCCTAGCCACCATAGCCACCTTTGGAGAGGAAGCTTGGAGAAAGAGAGAGAGAGGAAATTCTGCAGAAAAGCTCCATCAAACCAACATCTAAATCAGAGATAAACTCGAGGCAAGTGACTTAATTCCATTTAAATTTCAGAGAATGTTATTTCCATGTTAGATAATTCCAATTTTATGTTTGTTCTTGGTGAAATATGAAAACCCATGTAGTTTGGAACTTAGAACTTGAAAATCTTGAGGAGAATTGCATGTAGAATGATAGGTAGATTCTCATGATACTTCTGATTGGAAGAAATTAAAACGGAATTATATTGGGTTAATTCATGATTTAAAATGTTAGGGTTTGTGTTCTTGAAAAGAATTGGAGAAAAGTGTAGAATTTTGTGATCTAATGATGTTTAGGATGTATTAATTACTTAAAAGGTGTTAGTTTATGACCTTAGTATGTTTTTGGAGACCTTAAAACATTGATTGGGCGAATTTTGGTTGAGACTTGAGGTGTTAAAAATGGTGAAAAACGAGATTTAGGCAAATCTGGGACGAAACTGGTAGGTCGTTAGAAGCCCCTCCCCAGGTCGTTCGAACGAACTCGTTCGAACGAGCTTCTAACGAATTGACCAGTCGCTTCTAACGAAAGGGAACCTCGTTTGATAACTTCGTTCGAACGACATCTCGTTAGAAGGTACAGTTCGTTCGAACGAACTGGATCTCGTTCGAACAGTCTCGTTCGAACGAGACTTCTAACGAGTTGACAGTGGAATCTCGTTCGAACAGTCTCGTTCGAACGAGACTTCTAACGAGTTAACAGTTTAGGCCTTTTTGGCCTGTTTCGATTTTTGGAGTCCCGTAAACTTGTTCGAGTGTAGAGTTAACATTCCTTTGATGATGTATTGATGGATTTGGGACTTTTGGGTTATTATGAGGAGTAACTTATATACGAGTGATTTAAATCAATGAACCGTTTGGGTTGAGACGTGAGGGTCTACTACGACGTGAGAATAGATTATGGCGCGTATGATTATAAACCGAAATCGTATAAAGTGTATAAAGTATATATTGGTGCTAGAATGAGAATAGTGCTACAATTAAACTACGGGATTACTAAGACGTGTGTTTACTTAGTATTGGTATATGAATTGTGTGTATGACATACCTACCATACTTGCTATCACGGGAGGTTTGCGTTCGCTTAGGGCCCTCTAATCCTTGTGTTACCCGGATTTAGACTGGTTACCTTGATGAACATAGGTCATAGAAAGACTTATTGGGATATTAATAAGTCCGCTGATCGTGGGAGCGTAGGTATGTGCGTGACCCATGTGATGTGACTGTGTTCGCCTCCATTATTTGTGATGTTGTTATCTGTGAACTATTCCTGAGAGATTCGGAATATGTAATCCTTATGTACGTGATGTACCGGGATGGATAGCAGAGTATGTGTGCACCACAGCTTAGTTCTCAGGGTGCTTGTATTGTATATTTATGATGTGAATAATATACACTTAATTAATGGGAACCTTCATGTTAATGTTGTGAATATAATTACGGCATTGTTTCGAGAAATATAACGAGTTAACTGATAGTGAAATATATTGCATATTGAGCATCTGAGTTTACGTTAAACCCCTACTTAATTACGAGCGTTATAATGTTAATAGAACCGAGTAATATGGGTAGGACCTATGATAGTCTAGCCAGATATGATGTCACTTAGCTAGTGGTTTGTGTCGTTATAGATGGGTACTTACATTAGGAGTGCACAGTTAGACGAGAGGTGAGAATATCATGTGAGTGCACGTCCTAACATGTACTTTGCATTTAATGTTTTAAATGATTTTAAAGCACTTGCAGGTTTTTAAAATATAACTCCACATTCGGGCTCTGACCCGTTTGCTTTCAAATCTATTTTCTTTGTAAAACCATTTTAGGTGCCCAGCCACAAGGACACCATGCATAGGATACTCATTCTGGTGACGAGCTGTAGCTGTTTGTGGAAGCTACAGGGATTTGCTTGTAGACGCCTCTATCACTTGGATTCCAGATTCATTATCTATCAGTTGTAGGGCATGTTGCCCATTTCTATTAGAGTTACATTTCCATTACAGTTTTCAGACTTTGGCATGTATTGTTTTAGTATTCGGTTTACTTATTTCAGTTGTGGGATTGAAGTGAGATGTTTTCCTCCAGACTTTATTTACATTGCGTGATGGTTATTCTATTTACTTCATTATGGTGAATGGTGTTATTATTCTTTATTACACTTGTTGCATGTTAATCAGACTTAAATTAAAATTTGGCACTTACTTTTTAAATACTAGGTGGTTAGTAATCTTAAAAATGTTTTCGACAGTGATGCTATTAACTGGACCAACTTGACATTTTGAATTAATTTAATAAAGGAGTAGCTACCCGGTATTTAATTAGTCGGGGTGTCACAAATGATAGGTGGTGGTCGTGTTGGTGGTGGTCATGCTAGTGGATACCTTTAGGGATTAATTCTTTTTTAAATGTCAGGGGTAGTTTTGTTATATATTTTTTAATTTAAGGTTAATAGTTTTTTAAAAGAAAATTGACTATTCAATAAAGACTAAAATAAGGTATTACCCAAAATATAGGATTAATTTATAATAACCCTGTTTCTCAGCATCATCTTCCTGTTGGAATGAAAAAAAAAAGATGATGATGAAAAATCGTGATTCAAGTAATTAAGAAAGAGCAAAACAGTTCAAAACGACTATGTTCAAAGTTCAGAGGGGTTTTGTGGATATTTTTTCTTTAAGTATTCGAATATAACATTTGTACATGACAAAGGTCTTTTCGGATATTTTCTCTTTTAAGTAATCTATATTAAAAAAAGTCGTAGCCAGTGCACAAGGCTCTCGCTTAACTGCAGAGTCTAAGAGAGGCGGATGTAAGGTGGTATTACCCCCATATATGGAGAGGGTGCTCCCATGTCTCAAATCCGGAACCAACCGTAGTTTGGACGAGGGCACTTGCCATCGCACCGAGGTACGACCTCTGCTATATATATAAAATTGGCATTTCTCACGTCGAGCTGACACGTGTCACTCATTATTATCCCCAATAATAGTTAATCGTAGGCTCCACTTCCAATTCACTTCTCTCTCCCCTGTGAACTTTTATTTTTCCTCTCCCAAATCATAGAAAGGTCCGAACGCCAAATCTGAACCCTTCAAATCCTCGGAACCCTTCAATTCTTTTTTCATCATCTATTAGAAATCGAGAGGGCTGTTGTTAAGGTAACCGACACTCCCTATCTCCAAAATCTGGACTCTATCTATCGATCGATCTCTACACGTCATTAATGCTGAAAACATCACACTGCGATGCTGGGTCGATATTACTTTCCTCACGCCCACAATTTTTGGCATAGGGTTTGTTGAATCACGATTTTTTTTGGTATTTAGGTGTGAAAGTTCCTATCATTCCTTTCCTTGTTTTGATGCAGAGCTTTTGAAAAATTATTTGGCCTAGTGCTTGAGTTGATGCAATACAAAATTGCAAGTTTTTTACATTCCCACCTTCTGTAAATTCTTTGTAAATTCTCCAACCAACTGGATGATGAGTTTCAAAACTTTGGACAAGAAAATCACTTTACAACTACTGAGTAAAGCACTACAGATCCGATGCATTCATTTATGATGATTGTTCAGATAATAATTTTTTCTCCTCTTATAAGTAATGAATTTGATTATTTGGTTTCTTGTTTTTATTATTTTCGGTTATTCTATATTATACATTCAGTTTAACCTATTATAAAAGGGTAATATAAGAATTGTATGCTAAATTACAAGTGTGTTATTATTTAAAAGAATGTGTTGTGTAGAAAGTATGAAAGAAAATGAAAAAGTCGGTGTGCAATTGGGGATTGCCCAGCTCTAACCTATACGCATCAATTTGATTCTCATTTATATAATTGGAAATCTAATAATGAAAATCCCATGAATAGCCTCTTGTACAATACCATTTCAAAATCCATTTAACTTTTTTAGACTCTAAACAAAATAATGGACAAAATGTCTGTGAACCCAGTATTTACAATTGGTTACCTAAATTGTAAATTAGAGAGCCAATTGCATTCAATAAAAGGTATTGTTGTTTAGAGATTTGAAAGAGTAATAGAAAATTTGTTGTTTTGACATACGGTGAAATCGATGCCAGGGTGATCGGAGGCCCAGAAGATTTGATGATCCACCACTACGAAGTTTCCAGATACTGAATCCCCCTCGTAAAGAACGTACTCGTATACACATTCCACGTCGTTTACTGTCACCGATAGACCCCAAAGCTTGCCAACCAAGCTCAACATCAACACTACAACCCCAATCACCGCATACGCATTTCTCTCTCTTCTCATCATTTCATTTCATACACAACCCAAAGTTTTGGATACAAGAATTATACGCCGACCAACGTCCCAACCGTACTTCACTATTGGGTTTCGTCTCATAATATCATACAAAATTGATTTTTCTTTTAAACTTTAACCCCACTCAAAATATCCAAAAATAAGACATCCCTCTCTAGGATTACATGAACATTATTTACAAGGCGGCTCGACTCAAGAGCAAGTGCGGTTGGGTAGAACACTAAGAATAATGTTATGAGTATAAAATTCCTCAAATTTGATGTGGACATCACATCATTCTCTCCCCACACTAATTGTTTATTTCTATTCTAGGGCATTTCACTTGAAAGTGGGAGCTCGATGTTACAAGTTGTAAGTGGATTTCACAACCACCAATTGCCCGAAACATTAATTGAGCATCCATACATCAGGCGTCTTACTTTAGAGGAGAGAAACATTGCTGAAGAGATGTCATTGCGTGAGGTGAAGCCAGTCGCCATCCATACGTCGGCGTGCATCAATGCATTGCAGGTGGTGTTCCCCAAGGCTAGATTCATGGTGTGTGTAATACCCCGTATTTTTATGGCCTTTAATTATGAGATTAATTATGGGATCAATTGAATTAAATTGGGATAAATTAATTTAATAATATTAATTCGGATTTTAAAATAAATATTTACTAATGTGACGAGAGTTAGTAATTATTGGTGAGAATTATGTTGAATATTACTGAATGAGTAAAGTAATATATGAGATTGAATTTATTAAAACTGTCGCGGGTGAATAATACGACAGTTATAAAAATTAAGTCGGGACGCGCGTGTGAGTCGTGTCAGGACTAATTTAAGGAAATAAAAAGTAAATTAATTCTAAGTCGTACGCATGGTCATTCCGAGTGCGCCAATGTGTCAGGAAGGGTCGAGATAGTCAGAAAAGTGTACCGGGGGTTCAGTTTGGGTATCGGGACGATTTTAGGCATAACCGACAATCTGGGAGGGCATTTTAGTAATTTCTAATTTGGGGCCTTAATTAATGATGAAAATTAAAGGGTTATATCTGATGGAAGTTAGAGTCTTCAAGGGTTAGAAACACTTGAATTGCAAAGAGGTTAAGGAAGAGAGAAAAGAGGAGGTTTCCAAGGGGGAAAACCATCAATCCCACACCATTCCCACAAATTTCACCACCAACGCGTAGATCAGAGAACGAGGAGCGTAGATATACCCATCACCTTCTACACATCAGACCTTAGGTTTCCAGGTAAATATCTATCTTGTTGTTCTTGAGTTGATATTTCATCCATGCTAGAATAAGAAATATAATTATAAGTTTTTAAGGAGATTTGATGTAATTAGAAGACTAGAATTCATATGTTTGAATGGAAATCATGTTAGGTTGATATCCTTATCACATGTAGAACATTTATCATGAATTTTAATGATGATTAGAAGAGGAAATCTGGAAATATCACGTGGATTCTTTAATTAATATAGTAAACTAGGGTTAGAGATCAAATCATGAATTTAAACCCATTTAATGATGATTCTTGGAGAAGTAATGAATATTTTACGTTATAAATTATCCATACTTGTTTATATAATTCTTGTGATGTTTTGTTGGGAGTTTGGGCCATTTTAATTGAGGTTTTGATGATTAAAATGGAAGAAACCCGTCGGCAAAGAATTACAGAAACTGGGCCAATATGTGTTCGATCGATTGATCGACTCAAGAATATCGATCGATCGACTCAAGAATATCGATCGATCGACTCCTCCTGAAATTTGAATCTTCTTCCCTTTTTAATGTTGATCCAATCCCAATGTATAAGGACCCTCGACATAATTTAAATACCATGATGGGACTTGAGGAGGACCAATAGGGTGGTAGGCGAGGTTCGTGTAGTACGATTCTTATATGAGATTTAACCGTGGGGACACGAGGGTATAAAATGGAGTAAAGATCGTGTGTAGGTTAAATCAGGTTTTGTAAGAATTAAGAATGACTTAGACAAGTAGGTGTGACACCCCTCCTAATTAAATACCGGACGATCACTCATTTATTAAATTAAAATCAAGGTGAACAGTTGGATCATTCTTAGCATCACTGTCGTAAAAATAATTTTTTTCCAATTTAAACACCCTAAATAATTAAGCTAAGTGTCAAAACCATTTAAGACATTACTTTCCAAATTTTATTTAATAAACGAACATTTAAAACTTTGCATAATTCACAATTTAATAGTCACACCACAACTATCCTGGAACATACAATCCGAATAATTAAATATTCAACTAATTGAATCCAACATTTAATACTTAAATGTAAACATCCTGACAATAATAAATCCCAAGGAATAAAATACTAAAAAAAATTAAATAAATCACAATGTCTGCTAAATAATTGAATAATGGAAAGGGCGACACATGTCCAACTGGAATGAAAATGCTAAGACTAGAATCAAATGAATGAGGTCGTCTAAGCAAGAGGCCTGTAACTCCCACCTAAGCTGCAGCGCGTTCTTTCCAAAGGATCATATGCAAGACGCCCCTGTGGCTGGGCACCTGTAATACATACATATATATACAAGAGAGAATGGAAAATAGAAACGGGTCAGAGCCCGATAGTGTAAATGATTTAAAATTTATTTAGCAAGTATTTAAAATGTTTACAGGCCAATGCAACAACATATTAATACGGCACTCTCTTGAGAAATTCTCACCTCTCTTCTAATGTGCACGCCTATCGCACTAATCTTCCCAACGGTTTAACTTATCTTAGGTTACTCGTAAGATTTAAACTAAACAATTCAACTCTTTAAGAGGATAATTTCATTTGATCACAAAGTTCTCATTTAAACCTTATTTGCTAATAAAGTTTCCCAGTATCATATTATGCTTTTCAAAACAAGTATATCCAAATTGAAATCATTATACATTTCTTACTTACCATAAACACAGTATGAAATTCCAAATTTCAGAATTTAATATATATATTAAATACTCGTTAATCTATATATTCTAACAGTACCCCACATAAAAATTATGGTGCGGCATACTCTGCTATCCAATCCCCGTATCACTCGTACTAAGGGAAATATAAGTTCGGAATCACTCTCGAACTGTATTAACACATACACAAACAATATTGAGGCGAAGCATAGATTCCAAGTCTCTAAGAGGTCAGTACATACCCTCACGTCTCTTAGGACCGTCTGACCATCGATCAGATAGCCTGTACCAAGAATATCTATCTCTTAGGGTACGAGTCAATATCCCTCATAAAGGTCCCATCGAGATAAGACTGTCCCAGCGCGGTAACCTCGGGGATAGCAAGTAGCACGGGCATGATTTTCACACGTATATAATATATGCATAAACACAGTCATATAAATATACTACTTTTACCATATCAAATTTAGGTTCATCTCATAACCCATAATTATAACATTTATCCTTATTTCTCATTATTTAGTTATCGCTTATAATGGTTCGTATCTTACTTTAATTTGAGGGATTATTCCAACTCATTACGTAGCACTCATGGACTCTATCCTCCCAAGTGTAGAATTTCAGTAGGTATTCATCTAATTTCCAACGTAACTATCTTACGCGTCTCTCCCTTTAATACATAATTCTATCGTCCGTTATATGTAAACATCCCAAAAATGCAAATCTCGTCTTACATTAAAGGTCTCATAATTACTAATAAGTCCTACTGGTCTCCTTTACCTTCCAAATTATTTTAATAAGGATGCCCAAATATTTTTACTCATTTAATTTGAATTTAACTATATACAAAGGGGAAAAGTGAGTCTGCCAGAAGGGGTCGATCGATCGATGGCAGGAGCTCGATCGATCGATGCGTCGATCGATCGACACTCCTGGTTCGATTGATCGATCAAACAGGTATGCGAATTCTGCAGATTAACAGTTACGGGTTTCATAATCTAACCTCAATCAAATCCAGATTTTTCACACCCAAACTCCCTAAAATTCGTACTGCAAACAGTATAAACCCATATTATACATCTTCAACGTAAAGCATGCATTTTTTCATCAATAACCATAGATTAATAGGCCAAAACTCATATAAATCTCAAGAACCCTAGAATTTCTTTAACATGGTTCTAATCAATCTTTTTCCAGAAATTTCTACTCCTAATTCATCATAAATTCGTGGTTAAGCCTATACATGTGAAGGGGTTTCCAGATTATCATTCAAATCATTACTACATGCGATTTTTCCTATCTCCAACATGGATTTTCTTCTACCAAACTCATCCTAATCACCCTAGACTAACATGAATGATGCATTAACGAAAATAAGCAAGATAAATACTTGCCTGGAAATTTCAAAGTTCTGGTTTGTGGACGAATTTGGTGTTGTCGTGTTCCCCGTCGCGCGATCTACGCGTTGGTGGTGGTGGCGGTGCAATCGGATGACTTTTTGGCCTTGGATTGCTTGGAAATCTTTCTCCTTCCCTCTCCTATGGCCGTTCTAATGTTTTGAGTCTGATAACCCTAAAGGACTATTCCAAATGGCTGATATAGCCTAATAATTTTCGTGGGTTTAATTACCCAAAAATGCAAAATGTCCAAAATGCCCTCCCGGGGTGTTAAATAGGCCTAAAAATGCCCCGAGACCCAAAATAAACTCCCGGGTATACTTTTCTGACTATCTCGACCCTTCCGGACCCTTTGACGCACTCGAAATGACCATACGTGTGACTTATAATTTACTCACTTTTATTAATCAATATTTAGTCCCGACGCGACACGGACGCGTCCTGACTCAAATTTTTAAAATTGTCATTTTATTCACTCTTGACATTTAATAGAACCAATATTATATTACTTTACTCATTAGTAATATTCAACAACAAGTTTTCCATAATTACTAACTCACATCACGTTAATAATTATAAAGTGATTAATTTCCAGATTTATATTAAATTAATAACTCACATTAAATTTAATAAATCCCCAAATTAATATAGCATAAAAATACGGGGTATTACATACTTCCCCCCTAATAACGGAATTTCGTCTCGAAATTCAAAAAATAAGGCATACCTGGTAAGAATAAATTTGGGTATCTCTCGCGCATATCTGTCTCACCCTCCCAAGTGAATTCCTCCACATTATGATGCTCCCACTGGACCCGTACAAGTGGAACTACCTTCGACCTAAATCTCCTCTCGCTATGGTCTAGGATAGCCATCGGTCTCTCCTCTTAAGAGCTGTCAGGCTGTAAGTCTATCTCATCTATCGCGATGTGAGTATGGGCCATATCATCCCAAAGATATCGTCTCAACGACGAGATGTGGAATACACCGTGAATACGATGTAAATGCTCTGGCAGTCCCAATCTGTATGCTACCGGCCCAATCCTCTCGATAATAGGAAATGGTCCCACGTACCTCGGGGCCAATTTCCCTTTCTTCCCGAACCTCATCACTCCTTTTATAGGAGATACACGTAGTAACACTTGGTCCCCCACATTAAACTCCCGAAAGAACCGTTTCGCATTGGCGTAGCTTTTTTGCCTATCCTGGGCTACTCGGATGCGACTCCTGATCATCTCAATCCTCGTGGAGGTTTCCTGAATTACCTCTGGTCCGAGCAACTTGTTATCCCCCACCTCTAGCCAACAAGTTGGGGAACGACAAGGCCTGCCATACAAAGCCTCGAATGGAGCCACGACAATCGTGAACTGATAAGAGTTATTATAAGCGAACTCTACCAGTGCAAGATGTGGCTCCCAACCTCATCCAAAATCAAGGACACACATGCGTAGCATATCCTCCAGCATCTGATTAGTACGCTCTGTTTGCCCATCTGTCTGTGGGTGATAAGTTGAACTCAACCTCAACTCTGTACCCATAGTCTCCTGAAAGCTCTCGCAGAAACGCGATACGAAAATCTTATCTCTATCTGACACAATATTCAGGGGCACCCCATGTAACCTGACAATCTCAGCAATGAATAACTGAGCATACTGACCCGTGGTATAGTCTGTCCGCACCGGCAGAAAATGAGCCACCTTGGTCAAACGGTCTACGATCATCCAAATAGAGTCGTGGCCCCGCTGTGATGTAGGCAACCCTGTAATAAAATCCATGGAAATACTTTTCCACTTCCACGCGGGTATTTCCAATGGCTGAAGCAACCCTGACGATTTCTGATGCTCCACCTTTACCAGCTGGCAGGTAGAACACTTGGACACGAACTCAGCAATGTCCTTCTTCATCCCACTCCACCAGTATTGTCGCCTCATATCCTGGTACATCTTATCTCCTCTAGGATGTACCACAAATCGGGACCCGTGAGACTGGGTCATCACTGCATGATGTAATTCTGATCCTTCTGGGACCACTAATCTCCCATTAAACCTCAAACCCCCATCAGAACTAACAGAATAGGACTCAGCACCCTCAGCTAAAAGTCGTACAATCTGCTCCTGGAAAAACAGGTCTGCAATCTGTGCCTGTATCACCCTCGTAACAATCTCGGGTATTACTGTCATAACAGATATGAAGGAACGGGCTACTGCGTCCTGGTGACCCAACTCCTTCCACTTTGCTTTCCAGACGTCCGCTACATTGTCTACCGGTCTACGGCTTAACGCATCAGCAACTACGTTGGCCTTCCCCGGATGGTACTGTATGTCGAACTGATAGTCCTTCACAAACTCTAACCATCTGCGCTGACGCATATTCAGCTCTCGCTGAGTGAACAGGTACTGCAGTGACTTATGGTCTGTGAACAAGCAGAATTTCTCCCCCAATAAATAGTGCCTCCATATCCTTAATGCAAAAATGATCGCTGCTAACTCCAGGTCGTGGGTGGCTTAATTATTCTCATGCGGCTTAAGCTTGCGGGAGGCAAAAGCTATAGCCTTCTCCTCCTGCTGAAGTACTCCCCCAAGTCCCTGTAAAGAGGCATCGGTGTAAACCAGGTACTCCACACCCGACTTAGGTAAAGTAAGGATCGGCGCTGAAGTAAGCTTGTCTTTTAGCTAGTCGAAAGCCAATTGACAAGCATCATCCCAAACATATGGAACCCCTTTGCGAGTTAGGTTCGTCAATGGACCCGCTATTTTGGAGAACCCCCGAATGAATCTCCTGTAGTATCCCGCTAATCCCAAGAAACTATGCACTTCTGTCAGTGTCGTGGGCTGTCCCCACTCTCTCACCACTGCACTTTACTTGGGACAACTACTATCCCCTGTTCAGAAATAACATGCCCCAAGAACTGTACTTCTCGCAACCAGAATCCGCACTTCTCGTACTTGGCATACAACTGATGCTCTCGTAGAGTCTGAAGAACCTGCCTCAAGTGCTCGGCATGCTCCTCCTCGGAGTGTGAATATATCAGAATGTCATCTATGAAGACAATAACGAACTGATCCAAGAACTCTCTAAACACCCGATTCATCAAGTCCATAAACACGGCTGGAGCATTTATGAGGCCAAATGGCATCACTCTGAACTCATAGGACCCATATCTTGTCAAGAAAGCAGTCTTTGAAACATCCTGCTCCCTAATACGTAGCTGGTGGTACCCCGACCTCAGATCTATCTTCGAAAAGAAAGTTTCTCCCCTCAGCTGGTCGAACAGATCATCGATTCGAGGCAACGGATATTATTCCATATCGTGACCTTGTTCAACTCCCAGTAGTCCACATATAGCCTCAATGAACCATCTCTCTTCTTCACAAACAAGACTGGAGCGCCCCAAGGTGAGGTACTCCTGCGAATGAAGCCCTGACCTAACAGCTGCTCTATCTGATCTCGTAACTCTCGCATCTCCATCGGAGCCATACGGTATGGAGCGCGTGCTATAGGTCTAGTATCCGGTAATAAATCTATGTAAAAGTCTATCTCTCGACTGGGAGTAGGCCTGGTATCTCTGGAATATATCGGAATACTCACTAACAACTGGGATCGAGTCTAAGGGAATCACAACCTCCTTAGAGGTATCCTCCTCTATGTAATACAAATGAGCGGTCGAGCCTCCCTCTGGGCGAGGCATCGCCACTACAAACATCTCTTGCCCCGAAATGGCAAAAATAATACTCCCACCAAAACAATCTATCATGGCCCTGGAAGCAGTGAGCCAATCCATACCGATAATAACGTCATGCTCATGCATATCTAAGACTAACATGTCTGCAGGTAATACCAAGCTACCAATCTCTACCCCCACACCCCGACATATAAAGAAAATAAGCGAACCATTTCTCAGTGGTGAGTCTATACATGTCGCAGTGCTCTCTGCTGTGGCTAAAAATTCTAAGGCCTTCGCAAAATGGGTAGCTATAAAACAGTGCGTCGCCCCAGTATCAAATAAAACCCGACCCATAGTATCGTGGATAGAAAACATACCCTCAATCGCGGGTGGTGCCTGTGGAGCTGCTGCCTGGTGGACGTTATAGACACATCCATACTGTAACTTCCCCTGCTGCACTGGAGCTGCTGGAATGGCTGGTAGGGTTGGTACCTGAGCTGGTGCTGGGAGGGCGGCTGGAAAAAGTGGCCTATGTGGCTCATTACGGGCACCCTGCTGCTGTGGGGCCCTCTCTTCCTCTGGACAATCCTGGCGCCTATGTCCATTCTTGCCGCACCTGAAACATCGACCTTTGAAATTTCCTCCCCTCTGACCTTGCTGACCACGGCCTTGTTGGCCGTTACCACCCCGCTACTAGCCCTGTTGGCCCTAATGAAAACGTTGTTGGCCCTGTTGGCCCTGCTGTTGTCGATGTTGGACTTGTTGGCCCTGCTGATTAGGCTGGCCCTGCCTATAACCCCCAAGTCCCTGCCTGGAATCACCTGATCGGAAGCGCTTGGCAGGGTCCACCTGATGGGAACTTTGCTCATGCTGACGAGTCTGTCCTTGGGATGTCGGTGCTCCACTAACGCCACTACCCCCTGTTCTGCCCTGCTGGCCGGAGTCTCCTGCTCGCTTGCTTCCCTGCAGATGGAAGCGGTGATCCTGGCAATATAGTAAGGCAGCATTGAGTACATCTGTAAAGGTACTCAGAGGCAAATTCCCTATAAGATGCTGACGTATCCTCCAAGCTAACCCGTCCACAAACAACATTATCTTCTTACCCTCAGTAGGTGCCTCATCTGGCACTATGGTGAGAAGTCTCGTGAAC
Source organism: Sambucus nigra (assembly GCA_949130495.1). Lineage (NCBI taxonomy): Eukaryota > Viridiplantae > Streptophyta > Magnoliopsida > Dipsacales > Adoxaceae > Sambucus > Sambucus nigra. Next base: position 481,483,721 of record OX422215.1, on the reverse strand, counting down.
TCCTCCTCATACTCAGCAACGATAGAATTTTCCTGCTTCAAGTTTAGTAACTTCCGCCCCATCTCAGTCTGCACGGTGGTTGAAAAGTACTTGTGGTCAAACCGCTCCCAGAATATCTGAATCGGGATAGTATCCCTCTCCTTCAAGGTTGTGGTGGATTCCCACCACTGCAAAGCGGCCCCCACTAGCTTAAAAGAAGCCAACAACTGTTTCTGCACGTCTGTGCACTCATACATATGAAGATGCCGCTGGATATCTTTCTTCCATTGGCTGACGATGACAATATCTGAACTACCCGAGAACTCAGGGGGATGTGCCTTCTGAAAGGCATCCCTAACCCGCTCCCATGCAGATGTAAGTTGTGCAGGTACTGGCGCCACTGCCTGAATCTGGGGTGGAGCCTGCTGTACTACCGCTAGCGCGGCATTCACCGCCTGAGCAACAATAGCGGCTACCTCATTATCATTCATCGTACCCCGAGCCGAAACTGCTGGCTGCTCGGCTTGGGCATGCCTATCCTTTGGTGCACGTCTCGGAAGGATCTGAAACGTGAAGAAATTTATTAGTCTACAGTTATTACCAAATCTCAAATAGCTGAAGATGTACACGTAAAAGCAAGAACACAAAAATCCTAAAATAGGGCTCTATAGCAAATATGTTAAGCTGAAAGCGAAATAAGCCGTACAGATCCTAAGGACACTAGAACCTGATGCTCTGATACCACCTGTGACACCCCGCCTAATTAAATACCGGGCGATCACTCCTTTATTAAATTAAAATCAAGGTGAAAAGTTGGATCATTCTTAGCATCACTGTCGTAAAAATAATTATTTTCCAATTTAAACACCCTAAATAATTAAGCTAAGTGTCAAAACCATTTTAGACATTACTTTCCAAATTTTATTTAATAAACGAACATTTAAAACTTTGCATAATTCACAATTTAATAGTCACACCACAACTATCCTGGAACATACAATCCGAATAATCAAATATTCTACTAATTGAATCCAACATTTAATACTTAAATGAAAACATCCTCACAATAATAAATCCCAAGGAATAAAATATTAAAAAAAAAAATCACAAAGTCTGCTAAATAACTGAATAATGGAAAGGGCGACACATGCCCAACTGGAATGAAAATGCTAAGAGTAGAATCAAATGAATGAGGTCGTCTAAGCAAGAGGCCTGCAACTCCCACCTAAGCTGCAACGCGTTCTTCCCAAAGGATCCTATGCAAGACGCCCCTGTGGCTGGGCACCTGTAATACATACATATATATACAAGAGAGAAAGGAAAATAGAAACGGGTCAGAGCCCTATAGTGTAAATGATTTAAAATTTGTTTAGCAAGTATTTAAAATGTTTACAGGCCAATGCAACAACATATTAGTACGACACTCTCTTGAGAAATTCTCACCTCTCTTCTAATGTGCACGCCTATCGCACTAATTTTCCCAACGGTTTAACTTATCTTAGGTTACTCGTAAGATTTAAACTAAACAATTCAACAGTTTAAGAGGACAATTTCATTTGATCACAAAGTTCTCATTTAAACCTTATTTGCTAATAAAGTTTCATAGTATCATATTATGCTTTTCAAAACAAGTATATCCAAATTGAAATCATTATACATTTTTTACTTACCATAAACACAGTATGAAATTCCAAATTTCAGAATTTAATATATATATCAAATACTCGTATAATATATATATTCTAACAGCACCCCACATAAAAATTATGGTGCGGCATACACTGCTATCCAATCCCCGTATCACTCGTACTAAATACAAGTTTGGAATCACTCTCGAACTGTATTAACACATACACAAACAATATTGAGGCGAAGCATAAATTCCAAGTCTCTAAGAGGTCAGTACATACCCTCACGTCTCTTAGGACCGTCTGACCATCGATCAGATAGCCTGTACCAAGGATATCTATCTCCTAGGGTACGAGTCAATATCCCCCATAAAGGTCCCATCGAGATAAGACTGTCCCAACGCGGTAACTTCGGGGATAGGAAGTAGCACGGGCATGATTTTCACACGTATATAATATATGCATAAACACAGTCATATAAATATACTACTTTTACCATATCAAATTTAGGTTCATCTCATAACCCATAATTATAATATTTATCCTTATTTCTCATTATTTAATTATCGCTTATAATGGTTCGTCTCTTACTTTAATTTGAGTATTTATTCCAACTCATTACGTAGCACTCATGGACTCTATCCTCCCAAGTGTAGAATTTCAGTAGGTATTCATCTAATTTCCAACGTAACTATCTTACGCTTCTTTCCCTTTAATACATAATTCTATCGTCCCTTATATGTAAACATCCCAAAAATGCAAATCTCGTCTTACATTAAAGGGCTCATAATTATTAATAAGTCCTACTGGTCTCCTTTACCTTCCAAATTATTTTAATAAGGATGCCCAAATATTTTTACTCATTTAATTTGAATTTAACTATATATAAAGGGGAAAAGTGAGTCTGCCAGAAGGGGTCGATCGATCGACGGCAGGAGCTCGATCGATCGATGCGTCGATCGATCGACACCCCTGGTTCGATCGATCGATCAAACAGGTATGCGAATTCTGCAGATTAACAGTTACGGGTTTCATAATCTAACCTCAATCAAATCCATATTTTTCACACCCAAACTCCCTAAAATTCGTACTGCAAACAGTATAAACCCATATTATACATCTTCAACGTAAAGCATGCATTTTTTCATCAATAACCATAGATTAAAAGGCCAAAACTCATATAAATCTCAAGAACCCTAGAATTTCTTTAACATGGTTCTAATCAATCTTTTTCCAGAAATTTCTACTCCTAATTCATCATATATTCGTGGTTAAGCCTCTACATGTGAAGGGGTTTCCAGATTATCATTCAAATCATTACTACATGCGATTTTTCCTATCTCCAACATGGATTTTCTTCTACCAAACTCATCCTAATCACCCTAGACTAACATGAACGAAGCATTAACGAAAATAAGCAAGATAAATACTTGCCTGGAAACTTCAAAGTTCTGGTTTGTGGACGAATTTGGTGTTGTTGCGTTTCCCGTCGCGCGATCTACGCGTTGGTGGTGGTGGCGGTGCAATCGGATGACTTTTTGGCCTTGGATTGCTTGGAAATCTTTCTCCTTCCCTCTCCTATGGTCGTTCTAATGTTTTGAGTCTACTAACCCTAAAGGACTATTCCAAATGGCTGATATAGCCTAATAATTTTCGTGGGTTTAATTACCCAAAAATGCAAAATGTCCAAAATGCCCTCCTGGGGTGTTAAATAGGCCTAAAAATGCCCCGAGACCCAAACTAAACCCTCGGGTATACTTTTCTGACTATCTCGACCCTTCCGGACACTTTGACGCACTCGAAATGATCATACGTGTGACTTATAATTTATTCACTTTTATTAATCAATATTTAGTCCCGACGCGACACGGGCGCGTCCTGACTCAAATTTTCAAAATTATCATTTTATTCACTCTTGACATTTGATAGAACCAATATTATATTACTTTACTCATTAGTAATATTCAACAACAAGTTTCCCATAATTACTAACTCACATCACGTTAATAATTATAAAGTGATTAATTTTCGGATTTATATTAAATTAATAACTCACATTAAATTTAATAAATCCCCAAATTAATATAGCATAAAAATACGGGGTATTACAGTAGGGTAGACAGTGTACACCTACTGATTTCATGCTTATCAGAATGATACACTTCGAGGGTCGAGAAGCACTTGAGGACTTGCGAAAATTGAGAAGATAAAAGAATGAATTAATTATACGTAGGACTCGGGCACTACGTGCAACGTATGGTTAGAATATGTTATGGGTCGTGGGTGTACCTATCTGAATAATGTGTGTGTATATATATATGTGTGTGTGTGTGTGTGTGCGCGCGTGTGTATGTGTGTGTGTGTGAGTTTATGTATGTATATTGTATAAATATTTGTGTTTAATCATATCCGCGCTACTTGCTATCATGGAGGTTTTCGCGTCGGGACAGTCTTATTCTGATGTGACCTTTACGAGGAATATTGACTCGTACACTAGAACATGGGATCCTTGGTACAGGCTATCTGAGAATGGTAGTCGGGCGGTCCTAAGAGACGTGAGGGTATGTGTTGACCTCTTAGAGGCTGGGAACTATGCTTCGCCTACAATATGTGTATTTTGTGTTAATACAGTTCGAGAGTGGATCCGAACTAGTATTTCCGTCATTTGTACGAGATGTATAGGGACTTGATAGCAGAGTATGTAAGCACCATAGATTTTTATATGGGGTGCCCTATTAGTGTATATATATATATATATATTAGGAGTGATAAATATATGTACCTGTGATTCATCTACTGTGCTTGTAAGTAGATAAAATTTAATAATCGATATTAAATAAATTAAGTGTTTAAGAACATAAGGTTGTATTGAGATGTACATCACTGGCTTGGTAAATGCATAAGAAATGGTTATCATGTATATATTATAGTTATGTGATCACATGATTCAGTATTGATGAGGGGAGATTGGGTTAGACCAGTTAATTGGGGTAGCTTTACCTAGATTAATTCATTAGTACGTTACGCGTGCACATTAGTTGAGATGTGATAATTCTCAAGTGAATATCGAGGCACTAACATATATGCAATATCAACTGGTACGCATTTTATATACTTGCTAAATAATTTTTAAAGTTATTTTACACTCGGGTTCTGAACCGTTTCTTGTCATCTCCCCTTTCTCTTGTATATATATATATATATATATATATATATATATATATATATATATATATATATATATTATAGGTGCCCAGACACAGGGGCGTCAGACTTAGATCTTTGGACTGTTGACGTGCTGCAGCTAGTGTGGGAGTTGCAGGTCCTTGCATTTAGATGACTTCATCCTTCTCATCTCAGCTCTTCACTTAGTCATTTTATATCCATTTTTTATTTAGAGTGACTTTGTACTCTTTATTTATTTCAGTATTCAGTCTTAGTTGAGATTGTTTTAATTATTACATTGTCCTTCGATTTGGGATATTTTATTTGGGATGATTAATCTAGCCTGTTTACTTCACTTGGGTGGTTTGGTATTTAATATTATTATCCGTGTTCATAAAAATGGTTTCGTATATTAACTCATAACAATGGGACTTAAGTTATAAAATTAAATCTTTTGACACTTAGCTTAATTATTTATTAGGTGACAAATAAAGAAAATTATTTTCGACGGTGATACTAAGAATGAACCAACCATACACTTTGATTTAATTTAATAAATAACTGATCACCCGGTATTTAATTAGGCGGGGTGTCAAAGTGTGCACTTTCCACGTTTATCGCAATGTAGAAAATCATGCTCATAAAGTGATTCATGACAAGGATTCACTTTCCACGTTTATCGCTATGTGTTTGGTGGCATGCACAATTTCATTGAATTACATGTTACAGAAATTAGGAAGGAGTTCGAGGATTCCTTACCAAAAATCAAGCACTCACACAACTGTGTGTGTGTGTGTGTGTGTTTGTGTGTGTGTGTGTGTGTCTCCTCATTTTACTGATAGAGTGCCTTACATCTTTATCCATGAGATATGAATGCCCAAAAATTTCAATGTTCATGCAGATTGCTCATGTATACGGGAATCATTTTGTCATACTGAAGTTAAAACATGGTTGTCCATTACCACCGGTTGTAAGTAAATAACATAGTTGTTCCTTGCCTAAAGCCAAATCTTGGATCGACAAATATGTTGATCAAATATCTGAATTTCAGAAGATTTGCCCAAAGGATGTAGTGACAAATGATCATCATATAAAAATCAACTAGTGAGGGATATATATTGTCTTTTTTGTACACATGTATCTAAATGTTTAGGTTGCTTGTAAGGGATATATCGTCAACACCAACACTGAATTGTATATCAATATCATTTGTAAATTTGTTGAAACTATGTATCAATATAAATATTAAACTTACTTACTCGTATTTTAATATCATGTGCACTAATGTATATCAATTTGTAGGTAGGTAGCGTGTGTGGATTTCAGTGTTATGTTTACTATGATAGTTGTTATAGTGGGTATATGTTTACTTTTGTAATGTACTTCTTGTGTATTTGAAAATTCATAATCAAAGTGTGTGATTAAAAGAACTGGTATCAACCATTGTTCGGGATATATATGCCAAAATAGGTGGCCCTGATTCATTACATATATCACGAATGAAACTGCCTCCTACAATGGAAAAGGCATATGTTGGGGATGAATACCCCCAAACCAAACATTGTTATGAATGGTTCGGGGCCTTTATGCCGAGTAAAGCATATATATATCAAATCATACACATGTATAAAAGTAAATTACAAAAGTACAAGATTGTGAATGGACATTACAAAAGCGCAAAAGTAAATTACACCAATCGTACACATGCAAGATTATGAGGGGACATATTAAACATGCAAGGTTACACCATCATAGTAAATTACAAATGTACAAAAATTTAGCCCAATAAAAGATCAGACTAAGTTCCAAGGTTGCATCATCATAGTAAATTTTTGTAATGTACTTCTTGTGTAGTTTGAAAATTCACAATCCATGTACAATGAAATAACTCATATCAAAGTTTCTTATTGAAATAACTGGTACCAACCTTCATTCGGGATATATATGCCAAAACATGTAGCCCTGATCCGGTACATTTATCACAAATGCAACTGCCTCTTATAGTGGAAAATGTGTTTATTAGGGATGAATGCCCCGAACCAAACATTGTTGTGAATGGTCCGTGGTCTCTATAATGAGAAAATCATTCAAGCTCATGATATATATTCCGAATCATATGCATGTATAAAAGTAAATTACAAAGTAAAAGATTGTGAAAGGACGTTACCAAAGTACAAAAGTAAATTACACCAATCTACACATGCAAGATTGTGAATGGACGTACTAAACATGCAAGATTACACCATCACAGTAAATTATACCATCATAGTAAATTACAAAAGTACAAAAATTTAGCCCAATTGAAGATTACACTGCGTTCCAAGATTACATCATCATAGTAAATGCCATCCAATAAAATAAAAACTCCAAAGTTCCAAAGTACAATATTCCAATTAACCTACAAACTTCATCTTCTTTTTCCTTTCTCTGATTTTTTCTTAGCCCCTCGTCCTCCGTTGCCTTATTTTGTCAATTATCCTTCTCTTTTCCATACTTCCTTTTTTTTCTTCCCCTTATCCTCAATGTTAATTTGGTGACCCATACCTAGATTATTGCCGTAAGTATTTGGTATGCTTGTTGATCATTCCCATGAAATGTAGTCACGTCTGTTATATCACCTTCTTCAATGTTCTTCCCTAGCAGCTCCAATAGTTGATGCACTCCGTCCTCTTATTGAACATCATTTATATATGATAATTTATGAAATTATGAAAATGATAAGAAATGTAATCCTTACCAGTGATATTTTTCTTACTTCGGACTAACGATATACGGGGATTTGGACAATCGGGTGGGAATAGGTTAATAACCATTTCATGTAATCCTCGCTACAATCATATTAGCCTGTGGCCAGTACTGATTGCGACTTCTTCGATAATATATGATCTTGCTAATTTTCTTGATACCATTTTTGTATGTCAAATTTAATCTTGTATCCTGCAGTTTTGTTTCCCCTCTTGTATCTTAAGGGGGTCATTGGGTCACAGGGAATGATTTGAATACGTACGAGTTGTCTAAGAAATCTTTCAGGATAGTAGGGCATGGCAACGACGAAGAAAATGATGATGCCACTATAAAAATAAACCTCTGGAAATGGGTATGCATCCCTTGCATACTTCTAATGATACCAAATCACCTACACACAAACTTATAATTAGGGTTCAAATAATCCCAAAGGTACTTGCAAAAATAATGTAAAGAACTTACAGTTCTTGTCACCCAATTATCGATATGTTCTATATATTTAATGAGTTTTGGGAAGACATTCTTTTGCGAGGATAATTACAATGCCCAATGCCTAATTATAGGCATTGTATTGTCGGATTCCATATTGTGGAATTCCCCCAAGCATGTGAAGTGCTCATAAATCCAGGACTACAAAATCGTACCAAAATAGTGATTAGAGACATGGATTGATATATAAACAAATATTAAGTAATATTAAATATTTGTTACCTACAACAGTGAAAGACAATCGCTAATTTTCTTAACACATGACCTTGATGCAAGACTAAGTTGTCTGTACAAGTGGTTAAGTATTACCATCCCCTACGCAAGTTGACCCACATTCTTTACATCCTTTAATACTTGCAAGATATAGACCGAGATCTTATTTTTGATCTTATCGGGGAAAACAATGCATCCGATTATATAGAGGATGTAGTCCCTAATGCATTGGTCTTTCTCATCCTCGGTGGCATTATCAAGTTTTGCTTTTTCCTTAAAATTATAGGTTATCCTATTCAACCGCATTGTATATGAGTTAATGCACTATGTTTCAGCATCAGCCTTGCTTACTACCAAGCACTCAATAACTAAGTTAGTTTTACTAGGTAATTCATTCTCGTCATCATCATCTCGACTAGTAATAAATGGGTTGTATAGATAATCACCAACTAGAGGCACTTGTAATATTTGGTCTACATCATTCAGAGTGATGGTCATCTCCCCAAATAGCATGTGAAAATTATTTATCTCTCGATTCAATTGCCCTACGAACGCCAAAACCAAGGGATAATAAATATACCAATGGTTTTATTTGTGACGCTCCAATTTCGAGTGTCAATTACAAAAAAAAATGCACTTTGATTTCATTTAAGAAAATCCTCCTTTGAAATAAAAAATTGCTTTTATATTTTTGTCATAAAACTCATTTAATTTAATTAATGAAATGATGTCCAACTTATGAAACTCATAGGATAACTTGAAATAAAAGAGTTTCATGGAATAACTAACAACCGTGGTAAAATCCATACCATCGTGTATTATTAAAATCCAAACTTAAAGCACTTGCATTGAATTACAAATGGTAAAACCATAGTTTAAAACGAATTACACCATTTAAAACAAATAGTAACAGAGCTCTAATTTCATTGACAACTCTCCTTTCCTTTCTCGTTATCCTTGTCGTTTCCTCTGCTTGAAGTACTAGGGGGTAAATGGCGGGGAATGCGTGTGTGTCCAGTAGGAGAAATACTAGAAAATTATATATCGTACAAAGAATATCTATACATATAAAGTGTAGTTTATCAATTATGAATCATCCTTCATTTGATTAAGTGTTCTTATGAAAGATATATCATAACCATGCAACGCACACTATGACCATACAACTCGAGCGATGAGCCTACTCACACTTAATATTTTCTTTTAATACTATATGTATCCTGTTAATTTGACCATTAATGTACTTTCACATTTTCCAAGTTGTTTCGCAATATTACCTTTTATATTAATGAGGGTCATGCTCAAAATTACCATTTCACTTTATTAATCGAGGTACCAATCCCTTGTATGTTTATGGACTTTCACTCACTGTCATAATGCCAAAATATGCTCGTGATCAGTGGTTTGGGGTCTAAGCATTAAGTCTCACCCTAGAGTTTTGGGCCCTTTTAAATTTCTCGGTTGCCTCCAAGTATCTTTTACTTGCTACTCTTTTTCCTTTTATTTCTTTCTTGTCCACTTTTAAGCCTTTTTCCTTTATTTCTTTTTTACCGACCGATGAGGCCAAATACCTGGGACGGGACCCATCCCAACATGTAATTTTCAAGTTTCACACTTTGTCAAAAGTATGTTTTTGTTTTACCTTTAACTCACTATTTCAATTTTGAAAACAATTTTATTTACCATTTCTTGTGGAACTTAACCTTTGAGTTCATATTACCCATTTGTAAGGACAAATTTTCAATTAAGTCCATTTGTAAGTGTTGGCTTAATTATGAACAAAGCTATTTGAGTCATAGGGTAGAAGTTTGTGACCTTTCAAACCTATGATATTTGAGTTGAATACATAGCGTCCAAGTCAAAGAATATCACATCCTATGGCGTGTTTTGTGCCATGTGTTCATCATCAACAGTCCAAGGATCTCTCAAGTATGAATGCTTATATTATGTTGAGATTTGAAAATTTATAATTGGGTGTAAGAATATTTGTCAATTTTTTTTTGAATTCATACTATCTAAAGATTTTTTTCATGGGCACCTTGCTGTAGAAAAATCATAACAAATTAAAAAAAATTAGAAAAATACGAAACTGGCAACCACGCGTTCATATCGAAATTATCTAGATTCATAGCATGAAATCTTATTTGAACAACCTCACTCAAATAACCTCGTTCGAACGACTTTTAACGAGATTTTATTTTGCGTGCACTGACATCTCATTCGAATGTCGTTCGACCGGGAAATTTTTTTGTGAAAAAATGTTAATTTTTGAGCAGTTTTTCTCCATAACCTCCAACTACTTTTGCCACCGATTTATGTAGTGCGGAATTAAAATTTTCCAACTTTATATAGAATATACTCTTTTAAAAAGTCCTTTGTGTTTTGTTAATCTTTAATGCTTTAACTTTCAAATAAAATACAAGTTTTCACCCAAATTATTTTCATGATCTAAGTTTCTACATAATATACATTTTGAGATCATAGTTTTGGCACTGTGTTTATTATTTACATTTCTATGGATTATTTCTTGTGGTAGATTTAGTGTTCATGGTGTATATACTGTGGACTTTGTGTATTTAACAGTAGCAGTGCTCCATCGGTGGAATCCGGGGCGTAGGTGGACTCCTATGTTGTCACTAGGTAGAGCTTGAAGGAATGAAGATCGTTAGGCTTGTGAGGGCATCGAGTCATTGTGTAAGTATTATGTCGTGTCCTTTTGTAATTCCGTACCTAGTGGACTTGTGGTTGGGCCGTCCGAGGATTTTTTCGTTGTGGGTTTTTCTCGTACATCGCGGCGTTGTGGTTGTGTTTATTTTATCTTGTAAATTTATTTAGATGCATGCTTAGGTTTAACAAGATAAAATTTGGTTTGACCATAAAAAGTTGTTTAGTTGATGCTTAATTAAATTAGGTAATTTTAGTTTACTTTAATTCAAGTCAGAATCATTAATTTGGAAAAATTTATGTTTGGTGTTATTTGCATAATTTAGAACTTGAAATGAAGTTTTGTGTAAGAAGAGAAAATTAATTTAAAGAAATTAAAATTTGGAATATTTCGCGAACCATCCCTTTAGAAATTAAAAACAAAATTCGGCCCTCACAAGTGGTTTCAGAGCTTTTATAAGTTAGGGAAAATTTTCGTTTTTACAATTAGTATGAGAGAGGGTTACACTAAGATATCGTGTGATCCTGATTTTTAAGGAATTTTAGGCGTTAATATTAAAAATAAATCATTTTCGAAATTTCTTATTTTTGTTAGTTTTCGCATGCTTGCATATGACTCTTCACTTGCTATATCTTATGGGTTATTGCTTGCATGTTTTACATACACTAGTTGTGCTTCATGATATATTCTTGCTAGTTGTATATTTTTTAGTCATATTCTAGTCTATGCTTTATCATATAGGTTTTGCTAGAATCATGGCATAGGTATCTTTTGCATTTTATTTTTATTAGGTCTTATTGAAAAATACAAAAAGATTTTATTTATCCTTTGAGTTATCTTTATTTTAAAATTTGTTTAAAAATTTAAAACTCAAAAAGATTTTTTTTGTGTATTTTAGTTATACCCATTTTGTGTGGCATATCCTTGTGTTTGAATATTATCTCTCTTTCCGCTTCTATATGGCTAGAACTTTTGGTTATGAATTTCAATGCTTAAAGTGCTCTTTATCATGCTTGCATGGAGTAGTTTGACTTTGATTTGCTTAATGGATTCTCTTTTTATATGCCTCCTTACACACATGCACAAGCTCTTTTGAAAGTAAATTTCACATGTATATTTGAGCTTTGTGAGATGTTCTCCCATCAATTTGTCATTTACATATTTTGTGACCATGGAGGATTTGTGCATGTAAGAACCGTTTCCTATGAGATTTATTTGAATTATATAGAAAATAGATGACGGTGCACGAAAAAGGGATACGAAAGGAGCAAATCTCCTGTGCATAAAGCCAATGTTGGCAAGAGCCTTAAAAAGTGTGGCATTGTAAAAAGTAGCCTAGGCTAATATAGTTTAGTTTGATATGACCATTCAAAAAGAAAGAAAAGAATTATTATTTATGAGGGAGTTTGGATGGAAATATCAACGGGTTTGCACAATGACAATGAATCCTAGTTATGCCTATTTTGTCATGACGTCGTTGATTTGTATAATCATTAAAATTCCAGGCTTGTGTGCATTGTGCTTATTTATTCTTTGAGTTCAAGTTATCTTGTCACATGAGGGTAAATCTTAGTTGATAAAGTTTTGCAATCAAATAGAACTCCTTAACATGTTTAAGTGATTGGGTCATAATTATGTTGTCTCTAGTTCACACCCCTTCACTTCATTTACTGCATGTTTATTTAGACATATTTATGCCATATGATTGTGAAAAGCTTATTATGTTTAGTGTCTTATGTGATATTTATACCTATATATATGTGCTTGTGATTTATTGATATCTTTGTGAATATTTATATATGTGGTCTCGTTTGTTTTAAGTATTTGCTTTGTTATCTAGTCCTTGTATGCTATTGGTTCAAATAGGTATCTATCTTATTGCGACTTTTCATTGATATACCATGCTTGCCTTAGTACATTTTAGTTGGTATCATTTTGCTATCGCATCTTAGTTGGTATCTATTGATATTTATGTGGATTAGTTGCTTATTTTTTTGTCTCTTGTATCACTATACACCATTGCATGATATACTTGTTTTTCCATTATGCTTATCCCTTATTTTATTTAGGGGAGAAATTGAATTAATCGGGGGGAAATGGGTTATTTTATGCACCTTAATCTTTGTCTATTCCTGAACAAAAGGGGAGGGAAATGGTATCTAAACGTTTTAATTTGGGGAGATCTATCTTAAGGGGAGACATCTTTCTTTGCTAGATAATGTTAGAAAAATGGGGAGGATTTAATTATGAAATTTATATTGTTATATTCCTTATGTGTTTGATGGTGTGTTTAAGTGTGCAGGTTTTCATTCATACAACAAAGGTTTTAAAGAAAGCAAAGCTACTCAACATATGTGTCGGTCAAGCGTATGTATCTTTTATTTTGGGTTGGAATTGTGTCTTTTAGATGAGGTTAACGACCGATAGAGTTTTTATTTTGGTTTTGTCCCGGAATAACTAAATGGTAATATTTATAAGGATACATTTTCAATTGAGTCAATTTGTAAGTGTTGGATTAATTCCGGACAAAACTATTTGAGTCATAGGATAAAGGTTTGTGACCTTTCAAGCCTTAAGTTGAAGACGTAGTGTCCAAGTCAAATAAGATCACATCCTATGCCGTATTTCGTGCCATGTGTTTGTTATCAACAGTCCAAGGATCTCTCAGGTATAAATGCTTATATTATGTTGAGACTTGGAAATTTATTATTGGATGATATAATTTTTATTATTTTTTTTGAATTCATATTATCTAAAGATTTTGTTCTCAGATATGTTTTCATAGAAAAATCATAACTAATTAAAAAAAAATTAGAAAAATACGAAACTGGTGGTCATGCATTCGTATCGAAATTATCTAGATTCATGGCATGAAATCTTGTTCGAACAACCTCGTTTAGATGACCTCTTTCGAATGACTCCTAATTAGATGTTATTTTGCGTGCACTGACATCTCATTCGAATGTCGTTCGAACGAGATTGAGGCTCGTTCGAACGATCGGGCAGTTTTTTGTGGAAAAATGTCACTTTTTGAGAAGTTTTTCTCCATAACCTCCCACTACTTTTTCCATCCATTTATTTAGTGCGGGAGTTAACTTTTTCCATATACTTTTTCCAAACTGTAGAGAGAATACACTCTTCCAAAAAGTCCCTTGTGTTTTGTTAATCTTTAATACTTTAACTTTCAAACAAAACATAAGTTTGCACCCAAATTATTTTCATGATCCAAGCATCTACATAATATATGTTTTGAGATCATAGTTTTGGCACCGTGTTTGTTTCATACATTCTTACAGATTGTTTCTTGTAATGGATTATGTGTTCGTGATGTACATACATTGGACTCTGTGTGTTTGATAGTAGTAGTGCCCCATCGGTGGAATTCGAGGCGTAGATGGACTCCTACATTGTCACTCGGTAGAGGTTGAAGGAACGGAGAGCGTCAAGGCTTGCGAGGGCGTCGAGTCTCCGTATAAGTATTCTGTCATGTCCTTTTATAATTTCGTACTTAGTGAACTTATGGCTAGACTGTCCAAGATTTTTTCCATTGTGGGTTTTCCTCGTACATCGCGACATTGTGGTTGTGTTTATTTTATCTTGCAAATTCAGCTAGATGAATGCTTAGGTTTAACAAGATAAAATTTGGTTTAATCATAAAAAGTTGTTTAATCAGTGCTTAATTAAATTGAGTAATTTTAGTTTACTTTAATTCAAGTCAGAATCATTAATTTGGCAAAATTCATGTTTAGTTTGATTTTCATAGTTTAGAACTTGAATTGAAGTTTTTTGTAAGAAGATAAAATTAATTTGAAGAAATTAAAATTCAGAATATTTCACTAACCATCCCTTTATAAATTAAAATGTTTGAATTTTTTGTCCCTCACAAGTGATATCAGAGTTTTTGTAATTTAAGAATTTTTTTGATTTTTACACCATTTATACACTTAAATATATTTTTCACTATTCATGCACACTTATAAACTTGCATTTTATATACTTTGTCAAAAATGCATCTTTTTCATCTTTACTTTACAAAATACGAGTTTTCAAATCTTTTAACTAGAGTCCTTTAGTTTGAAAATTTTACTCATAAGCCCAAATTTTACTTAAAATGACACTTTTGTACTAAAATATTACTTTTGTCATTTCAAGACTTGTATTTCTATTAACTCCTATAATTTTATGTGTTCATATTATTCCATTTAAAGCCAACTTTCTAAAACAATACTCTTGTTTGCAAAAGTTACGACTTAAACCAAACTTTTTATAGAGTAATAATTTTGGCCTAAAAACTAAACTTTTGACATTTCAAGACTTGTCTTACAATTTAATAAAATTTCATTGTTATCTTTATTCTTTGTTTCACCTCGGACCTTAACTTTTCAATATTATATATTTGAATACCCATAATTTTACTACTTTTACTCTTTGCACCTATTTACTTTATTTTTCTTCAAGTTTCTCAAACTTTGTTCACATAAATTGCATCATTTTAGGTGATAAGTATTATGAAATTTTCAAGTTTATCATTTTATTTTCAAAAACTCATTTTAATACAGTTTCAACATACTTAACCCAATTATCCTTACTACATGAGTTTATGTTAATAAAAGTAAGGTTTTATGCCAATAAAACCCAATAAATGCATCCTAATATTTCTTTATAAGTTTAATAAAATATTTTATCATGAAATCAATAAGTTTAACATGATTTATGCAAGAAATGACTTGCTTAACATTCTGAAATTTATCTTTCTTTTAGACTTTAACTTTTATCCATTTTTATCACACATTCTTCAACATATATTCATGTGTAGTGACATTAGGTATAAGTAGTCATACATGTATACATATATCTAACATGCTTTGATTTTAAACTTGAAAGTAATGTAGATACCCTTCCTCTTGAAGATAATAACTTTTATGGAGAGATAGAAAAGAAAACTCAATAAGCTCAAAACTTTAAGTCCTTTTAGAAATTCTCTTTTGCACCCAAAATACCTATAACACTTGAAAACTCTTGATAATTGAAGGACAAGTAAGGTTGTAGTATTGAGAGAATAAGCAAGCTTTTGATGAGTTAAAGTGGTGGAGAGAATGAGTATTTTCGAATTAGACAAAATGCACATTTTCATACTCCCTAAATGGGAGAAAATGGGATAAGTGACTCCCTATAAGCTACCCTTTATGACCCTTATTTATATCTAATGGCTCCTAAACATGTAGTGATGATACCATATGCGAAATATAGTAGAAAAGACTGAAAGAATGGATGCAAATCATCCAAATTTAGCACCCCACCCAACTCAAATTGCTCCATTTATTTATTTTTTTACTAAATTTCAGACATAAAATATGCTTAGTATGGGTCTAAACTATTTTTTTTACAATGCCGAATAGAGAAAGTTGTCCAAAATTACATTTTACATCTCGTAGAATTTTTTTAAAAAAAATTCAAGCATTTTTATTTTTAACGAAAAACCCTTTATTATTATATTATTAATATTATTATCGTTGTTGTTTTGAATTTCCTTCTTTTATCCTTTTGATATTATAATACATACATATAAATATAATTTGTTTCGTATAATTTTCTTAATTCGATTTAAATGCGTAACTTAATTAACAGCCGTAATGCGGTACGCGACATTTTTGAATTTTCTCCATAACCTTAATTTCATTAAAAATAACCTATTTAAATTGGTCCCATAAATTTCTCATGAATCCAAGTCCATATAATTTGTGAATCACGTGAGTCCGAAAATATAACGCGACTTTATCAATTCAACAAAATTCGGGCATTACAACCTTCCTACCTTGGAAATTTTCACCCCGAAATCAAAATATTATTCTTCATTGTTTTACTTTGAAGTTCATACTTTAGCTCACGAATCAAATGCCTTTGATTCCTCGAACCTCATTGACATGTTAACCTTGAAATACACTATTTGATGTCTTTAATAATTTATGCAAGTTTGCTTAGGCTCTACAATTTATTTAATCAACCCATATTGATTTTAAAACCTGTCAATTTACTTTCTAAACTCCACTCACGATTAACCTTCTACCTTATAATCGAGTTATAGTTTATGCGATAGTACACGATATGCATTTTTATCATTTAGTCATCAAAGAAACTTTCAAATCACAAATTGACTTCTACGATTTCCTTAATAAATCCTAACTTACTGGCTAGCTAATAACATCCTATAGACCCTAGGCTTATTCCACTTGCCAAACTGGTTATTTTAGGTCTAGACTTGACTTTAATGAGTGCACAATCATTAGAATCCTCATTGTTCCTTTAAACCTTATTTGGTATTTTTCGACTTATGAAATTTTATTTATTTCACTCAAATTTAAACATCCACACGGTTCCCTGCATGTACAACCGCACCTCTAATTTCTCCAAAATATGGAACTTATTTCTTACTAGGTAATATAATCAAACGATTAATTCATAACTATTCTTGCAAAATCTTACTTGTTTTTAATGCTTATTTTTTCAGGTCATGATGACAAACCCTTTTCAATTATATGCCCAGAAATGCAATTCATCCATATGACCATAAGATACTTTCTTAGTTTAATGCTTACCATTTGATTGCATTATTTGTTAAACAAGTCTAATATAACTTCCTTTTAGGAATCATTAATCTACCCATTGATCAATAACATTACTATTATTTCTAATTTCTCAAAATCCCTTTACTTAATTTGTTTACACCGATAAATCTCATATTTTCTTGATAGGCTCTTATCACCAATGTAGTATATAGTTCAATCTACTAAGTCCGTGACTTTACTCTATTTTAAACTTAAGCGAATTATTGCCTACATCTTGATAGCATACAACCATGTAATTTTTACTTTCCAAAACACCCATGACGACTTCTCGTGTCGTAAAATCAATTAATTATCAATGCCTTTTAATTTCCTCCTGAACTCAAAATATAAGTCTACATGATCATATAGATTAATCAACTCAAACTATATAATGATCATTATACACACACACACACACACACACACACATAAAGACAATAACTTACAATTTGGTGCGAATACCAATTCATTATTAATCAAACACTTTTAAACCTTAGGAAAAACTAAGGACAGTTCTACCGCCCAAACATCGCAGACTATTTAACTCCAGTCAACCAATAGATCACGTGTATTGAAAACTTGTTATCCTTCACATATTTTAAGCATTTTATTATTTTTTTAACTTATCACTTTGGACTATCAAGAATAATTTAGTGTATAGCTATTCACAACCCATTTCGTAATTAACACTAGGCCAACATTATCTTTACCGCTATAGACAATAAAATAGTAATCATTGTTTACAATTGCAACAATCTTAGGTATTATTTAAACATGTGACATGAAGACTACATTCATAGTCTATATCCACTGCGGGACCACAAACGTGTATCTTTTCATAATTTTGATATTGAAATCCCTTACCTATGATCGAGATATTTTTTTCAATCGGACTGAGACCCTTGACCTAGACCATCATCCAAAGTCAAATGGTGACATGACAAGCTTTAGAAGAAATTATATGTTATCATCAATCACTACGATGCTTCCCTCCTTATAGGTCATACCTACTCATTATCTTTAATGATCATGGTATGCTAAAATAAAAGACCATTAAAACTAGCTCCCATGAGTGTTGTATGTCTTAACTCTCTAATACCAAGAGTTCATACTTGAACTTACAATCACTATCCTAAGACACCACTGACACTTGCCCATTGAGCTTTATTGTTTGCATTGTATTATGATACACTTTAGGGCCTGCTTGGTTTGCAAGTATAATTTCATTTTCTGTGTGTAAATACAATTATGATATAAATTTGCGGTTGGCAAACTGTTTTTCAACACTGGATTATAATATTTTTGTGTTATAATCAAGTTTTTCAGAAAATAGGTTGTTGGTGTTTTATAACTTCTTTTTTTTTTTTTTTTTCAACTCATAATTATTCATTGTTAATATTTTAATACATTTATATTGTAATATATAATACACATACATAATACATTAATATGTGTGTACTTCTTATAAATAAAAAATATATATGTACATGTACACAAAATTACGTATGGAATAATATAAAATTAAATAATATTATTAATAGATACATGATACTTATATATAGTTTTATACATGTATTATACTTGTATAGAATAATATAAAATATACATATAGTACATATGTATTGAAAAATATTATCAATTCATGTATGTATATAATTTTATAGTGAATTATACATGTAATATCATTATATATATATGGATAACACTAGGTTGACACGTTTTTTGTACCCATTTTATCTACCCGCCGTATAAGACAAAAGGGAAATGACCTACCACAAAACCAAAACTTAGGCTAAAAAAAAAAAAAAAAGGAAAAAAAACAGGTACAAACTCTCTCAAGTCAATACACAATAAAAAAACTTAAGACTTAAAAAACCCAAAAAAAAACATTTCACTATTTTTTTTACTTTTTATAACTTTTTAATTTATGTTTTTAATTTTTTATATCTGTTTTAACAAACAAAAAAAAAACATTTCACTATTTTTTTTAAAATGACTTCTAATAAAAGTTTGTATTTTCAATAGAAATAATTTTAAAAAAAATTAAATGAGGTGGGTTCGCGCCAGCCACACTAACCAATCGCGAAAATGATGTGAGTCCACGCCAGCGGCACTAACTAATCCCGATGATGATGTGGGTCCGTGTCAGTGGCACTAACCAATCGCGACGATGATGTGGGTATGCGCCAGCGGCACTAACCAATCCCGATGATGATGTGGGTCCGCGTCAGCTTTTAAAAAATAGTTTTTCATATTTTTAATAAAAAAATACTGTTTTTTTAATAAGAAGTTGCTTTTGAAAAATAAAAGAAAATAGTTTTTTTGAAAATAAAATAAGGTTTCATATTTTTAAAGCATCAATTTTTCCAATATTCTCTTATTTTTAAAACAACAATTTTTTCAATATTCTTTTATTTTAAAAGGTCTGCGCCAACGACACTCCTTATTATAATATTCTCTTATTTTTAAAGGTTCGCGCCAGCGGCACGCCTTATTTTTAAAACACTCATTTTTTCAATATTATATTATTTTTAAAGGTCCGCGCTAGCGGCACGCCTTATTTTTAAAAAACTAATTTTTAAACGCCTTATTTTTAAAACACGCATTTTAAAACACCTTGTTTTTAAAGCCCCGCGCTAGCGGCACGCTTAAATACAAAAGATTTAAAAGGTTTAAAATATCTCAGCAAACTAATTTTTTTAATTGATAAAAAAAATAAAGTTTCTTTTAAAAACAGTTTTGTTATCATCAAACTTAAAAAATATATATATTTTTATAATAAAAATTACAGTTTTTTGAAAAATAAAACTGCTTTCTTTTTAAACAGTTTTTTAAAAACAGATTTATCTTTTTAAAAAAAACTGTATAGTTTTTTTATATAAAAATTATTTTTAGTTTTGAACTCAATTTTTTTTAAAAAAATCAAATTTTGGGTACATTTGGGAGGTTTTCACTAATATTTTAAAAAAGAAATTCCTCTAACTTTGAAAAAAAAACAGTTTTAAAAGAAATGTTTTTTGGTTTTAATTTTAAAATTATTTTTTTTTTCCAAAGTTCGAAGAATTACTTTTTTTATAAATAAAATGAGTTTAAAAAAAATAAGTTTAAAAATGAGTTTTGAAAAGGGTCCGTGTAGTAATATTCTTGGTGTTGACATGGGGTGGACCTTTAAAAATAAGAGAATATTGGTTTTTTAAAAATAAGGCGTGCCGCTAGCACGGACCTTTAAAAATAATATAATATTGAAAAAATGAGTGTTTTAAAAATATGGCGTGCCGCTGGCGTGAACCTTTAAAAATAAGAGAATATTATAATAAGGAGTGCCGTTGGCGCAGACTTTTTAAAATAAAAGAATATTGAAAAAATTGTTGTTTTAAAAATAAGAGAATATTGGAAAAATTGATGTTTTAAAAATATGAAACCTTATTTTATTTTCAAAAAAACTATTTTCTTTTATTTTTTAAAAGCAACTTCTTATTAAAAAAACAGTATTTTTTTATTAAAAATATGAAAAACTATTTTTTAAAAGCTGGCGCGGACCCACATCATCATCGGAATTGGTTAGTGCCGCTGGCGCATACCCACATCATCGTCGCGATTGGTTAGTGCCACTGGCACGGACCCACATCATCATCGGGATTAGTTAGTGCCGCTGGCGTGGACTCACATCATTTTCGCGATTGGTTAGTGTGGCTGGCGCGAACCCACCTCATTTAATTTTTTTTTAAAATTATTTCTATTGAAAATACAAACTTTTATTAGAAGTCATTTTAAAAAAAATAGTGAAATATTTTTTTTTGTCTGTTAAAACAGATATAAAAAATTAAAAACATAAATTAAAAAGTTATAAAAAGTAAAGAAATAGTGAAATGTTTTTTTTTTGGTTTTTTAAGTCTTAAGTTTTTTTATTGTGTATTGACTTGAGAGAGTTTGTACCTGTTTTTTTTCCTTTTTTTTTTTTTTTTTTTTAGCCTAAGTTTTGGTTTTGTGGTGGGTCATTTCCCTTTTGTCTTATACGGCGGGTAGATAAAATGGGTACAAAAACCGTGTCAACCTAGTGTTATCCTATATATATATATATGTATGTATGTACGTTTACATTTGTATTATGTATAAATGTTTATATATAACTATAACTATGTAACTATATATATATATCGTTAATCTCTCCAACATACCTTATTAAATATACATACAAATACATGATATTAAATGTACATATATATATAATTTATGATGTATGTATGTATGCATGCATGTATGTATATATGTATACATTCATGTATCATGTGTGTATGAAAGTTTTATGTATGTGTTCATATATATATACACACACACACACATGTATAATATAAATATACATGTGTGTCAATTTTGTAAAAAATTTCAAAATATTGTATTTAAAAAAAAAATTTACTAAACGCACACCAATAATTATAAACACAAAAAATTAAATTTTAAAATTATATTAAAAAATAACGTTTAAATCGAGTTTTCTAAATACAAAACCAAACGGCCCCTAAATTACTTACGATATTATTTCCATAGGGTTACTATCATTGTTTCCTTAAAAGGGCTACGTGTCAACTTGCACTAACCAACCTTTACTACCTTAGGTAATCAATATACCTAAGTATTACCATAATATGTTTTTCTCAAGACATTTCTACTAGTACCAATCAATAGATTAATCAACTCAAACTATCTCAAAGTCTATCCAAGGGGTGAATCTATACCTGATGCCCCACTTACTTAACGTGTATATTGACCCGACACTTGGGTCTTGCCCGTGATGTTATAAGAAACAAGACCAATATTTTCCCGATATTTGTCATAATAATAAGGAGTCTCTTCACGTCTCGACACATCCCGTGGGTCATAATGACTAGAAACAACTTACATTCTTGTTCTTATGCCATGTACTTAACCTCATTCCAAGTATTAAAGATTCGTACACTAACATATACTTGCTTAACTATTAAAACTTATGTTTAGACTAACACACTTATCATGTTGGGTCCTTATATTAATACTTTTATCTCTGAGGGTCCATCTGGATCGTTCTATTGTGTCATATGTCTTTGAAACTAACAACTTTCAATACCATTATTAATCTCATGCATGACCACCGATGACATGATCTTATATAATCTTAACTTGCTAGTACTTAATGTAAGAAACCCCATCATCTTGATGCCTCACACCGTGTACATAAACAATTGTAAAATATCAAATCCACTTTACGAATTATTTTTCAAACTCAAACTCAAACATCGAAGGATTCAATCCCATTATAATAACTAACTGTTACACTTACCTCACCATAGCTAAAATGAACTAATACCACAGCATAGACAGAATACAACAATTTACCTTTATATGAAAGTAAAATGCAAGTGCACACTCCAACATTCACGTAACCTATGCTCTGATATCAAGTTATGATGCCCCAATATCAGGTATCAATTGCAAAAAATCTTTTCACACTTTGATTTCATTTAAGAAAACTCTCCCTTGAAATTAAAACTTGTTTTTATATTTGTGTCTAAAACTCATTTAATTTAATTAATGAAATGATATCCAACTTATGAAATTCATAGAAATACTTAAACTAAAATAGTCACATGGAATAAATAACAACCACAGTAAAATCCATACCATTATATATTATTACAATCCAAACTTAAAGTACTGGCATTAAAGTTCAAATGGTAAAAACCATAGTTTAAAACTAATTACAAAATTTTAAATAAATAGTGTGAGAGCTCTAATTTGTTGGACAACGCACCTTTGCTTTCCTGTTATCCTTGTCGTTTCCTCTACTAGAGGTACTGGCCGGGGGGGGGGGGGGGGGGGGGAGATGGCGGGGTATGAGCATACACTGAGTAGGAGAAATACTAACAGATTATATATCGTACAAAGAATATCTATACATACAAAGTGTATTTTATTAATTATAAAATCACCCTTAATTTGATTAAGCGTTCTTATGCAAGATGTATCGTAACCATTCAATGCACACTATGACCATAAAACCTCGATGACCCCACTTATACTTAATCTTTTCTTTTAATACTACTCGTATACCGTTAATTAACCATTAACATACTTTCACATTTTTCAAGTTGTTTCGTAAAATTTCGTTTACATTAATGAGTGCCGTGTTCAAAATCACCTTTTCACTTTATTAATCGGGGTACTAATCCCATGTCTGTTTACGGCCTTTTGTCGACTGCCATAATGCCGCAATATGCCCATGATTAGTGGTTTGGGGTCTAAGCATTATGCCGTACCCTAAGAGTCAGGACCCCTCTTAAATTTCCCGGTTACCTTCTATTATCTTTTACTTGCTACGTTTCTTTCTTTCTTGTTCACTTTAAGCCTATTTCTTATATTTTCTTTTTACTGGCCAATGAGGCCAAATACTCGGGACGAGACTAGTCCCAACGATTTTCAAGTTTCACACTTTATCAAAAGTCTATTTTTATTTTACCTTTAACTTAGTTTTTCATCTTTGAAAATAACTTTATTTACCATTTCTTATGAAACTTAATCTTTGAATTCAAAATACCCATTTATACACTTAAATCCATTTTTCACTATTCACGCATACTTATAAACTTTCATTTTATAAAATTTACCGAGAATGCTTCTTTTCATCTTTGATTTACAAAATATGAGTTTGCATCACATAAAATCCAACTCTTTTAACTAGAGTCTTTTAGTTTGAAAATTTTCCTCATAAGCCTAACTTTTACATAAAATGATATTACTAAAACATTACTGTTATTATTTCAAGATTTATATTTCTAAACTGTTATCTCCTATCATTTTATGTGTTCATATTATTCCATTTAAAACTAACTTTTCAAAATAATACTCATGTTTGCATAAGTTACTACTTAATCAAAACTTTTTAAAGGGTCATACTTTTGGCCCCAAAACTATACTTTTGACATTTCAAGACTTGTCTTATAATTTAATAACTTTTTATTGTTACCCTGGTTCTTTATTTCACCTTGGGACTTAAATTTTCAATATTATACATTTGAATACCTATACTTTTGCTACTTTTCCAGTTAGTACGCATTTACTTTATTTTCTTTAAGTTATCAAACTTTGTTCACATAAATTGTGTCATTTTATGTGATTAATATTATGAAATCAAGTTTATCATTTTATTTTTAAAAACTCATTTTTTTTTAAATATGAGAGGTAAAAAGTATAATGACTCGTCATTTAAATGCATTATGTGGTGTTGTGTAGGGGAAAAAAGTATAAAATAGGCATCATTAACAACACCCTTGCCAAAATCCACCAACAAACTCACCCTATTTCTAAATTCGATTAAAACTACAAATTACTTAAAGTTCTCATAATAGTAACACTGCCAAACGTTATATTGTTTGAACTTCAAAACGTTAATCTAGAACCATGAAGGACCATCAACTTATTGATATGTTATGGACTGGATTACATCCCCAGCTCCTGAAGCAAGCCTTTCTTTGATATTGATCACATTTTCCTTCACTTCTCTGAAGGAATATAGTCTCTTCGATTGATTTACCCCAAAATAGGCTCTGTGATTCTTTTACTATCACTAGTTGAT
Source organism: Sambucus nigra (assembly GCA_949130495.1). Taxonomy (NCBI): domain Eukaryota; kingdom Viridiplantae; phylum Streptophyta; class Magnoliopsida; order Dipsacales; family Adoxaceae; genus Sambucus; species Sambucus nigra. The sequence goes on along the minus strand of OX422215.1, from coordinate 481,458,623 downwards.
GTGCTTCGCAAACTGTCAGCTCCATTGGATGATATTCATGGTCCCTCAGACACAGGGGATCTTATTGACTCACTTTTTGGCTGCTTAATAAACGAAGCCTTCATGGATACTGGTATGCACTTTGAAATCGATGAAGTTGTCTCCTACATATTTTCAATACACTTAAGCCATGTATCCCAACTATATGGGTTTATGTTAATTAAAGAAATGTTTATGCTAATAAAACCAAAAAATGCATCCTACTATTTATTCATAAGTTCAATATTTTTTGTCATGAAATCAACAAGTTTAACATGATTTATGCAAGAAATAATTTTCTTAAATATTCTGGAATTTATCTTTCTTTAAAACTTTAACTTGGATATATCCAAGGCCTACGATAGAGTTAACTGGTTGTTCCTGATCAAAGTAATGAGGAAATTGGGTTTTTGTGAATAATGGTTAGACTTAGTGTGGAGAATAATATCTAATAATTGGATAACCATTATGGTAAATGGGAAAAATGTGGGATTCTTTCATGCTACAAGGGGTATTCGTCAAGGGGACCGTCTATCTCCAACACTCTTTGTTATTATGGCGGATGTGCTCTCTAGAAACTTACATGAGATAGTTCAAAGCAACGGGCATGTTGGGTTTAAGATGCCAATTTCATGTCCCAAATTTAATCATTTGGCATTTGTAGATGACTTGATAATCTTTAGCTCTGGGATGAAGAGAGAAGTTAAGAAGATCATGGGAGTGTTGATTTTTTATGAGCAAGGATCAGGACAATTGGTAAATAAGGACAAAAGCTCTATAGTTATATCTCAGCAAATAAAGCCTCAAGCAGTTTCAAACTTGAAGATGATTACTCAGATGCAATTCAAAAATGGCCCTTTGTCTTACCTAGGTTGTCCTTTTTATAGTGGGAGAAAGAGAATATGCTTCTTTGAAAACATGGTGCGCAAAGTCAGAAAAAAGCTAGCTGGATGGAAGGCAAAGTGTCTATCAGCAGGAGGAAAGTTAGTGTTAATAAAATCAGTCCTTGTCAATGAATTTATACCTGCTAACAAATTTATCTCCCCCAAAAGTAATTATTTCCAGACTGAACAGGATTCTAGCAAATTTCTTTTGGGGTTCAAGCTTTGGGGAGGATATGCATCACTGGTGTAAGTGGGATCAGATTACAAGACCTGTCAAAGAAGGTGGTTTGGGGATCAGAGATCTTTAAGAGATTATAAACTCATTGAGTATGAAGTTGTGGTGGGTTTTTAGAACTTAAAAGTCATTATGGGCTAAATATATGCACGCAGCTTATAGTAGAACTCATCATCCTACAATAGCACCTAGAAGGAGTGGAGCTCATACATGGAATAGGCTTTGTTCAGTGAGAACAGTAGCAGAAGAAAATATGTTATAGCAAATAGGAAAAGGAAAAATATTTATATGCAAAGACAGTTGGGGTTTTGAAGGTTGTAAGAATTATGAGAAAATAGCAGATCAGCCAACAAACAGTTTCTGGGGACCCAATCAGACCTGGGACAAACCATTACTAGAAAATTTATTTCCTTCTGCTGTAGCTGCTGAAATTTGTAGATTCAAGGAGATATGGTATGACCATCCATACACTCTGATCTGGAAACCAAATGCAACAGGTACGTTTAATTCAAAATCTGTATGGGAAATATGTAGGACCAAATACTCCTCTCAAATCAGTTCAAAATTTATCTGGTATAGTCTAATCCCATTGAAAGTGTCAGTTTTTATGTGGAGATTGTTAAAAAATCTTCTTTCAACTGATGATAAAAGGGGGCCGTCAAAATGTAACTGTTGTGTTAGTTCAGCAGAAGAAAGCATATATCATATATTTGGGTATGGCGAAGTACCTACAAGTGTTCGAGGAAAATTATTTCTAGAGTATGGGGTCAAGAAAACATCGGGAGGAGTCAGAAACATCCTTTTTCAATGGTGGTTTCATTGGAATAAAGCAAATCCAGTGATTAATTTTCTTATTCCAGCCTTAACTTGTTGGTGCTTATGGTTGGACAAAAACAAATGTAGGTATGATAATGGTTCTTCAAATGCTAAAGTTGTATTGTATCAGGTCAAATATCTAAAAACCATTTATAGTCCAAGTAAGATTCCTCAATCAGGTATAACAAGGATGCAAATCAGATGGATCCCTCCCCCTTCGGGTGTTTTAAAGCTTAATACTGATGGTAGTGCGATAGGGAGCCCAGGCAAAGGAGAGATAGGAGGTATCCTAAGAAATCAGAAAGGTGAAATGTTGTGGGATTTTAGTGCTCCAATTGGGGTAGTTTCTAACATGAAAGCAGAGGTTTTGGCGATGAAGAGTGGAGTTGAGTTTCTAAAGGATCTGAAGCAGTATGAAGTAATTATAGAGAGTGACTCTAAAGTTCTTGTAGATATTCTCCAAGGAAAGGCTCAAATTCCATGGAAAATATCTTGGTTTATTAATATCATAAAAAATCTTCTAAAGGATATCAAGTACTCTCTTCAGTATTCTCATAGGAAAACAAATCAAGTGGCTGATTTTTTGGCAAAAAAAGGTAGTATAAATGAAGAAGAAGTTTTCTCCCATTCAACAGGGGATTTTCCAAAACAATTGAAAGGGCTGATTAAAGTGGATTCATGGGGTCTTCCAAATTTTAAGTACGTCTAAGTGTAAATGGAGTTTTATATCCTCAGTGTCAGGATCAAAGCTAGCTTTAATTTGTTCATTTTGTCCATATATTCTTGTAAGGGCTCTCTATTATAAAGAGCCTAATTTATGTTTAAGTCAGGATATTAGTATTCACGAGGATATGTCATGTAAGCTACTAAGTAGAGGCATGTTCTAATGATTATGCCACATGGAGAGGCTATTTCTCCATTCATCAATAAAACTTGCGGGAGTACCGTCCCTCTTCTTAAAATAAATAAAATAAATAAATAAAAATAAAACATTAACTTTTATCCATTTTATCACATATTCTTTAACATATATTCATATGTAGTGATAATAAGTATAAGTAGTCATACATATAGACATATATTTAACATTTTTTGATTTTCAAACTTGAAAATAGTGTAACCCAACCACTTGAAGATAATAAATTCGATGAAAAGGTAGAAAAGAAAACTTAGTAAGCTCAAACCTTTAAGTTCTTTAAAAAATTCTACTCCACACCCAAAATAACACCTCTATAACACTTGAAAACTTTTGATAATTGAAGGATAATTGTGTGTGATAGTAAGGTTATAGTATAAAGAGAATAAGCAAGCTTTTGCTAAGTCAAAATGGCAGAGAGAATGAATATTTTCAGATTAGACAAAATGCACATTTTCATACTCCATAAATGAAAGAAAATGGGGTAGGTAACCCCTATAAGACATCTTATATGACCCCCACCCATCTCAAATGGCTCCTAAATATGTAGTGATGATACCTTATGCTAAATGGGGTAGAAAAGACTGAAAGAATGGATGAAAATAGTACAAAATTAGCAGCCCACCCAACTCAAATTGCTCCATTTATTTTTTTTCTTACTAAGCTTCGGGAAAAAATATTCTTAATATGGGTCTAAATGATTTTTTATGACGCTGAAGAAGAGAAACTTGTCCATTCCACTTTACACCTCGTGGAATTTTTTCAAATTTTTCTGAGCACTTTTATTTTTTTGATGAAAAAACCTTTATTATATCATTATTGTTTTGAATTTCCTTCTTTTATTTGTTATGATATTAAAGTACATAAATATAAATATTATTTGTTTCGTATAAATTTCTTAATTCGATTTGAAATGCATAAATTACTAAAATGCGTACACAATATTTTTGAATTTTTCTCCTTAATAATTTCAATTAAAAATAACCTCTTTAAATTAATCCAACTAATTTCTCGTAAATCCAAGTCCATATAATTTTTGAATCTCGCGAGTCCAAAACTATAATATGATTTTATAAATTAAACAAAATCTGGGCGTTACAATATTTGATCAAACTAATTATATTTTTCCTCTCCACCCTTTCCCGCGCACCTTTACTCACATCTTTTAGAGCCCATTCGTTTATCTTTGTCTAGTGATTTACACATAGCAACGATCCTCTTTCAACTTACAATATAAAACGATAAAAATCATTATAACCCGAGCAAATATCATATATTTTTATAAGTTAAATTAACAAATATCATAAATTTACATGCTAAGTGAAATTTACAAATATGATTACCACTTTCAGTCAGATGATGTACTCAGTTTATTATTTCTGGTAGCTTATGTTTTCTAAATTGGGTTTTGTAGCCGATGGTTTATTCGGCAAAGATTGTGTTTATTCATTTTTATGATTGACTCAGTGATTGTGTGAATGGTTTAAATTATATTCATCGGCATATTGTTGTTATTGTTTGATAAAAAGATAAATTTGGCACCGTTTCTTTTTGAATACTAGGTGGTTAGTAAGTTTAAAAAAAAAATCGACAGTGATGCTAAGAATGAACTAAATGAGATTCCTGTTTAATTTGATATAGGACTGATCACCCGGTATTTTATTAGGCGGGGTGTTACAGATGGTATCAGAGAAACAGTTTCTAGTGACCTTAGGATCTGTGCGGCTTTTCATGTTTCAGCGCAACGTTCTTTGGTATAGAGCCTTATTATTGTATTCCTTTATGTAGGCGACTTATGTTCTCGTGCTACTAAGTATAGTTGATGTGATTCATATACAGTTTCTGTTGAGGATGGCAGATCGAACATCATAGAACGAAAAGTGTGGGACATTAGAAGGAATGCAGGAGGGAGGACTCAACAGAAGCCATGGAGTATTTCGGGAACAGTGACGCAATAGGAGTCACCGTGATTAATGTTCGAAGAATTTAAGTTGGAGTCACCACTGGGCGCAGTAGTTGCCCCAAGAACCGTCGTAAAGGATGATGGTGCGAAGCTAAAACCCAAAGTGTAGACGACAAGGGGCGAGGGTTGGAGAGGATTTTTGTTTCAGAAGAACAATCCCGCTAGAATTCGAGGAAGGTGTGAAAGGCTGATTATTAATGGATGGAGAATATTCAACTGGAATCATATGTGGGGGAGTGTAGTGACACTCAATTAAAATTTTAGGCAAAGATGTTTTCTCATAGGAGCAGCGTAGGGTGATAGGAGTCAGTCACCATAGCCATGGGAAAATTACCATGAATAATGAGGAATTTGGGGTGCGAATTATTACGAATTCTCTCACCAGGGATTATATAGAGAGGCAAGGGAGATTTTAGTAATTTTTCAAAAAGGGTCGGATAGTGGATGGGTGTGAAGTAAAGTTGATGAAACTCGCAAACTTCATAACCGAGGAGAGGGATACGAATAATCAAAAAGGGTTTGTAAATTGACAGTATACCCGTAGGTAGAAAATACAAGCACGGATAGGAAATCCGACTAGAATGACTGATGTCGTTGTCATCAAGGTCGTACATTTATAAAATTATATCAATGCTCTCGTGAGAAGGGAGATAAGGGAGTTAGAGAATCTAACCGAAGGGTAAGGCTGGATTTTTTCGGGGCTAGTGAGGCACCAAAGGATGGTGTACTCAGTAGAGGACCCAGATTAATGATCGAGATCAATAGAATTTTTACTAAGTGATGGTGGGTTCTGTCAGGGCTGTCAAGGCCATCAATAAGTCCCATGGGACCAACGGGATAATAGGGATAACAATCAGGGTCAAGACTACTAGGTCCGCGAGAAGGACAACCCCTACATGGGCGGTGGAGCAAGAGAAAGGGGAAGGGAATAACTAGGTGTCTTATGGTTAAAGAGTAGAAACACATATGTGGATCTTGTCCGTAGCGAGTCAGGGTATAAGAGTGGGATGCCTCGCAGGGGCAACAGTTATAGAAGTTTTGGTTCTTTTAGGACTAGAGTGTTGTGTCCAGGAACCGTTTGAGCCGCCAGTATTATGGGTAACTAGCACCATGAGTTTTATCCCGAAGTGAATGGCGTCTATTTTGTGTGACTCTAGCCGGTCACAGTAGTTTAATCCGTGTGTGAGACGGGTTTGGTAGAGGTATCATTAATAGTACTATAATTGTAAATATTTACTATTGAGTAGTGGGGATCTCTTTAGTTCCACCTGCAGGGGAGCGGGTGTGGACACTGAGAAGGAATATTTTTCAAGGTAACCCTATGATGAGACGTGATTATGCACTTGTGATGTTATACTGAGTACGACGCAACGCTACCTTGTTCATTGTTACAGGACATGATGTATATTCTTTTTACGATATCTTACTTGAAAGAGAGTCAAGCTCGCAACGGTATTTTTGAAGTTGACTTCAGGGTGTATAATTGTCTAGTTATGTTGGATCCCGATGAGTAGGGACTCTTACTGATGAGATTCAGGGTATATTGGGTTGCCATGGAGCGAAGAGATTTAACTCGTTATTAATTTAGCGCTGAGGACTTAGTGATAGTGCGAGCGCAGTAGTATATGGCTCCTTTAGAGACGCGGGAATCCATGATTAGACTTGTGAGTATAGGGATAGGGTTTGAGTGTCCCGGGTATATGCTCGAGTTCTACAAAAATAGAAGACGGACCATGCTGAGGAATAGTGCATTGGGAAAAGATTTTTTGGGCTTTGCTGTGAGAGGATTATATGCATAAACCTTAATAAACATCGGGAGTGGAGAAACGTCATTGGATGCTAGGACATCAGATTTAATGATAATTATTAAACATGCGGAGAAAACACGTTGAGCAGAGAACTATTAATAAATAGGGTCGATTGAGCCGGGAAGTGTTGCGAAAGAAACATTGGGAAGATTTGAACCATAAGTGGAGCAATATCGAGAATAATTGAATATTAATTGGTAAGGTGATAAAAAATACCAAAAGATTTAGCCACATTGAGAATGCGGGGGCCGAACTTGAGATAAGTATGTTACGTATGCGACGATTTGAGGTTTGTGCAAACATGCACAAGTTATAAGGTGTATGGGCGCCCTAGGTGAAGCAGAGTCTCTCTTAGTCAGATGTCGAGCAGTTTTGGGAGCAAATCCAAGGGCAATGATTTTAAGTATATTCCAGAAAAGGGGAGTAAGATGTCCCTCGTAATGTGAAATGCTGAGCGTGGGGATCGGTGGTGAGAAATATATAGTGGAGTTGCCTCTAAGTTACATTATTTAGGGATGGAAAAAGGTTGATCTGGGGTTGTTTCAACTAGGATTTTGTAATTTTGATATGCCCAGTGACGGGATTGATGAGAATGAGTGGTGAAATTCATATTTAGGACATCCAAAATCGAGGAATGCCTAATTTCTGATTTGTGGGTGATTAAGAGAATTAATTACCACTGGTAGAGTTATGTGAGATACCTTGTGGCAGTTTATTATCTACGTGACATGTTTTGAGACATTATTAGGGAATTTTGTCATCCACCCTTTGGTTGGGGAGGGGGGATACCGAGCTGCTGGGACCCAAAGTGATTTATGGTCCATCGGCAGGAATTGAGTAAATCGCGTCGTTTTCAGATAGCTCAGAAATGTAAGGAGAGTTACGTTACAGTGAGATAAGGGTTTGAAGTCTGACATGGGTGGTTAGGGATTGTTGCAAATATTTAACTTGGGGGAGTCGTGGGTTGGCAATAAGACATTGCACCCATATAAGGTGGGGCCTTTTCCATAGATCCGAAGAGGAATGTCTCTTTTTTTTAGGCACTACATGTTCGGAGATCATTGAGTTGGATGTTGATGACCAGGTGTTGGTTAGAGTACCTCCCATAAAAGAGATCATGAGGTTCGGCATGACAGGGAAGCTAGTGCCGAGGACTGTGAGGGACCATCCTAATTATTGAGAGAGTGAAACCGTTAGATTTTAGACCGGGTTTACCATAACATCTACAACGGATACACGACGTGTTTCACGTGGCATTGCTGAAGGATTATCGGAGGAGCATGAGAGCTTGTGGCATGTTCCACTTGAGGAGTTTGATTTTCATCCAGATGTGTCACATGAGGAGAGACTAGTAGCTATTCTGGATCATAGTGCGCGCAAGCTGCAGTCTAAAGTGATATCACTTGTCAGAGTTTAGTGGGGACAACACATCATTGACGAGTCCATTTGGGAGCGAGAGGATGACATGGGAGAGCAGCATAAGAGGTATTCGTCGTAGGTATAACCTAATTTCGGGGATAAAATTTCCTTGTAAAGGGGGGAAGTATGTGACAACTCGTATTTTTTGGCATTTATTATTTAATTAATTACTTATGTGTCATAATTTAATTGAATTAATTATTATTTGTATTTATATAATATTAATATGATGAGTAAACGATTAATATTTATGGGATTTAAATTTACTAAGTGAAAAGTAATAATTTAATTACGTCATAACGAGCAATAGTGACGTGGCATTTATTTATCACAATAGAGAGTCGGGCATAAACTATATTCGGGTTGAGATAAGAACTTTTAGTAAAATAACTCGGATGACAATTCTGAGTGTACGGTTGAGTCCAAAATGGTCGAAAAAGAGTACCCAGGGGTAATAAATGTGTCCCGGAGCATTTTTAGGCATAACCCAGCTCACATAAGAGTGTTTGGTGTAATACCCCGTATTTCTGGAGATATTTATTTTTGGGATTAATTAATTAAATGAGAATTAATTGGGAATTAATCCGGATAAAATACTAGCGAGATGTGAGTTGGTATTTGACTATATTGAGTATATATGATGTTATATGAATATTGAATTATGAAATTTGTTGTGAGATTTATATACGGCAATTTAGACATTTTATTGGGACGCGTGAGACAGTCGCGTCAGGATATAATTATTTTGATTATAAAAGTGAATTTAAATTCTATTAACCGTATGGTCGTTTTGAGTGCGCCAACGCATCCGGAAGGGTCGAGATAGTCAGAAAACACTAGCCGAGGGTTTAGTTTGGGTCCCGGAGTATTTTTAGGCCATACCGACAACATAAAGGGTATTTTGGTAATTTTGTATTTTTGGGAATTAAAAGTGACGAAAATTAGTAAATTATATCTAATGTGGATTTGACCCACTAAACCACTAACCAACCCATGTTAACCCAATAGGCTATGTAGGTTATTAGAATTAGGTTTCTAATTCCTTTCCCAAAAACAAACCCTAGCCACCATAGCCATTGGAGAAGAAAGCTTGGAGAGAGAGAGATAGAAGGGAATTCTGCAGAAAAAGAGAGAGAACTTCTTCAAATCGTCATCAAAATCAGAGATTGAATCAAGGCAAGTGGTTTAATATACATTTTTATGCAGTAAATGCTTCTTCCATGCTTAGACAATTCCATAATCATAATTAATTGTGAGATAAATAAAAACCCATAAAATTGGAGTTGTTAGTTTAATTTTGGAGATAGGTTTGCATGTAGAAATGTTATTGGAAGATCGAATTAAGAGAATTACTAATTTATGTGATACAAAAACGGATCTATTTCTGGGAATGGAAGATTTAAAATTATAGGGTTTATGTTCTTGAGAATTTGGGGAAAAATGATGAGACTTGATGATTTAATGATGTTTGGGAAGAATTAATCCTTTATAATACGTTAGTATGTGACTTTAACATGTTTAGGGACGATTAGAGACCTTAAACAATTGTTAGATTGAGGTTTGGATGAGATTTGAGGTGTAGAGAAATTGGAAAAACGAGATAGGATTTCTGGGCTTGAATTTGGTCACTCGTTAGAAGACCTACCCAGGTCGTTCGAACAAGCTCGTTCGAACGAGGTTCTAACAAGTTGACAGTTTGGGGTTCTAACGAGAGGGATGTTCGTTCGATAATCTCGTTCGAACGAGATCTCGTTAGATAGCCCAGTTCGTTCGAACGAAATCTCGTTCGAACAGCCTCGTTCGAACGAGACTTCTAACGAGCTGGCAGTTTAGGCATTTTTGGCCCGTTTTGATTTTGGGAGTCCCGTAAACTTGTTCGAGGATAGAGATAACATTCCTTTGATGATGTATTGGTATACTTGGGACAATTGGGACATAATGAGGAGTAAATTATAATTATGGAACGTATCAAATAGAAATTTTGAGTCGAGACGTGAGGGCCTACTACGACGTGAGAATAAATTATGGCGTGTATGATTATGAACCGGGATTATATAAATTGTATAAATTATAAGTTGGTACGAGAAGGCGATATGTACTACAATTAAACTACGGTGATTACTAAGATGCGTGTTTACTTAGTATTGATATATGATTTGTGTGTATGACATACCTACCATATTTGCTATCACGGGAGGTTTGCGTTCACTTAGGGCCCTCTAATCCTTGTGTTGCCCGGATTTAGACTGGTTACCTCGATGAACATAGATCAGAGAAGGACTTATTGGGATGTTAATAAGTTTGCTGATCGTGGGAGCGCAGGTATGTGCGTGACCCATGTGATGTGACTGTGTTCGCCTCCATTGTTTGTGATTTGTGTTATCTGAACGATTCCTGAGAGATTCGGAATGCGTGATCCTTTGTACGTGATGTACCGGGATGGATAGCAGAGTATGTGTGAACCGCAGCTTAGTCTCGGGGTGCTTCTATTGTATATTTATGTTGTGGAAAATATACACTTAATAAACTGGGAACTTTCATATGGTATTGTGTATATAACTATGGAATAACAAAAGGGATGATCTATAATGACTTGTATTACTTTTACGTGAGAACCTGAATTTACGTTAAGCCCCTATTTAATTGAGAGCGTTATAATGTTAATGGGAACCGAGTAATAAGGGTAGAACCTATGACAGTCTAGCTAGATATGATGTTACTTAGCTAGTGGGTTGTGTCATTTTAGATGGGTACTTACGTTAGGAGTGCACAGTTAGACGAGAGGTGAGAATTTCATGTGAGTGCACGTCCTAACATGTACTTTGCATTTAATGTTTTAAATGTTTTTAAAGCACTTGCAGTTTTTTAAAATATCTCCACATTCGGGCTCTGACCCGTTTGCTTTCAAATCTATTTTTCTTGTAAAACCATTTTAGGTGCCCAGCCACAAGGACACCATGCATATGATACTCATTCAGATGACGAGCTGTAGCTGTTTGTGGAAGTTACAGGGATTTGCTTTTAGACTCTTCTATCATTTGGATTCCATGTTCAGTATTCCTCAGTTTTAGGGCATGCTGCCCAGTTCCATTAGAGATACATTTCCATTTCAGTTTTTCAGACTTTGGCATGTATTGATTCAGTATTCAGTATTTTAGTTATTCATTTCAGTTGTGGAGTTTGTGGTGAGGAGTTTTTCCTCCGAATTTATTTATATCATGTGATGGTTATTCTATTATTTCGTTATGGTGAATGGTGATATTATTCTTGCTTTAAATCTTGTACTGCATGTTAATCAGACTTTAATTAAAATTTGGCAACTTATTTTTTAAATACTAGGTGGTTAGTAATAATAAAATGTTTTCAACAGTGATGCTATTAACTGAGCCAACTTGGCATTTTGATTTAATTTAATAAAGGAGTAGCTACCCGGTATTTAATTAGTCGGGGTGTCACAGGTGGTATCAGAGCATCTGGTTCTAGTGTCCTTAGGATCTGTACGGCTATTATGTTTTCGCTAAGTTTTCTTTGATATAGAGCCCTATATTTTAGGACTGTTGTACTCTTTTTCTGTATGCTTCGTTCTTCATCTATTTTAAGTTTATAAACAGCGAACTTATAAACTTTATTCTTATTTCAGATGCCTCCACGACGTGCACAACGAGTTCCCAGGGATGCAACGCCCGAACCCCAACCCGTTCCAGTTTAGGGCATGATGAACGCCGCTGAGGGTGCAGCCATTGTAGCCCAAGCGGTAAATGCCGCAATTGCTGTAGTTCAGTAGGCACCACCTCAGGCGCCGGTTGCCGCGCCAGTATTGTCAAATGCATTCCCGTCTGCTTGGGAACGTGTACGTGACGCTTTTCAGAAAGCGCATCCGCCAGAGTTTGCAGGTAGCTCAGATGTGGTAGTCTCGAGCCAATGGAGGAAGGATATGCAGAGGCACTTGAGGATATATGAGTGCACGGACATTCAGAAGCAGGTGCTAGCTACTTTCAAGCTAGTTGGATCTGCGCTGTAGTGGTAGGAGTCTATTACCACCGTGGAGGAGAGGGATACTCTCACTATTCAGGACTTTTGGGTGCGGTTCGACCGCAAGTACTTTTCGTCAGCTGTTCACACGAAAATGAGGAGGAAACTGATGAATCTGAAGCAAGAGGGTAAGACCGTGGCCGAATATGAGGCCGAGTTCACGAATCTGTTGAATATCGTTCCGGATGAGATACCAACAGAAAAGAAGAAGATTGAGAAATTCACCGACGGGTTGACATGGAGGATCCGTCAGCATCTGTTAGGGAACCTTTCGTTGGCCACTTATTCTGATGTGGTTAACGCTGCTTTGTTACATTGTCAGGATCACCGCTTTCATATGGCTGAGGGCAAGAGATCGGGAGAGTCTAGCCATCAGGGCAGGACTGGAGGACATGGTGCCGGTGGGGCACAATCTATTCAGGGGCAGAGACAGGGTGAGCAGGGTTCCCAGCAGGGGGATCAAAAGAGGTTCAGATCAGGAAATTACAGGCACGGACAGGGAGGCTTCCGTCAGGGCCATCAGGGTCCAAACGGCCAACAAGGGCAGAATGGGCAGCAGTTTCAGCAGGGCCAGCAGGGCCAAGGGAGGAACGGTAACGGCCACCAGGGTCGGGGACCGCAGGAGCAGAGAGGAGGGAACTTCCCAGGGAAGTGTTTTTTTTGTGGCAAGACTGGCCATAAACGACAGGATTGTCCTGATAGGGGCAGGGCCCCACAGCAGCAGCAGCAGCAGGTTGCTCGCCAGGAGCCGCAGAGGCCTATGTTTCCCGCCGCTCTCCCCGCACCGCCACAGATGGCAGCATTGCCACCCATTCCAACAGTCCTAGCTCAGCAGGGGCAGCTACAATATGGACGTGTCTATAACGTCCACCAGACAGCAGTTCCACAGGCACCGCCCGCGATTGAGGGTATGTTTCCTATCCATGGCACTATGGGTCGGGTATTGTTTGATACGGGGGCTACACATTATTTTATAGCTACACATTTCGCGAAAGCCTTAGGATTGTTAGCTACGGCAGAGAGCACAGTGACGTGTGTCGACTCACTATTGGGGAGTGGGTCACTTATATTCTTTATATGTCGGGGAGTGGGGGTAGAGATTGGTAGTCTGGTATTACCTGCAGACATGTTGGTATTAGATATGCATGTTCACGATGTGATTATCGGTATGGATTGGCTCGCTGATTATAGAGCCTTGATTGATTGCTTCGGTGAGAGCATTGTTTTTGCCATTCCGGGGCAAGAGATGTTTGTAGTGGCGATGCCTCGCCCAGAGGGAGGCTCGACCACTCATTTGTATTACCTAGAGGAGGATACCTCTAAGGAGGTTGTGATTCCTTTAGATTCGATCCTAGTCGTCAGGGAGTATTCGGATGTGTTTCTGGAGATACCAGGCCTATCCCCCAGTCGAGAGATAGACTTTGTTATAGACCTATTGCCAGATACGAGACCTATAGCACGCGCACCGTACCGTATGGCTCCGGCAGAGATGCGAGAGCTACGAGATCAGATAGAGCAGCTGTTAGGTCAGGGCTTTATTCGCAGGAGTACCTCACCTTGGGGCGCTCCAGTTTTGTTTGTAAAGAAGAGGGACGGTTCACTGAGATTGTGTGTGGACTACCGGGAGTTGAACAAGGTCACGATACGAAATAAGTATCCGTTGCCTCGAATCGATAACCTATTTGACCAGTTGAGAGGAGCTTCTTTCTTCTCGAAGATTGATTTGAGATCGGGATACAATCAGTTGCGTATCAGGGAGGAGGATGCCTCGAAGACTGCGTTCTTATCGAGATATGGTTCTTACGAGTTTCGGGTTATGCCTTTTGGTTTGACCAACGCTTCAGCAGTGTTTATGGATTTGATGAACAGAGTGTTCAGGGATTTCCTAGATCAGTTTGTCATTATCTTCATCGATGATATTCTGGTTTACTCCCAGACAGAGGAGGAACACGCCGAGCATCTGAGGCAAGTTTTACAGACACTACGTCAGAACGAGTTGTATGCAAAATATGAGAAATGCGGGTTTTGGCTGAAGGAGGTCCAGTTTTTGGGATACATTATTTCCGACGGGGGGATATCTGTTGATCCGGGGAAGGTGTCCGCGGTGAGGGAGTGGGGACAACCCACGACACCGACTGAGATTCGTAGTTTCTTGGGCCTAGCAGGATACTACAGGAGGTTCATTCGGGGATTTTCGAAGATAGTGGGTCCTTTGACACATCTGACTCGTAAGGGTGTGCCGTTCATTTGGAGTGATGCCTGTCAGTTGGCATTCGATGAATTGAAGGACAAATTGACCTCAGCACCTGTGTTAGCATTGCCGAGACCGGGAGTTGAGTATTTGGTTTACACCGATGCTTCTTTGCAAGGACTTGGAGGTGTATTGCAGCAGGAGAGACAGGCCATAGCTTATGCTTCCCGTAAGCTTAAGCCTCATGAGAAGAATTACCCCACGCATGATTTGGAGTTGGCGGCAGTAGTATTTTCCCTACGGATTTGGAGGCACTATCTTTTGGGGGAGAAGTTCCAATTATTCACGGACCACAAGTCCCTACAGTGGCTGTTCACACAGAAGGAGTTGAACATGCGGCAAAGGAGGTGGCTTGAGTTTGTGAAGGACTACCAGTTCGATATCCAGTATCACCCGAGTAAGGCTAACGTGGTAGAAGACGCGTTGTGCCGTAGGCCAGTAGATGAGGTGGCAGGGGTGTGGAAGGCAAAGTGGAAGGAGTTGGGACACCAGGATGCAGTGGCCCGATCTTTCATGTCTGTGATGACCGTTACATCGCAGATTGTCACGAAGGTAGTACGGGCACAGGCTAATGACTCGTTCTATCAGGAGCAGATAGTTCGATTACTAGCAGAGGGAGCCGAGTCCTATACCGTTAGCTCAGACGGGGGATTACACTTCAATGGGAGATTGGTGGTTCCAGAAGGGGAGAAATTGCGACACGAGGTGATGGCAGAATCGTACGGCTCACGGTTCACGGTGCATCCCGGAGGGGACAAAATGTACCAAGACATGAGACGCCAGTATTGGTGGAGCGGTATGAAGAGAGATATTGCTGAGTTTGTTTCGAAATGCGCCACTTGCCAGCTAGTAAAAGTGGATCATCAGAGACCGTCAGGACTTCTACAGCCGTTGGAGGTCCCCGTGTGGATGTGGGAGAGCATATCCATGGATTTTATCACGGGGTTGCCTACGTCGCAGAGGGGTCACGACTCCGTTTGGGTAATTGTGGATAGATTGTCCAAAGTCGCTCACTTTTTACCCGTAAGGACTGACTACACTACGGGACAGTATGCCCAGCTCTTCATTTAAGAGATTGTGAGACTTCACGATTTGCCCCTAAATATCGTGTCTGATAGAGACAAGATATTTATATCGCAGTTTTGGGAGAGTTTCCAGGAGGCCATGGGCACGGAATTACGGTTAAGTACGGCTTATCATCCGCAAACCGATGGGCAGACCGAGCGCACAAATCAGATGTTGGAGGACATGCTACGCATGTGCATTATTGACTTTGGAGGTGGATGGGAGCAATACCTTCCACTGGTAGAGTTTGCTTATAATAACTCCTACCAGTTCGCTATTGGCATGGCTCCGTTTGAGGCGTTGTACGGTAGGCCTTGTCGTTCCCCAGCATGTTGGTTGGAGGTGGGGGACAACAAACTACTTGGGCTGGAAGTAATTAAGGACACTTCGGCAAGGATTGAGTTGATTCGGAGTCGCATTCGGGTAGCTCAAGACCGACAGAAGAGTTATGCTGATGCGAAGAGATCTTTCAGGGAGTTCCAAGTGGGGGACCAGGTTTTGCTCAGAGTATCTCCTATGAAGGGGATTATGCGTTTCGGGAATAAGGGGAAGTTGGCACCGAGGTATGTGGGGCCGTTTCCTATTATTGAGCGGATTGGACCAGTTGCGTATAGACTCGGGTTACCGGAGCATTTACACCGGATTCACGATATGTTTCATATTTCCTCGCAAAGGAAATATCTCAGGGACGATTTGGCTCATTCTCACATCGCTTGGGAGGATATTGATCTACATCCTGATAGCTCCTACGAGGAGGGGCCGATTGCTATTTTTGACCGAAGTGAGAGGAAGCTGCGGTCAAAGATAGTTCCGTTAGTGCGTGTTCAGTGGCGACATCACAATGTCGAGGAGTCCACATGGGAACGCGAGGATGAGATGCGCGAACGTTATCCAGAGTAGTTTTTATCAGGTACTTTCTAGTTCCGAATTTCGGGACGAAATTCTGTTATTAGGGGGGAAGTATGTAATACCCCGTATTTCTGGCGATATTTATTTTTGGGATTAATTAATTAAATGAGAATTAATTGAGAATTAATCCGGATAAAATACTAGCGAGATGTGAGTTGGTATTTGACTATATTGAGTATATATGATGTTATATGAATATTGAATTATGAAATTTATCGTGAGATTGATATACGACAATTTAGACATTTTATTGGGACGCGTGAGACAGTCGCGTCAGGATATAATTATTTTGATTATAAAAGTGAATTTAAATTCTATTAACCTTATGGTCATTTTTAGTGCGCCAACGCGTCCGGAAGGGTCGAGATAGTCAGAAAACACTAGCCGAGGGTTTAGTTTGGGTCCCGGAGTATTTTTAGGCCATACCGGCAATATAAAGGGTATTTTGGTAATTTTGTATTTTTGGGAATTAAAAGTGATGAAAATTAGTAAATTATATCTAATGTGGATTTGACCCACTAAATCACTAACCAACCCATGTTAACCCAATAGGCTACGTAGGTTATTAGAATTAGGTTTCTAATTCCTTTCCCAAAAACAAACCCTAGCCGCCATAGCCATTGGAGAAGAAAGCTTGGAGAGAGAGAGATAGAAGGGAATTCTGCAGAAAGAGAGAGAGAACTTCTTCAAATCGTCATCAAAATCAGAGATTGAATCAAGGCAAGTGGTTTAATTTACATTTTTATGCAGTAAATGCTTCTTCCATGCTTAGACAATTCCATAATCATAATTAATTGTGAGATAAATAAAAACCCATAAAATTGGAGTTGTTTGTTTAATTTTGGAGATAGGTTTGCATGTAGAAATGTTATTGGAAGATCGAATTAAGAGAATTACTAATTTATGTGATACAAAAACGGATCTATTTCTGGGAATGGAAGATTTAAAATTATAGGGTTTATGTTCTTGAGAATTTTGGGAAAAATGATGAGACTTGATGATTTAATGATGTTTAGGAAGAATTAATCCTTTATAATACGTTAGTATGTGACTTTAACATGTTTAGGGACGATTAGAGACCTTAAACAATTGTTAGATTGAGGTTTGGATGAGATTTGAGGTGTAGAGAAATTGGAAAAACGAGATAGGATTTCTGGGCTTGAATCTGATCACTCGTTAGAAGACCTACCCAGGTCGTTCGAACGAGGTTCTAACGAGTTGACAGTTTGGGGTTCTAACGAGAGGGATGTTCGTTCGATAATCTCGTTCGAACGAGATCTCGTTAGATAGCCCAGTTCGTTCGAACGAAATCTCGTTCGAACATCCTCGTTCGAACGAGACTTCTAACGAGCTGGCAGTTTAGGCCTTTTTGGCCCGTTTTGATTTTGGGAGTCCCGTAAACTTGTTCGAGGATAGAGATAACATTCCTTTGATGATGTATTGGTATACTTGGGACAATTGGGACATAATGAGGAGTAAATTATAATTATGGAACGAATCAAATAGACATTTTGAGTCGAGACGTGAGTGCCTACTACGACGTGAGAATAAATTATGGCGTGTATGATTATGAACCGGGATTATATAAATTGTATAAATTATAAGTTGGTACGAGAAGGCGATAAGTACTACAATTAAACTACGGTGATTACTAAGATGCGTGTTTACTTAGTATTGATATATGATTTGTGTGTATGACATACCTACCATACTTGCTATCACGGGAGGTTTGCGTTCGCTTAGGGCCCTCTAATCCTTGTGTTGCCCGGATTTAGACTGGTTACCTCGATGAACATAGGTCAGAGAAGGACTTATTGGGATGTTAATAAGTCTGCTGATCGTGGGAGCGCAGGTATGTGCGTGACCCATGTGATGTGACTGTGTTCGCCTCCATTATTTGTGATTTGTGTTATCTGAACGATTCCTGAGAGATTTGGAATGCGTGATCCTTATGTACGTGATGTACCGGGATGGATAGCAGAGTATGTGTGAACCGCAGCTTAGTCTCGGGGTGCTTCTATTGTATATTTATGTTGTGGAAAATATACACTTAATAAACTGGGAACTTTCATATGGTATTGTGTATATAACTATGGAATAACAAAAGGGATGATCTATAATGAGTTGTATTACTTTTACATGAGAACCTGAATTTACGTTAAGCCTCTATTTAATTGCGAGTATTATAATGTTAATGGGAACCGAGTAATAAGGGTAGAACCTATGACAGTCTAGCTAGATATGATGTTACTTAGCTAGTGGGTTGTGTCATTTTAGATGGGTACTTACGTTAGGAGTGCACAGTTAGACGAGAGGTGAGAATTTCATGTGAGTGCACGTCCTAACTTGTACTTTGCATTTAATGTTTTAAATGTTTTTAAAGCACTTGCAGTTTTTTAAAATATCTCCACATTCGGGCTCTGACCCTTTTGATTTCAAATCTATTTTTCTTGTAAAACCATTTTAGGTGCCCAGCCACAAGGACACCATGCATAGGATACTCATTCAGATGACGAGTTGTAGCTGTTTTTGGAAGTTACAGGGATTTGCTTTTAGACGCTTCTATCATTTGGATTCCATGTTCAGTATTCCTCAGTTTTAGGGCATGTTGCCCAGTTCCATTAGAGATACATTTCCATTTCAATTTTTCAGACTTTGGCATGTATTGATTCAGTATTCAGTATTTTAGTTATTCATTTCAGTTGTGGAGTTTGTGGTGAGGAGTTTTTCCTCCGGATTTATTTATATCATGTGATGGTTATTCTATTATTTCGTTATGGTGAAAGGTGATATTATTCTTGCTTTAAATCTTGTACTCCATGTTAATCAGACTTTAATTAAAATTTGGCAACTTACTTTTTAAATACTAGGTGGTTAGTAATAATAAAATGTTTTCGACAGTGATGCTATTAACTGAGCCAACTTGGCATTTTGATTTAATTTAATAAAGGAGTAGCTACCCGGTATTTTATTAGTCGGGGTGTCACATTTGGGCCCTTTTTATAAAGCCCACAAGCCTAAAAACGGGATTGAGTTATTAAATCCTAAAAGTGAGAGGGTGTGGCAGCTATAACACATTTTAGAAAACCCAATTAAGAGAGATGTGAGTGCAATTGGAGAAACCATGGGTGCCAAAAATAAGAACAAATGTGTGTGTTCTTCATCAAATAATCATCATTTACACCAAAGGATTCAGACCCTACGAACCCTAAGGCAAGTGGTTAAACTTGCTTTTAAATTAAATGCAAATTTCTATTCATATCAAAGTGAGTGTGATAACATGATATGGTTTTTGGGTTAGTTGATATCTAAATTGGGTTTTGATGGGTAAGATTGAATTGTAGAACAACTTCTTGAATTTGAAGAAGTCTATGAAATTTAGTAAATTACACCGTCATTTTAGAAATTATTTTTCAACGTTTGAGTTTCGAAAATGGCTATTCTGTTCGCGACGCCTCGTAGAAAATCCTGTTTTCTGCATTTTTTTCTCTAATATATTTTCTCCAAAAATAGCTCCAAAATGCCTCAAAATGACATTTTAAAATCTGGGCAAATTCGTGGAGCAAATTTTAAGAAATGTTATTTTTAGTTGTTATTCCGTTGGAGGTTATCTAGATTGATTGATTGTGATTGTTGTTCTATAATAAGGACATTAGGCCTAAAGTGGAGAATAGATTTACATAAAGTGAGACAAGTAAGTATTGAAATAATTGAGAAAATAATCTATAAGGGAATTAAGGTTAAAATTAAGTAAATTGAAAACTTAGATTAGTAAGTGTGCAAAATTTATTAAGGAGAATTTGAATAATAAATTCTAAATATTGCATTTTCGGGCCAAGTGATCGAGTCTAGATATATTGGTTGAGTGGTGCCCAGGTAATAAATTAATTAATCCGTAGTTAATTAAAGTTTAGAGTCGGGAAAATTGACTCGAAAATTATGGGGCTAGTGTTGTGAGTGCTTAGGCACGGATTTGTCCGAATTAATTTATTATAGGGTTATTTGATAAATTATGGAATGTTCAAGAGAAAAAGGGAGTTAACCTTAATAAGTAGAATTTGAGAAATAAGTTCTACAAGTTGAAATTTTTGACCGAAGGAGCAAGTCTGGGTAATTTAGTTGGGTGACACAACTCGAGTGAACAAAATAAATATATGTGGGATTTATTTAAATTACAAGTCGGTACATAGACATGGAAATGTTAGGCTAGTGTTACAGTAATTGTGCACGGAGAAGCCTGGATTAATTATATATATATATATATATATATATATATATATATATATATATATATATATATTTGTGCTCTTTATAAATATTAATGTGAATAATATTTATAGGAATATATACTCCTCTAGTGCTATCATGGGAGGTTGCACGATGTGGGTGAATCCTCTGGCTTAATGAGCAGGGTGAGTATAGTCCCCAGGTCATAGCGTCCGTATTTAGGGGTGAGACGTTTTGGGTATGATTGGGTCTCATTTTCGCAGGGAATTATGATCGCCTCCACGACGTTTATTTTGTTCCACTGATTCGGGGAGATAATCATGTCAGGGTGTCCGGGTGGATGAGTATACCTAGATTGATAGCATTGTAGAGAAATATCCGGTGAGTGCCTGCTCGGGAGGATGGTTATATATTTACGACATGTGTGTGAATGTTGTAATATGATGATACGTATATATCGTGCAAATATTTATATACGAGTAAAATACATGATGTGAATTGTATTAATTATATATAACACGTGATTATGTTATATGGTCCCAAATGAGAAATGTTTAATTAAGTTAATGTGATAAATAACTTATAAATCATATATTAAACATACTCGGGCTAGATTAGTGTGACAGGAAGGATATTATCGAGAACTAGTTACGGGGTAGGTGACTATGTGGGTTCTATAGAAAAGCGTTAGGTGTGCACAATAGTTGAGGGATGAGCCGATCCTCAAGGAAGTGCGACACTAGCTTAAATATTAAGATCATTCATGCATTTCAATTTACTGCAATTTAATTCACTTGCTAAATATTTTCAAAATGTTTTGGGTTTTATCCCTTGCTATAAAATATTTTCAAAACCTTTTAAGTGTCCATCCATAGGGACGCCAAGATTGTTTCCATTTCAGGGTTACGCAACTATAGCATATGTGGACGTTGTAGGATTTAGTCTTAGTCGCTTCATTTATTTCATTCCTAGAGTAGGATACAATCAGTATTTTATTTAGGCATGTAGCCCTAGTTCTTTCATTAGTTCTAGTCAGATGATGTACTCAGTTTATTATTTCTGGTGGTTTATGTTTTCTAATTTGCATTTTGTAGCCGATGGTTTATTCGGTAAAGATTATATTTTTTCATTTTTATGGTTCACTCGATGATTGTGTGAATGGTTTAAATTATATTCATCCGCATGTTGTTGTTATTGTTTGATAAAAAGATAAAATTTTCGCATTTTTTCTTTTTAAATACTAGGTGGTTAGTAAGTTTAAAAAAAGTTTTTGACAGTGATGCTAAGAATGAACCAAATGATATTCCTGTTTAATTTGATATAGGACTGATCACCCGGTATTTTATTAGGCGGGGTGTCATAATAGATTCCCCATGGTTCTATTTGATAAGTTCTAAATGATGATGGGTAACTTCTAACTCTTCATTATACTTATACTGTGATATGAATTCACGGACAACATCCTCCCAACTGCGGATCCTGGACTCCTCAAGAGATAAGAACCAACGAAGAGCACTATCTTTCAAAGTCTATTGGAACATTTGGGCCATTATTTACTCTGAGGCTCCTAGGAGAGTTATGGCTCGGTGTTAACTTCTAGATAAACAATTGGGGGTCCACAACCCCCGAACTTCTTAATATTAGTCATATTGAACTTTTTCAGCAGCCTAGCTTTAGGATAGGGAAACATATGGGTGTAATCCATATAGTTCCTGGAGCAACTGACTTGGTCAACATCTTGAGGTCCTTATTGACCTTGTTCAACTCGTCTTCTTTTGGAAACGATCATGGGTAGGTTAGCCCCTCGCTGGGTAAGATTCGGCATAGAGAGTTGAGCTGGAAGATTCCCATTAACAGGAGGGGCACGTGGAGTGTGCTGATATTCCTCGGGGACCCAAATAGGATCAAATACGGGCGAACTCATAACATGAGGGAAAAGTACCTCGAGCTCCTCGAGAAAAGGGACCCATTTTCGTCGCATCTCATGAGCCTCAGTTTGAAGGTTGTCAATCTTAGCAGTGAGTTGGACTAGGAACATCATCAAATCCAGTTGCACATTCGGTACTTGGTTAGCGTTCTCCATGGAAAGCAGGTGAAGATGAATTACGTACTTGGAGGAAGTAGCGACGGAACTGACGGAGCCTCAATGTGATTCGACAGAAGACCTAAGCTAATAGGGAGCCGAGCCAAGGGTCGGGTATGCGATTGATCTAGAAAGGAGAAAAATTCGACTTTAATATTGAAAGAGAGGAGGGAGAGACTTATATTATTGAAAAGGTAGGAAAATATTTTTGACATTTTTGGAAAAGATGAGGACAAAATATTTTGGGGTAAAAGGACGAAAAATGCTTTTGGTATTTTAATAAAAAAGAGGAAAATATTTTTGTCACTTTTGATAAAGAAAGAGGAAAAAAAGAGAGAAGCGTCTCAACGTGATTATTATTATTATTTATTATGTTCTCACCTGTATTAGGTTTACCTAAATGCAAAAAAAGATGTCGGACGGGTCCTGAGCTTGGGAAATTGGGTTTGAAATATACGTACAAACATTGTTTGACTTGTTTCCAGGCTCATGTATAGGGTCCCATTTTAAAAATGGTGAAATCGCACGAAAATTTGGGCGGCATACCGACCCATTATTCTAGAAGAGTTTCGGGTAGAAACCGGCAAGCTAAATATGAGTGTCCTAGGTTTGACACCTATATGAGGGTATGCAGTTGTTGGGTTAATTGGAAGAGTTCCCCCCTTTGGCATGACTTCCACGATATACGTCTTGCTTTTTAGGGCAATCGGTACATGTGGACAAGCCATTTGATATACCTGAGTGTACGTAAATTGCCTCACTATATACCTCGTGGGGACAATACATGTGAGAGAAAATTTGATTTACTCGACGTACGTGAGTTCCCTGCGATATACCTCCCGGTATGACTTCGGTCAATTGGTAAGATGCGAGGGAACTGTTCGATATACATCGAAGGAACTTGACTAATGGAAGGTGAGAGTCATATCGCTTAAGCTAACTGCGACCTGCAAGACCAATGCCCCATCACGTAGTGACCCCCCAGTTACATTACAAAATTTGGTTAATAGCCATGCTCTTTGGTGATATAGTGTGCAAAATGCATGATTCTTGATTAGCATATCATGGAGAGAGTATTTTATTTAGCATGATGAGCACTATACTAATAGGGAAGAATGTATGTATAAAAAGTAAATTTAACACGGAGCATGAAGACCATACTAAGCATGGGTATTTGAGAATGAGTGATGTGTGAATATCTATAAGTGAGTGTATGGTAGTGAACCTAAGCATGAGTCTACGAGTGGTGTGTGATAAATGTGAGTGAGCATGGATATATACAAGTGTGATAAACTGAGGTGTGTGTTAGTGACACCTAAGCATGGATATTATAAGTTGTGTGTTATAAGTGAGAATGAACATGGATATATACAAGTGTGATAAGTGGAGGTGTGTGTGTTAGTGACACCTAAGCATGGATATTCTAAGTGGTGTGTGAAACATGTGGATATAAGTGATCCTATATGTAGTGTGTGAGCGAGTAGTGATATAAGCATGAGGTATATATGTGTAAGAAATAATTGAGGAGAAAAAAAGAAACATACATGTAGGTGCATACGTACACAGGCAGAAAAATAATAACACCCATGCAAACAGAGTCTATCCCTCTTAAGAAAATTATCCCCATAGGAGTTGCCACTGTAGCCATACCGAATCATCTCCTTCCCCCCCCGGGGGGGGGGGGGGGGGGGGGGAGGGAGGGAGAAGGCTTCACACCCTATCACTCTATGAACGCTTCGACTGTCGTCGATGTCGGGTGAATGTAAATAGATGGAGTCTCCAGCCTATTTTGCAAAAAACAGACAAAAGAATATGTCATTGCCTCAAGAGAGCGGCATCAAAGACAAATTGATGATAACAAAACTAATAGTTCGAAGGTCCGGGGGCTAAGTTGCGGAATGGGAAGGTGTTAGGCACCCATTTCGCCATTTCGATCTCTTTTGGGCTTGTGTTACTATTTTTCTTTATTTCTCCATGAAGTGTGTGTGCGTGTATATATGATGGAGATCAGAATCTCCCACCTCGTACCATAAAAAAGATAAAGTGAGGTCATCTATAGGAATGTTCCCAAAATAATGTATAGAAAATATGACTTATGCATTTACCGAGATATTAATCATTATAATGAAATGATAATAATGTCGTATAAAATGCTAAGAAGGATCACATATATAATATATATTAAAATAAAGGATGCAAATACGAAAATGGAAAAATTGGAAAATCAGAAAATTGGACTCGAGTCTTGGGTTTTAACTCGAAATGCTTACGTAGGCTATAAAGGCATCAAAGCCCACGTAGTTTGCATGCGACATAAGGGTGGAGTTTATCGCATAGATTCGAACATAAATTTATTATATGTGTGTGTGTAGAAAATGTGTTTTAGTTTTGAGAAATTATTATGGGTAATTCCGTTGGAATTAATAGGTGTAACCCCCCCTTTTTTATATAGAAAATAGAGTATGTGCAATATAACTAATAAAAATATGAGATGTTAATGTGTATGAACTAAAGTAAAAGCGAAATTATGAATTTATGTAATTAATGTAAAAACAAGAAATTTAAAGAGAGAGAGAAGGATTTTGGACCTTCTTTGAAGAATTGAAGCTTGATCTTAATCTTGGATGAGCTCCCTTGGATGTTAAGATGAATGTTGGATGACACAGAGTGAATTTTAGGTTTAATGTTAACACAAATGGTTTGGTCTCAAAAATCATTTTCAATAAACTGACTTTAATAATCCCATTAAATTTATTAAATCAGAAGAACCTTTTTATCCTGAGCTGGACAACATTAATTGTATACTTGATAAAGGTAAAGGTGTTGAAGAAATAGTCTCAAAATTTGAGGTTCGTAATAATTATCCTAGTGTGATAAATGATGAACAACCTAAGTACTGCCCCCCGTAAAAACTTTCCAATTTTCTTAAGAGATCAGGAGTTGGTAACAATTTTAATAGGGTTGAGGCTAGAAACTTCGAAAAGGGAAAGCCCAATTATATGATAGGAAAAATAAATGCTTTACCTAGGTATAATAAGTCTAACCCTAGGATTCAACAGTCTCGTAATAACTAATATTGCTCTAGTTGTGATGTTTTCGGGCCTAACTCTAAGAATTGTACTAAGCCTCATAAATTTAGATCACACTCCTGTAAAAACTTTAATTGCCTTCATGGTAACATGGGTTTCAGTTTTAAAAACTATTTTCACAATAACTATAGGATAATGAAATCCAATAGCAGGTTCAAATATATGAATAGAAAAATGTCTCTAGGAAAGGAAAAGCCCTACCGTCATCTCAAATGGCCGATAAACCTTTTAAGACATTTCAGTTTGGATGAGGGTTGAAGATATAAGACCCCAACTACCTTTAAAAATTATAACTGGCTGTAGAGGGTCTTAAAGTCAATCCTCAGATTAGAGGGAGCTTCTCGAAATAGCATAAAAGACTCAAGAGAAGGGACTAGGGAGGCAACTCAGTGATGTAGCCCAGTGATCAAGCTCAGTTTATTTCCATTCTTACGTAGTCAGGCTGTAACTTCTATTTATATTGACTATGAGATGTAACAATTGTAATTATTTAATGATTATAACATATCAGTATGAGGTCAAATGGTACTCAAGAGTGACTAGGCCTAGCAGGGCCTGGGAGAGCTTTCATGCTCTATCGAATGACCTTATCGTGGGAACTTCAGAGGGACTTGGTTTGGAGGATTGAGAGGTGAGGTATCTTTGGGGATTATCCTGACCATGTTAGATACACCTGGTAAAACACCGAGAGAACTTTCACCGTGGAAGCTTGTGCGGAGCAGCCTTAAGTTCCATTGTATGTTGAGTTTTGAACCAAACAACCCTCTACCTAATGTCACATCTACTTTAGGTGATGTCACCAGCCAGCTAAAAACTGTCGAATCCATACTCGAGTAAACCACAATGGTATTGGGGCTGTCAGACGGTTTGGTGAGCCACTTCTGTGGTGACAATCCTCTGACGAATAGTGGTTAGGAAAAAGGAATGTCTTGGCATTTAATGTTTATGACGTAGAGCTGACTAGTCCATTAGGCTTTTAATGTTTGTGACGTTAAGCATGGGGGGACGTCTGCTCACAGCTGTAAGGGACTAAGGCATCTCAAAAGTGGTGTGGAGGCTATTTATTGACCTCAAATACATCTGAGATAGGGGTTCTTTTCTAGAGATTATTGGCTGAAAATAGAATAAAACTAGAGAGAAGGTATTGAAAAACTAGAGCTCTTACTCACCCACCATTGTCATTTATTGCGAAGCTTTTAGTAGCTAATTAGAGATCTTTCAGGAGTTGTTGGAGTGTTTCACTGCCTGCCAAGGTGTATCTAGGGTGCTTACTCCTCTCTCCCTTTGACTGAGTTACTTACGACTTTCCTTTATTATTGTTTGAGTTATACAAAATTATATTAGGAGTCCAATCTAAGTGCTAATAAAATATAATATTGTGTGTTTGCTTGTGTTCATTAAAAGAGTCTTTTGGTTATCATTTATCACCATAGATATAGGGGTTACACCTCAACTAGTATTACCACACTCCCAGGCTACAAGGGGACTACCTCTTACATTTAGCGACTCCGCTCGGGAGGTATTATCCTAAAAGTATGGCGCAAGATAATGTTAACCGTATTATAGATTTTGACACTATTCAGCGTAATGAAGAACAAGCTGCGAGGGAGCTTGAGGCTATCAAGGAGGGGGTTCCTTGGGTGGAGGTGCCCCCAGTTCAAACGACAATAGGCGTCCCAAGGGTGACACAATCTTCCACTAGTGATGGGATGGAACAAGCACAGATGGCCCTTCTTATGGGCAAGTTATTTGAGTTTTTACAAATTCCTGTTGCTAAAATGGTTATGGGTGGATTTGACCCCAGTTCCTTCGTAACACCGATGGTATCTCCGATATCCATACTAAGCTTAGCTCTAATGGGGACTGGCCCTGCTAGCACAGTACCCACTACTATCCCAACGACGGTAATCCAAGGTGTAACGGGCATTCCTACTATGGTAGGTACACTAGGTGCAACGAGTATTACACCTGTGGTCCCTCAGTCTATTGCTCCAACGGCCGAGAAAACACTATCATCCGCCTTAGAAGAAATGAGGAAAGAAATGTTGAAAATAATAGCATCTTCCTCGCAATCAGCCAGCAACGTAGCATCGGTGTATAATGATTTTTGTACTCCTTATCCCCAGGAATACAATGATGAGCCTTACCCAAAGGACTACATTCCTCCCATCTTTGACAAGTACACAAGAAAGGGGGAACTCGAAGAAACATATCAAACACTTCATCAAACATCTAAGGGCTCACTGCAATAACAAGAAGCTTAGGTTGAGGGAGTTTTCCAAATCTCTAACCGATAAGGCTTACACCTGGTTCTCTTATTTGGCACCTAAAAGTGTCTCAATGTGGGAGGATATGCACGTGCTGTTCGTCTAGAAGTTTTTTTGGGCAGAAGATGAGTTCACATTGACCCAGCTAGGCAGGGAGAAGCAACGGCATGGGGAAGACGTGGTAGCATATGTTCGAAGGTTCAGGGAGAGGTACTCGATTTAAGAGAAGAGGCCAATGAGTCCAAACTGATGCAGCTTTGTGCTGAAGGTTTGCTCCGAGAGTACACCTACATCTCATCAATAAAACGCGCAAAGGAACTTTCACGGCTTTTCTAAAGGCGATAAGGAATATTTCACTGGTTATTCGACCAATTTCCGTCATGGTGCCTATGATGTTTAGGCATCCGATACAACCCGTTACAGCACGGGGCTAGCCCCTTACGGGTAGGGTACGTCGATGGAGGAGAAGTGGCCAAATATACAAAAAAGGACAACAAGAGAAAGTTTAGTAGGGACAGAGAGGCCTTGTACTGTTGAAGAGGCTGTCAGTTGTTACAACGCCATGGTCCAAGGGGGAATAATGTATGATCCCAAGGGCATTACAGTCGTAGAACCAAATACAATAACGAGAGTTGATCCCAAATACTTCCAGATCCATTGAATGGTGGGTGATCCAACGAAAACCTATTTCATGCAAAGGAAAATCATCAGCAAGCATATGAATACAGGGACTCTATAGATCCCTCAGGAGAATGTTAACGCCAATCCGTTGCCAACACATGGGGTAAATCTGGTGGTGGCTTATGATGAGGAGGCTAAATGAGGAGCGAGAAAACTGGAGATCCAATGAGAAGACTTTGAGTATGCCTTGCAGGACTGTACCAGGGGGATAGCCAACGTGGTGATAGCTTACGATGAATCTATAACTTGGAAGGAGAAGAAGCAAACCAAGGGTTGGAGTACTAGGTTGTTTCAAAGTCACCCAAGTTCTCATGGTTCTAAGACCAAGTGGGGATGCCGAAGAAGAGCCTATTAGAGATAACACAAGCGATTCTAGACATCGCATGGAAGAATGCAGTACCATCACTGAGGTGGAAGGAGCCCATGGCCAGGTTGGTGAGGAAGTTTTTATCTGAGGTGAACTTTAGTGACATTGACAGGGTTATGTAATTCCCACATAATAGGGCCCTATACGTAACGACTATTATTAAAGGGGTGAGTTTTTCAAGGTCCTTGATGGACGGGCGAGCATCAATAA
Organism: Sambucus nigra; assembly: GCA_949130495.1. Lineage (NCBI taxonomy): Eukaryota > Viridiplantae > Streptophyta > Magnoliopsida > Dipsacales > Adoxaceae > Sambucus > Sambucus nigra. The sequence continues at coordinate 481,429,383 of OX422215.1, read as the reverse complement.
ATATCATGCCTATCAGTTCATTCCAGATAGCCAACATTTCGGAGGAAAAATAATACCAATGCCTTTGGTAATTTTTAGCTATGATAATCAATAATCCAAGTCAATTGAATATGTAAACGTAGGGATTGTGATGGGAAACCCTACTTCGCTCATCAAATTCCACAAGATTGAGAGTGATAATTCATACCACCTTATGATAGGGAGGGTTTGGATGCACTACCATGGTTTAGTCCCTTCGACATATCACTAATGTGAGAAGGCAAATATGAAAGGGACTGAAATCGTTATACGTGCGATGAAGAAGCCTTTCACCACCGTAGAATCTCACTTGGTTAACATAACTTTTTACATGAAGCTGAAGGAAGATTCCAGGGTATTAACAAGAAGGATGGAAGGAGCAAGGGTTCCCTCTATTAGAGTATGAATAGGACCCTTAAATGGACAAAGCGACGGAAGGGTAAGAGGAAAGGAATTGACCAACGAAGTTCACCTTGATCATCCCAAGAAGAAGAACCTTTCGAAGAAGCTCAGGGATAGAATAGAGCCCATGATGGATCTGATAGAGAATGAGGCCCAACGACAGAGTGTGTTGAGCAGGTTTTTGGGAAGTAGACTAGAAGAAGCTTCAAGGGAAAAGGAAGATGAAAGTAATTGCAATGACATGCAGGAAATGCAAGAAGAAAATCACGAAGGATGGAAAAGTGATTTACCTCCTCTGAGGGTGTGAGAAAACAGTCAAAGGAGTTGATCTAGAAGCTGGTGAAGAGGTTGACCTGGTGTATGAATGTTTTTTGATAGACCAATAGGGGCAATGCATGGTCATTAACAACTATAACATACAAGAGTTTGTAGAGGAGGTGGGAAAAGAGCCAGTGTATATGACAGATCGACTGAAGCCACAAGTGCAAGAACTCTAGTAGCTGGACTTAGCCAATAAAGGTGAAGGCCCAAAGGCCATCTTTATTTTAAAATATCTGAGCAAGGAGAAAAGAGGAGCCTTGGTAGAGTTAATTAGGGAATGCAGGGACGTTTTTTTATTAGAAATACACAGAGATGGAGGGGCTAGATGAAGAAGTGAGTTGCCACAAGCTCAACGTTATGCTTTCATCCATACCGATAAAGAAAGCCACATGAACTTACAAACCGAATCTAGATTTAAAGATAAAAGAGGGTGTGGAATGATTGCTAATGACAGGGTTCATCGAACCGATATAACATCAACTTTGGCTATCGAGCATTGTCCTAGTGGGGAAGAAGGACATGAATCAGATAAGGATCTGTGTGGACTTTAGAGATTTGAACAGATTCTGCCCGAAAGATGATTCCCTATGCTCTCCATTGATAGATTGATCGATGCAATGATGGGTCATGAGATGTAAAATATTATGGATGGGTATGTGGGACACAACCAAATCAAGATGGATCCGTTAGACGCAGAGAAGATGGAGTTCATGACCCCATTGTGCAACTTCATGTACAAAGTGATGCCCTTGGGGCTAAATAATGCTTGGGAAATGTATTAGAGGACGATGATGGCCATTTTTCATGACTTCTTTCACAAGTTTTTGGAATTTTATATGGATTATTTAGTCATCAAGTCGAAGAATGAAGAGTTCCATCTTGATGACTTGAGGAGGGTGTTCATTCACTGCAGAAAGTACAAACTAAAGATGAACCCACTAAAGTACGGTTTTGGGGTCACAAGTGGGAAGTTCTTGGGTTTTGTGTTAGATCGATGGGGAGTACAGATGAACCAGGACATGCATCGAGAATCCTAGAAATTCCACATCTAAGAACGATGAAGGAGCTCAAGAGTTTCCTCGTTAAAGTCTCCTACCTTAGGAGATTTATACCAGGACTAGCCGAAATAACTTACTCACTAATGGAGCTGATACGAAAGGGCACAAAATTCAAATGGGAGGAGGCTCAACAGGAGTCCTTCACTAAATTAAAGAAGCGCTCACTTCTCCATAAACGATGATTCCTCTAAGAGTAGGGATACCATTGCAACTCTACCTCACATCTACCACTAGTTCTATCGGAGCTCTCTTGGCGCAAGAAGCCGATGGGTAAGAAAGGCCATTCTACTACCTATGCAGGAATATATATGGACCAGAGGCAAGTTACAGTAGTGTAGAAAGGCATTGTTTAGCCTTGGTTTTCGTAGCACAAAAACTTAGATATTACATGTTATCTTTCACAATTCACACTGTGACAAGATGTGACCCAATTAAGTTTTTATTGTCAAGAACTATATTGATTGGAAGAGTATCTAGGTGGTTACTCATTCTTTCAGAGTATGACTTAAAATGTGTGGTCCCTCGCGCAATCAAGGGACAAGCGTATGCAAGTTTATTGGCAATTTTTCCATCTGGGGTATTTGAGACGCCCCAAGAAAGCATTCCAGGAGACGACTTGTAGGTGAATTTTTTAGATGCCAAACTTCAAGAATGGACGATGCAATCCGATGGTTCTTCGACGAAAAAAAATGAAGAGCAGGGGTTATTTTAGTTAAAGGGAAGGAAGAATTTTCCTTTCCTATATATTGGATTTCCCTTACTACAAGCAGAATATAAAGCGTTGGTACTGGGGTTTCGAGAGGGCCTTCGAAGAAGCATCTGTTCACTATGCATCAAAGGTGATTCAAACTTGGTGGTCCAATAAGTAAACGGGGAATATGCGTTGAAGAACCACAGTCTAGCGCCTTGTAGAACGATCATCCAACGACTGATCAATTAGTTCCATCGAGTCAAGATAAGAAGGCATCCCAAAATGATGAATAGACATCCTGATGCCTATACCACCATTGCTCAGAAATTGGCTATAAAAATTAATACAACTACTATAGTGATCAATGGAGAATAACCCCATCGGTTGTGCAATTAATCCTACCCATGAAAGGTGATCCAGATTAAAGGGGAGAGATCAGGTGGCTGTTAGAATCTGGGGAAGGTAAGATGGAACTGAAGGAGCTAGCACATTACTTTGCTAATAATATAAACCTCTATTTTAGGAACGTGGGAGGATGGATGTTAAGATGTGTCGGTCCAAAAGAAGAAGAAGAACATAGATTAAAGAAGACACATGATAAACACTGCGAATTGACGGAGATCCCTCTATACAGAAAAAGTCAGAGAGAGGGACACTCCTGGCCAATAATGAAGCAGGATGCAACAGAGTTGCAACGAAGGTGTGATAAATGCCAACTCTTCTTTTAGGTAGTTGGATTCCACTTTGTTGAAACTCAAGAAGACTAGAGGTAACCCTACATTGACTTTATCAAAGACGGAGTTATTTCTTCGAAGAAAATAGATGTGATGGAACTCAAGCTAAAGGATCCACGATTTTACATCCAGGAGGGTCAGCTCTATCGAAGAGGCTACTTCAATAGACTATTGAGATGCATCACAAAAGGGGAGGCAACGAAAGTTTTAAAACAAGATTACAATCCAGCTCACAATGGAGGATCAAAGCTATATGACCAACTAATGACCTTGGGTTACTATTGGCCAATTATAGAGAAGGATTCTGCCGAGTTTATGAAAAAATGCAAGCCGTGCCAGCTGCATAGAAACATGATCCACGCCCCTTCGGTAGACTTACATTCTTTGGCCACTACTTACCCATTACACACTTGGGCGTTTGACTTAGTAGGGGCGATACACCCATATCTGAGGGGGAAAATCTAGATACTCGTGGCAATATAATGTTTTGTAAAGTGGGCTAAGGCGATACCACTCAAGAGAGCAACTGCATGTGTGGAGGCTAACTTTATCAGGGAGTACATTATTTATACATTTGGGATTCCAAAGGTTATCCTCTCTGATAATGTGACCTCTTTTATCAACAAAGAAGTATTGATGCTTACAGACAGATACTCCATCGTCCATTATACCTCAACGGTGGCATATTCTAAGCGAAACAGTCAAGCTGAAGCAACTAGCAAGACCTTGGTCAACATTTGGCCAAAATGATGGAAGACTTCCCAGGATCGAGGAATGAAAAGATCCCAGCATTCCTATGGGTCTATCGAATGACTAAGAGTAAGCCTACAGGGTATTCGCTATTCTTATTTATGTTTGGGGCCAAAGCAATTCTGTCAATAGAACTGAAAGTCCCCTCTACACGATACGCCTTGCGAAGCAGCGTGTTCCCTCAGAGTAGACATGCACAGTTGGAACTGCTAGATGAGCACCGAGATAACACGATGAAACATTTCTAAATGTATACGAAGAAACTCTCAAAAACATATGTTAATTTGGTGAGGCCTAGGAAATTTATGGAAGGGGATTTAGTCTTGAAGGCAGAGATGAAACACATAAGGGGGCTCCCATTGCCTAAATTTGCTAAGAATTGGGAGGGAATTTTCATTATAAAGGACTCTCACAATTTAGGTTACTGCATAATTTCTAAAATGGAAGAGGATAAACCTATCAAGATTAACAACAAATGGTTGAAAGTTTATTATGTATAGTCTAATAACCTCAGTTATAATTTATTTGTTTTATTTTTATGCAATCCGTTGTATGAGTTATTTTCTCTTTGATAATGAGATGAAAGGAAAGAGTTTGTTCATAAATTATAAATTCTTGAACTTTGCGATAAAATAGATATAATGCAATGAAATAACACATGATGACAAAATACTATAACTTTCATTGATGTGAGTTGGATAGATTTAGAAAATTGGGAGCTACAGCCCAAGAAATACATTCGGTATAAATAAAGAAAATCAAAAAAATTAAAAGAAAGGACTTCTATTCTACGAGGAACCATAAATCAGGCTGAGAAAAGAAGTCCCCAGTCAAGACCTATGAAGCTTCTAAGAAGGTCTGGCCTTCAAGATGGGTCTGCACTTGAGCTCTCTCAATCGGGCCTCCTTTTCCATCTTGGCCTTTGCCAAGGCTTCTTTAAGAGCCCTTACTTTTTATCCAACCTCTACTAGTAGAGGGGCCAACTCTACTACCCTTTGCTCCTCAGATCACTGACCTTTAACCCGTTTAAGATATTGCTCCCTCTGGGTTTCCAATTGATGGCTCATTAGAAGCTTCAAGTGGTTCCTTAGACAAGTCATTTGGAAGCCATCCTTGCCCATCTCCTTCAAATTACCTAAGTGACAGTTGATGAGTGCCATAGTAAGGTCAAACTGTAACAATCCTTGCTTATGAGAACCTGTTTTATACCTACTTGCTATGTAATGTAATCATATATAAAATGTTGGAATATGGAGTAAGTATTAATTTAATGAAGAAAGGTTAATATTTACTAACTTATTGTATATTTACTGTATGAGCATGTAAATATCCTCATGATGAGATTTATTATGTCATAAGAATTTAAAATGACATTGTGATTTAAAATGGAACCGGAACTTAAAATGGATTATAAATTGTCCAAATGATAATTTGGAGGTCGTAGTTGATTCCGGAACGTGCGAGATAGTCAAATTATGTGCCATATTGTATTTTGAGGTTTTTGGCACTTTCGACTGATTATACCTTAAATATGCAGTTGCGTGTTATTTTATTGTGGTATTGATCATTTAAGTTGGGATTGTTGACTAAAGGCACGGTTTAGTCTTGTTAAGTCTTCTATTTTCCCTAATTTCATTTCCTAAACCAAGAGAGAACTAGAGAGAGGAAGAGAAAGAGTAGAGAAAAGAGAAGAGATAGAAGATTGAGGAGGAATTCTTACTTCTAGACAAGGAAAATCTGCATTTGCTAGTTTGAGGCAAGTTTTCTACTTTCTATATGTGGTTTAAGATAAATGATTAGTTGTGATAATGATGTATTGATCATGGTTTAATTAGTTTAGGGTTTTTGTGTAATTGTGGGTCTTGAATCATTAAAGAATGATTTGGATGATTATTGATGGTTGTAGTAGTAGTTGGTAGTATTTATGGTGTATTGGTGGAAATAAATGAGCTTGGCTTGAAAGGTTTTGTGTTGGGGTGAATTTGGAGTCCAATACTCCATAGCCAAAAGTGGAAAAATTCGCAGGGCCGAATCGATTCGCCCAGTGACAATTTCCAAGATTAGGTGAAACGAATCGATTCGGCCTAGTTCGAATCGATTCGAAATTTATGCAGAAACCCAATTTCCCTGACCGAATCGATTCGAAGGGTTCGAATCGATTCGACAATTATGCAGAATCCCATATTTTCTGGCCGAATCGATTCGGAAATCCTGCATTTTTAATTTTGTTTTCTTTTTTCATTTTCAACCCCTTTTCTTTAGTCTTAGGACATAGGAACCTTCTTATATGAAATCAACTTAGAGTCCTAGAGTTCTAGGTGAGTTAGTTTACTATCCTAGACTAGAATTGGGTTACATGGGGATTATTTCGAGGTTGCACGAAGTGATGTTCAGGCATTACTTTCCTTTTTCAACTATTAGGTGTCTAGGAGATTTCTAAGTCGTATTTGGAGACCTTAGAAGTTAATGTGATGTATGATGGTTTATTATAAAGCCCAAAAGGAGACTTGGGAAAATAACTTGGGAGATCGAATATTCTTCGAGGTTATTATAATGATGTGAGGCATGTATATTTCCGGATAACCATAATGCATTTGATAAAATATAAATGGATAAAGTAAATGATAATTTACTAAATCATGCAATGGAAATTAATGAAATGGTTTAAACACACCTCTCTAAATGACATCATAAGGGAAGTTCGTGCGTAAGGTGAAGCCCCCTGACTAATGAATGCAGGGTAGATATAGTCCTAGGCCATATGAGCGCTTGTTTTATATTTTCTGCGATGGGTAGGAGATTCCGGATGTGGTCTTGACTATCCCGCAGGCATATGGCCGCTTCCCAATGTTTCGTTAGGATCCCAGGTTATCTTATGATAGGCCCTGAAAGATGATGGTCATTTAGGATCGCGCACAGTGGGGAAACCCGGACGAGCGGTCTTAGAATCGTTATATTTATATACTTATAACTATTCTAATCATCAAGTTGGACTTGATGGATATCAATGACATAAAGAGCATAGTACATGCCACAAAGAGCATACAATTGAGATACGTGCCATAAAGAGCACATGATATAACTTGTATTCCTGATAAGGAATGGAAAGATAAAATGAAAAGGATGAAAGATGAAAAAGGTTAATGATTGTTCTTATTATCTTATATAATCGAATTTTACTTTATAATCATTCAATTGTCTTAGTTCATTATATGAAGTTATCCTGATAGACTATCATTTTTATCATCCATGATTCACTGTTCATAATTGTCATACTAGTTATTTATCTGGTGATCACATAAAATTGATCCCTGACCCGTTCTTCTTTCTTGTTGTGCATATATAATGTAACCGCTCAGGTGCTCCACCGTAAGGACGCCCGTAATGACTTCCCCATTCCAGTGTCTTTTGAGGAGCCGTGACATTTTGTGGATATCACGGGATATTTTGTGTAGACGCCTTCATTATTGTTTTCTAGTTATGTTCGGGTCTTTCTTCGGGCATGTGGCCCAAACTATTGTAATTGTATAATGGATGTAATATGTAATCAGTTGAACTTGATATACATTGTATGTAATTCTGTTGATCGATCTTATATTCGGTCCTTTATTTTATATTGTCGTAATTGTCACATATATACTTTCAGGGTTTCCACTTGTTTTTAACTATGGGTTGTTGACAATGCTTTCTTTAAATTACAAAACGAAAATTTTTAACAACCCGTTTTCTAAAATATTGTGTGGTTATCCCGTATACTCTTTATGTTATTACGATGTTGAGAATGATTCCATCCATGATTCCTGTATTATTGGAGTATCGGGCTGGTCACCCCTTATTTCGGATACCGGGTTGTTACACAAACGTTTGGGTATTGACGACCTCAGCAATAAAGGCTGCCAAACCTTGTAACCTACGGCTCATCACCAATATGTTGGAGCACAGGCAATCAACAGTGAAAGTCTCAGGATGGTGCTAGGTAATACATTCAATAATGGACCGATCCATCACAAAATTTTGAGTAGACTGGCGAAGGTCCATGAGACAGAAGTCAGGTGGAGCCATATCTAGAGAAGAAACCTCACATCCTGACTCACTATCCGCTGGCAGATTTGTAGTTGAACCACGATCATTATGGTTTGAGTTCTTAAAGGATACTTGATCTTCATCTATGGATTCAACAGCCATTAGAGAACATTGAGATATGGTTGGAATGATGGCAGGATTCCTCACAGCCTACAAAAAGAAAAAAATTGAGGTGAGTTTTTTGAAAAATCTTAACAAGTGGTTTTCATTATTAAGTCACCATTATATGTGGAGTTTGGTGAAAAATCTTAACAAGTGATTTTCATTATTAAGTCACAGTTATAGGTGGAGTTTGACAAAAATATTCATAAGTGGGTTTCATTGTTAAGTCACCGTTATAGGTGGATTTTGATGAAAAATCTTAGCAAGTGTGTATTCATTATTAAGTCACAGTTATAGGTGAAGTTTGATAAAAAATCTTAACAAGTGTGTTTTCGACCTCATGACAAGAGAGTCAATCTTGTCAAAAACACCCATTATCTCCTTTCGGCTCTCTTTCTTGTGAAAATGTAAAAGGCAAGGGGGCTTAACAGCTTGGCTAAGAGGATAAGAAACGATATTGGCAGATATGAAAGAGGAACGGAGGTAGAGGAAACCCACCAGAAGAATGGTGTTAGTAAAATTGGCCAAGTTGTAATGACTAAGAGACCGTTACATGTTAAGATGGGTTTGGTCCAACCAAGTGTAGAGGGATCCTAAGGCAATGGCAGCCAGAGAGAGCTTGAAGCCTTTGGCCTAACAAATGGCGATATTAATAAAGTCCCTTCGGAGTTGTTCGTTGCGTTTCCCAGTCAATAGAAAATGTAAAAGCATAATAAGAAGGTAGGCTGGTAGCTCCAAAGATGTACCTTTACCCTTGCCAGTGGTAGAAAAAGCATCTTTCTCAGTGGGAGCTTAAAAGAAGTAGCTAATAAGGGGAGTGGAAGTGGCTTTGTTGGAAGATCCAGTGCAACTTCGGCAGATCCAATCCAACTCCGATTGATTAACAACCTCTTCGGCATCTAGAAGCTCATCAGTGTAAGGCGTATCACCTGTGGGCTTAAGCCCTATCATCTCACATGCATCTTATAATAAAATGGTAAATTCTTCCCAAGCGGCTATGGAGGTATGAGTGGTGATGTTCCAGCGAGAGACAAACACTTGAAGAACAACATTGTGCTTTATGAGGTTGAACTCCCCAAGCCACTTGGCCCATTGAAGCCCAACTCGGGAAAGAACATCAGCATAGGAACTCTGAATGTGAGCATTCCAGGCTGTAAAATGGGCTGGAGATCCCCCAGGAGCTTCGAAGTCAATCTGAGAGCAAAGGAAGTCATCTCGATCAAGTATAAAACGTAGAGTCCCCTCTGGGGGGAGGAAACCCCATTCAGCTGAGGCCTCGTGTTCGTTTCCTAGCAATAAAGGGTCACACTTAGCTTTGAAACTGGAAGAATTACAGGCATTATCAAAGGCGTTATCCTTGACAAATATGGGGGAGAGACGATAGAATTGAGGTTATTTTTATCGAGATGCCACCAAGGTACGAGCATCTGAAGGAGGAGTAGTAGCAGGAGCAGTAGCGGTAGCATATGAAGTTTCGGGGGTAAAGACACTGGAAGCTCTTGTGGAAGCCATAGTAGAAGTGGCTGAGAGTGGAAAGTTTAAAGAAAAGTAGGAAGGGTTTGAAAAATGGCAGAGTTCGGCCTGTAAAAACGGTAAAGGGGGCAAGAAAGGAGAATAGGCGGGTGGAAGCTTGGCAATAATGAAGGTTTTGCTCTTTCTCTCTCTAAAAAAGCTATGAGTTTGAAGAAAATGGAGTAAACGTGAATGGAAAAATGGATGAGTGTTTTGATAATAGCCGTTTGATTTTTCAAGTTGGTGTTTGAGTTTTCACCCCCACACGTGTCAAGCCGCCCATAATCATTTCAAATGGACACGCGGCACTTTGGGAGAGCTTTAAAAGTTAAAAAGACATTCCCACATCATCAATGAAGTGACGCTTAGGGAAGAGAGAGAGTTTGCTTTTAAAAAAAGCTATGATTTTGGCGCCAAAATTTCTCATACATATCGTAAACCCTAGGACCCCAAACGATGGCATAACAAATTGGAAGGAAAATAACAGAACTCGTTCCATTTTTAACCCACAATGGAGAAGCTACTACCACGGTTAAAAAAAAGCTATAATGTCCCCTCGCCATAAGTCCAAACAGGGTTAACTTTGACCTAGGTACATCGAGTAGAATTTTGCTTTTTGAACAACATAAAACGGTGTTAGCTAAACTACAGGTACCTATAGAAGAATTGACTTACAAGAACAGTTCAAATGATCACCTCGTAAGAAGCCCAGACACAACTAACTCCGACCTAGAAGAAATGGAAAAATGCTAATCACTAAGGGACAGTCCCAACGAGGCATTACCTTCAACTTAGGAGAATCTCCTTGGGAGAATTTAGGAAAAAGAATCCAATTCTGAGTCGTCAAAATGGCCATGTTATCCAAAAAGTAACGATGTCCCCTAGCCATAGGCCTAGGGAATGAGGAGCTTTGGTTCAGGTACATTAGGGAGAATCTTACTTTTTGATAGTAGATATAAAGGCAGAAGTTGCAATGAATACACAAATGAAAGAATTTTTCAACGCCACAGAACAGGGCATATCAGATTGAGAAGTATTTCTTGCAGACATTTCTCGTTCTCTATAACAAATCTCTATAAGAAGGGGAAAATGTAAGGGGGCCTAAATATAATCCTCGGATTAGAGGGAGCTTCTCGAAATAGTATAAAAGACTCAAGAGAAGGAACCAGTGAGGCAACTCAGTGATGTAGCCCAGTGATCAAGCTTAGTTTATTTCCATTCTTACTTAGTCAGGCCGTAAGTTTTGTTTATATTGACTATGAGATATAACTATTGTAATAATTTAATGATTATAACTTATCAGTATGAGGTCAAACGGTACTCACGAGAGACCAAGCCTTGGAGAGATTTCATACTCTATCGAATGACCTTATCGTGGGAACTTTAGAGGGACTTGGTTGGAAGGATTAATAAGTGAAGCCTCGTTGGGGCTTCTTCTGAACATCTTAGATACACCTGGTCAAACACCAACAAAAATTTCACTATGGAAGCTTGTACGGAGCAACCTTGGGTTCCATCATATGTTGAGTATTGAACCAGACATCCCTCTACCTAATATCACATCTACTTTAGGTTATGTCACCAGCCGGCTAAACACTATCCAATCCATACTCGAGTAAACCACTTTGGTATTGGGATTGTTAGACAGTTTGGCGAGCCACCTATGTGGTGACAGTCCTCTGACGTATAGTAGTTAGGCAAAAGGTATGTCTTGGCATTTAATTTTTATGACGTAGAGCTGACTAGTCCATCAGGCTTTTAATGTTTGTGACGTTAAGCATGGGGGGATGTCTTCTCACAGCTGTAAGGGACTAAGGCATCTCAAAAATGGTGTGGGGCCTATTTATTGATCTTAACCACCTCTGAGAGAGGGGGTTCTTTTTAATTGATGATTGGATAGAAAGAGAATAAAACTAGAGAGAAGTTATTGAAAAACTAGAGCTCTTAGTCACCCACCATTGTCATTTATTGCAAAACTTTTAATAGATAATTAGAGATCTTTCAGGAGTCTTTAGTGTGTTTGACTTCCAACCAAGGTGTATCTAGGGTGCTTACTCCTCTCTCCCTCTGACTGAGTTACTTCTGAGTTTTCTTTATTATTGTTTGAGTTATACACGAGTGTATTAAGAGTCCAATCTGAGTGCTGATAAAAAATAATATTGTGTGTTTGCTTGTGCTTATTAAAAGAGTCTTTGGGTTATCATTTATCACCATAGCTATAGGGGTTACACCTCAACTAGTATTACCACACTCCCACGTTACAAGGGGACTACCCTCTTACGCTGGCATAATTTAAAATTGAGAAACATGATTAGGATAATTGTGCTTGATAATTAAATAATGATTATTTTATTATGCCTTATCATTTTTATTCAAGACCTCTGAGGTTACGGGACAAAAATATGGAGGTTAATACCATATTTCTTAAACCATGTCAATATAGGAGGCATATTCTTTATGGTATAATGATAAACATTACTTGATTTTCACCATTGTCCATGTATGAAAAAATGGGGGAGTAAAGTACACAGTATTTCAATCAAATATTTTAAATCATTAGATTTTCTTGATATATTCTTGATACCTTGCTTTATCTTATGAGAAAGGTATGTTCTTTGTTTTGGAGGTTTTGGAGTCTTGAGGTTGTTTTTTTCTTTCTAGGATTGGGTTGGGTAGATTAGAATTTCTTGTATATGATTTTAGGTATATTTTACCTTAGTGCATCATTTGGTGCACATAAGGGTATTGTCACAATAAGTACAATGGGGGAGATTAGGAATGTGACGCCCTGCCTAATAAAATACCGGGTGATCAGATCTATATCAAATTAAAACAGGAATCCCAGTTGGTTCATTCTTAGCATCACTATCGAAAACCTTTTTTAAAACTTACTAACCACCTAGTATTTCAAAAATCCGGTGCCAAATTTTATCTTTATTTAAATAAAAACAATAACATTCGGAAGTATACTATGAATCATTCACAACAACTTAATCAAAATAATTAATTAAATAAATAAATAATTTACTTGCCGAATAAACCATCAGCCACAAAAGTAAGTAGTCCAATAACAATCGTCTAACAACTGAATAAATGAATCTGAAAACTGTACTAAAAAGTCTGGGCAACAAGCCCTAAGTAAATCTAACACTGATTGATGATTCCTACTCTAGGAAAGAATGAACGATGCGTCTAATCTAAGCTCCTGCTAGCATCCACGTGTGTCGCAGCTACTTGTCCCTGGAATAGAATTTCATGCCTGACGTTCCTCTGGCTGGACACCTAAAAGGTTTTGAAAATTGTTTTGTGGAAAAGGTTGAAACCCAAAACATTTTGAAAATATTTAGCAAGTGAATTAACTGCAGTAATTAAAAATGCATAAATGCGCTTTATATTTAAGTTAGTGTCGCACTCTCTTGAGGACATACTCACCCCTCCACTAATGTGCACACATAACGGTTACCTTAAAACCACCTAGTTATACTACCCTGTCCAACTAGTCCTGGTATAAACTCCCCTTGCCATACTACTCTAAACCGAGTATTATTATTCATGGGTTATAAGTTATCTCTCACATTAACTTAATTAATTCCTTTAAAATAATATCATATAACCATGACACAAGTTATATAAGTAAATACATTTTTCACATACGTATTTAATGTCGTATATAATTTTTACACCATCCTCTACGTATAATTATAATACAACCAACCCATACTTGTCGTTTATAAATTATCCTTATTAAATAAACCATATAACAGTCTTACTAGTTATATAAAATAAATTCATTCTCGTAACATGTATATAATACCCGTGTATAATTTTCTATACTATTATATACGTAACTATACCACAACATCCACACATATGTCATATGTATATCCATCCTTCCGAGTATACCCTTGCCGGATAATTTCCTCTAAAGTGCTATTATACCAGGTGTGCTCACTTAACCTAGTTACCCCAAGTTGGAATCTCTCACAAACTTGGCCAAAAACATAAACGTTGGAGGCAGTCATATTTCCTTCCTGAAAGTGAGATAATCCCCTCACCTATATAATGGATGTTATGACCTAGGGATATACTCGCCCTACTCCTTAAGCTAGGAGATTCACCCACTTCGCGCAACCTCCCTTAATAGCACTAGAGTACGCAATTTACTTAAATATCTAGTCATTGATATTTATAAGCACACAGTATATATATACTATCACACACCGTACATATATAATTTAAATCCCGGCTTTACCGTGCACAAAAATTCGTAGCACTAGCCTATATTTTCCCGAGTCTATGGTCCGACTCTAATTTAATTAATTTACTCATTAATTAAATTTATTACCCTCCCGAGTATATATTCGGACTCCAAATTAATTCATTTTTCTCAGTAATTAATTTAATACTTTAGCATCACTCAACCAACATACCCGGACTCACTCACTTGGCCCGTAATTAAATAATCCGAATTCGTTGCCCAATTACCCTTAATAAGTTCGACACCCTTATTAATTTATTCTTTTAAATGACCCTCCTTCCATATTTATTTAATCCCACAAAATTCCTATTTTTTGTTCCTTCAAAACCTCAAACAACTTAGGCTAAAAGTAAGTGCATCTGCTGTACGAATTTAACTTTTAAATTTCATCATCAACCCAAACAGTAAAGGTAACAAATGTCGATGGATTTTCATCCCGTCGTTTGAACGAGACACTGGTCATTTAAACGACAGTGCACGTCGTTCGAACGAGATCTAACGTCGTTCGAACGACCCCTGTGTCTCTCCCTCTCTTCTTCCTCTCCCAGTCTAGTCCTCCATCAAAACCCAACTCAAGCTTTTTACCCAGATTTCTCTACTGTAATCCTTTTTCAAATCAATTCCTTACTAATCATTTTCAATCTCAAATTTATACACAATAAACAACCCAAATCCGAATTTAAAGGTGATTTCTCCCAAACTCTTTACAAGCCATACATCTATCCCAATTAAATCATAGATTTCTTAACAACACAATTTGAATTTATCAGTCCTTAACAGTCAAAAATTGATTTGAACATCTACAAATTTAAAACCCAATTTCATGCAATAACCCACCCAAAAATGAATTTCGGTTTACACCCACTATAGTATGAATTGATTATCACATATTTAAGAATCACAACAGTTAACCACTTGCCTTTTGGATTCGTAGAGTCTGATTCGTTGGTATAGAGGATTGTTTGATGAAGAACACCCAAATCTCTCTCTAGATTAGTCTCTAAAAGATCCCCAATTTCTCCTCTAGTTTCCTCTACGTTCTTAGATTTCTCCCAGATGAGTTATGGATGCCCATAACTCCCAACCCTAGGTTTATATCCCCTAATCCTGTTTTTAGCCACATGGGCCTAATTAAAGTGGCCCAATTACCCCCGTGTGGGCCCGGCTATACCTGAAAATGTCCCGACACTCGATTACTACCTTCGGGTACTCTTTTTTGACTATCTCGACCAATTCAGACTCAACCGTGAACTTAAAATTGTCATCTAAAATACTTTATAACATTCTCTAATTTTGACCTCAAAATGCGACACAATAATAATTCGAATAATTAAACCTAAGGTCGCGAAATATAAATAATTCGTCCCTCTCAAATAAATTCTCCAAATAAAAAATTTGAGTTTATCCAATTTAATAGTTTTATTTCTCCAAAAAATAATTAAATATTAAATCCTCAAATTTACGGGGTGTTACATACTCCCCCCCTTACAAAGGAATTTTTTCCTCGAAATTAAGATAAGCCTTGTACTCCAAGCTTTGATTGTCTCTCTCTAGTCCCGTGCCTCCAAGATAACTACAACTATCTCTTATGAGTTACACAAATATGCATTTTAATTAACCAGGGTGCCCATACACCCTGTACCCATGCTTAATCGCACGAAAGTTACCCTAATTAACCAGGACGCCCATACACATTGTTCCCGTGCTTAACCGCACGAAAGTCCAATGATTATACTAGCCATGAACCGAAATATAACTTTCAACCCGTAATCATATCACATACATGAAATAATAACCGGGGTACCCAACCCATGTACTAACGACCAAACATCTACCCACTCACAACGATGTGCTAAGTTTCGTGCGTGGGATATCTCGCAAAGTGAAATCCAAACAAGGAACCCCCCCGCTACACTACTACCTAACATTATCGCTTGTTGAAATCCGTTAAGCCCTCAGTCCATAGCATGCACCCCCAAATACCTGTCTCTTAACATAAAAGTATACACGCCCACTCTTACGCTATAAAAGACAACATAAAATACCACACCCTTACTATCACTAGTTCTCGCACAAAATAAACTCCGAGCTATCTCTCCCTGCTCGAAAATAAATCGAGCCACCCTTACTCACTTCAGTAGACACCCCTACTTATCGGGATAAAATATAATAACACAAGACATACTTATATGTCTATCGTACTAAACAATACAACATATATACACACATACATATAGGCTAGATGCCCTCTCAGGTGACACCTAGTAAAATTCATTCATACCCTGGTGTCGCGAACACTAAAACTTACCCTCACTATCCATAATAGTTCAAATCCATCGCTATCCAGCCGATGCTTGGAAAATCATCTACCCTACTCCCATAATTTCGAAGGTAGTGACCCCTTGTACAATTTAAACCTTCTCTCAGTGTACACCCCACTCTCTCGTGGTTAACATCAAAGGAATCCGCTACTCCGCGAAAATTTATATACGTAATATGGCTGTTATAGCCAGTGCACCCACTAAATTTGACTTTTCCGCAAACTCCAGTGAATTTTTTTTTTTACATTGTGACACCCTCACTGTCACTTAAAACATACCTTATTCCCCTAGGATAAAAAGATAATTACCTCCATACTCTAGCTGCAATGGCTGATCCTTGATAACTTGGTAAAAATTTTCTCGTCTGAACTGGCCAAGAAACTGCTGTAACGATTGTACATCCAGATCCTTGTCCTGTAGTTTCCCCCTACATCGCTTAAATAAATCTCTCTTCATGTGTCCCGCTTCCCCATAAATGAAAAACTTCCTAGAAAATTCACCTTGACACCGTTCCCTTCCTTGCTAGCTTTGTCGGAAGTCCTGGCCATCCTGTCGATAGTTCCCAGATCTAGATCGCTTAGCCTGATTCCCATGCCGGGAATCCTGCCCCTGATGTCCCCCTGTCTGCTACTGGGATACCACATTGGAACTTCCCCCTCCTACCTTGTTCGGCTGGCTGGGTTCAACTCCCCTCTTTCTTCCCTTCATGTGGAAGCATTGCTCCTGGCAGTGTAGGAGTGCTGCATTAACAATGTCTGTATAAGTTGCTAATGCGGGATTACCGATCAAATTTTGTCTGATCCTCCAGGATAACCCATCCATGAACCTTGTTTTCTTTCTCTCTTCATTGTTTATTTCATCCGGTACAAAATTTACCAAATGAGGGAACTTTTCCTTATACTCGGCCACTGAACGGTCCCCCTGAGTCATCTCACTGAATTTCCTCCTCATCTCGGCCTCAACTGCTAGAGAAAAATACTTGTGATCGAACCGCACCCAAAACTTGGTATTAGTCAATGTGTCCCTTTCTTCAATGGTGGTGATTGACTCCCACCACTGTAGCACTGCCCCCACTAACCTAAAAGTGGGCAGCATTTGCTTCTGTACCTCACTGCAGTTAACCATGCGCAAGTGACACTGCATGTATTTCTTCCACTGACATGATAGCATCACATCTGAACTCCCCTGAAACTCTGGTGGATGGCCTTTCTGAAAGGCCTCTCGTACTTGCTGCCACTCTGACGACTCCGGGTGGGCCTGAACATCTGGTGCCACTAACAGATGTAGTTGATTTTGTGGAAAGTATCTCGCCATTGCGATCATCATCGCGTTAACCGCCTGTGCCACTAATTCAGCCACCTGTGCAGTCGAAATCATCTCTGGTAGTTGATGCGGTAACTCTGGCACCTGATGAGCCTCTCTAGTCTCATCTTCCCTACTGCCCTAGCTGCTCTCTCTCTCCTGGGTGGCATCTGAAATGAGAATCTAATCGTATGAGTTCACCATTAAATATAAAGTAATTGGAAGAAGAACGTAAATACTCATACGTATAAGAATACAACAATCCTACGCTAGGGCTCTATATCAAAGAACGCTAAAATAAAACGTGAAAAGCCGCATAGATCCTAAGGACACTAGAACCTGATGCTCTGATACCACCTGTGACACCCCGCCTAATAAAATATCGGGTGATGAGTCCTATATCAAATTAAAACAGGAATCCCAGTTGGTTCATTCCTAGCATCACTATTGAAAACCTTTTTAAAACTTACTAACCACCTAGTATTCCAAAAAGCTAGTGCCAAATTTTATCTTTATTTAAATAAAAACAATAACATGAGAAAGTATACTGTGAGCCATTCACAACAACTGAATCAAAACAATTAAATAAATAAATAAACTACTTACCGAATAAAACATCGATCACAAAAGTGAATAGTCCAATAACAATCGTCCAACAACTGAATAAATGAATCTAAAAACTGTACTAAAAAGTGTGGGCGATAAGCCCTAAGTAAAACTAAAACTGATAGATGATTCCTACTCTAGGAAAGAATGAACGACGCGTCTAATCCAAGCTCCTGTTAGCATCCACATGTGCCGCAGCTACGTGTCCCTGAAATAGAATATCAAGCTTGGCGTCCCTGTGGATGGACACCTAAAAGGTTTTGAAAATAGTTTTATAGCAAGGGTTAAAACCCAAACATTTTGAAAATATTTAGCAAGTGAATTAACTGCAGTAATTAAAAATGCATGAATGCGCTTCATATTTAAGTTAGTGTCGCACTCTCTTGAGGACATACTCACCCCTCCACTAATGTGTACACATAACGGTTACCTTAAAACCACCTAGTATTATTAAGTCATGGTATAAACTCCCCTTGCCATACTACTCTAAACCGAGTATTATTATTCATGGGTTATAAGTTATCTCTCACATTAACTTAATTAATTACTTTAAAATAATATCATATAATCGTGACACAAGTTATATAAGTAAATACATTTTTCACATACGTATTTAATTCCGTATATAATTTTTACACCATCCTATACGTATAATTATAACACAATAATCTCATACTTATCGTTTATAAATTATTCTTATTAAATAAACCATATAACAGTTTCACTAATGATATAAAATAAATTCATTCTCGTAACATGTATATAATCCCCGTGTATAATTTTCTATACTATTATATATGTAACTATGCCACAACATCCACACATATGTCGTATGTATATCCATCATTCCAAGTATACCCTCTCCGAATGATTTCCTCTAAAGAGCTATTATACCAGGTGTGCTCATTTAACCTAGTTACCCCAAGTTGGAATCTCTCACGAACTTGGACAAAAACATAAACGTTGGAGGTAGTCATATTTCCTTCCTGAAAGTGAGATAAGCCCCTTACCCATATAATGAATGCCATGACCTGGGGATATACTCGCTCTACTCCTCAAGCTAGGTTATTCACCCACATCGCGCAACCTCCCTTAATGGCACTAGAGTACACAATTTACTTAAACATCTAGTCACTGATATTTATAAGCACACAATATATATATATATATATATATATATATATATATATATATATATATATATATATATTATCACACACCGTACATATATAATTTAAATCTCGGCTTTACCGTGCACAAAAATTCGTAGCACTAGCCTATATTTTCCCGAGTCTATGGTCCGACTCTAATTTAATTAATTTACTCATTAATTAAATTTATTACCTTCCCCAGTCTATATTCCTACTCCAAATTAATTCATTTTTCTCAGTAATTAATTTAATACTTTAGCGTCACTTAACCAACATATCCGGACTCTCTCACTTGGCCCGTAATTAAAGAATCCGAATTCATTGCCCAAATTCCCCTCAATAAGTTAGACACCCTTATTAATTTATTCTTTTAAATGCTCCTCTTTCCACAGTTATTTAATCCCACCAAATTCCTATTGTTTGTCCCTTCAAAACCTCAAACAACTTAGGCTAAAAGTAAGTTCACATGCTATATGAATTTAACTTTTAGATTTCATCATCAACCCAGACAGTAAAGGAAACAAATATCGCCGGATTTTTATCCCGTCGTTCAAAATCCAATATCGATCGAACGACCCCTGGGTCTCTCCCTCTCTTCTTCCTCGCCTAGTTCAGTCTGCCATTAAAACCCAACTCAAGCATTTTACCCAGATTTCTCGACTGTAATCCTTTTTCAAATCAATTCCTTCTTAATCATTTTCAATCTCAAACTTATACACAATAAACAACCCAAATCCGAATTTAAAGATGACTTCTCCCAATCTCTTTATAAGTCATACATCTATCCCAATTAAATCATAAATTTCTTAACAACACAATATGGATTTATCAGTCCTTAACAGTCCAAAAATTGATTTAAACATCTACAAATTTAAAACCCAATTTCATGCAATAACCCACCCAAAAATGGATTTCGGTTTACATCCGCTATAATATGAATTGATTATCACATATTTAAACATCACAGTAGTTAATCACTTGCCTTTGGGATTCGTAGAGTCTAATCTGTTGGTGTAGAGAATGGTTTGATGAAGAACACCCAAATCTCTCTCTCTAGATTAGTCTCCAATTACTCATCTAGTTTCCTCTACGTTCTTAAATTTCTCCTAGATGAGTTATGGATGCCCACGACTCCCAAACCTAGGTTTATATCCCCTAATCCCGTTTTTAGCCACATGGTCCTATTTAAAATGGCCCACTTACCTCTGTGTGGGCCCAACTATGCCTGAAAACATCTTGAGACCCGATTACTACCCCTGAGTACTCTTTTCTGACTATCTCGATCCATCCGAACTCAATCGTGCACTCAGAATTATCATTCAAAATACTTTATAACATTCTCTAATTTCGACCTCAAAATGCGACACAATAATAATCCGAATAATTGAACCTATGGTCGCCAAATATAAATAACTCGTCCCTATCAAATAAATTCTCCAAATCATAAATTTAAGTCTCGACAATTTAATAGTTTTATTTCTCCCAAAAATAATTAAATATTAAATCCTCAAAATTACGGGGTGTTACAAGGAACACCTATCTTGGCACCCAATAAGTTAGAACTTATTTGGGTTGTCCAGTTAGAACGTTCTCAAGCTAATTGGACTCATTATGATAAGATTTTAATGTAACATTGAGTCTAGAATCAGTGATACCTTCATCTATCCAAGACAACATCAAGACCCTACTCAAGTTCGTCATGAAAATGTATAAATATCTCCAGAATCCCTGTTCAGATACACTTGCATCACGCACATCACTTGCATACACATATCTTTGTGTGTTTTGAATTTTATCTGATGCATTATATGTTCGTTTAATTGATTAAATTATAATTTTTATTTATCCTTAATTGTTTACGAATCAATGTCATTTTTATACATAATCTATAAAATGGCCAAAACTTAAAAATTCACTGAGTTTTGAATTTTACAAATTTCTCTGATTTTGAATTGAATTAAAATAAAAATTTTAAAATGTAACTGGCAATTTTAACTAAAGTCTTTATAATTAATATGTAAGTTGTGTTTCTTTTGTGAGAGTATTCTGGCCTTTGTTTTTAAAACCATAAGGATAGATGTCGTAGGAACTAGGTGAGATTTGGAGTACTCTACTTAGCTTAATTTCGATGGCGAAATTCTTGTAAGTGGGGAAGTCTATAATACCCCGAGATTTTTCGACTAATAAAATAATTATTTTTGGGAGAAATAAATATTATTTTAATTGGAGATTTTTAAAATTGGCATTTGAGGTTAAAACTTGAGATGTTAGAAACTAAGTCTACTGACGATTCTGAGTGTGCGTTTGATTATGGAAGGGTCAAGATAGTCAAAATGATTGTAGTTGGGTCTTATTTGGGTTCTGAAATATTTTAAGTTAGTTTGGCTCGAATCAGAGTAACCGAATCATTTAAAGTATGTATTATCATTTAAAGTTGTGTATTTTGGGAGTTAAGGCTTAAAAGCCTACGGGAGATAGAGATCTCATTTGAGATTAAGAGAAAGCCCTAGAAAGAAAGAGAGAAAGAGAGAGAAGAAGAAAGGAAGAAGAGAAAAGGAAGGAAAGCTTGGGAATTTCGGCCAATCCGTGATTTCGAGGGAGATTCAGACTCTACAACTTTAAGGCAAGTGATTAAACTTGCTAAATAATTGTTGTGTATCATTTATTTCATGATTTGTGGATAAAATTATGGATTTTGGGATAAATTGATAAAACCGAAATTTTGGATTAAATCTTACATTTGATGAGTATATGATGGAATTTGAGGTTGTAAATTAGTTGGGTTTATATATTTGATGTGAATTAATGTTAGTAATATGATTGGGATGAAGAATTGTGGTTGGATGAAGGAATTTTGAGGTTTATAAATTGTTGGAGTTCTTTAAAAATGGAAGATGGCTGAGATAACTGGTAAGGCCGACCGACTGCGGACAGGGGATTGATCGACCGCGCCTCAAATGAAAAGCATATTGTCTTCGATTGTAGGCGTAATTGAAAACCGAGGTCGACCGCGGTTAGGGGACCGGTCGACCGGGCCTCTATTTTGGGTTCAAGTGTGGGATTTCAATTTTATCCCCTTTCCTTTGGGTTTATATTAATGGACCTTCTCAATTGTAGTATCTTAGAGGGTTAAGTGATTATATAAGGGGATTAAGGATCTTAAAAAAGTAAGTAGATGTTTGGGGTCAATTTCATAATGAGATTAAATGAGTATTGCCTCTCTCATTAAGAAATGTGAGAGCCATATTAATAGATGATTGAATGTAAAGGTTGGGGTCTTATTGATTTTTCGAGAGAGCGCGAATGTAAGTTATCGTATCAATTTAGTGGGAAATTCTCTTAGTGTAAAGGTTAATAATTGAGGAATAATGATTGTTGATCGATGTGCATACGGATATAGAGAGTATCCTTATTGTTTGTTCAATTTTGGAAGATTAATCATAATAATAGAAGTGATGGGTGAGCTTCAAGTGAGAAATCGTATCGTGTAAATAAAGTGGGAAAGTACGCGAGTTAGCAACGGTTAGTATATTGAGAGTAACATATACTTATAATGAAATTATTTCACTCAAACATAAGAGCGTAAAATGAGTATGAATACTTATATGATGTGACATAAATACCTTGTGTGATGGTACGCATTTATATGATGTGATAGTGTACATATATCTAATGTGAATGATATATGTTGTAAGGAAATTTTTTCCATCATTATTGTGTATGTCATAAGCCGTTACATCGTTGAAGTAATTCAAGCTCACATCATCTTCAAACGGATCCAAATATCAAAGAAAGGAAGGAATCAGAGTTCTGGTCAGCCGGACCGGTCCGCCAGTTTTAAAAAGGAACCGGTCCGCACCGGACTGATCTGCCAATTTGGAAAAGGAACAGATCAGCCACGGACCGGACCACCTCAATACGAACCGATCTGCTTTGTTCAATTCCAGAGGACCACGGACCGATTACGAACCGAAGAGGGATCTTTCAAAAACGAACCGGTCCGCCCCCCAAATCGGTCCGCATCAAAGGCAGATCGGTCCACCTGGGATATATTCGAGCAGATCGTGCTGAGATTTTTTAGGGCCAGGACTTCTTCTATAAACCCACTACAGGGAGTTGGTTTAGCAAGACTTCTACACACGATTTTAAGAGTCCATAAACTCAAAGTCTTTACCTTTGTGAGTTACCAAAACTCATGTTTTGATTCACACAAATTTCCAAATCATTTGTGAATCATTTTGAAACCCTAAAACACAAACACTGTTTTGATCATACCCTCGTGGAGAAAATCGTTCTTCATCTTCTTCTTCATTGCTGCCCTCCTGGAAAGGGAAACTTCCAGTCGACGACTACAGATCCGACACCTGCAGGTTATTCTGTGTCACTGTATTTTTCATTGTAATCCGAAATTGTATGTTACAATATTATAATGAAAATAAATGGTTTTGCCCCTTTGGGGCATTTTTCCTCATATGTGTGTGTTTGAATATCTCTTGCATGATTTCATATTATTTCAATCACACCTTGTTGCTTGTTTAGGGTTTATTTGGGTTGAACTGAGTTTGATTATTTAATTTCTTATTTGAACGCAAGCACACACTATTTCAAATTAGTCTCAGATCAGGTTACGCTAATCTATCGTGTATTCCTAATTTTTCCGCAAAATTTTTCTAAGATATCAATTTTCTAAAAAAATTGATTTTTGAAAAAGAGCGTGTTCAATGGAGAAATCATATAATAAAATGCGAGTTTTTGACGGGACAAACTATGCATACTGGAAAGCCAGCATGAAATCTGCTTTAAAGGCCATAGATGAACGTGTGTGGATTTTAGTTGAAATAGGATGGACTCCTCCCTCCATGACTGTTGAAAATGTGACCAATTTAAAACCGGTGACCACTTGGATAGAAAAAGAATTTAAATGGTCATCTTTTAACTCTAAAGGTTTAAGTGCTATTTCCAGATCCATCACTCCTGATGAGTTCCAACGCATCATGATGTGCACCACGTCAAAAGAGGCATGGGATGTTTTGCAACTTACCCATGAAAGAACTAATGCTGTAAAAGAGTCTAAATTGCAAAACTTAACAACTCAATTTGAAACCCTCACCATGCATGAAACTCAATGTTTTGATGATTTTTATGCAAGGCTATCTGACATTGTTAATACTAGCTTTAATCTTGGTGAGCATATTCCTAATGCTAGAGTTGTTAAAAAGATTCTTCGTTCCCTTCCTAAGCGTTTTATCCCTAAAGTCACTGTGCTAAATTCTATGGGTAATTTAAATACGCAAAAATTGGAGGAACTTGTAGGAGACTTGCAAACATATGAAATTGATATGTTCCATAAAACAGTCAAGCCTAAAGAAAAGGGAATCACACTTAATGCCAAAGAGAGAAAGAGTTAGGAGTTGGCAAGAAAGAGGGGGGAGTCAACTAGAAAAAGAGAGACAGATTCGTCTGATTCTGAGTGCGATTTTTACTTAGATGATTTGGCTCTTTTTGCAAAAATTTCAAGAGAATTCTTAAATTTAAGAAAAATGGTAATTTTAAAGATAAAAAGAAGTTTGAGAAAAATAAGTTTGAAAAGAAAAATGAAAAAGTTTTTAAAGATCCCCCTAAGAAAGAAAGTGAGAGGTGTTTTGAGTGCGATCGTAGGGGTCATAGAGCCTTTGAGTGTGCCACACGTCTGAACAGAGAGAAAGGGAAACCTGTCCTTAATGATACCCTTAGCGACGACACTGAGGTCGAGTTGCTGGACTCGTGAGATGAGTCACCGCATGAGTGTAACTTCACCGCATTCACGGCTTGTCATGTGAGCACTTCTAGTTCTCCTCACGACGATGATGATGATGCATCATAGGGACACCTCGACAGTGAGATCGATGTGAGTGAGGGGGAGGATGACACAAGTGAGAGCGAGATTGATATTCAACGCGCCTATGCTGAGTTATATTCTGAGTCATTTAAAACTAAAAAGCGTAACAAAGCGTTAGTTCTTAAGATCACTGGTTTAGAGGAAGATTTAAGAAAATCAAGAGAGAGAGAGTCCTCCACCTGCACCACCCTAAGAGAGAGAGAGTCTGCCTGTGTTGTGAAAGAGAGTTTGTTTAGAGAGAGTGAGAGTTTGGGTGGTAAGAGGTATATCCTCGTGATGGTAGACGATTTCTCCAGATATTCTATTGTAGGTTTTCTGAGGGAGAAATCCGATGCTGTAGAGTTTTTAACGACCAAGTGCCGTGTCCTCCAAAATCACCACGGAGTCACGATTAATAGGATCCGTAGTGACAACGGCACAGAGTTTAAGGAGGAAAAATTAGATATTTACTGTGATAGCCTTGGGATCAAACATGAGTTTTCTGCTGTGAAGACTCCTCAGCAAAATGGGATTGTTGAGAGAGAATAAAACGATCCAGGAAATGGCTAGATCTATGCTTCTAGGTCGTAAGGTATCTAGGAGATTTTGGGCAGAGGCAGTGTCGACTGCATGCCATACGGTGAATAGGGTTTACCTACGTCCACACACACTTAAGACGCGTTATGAATTGTGGACTGGCAAGAAACCCAACCTTGCATATTTCCGTATTTTTGAGAGTAAATGCTACATCCTACGGGATAGAGAGCAATTAGGAAAGTTTGACTCCCGAAGCGACAAGGGAATATTGTTAGGCTATTCATCAAATAGTAGTGCGTATCGAGTTTTTAACCTGAAGAGCTCTAAGGTTATGGAATTAATAAATGTCACGGTGCAAGATGACGAACCTCCGACGGTTATTGATCCTAACCTTCAGTGTGAGGATGAGGAATTTTCTGGCAGTGATTTACTTGTCCCTCACCCATACTTTCTGGACCCTACTCCTGTATTAGGGGACAAACCTTCTTGGGTTCGCAAGAGTCATGACCCTGCCTCCATTTTAGGTGATCCCACTCTTGGTGTCAAGACTCGTGCTCAGCTAGAGAATGTCGTTAGCCACTTTTGCTACACGTCCAAAGTCGAGCTCAAGAATCACAAAGAAGCACTCAAGGATGAACACTAGATATCTGCTATGCAGAATGAGCTGCTTCAGTTTAAAAAGAATAATGTCTGGGAACTAGTCCCCCGACCTAGTGAGACTAATGTGATAGGTACCCGGTGGATTTTTAAGAATAAAATGGATGAAAATGGTACCATAATAAGAAACAAGGCTAGGTTGGTCGCTCAAGGCTACACACAGATAGAGGGTGTAGACTTTGGGGAGATATTTGTTCCTGTTGCGAGGCTTGAGTCCGTCCGCTTACTACTCGCCATCGAATGTCATCTAAACTTTAAGTTATATCAGATGGATGTCAAGAGTGCCTTCCTGAATGGCATTCTATAGGAGGAGGTTTATGTGGAACAACCAAAAGGGTTTGAAGACGCTAAGCATCCTGATCATGTTTATTATCTGAGAAAAGCCTTGTATGGTTTGAAGCAAGCACCCCGTGCTTGATACGAAAGGCTGACTTCCTATCTCTTAGCCCAAGGCTTCAAGAGAGGGGGAGTTGATATGACGTTATTCATCAGAAGAGATGACGGTGCTATTTTGGTTGCCCAGGTCTATGTGGACGACATAGTATTTGGATCCACATGCTCCCAGCATGCTCACCACTTTGAGGAGGAGATAAAAAGTGAGTTTGAGATGAGCATGGTAGGTGAGCTTACCTTCTTCCTTGGTCTTCAGGTTCGCGAGCTAGAGGATGGGATGTTCGTCTCTCAATCCCAATATGCTAGAGACCTTGTGAAGAAATTTGGTTTAGACTCCGCTAAGCATGCACGTACACCTATGAGTACTTTTATGAAGCGTAGTAAGGACACTTTAGGCAAGGACATTGAGCAAATGGTGTATCGGAGTATGATAGGTAGTCTTCTCTACTTGACTGCCAGTCGTCCTGACATAGCCTTTAGTGTTGGAGTCTGTGCGCGATATCAGGCGTCCCCGAAAGAGTCACACTTACTTGCTCTAAAATGTATTATCAAATACATGAGTGGGACTATCTCATACGGTATTTGGTATTCCTTTGATACCAATGACCGTTTGTCTACCTATTCGGATGCCGATTGGGCTGGGGATGTAGCTGATTGTAGGGGCACTTCTGGTGGGTATTTCTATTTTGGTTCTGCTCTTGTCTCCTGGTTAAGCAAGAAGCAAAACTCCATCTCTTTGTCCACTGCGGAGGCTGAGTACATCGCCTCCGGGAGTTATTGTACGAAACTCTTATGGATGAAGCAGATACTGGAGGATTATGGGATCTCACAGGACACCATGATAATTTCCTATGATAATATGAGCGCGATACACATATCCCGCAATCCAATCCAGCATTCGCGCACAAAGCACATCAGGATACACGATCACTTTATACGTCAGTTAGTTGAGGAGAAAGTCGTATCCCTGAGTTTCGTTCCCACCGATCGTCAGTTAGACGATATCTTCACGAAACCTTTAGATGCCCTTAGATTTGAGAGTCTTAGGAAGACTTTGGGTATTTGCACAGTTGATTGAGGGGTTGGTCCATGTCTAGCATAGGATGCATTGTCCTTATCATATCATCTGATTCCTATTGCTAGATTGCATCATTAGTTTGTTTTACTTTTGTTTATTTATTATTTCGTTAAAAGCAAAAATTCCAAAAAGATTTTCCTTTTTAGAAATTTATTGAAAAACCCCAAAAGATTTTATTTTGATAAATTTTTTGAAAAATCCAAAAAGATTTTTATTTTGCACCTTTTATGGATGAGCATTTAAGATAGCTGAGTCACAATTTCATTCCATTTTATCCACGTGACTACTTGATAGAGATTTGCGACGCTACATCATTTAATCCATGTGCTTTACATTGTTTGGAGTCTTTGAGATGTGATTAGTGATATCTTCCTACATGTTTGATTCCTATATCCTTTATTTCACACATGCACGACTATATTTGATTATTTCACTTGTCTATCTCATATTATCTTGAGTGTTTCCATCTCAATTCTGTCTATACAACGTTCAATATGCGATAAAACTTGAAAAGATTGGATTGCATGTGAAAACCGTTTTGGTGAGACCGTGTATTTAAATTGATAACGGGGAGGGGCTGCGAAAGGTAATCATCTATTCTTTGCGCAAAAGTCATCGTTAAAAAGGACCTAAAAAATTGAGGAATTTTATTATCCAAGGTCCAAAGAGGTTTAAAGAGCCCCCCAAAAAATTTAAAGGCAATAAAAATCAATACATGCCAAACATGGGCCATTTAGGTTTCACCATCAATTATCCAAAGTTTGAGAATTTAGCATACCTCTATTCAAAATATATATCTGAGGGAGTTTGGTTGGAGAATGTTTAAACGGGTTTTCTCTTCCTTGAAAGACCTAAAAAGCATTAAATCGTTTTGGACGTTATTGGTGTGGAAATCACTTTGAGCTTTGATTTGTTGATTTGATTAAGTCAATGTCTTATGTTGCCATTCTTTTACACCAAAGGAAGCATTTGAGTTCATTCGTTAGGAATATCCAATATTCATCATGCACATATGTCATGTTTGTATTCATTGATTTTTCTATCAAGTTTGATCACACCCCTTCATTAACGCTATCACCGACTTGGTTGTTTTGTGTTCATTCATGGTGTGATTTAGTCCTTGTGACACCCCGCACTTGCTTGGTTGATTTATTTCTCTCATTTGTCTATTTGGGGACATCATAAAAAGGGGGAGAATGAATTATCTTATTATGGGGGATTTTTAAAATTTTGAGTTTTCTCATAAATTGGTATATATGTTTATCTCATTTCAAACTCGATACGTCACTTGGTATTTTCTTTATCTCATGTGTGTAGGTACTACATGGATTATCATTGGATTTCACACCTTGATGAGAAAAGCGTTGAGATTCCTGAAGAGTTGAAGATCAAACGATGAAGTCTTATTCGTATGTACCTTTTCAGTTTTGGGTTCATGGAAGGGTAGACTTGTATAGGCATTTTGATTCTTGATAATTCAGAGTTTTTTATGTTTGTTCCGGCATAGACATAGGGGGAGATTTGTAAGAACATTTTGTCCATCATTATTGTGTATATCATAAGCCGTTACATCGTTGAAGTGATTCAAGCTCACATTGTCTTCAAACGGAACTGAATATCAAAGAAAGGAAGGAATCAGAGTTCTGGTCAGCCGGACCGGTCCGCCAGTTTCAAAAAGGAACCGGTCCGCACCGGACCGATCTTCCAATTTAAAAAAGGAACCGATCCGCCACGGATCGAACCGCCTCAATACGGACCGATCCGCTTTTTTCAATTCCAGAGGGCCACATACCGATTGCAAACTGAAGAGGGATCTTTCAAAAACGAACCGGTCCGCCCCCCATATCGGTCCGCATCAAAGGCAGACGGATTCGCCTTGGATATATTCGAGCAGATCTTGCTGAGATTTTTTAGGGCCAGGAATTCTTTTATAAACCCACTAGGAGGAGTTGGTTTAGCAACGCTTCTACACATGATTTTCAGAGTTCATAAACTCAAAGTCTGCACCTTTGTGAGTTACCAAAACTCATGTTTTGATTCACACAAATTTCCAAATCATTTTTGAATCATTTTGAAACCCTAGAACACAAACACTGTTTTGATCATACCCTTGTGGAGAAGACCGTTCTTCTTCTTCTTCTTCTTCTTCTTCTTCTTCTTCTTCTTCTTCTTCTTCTTCTTCTTCTTCTTCTTCTTCTTCATTGCTTCCCTCCTGGAAAGGTAAACTTCCAGCCGCCGACTACAGATCCGACACCTGTGGGTTATTCTGTGCCACTGTATTTTTCATTGTAATCCGAAATTGAATGTTACAATATTATAATGAAAATAAATGGTTTTGCCCCTTTGGGGCATTTTCCTCACATGTGTGTGTTTGAATATATCTTGCTTGATTTCATATTATTTCAATCTAACCTTGTTGCTTGTTTAGGGTTTATTTGGGTTGAACTGAGTTTGATTATTTAATTTCTTATATGAACACAAGCGCACACTCTTTCAAATTAGTATCAGAGCAGGTTACGCTAATCTATAGCGCATTCCTAATTTTTCGGCAAAATTTTTCTAAGATATCAATTTTCTAAAAAAATTGACTTTTGAAAAAGAGCGTGTTCAATGGAGAAATCATATAATAAAATGTGAGTTTTTGACGGGACAAACTATGCATACTGGAAAGCCCGCATGAAATCTGCTTTAAAGGCCATAGATGAACGTGTGTGGATTTTAGTTGAAAGAGGATGGACTCCTCCCTCCGTGACTGTTGAAAATGTGACCAATTTAAAACCTGTGACCACTTGGACAGAAGAATAATTTAAATGGTCATCTTTTAACTCTTAAGGTTTAAGTGCTATTTCTGGATCCATCACTCCTGATGAGTTTCGATGCATCATGACGTGCACCACGTCAAAAGAGGCATGGGATGTTTTGCAACTTACCCATGAAGATTAATGTTGTAAAAGAGTCTAAATTGCAAAATTTAACAACTCAATTTGAAACCCTCACCATTCATGAAACTGAATGTTTTGATGATTTTTATGTTAGGCTATCTGACATTGTTAATACTAGCTTTAATCTTGGTGAGCATATTCCTAATGCTAGAGTTGTTAAAAAGATTCTTCGTTCCCTTACTAAGCGTTTTATCCCTAAAGTCACTGTGCTAAATTCTATGGGTAATTTTTGAAACTCTCGGATGAGTTTCTAGACTTCGACCTCGAATACTTGGATAGGGGGATTAGGACGGCCAGTCGGTGGGTCGTCCTCAAGTTTGGCGATGTCGTCTCTTCAGTCTGCCCCTCTCTAGAGGCAGTTCAGTTGGACGACCCCTTGGTTGCCGAGGCCTTAGCTCACGTGGGGTCCCAAGTGCACGTCGAGGGTGTCGGCACATCCGAAGATCAGCCTGTCGTGGTTGTCGAGGAGACTTCTCTGATCGACGTTGGGGCCTTGCCCTCTGATGCTGCTCAATAGGGTGGCTGTTTGTAGCCAAGACCCTCTTTATGTACCTTGTGCATGTACCTTATTTTTATAGAACATACATCTTATTGTAATATTTCATCTATAAAATCATCTCTTCTGTTGTCTTCCATATTTGTATTGTGAATTCATCATGTGATTACCAAGTCCTCCCTCGTCTTTCTTGGGGGCAATGGTGGGGTCGTCCCCACCATTGACCTTCATTATAGCCGAGGGTTCCAATTACCAAATTAATGGTTTTTAATCAAGTCTTCCCTCGTCTTTCTTGAGAACGATGGTGGGGTCGTCCCCACCATTGACCCTCATTATAGCCGAGGGTTCCAATTACCAAATTAATGGTTTTTAATCAAGTCTTCCCTCATCTTTCTTGAGGGCAATGGTGGGGTCGTCCCCACCATTGACCCTCATTATAACCGAGGGTTCTAATTACCAAATTAATGGTTTTCAATCAAGTCTTCCCTCGTCTTTCTTGAAGGCAATGGTGGGGTCGTCCCCACCATTGACCCTCATTATAGCCGAGGGTTCCAATTACCAAATTAATGGTTTTTAATCAAGTCTTACCTCGTATTTCTTGAAGGCAATGGTGTGGTCGTCCCCACCATTGAACCTCATTATAGCCAAGGGTTACAATTACCAAATTAATGGTTTTAATCAAGTCTTCCCTCGTCTTTCTTGAAGGCAATGGTGGGGTCGTCCCCACCATTGACCCTCATTATAGCCGAGGGTTCCAATAACCAAATTAATGGTTTTTAATCTAGTCTTCCCTCGTCTTTCTTGAGGACGATGGTGGGGTCGTCCCCACCATTGGACCTCATTATAGCCGAGGGTTCCAATTACCAAATTAATGGTTTTTAATCAAGTCCTCCCTCATCTTTCTTGAGGACAATGGTGGGGTCGTCCCCACCATTGACCCTCATTATAGCCGAGTGTGGACTTGGCTAGCATTATCCCAATCATAGTTGCTTTAATTGAACATAAAATGAGGGACCCATGTGACATTCTCATCAACTTTCTAAGTGTTCTATTGGAGCAACACATTCATTACAACTGTCATCCGATAGGACTTTACAAAATTACTAATAGTATTTCTTCAAATGATCTGCATTCCAGGGGTTGGAAAAGGGTTCCCCTTATAGGTTTTCTAGCCTATTGGTCCCTGGGATAACTTCATCGATGACCCTATATGGGCCATGCAAATTAGGATGGAGCTTATTGGGCTTCTGCCAAGCCTTTTTGAGGACCAAGTCCCCCACTGCAATTGGTCTCTGTTTCACCCTTTGATTGTAAAACCTTGCAGTCCTCTGCTGGTAGGCGGCTTGCCTTATCTCGGCGTCTTCCCTCCTTTCCGCAATCAGGTCTAAGTCGAGTCTCCTCTCTTTCGTATTTCTTTGGGGGTCATACATTTGGACCCTATGGGTAGGAAACCCAATCTCGGCGGGGATGATGGCTTCTGAGCCATAAACTAGCATGAATGGGGTCTCTCCGGTAGGGGTCTTTGCCGTCGTCCTGTAGGCCCACAGTACAACATATAACTCTTCAACCCATCTTCCTTTAGCCTCCTCAAGTCTCTTCTTGATCCCGTTTAGGATTGTCCTGTTTGTAACTTCTGTTTGCCCATTATCCTGAGGTCGGCCTGGAGTAGAGAAGAATTATTTGATACTCACCCTTTCACAGTACTTTTGTAGAGACGTATTCTTGAATTGAGTCCCATTATCCGAGATGAGGGTATTCGGGAGACCATATCTGCATATAATGTTTCTCCATATAAACTGGAAGGTCTTCTGCTCTATGATCGTTACCATCGGCTCCGCCTACACCCATTTTGAAAAATAGTCAATGGCCACGATGAGGAATCGATAGTTATTGATGGCCCTAGGCAACGGTCCTACTAGGTTAATCCCCCACACTGCAAATGGCCACGGGGATGTAATGGAAGTAAGAGGCTGATGGGGCTGGTAAGGGATGGTGGCAAACCTTTGGCATTTGTCACACTTTTTTACATATGCCGTGGCATCTTTCCCCAAGGTCGTCCACCAGTACCCTTGGGTGATCACCCTCTTCGCTAAGCACCTGCCCCCAATGTTGCTTGAAAATGACCCCTCATGCACGTCTTGCAAAATGCGTGGGACTTCAGATGGGTGTACACACCTAAGTAAGGGGAGCAAAAAACCCCTTTTTGTACAAGGTGTCCCCAATGATAATGAATTTTGCAGCTCTGTATCTCAACTTCTTCCTTTCTTGCCTTGCTTCTGGTATCTCCCCCTCCTTAATGTATCTGATCAGAGGGTCCATCCATGAGGCTTCCTTAGTAATATTCAGGAAAGTTCCAAGTGTTCCCTCAGCATCTTCAATAGTTGGTCGAAGCAAAATTTCCACTGGGACTATCCTCCTGATGTCTGTCCTAGTTGCCGAGGCCAACCTGGCAAGTGCATTGGCCCGGCCATTGTCATGCCTAGGTATCCTCTTCAATTTCACTTCTCTGAAGCTCTTCAGTGATGACATTACTTTCTCAAGGTACTTGGCCATCTGCTCGTCCTTGGCATCGTAGGCTCTTAGTATCTGATTTACTACCAGCCTTAAATCACTATGGACCAAAATCTGGCCGACACTAAGAGACTTGGCCAAGAAGAGTCCTGCTATCAAGGCCTCATATTCGGATTCGTTATTGGAGGCTTTGAAGTTGAACCTCAGGGTGTACTCAATGTCTGTGCCATCGGGTGCTGATAGTATCAGTCCAGCTCCACTTCCGCTGTCACAAGAGGACTCGTCAACAAAGAGGCTCCACAGAGTCTTTTCCTCTGAGAAATTTCCCTCGGTGAGCCTGTCTTGTTGTGTATCTATCTTCCCTAGGCTCTCACCCTCCGCTTTATCATCTTCCCAAGTAAACTCGTCCACGAAATCCGCCAGTGCTTGCCCCTTAATGGTCGTCCTAGGCTGATACACGATGTCAAACTCCCCAAGCTCTATAGCCCAGGCCATTAACCTGCCTGATTTTTCTGGCTTGTGTAGGACCTGCCTAAGAGGAGAGTCAGTGAGGATGACCATTCTATGGGACTGGAAGTATGGCTTCATCTTTCTTGAGGCATGGATCAAGGCGTAGGCTAACTTCTCCATCCTCGGGTATCTTTGCTCTGCCCCTTGAAGTGCCTTACTGTTGAAATACACTTGCCTCTGTACCCCATCTTCGTCTCTGATGATTGTTGCGCTAATGGCCGACTCAGAGACAGCTAGATACATTTAAAGTCGTTCACCCTGCACTGATCATGACAACAGTAAGGGAGACCCTAAGAATGACTTTAGCTCCCTGAAAGCCTCATCACACTCCTCGCTCCATTCAAAAGCCTTTCTAAGGATCTTGAAGAATGGAAAACACTTGTTTGTGGATCTGGATATGAACCTATTCAAAGCATCCACTCGCCCCCTGAGCCTCTGAACGTCTTTAATGGTCCTGGGAGTCTTCATTTCCAGGGGGGCCTTTATTTTCTCTGGGTTGGCCTCGATGCCTCTTTGGTTGACAATGAACCCAAATAATTTCCCTGCTCCGACCCCGAAGACACACTTGGCCGGGTTGAGCTTCATCTGGTATTTGTCCATCGTATTAAAGGTCCTCTCCAGGTTAGCCACATGATCCTCTGCCTTCAGGCTCTTAGTCAGCATGTCATCTACATAGACCTCCATAGATTTCCCAACTTAGTCTTCAAATATTTTATTTACATGGCGCTGATACGTGCCCCTGCATTCTTCAGACCAAAGGGCATGACCCTATAACAGTATGTCCCATTGTCGGTAATGAAGGATATATTTTCTGAGTCTTCAGGGTCCATGAAGATCTGGTTGTACCCTGAATAGGCATCCATGAAGCTCATGAGCTCATGGCATGCGGTAGCGTCTACCATCTGGTCAATGCGGGGGAGAGGGAAACTGTCTTTGGGATAGTTCTTGTTGAGGTCGGTGAAGTCCACACACATTCTCCACTTCCCATTGGACTTTGGGACAATGACTGCATTGGACAGCCATTCAGGGTAGATGACCTCTCTAATAAACTTCGTATCTTCTAATTTTTTGACCTCATCCCTTATGACCTCATACTTCTCTCTAGAGTAAATTATCGTCTTCTGCTTCACTGGCTTCGCACCCTCTACCACGTTGAGCTTGTGGCATATGATTTCAGGGTCGATTCCCAACATATCTGCATGACTCCATGCAAAGACGCTCTGTCTTCTCCTCAACAGTTTAATGAGGTCTTCCTTGATATTTGGCTTCAGAGACTTGCCGACTTGGATGGTTTTTTCCGGGTCATCCTCATTGAGGATGATGGATTCTACCTCTTCCGCAAGCTCTCCTTTCTTCAGCTTTGTCTCGTCTCTGGGGTCGAGGGTATCAATATTGTAAGTGGTTGTAGCCTTCTTGTGTGCCTCTCTTTCTTCTGCGGAGTTGTAATAACATTCTCGCGCTGTCGTCTGGTCTCGCGCTGTCGTCTGGTCTCCTTGAACATCCCCCATCTGATGGACCGTAGACGACACAGCTTCGAACCCCTTGAGGGCTACCCGCCCCAGTATAATATCGTAGGCTAAAAATACATGTTCATCCATCACAAATAAGCTGACCTTCTTGGTAAGCCATCTCGGCCACTCATCCCCCACCCTGACATCGACCTCATACAATCCGAGGGGATGAACCTTTTCTCCACTGAACCCAATCAACGGGTGAGGGTATGGGACAAGTCTATCACGGCTGAGACCTAAAGCCTTGAAGCATGGCCAAAACATCACGTCTGCAGATGAGCCCCCATCTACCAGGATCCTTAGCACCTCGCATCCGTGCACCCTGGTAGTGATGACGACAGGGTCATCATGCGGGGATAAGAGGCCTTTGAAGTCCATTCTTGAGAATCCCACTATCAGAGTATCCATGTCAGACTTTTTTCTTTTTTCTGACTTTACCTCCAGGGAGTGTACTGTCTTCGTCATTGCCTTGGCCTCAGCCACATGGGCCTTCCTGTCGGCGACCTCTGACCCCCCTCCTACTAGACCCCCAAAGATCATTCCCACTCCGAGCAAGATCATATTAAGCCTCTTGACAGGGCCGTGGTCGTCTCTCGACGGGAGGTCAGGATCGTCCTCATCGTCAGAAGGGTCGTCCCCTCTTTTTTGAGGACCTTCTCTACATGCATCGCCTCATTTTTTTCTGGGGTCGTCCCCTCGGCCCCTCTTGAAGGCACCTTTGTCAACGTATTTCCCGAGCTTCCCTGCTTTTAGCATCTTCTCAATCTCATCTTTCAGAGCAAAGCATTTATCTATCACGTGGCCATGGTCTTGGTGAAATTCACACCACAGGTTTTTATTCCACTTGTTGGGGGCTGCCCTCAACTTCTCAGGCCACTTCAGGGATCGATTGCTCTTTATCTCATTGAGAATGTGTTCGCAACTGACCGTTAGAGGGGTGTAATCAACAAACTTGTTGTCCGTAGACCTCTTCTTCCCCTCTTTGTTATTCTTAGGGTACTTACCCCCACTAGCGCCTCCTTTTTCGTCTTCGTATTTTGCGACCATCACCTCTTCGGAGTTCATCACCTTTCCTGCTATTGACAACAATTCAGCCATCGTCCTCGGAGGGTCTTTAGCAATCTTCCATAACAACTTCCCCTTTTGGAGTCCTCCAATCAGGGCTGCCATAGCTATACTCTCCTCATAGTCTTCCACCTCCAACTTTTCTTTGTTGAATCTGGCTATGTAGTCCCTCAGGCTCTCATTCTTCCCCTGCTTGACATAGAGCATGTGGGTGGTCTTCTTCTGTGGCCTCACCCCAAAGCAGAAGCTGTGGATAAACCGATCTGGCAACTGCTTAAAGATTTCAATGGAATTTTTTAGAAGAGACATGTACCAGACATGTGCAGCCCCCGTCAGAGTGCCAGAAAAGGCACGACACCTCATCTCATCTGAGGTAGAGTATATGTCTGCCGCTGATTGATACATCTCAATATGATGGACATGATTAGTACTCCCGTCATACCGTGGGGTGACCACATGTGGCTTAAACTTTGACGGCGTAGGAAAGTTGACTATCTTCGCCACAAAGGGAGAGCGTATGGAGTATCCTATGTGAAGAGGGTCCCGGCTTCTCAGAATATCACCAATCTTATCCTCCAGTCGCTTAATTGATTCATTCTAGGGCCTCGTAGGGTCGGCCTGGCCGATGTTATCCCCCGCCGCCTCTTTTAGGTGGACGGAGGGTTCTGTGACGGCAGGCCTGTGTCGGCTATTTACTTCCCCCTGACCATCATCTCGTCCTAGGGGTCGGCCCCCGTTGGGTCGGCCATCTGCTGCCTCCCTTCTGGACCTCGCAACTCTCCTTGATCTGGACAATTTTTCCCGCAGGTCATTTACTGGGCCCAGCATCTCAAAGGCCGACCCCCTGCTCAAGCGATCAAAAGCAGAGCCTCTTAGGCGATCGTCAGGATTTGGTCTCCGGCACTTTCCTCTACTCTCCTGAAGAGGTCGTACAATATTGTTGGATACCTCATATGGCTCCCAACATTCTATGGGGGCCTCCTCTCCCTCCAGATCGTCAAACCTGTCCTCAGGGTAAGGGTTTCCTTGCCTCCCCAGGCGTAGACGCCGGGGGTCAGCAACATCCCTACGCCGTTGAGGCGGTGGCAGGTCTTTGCGTGGTGCTTGGGGTGGTCCCCTGGACCCTCTGCCAGAGTAATCATCTCAGGTGAGACCCCTGGAGGTCTTAGTATGTTCTGGCTTAAAGCTGTGAACAGATCCTGCATGATTCGCTGGTTTGCTGCAAGATTCTTCAAGGCTGCCGCCACATTAGCCATCTCAGACTGAGGTGGTGGCTGACTGGAATTGGGTCCAACTCCACTCTCCGGTGGAGGGAGTGGTGGTGGTGGCATCTATGGTGCCATGTGTTTGAGCTATGAAAATCTGAATTGAAAAAAGGACTGGTGAGCTTGAGAACCTTAATGGGTCTCTTTCAATGGTGAAACATCTCCTCTCAGGGGGAGAGCTGATTCACCACTAGAGTGCCCAGTGAGGTCAAGCTGTATAAAGGAATCCCACAGACGGCGCCAAACTGATGATGCTGAAATCTAGCACCACCAGATAAGTGTTGATGATCTCAAATAGTAGTAACCATGGCAGCCATAGAGATGTATATGTATAAGTGTGTAAGTATGTAGAAGGAGATGAGTATAAGAGGAACAAGATAATGATGTATAGTGGTTCAGCCAATTAGGCCTACATCCACTATGAGTGTATGATCCACTAAGTATGGGCACTAATGGCCTTGGATACAATGCACATAAGCTCCCTTTCTCTCTCTATTGTGTGTACAAGCAGAGTTTTAGCTAGGGTTACAATTATCGATCGAATCCCTTGTAGGGTTATAGGTGACAAGTATATATAGGTCTTGGGGGGTGTAGTGTACCCCCCAAGTATGCATGGTGCATATGAATGATGATCTAGCCAATATCCTGTTGACACCTGTAGATGCCAAATGATGACATAATATTCCCTCACGTGAGGGGGTGATTATGTTGTAACGGTCTTCCACGTGCCATATGAGCCTCACGCGCACTGTTCTACTCGTCTCCCAAACCACGAGCTGTGATGATGTCACCCTCGGCCTGTGATATGAGGTCGATGGCAAAGTTCCTTCCGATTGCGGGTCTGGCCCAATTTGGGCCTCGTACTGTCGTACCCTCGGAGGGTCATCCGGGCCTGATGAGGGGTCGGCCCCTTGAAGGGTCGGCTGGACCATGATGAGGGGGTCGGCTCCTTAAAGGGTCGTCCGGGCCTGATGAGGGGTCGACTGGACCATGATGAGGGGTCAGCCCCTTGAAGGGTCGTCTGGGCCTCGTCCAGTTACAGGGCGCCCTCGGCCTGGCCGAGGGTACATATGGGTATATCACTAAAATTGGAGGAACTTGTAGGAGACTTGCAAACATATGAAATTGATATGTTCCCTAAAACAGTCAAGCCTAAAGAAAAGGGAATCACACTTAATGCCCAAGAGAGAAAGAGTGAGGGGTCGGCAAGAAAGAGGGGAGAGTCAAGTAGAAAAAGAGAGACATATTCGTCTGATTCTGAGTGTGATTTTAACTTAGATGATTTGGCTCTTTTTGCTAAAAATTTCAAGAGAATTCTTAAATTTAAGAAAAATGGTAATTTTAAAGATAAAAAGAAGTTTGAGAAAAATAAGTTTGAAAAGAAAAATGAATTTTTTTTAAAGATCCTCCTAAGAAAGAAAGTGAGAGGTGTTTTGAGTGCGACGGTAGGGGTCATAGAGCCTTTGAGTGTGCCACACGTCTGAACAGAGAGAAAGGGAAAGCTGTCCTTAATGCTACCCTTAGCGACGACACTG
Source organism: Sambucus nigra (assembly GCA_949130495.1). Lineage (NCBI taxonomy): Eukaryota > Viridiplantae > Streptophyta > Magnoliopsida > Dipsacales > Adoxaceae > Sambucus > Sambucus nigra. The sequence goes on along the minus strand of OX422215.1, from coordinate 481,389,717 downwards.
AGGTCGAGTCGGTGGACTCGGGAGATGAGTCACCGCATGAGTGTAACTTCACCGCATTCATGGCTTGTCATGTGAGCACTTCTAGTTATCCTCATGACGATAAGGATGATGCATCACAAGGACACCTCGACAATGAGATCGATGTGAGTGAGGGGGATGACGACACAAGTGAGAGCGAGAGTGATATTCAACGCGCCTACGCTGAGTTATATTATGAGTTATTCAAAACTAAAAAACGTAACAAAGCGTTAGTTCTTAAGATCACTAGTTTAGAGGAAGATTTAAGAAAATCAGGAGAGACAGAGTCATCCACCTGCACCACCCTGAGAGAGAGAGAGTCTGCCTGTGTTGTGAAAGAGAGTTTGTTTAGAGAGAGTGAGAGTTTGGGTGGTAAGAGGTATATCCTCGTGATGGTAGACGATTTCTCCAGATATTCTATTATAGGTTTTCTGAGGGAGAAATCCGATGCTGTAGAGTTTTTAACGACCAAGTGCCGTGTCCTACAAAATCAACACGGAGTCACGATTAATAGGATCCGTAGTGACAACGGCACAGAGTTTAAGGAAGCAAAAGTAGATATTTACTGTGATAGCCTTGGGATCAAACATGAGTTTTCTGCTGTGAAGACTCATCAGCAAAATGGGATTGTTGAGAGAAAGAATAGAACGATCCAGGAAATGGCTGGATCTATGCTTCTAGGTCGTAAGGTTTCTAAGAGATTTTGGGCAGAGGAAGTGTCTACTGCATGCCACACGATGAATAGGGTTTACCTGCATCCACACACACTTAAGACGCCTTATGAATTGTGGACTGGCAAGAAACCCAACCTTGCATATTTTCGTGTTTTTGGGAGTAAATGCTACATCCTACGGGATAGAGAGAAATTAGGAAAGTTTGACTCCCGAAGCGACGAGGAAATATTGTTAGGCTATTCATCAAATAGTAGAGCGTACCGAGTTTTTAACCTGAAGAGCTCTAAGGTTATGGAATCAATAAACATCACCGTGCAAGATGACGAACCTCCGACGGTTATTGATCCTAACCTTCAGTGTGAGGATGAGGACTTTTCTGGCAGTGATTTACTTGTCCCTCACCCACACTTTGTGGACCCTATTCTTGTGTTAGGGGACACACCTTCTTGGGTTCGTAAGAGTCATGACCCTGCCTCCATTTTAGGTGATCCTACTCTTGGGGTCAAGACTCATGCTCAGCTAGAGAACGTCGTTAGCCACTTTTGCTACACGTCCAAAGTCGAGCCCAAGAATCACAAAGAAGCACTCAAGGATGAACACTGGATATCTGCTATGCAGAATGAGCTGCTTCAGTTTAAAAAGAATAATGTCTGGAAACTAGTCCCCCGACCTAGTAAGACTAATGTGATAGGTACCCGGTGTATTTTTAAGAATAAAATGGATGAAAATGGTACCATAATCAGAAACAAGGCTAGGTTGGTCTCTCAAGGCTACACACAGATAAATGGTGTAGACTTTGGGGAGACATTTGTTCCTATTCCGAGGCTTGAGTCCGTCCGCTTACTACTCGCCATCGCATGTCATCTAAACTTTAAGTTGTATCAGATGGATGTCACGAGTGCCTTCCTGAATGGCATTCTACAGGAGGAGGTTTATGTGGAACAACCAAAAGGGTTTGAAGACCCTAAGCACCCTGAGCCTGTTTATTATCTGAGGAAAGCCTTGTATGGTTTGAAGCAAGCACCCCATGCTTGGTATGAAAGGATTACTTCCTATCTCTTAGCCTGTGGCTTCAAAAGAGGGGGAGTTGATATGACGTTGTTCGTCAGAAGAGATGACAGTGCTATTTTGGTTGCCCAGGTCTATGTGGACGACATAGTCTTTGGATCCACATGCTCCTAGCATGCTCACCACTTTGAGGAGGATATGAAAAGTGAGTTTGAGATGAGCATGGAAGGTGAGCTTACCTTCTTCCTTGGTCTTCAGGTCCGTCACGTGAGTGGGACTCTCTCATATGGTATTTGGTATTCCTTTGATACCAATGACCGTTTGTCAACCTATTTGGATGCCGATTAGGATGGGGATGTAGATGGTTGTAGGAGCACTTCTGGTGGGTGTTTCTATTTTGGTTCTGCTCTTATCTCCTGGTTGAGCAAGAAGCAAAACTCCATCTCTTTGTCCACTATGGAGGCTGAGTACATCACCGTCGGAGTTATTGCACGCAACTCTTATGGATGAAGCAGATGCTGGAGGATTATGGGATTTCACAGGACACCATGATCATTTCCTGTGATAACACGAGCGCAATACACATATCTCGCAATTCAGTCCAGTATTCGCGCACAAAGCACATCAGGATACACGAGCAATTTATACATGAGTTAGTTGAGGAGAAAGTCGTATCCCTGAGTTTCGTTCCCACCGACCGTCAGTTAGCCGATATCTTCACGAAACCTTTAGATGCCCTTAGATTTGAGAGTCTAAGGAAGTCTTTGGGAATTGGAACAGTTGACTGAGGGGTTGGTCCATGTCTAGCATAGGATGCATTGTCCTTATCATATCATCTGATTCCTATTGCTAGATTGTATCATTAGTTTGTTTTACTTTTGTTCATTTATTATTTCATTAAAAGCAAAAATTCCAAAAAGATTTTCCTTTTTCGAAATTTTTTGAAAAGCCCAAAAATATTTTATTTTGATAAATTTTTTGAAAAATCCAAAAAGATTTTTATTTTGCACCTTTTATGGATGAGCATTTAAGATAGCCGAGTCACAATTTCATTCCATTTTATCCATGTGACTACTTGATAGAGATTTGAGACACTACATCATTTCATCCATGTGCTTTACATTGTTTGGAGTCTTTGAGATGTGATTAGTGATATCTTCCTACATGTTTGACTCCTATATCCTTTATTGCACACATGCATGACTATATTTGATTATTGCACTTGTCTATCTCATATTGGCTTGAGTGTTTCCATCTCAATTCTATCTATACAACGTTCAATATGCGGTAAAACTTGAAAAGATTGGATTTCATGTGAAAATCATTTTGGTGAGACTGTGTGTTTAAATTGATAACGGGGAGGAGCTGCGAAAGGTAATCATCTATTCTTTGCGCAAAAACCACCGTGAAAAAGGACCTAAAAAATTGAGGAATTTTATTATTCGAGGTCCAAAGAGGTTTAAAGAGCCCGAAAAAAAAAATTGAAGGCAATAAAAAGCAATACATGCCAAACATGGGCCATTTAGGTTTCACCATCAATTCTCCAAAGTTTGAGAATTTAGCATACCTCTATTCAAAATATATATCTGAGGGAGTTTGGTTGGAGAATGTTTAAACGGGTTTTCTCTTCCTTGAAAGACCTAAAAAGCATAAAATCGTTTTGGACGTTATTGGTGTGGAAATCACTTTGAGCTTTGATTTGTTGATTTGATTAAGTCAATGTCTTATTTTGCCATTCTTTTACACCAAAGGAAGCATTTGAGTTCATTCGTTAGGAATATCCAAATTCATCGTGCACATATGTCATGTTTGTATGCATTGATTTTCCTATCGAGTTTGATCACACCCCTTCATAAACGCTATCACCGACTTGGTTGTTTTGTGTTCATTCATGGTGTGATTTAGTCCTTGTGACACCCCGCACTTGCTTGGTTGATTTATTTCTCTCATTTGTCTATTTGGAGACATCATAAAAAGGGGGAGAATGAATTATCCTATTACGGGGGAGTTTTGAAATTTTGAGTTTTCTCATAAACTGGTATATATGTTTATCTCATTTCAAACTCGATACGTCACTTGGTATTTGCTTTATCTCATGTGTGTAGGTACTACATGGATTATCATTGGATTTCACACCCTGATGAGAAAAGCGTTGAGATTCCTGAAGAGTTGAAGATCAAACGATGAAGTCTTATTCATATGTACCTTTTCAGTTTTGGGTTCATGGAAGGGTAGACTTGTATAGGCATTTTGATTCTTGATAATTCGGATTTTTTTATGTTTGCGCCAGCATAGACATAGGGGAAGATTTGTAAGGACATATTGTCGATCATTATTGTGTATGTCATAAGACGTTACATCGTTGAAGTAATTCAAGCTCACATCGTCTTCAAACGGATCCGAATATCAAAGAAAGAAAGGAATCAGAGTTCTTGTCAGCCGGACCTGTCCGCCAGTTTTAAAAAAGAACCGGTCCGCACCGGACCGATCCGCCAGTTTGGAAAAGGGACCGATCCGCCACGGACCAGACCGCCTCAATACAGACAGATCCGCTTTGTTCAATTCCATAGGACCATGGATCGATTGAGAACCGAAGAGGGATCTTTTAAAAATGAACCGGTCCGCCCCCCCAGATCGGTCCACCTGGGATATATTCGAGTAGATCGTGCTGAGATTTTTTAGGGTCAAGACTTCTTTTATAAACCCACTATGGGGAGTTGATTTAGCAAGACTTCTACACACGATTTTCAGAGTTCATAAACTCAAAGTCTTCACCTTTGTGAGTTACCAAAACTCATGTTTTGATTCACATAAATTTCCAAATCATTTGTGAATCGTTTTGAAACCCTAGAACATAAACACTGTTTTGATTATACCCTTGTGGAGAAGACCGTTCTTCTTCTTCATTGCTTCCCTCCTGGAAAGGGAAACTTACAGCCACCGACTACAGATCCGACACCTGCGGGTAATTCTGTGTCACTGTATTTTTCATTATAATCCGAAATTGTATGTTACAATATTATAATGAAAATAAATGGTTTTGCCCCTTTGGGGGATTTTTCCTCACATGTGTGTGTTTGAATATCTCTTGCATGATTTCATATTATTTCAATCACACCTTATTGCTTGTTTAGGGTTTATTTGGGTTGAACTGAGTTTGATTATTTAATTTCTTATTTGAAAGCAAGCGCACACTCTTTCATATGTATATTTATGTGAAGCATACTCCCTCTATGTTATCATGGGAAGTTTCACGATGTAGGTGAGGCCCCTTGCTTGAGGAGCAGGGTGCGTATAATCCCCAGCTCATAGCGTCCATTTTTATTGTGTGATTTTTATTAGGGGTGAGACGTGGTGGGTATGTTTTATCTCATTTCTGGGGAGGAACTATGACTGCTTCCCATACATTGTGATTTGGTTTTTACCAAGGCAGTGTGAGATTCTGATCGTTGGTACCCAGGATGTTATGTGAGCGATTCCCTGGTAGATGATAGCATTGAGAAATTGCATCCACAATTTATATCTCGCTGGGATGGTTATTATACTTGTGTGTATAGTTTATTACCTGTATATGATTAATAGATATCATATATCTTTATCTAGTGTATAGAGATATAAGCATAAAGATTGAATCTCATTCCGGGAGATTTTTTTCGGACTTAAATTATGATTGATATATTAAAGTGAGTATGATAGTATATATTTATATGAGTATATATATTACGTTGGGTACCAAGGGCATAATGAACCTCAACGACCAACATTGTCAAGGAGTAGTGTATCATTTTTTTTGTATGGATTTCGCTTGCGAGACTTCCCACGCTTGAAACGCAGTGCAATGTTTGGAGTTAGAGAGGTTTAGTCCTTAGTACTCATATTTATATATTAGTGCATCTCGACAATCGACAGTGTCAAGGAGTAGTGTATCGTGGGGGTTCCTTGTTTGGATTTCGCTTTGCGAGACGTCCCACGCACGAAACACCATGTACTGTGGAGAGTTGGGAATAGTTTAATTATATATATTATTTAATTAAATTGGGGTTATACGCGTCGTGCATTGAGGGCATATTGAATCTCGATAATCAATACTGTCAAGGAGTAGTATATCGGGGGGGGGGGGGGTTCCTTATTTGGATTTCTCTTGCGAGACGTCCCACGCACGAAACACAGTGCAGTATTGAGAATTGGGAGAAGTTTAGTCCTTAGCATTTAGATGCTAATAACTCATATATGTCAATAACTAGAATCCGAGAAATTCTAGTAAGAGAATATGTTTATGTATATTTATTGGTTAAGTAAGTGACACACATTTAGAGATAATGGTAGAATTGGAAGTTGATGGTCATGTTGTAGGTGGAGGTTTACATGGTATAATTTGGGTGTAGGGTAGTTATATTGCCCTAGATAGTGTTGGGCAGTTATTTGAGGATCAATTGCATACGATTAGGTGCGCGCTTTAGTTGAGAGATGAGTTGGATTTTCTGGAGAGTGCGACTCCACTTTAATCGTGTTATAATGCATTTATAATTATTATGCATTTTAATGCACTTGCTAAAATGTTTTCACACCTCAGGATCTGACCCGTTTATATTTTTCTCTTTCTATGTATATATTATATTAGTTTATGTGTTCCTCCTCAAGGACACCATTGATGTTATCCATCCAGTGTATTCGTGGAGTTGTGGCAGTAGAGGATTGTTGTGGGATTTTGATATAGTCGTTTTCTATCTTTTGTGTATCTAGATTAGGATTCAGTTTGTATATCGGGTTTACACCCAAGAGTTGTAGGTGTAGCATTTTGTTTATATTTATTTTAACAGGACTGTTGTATTGTCTGTGACCCGACAACATATTTGGGTATTTTGTTTTTGTAGATTTTGTTGTAGTCTAGTATTATTCTCTTTTATTTAGCATGCGTGTGCCCTTTATCGTATTCTATAGTTGTTATGTAGTTGGTTAATCGTTGCATAGTATGGTTAAAAAATTTTTTGGCACCCTCTTTCTGTAGTAATGGGTAGCTAGTCATGTTTAGTTTAGTATCGTTAGTAGGTGCTGAGAATGATCCACTTGAGATTCCTAATTATTTTAGTATTGGGCTGGCCACCCGTTATTATTTTAAGCGGGGTGTCATAGGTGATAGCATCAAGTTCTAGTGTCTTTAGGATCTTTGTGGGTTTTCTGCGATCTTTCGTAAGCATTCTTGATGTAGAGCCCTACTATTAGGACTGTTGTGTTCACACGTCTATATTTTCTTCTGTGATGAGAAAACATTTGAAAGGCGTTCTGATACACTTGTTCTTCTTTCAGATGCCACCGAAGAGAGGTCGTACAGGCAGGGAAAATAGAGGGGCTGAGAGTGTTGAACCCCAAATGCCTTAAAGGACTATGACCACAGCCGAAGTTACCAATATTGTGGCACAAACAGTAACTGTTGCCATTTCTGTGATGGCACATCAACCTGCAGTTCAAGCATCCCATGCTCACCTAGGTCCGTCTTCGTGGGAAAGAGTACGGGAAGATTTTAGGAAGGGGCATCTTCCAAAGTTTTCAGGGGGAGCTGATGCGATGGCTGCTAGTCGTTGGAAGAAAAGTATGCAAAGGCACCTTCGAATGGTTGAATGTAGTGAGGTGCAGAAGCAATTTCTTGCCACCTTTTATTTAACTGGAGTAGCTCTCTTTTGGTGGGAGTCAATCACCACATCGGAGCAGAGAGATGAATTTCCCATATCAAATTTTTGGGAACTCTTTGACCGAAGGTATTTTCCTTCAGCAATTCAGAAGGAAATGAGTAGGAAATTAATGGATGTGTTTCAAGGTGATCGAGTGATGGCCGAGTATGAGGAAGAATTTAATCGATTGGTGAACTTAGTACCCAATGAGGTAAATACAAAGGAGAAACAAAAGTCAAAGTTCATGGGAGGTTTAGATTGGCGAATTCGGCAGCATTTGTTAGGGAACCAGCGTTAGTGACTTTCGCCGAGGTAATGAATGAGACACTATTACAGTGTTATGAATATCATCTTCGTTTGCAAGGGGTTAAGAATTTTAGAGACTCTGGTTCATTAAGTAGGTCTGGTGAAGAGAATGTCAGAGGGTATAAGTAGGATTTTTGAGGGTCACAACAACGTTTTGTTCCTCAAGATGGGCCGAGAGGATTTGCGGGTAGATGTTTCTTTTGTAAAGATTTAGGCCATAGGAAGAGAGATTGTCCTGAAAGAGTTAGAGGGTCACGTTTTGATGAAGTTTTGGATGTGAAACCCTTACAGCAAGTTCGAGGCAATTTTAGGCCGGGGACTTCAAGTGGGAACACATTAAGGAAGAGATACAGTCGAACTAGAGAGGTATGATGTAAATTATTTTCCTTTGTGGTTAGGATTATGCTTTGATGGGTATTGGGAGTATCATATGTAAGATTGAAATGAGTAGTTAGTGCTATAATACTATTATGAATGAAATGACTCGGAAGGGTAGATCGAGCAAGTGAGGCTCCTAGAAGATATCTTTTTGGGAAAATAGATAGTTTTGTGTTATGATAGTAGAGAGCTCTCATTTTATTTTGAACGTGGGAATTGTATAAATGTGTCGAGTAGTAATGGTAAAGCTATTGTTTTATAGTTGTGCTAGAATTATATGTTTGTTATATTCCATCTATGGAAGAGCCTAGTGTATGGCAATACATTATTATGATGTAAGAGATTATTGTTACTGAAAAGATTCATAGTTTAGTGGATTATTATTGAGCGAGGGATTTAGCTCGTAGTTATTCTAATTTTGAGAACTATATGTTAGTAAGAGTATGGTAATTGTTATCATCTTGTGTCTTAGGCATAAGGTATTTTAATTTGAATGTCGAAAGACATAAACTGTTTTCAAAATAAATTTTTTATAGGCCTTCGGGCAATATCAAAAATGATTTACACAAAAATATTTTTAAACTTTAGTCCCGTTCTAACTAATCTCAATCCCCAACATAGCTACATAATAGTGTATTGGGAGGGTTCCTTGTTTGGATTTCTCTTGTGAGACCTCCCCCATATGAAAGTAGAGAATGTTAGTAATTGAGAGGAGTTAAATCTTTGGGCATTTCAAATTTTTTATAAAATTAGTATGTGCTTATAGATGAATTTATTTCGAGTTGTTATACAATTTGAGGCTAAGTGAAGCCGAGTTATGTTTATATGAGTAGAGCTTAGGTATAGGATGTATGGGCGCCCTAGTTGGTAGATTTAGTTTTATAAATTAAAATGATTCGCGGTGAGAAGTGGGAGGAATAGATATAGTGATAGTGAGGATAGATGTCGTAGGAACTAGGTGAGATTTGGAGTACTGGCTTAGCTTAATTTCGAGGGCGAAATTCTTATAAGTGGGGAAGTCTATAATACCCCGAGATTTTTAGACTGATAAAATAATTATTTCTGGGAGAAATAAATATTATTTTAATTGGAGAATTTTAAAATTGGCATTTGAGGTTAAAATTTGAGATGTTAGAAAGTAAGTCGAATGACGATTCTGAGTGTGCGGTTGGTTCCGGAAGGGTCGAGATAGTAAAAAAGACTGTACTTGGATCTTATTTGGGTTCCAAAATATTTTAAGTTAGTTTGGCTCGAATTAGAGTAACTGAGTCATTTAAAGTGTGTATTATCATTTAAGGTTGTGTATTTTGGGACTTAAGGCTTAAAAGCCTACGGGAGATAGAAATCTCATTTAAGATTAAGAGAAAGCCCTAGAAAGAAAGATAGAAAGAGAGAGAAGAAGAAAGGAAGAAGAGAAAGAGAAGAAAAGCTTGGGAATTCCAGCCAATCCGTGATTTCGAGGGATATTCAGACTCTACGACTTTGAGGCAAGTGATTAAACTTGCTAAATAATTATTGTGTATCATTTATTTCATGATTTGTGGATAAAATTGTGAATTTTGGGATAAATTGTTAAAACCTAAATTTTGGGTTAAATTTTACATTTGATGAGTGTATAATGGAATTTGAGGTTGTAAATTAGTTTGGTTTATATATTTGATGCGTATTAATGTTAGTAATATGATTGGGTTGAAGAATTGTGGTTGGATGAAGATATTTTGAGGTGTATAAAATGTTGGAGTTCTTTAAAAGTGGAAGATGGCCGAGATAACTGGTAAGGCCGGTCGATCGTGCCTTAAATAAAAAGCATACCGTCTTCGATTGTAGGCATAATTGAAATCGCGATCGACCGTGGTTAGGGGACCGATCGACCGGGCCTCTGTTTTGGGTTCAAGTGTGGGAGTTCAAGTTTATCCCCTTTCCTTTGGGTTTATATTAATGGACCTTCTCAATTGTAGTATATTAGAGGGTTATGTGATTATATAAGGGGATTAAGGATCTTAGAAAAGTAAGTAGATGTTTGGGGTCTATTTAATAATGAGATTAAATGCGTATTGCCTTTCTCATTAAGAAATGTGAGAGCCGAATTAATAGATGAGTGAATTTAAAGGTTGGGGCTTATTTATTTTATAGAGAGCGCGAATTTAAGTTATCATATCTCTTAGTGTCAAGGTTAATAACTGAGGAATAATGATTGTTGATCGATGTGCGTACGGATATAGAGAGTATCCTTAATGTTTTTTGAATTTTGGAAGATTAATCATAATAATAGAAGTGATAGGTGTGCTTCAAGTGAGAGATCGTATCGTGTATATAAAGTGGGAAAGTGTGCGAGTTAGCAACGGTTAGTATATCAAGAGTAACATATACTTATAATGAAATTATTTCACTCAAACATACGAGCATAAAATGAGTATGTATACTTATATGGTGTGACATAAATACCTTATGTGATGGTATTCATTTATATGACGTGATAATATATGTATTTCTAATGTGAATGATATATGTATATTTATGTGAAGCATACTCCCTCTATGCTATCATGGGAAGCTGCGCGATGTGGGTGAGGCCCCTGGCTTAAGGAGCAGGGTGCGTATAATCCCTAGGTCATAGTGTCCATTTGTATTGTGTGATTTTTATTAGGGGTGAGACGTGGTGGGTATGTTTTGTCTCATTTACGGGGAGGAACTATGATCGCTTCTCATACGTTGTGATTTGGTTTTTACTAAGGCGGTGTGAGATTTCGACCGTTGGTACCCATGATGTTATTTGAACGATTCCGTGGTAGATAATAGCATTGAGAAACTGTATCCTCAAGTTATAGCTCGCTGGGATGGTTATGATACTTGTGCGTATAGTTTGTTACCTGTATATGATTAAGAGATATCATATATCTTTATCTAGTGTATAGAGATATAAGCATAAAGATTGAATCTCATTTCGAGAGATTTTTTCTGGACTTAAATTGTTATTGATATATTAAAGTGAGTATGATAATATATATTTATATGAGTATATATATTACGTTGGGTACCGAGGGTATAATGGACCTCAACGACCAACATTGTCAAGGAGTAGTGTATCAGGGGGTCTCTTGTTTGGATTTTGCTTGCGAGACGTCCCACGCACGAAATGCAGTGCAATGTTGGGAGTGAGCGAAGTTTAGTCCTTAGTAATCATATTTATATATTAGTACATCTCGACAGTCGACAGTGTCAACGAGTAGTGTATCAGGGGGTTCCTTGTTTGGATTTCGCTTTGCGAGACGTCGCACGAAACGCCGTGCACTGTTGAGAGTTGGGAATATTTTAATTATATATATATTTTTTAAATAAATTGGGGTTATACGCATCGTGCATTGAGGACATAATGAATCTCGATAATCAATACTGTCAAGGAGTAGTGTATCAGGGGGTTCCTTGTTTGGATTTCGCTTGCGAGACGTCCCACGCACAAAACACAGTGTAGTATTGAGAATTTGGAGAAGTTTAGTCCTTAGAATTTAGATGATAATAACTCATATATGTCAATAACTAGAATTCGAGAAATTCTAGTAAGAGAATATGTTTATGTATATTTATTGGTTAAGTAAGTGACGCACATTTGGAGATAATGGTAGAATTGAAAGTTGATGGTTATGTTGTAGGTGGAGGTTTACATGGTATAATTTGGGTATAGGTTAGATTATATTGCCCTAGATAGTGTTGGGCAGTTATTTGAGGATAAATTGCATACGATTATGTGCGCTCTTTAGTTGAGAGGTGAGTTGGATTTTCTGGAGAATGCGACTCCACTTTAATCGTGTTTAATGCATTTATAATTATTATGCATTTTAATGCACTTGCTAAAATGTTTTCACACCTCGAGCTCTAACCCTTTATATTTTTCTCTTGCTATATATATATTGTATTATTTTAGGTGTTCCTCCGCAAGGACGCCATTGATGCTATCCGTCTAGTGTAATCGTGGACTTGTGGCAGTAGCGGACTGTTGCGGGATTTTGATATAGTCATTTCCTATCTTTTGCTTATCTAGATTAGGATTCAATTTGTATATCAGGTTTACACCCAAGAGTTGTAGATGCATTTTGTTTATATTTATTTTAACAGGACTGTTGTATTGTCTGTGCCCCGACAACATATTCGGGTATTTCATTTTTGTAGATTTTATCATGCGTGTGTTCTTTATCATATTCTATAGTTGTTATGTAGTTGGTTAATTATTTCATAGTAGGATTTAAATATTTTTTTTGGCACCCTCGTTTTGTAATAATGGGTAGTTAACCGTCTTTAGTTTAGTATCGTCAGTTGATGCTGAGAATGATCCTCTTGAGATTCCTGATTATTTTAGTATAGGGTTGTCCACCCGTTATTATTTGAAGCGGGGTATCACATTAATCTTTCCTGAATAGTGAGAGTATCCCTCTCCTCCACGGTGGTAATAGACTCCCACCACTGCAGTGCAGATCCAACTAGCTTGAAAGTAGCTAGCACCTGCTTCTTAACGTCCATGCACTCATACATTCTCAAGTGCCTCTGTATATCCTTCCTCCATTGGCTCGAGACTACCACATCTGAGCTAAATGCAAACTCTGGCGGATGCGCTTTCTGAAAAGCGTCACGTACACGCTCCCAAGCAGACGGGAATGCATTTGCCTGTACTGGCGCGGCAACCGGCGCCTGAGGTGGTGCCTGCTGGACTACGGCAATTGCAGCATTAACCGCTTGGGCTACTATAGCTGCAACCTCAGCGGCGTTCATCATGCCCTGAACTGGAGCGGGCTGGGGTTCGGGCGTTGCATCCTTGGGAACTCGTCGTGCACGTCGTGGAGGCATCTGAAATAAGAATAAAGTTTATAAGTTCACTATTTATAAACTTAAAATAGCTGAAGAACGAAGCATACACAAAAAGAGTACAACAGTCCTAAAATATAGGGCTTTATATCAAAGAAACTTAGCGGAAACATAATAGCCGTACAGATCCTAAAGGACACTAGAACCTGATGCTCTGATACCACCTGTGACACCCCGACTAATTAAATACCGGGTAGCTACTCCTTTATTAAATTAATTCAACATGCCAAGTTGGTCCAGTTAATAGCATCACTGTCGAAAACATTTTAATGATTACTAACCACCTAGTATTTAAAAAGTAAGTTGCCAAATTTTAATTAAAGTCTGATTAACATGCAACAAGTGTAATGAAAAATAATAACACCATCACCATAACGAAGTAAATAGAATAACCATCACATAATGTAAATAAAGTCTGGAGGAAAACTCCTCACTACAAATCCCACAACTGAAATAAGTAATTAAATACTGAATCAATACATGCCAAAGTCTGAAAACTGTAATGGAAAAGTAACTCTAATAGAACTGGGCAACATGCCCTAAAATTGAAGAATACTGAATACGGAATTCAAATGATAGAAGCGTCTAAAAGCAACTCCCTGTAGCTTCCACAAACAGCTACAGCTCGTCACCTGAATGAGTATCCTATGCATGGTGTCCTTGTGGTTGGGCACCTAAAATGGTTTTACAAAAAGTAGATTTGAAAGCAAACGGGTCAGAGCCCGTATGTGGAGATATTTTAAAAACCTGCAAGTGCTTTAAAAATATTTAAAACATTAAATGTAAAGTACATGTTAGGACGTGCACTCACATGATATTCTCACCTCTCGTCTAACTGTGCACTCCTAACGTAAGTACCCATCTAAAACGACACAAACTACTAGCTAAGTGACATCATATCTAGCTAGGTTGTCATAGGTCCTACCCTTATTACTCGGTTCCATTAACATTCTAACGATCTCAGTTAAGTAAGTGCATAACGTAAATTCAGGTTCTTATACAAAAGTAATACAACTCGTTATAGATTAGCCCTCTATGTTATTCCATAGTTACACACAATACCATATGAAAATTCCCAGTTTATTAAGCGTATATTTTCCACAACATAAATATACAATATAAGCACCCCGAGACTAAGCTGCGGTGCACACATACTCTGCTATCCATCCCGGTACATCACGTACATAAGGATCACATATTCCGAATCTCTCAGGAATAGTTCAGATAACACAAATCACAAATAGTGGAGGCGAACACAGTCACATCACATGGGTCACGCACATACCTGCGCTCCCACGATCAGCAGACTTATTAACATCCCAATAAGTCCTTCTCTGACCTATGTTCATCGAGGTAACCAGTATAAATCCGGGCAACACAAGGATTAGAGGGCCCTAAGCGAACGCAAACCTCCCGTGATAGCAAGTATGGTAGGTATGTCATACACACAAATCATATACCAATACTAAGTAAGCGCACATCTTAGTAATCCCGTAGTTTAATTGTAGTACTTATCGCATTCTCGTACCAACCTAATATATATACAACTTATATAATCCCGGTCTATAATTACACGCGCCATAATTTATTCTCACGTCGTGGTAAACACTCACGTCTCAATCCCATATTAACCATTATTTAAATCACTCGTATATAATTTACTCCTCATGATAACCCAAATGTTCCAAACCTATCAATATATCATCAAAGGAATGTTATCTCTATCCTCGAACAAGTTTACGGGACTCCCAAAATCAAAACTGGCCAAAAAGGCCTAAACTGTCAACTCGTTCGAAGTCTCGTTCGAACGAGGCTGTTCGAACGAGATTTCAGTTCGTTCGAACGAACTGCACCTTCTAACGACATCTCGTTCGAACGAAGGTATCGAACGAAATTTCCTCTCGTTAGAAGCGACTGGTCAACTCGTTAGAAGCTCGTTCGAACCAGCTCGTTCGAACGACCTGGGGAGGTCTTCTAACGAACGACCAGTTTCGAGCCCAGATTTTCTACTTTCGTTTTTCACAATTTTTATCTTCCTCAAAACTCATCTAAACATCAAACCATCGATTGTTTAAGGTCTCTAATCATCCCTAAACGTACCTAGGTCACATACTAACCTATTTTGAGGAGTTAAATCATCCCAATCATCATTAAATCATTAAATCACATCACTTTCCCCCAATTTTTACAAGAACATAAACCCTAAAATTCTAAATCATGAATTAACCCAATTAAATTCGTTTTAATTTCTTCCAATAACTAATATCATCAGTATAAACATCTACCTACCATTCAACATGCAATTCTCCTCAAGATTCTAAGTTCTAACCTTCAAAATACATGGGTTTTCATATTTCACCAAGAACAAATCAATTTTATTAAATTCCTACACATGGAAAGAGCATTCTCTGAAATTAAATGATAATAAACCACTTGCCTTGAGTGTCTCTGAATTTGATGTCGATTTCCTCTCTCTCTTTTTGCAGAATTCCCTCTCTCTCTCTCTCTCTTTCTCCAAGCTTCTTCTCCAATGGCTATGGTGGTTAGGATTTTCTTATGGAAAGTAATAGAACCAAATTCTAATAACCTACGTAACCTATTAGGTTAACATGGGTTGGTTAGTGGCTTAGTGGGTCAAACCCACATCAGATTTTCTTTTCTAATTTTCGTAATTTTTAATTCCTAAAAATACGAAATTACCAAAATACCCTTTATATTGCCGGTATGGCCTAAAAATACCCCGGGACCCAAACTACACCCCCGGCTAGTGTTTTCTGACTATCTCGACCCTTCCGGACACGTTGGCGCACTCAAAACGACCATATGGTTAATAGAATTTAAATTCACTTTTATAATTAAAGTAATTATATCCGGACGCGACTGTCACCCGCGTCCCAATAAAATGACCAAATTGCCGTATATCAATCTCACGACAATTTTCATAATTCAATATTCAATATAACATCATATATACTCAATATAGTCAAATAACAACTCACATCTCGCTAGTATTTTATCCGGATTAATTCCCAATTAATTCACATTTAATTAATTAATCCCAAAAATAAATATAGCCAAAAATACGGGGTATTACATACTTCCCCCCTAATAACTGAATTTCGTCCCGAAATTCGAAACTAGAAAGTACCTGCTAAAAAAAACTCTGGATAACGTTCGCGCATCTCATCCTCGCATTCTCATGTGGACTCCTCGACATTGTGATGTCGCCACTGAACATGCACTAACGGAACCATCTTTGACCGCAGCTTCCTCTCACTTCGGTCCAAAATAGCAATCGGCCCCTCCTCGTAGGAGCTATCCGGCTGGAGATCGATGTCCTCCACAGCAATGTGAGAATGAGCTAAATTATCTCTAAGGTATTTCCTTAGCGAGGAAATATGGAACACATCGTGAATCCGATGCAAATGCTCCGGTAATCCAAGTCTATACGCAACCGGTCCGATCCGCTCAATAATAGGAAACGACCCCACATACCTCGGTGCCAACTTCCCCTTCTTCCCGAAACGCATAATCCCCTTCATAGGAGATACCCTGAGAAAAACCTGGTCCCCCACTTGGAACTCCCTGAAAAATCTCTTCGCATCAGCATAACTCTTCTCCCTGTCTTGAGCTACCCGAATGCGACTCCGAATCAACTCAATCCTTGCCGAAGTATCCTGAATCACTTCCGGCCCAAGTAGTTTGTTGTCCCCCACCTCTAACCAACATGCTGGAGAACGACAAGGCCTACCGTACAATGCTTCAAACGGGGCCATGCCAATAGTGAACTGATAGGAGTTGTAAGCAAATTCTACCAGTGGAAGGTACTGCTCCCATCCACCCCCAAATTCAATAATGCACATGCGCAGCATGTCCTCCAACATCTGATTTGTGCGCTCTGTCTGCCCATCGATCTGCGGATGATAAGCCGTACTCAACCGCAATTCCGTGCCCATGGCCTCCTGGAAACTCTCCCAAAACCTCGAAAAAAATATCTTGTCTCTGTCAGACACGATATTTAGGGGTACACCGTGAAGTCTCACAACCTCCGAAATGAAGAGCTGAGCATACTGTCCCATAGTGTAGTCAGTCCTTACGGGTAAAAAGTGAGCAACTTTGGACAACCTGTCCACAATTACCTAAACGGAGTCATGACCCCTCTGCGACGTAGGCAACCCCGTGATAAAGTCCATGGATATGCTCTCCCACATCCACACCGGGACCTCCAACGGCTGTAGTAGTCCTGCCGGTCTCTGATGATCCACTTTTACAAGCTGACAAGTGGCGCATTTCGAAACAAACTTAGCAATATCTTTCTTCATACCGCTCCACCAATACTGCCGTCTCATATCTTGGTACATTTTGTCTCCTCCGGGATGTACCGTGAACCGTGAGCCGTGCGACTCTGCCATCACCTCGTGTTGCAGTTTCTCCCCTTCCGGAACTACCAATCTCCCATTGAAGCGTAATCCCCCGTCTGAGCTGACGGTATAGGACTCGGCTCCCTCTGCTAGTAATCGAACTATCTGCTCCTGACAGAACGAGTCATTAGCCTGTGCCTGTACTACCTTCGTGACAATCTGCGGTGTAACGGTCATCACAGACATGAAAGATCGGGCCACTGTATCCTGGTGTCCCAATTACTTCCACTTTGCCTTCCACACTTCTGCCACCTCATCTGCTGGCCTACGGCTCAACGCGTCTGCTACCACGTTAGCCTTACCTGGGTGATACTGGATATCGAACTGGTAGTCTTTCACAAACTCAAGCCACCTACGCTGCCGCATATTCAACTCTTTCTGCGTGAACAGGTATTGTAGGGACTTGTGGTCCGTGAACAGTTGGAACTTCTCCCCCAAAAGATAGTGCCTCCAAATCCGTAGGGCAAATACCACTGCCGCCAACTCCAAATCATGCGTGGGGTAATTCCTCTCGTGAGGCTTAAGCTTACGGGAAACATAAGCTATGGCCTGTCTCTCCTGCTGTAATACACCTCCAAGCCCTTGCAAAGACGCATCGGTGTAAACCAAATACTCCACTCCCGGTCTCGGCAATGCTAACACAGGTGCTGAGGTCAATTTGTCCTTTAACTCATCAAATGCCAATTGACAGGCATCACTCCAGATGAATGGCACACCCTTACGAGTCAGATGTGTCAAAGGACCTGCTATCTTCGAGAAACCCCGAATAAACCTCCTGTAGTATCCTGCTAGGCCCAAGAAACTACGAATCTCAGTCGGTGTCGTGGGCTGTCCCCACTCCCTCACCGCTGACACTTTCCCCGGATCAACAGATATTCCCCGGTCGGAAATAATGTGTCCCAAAAACTGGACCTCCTTCAGCCAAAACCCGCATTTCTCATATTTTGCATACAGCTCGTTCTGACGTAGCGTCTGCAAAACCTGCCTCAAATGTTCGGCGTGCTCCTCCTCTGTCTGGGAGTAAACCAGAATATCATCAATGAAGACAATGACAAACTGATCTAGGAAATTCCTGAACACTCTGTTCATCAAGTCCATAAACACTGCTGGAGCGTTGGTCAAACCAAAAGGCATAACCCGAAACTCGTAAGAACCATATCTCGATAAGAACGCAGTCTTCGAGACATCCTCCTCCCTGATACACAACTGATGGTATCCCGATCTCAAATCAATCTTCGAGAAGAAAGAAGCTCCTCTCAACTGGTCAAATAAGTCATCGATTCGAGGTAACGGATACTTATTCCGTATCGTGACCTTATTCAACTCTCGGTAGTCCACACACAATCTCAGTGAACTGTCCCTCTTCTTCACAAACAAAACTGGAGCGCCCCAAGGTGAGGTACTCCTGCGAATAAAGCCCTGACCTAACAGCTACTCTATCTGATCTCGTAGCTCTCGCATCTCTGCCGGAGCCATACGGTACGGTGCGCGTGCTATAGGCCTCGTATCTGGCAATAGGTCTATAACAAAGTCTATCTCTCGACTGGGGGGTAGGCCTGGTATCTCCTGAAACACATCCGAACACTCCCTGACAACCGGGATCGAATCTAAAGGAATCACAACCTCCTTAGAGGTATCCTCCTCTATGTAATACAGATGAGCGGTCGATCCTCCCTCTGGGCGAGGCATCGCCACTACGAACATCTCTTGCCCCGGAATGGCAAAAATAATGCTCCCGTTGAAGCAATCAATCATGGCCCTATAAGCTACGAGCCAATCCATACTGATAATCACATCGTGAACATGCATATCTAATACCAACATGTCTGCAGGTAATACCAAACCACCAATCTCTACCCCCACTCCCCGGCATATAAAGAATATAAGTGACCCACTCCCCAATGGTGAGTCGACACACGTCACTGTGCTCTCTACCGTAGCTAACAATCCTAAGGCTTTCGCAAAATGTGTAGCTATAAAACAATGTGTAGCACCCGTACTAAATAATACCCGACCCATAGTGCCATGGATAGGAAACGTACCCTCAATCGCGGGCGGTGCCTGTGGAACTGCTGCCTGGTGGACGTTGTAGACACGTCCATACTGTAGCTGCCCCTACTGAACTGGGATTGCTGGAATGGGTGGCAATGCTACCATCTGTGGCAGTGCGGGGAGAGCGGCGGGAAACATAGGCCTCTGCGGCTCCTGGCGAGCACCCTGCTGCTGCTGCTGTGGGGCCCTTCCCCTATCAGGACAATCCTGTCGTTTATGGCCAGTCTTTCCACAAACAAAACACTTCCCTGGGAAGTTCCCTCCTTTATGCCCCTGCGGTCCCCGGTCCTGATGGCCGTTACCGTTCCTCCCTTGGCCCTGCTGAAACTGCTGCCCATTCTGCCCCTGTTGGCCCTGATGGCCGTTAGGACCCTGATGGCCCTGACGGAAACCTCCATGTTCCTGTCTATAGTTACCTGATCGGAACCTCTTCTGATCCCCCTGTTGAGAACCCTGCTTACCCTGTCTCTGCCCCTGAACAGATAGTACCCCACCGGCACCATGTCCTCCAGTCCTGCCCTGATGGCTAGACTCTCCCGACCTCTTGCCCTCAGCCATATGAAAGCGGTGGTCCTGGCAGTGTAACAAAGCAGCGTTAACCACATCCGAATACGTGGCCAACGGAAGGTTCCCTAACAGATGCTGACGGATCCTCCATGTCAACCCGTCGGTGAATTTCTCAATCTTCTTCTTTTCTGTTGGTATCTCATCCGGAACGATATTCAACAGATTTGTGAACTCGGCCTCATACTCGGCCACAGCCTTACCCTCCTGCCTCAGACTCATCAATTTCCTCCTCATCTCCGTGTGAACAGCCGACGAAAAGTACTTGCGGTCGAACCGCACCCAAAAGTCCTGAATAGTGAGAGTATCCCTCTCCTCCACGGTGGTAATAGACTCCCACCACTGTAGTGCAGATCCAACTAGCTTGAAAGTAGCTAGTACCTGCTTCTGAACGTCCGTGCACTCATACATTCTCAAGTGCCTCTGTATATCCTTCCTCCATTGGCTCGAGACTACCACATCTGAGCTACCTGCAAACTTTGGCGGATGCGCTCTCTGAAAAGCGTCACGTACATGCTCCCAGGCAGACGGGAATGCATTTGCCTGTACTGGTGCGGCAACCGGCGCCTGAGGTGGTGCCTGCTGGACTACGGTAATTGCGGCATTAACCGCTTGGGCTACTATAGCTGCAACCTCAGCGGCGTTCATCATGCCCTGAACTGGAGAGGGCTGGGGTTCGGGCGTTGCATCCCTGGGAACTCGTCGTGCACGTCGTGGAGGCATCTGAAATAAGAATAAAGTTTATAAGTTCACTTTTTATAAACTTAAAATAGCTGAAGAACGAAGCATACACAAAAAGAGTACAACAGTCCTAAAATATAGGGCTCTATATCAAAGAAACTTAGCGGAAACATAATAGCCGTACAGATCCTAAAGGACACTAGAACCTGATGCTCTGATACCACCTGTGACACCCCGACTAATTAAATACCGGGTAGCTACTCCTTTATTAAATTAATTCAACATGCCAAGTTGGTCCAGTTAATAGCATCACTGTCGAAAACATTTTAATGATTACTAACCACCTAGTATTTAAAAAGTAAGTTGCCAAATTTTAATTAAAGTCTGATTAACATGCAACAAGTGTAATGAAAAATAATAACACCATCACCATAACGAAGTAAATAGAATAACCATCACATAATGTAAATAAAGTCTGGAGGAAAACTCCTCACTACAAATCCCACAACTGAAATAAGTAATTAAATACTGAATCAATACATGCCAAAGTTTGAAAACTGTAATGGAAAAGTAACTCTAATGGAACTGGGCAACATGCCCTAAAACTGAAGAATACATAATACGGAATCCAAATGATAGAAGCGTCTAAAAGCAAATCCCTGTAGCTTCCACAAATAGCTACAGCTCGTCACCTGAATGAGTATCCTATGCATGGTGTCCTTGTGGCTGGGCACCTAAAATGGTTTTACAAAAAGTAGATTTGAAAGCAAACGGGTCAGAGCCCGAATGTGGAGATATTTTAAAAACCTGCAAGTGCTTTAAAAATATTTAAAACATTAAATGTAAAGCACATGTTAGGACGTGCACTCACATGATATTCTCACCTTTCGTCTAACTGTGCACTCCTAACGTAAGTACCCATCTAAAACGACACAAACCACTATCTAAGTGACATCATATCTAGCTAGGCTGTCATAGGTCCTACCCTTATTACTCGGTTCCATTAACATTCGAACGATTTCAGTTAAGTAGGTGCATACCGTAAATTCAGGTTCTTATACAAAAGTAATACAACTCGTTATAGATTAGCCCTCTATGTTATTCCATAGTTACACACAATACCATAGGAAAATTCCCACTTTATTAAGCGTATATTTTCCACAACATAAATATACAATATAAGCACCCCGAGACTAAGATGCGATGCACACATACTCTGCTATCCATCCTGGTACATCACGTACATAAGGATCACATATTCCGAATCTCTCAGGAATAGTTCAGATAACACAAATCACAAATAGTGGAGGCGAACACAGTCACATCACATGGGTCACGCACATACCTGCGCTCCCACGATCAGCAGACTTATTAACATCCCAATAAGTCCTTCTCTGACCTATGTTCATCGAGGTAACCAGTATAAATCCGGGCAACACAAGGATTAGAGGGCCCTAAGCGAACGCAAACCTCCCGTGATAGCAAGTATGGTAGGTATGTCATACACACAAATCATATACCAATACTAAGTAAGCGCACATCTTAGTAATCCCGTAGTTTAATTGTAGTACTTATCGCATTCTCATACCAACCTAATATATATACAACTTATATAATCCCGGTCTATAATTACACGCGCCATAATTTATTCTCACGTCGTGGTAAACACTCACGTCTCAATCCCATATTAACCATTATTTAAATCACTCGTATATAATTTACTCCTCATGATAACCCAAATGTTCCAAACCTATCAATATATCATCAAAGGAATGTTATCTCTATCCTCGAACAAGTTTACGGGACTCCCAAAATCAAAACAGGCCAAAAAGGCCTAAACTGTCAACTCGTTCGAAGTCTCATTCGAACGAGGCTGTTCGAACGAGATTTCAGTTCGTTCGAACGAACTGCACCTTCTAACGACATCTCGTTCGAACGAAGGTATCGAACGAAATTTCCTCTCGTTAGAAGCGACTGGTCAACTCGTTAGAAGCTCGTTCGAACGACCTGGGGAGGTCTTCTAACGAACGACCAGTTTCGAACCCAGATTTTTTACTTTCGTTTTTCACCATTTTTATCTTCCTCAAAACTCATCTAAACATCAAACCATCGATTGTTTAAGGTATCTAATCATCCCTAACGTACCTAGGTCACATACTAACCTATTTTGAGGAGTTAATTCATCCCAATCATCATTAAATCATTAAATCACATCACTTTCCCCCAATTTTTACAAGAACATAAACCCTAAAATTCTAAATCATGAATTAACCCAATTAAATCCGTTTTAATTTCTTCCAATAACTAATATCATCAGTATAAACATCTACCTACCATTCTACATGCAATTCTCCTCAAGATTTCAAGTTCTAACTTTTAAAATACATGGGTTTTCATATTTCACCAAGAACAAATCAATTTTATTAAATTACTACACATGGAAAGAGAATTCTCTGAAATTAAATGATAATAAACCACTTGCCTTGAGTGTCTCTGAATTTGATGTCGATTTCCTCTCTCTCTTTTTGCAGAATTCCCTCTCTCTCTCTCTCTTTCTCCAAGCTTCTTCTCCAATGGCTATGGTGGCTAGGGTTTTCTTATGGAAAGTAATAAAACCTAATTCTAATAATCTACGTAACCTATTGGGTTAACATGGGTTGGTTAGTGGCTTAGTGGGTCAAACCCACATCAGATTTTCTTTTCTAATTTTCGTCATTTTTAATTCCTAAAAATAGGAAATTACCAAAATACCCTTTATATTGCCGGTATGGCCTAAAAATACCCCGGGACCCAAACTACACCCTCGGCTAGTGTTTTCTGACTATCTCGACCCTTACGGACGCGTTGACGCACTCAAAATGACCATACGGTTAATAGAATTTAAATTCACTTTTATAATTAAAATAATTATATCCTGACGCGACTGTCACCCGCGTCCCAATAAAATGACCAAATTGCCGTATATCAATCTCACGACAATTTTCATAATTCAATATTCAATATAACATCATATATACTCAATATAGTCAAATACCAACTCACATCTCGCTAGTATTTTATCCGGATTAATTCCCAATTAATTCACATTTAATTAATTAATCCCAAAAATAAATATAGCCAAAAATACGGGGTATTACAATACCCCATCATCTTTATTTTTTGATTGAAGAAAGAAAATATAGAGTAAGAGAGAACAAATTCATTTCTCTATCTTAGAGAGAGACAACGAAATATACATAGAGAGGAAGAAAAGATCTAGCATATATACACATTCTTCTTCCTATTTTTCATCTTAAACAACTCTGTTCTTCCTTGTTCATATGATTTGGGGGTTTTGGTTTTTGGATCTAGTATAAAGGGTGAAACACAACCCACATAGAGATATTTCAAACTTGTAGGTGTTCAACATGCATGCATGCTTCTTTTTTTTATTAGATTGTTTCGTTATATGTTCTTTAACTTTCTTGGTTAATTTTTTTATGTGTTGGTTAGATCTGAGTTAAACATCTCTATTTTCACTTGGTCTACATTGTTTGTGTATTATCTGATTTAGTAAACTACAAAAAGTTTTATACACTGAGTTTGTACTCGTATATTTTTTGATCTATTTCTTGTAACTGATCTCTATGTGTTTGGGTTATCTTCTTATACCGTTTGTTAGTACCGATCTGCACTTATTTGGATCCATTTTTCTACTGTTAAAATTTCTTTTGGATCAATTTGCTTCTTATACCGGTGCTGGCTAATTTAGTTTGTATATATATTCTTTTTAATAGTTAATTTTAGTGTTAACTAGGGATCGGAGCATTGCTGAACGTACTTGTTTAAAAACATCTTAAGGTTTTTTGATGTTTTAACAGGTAGTTAAATAATGTTTTGGAAAATAATAATGAAAATTATTCTTGAAAACAATGTGTTAAATCTGATTATTGTTGTTGTATATATCCTATTTTGAACCAAACTTGTTTCATATTTGGTGTTTATCTCATAAATTTTGGTTTCTTGACAGAAGGTGTTTGGGACTTTTTTTCAAATTGATTGAAATGTATTTCTTTTAAACATTTTAAATTTTGATTGTTTATGTTCCTTCCAAGACAGTGTATTCAATTCTTTATATTTTATTTTCTGATGATTGAATATATGTGACATAGCCTTGATTGTGTTTGTTGGATAATAAACCTTAGATTACATATCAATGAGGGCTTACTGTACTAATTATGTTATACTCATTCTTTGAGTATATTGTTTGTGATTTGTTATTTTTTGTCTTATTAACTCTAAGTTATTTTAGACTTGACTGTCTTGGAAAAGTTATTTTTGGACACAAATATACGTGCTGTCTTTATATTGGACAGTAGGTTAAAGAGTGTTAAAAAAACATTTCGATATCATAATCTCAATATACTTATTCACGACTTAGAATTTGAGATACTTGTAAAAGCTTATTGTTGTATGAGCACTTGATCTGTAACATTAAGTGTGTGTGTGAGTTCATATAGTGCAGGACACTTGACACTCACACAAATCACTAGATCAATTAGGATAACATCTAGTGATTCTGAGTTATATCCAAGGGGGAACTGGAAAGACGGTGAAGGGAACAAGTACGAAAGCAAGGACTACTCAAGAACAATCAAACAACTGAAGATGTATTACTATTTAGGATTATTTCTTTTGAATCGATTTCTGTACTTGTATAACTCATTTTGTTGTTTTTATTAGTGGACTTTAGGTTGACCATATACAGTCTTTGGACGTTTCTTCGAGGGGAAGGGAGTTTTACCATATAAAAAATCACTGTCTCATTTTATTACTGCTTTTAATATCCTACTAGTAATCACACTCATCATATTTGAAATTGTTAGGATTGCTAATTAGAAACTCACCTAAATAATTGGTATAATAATCTTGCAATAAAAGATTAGTTGACTTAATTTGGTTACTAAATGATAACTGAACAGTTTAAGTAGAAAAGTTTAAAATGGCCCCCCTCCTGTCACATTGAATAAAAATCAATAAATAAATGTTACTTCATTGCAAAGTATAAGAGTCCAATTGGTATTTTGATCATGATCGAAAGGTAAAAGATAGCTTCAAGGTTCTTAAGATCAATTAGATTACAACACAATATAATGTAGAGTTTTGATCCAACACTATGGGGAAGATCATTATAAATATTTAATCTTATGGCCTATAATTCTAAGTCAATACTTCGTAATGAAATCTTTGTCACCCTTACAATTGGTAGTTCTTAAACTGTGGATTTCGGGACAATTATCTAGCCCGCCATTATATTCGTTGGCTGATATTGTGAAAGCACCGCCATCCCTAAAGTGGACTTAGGTTGTTTCTTAGGTTGAACCACCATAAATCATTTCTTTAATGTAATTATTTTTTTTGGTTGAAATTATGAATCATAAAAAAAAATTATATTAATATCCATAATTTCCCAAATCTGAACAATAATAATAATAATAATAATAAAAGACCCTTTATAAATTTTAACTGGAGGATCGCTCTAATTACAAGGAGGTAACTAAACCTCTCATTAGATTATGTATATATGAGAAATGATTCATGACAAAAAATGTGGGATCGACCAATTGCCTGAAAATCTTTACATTTTCTTAATTAAAGATAAATAGGCATATATATCATGGTGTTGGAATTTATGGTTTATTTGGGTCGATAAAATCTTATTTAGTTAACGTTGATGGAAATTTAATATGAGACCTACACGTCTTTTGAGTTGGTTCTGAGTTGTAACGCATTCTCCTTTGCGAGGAGTATAATGTGATATACTCATATGTACAAAACCATAAATATATTAATGATAAATTATTATCCAAAGTACCCACTTATTATTTGGAATTTGGTTTAAGTTTATAAGAAAATCTAAAGTCACGCGTAGATAAAATACAAGGAATGGGTGTAGTATATTTTAACCCAATTTGACTATGGGCTTGGTTCCTTTAGGTATCCTAACTCTTTGAAGGAATGATGACCTACATGTGCTTAGATTGATTTCTAAGCCCACAGGCATATGCCACTGCCACCTTCCTCCTGAACCGCCCCGTCTGGTTGGGTCAATCCCATCCCATATGTGTGCGCCGCCATGTCTGGCTCAACACGGGCACGGGCGTTGATCACTGTCAATTGAGAAAGTATAAATTTGTTCTTTTCATTTATTTTTCAATTGATGGTATACGATAAATTTTTCTGTCTAAGTCAGTCCATTTTGTTCATAAATAAATATAGATCTTCCAAGCATGGTTCACTTATTTCTTGAAATTTGATGTACTATTATTGCAAAGAGTTGATTGTCATATCCTCGGAGAAGATTTCCATTAAGTCTATGCAGAACCATTGTGATAAGGACAAAGTGTTGAACACTTGCCTCAATTGTTTAATTTTTAATCTTGGAACTGTAACTTTCTGTTTGTTCAGATTTATTATTTACATATTCCAATCAATTTTCAGTAACTACTAAAATAATGTTGGATAACAATCTTAAGAAGGAATTTCTATTATTATATTATTTCCATAATGATTCTATGTAGTAACAATCTGCGTAGTAATAATCTGTATGTACTAAAAAAAATTATGTAAAATCAGAAAAACTATTTTTAGATTTTTGGTTGTTTATGAAGAGTGTTTGGTCATATTTTCCTTGAATATTCATATTCAACACAACCAGTGTAATTTTATTTATTTAATTAGTCCACGCATATATCCTTTGATAAATACATATTCATTATAATTTACTTTCAAAATGGAAATGGCTTCTACTTTTTCTTTTCCTGCTGTAATTGTACCAATAAACGTTCATCACGGTGAAAAGCCTAAAAAGTTGAAAGGGAAAATTTTTAAATGTTCACGACATCAAATGTTATTCTATCTGACCACAATGAAATTGGCTAAATTCCTTCATAAAGAGGCATCAGCTCTGAAAAAAGATGAGACTAATCGACAAATAATTATCGTCATCACTGCATGGAAACACTCTGATTTTGTATGCAATAACTATATCCTCAACAATCTGGAAAACACATTGTATAATGTGTATATCCCTCTTAAAAGGGTAAAGAGGTATGTGAGTTTTTGGACAAAAAATACAAAAAATACAAAATGGAAGATGTGAGGATGCAGAAATTCATTTTCGATAGATTCTTGAATTTTAAAATGGTTGATCCAAAGACTGTCATGACTCAAGTTCATGAGCTCAAATTGATTTATCATAAATTATTTGCTAAAAAATTAGAATTAAGCGAATCATTCCAAGTGGCTGCAATGATTGCAAAATTGCCACCATCATGAAAAAATTTCAATAATTATTTGAAACAAAAACGTAAAGAAATGGGTCTTGAGGACTTGATTGTGAGATTGAGGATTAAAGAGGATAATCATGCATCTGAGAAGAAAACTGGAAATCCTATGGAATCCAAAGAACGTGTTGTGGAAGAAAAAGTAGTAAGAGCAAGAAAATAAAGCGTGCGAACCAAGGTGGTCCTTTCAAAGAACCAAAAAGTGGGAACTTCAAAAATTTTGATGGAAAAAGGCTTTGTATGTGATAAGAACATACACCATGCTCAAGATTTTTGTAAGATCAAACATCGAGGGAACAATAAAAAGAAGCCTACATAATCTAATGTTACTAAGGATGAGAACCTTTCAGTCGATATCATTTATTTGAGCCTTTTGGATGTGGTTTTTGAAATTAACATGGTCGGCAACACTAAAGAATGATGGGTGGACATTGGGGTCACTCGCCACATTTTTTCGGATAAGAACATTTTTAATTCCTACCAAAACTCTAATCACGAGGGAATTTTTTTTCGAGAAATTCTTTAACTTCGAAGGCTGAAAGGAAAGGAAAAGTTATACTCAAGATGACTTCAAGCCTCCTTCATATCCCAGACATTTGAAAGAACTCGGTTTTCGTATCCGTGCATAGAAAGAAGAGATTTAAACTAGTGTTTGAATTTGCTAAATATGTACTCACTTAAAGTGCTATGAATATGGAAAAATGATATTTGAGCGACGAGCCCTTTAAACTCAATGTAATGACCGTGATGCATATTAATAATAATAAGAATATATCTTCTACTTATTTTCTTGAGTCTTGTAATGTGGGGTGTGATGATAATATTCATAGATTTATTAATTTAGACGTAATACCTAAATATAATATTGACCAAAGTCTTAAGTGGGAAATGTGTGTGGAATTGTAATTAACTACAGCTCCTTTTGAGTCAACTAAAAGAAGTTCGAATCCTATTGGGTTAACTCATAGTAATATATGTGATTTGAAATTTGTATAAACTAGAGGAGGAAGGAAGTATTTTTTTTACTTTGATTGATGATTGCGCAAGATATTATTATGTTTACTTAGTTCGAAGTAAGAATGAGGTTGTAAATATCTTTGAACATTATAAAACAAAAGTTGAGAATTAACTTAGAAAAAATATTAAAGTGGTTCGAAGAGATAGAGGTGGTGAATATGATTGAAATGCATTATTGTTAAGAATTATTGGGGTTCTCTTGGGAATCATTAGTTGTTGGGAAATTCATACTAATCCCATTTGAATGCGGGTAGAACAATGTATGGTATTTTACTTGGAATGTTGGAAATTTGGATAATATCATAAATATGATGAATAAAAGAATATATTCTTTGAGATTCCAAACTATTACATATAATTTGTTAGCTCTAAACCTATGTTGTTAAAATTGGAAGTAATATGTTATATAATTGGTGTATTGGGAGAATTGTGTTGATAATTCAAATTCTAAGCCTATGTTGTTAGGGTTAGAAATCGTACATTGATGTATTTGGGAATACTGTGTAGTACAATATTGGTAATTATCTTATAAAGTTATAATTATTGGCCGTTTGGCATCATTGACTTATTCGGTGTATAGAAGATACGCTATATATGGGACTTGGAGTGGGGTAAGTGGAAACATATAAGATATATGGGATTTTCTTTGATAGTTATTAGTGATGGGATTTAATTTCAGGAATAGTGTTGTGCGTGGGACTTTATGTGATAGTTAAAGGATGTTGTGATGATATATATGATGTCGATAGTGATAATTTAGTCATTAGATAATGATGAGTATAGGTGTGATTTATATAGTTGATTATATATATATTTTTAAAGAGTAAGTAAATAATATTGGCTTATGTTATTTTGTCCTCAGTAATTAGGATAATTGGGGTCATCTATTGGTGCATTTAGAGTACGACATAAGGGAAATGCACGTGTAAGGTTGGATTAAACGATATGGTTCATTGATGATAATTGTATTAACATAAGGAATTGATTTGAGAATTTAATATAGTACTCTCTATCTAGAATGATCAAGTGACATTAATGGAACGTGATATTATCGTAAATGAGAATTTTAAAAATAATTTCGAATACTTCGGAATGTGAAAAATTAGTATAGTTAGATTCCACAGGATTTAAATGTTTCGGGTTAAGGAGTTTTAAAGTTAAGGATATATATAGGTGATATAAATTAAGTAATGATTAGTTAAGACATGATTATTGCAAAGTCTTGACAACCATTCGACCTAGATATAAGTGTATCAGGGGGTTATTTATTTGGATTTCATTTATGAGACGTCCCACGCATGTAGTCTAGGGAAGATCGGGAGTTGAGACTTTAGTATACGTTTCCTGTTTAAAGTTATCTTAAGGATAATACGATATAATGAATTGGTAATGGACACTAATGAGTAGTAATACATTAATACATGTTTGTGCGATGAGAAGTAACATTCTATTCAATTATGCATCAAATGGTTCAATGGATCATGGTTAATTATTCTGATATTATTATGTTGCATGTCTCTGCTAGGAGTCATGTTTATCGATATTGTTTATTATTTTATAGAGGCAAAAAGAGGAGTGTGTCGGTTATGGAGTGAGGACAGAGGGGTGTGCTGGTTTATTCTGTCCGCGCTAGTTAAAAAATGTAAGGCTTGGTTATCTATATTGATTATTTTATGAAGGCGGGGAGAGGGGTGTGCCGGTTTATAGGATATACATGCCAGTTATAAAACGGTCGACTTACATGCTAGTGATCCTGTATTAAATGGAGGCTAGTTATGGGCTATTTGGTGTACCAGTGACCCTGAAATAAAGGGGGGATAGTCACAGTTTATCTATTGTTATAATTATATTGTGTAATTATTTGATAAATCCTAGTTATGATATTGTGGAAATTTTATATACTACTTGTCTCTTCAATTATGGGAACTAGTGGATATTGCATACGTTCATTGAATATACATTCTAAATGAGATGACACCGGTAATGTGGGGCAAGATGTTAATAGTTGTAAGATTTCATAAATACACACTACGGAAAGATAACACCGGTAAGGTGGTATAAGATATTAAGCAGTTAACTTGGCAACTGTGGACTCATTATCTACATACATGATTAACTTTTCTCATACAAGATAATCTATTAGCATTATAGAAATGGAATGTGAAGACTCAATTATTATTATTGGTCTCTTACTTGTAGAAATTCTATTCTACTTGTAGTTCTATACTTTTGTCTAAATTAAAAGACTTAACTATGGTATTTAGTACATCTAGTAGTTATGACTGGGTCCTTGTACCCTTATTAGGATTATGTAAATAGTATACTTGCGGGGTTTTAACCCACTATTCGTTGACTAACATTGTAGGTTTGAGTTAGAGTTGGATTGCACCTGTGGAGCAGTATTTGATTTGGGATGCATGCAAAGTATTTTAGGAGTATCGGTACATTTAGAATTTTTGGAAATTCTTATTTGTATTATTTAGTCATTGTATATGAGACATAGTTTTATGACTTAGTTACTTTGTAATTTCAGAGATAGTAAATCTATTGCATTTGGAGTTTTCAATTAATGGAAAATTTTACAGAGTGTTCTTTATCATCTATTATTCTTGCTAAATAAGTTTTAAATTATTTCATATTTTTGTCACACGCTGAGAATGATATTTTAATCAGTCTTAATTCTAAGTATTCTTTAATTAAGCATGGCCAACTTAATTTATATTATATGGGGTATTACACTAACCTCCACTTGTACCTCTCAATCCAAATACCACTGTAGGGATTTTTCCAAAATTAAAAGAAATAAGACCTCAGATCCCCCATATCTTGGAAATCGTGAGGGACGAAGATGAACCAAATTTGGATTCAAAACCAGTTAATCCAAGTCACGTTCCTTTTCCCCGACGACTCAAGCATGCACCAGACAAAACAACAAACGAAGGGTTCCTAGAACTCTTCAAATAGGTGAATACGAATGTTCCCTTGTTAAAGGAAATTAAACATGTTCCATAATATGCCAAGTTACTACAAGACTTGTGCACCATTAAGAGAAAGTAAAACGTGAGAAAGAAGGCATATATTAAGAGACAAGCAATCTCCATTATCACTAATGATTTCATCCTGAATTTTAAAGACCCCAACTGCCTCACTATTTTTTGAGTTGAGGAACGAAAAATTGATCGAGCACACTAGATTTGGGTATAAGCGTAAATCTACCTCCATATTTGGTATATCTAGAGTTGAACCTAAGTGAAATAAAGGCAATTAAAGTCACTTTATAGATCATCAATAGGTCCACTAGAATCCCAAGAGGAATTGTGGAAGATGTGACTGTCTAGATATATTCATTCTATTACCCGGGTAGATTTTATCATCTTGGAAATGCAACCCGAAGAAAAAGGAAGCTTTCAAATTCTTATCATTTTCAGATGACCATTCATAACTACAGTTAAATCTAACATCAACTGTAGGAATGGAATCATTAAATTATCTTTCAGGAATATGACGGTCGAAGTGAATGTGTTCTCACTGCTTAGACAACCCAATTATTTTCATGACGATGAGTAAGAAACTGACACTGTTGCCTGCATCAAGACAATTGTCCAGGAATACTGTGACCTATCACATTTTGAAGATTCATTAGAGGCATCTATTTCCAAATCACTAGAGAGTGATGCACTTGTAGAGTTTGATGAGAACTTTGAAACAAGTCGCTATTCTATAAGTAACGAGATGGTAAAAAAATTACCGAGCACTGGACATGATAGAAGAAAGAGGAGGAGTACTAAAAAATATATACTGGCGAGAATAGTGAAGGGGTAATTAATGAATCCATGTGGATTTCTCACTTTGAGAAACTTCCCCCAAGAGAAACCTTCCCATTCTAGTAAAGCATTTCCATGTTGAGCCTTGAGCTCAAAACACTTATGAAAGAGCTGAAGTACGTGTTCCTAGGTGCAGATAACACATTTCCTGTGATAATTTTCGTAGACCTTAGCAAAGATCAAGACGTGGAATTATTAAATGCATTGCAAAAACATAAAAATTCTATAGGTTGGCGCATTAATGACTTATTAGTCCCTGAATTTGCACACATAGTATTTAGCTAGAGGAATATGCCAAACCCCACTCATTAAATGTAGGGATGTTTAAATCTGAACATGAGCAAAGTGGTTATGGCAGAAGCTATCAAGTTTTTAGACGTAGGGATCATTTACCCTATATCTGATAGTGAATGAGTTAGTCCAACAAAGGTCTTGCCAAAGAAGATAGGCATAACAGTTGTCGAGAACACTGACAAATAACTTGTCTGATCACGATTCCCCATCGTCTATAGAGTTTTCACTTTATAGGAAATTAAACGCACTAACTCGAAAAGACCATTTCACCTGCATTTACTAGACCAAATTGTATAAAGGGTTTTGGGCCACTAAAGTTACTGCTTTCTTGATGGATAATTGGTGTATAACCAAATCAAAATCGTTCGAAGATCAAGAAAATGCCACCTTTACATGTCCATATGACACTTTTTCCTTTAGAAAAATGTCATTCGGACTACGACCTCTGAACGGTGCATGCTCAATATCTATAGTGATATGGTGGAGGAAATAGTTAAAGTCTTTATGGACGACTTCACTGTGTTTGAAAATTTATAAAAAAATTCTAGAGAACCTAGAACGGGTCCTAGGTTAGTGTATTGAGAAAAATCTAATTCTCAATTGGGAGAAATGCCATTTCATGGTAACATATAAGATTATCTTAGGCTATATCATCTCAAATGACGGAATCCATGTAAATAAGGCAACGGTCGATTTGGTTTCTAATATTCCCTCTCCAAAAACCCTAAAAAATATGAGGTCATTCCTTGTCCACGTAAGTTTTACCGTCACTTTATCAAAAACTTTAGGGCGATTTCAACCCCTATGTGTAATTTGCTTACTAAAGACGTTCCATTCTTATGGATAGAAGAATGCCACTGATCGTTTGATAAACTGAAAACCTTGTTGACCACAACCTATATGATGTAGGTGTTGGATTGGAACCTTTCATTCAAGCTTATGCGTGATGCTAGTAATTACGCCGTAAGAGCAGTTTTGGGTCAATGCAAGTATAAGAAACCCCATATCATCTCCTATGCTAGCCTCACTCTCGATAATTCCCAAATGGACTATTCCACCATGGAACAAGAATTGCTAGCCATAGTATTTGCCTTGAACAAATTCTGATCATATTTGGTAGGATCCCCTATCATATGCTTCACCGATAACTCATCACTTAAGTACTTGCTCTCGAAGAAAGATGCTAAGAGCTAATTAATTCAGTGGATTTTACTCCGCCAAGAGTTTAACATCTCAATAAAATATAAAAAGGATACGAGAGTGTCATTTCGGATCATCTATCCAGGCTGACATTTGACCATAAGCACATCGACCCAATTCCAGTTTGAGAGTTTTTTCTGAATGAGAAACTTATGGCCATTTCTATGTTGCCATGGTTTGGTAATATCCCAAACTTTCTCGTCACTGGGGCATTTCCATGTCACTTTTGGCCCAGGGACTAAAAGGAGTTTATGAAATGGCTCAAGCATTCTATTATGATGCACTGCATATGTTCAAACATTGTCTGGACCAAATAATCCAAAAATGTGTCTCAAATGATGAGATTTCGAGTATTTTATTATTTTTCCACAATGAAGCTTGTGGTGGACACTCTTTTACTCAAAAGACTGCATTTAAAATCTAACACTGTAGTTTTTACCGGCCAACCTATTCAAAGACTGCAAGCATTCTGCAAAACGTGTCATTAATGCCAATTATTGGGAAAAATCATGAGAAAGAACATGATGCCACTATCCTTGATCCTAGTGATAGAGGTATTTTATTGGTGAGGTATGTACTTCATGGATTATTTCCCAAAGTCCAATCAATGCGAGTACATTTAGTCGCTGTTGACTATGTCTCGAAGTGGGGATAAGCCATATTAACTCGCAAGAACACTGTGAAAGTAATGATGAAATTATTGAAAGGGAATATCATTGATCGGTTTGGAAATCCTAAAGCTATCATAAATGATCAGGGTATGCACTTTTGCGCTGACCTTTTTGCTTATTTGATAATGCAATATGGTGTTTAACACAAAACATCCACAACGTACCACCCTATGACCAATGGATAAGATGAATTGGCAAATAGGGAAATCAAGGGAATTCTTGAGAAAAATTTGGATCCCTTGACCTAAGATTGGTCGTACAATCTAACCAACACTCTCTAGGCATATCAAACAACCTGTAAAACAAACCTTAGAATGTCTCCCCATAAGGTAGTGTATGGAAAGGCATGCCATTTACTCTTTAAACTCGAGCATCAAACATATTCGGCCATAAAAAAGCTCAATTTTGACATGGTCGATGGTGGAAACTTGAGAAATTTCAAACTCAACGAACTCGAAGAGGTGATAAATGAGCTATACGATAACTTTAGTATTTATAAATCAAAGACGAATACATGCCACTATAAGAGAATAGTGCGCAAGAATTTCTAGGTAGGGAAGAAAGTTCTACTTTATGATTTCTCCCATATCTATTTCCCAAGAAGCTTCAGTCACGTTGGAAAAGAGTGTTTATAGTTAAGCGTGTCTATGATCATGGTGTCATGGAAATCAAAAACCCAAGGACCGAGGATATTTTAAAAGTTAACGATCAATGGTTGAAAGAATTTTGTGAGGGCTTTGATTTTAGGTTAGAGGAAATCCAAGTAGATGACCGCTCATAAATCCCATTATGAGATACGCGTAAAAATGTTCGTTAGCCAGCCAATGTCAGAAATGTCCGCACATCACATCGCCAATAATCAATTTTTTTCTCGTGCCCTAGTTAGTATACATACAATTTTTAATGTTTATTAATAAGAACTTTTTATTTTTATTATAATAATATATATTCATCTATTTAAAAAACTGTTAGGATCAGATCAATTTGACCCTAATTTCAGATCAATTCGATAGGTTCAGTGGGCATATATACGGGTAAATTCAGTTGGTTTGTTTTAATCATAAAAAAATCAAACCCTCCCAAAGAACGCACTACTTCATTAGAACCAAAACTCCCTAAAACCATCTTCAATCCTCCAAACTCTTTAATTTTAATCCGAATTCAAACCCAAACATCTCAAAGGTATAGATTACCGTTTTTCATTCAAATTTGGGTTGGATTTAGTGTAGTTACTCTTAACCTAGGTTTTAGTGTTGATGTTATTTTGTCTTTATTTCTTATCGAAATGCAATTTATTTGCATTACAGTTGTTGTATACATATACACTATTGATTAATGAGTGTTGTATTGAAAAAAATGGGCAAGAATAACAAAAAACATCACAACCATAACTAATTTTAGACCTTGCGCAATAGGTGTTCGACAAAATGTCCCAACTAAAATTTTCGTCTGTTTTATTCGTTTTTGCCTGAAACTTCATTTTATTATATCTTATTGCTAATGTGTATGAATTTTTATTTGTCGTATATGATACGTGGTGAAAAATTACGAGTCAATTGAGTTGGAAAATGAGGGCATCAAAGGATGTCGGTCACATGCTGAAAGGGCTTGGTTCCAAATGCTTTTTTGCTAAGAAACACTATCTTAACAATGAGAGAACAATAAACCTCAATAACTTCTCCACTATTGTGCACTTAGACCTTAAAAAGCACAATTGGGGACAACACTTTGCCGCAAAAGGGACCTTGAATGAAGATTTAGTGAGTCATTTATATGCCTCACTTGTGAAGATTGATAGAAACACGTTCAAAGCTTATGCGAGGGGGGATGAATCCCATTTACTTTATCAAAATTAGACTCCACTCATATGTTTGGGATTAGAAACCCTAACGAGTATGCATTCCCTCCAAAAATCACCGGATCTATAAAGACAAAATAAATCCTTACTTAGAGGATAGCACCCAACGTATCTTAGATGGGTGAGACACTTAAGACCATTGAAATTCCCAACAAAAATGGACTCCTCCACCTCATAAATATTAGTTGCATTTCACTCTCAGAAAATAAGCTTGATTTTCCCATATTAAACCCTATTTCTGTATCATTTCTTGATGAGACGATGCTAATTAGTCTTCCCCACATCATTTTATGAGTAATTGAAAAGGCGGCCTATAACAACAAACCAAATCACTAGCTTCTCTACAAAATTCTTATCACTAGGATTTGTTGTCATTATGGTTGCCTGGATAGGAAGGGATACATAATAAGGGCTATTCCACTTGTTCTCAACAGGACCACGATTAAGAAATGACTTAAAGACTTGGTCAAATAGGATCCGAGTAAAGAAAGGATGAGGTGAGGATGTGCAAAGTGAGGAGACAAATGGGGAAGAGGAGATTGAGCGGATGAAGACGAAAGGTGATCCGCCATCACATTATGATTTTTTTTCCCCAAGATGCTAGCTATATGCGATCCACGAGGACATCCAAGAGTCCAAGGTTGAGCACAAGCGAGACTACTATAGAGTAGAAATGCAGGAGTTTAGAGCTGGATATGAGTAGGACATGGGGGGAATATCGCAGATGCACCGGGATATATACCATCACTAGCAAGTTGAGGACTCCACACCGCCACCCTATTATTTCTATCCCTACCCACCCCGCGACCCGAGCCAACCTAGGCCATCAAGAGGAAACTACATGTATATGACCCTCTCAGCCTTTCATGTATGCACATTTGTCTATCTATATATTCGTTATTAGTTAGAATTAGTATATAGGGATTTCCTGAATAATAATAAAAACTGAAGTTGACTTAGAATCAACAATTTTGTACTAAAAAGCAACAATTTCATCATTAAAGCCATTATGTAAATGTTTTATATCTATTTGTGTGTTTTATTGGTATATTATTATGCTTGATACTAGCATGTTTTCAGGATATAGGCAAGTATTTGAAAAATGAATCATCGATAGGTCCTTATTTCTATCCCTTGACCAATACATTATGTTTAATTTTAACATTGAGAACACTGCAAAAATCTAAGTAGGAGGTTTTAATATGAATCAGGTGAGCTGTATATTATTATCAAGCATGATTATATATTTGTAAAAAAATATATTTGTTTTTTCTCGTAGATTTAATAAATGTTTATACAGAACAAATACTACATGTCTTTGATTTTACGTGATAAAACAGCTCGGTAATCGTTTCACCATCTTTAATATGCTTTATAATACATTTTGATTATGTAGTGATGCTTATGCATAGTAAACATAACTACTTTTATATTTGTTAAAGAGTGAATTCCTGATAACTTTGAAAACAGAGGTTTACTCACCATGTAAAGTATGAGTTCTCTATTCTTATTGAGTGATACAGAAAATCGTAATTCTCTATTCAATTATTTTAACTCGTTGGTAATTTCTAAATCTTTGTTTTGATTTTCATTTAAAAGATTATTTTTTAATTTCTTAGAGACATGAAGTCTCGGTTAACCATGATTGATGATCTAGACAATTAATCCTTCCCCTCCACATCACTAACTTTTAAAACTTAATGCAAAAATAATCTCAAAAATTGAAATAAAGGATTATAAAAAGAAGGAAAAAGAAGAGGAAAATAGAGAAAAAAGATGCAAAAGTAGTTGAAAAGTAAAATCCCCCAAAAGGAAAGAAAAATTATATATGGGATTCAAAAAGAGAAAGTATTCCAGGTAATAATATATTCAAAAAAATATATAAGTCTTAAATCAATTTAGAAGTATAAATAAATATCACATGCTCATCCATTTTCACCCCAAAGTCTTATGAAAATTCCAAGGGTCAACCCATCAAAGGAAAATAACAAAATTTTCCCTGACAGCCTTTAGTACATAGTATCCTTTCCCAAGATTACATTTTTTTATTTTAAAACATTCGGTTTTCATCATTGCATATGCATGTCTTAGATTTCTATTACAATTACTCTTTATGACCACACGTACAGAGTTACCCACACCTAAATGCTTCGAAGTGTCACTATTTCTTGAGTGGCCACGAGTGAGATTTGAAATAAATGCACGTGATTTCTACAAATCGATCATAACTCGGATACATTACCCATATTAGGAATCCATGTTCCATAGTGCCCAGAGCATTGTTATATGTTTAACTTGAAGCATAATTGTATGAAATAAATATTTTTAGTACTTCTGGATAAATCTACTTGTCATTGATCTTTTTCCGGAAAATGCTTAGACAAGTGTTGATATTTTGGAAAACATTAAAGCATCTATGTTTAGAAACATTTACTGATGTATGTGAGTACTATTTCTATAAACTCTCACGAGACAAAACTCGTTCATGGAGGCTCAACGACTTGTTACATAAGCTAAATACAACCGTTTACACGTGAAAGTGTATATGTATCCTGTATATAGTACAAGAATAACTTAGCGAGTGTGAAATGAACATATTTTCACTTCATCACTAGGGACTAGCAATACGTCGATTAGGGGGTGTTATTAGTCATATTTATTGCATATATTTCTCTCTTTTCTGAACATTTTAGCACGTACAAAGCCATAAAAACCCGTACTTAGCTCTTTTAATAGATAAACCCATTTTTCCTAGTTAGTCACTTGCATAAGGTATATTTGTGTGACTATAGGGTTTGGAAAGCTAAATGTGAGGTTTGGAAGCATTCTGAGTACGAAACGTCCACAAACGTGCTTCCGAGGGGAAACATTGAATTTTATAAAGACATGCCAGACTCGGTCTCTTCACAAAGAATGTCGGCCTCAAAATGAGGAACTCCATAGTTTAAACGATGCGTCAATCTGATGTTAAACGAAGAAGATATGAAAAGTCAAAGAAGTCATAAATTTTAAAAGTTAAAAGTAAAAAAACCCGAGTCAACCAAAAAGTCAAGCCTGATCGGATTGATCCGACCTTGTCGTCCCACTTGCCTTTTTGTTTTCCTATAAATAGGGACCACCATCTTCATAAATTCTTACCAATTCACTTTCCCACTTATCTCTCTAGAAACTTTGTTTCTATTCTTTATTTTAATATCATTTAAGTTTTTATATATTTTCTTTCTTAATTAGTTTATTTAATTTATTTAGTTAATTACTTTATTTGATTTATTAATTAGTTTAATTTCGTTTATTGATATATTAATTAGTAAACGACTTTATTATTAGTTTACATTCTATCTAATATGTTAAGAACCGTAGAATAATTATCGCCTCTATAACTACATTTCAGTAGTTAA
This sequence comes from Sambucus nigra, assembly GCA_949130495.1. Classification (NCBI taxonomy): domain Eukaryota; kingdom Viridiplantae; phylum Streptophyta; class Magnoliopsida; order Dipsacales; family Adoxaceae; genus Sambucus; species Sambucus nigra. The sequence goes on along the minus strand of OX422215.1, from coordinate 481,349,503 downwards.
ATATGTTGGGGAGTATTATCACACCGATTTAAAAATATTGTTTTTCTTGAAAATTTTAAGGCATAGAAGTATATTCATAGCTTAATATATATTTAATTTAATATATGGAGGCTTCACATATAATGTCAAGCATTATATGTTTTCAAACTCTTAGTATGCGATGCAATGTATGTTAGAAGTTAACACTCTCATAATTACAACTTCCATCTTTCATGTAAAGCTTATACCTTATATATTTGATTGCTTTCCTAAGTGAGTGTGTAACCATTGAAATAACTTCGATATTTCTAGCTCGGATTCACAAATTTCAGAGGTCGAAAAATAATCCACAACCTCCCTCGCATCTAATTTACAAATAAAAATTGTTAAATAACTTAAGTCACTAAAACCACACAAAACCCATTATTTTTACTTACCTCTTTTTGCAATATTTTAAATGGAAAATAAACGTAGTTTTAAAGTCTTTGTTTTTACTCTTTCATCTCCACATAGAATCCATACCCTACTACCTAATATATTTGTATACTGTAAAACGTTTTGGTTTTGTTAACCGATAACAATAACTAGTGTCCTTACACGACGCTCGATTTTCCACTTAATTAGATGCTAGCTGGATATTTGATTCAAAGGATTATAAAATTACAAGTGGATATTGTTAGACAAGTAGACTAAAATCGTGCTTTATGTAATACTTTTAGTTATGGAAATAAAATTAGTTTTTCCTATTTTAATGAGAATCATGTATGGACATAATGTTTGCATTATTTTATATATTGTCAATGTCTTTTATTCTGCCCAGTAGGTGTTCCGATGTGTAGAGTTTGGCTTAAACACAGAGGATTCGATCACCAGTTTTTTAGAATATAAGTTTTATCGTTCGCAGTCTCAAATGGAACTGGACACACCATCAGTAGGGCTATATCACAATATTTTAGTAGGTTTATCTTAATTATGGGAAACTGTACTGTTTCAAGTTATTGTGCTAGTACACTTTATGTGTATTGAATGGGACCACCTTGAGGTCATTGTCTTTATACTAATTTTATAAGACAGTGTAAAGCTCGTGATTATTAGGTTTACTTAAGGCTTTTAATCTGAGTATGATTGATGAACGCATGCACTAGTTATTTAATGCTTTGACCTTTCGAGTGAGATTCATTATTGGATCAATAATCTTAATATATAGGGTAATGGTGATTATTGTATGGTGAAAGTCTTTTATGGATGGAATCACTACACCAAATCTGCCGAATTGTCACGGTCATTGACCTTGACAAGTTCAACTTGTCAAGGTCAATGACCGTGACAATTCTGGGCGAGACAACTTTTTTTGTCACGGTCATGGACCGTGACAAGTTCGTTAGAATTATCACGATCATGTCACAGTTCCTGATCGTGACAAGTTTTGTCACGGTTTATGACAATGACAAGTCTGTGACAGTTTATAAAAAAATTGTCACGGTCATTGACCATGACAAGTTTGAGCAGAATTGAAAAAAAATCTGCTGGGCAGTATAGCCACTGCCACTGCCCAACAGTATATTTGTACCTGTTATAGTAACGTTGTACCAGTTCAAACATCATATATCCAAATAAACTAGAGATAATGCAAATATACATTCAAAATAGAAACAATATGCATCACGATATAATCCAAATATAATTCAAATGTACCAACTGAAAAATAATTCAAATGTACCAACTTAAAAACAATACAATTCAATTCAAATAATGTCACTACATGTCTTGGGTAAGGTTAAATCCGAGAAGGTGAGTAGGCTACACGATATAAGAATTGACACACTCATTGATATACATCATGCCACATTGTTCGCGCAACCACAACGGGGAGTTCTCCTGCCTAGGTATCACATGCATGACGAGCACCTTGGACTCGATGTCTTGAAGCTCACGTCCATGAACTAGTCCACCCTGGACGATATTCGGGTTCCTCAACCCCCACCCTATCCGCTGGCCATCAAATATGTCCAGTATAAACACGCTCGACCAACCAAGTGTCGACATCGGTCGGTCGAAGGGAGCCAAATAGGGAGGTGGATCATCAAAGTCCGCACGTATCGGCGATGAAGCAGCGAGGTCCACATCCTCGTCATCCTGCACCTCGTCCTCCCGCACCTCCTCCCCCCACCTTCTCCTTCCTTTTCCCCTTGCGTTTTTTGTCACCCAACGAACGCTTCATGAATGAGAACATATCTTCGACCGTCGCCTCCAAACGGGACAGCTTCGCATCATGCGAGTCCACCGTTCGAGCCAACCCGATGTCGCTCGTCTCCAATCCGATGATTCTAGATTTGGACACCCGCGAGCTCACCTCCCTTGTCCTCCCATTGCGTTCAGAGCCAACCACTTGGCTGAGTGCGTCTGTGAACAAAGATGCCTTGTCGGCATCAGACTGCGACTCATGCACTTCCTTAAGCTTTGACTGAAACGACACAAAGCACATGATTAGTAAAATAAGTAAATTAAAAATTATAACGTAATTAACAAAAAGTAAACTGTCGAATTACTTACAATCTTGGTCGCGATGCTCGGGTACACCTCCTTGTCCTTCCCTTTCTTCGTTCGAAGAGCCACATAAGTATCGAGCCTATATGTCCTACCCCCAGGTCAACTCCCTGTCCCCATAAATAAAATAAAGCAAAATTAGTATCGGCCCTGCAAAGTAAAATAATGCAGAATAATATATTTCTGTACTTATAGAAAAATTAAATCTTACCATCATCCTATGCTCCACCTCGGCGTAAGACGTCCGACCGAAGTAGTACACGTCCGTATTCCCTCCCCCACACCCTGCCCCATCCCTTCCCCCACCCTGCCCCACCCCCCTCCCCACCTCCCCCCCCCCCCCCCACACACACACATGCACATATGTAATTTCAAGTATGTTTCATTTAATTATCATACTATATATATATATTGTTCGATATACAAAGTAATTTTCAAAAAAAGTTGAAAAATCCCACCCCCATATGGACAATAATCCAGTGGTCATGCCACTTTTAAAACTAACCAACCCAACATCGATCTACTGTAATCCAACAACAATGTCAACAACAAATGTGTATCCCGTACTCCTTCTAATTCATCTACTCAATTAATTATTTTCATCAATTAAACTAACAGTTAAAGTATACAATTATTAATTTACTAATTTACAATGAGGGGAAATCCTACTTTCATAATTAATCATTTATTAATTTACTAATTTACAATAAGGGGCAATCATATATTAATTTACTAATTTACAATGAGGGGCAATCATATATTAATTTACTAAAAAAATTAATAACCAATCAATTCGTTTACAAGGGACATTACGCACAAACACGCACATACACGCACAATACACACACGCGCACACACACACACACCCACGCACATTCACACACACACACACACACACACACGCAACCCCCCACCCCTACCCCACCACCCACCCACCCCTGCCCCCTCCCCCCTTTCCCCTTCCCCCACCCTGCCCCACCCCCTTCCCCTACCACACATGCACACCTACCACTACACACACACGCACACACACCACACACATACACACAAACATCCCCCCATCTCTGCCCCTCCCCCCCACACGCACACACACGCACACACACACACACACACACATAATAACCCCCCACCCTGCCCCACCCCCTCCCCACCCACCCCCACCCACCACACACACGAACACACACACATACACACACACACACACATGCACATATATACAGACACACACACACTCACACACACACACACACACACACATATATATATATATATATATATATATATATATATATATATATATATATATATATATATATATATATATATATATATATATATATATATATATATATAATGGAAGAGAGAGAGAGAGAGAGAAACTATTCTGAAAGTAGAGAGAGAGGGAGAGCAGCGCAGAGAGAGAAAGAGAGAGAAAAAAGGAGGGAAGAATCGTTGGGGGAAAAAAAGAAAGGGAAAGGGTTTTTTAGTGACACATTTGTCTCGGACGTGTCACGATCGTTGACCGTGACAATATTATAAGTATTGCCACGGTCATTAACCGTGACAAGTCCGTGACAAGTACAGTTGTCATGGCCTTCTCACGGTCAATGACCGTGACAAAAAAATGCATGTTTTTTTGTCACGGTCACCGTGACAAGGCTAGCCGCTGGAAGGGTGCCAATTTACCGATTTTTGGTGTAATGAATACATGTCTTGGTATTGAGAGTGGTGATGCGCCCTTGAGATGCTTATACGTTTTGTATGTGACAAAACCTACAGTTGGATTATTTTAATTCGACACTACAAATAAGTTAAGTTAGATCGGTCAGGGACTTAAAGAAGTTAATCGAACAAATTATCAGTAATTTATTTTGTTAACGGGTATCTGTAAACTTAACATGGGGAGAATTAAGTAATTAATTATGAGGAGATCAAAATATAATTTTGAGTTAAGGAGTGGAGTTGCAATTAAAATTATTTAGTGGTATTAATTATAATTAAGGGACTGAGATTAGGATCCAAGAAGGATTAGGCTTTGTCAGGCCTATTAGGATCCACATCCTTATCTCTCCCTGGGATCATTACTGTAGATTGTATATATGCACCTAAGGCTCATTCTTTCTTAACCTAGACATCACTCTTTGATACTAAAAAGTCCCAAATTCAATTTTATGAGAAAGAGACGCAGCAAAGAGGAAAGAGGAGAAAATAAGGTGGTCATGAAGTAAGAGCCCATCCTTTACTTGTGAAGGTTCATACCAGGAATACAGTAGAAGACATCCAGGTGCATGCATTCTTAATCAACTATCATCACATATTTTGTTTGTGCAAAAACAAGATCAAATCAAATAGATCTTGAACGGTAAATCCTAATTCCGCCTTGTAGGATTTCATATATGTGTACTTTTTGTGTGGTTCAATCTACATGTGTTTTCAATAGACCCTTGGACTTCCTCTCTAATAATTAATATCAGAGCCATGTTGATACCACGTATAGGTTGAATTTAGCCATGTTGTCCAATTAAAACAATCATATATGTGCATGGATGTTTGGTAGAATATAAATCTGTGCTAACTTTTATTTTACAACGATCTATTCCCACTATTATAGCCACGTATTTATAATTTTGTTTTATGTGATTGGATCCCATGATAGTTTATTTGTGATTATTTTTTTATACCGGATTAATGTATTATTGATATAGAATGTGAACTACTTCATGGAAGCATATGACATATGTAAAGTGCTACTGTTTTGATCGTGATTGTCAATGGAGTAGTGTAAAAATAGATCGGTGATCGGAGGCTGCTTTTGGCACAGAAATAGATTTTGACGTGTTATTGTTTCCCATTTCGTCTCAGTGTAGTGGCAGCATGAAGTGTTGGGTTGACGGATGACTATTGAGAACTCCAATCTACGACATAGTTTTATCTTGACCGTAATAGTCGAGAATCCTTATTTATCTCAAATTTTGTTTATTCATGATGGTTTATGTCTTTATTATTCACGTTTTAATTGTTGGGTTGTTAATATGTGTTAATGGTTCCCTTAGAATAATGAACAACATGGAATACTGATCGAACTTAAATCATGTAGATGCTAAATGTGAATAATTCATAATTATTTTTAATTGGGGACATTAATATGTGTGGTTGAGGATTTTTTTAACGATCAAGGGTATTGGAATTTTTTTTATTTATCACACATTTGCTTGATATATTAAAATAGGGAAATTTTGGTATTTTTGAAAATATATCAAATGTCTTAGGTTTTTTAAATTAAAAAAAATTGGACACATTTGTTTTTATAACCCTCACAAAGTTTTTTAAATTACTAAGTGGGAGAGGGAATTTCAAAAAAAAAAAAAATCCCACAGTCTCCATCAATGATTTGTAGACTTTCAATAATAAGTAGGCCTTGTAACGAGGAATGCTAATTATTGTGGTAGTCGGTGTAAGTTTTATTAAGGGTAATTTTGGATTGATTATTCACATTGGTGGTCGGAAAGGAGGAGTCTATATGATCTGAGATAATCTAAAATTAGTTGGTGGTATACACTTAGACATAAAATAATGGTAGGTTCTCTAAAGAGGAATGCTATGATTTTATGGGACCAAAGTATCGACTATTTAGTTTTATTTGATATAGCTTTTGTCTAGATAGTAAAATTAAAAGGAATATGCCTGCCTATTTTTTTCTGGAAAGTAGGTTCTGTAAAGGGGAAGACTATTCAAATAATAATCGGGATGCCGACGAAATATTTTAAAATTGATAGAGGGAACATTAATTTTAATTTAGAATTAAAAAAGTTTTATGCCCGGTAATAATTCATTTTATTATTTGATTCTCAGTATCAATATGGGAAGCTCTTTCAGTCCACTTGCTGTCATTCTCGAGGAAAATAAATTAACTGGACCTAAGTACATTGACTGAAAAAGGAATTTGGATACTGTGTTGACTATTGAAGAGTACAAGTTTATGCTCTATGAGATATGTCCTCAGGAACCTGGTGAGGGGAGACCGAAAAGGAAATACAGGATTACCAGAAATGGATCATGGCTCATGAGATGGCGCGGTGTTACATATTTGGCATCTATGTCAAATGTCCTTCAACATCAACATTAGTCGATGGACCATGCCTATGACATGATGCTGAACCTCAAAGACATATTTGGGGATCAGAATCGTGCTGCAAGGCAGGTTGACATGAAAGAACTCATGAACACAAACATGGCAGAAGGGACTCCAGTGAGGGAGCATATTTTAAGGATGATGTCTCTTCTTAATGAGCTTGAAATCCTTGGAGCAAAAATCGATGGGAAAACCCGATCAATATTGTTCTTCAGTCACTACCTAAGTCCCTTACGTAGTTCGACTAAAATTACAACACGAACAAACTTTCTTACTCTTTGGCGAAAATACTTAAAGAACTATAAGAAGCTGAGGGTCTCATCAAGAAGTCAGTAAGTGCTTTTATTGCTTAGAAAGATTTTACTTCTAAGCCTATGGGCAAGAATAAAATGAAGAAGAAGTCTCAGAATCATGTTATGGTCACTCAGGCAGCTCGTGGGCCTCAGTGAGGTGTGAAAAAGACAAGGGCAAGCGTTTTCATTGTAAGCAGTCAGAACATTGAAAGAATAATTATCCAATTTTCAGCAATAAATAGAAAAACGTAGGTAAATTCCATTTATTTGTCGTTGAATCATGTTTTGTGATTTGTACTACCGGTACCTGGTGTGTAGATACGAGAGCCACTAATAATGTATGTAATTCTTTGTAGGGATTCCAGAAAACCAGGTGACTAATTGATGGAGAGATTTATCTGAATATGGGAGATGCTACTAGAGTAGCAGTAGTTGTTGTGGGAGACATTCATTTAAGATTTAATAATGATAGGATTTTACTTTTAAAAGATTGTCTTTATGCACCTTCCATTAGGAGGACTTTAATTTCAATTTCTTGTTTAGCCTTTTATGGATATTTAATTTCTTTTAATAAACTCTTGGTTATTAACAAAAAAAAATCTTTATTTTTTCTGGTACATTTGTTGATAATCTTTATATTTTTAATCCTATCTCTTCCACATAATAAATTAATATTTTGTATAATTCAATTGGACCAAATTGAAATAGAAAGAAACCCTCCTTAGTGAACCAAACGTATCTTTGGCACTTATGCCTAGGTCATATTAATCTACAAAGGATTTGTAGACTGGTAGAAAGTGGGAAATTGAGCTCACTAGAAGTGGAGGCACTTCTAGTTTGTGAATCATCTTTAAATGGTAAAATGACTAAGAGGACTTTCTCATACAAGGGCTATAGAGCCAAAGAACTATTAGAATTGGTTCATTCTGATCTATATGGACTGATGATAACCCGAGAAAGAGGGGGACTTTGAGTATTTTATGACTTTCATAGATGATTACTCAATGTATAGGTACATTTACCTAATGCACCATAAGTCCAAAGCCTTTGAGAAATTCAAAGTTTATAGGGAAGAAGTGGAGAAACATTAAGGTAAAAATATCAAGACACTACGTTCTGATCGTGGTGGCGAGTACCTCTTAGGGGAGTTTAGGTACTATCTGAAAGTTCAAGGGATCACATCCCAATTGTCTGCACCTGGTATGCCTTAGCAAAATGGTGTAGCAGTAAGGAGGAATATGACTCTTTTGGATATGATTAGGTCCATGATGAGTTATACAGATTTTCCAGATTCCTTTTGGGGACATGCTTTAAAAAGGGCCACTTATTTACTGAACTTGGTACCTTCAAAGGCGGTCTCTACTACACCCAAGAAATTATGAATTGGGAGCAAGCCTAGTATCACTACACCAAAATGGGTAAATTATCACCCTTTCAGCGCTTAACCTTGTCACGGTCAATGACCGTGACAACAAACACGCGATTTGTGTCACGATCATTGACCGTGACAAGGCCATGACAAAGTATTATCACGGTCATTGACCGTGACAATCCTTATAATGTTATCACGGTCAATGATCGTGACATAACCGTGACAAATGTCGCAGTAAAAAAATCTTTTCCCTTATTTTTTTCCCCCGCCGTTTCTTCTTCCCTCCTTTTTTCTCTCTCTTTCTACGCTGTTGTCTCTCTCTCTCTCTTCCATTTATATATATATATATATATATATATAGATATATATATATATATATATATATATATATATATATATATATATATATATATATGTGTGTGTGTGTGTGTGTGTGTATATATGTGCGTGTGTGTGTATATGTGTGTGCATGTGTGGTGGGTGGGGGTAAGGGGTGGGGCAGGGTGAGGGGGGCTGTGCGTGTGTGTGGTGGGTGGCGGGTGGGGAGGGGGCAGGGATAGGTGGGTCGGTGGTGGTGTAGGGGTGGGGGGCTGTGTGTGTGTGAGTATGTGCGTGTGTGTGTATATATGTGTGTAGTGTGCGTGTTTGTGCATAATGTCCCTTGTAAACGAATTGATTGATTGTCCCTCATTGTAAATTAGTAAATTAATATATGATTAATTATGAAAGTAGTATTGCCCCTCATTGTAAATTAGTAAATTAATAATTATAAACTTTAATTGCTAGTTTAATTAATGAAAATAATTAATTGAGTAGATGAATTAGAAGGAGTACGGGATACACATTTGTTGTTGACATTGCTAGATCGATGTTGGGTTGGTTAATTTTAAAAGTGGCATGACCACTGGATTATTGTCCATATGGGGGTGGGATTTTTCAACTTTTTTTGAAAATTACTTTGTATATCGAACAATATATATATAGTATGATAATTAAATGAAACATACTTGAAATTACATATAGTGCGCATAGATACTAGCCTTCTAGTTCTTATGCGTACACATTCAATAGCCCTTAGATCCGTTCGAGAGCCATTACCCCTGTAATGAGATCTCTCGAATTGTCCCATTTGGACAGTTTGGGACTGCATAATTTATGTATAATATTCTTAGTGGCTTAAAGTTGTTACTTTTGGAGGAAGTTCTGCAGTCGTATCCTAATGTTCTCTTAGTACATACTAGATTGACAAGTGTGACTGTTATTTCAATTGATCAATTGAAACAACACTCACACTTGCCAATCTACGTCGTGTACTTGGAGAACTATGGGGATATGCTGGTGAATTTTTTTCTAATTGTAACAATGTGCATGAGCTGTTAAGTATATTACAGAAAAATACGGTCTTGAATGGGATAGGACCACTCACCCTTTAGAGGAGATGGAGGAAATAGAAATTTCTATTATAAATTGAATTTGAATATAAATAAGACATAATTAAATGAAACATACTATAAATCTAAGTTTTGTTTATACTAATCCATGAATATACGCTTCGTACCTTTAATATGTGATTAGTTGTGGTAGCTGTGATGGGATATCCGAAATACAAAGAGTGGATGGGTGAGACAAATAGAATGGGGGATGTGTTTCTAATGAATTTTTGAAATATGCAAAGAGATGTCATAATGATGAAGAGTTTCCGTGTCCGTGTGCTAGGTGTAAGAATGGTAAGGTGTTTGAGTGGAAAACAGTTGAACTACATTTGTTAAGATATGGTATGCAAGATAGTTATCGATTTTGGAGTTTTCACGGTGAATTATAAGTTCCTTTTGTACCCGACCAACCTTCACAACAACCATAAACAAGTAGGATAGATGTAGAAGGGGATGATGTAGATCATAATATGTTAGAGGATTTAGTTGATGATGCGTACGGAGTTTATAAAGCAGAGGAAAATGAGGTTACTGATGATGTAGAAGGTTCAAGTGCTCGTGAAGATATCACGATAAAACTTGACGATGACTACCAAAGTTTAAAATTTAAGGCGACCAAAGTTTAAAAAGTATCGATTAGACGGTTACATTTTTGGTGCTAAAGTGTATGAGGAAAGTACAAATGTATAGAACTCGGGCATTTCATACAAGACTCTTACTTTCTTTCGAGCGAGCGCAAAAGATAAAAATCTCGTTGAAGCTGAAATGACTTACTATGGTGTAATCCGAAATATATTTGAATTGGATTATATAAGTTTTAAAGAGGTTTTATTTTACTGTGACTGGGTAAGAGTTGAGGATAAAAATGTTTGTAAAGTTGATCCTATCATAAATTTGATCATGGTTGACTTGTCCAAGTTGAAGAGCAACGACCACTTGAGCGATGAGACGTTTGTTTGTGCATTTTAAAAGGTTAACCAAGTGTTTTACTCGGAGTATATCAATAACGAGCTGTGGTTAATTATCAAACACGCGCCAAAATGTCTAAATAGTAGTGTGGATAACTTGGCTGCTCATACCGAATATCAATCCATTTTTTATGATAACCCGAATTTGAAACAATTTTTAAATTTGTAATAAATATTCCCATTTGTACCGAAATATTCCAATGCGTTTGGACACTTTGGGAGTGCATAATTTCTGTATAATATTCTTAGTGGCTTAAAGTTGTTACTTTTGGAGGAATTTTCTATTATAAATTGAATTTGAATTTGAATTTGAAATTTAAGTTTTGTTTATACTAATCTATGAATATACGCTTCTTACCTTTAATAGGTGATTAGTACATAGTTATTTGGGGTGTCCTATTTGTGGAGAGAAGACTGAATCTCTTCGTCTATCCTTTATATCTGAACACTAAGAAATGCCATAATCCTATGGAGTGATGCTCTGCAAATTCCTTACAACCGTTGTGTAGCCAAACATCACCAGTTGAAGTTGTCAATTACACTTTCCATACCCCACCACTTGGAACCTCTAGCAAAACATGGAAAAATATGGAAAGTGTAATTGACAACTTCAACTGGTGATGTTTTTCTACACAACGGTTGGAAGGAATTTGGAGAGCATAACTCCATAGGATTATTGCACTTCTTAGTGTTTAGATATGAAGGGAATTATATTTGACACGATTGCCCGGGATATATTAGTTGGAAGGAGGTGCCATATGAGCTCAAGTTAGCTGTTTGGGTGGCACTCACGTAATGTATTTATATTTATATTTATGTGAATATTTAAATTTCAATTTCGATTTCGATTTCAATTTTTATGAATATTTACTTGTTGGGTGGCACTACACTCTTGTGCAGTGTCTTGCAGTGGCTGATTCTTATAGTGGAACTGGAAATTGGTGCTGGATTTTCTCAAAAGTTGTCCTCTTCTAGAGGTTCTTATCTTTGAGGTACTTCAAGGGTTCATAACATCACTTCCTGCTAAATAGTTTATAAATTTGAGATAATTGATGGTGATGTTGTTTCTTCTTATATTAGGGTTTTCCATTTTGTTGTAAACAAATCAGGACATCGTGGTTGGAATGGTAAGTATCTAATTGTTTGAGATCACACCTAAAGACAATCGAAATTACGGGATTGGGGTCGAACAATGGAGTTGAACAGTTGAGGTACTTTGTGGAGAATGCCAAAGTTTTGAACAAGTATGGGATTATTTCTATTTTGAATGTATATTTGCACTATCTCTATTTTACCTGGATATATAATGTTTAAACAGGTACAACGTTGCTATAACAGGTACATATATGCTGCTGGGCAGTGGCAATACTGCCCAACAGATTTTTTTTCAATTCTACCCAGAATTGTCACGATCATTGACCGTGAAAAGTCCTTGACAAGGGAAGTTGTCACGGACTTGTCATGGTCAATGACCATGACAATTTTTTAAACAATGTCACGATTTTGTCACGGTCCTTAATCGTGACAAAGCTTGTCACGGTCAAGGCCCGTGGCATGACTGTGATAATTCTAACGACCTTGTCACGGTCAATGACCGTGACAAGTCTGTGACAAAAATATTTATCACCCCTAGATTTGGTGTAGTGTATGTAACATATTCGGATTTGGGGTAGTCCAACACATGTGCTGAAGAGAGATCCTAATAAGTTGGAATCATGATCAAAAGTTTATTTCTTTGTAGGATATCCTAAGGAAACTAAGGGTTATTTATTCTATGGTCCTAGGATCAGAAGGCCATTTTTAGAACCAATGCCCAATTCTTGGAAGATAGTTATATGATGGATTATAAACCCAGAAGTAAAGTTATTCTTCAAGAGTTACAAGGGAACTAACAAGATTCTTCAATACCACCAATGCATGATGAAATAACACAATGTGTTGACACTTGTACACCAACACAAGGACTACATTGTCATAGGGGGAGGGTTATACGTTAACCTGAACGATTTATGTTATTGGGAGAGTCTTATGATAAGGTCCCTGATGAATTCCAAGGCGATATTTGTAACTACAACAAGGCTATCCAAGATAAAGATGTAGAACTTTGGCTTAAAGCTATGAATTCTGAGATGGAATCTTTGTATTCTAATCAGGCCTGGAGCCTTGTAGATCCACCTGAAGGGATAAAACCCATAGGATGCAAGTGGGTGTATAAGAGAAAAAGAGGGGTGGACGAGAAGGTTGAGACCTTTTAGGCATGAATTGTTGCAAAAGGATTTAATCAGAAAGAGGGCATAGATTATGAGGAAACCTTCTCGATGGTAGCTATCATGAAGTCCATCCAAATTCTCTTATCCATTGTGGCTCATTTTGATTATGAAATTTGGCAAATGGATGTCAAGACTGCATTTCTTAATAGGAATCTTGACGAGTGTATCAGTACGATGCAACTTTTATTGCCAAAGGCCCAAAGCATAAATTATGTAAGCTTAAGAAATTCATTTATGAACTTAAGCAAGCATCTAGAACTTGGAACATTTGTTTTGATCAGGCAATAAAGTCTTTTGGTTTTGATCAATGTCCATATGAGTTTTTTGTGTATAAGAAATGCAACAAAAACGTAGTGGTGTTTTTAGTTTTATATATGGATGACATTCTTCTCATTGGAAATGATGTTGGAGTTTTGTCTTCAGTTAGAGTGTGATTATCCATTCAATTCAATGTGAAAGATTTAGGAGAATCTAGTCACATAATTGGGATCAAGTTTATGCGTGATTGCAAGAATAGGATGTTGGGTTTATTACAAGAAACTTATATCGATTCCATTCTTGCCAAATTTAGAACGAAAGATTCCAAGAAAGGGTTCATCCCTTTCAGATATGGAATATATTTTTCTAAGGATCAGTGTCCTAAGACACTTGATGAGGTAAAGAAGATGAAAGCATCCATTATGCTTCGGCAGTTGGGAGCCTTATGTATGTTATATTATGCACTAGACCTGATAACTGCTTAGCTGTTGGCATGGTTAGTAGATATCAGTCTAACCTTGGGTAAGAACACTAGACTACGGTAAAGCATATACTAAAATACCTGAAAATAACACGAGACTACATGGTAGTTTACCAGGCAGAGAGACTAGTACCTATTGGGTACACTGATTCAAATTTTCAGTCTGATAGAGGTTCCAAAAAGTCGACCTCTGGATATGTGTTTACTTTAGGAGTTGGAGCCATTAGTTGGAGGAGTATCAAGCAATATTACATTGATGATTCCACTATGTAAGATGAATATATGGCGGCCTCCGTGGTAGCTAAGGAATGGATTAGAAACTTCCTAGTGGATATAGGAGTGGTACCTTTAGTTCAATCGACTATTACACTTTATTGTGATAATAAAGGTGCAGTTGCTAACTCAAAAGAACCCAGGAGCCATAAGAGAGGTAAACACATCGAGCATAAGTATCATCACATTAAACAATTTGTGCAGCAAGGTGATGTCACAATTACGAAGATTGCATCAGAGAACAACCTAGTAGACACTTTCACGAAGAGCTTACAAGCTAAGACTTTTGATAGTTACGTAGAGGGGATGGGAATGAGATGCACTACAGCATGGCCTTGATTCTAAGTTGGAGATTGTTAGAGAAGTAGACTAAAATCATGCTTTATGTAATACTTTTAGTTATGGATTTATTATTAAAAATAAAATCAATTTTTTCTATTCTAATGAGAATCATGTATGGGCATAATGTTTGCATTAATTTATATATTGCTGAAGTCTTTTATTCTGCTCAGTAGGTGTTCTGGTGTGTAGAGTACAACTTACATAGAGAGGATCAGATCACCAGTTCTTATAGACTATAAGTTTTATCGTTCACAGTCTTAGATGGAATTGGACACACCATTAGTAGAACTATAGTACAATATTTTAGTGTGTCTATCATGATTATGAAAAATTGTATAGTTTTAACTTATTGTGCTAGTACAATTTATGTGTATTGAATGATACCACCTTGAGATCATTGTCTTTATACTAATTTTATAGGACAATGGAAACCTTGTGATTATTAGGTTTACTTAAGGCTCTTAATCTGGGTATGATTGATGGACACATGCACTAGTTATTTAATGCTTTGACCTTTCGGGTGAGATCCATTATTGGATCAATAATCTTGATAGATTAGGTAAAGGTGATTATTGTATGGTGAAAGTAATTTATGGATGGAATCCATGTCTCGGTATAGAGACTAGTGATACCCCCTTGAGATGCTTATAAGTTTTGTATGTGTCAAAACCTGCAGGTGGATTATGAATCTAACACTACAAATAAGTTAAATTATATCGCTCATAGACTTCAAAAAGTTGATCAAATAAATTATCAGTACTTTATTTTATTAACAGGTATCTGTAACCTTAACGTGGGGAGAATTAAGTAATTAATACTAAGGAGCTCGAAATATAATTTTGAGTTGAGTGGAGTTGAAATTATAATTATTTAGTGGTTTTAATTATAATTAAGGGACTGAGATTAGGATCCAGTAAGGATTAGGTCTTCTCAGGCCCATTACTAGCAACACCCTTATCTCTCCTTAGGGTTCCTACTGTAGCCTATATATGTGCACCTAAGGCTCATTCTTTCTTAACCTAGACATCACTCTTTTGTACTAAAAAGTCCCAAATTCGGACTTGTGAGAAAAAAAGAGGCAGCAAAGAGGAAAGAGGAGAAAAATAGGTGGTCACGAAGTAAGATCCCACCCTCTACTCATGATGGGTCATATCAGGAATACTGTAGAAGATCGTGAGGTGAATTAAGCTTGCATTCTTGATCAACTATCATCACATATTTTGATCGTGAAAAAACGAGATCAAATCAAATAGATCTCGAAATGTAATCTTAATTCCTCCTTATCGGATTTCATGTATGTATAATTTTTTTGTGGTTCAATATACACGCGTTCTCAATAGACCCTTCGACTTTCGCTCCAATAGATATGTAATTACTATTGGTAGTGTTGATACAAAAATTATCCATCTACGTGGACCATTCAGATACCGACACATGTTGTACAGTGGGAGATTACGCCTAGTCATTAAGGATGAAATACTGACCAACACCAAGAATACTGACTAATATTAGGAATACCGACTAACATCAGGGATGCCGACCAACGATGACAGGCAATGCCAACAGTTGTATACATTAATGATTGTACATATGTAAATGTCTACGATATAAAGACATTCCATCCTTTGATATTCCATCTCTTGTACACCCCATGGGGGCTATAAATACATTATAAACCTTACATCCAAGGGAAAACAAAAAACAAACAAAAAAAGAGGCAATTGAACAATCCCAAGGCAATATACAATAATGGACGTAGGCTCTTTCCTTAAGCCGAACCACTTTAAAAATATCATGTCTCTTATTTTTATTTATTTGTGATCAATTTATTAGCCTACTCTAGCTTTTTGCATTAACAGATTGGCGCCGTATGTGGGAACGATATGTCCAATCGATCTCACTCAATCAAATATCTAAATGGCCAAAATTCCTGAATCAAGTCTCAGGAACGAATGTATTTTACCTACCCCTTCTGCTCCTCCATCTGTAAATGATTTAAGCGGGATTTTGTCCAATCTGGCAAGAGGCCAAGAGGCCATGTAAGATACTATCAGGAAACTTTCACAAACTATTCAAGCCTAGGCACCTGCTCTATCTGCTCGAGGAAATATGCCACCCCCCACCAAGAGGTGGTCGGCGCAGCCACTCGATATCAACAAGAGATGTCACCTATCATCCAAGGTCAACTTCATTACTCGGGAAATCTGAATCTTTCCACATGCAGTATTATCCTCTAGAGAGGCCAAGTGCCTTAGAGAGATTAAGTCGTGCTTCTCCATTCTATCGTTTGGGACCCACGAGGACCAGATATGTTTTTAGGGCAAGATCTAGTAATACTAGACGACCATCTGATCAAAGGGAAACCATAACTCAATCTAGATTAAATGCCCGACGAACTATTACTCAAACCGAGCAATGGCTATAGAAAGAAAGCTTAAAAACTAATAAAGTTGTTACGCATAAATTCGGTGCTGCCAGAGATGCATGGAAATGCTCCATACAGAGATTAGAAGACAGATTAGGATAAATTGCGAAGACAAGAAACCCACTGTAAAGAAGCTTTGTAAAAGGGTATCCATTTGTGCAAGCAATTATGGATTTCCATACTCCAGCAAAGTTCAAGGCTCCAGTAGTAACACCCAAATACGATGGAAAAATTGATCCATTCCTCCATATAGAACAATACCAGACAACTGTTGATATTTATGCCGTCCCCGATGAAATGAGGTGTAGAGCATTTTCTGGAACCATTACGGGATCTACTTAAATCTGGTATAATCGACTTCCTCAGGGATAAATTTCTAGCTGCAACCAACTGGCCGAGCTATTCATTTATAAATTTTTCTTTGGAGCAAAGCCTGTGAAAAGCATGGCACACTTACTTAGTGTGAGACAGAAAGAAGAAGAGAGAACTAGAGATTACGTCACTCGTTTTAATAACGAGAAACTAGAAGTCGTAGATTATGAGAAAAGACTGCAATAATTTCCCTCATGAGTGGATTGATTTTTGAAAAACTGTATCACACTCTTGCCAAGGATCCTTCGAAGATAATGGCAGAGTTGATGGCTAAAGCAACAAAGATCATAAATGTCGAGGAAGCAATGGCAGCCAAGCGTAGCTCGGGCAAAAAAGTTGATGGTAAAAATGATAAGAAAGATCATAAAGACCCCAGAGAACACAGAGAATCAAGAGAGAAAGGATTTTTGGAGAGACTCAAGAAGTAATAAAGATGTGCGTTGGACTGATAAGTTGAGAAGTTCCCCGACTAAGAGAGATAAAATTAAGTACTGCAAATTCCACGGGGATCATGGTCATACGACGGAACGTTGCATAGCTCTTCAAAATAAGATTGAAACTCTCATCCGAAGAGGAAAGTTGAATCAGTATGTTGATCGACAGAACAATGGAGGATTTCAGTATAGATCAAAATCTCCTTGCAAGCCTAGAGAGGAGAAGAAAAGAGCTCATAAAGATGACCAGGATAATGATCCCGATCTCCCAAAAAAACCTCAGTAACCAAAACGTGAGCTATTCTGTATTAAATTTTGGTTCTTTTAATTGCCAAATGATTATAGGTGGAGATGCAGGAGGAGAAGATCATACAGCAGAGTGAAAATCTGTAAGGACACAAATTTCTAATTGAGTCCTTTGTAGTTTTGGCTGAATTCCGAACAAAAACGTTTGAGTCATAGGATAGAGTTATTGATCATCCTTTAAGCCTATGATGTGTTTGTTGAAGACGTAGCGGCTAAGATATTAAAGACTCATCAAATACCGTGTTTAATATGCCTCGTTTCTACGTCAACAACATTGGTTCCATTGCTCATAAGGTATGCATGCATAATGTATATATATAGATAGGATCTTAGGAGTGTCCACTACCTACCAAGTGGACACTCATAAGCTTGATGGAGACTTTAAGGTTGAAACCTTAGATCTAAGAGAGGAAAGAGAGCTGGTAAAGGGATAGATTGTAGAAACAACTAAAAGCATTGTGTTAGACGATGACAAACTGGAGTGCATCATTCAAATAGGGACAACATTGGATCCTGTTCTTAAATTGGAACTGGTGAGATTCCTTAAATAGATAAAGCATGTGTTTACCTGGAGTCATGAAGATATGCCTGGGATAGATCTCAATTTCCTTTGTCATGAGCTCAACGTAAATAAAGAAGTTAAACCAGTAAAGTAAAGATAAAGAGTGTTTAGCCCCGAAAAGAACCAAGCCATACAGGAACAAGTAAAAAAGCTTCAGAAGGTAGATTTTATTAACGAAGTGAAATAGCCAAACTGGTTGGCCAATGTAGTTATGGTCAAAAAGAAAAACGACACGTGGAGAATGTATGTAGACTTCACAGATTTAAATAAGGCATGCCAAAATGATCATTTTCCTTTGCCTCGAATAGATTAACTCGTGGATTCAACCCCAGGTCATGAGTTACTCAGCTTTATGGATGCTTATTTTGGTTATAACCAGATAAAAATGTAGCCTGAGGATAGGGAAATGACTTCTTTCATCACTCCCCGAGGAACATGTTATTCTTTTGGTTTGAAAAATGCAGGTGCTATATATCAAAGGCTGGTCAATAAGGTGTTTGAGGAACACATAAGCAAGAATATGGAAGTTTACGTAGATGATATGCTAACAAAAAGAAAAAGACCTTCAATCACATTGTAGACCTCAGCCAGACTTTTGATCAAGTTGAGAAGCACCAGATGATGCTGAATCCGACCAAATGTGTTTTTAGAGTACAAAAAGGAATATTCCTCGGATACATAGTAAATCAAAGGGGAATTGAAGAAAATCCAGACAAGATCAAGGCATTAATTGAAATGCAATCTCCAACTTGCAAGAAGGACGTGCAAAGTCTGACTGGACAAGTAGCAGCCTTGAACAGATTCGTGTCCCGAGCTACAGATAGATGCCTATCGTTCTTCAAGGTGATCAAAAAAAGATTTGAATGGAACAAAGACTGCGAAAAATCTTTTATGGAGTTGAAAAAGTATTTGGGTTCACCTCCATTACTCTCCTAACCAATCACATGGTGAAAAGTTGTACCTGTACTTAGCTCTTTCTGAATCGACAGTAAGTTCTGCATTAATCTGAGAAGAAAATGGAGTTTAAAAACTCGTTTACTAATAATAGTAAGGCTTTTCAAGGAGAAGAAATTAGGTGCCCTCGTTTGGAGAAATTGGCTTTATCACTAATTAAAGCATCCAGACGCATGAAACCTTATTTCCATGCCCATACAATCGTAGTTTACACTGATATGCCTCTGAGACAGGCTTTGCATAAATTAGTGAAATGTGGTAGATTAATGTATTGGGTTATGGAATTAGGGGAGTATGATATCATATATGAGCTATGGTTTTCTTTGAAAGGCCAAGCACTGGCAAATTTCATAGCGGAGTTCACTTACTCTGAGGTCCCCGAGAAACAAAATGAGCAGGAAGAACAAGAATTTGGAGAAAGTAATGTTAATGAGAAAGCTCCCGAAGAACTTTCTTCAGAAGAAGCGATTGCAGAGCTACCAGACTCCTCTTCCCGAACACGGGAGATGACCAAGAAGTATAAAGATACAAAGAGAAAAGTATTCCACTACGGGAGTTTGACAGATCAAGCATTCGACAACAACGTCCCAATGTAGAACTTATACGTCGATGGATCATCTCGTTCAACCGATAGTGGAGTAGGTATAATACTCAACACTCCTGATGGTATTGATATTGAGTAGGCATTATGTTTTCAATTCTAGGCTTTAAATAATAAAGCAGAGTATGAAGCTCTTATTATGGGCTTAAGTTTAGCCCAAACATTGAATGTCGAGCAAGTTGTGGCACACAGTGACTCTCAGCTGGTGGTAAACTAAACACTGGGTTTGTATGGAGGTAAAGGAGAATTGACAATCGGGTATTTATCCAAGGCGACGGAAGTCATTAAAAAATTGCCAGCTATTTAGATGAATAGAATCCTAAGGTTGAAAAATGCCCTAGATAATGCCCTTGATCGGCTAACCTTTTCTACCAGAATTGAACTCCAGTGAACTATCCCCATTGAACTCCGGGAGCTTATGTTGATAAAAAAAATTATCCATTTACGTGGACCATTCAGATACTGATATATGTTGTACAATAAGAGATTAAGCCTAATCATTAAGGATGAAATACCGACCAACACCAGTAATACCGACCAATATCAGGAATACTGACCAACATCAGGGATGCTGACTAAGGATGACAGGCAAACACGAACAGTTGTATACATTAATGATTGTACAAATGTAAATGTCTATGATATAAAGCCATTCTATCCTTTGATATTCCAGCTCTTGTAAACCCCTGGGGGCTATAAATACATTGCAAACCCTATATCCAAGGGACAACAAAAAAACAAACAAAAAGAGAGGCAATTAAACCATCCCTAAGCAATATACAACAGTGAACGTAGGCTCTTCCCTTAAGCTGAACCACTTTAAAAATCTCTTGTCTTTTATTTTTATTTATCTGTGATCAATTAATTAGCATAGTCTAGTTTTTTGAATCAACAAGTAGTACTACGATATATTGGAAAACCATAAAAAAGACTTATATTTCCAGATCCATATGGAATCTGAATCTATAAATTTAAATGAAGTTAGAAAAGTAGTAGAGTGACTTCAACACTTTTTAGAGGACATTCCAATGTGGGAAAAATTTATTCCTGTAATTTTCATAAACTACGATATCCAATCACCAATTGGCAAAGCACAAAGTAATATGTATAACAGTAAGTCTTGATATATACATCGAAGACGTAATAACTTAAAAAACTGCTCTCTAATGGAATTATTTCTGTTGATTATGTTAAGTTTAAGGACAATATCACAGGTTCGTTAACTAAAGTTTTGGATAGAGAGCAAATATATCATATATGGAGGCATGTGGGATTAAAGCCTATAAAATAAAGAGTTGTCTTGATGGCAACCTTTCCTACCTGACTGGAGATCCCAAAAGTTTGGTTCAAAGGGACAACCAAATCTTGACTAACTCTTTAAAGTGAGCACTGATGAGTTTTTAAAGTCATACCTATTCCTATAATAAAATAGTGTTGCCTTAAATGTAAGGTAGGATATACATAGGGTATTGTAGGATACTCTAAATGGGAAGTCACCTATGTGAGTGTAAATGGGATGCTTCTATGAGAACTTTAAAAGGGTGAAATTCTCTAAAGCACTCATGAAAGCAGGATTTATTTAGGGCCAAAATCAACACAACCGAAAGAACCATCAATGTTTGGAAAATTACCGTGTGAAGCCTACTATCTTTATTTACACTAAAAACTGAACATTTCAAGACCTAATGTTCTTTGATTAGTCAGTTAATCCTATAGTGTTTCACTAGGAAGATTCAAGGCAAAAATGTATCTCTTCTGATGCAGAAATGTTCCAATAAAAACCTTCTTGTGTGTCTGCATAGTCTTTACATTTTGAACCAACCAATTTTCATTAATGTGTGGGATTTTTAGAATTTATGGTTTATTTAGGTTGGCAAAACCTTATTTTGGTCAAATTTGAGGTTAATTTAATATGGGACCCACACGACTTTTAAGATAGTTTTGAGTTGTAATGCTCCTCCGCGAGGAGTATAACGAAGTATACTCACATGTATAAAATCATAATTTTACGAATGAGAAATTATTATCTAAAGTACCCACTTATAAAATGGAATTTGGTTGAAGTGTACTGGAAAAGCTAAGTCCCACATAGATAAAATATAAGAATTGGGTGTAGTATATTAGGACCAAATATGGTTATGGGTTTGATGCCCTTAGGGTTTCCCAACTCTTTAAAGGAAAGAGGAATTATATGTGCTTGGATTGACTTCTAATCCCACACATGCACCCCCGCCGCGACCCTCCTAGCTCAACCTGGTCTGGTTTAGTCCGGCTCAACACAACATGATATGGCACGGGCGTGTGCCATGGGCGTTGGTTTGGCTTAAGTATTAACTTTTTGGGCCAAATTATATGGAGCCATTTTTAATTTTTTGATTCCCTTTTTATTGGTCGGTCTTTTGTTTTTCCAACCTAATTTAATTGCATCTTTTTATTTAATTATTTCCAACTATTGTGACATTTATGAGCGATTTTAACCTTTATCACCACCAATTAAGTATAAATTGGTGATTTGCATTCGTTTTTCATTACTCATTCGATGTTTTAAGACATTTTTTCTGTTTAAGTCAGCCATTTTGTTCAAAATAAAGAGAGTCCTTTAATTGTTGGTTCGTATGTTTCTTGTAATTTGAAGTGTTGCTATTGCAAGGAGTTGATTGTTATATCTTAGGAGATGATTTCCATTGAGTTCGCGAAGCATCGTTGCAAGGAAAATTTCATCTTAAGGACAAAATGTTGGACAATTTCCTCAATCGTTTAATTTTTAATCCAGTGACTGTAAGTTTATGTTTGTTTAGATTTATTATTTACATATTTCTTTAAATTTTTTGCAACTACTAAAATCATATTGGATAACACATGGTTGTTTAGTTAATCAATATTAACTACAATTACAATTTATAGATTTACCATAACATAAAGCTAAAAATATACAATCACACATCCCTTATAATCCCATTGTCTCAAAGAATAATACATACAATAAGCATATTATATCACATAACCTAGGGATATCTCTCACCCATCATATCATAATATTCCAGAGACTCGCTTGACCTAACCATCCAAATTCCCTCACGTATATACTAGACTCAGTTAGTGGGTTCCGTTAATCCAAAAAATGATAAAAGAATTATTAGTTTTGATTATAACAATCCAATTGATGATGCATGTCTTAGTAACTCTCTTCTCTAAGTGTTTATTAGCTTTCAAGAATCCACACAAAGTTCAAGATCATTTCAACAATGAGAGTTAAGGGGATGGCGATAGTTCAAAAGCCCATCAATATTCTCAAGCATCTTAAAATGGTTAAAACATTCAATGAGATCAACACACAAAGAAATGTGGGTTATGAGAGAGTTATGAATAAATGTAACGTATAAACTCCCTAACTAATGTTATTTGTATCTAACAATTACTCTCACACAAACATAAGATGTTGAGACTTTATGCAAAATATTTAAAACATGTTTTCTGTAAAAAAAATAACTTGACCTAATACAATCGACTTAAAAATATTACAGCTAACTATATCAATGTAAGTAAGATTAACACTCACTAGAAAAACACTTATACGAGTTTTAGTCGACTGAAAATAGGATTCAGTTGGCTAAACCTACTTTTCGTATAATAGATTAGGCATTCTCAACTTGTGACTTTTAGTAATGACCAGATTTTCAAAATACCTTTTGTAACTTTATGATATTGCCCCAAACATATAGTTTTCTTCAATACACTATATGTAGACCTCTAGCCTTCAAAAGAATTCAAATTTGGGAATTCAAACACACACAACACCAAAAATAAATCTATCTTCATATCAACAAAATAGCCAAATCAAACCGAATAAAGAGTGAAATACTAAGGAGAATAGAGAGAAAGTATATGTTCATCTATATAAAGAATTGAGTTCATCAAAGATTAATTCTTAAGCTCTTCAGCAACAAGGATGCCCTCTTCAAAATAAAGAAATAAGTTTTAATATCAATAACAACAACAATAATAACCACCACCATGTGATCAAGAACATAAGGATTCATTTATAATGAGTTTAACATGAAAAGTTCCACCCAGAAAAACAAAAGTTCATCATCTAGAACAAAAACATCAAGAATTAATCTTCAAAAAGTTCATCATCTAGAACAAACACATCAAGAATTACTCTTTAACAAAAACAATCAATGGTTATATTCTCTATAAGTTCAAGAAAGTTCTGAGACTTCAATAACAACTCTACCATTTACAACCAAGCACATCCAAATCAAAGTTAATATTAATTATTTTTCTTCACATATCTTATCTTGTTATTTATTTTATTCTACATTTAATTAGTGGCTTGGTCATGAGATTCCAAAGAGAAGTGATTCCTTTGAATTTCCCGTTGTTCTCTTAGGAAAGGAGATAGTCATTTGGCTTATCGGTTATGATTATTAAGATGTATTGATTCCTTTGTAAGTTATTTGTTCCAACCATCCATGAACTATAGTGGAATTACTTATGTGCCTTCTTAAGTTCCGGATATAGGAAAGAGTCCAAACGACAATAAAAATTATTGGGTCCACTTCTCTTCCCTTACACTCTTTAATTTAATTCTTTACTTATGCTATGTGTGATGTTCAATATTATATGATTGTGAATTTGTATAGAAAGATAAACAAAAAATAAAAAAACCATTTCAACCATTAACATAAAAAGGATTTAACTTCTCTAAACATGTTTTTAAAAGAACGCAGAATAATTTGTGAACCAAAAAGAAAGATTTTAAAAATGTAAAAAGGCAAATAAATTACAAAATCACAACTCACCGCATTTTAGGATATTTTTCTTGCCAACATGTACCTTATTCTATGACCTATGGAAATATGTTAATCATATACCACTAACTACATTGTCATGACCTATTTAAGTTCTTCATCTACCAACTTCACTATACAGTCATTGCTGGTCCCTCACATCCCCACTAGTAGAGTATGACTCAAGATGCATTTCTTTCTTATTAATTGACACCGAATCACCGAGCTCCATAATTAGTGTCCTATTAGCCTTTATTAATCATGGATTTCACTAAATCCCATATATATTCATGGGCTTACACTATCTGCAATAGATGTTGCAACTGTTGTTTTCTCGGTTAGTGGTTTTAGGATAAGCATTATCATATCCAAGATCTTTAGGCCCTTTTTAAATTACCAATTTTATAAACCATTCCTATTGTAGCAGCAATTTAAATAAATGCAGAATTAAAGTAGGGAACGAAATTACCCAATTTAGGAGCTGATAAACCGAAGTCGAAAAATATAAGAAATCCGGAACTGGACCGTCTAGAAATATGGCTGAGTCGCGAACAATGTCGCTCTATTTAAGGTGTTTCGCGGCTCTGCCTCCAATTTGTGCCGACAGTGTATAGCCCTGTCACTCCCGGGATAAAACAACCTCGGAAAATCTAATTAAGAACTGGTAGCACAAACCAGATTCGTTCAATTAACACCCATTCAAAACATTGCTCGATTCTGTGTTATAATTAATCTGGGCAAGAGGATTAATTATTTCTGTGTTGTAATAATTATTCAGGGGACGAATAACTATTTCTATGTATGAATTTTTTTTTGCTGAGAGTTTTTTATGAGACTGTGTTGAAAACGGAGGTCTCAACCTCCTTTTATGTAAAAAATAAATTACCGTTAGTGGGCAAAAATATGGAGAGAAAATTGGAAACGTGGGTGGAAAAATTCAACAGTAAAAGGCCCACGTTTTTTTCGGAATTAATTACCGTTAAAAATTAATTTTTAAAGCCCAAAACCGTTAATTTATTTGTCTAAAAAATTATTTCTTAATTAGCCCAAGCCCAAGACCCAGAACCCGGACCCGGACCCTGGCACGGGCCGGGCCGGCAGGACGGCAGCGACGACGCGCGCGCGTGTGTGACTTGGCCCAATAAGTTCCCCACCCATACACACAAAACATTGAATGCCAAAAGGGCTTTCCCTTTAGACTCACAAAAAGGGTATATTAACACCACCCATTTCCTTCAACCCACCGATGTGGGACAAGAAGGAAATCCACTTTTCAACTTTTGTAACTAAACATCTTATACAGCTGTTTTCCAACAACCCCCCACTTGCAAAATTTGAAAACATTTTTATTGAGCAATAATTCATAGAATTGTGCATAAGCAAATGTGTCTTTCGACTTGGACCTTTACGTAGTAAAGATGATTCAGAATATACTAGAGTAATCGTAGTTTTGAACTCTATCTCTGACAACATCCCACACACAACACTACTTGGGTGTAGTTCTAATAGCTAGCACGTTACGGCCATGTGCTTCTATCCCAGTATAGTGAACGCCTTAGGAATTTGCTTAAATATCCATAGGAAGCGGCCACACTTCCACATTCACATAGGTGAGTCTATCAAGAATACTCCTGTAGCTGGGTACCCCACTAAAATTATAGCTATAAATCTCATTAAGAGTTATAATAATTCATCCTTTAATAGCTTCAGGATATCATGCTCCATAGGGATGGACTCGGAGTAAAACCCCGTTCTATATTAATTAATAATCGCATGATTCAACCCATATCACTTGTGACTTGTTATTACCCTTTGAACATATTTCTTGGGATGTCCCGTCCATATGTTGGGTTACCATCACAAATGACTCATTTATCCAAGGGCTTTAGTCCCATCCCTTTCGAGGTGTTCCACACCTTCTTCCTAGCTAGTCCTTTCGTCAAAGATCAACTAAGTTCTGTTCAGACCGTATATGATCCACCCTCACAGCACCCGTCGAAATAAATTCTCTAACAATGCTATGTTTACGATGTATTTGTTGTTTCTTACCGTTATAATAACGGTTCTCTATTTTTGCAATAGTCGCGGTACTATCACAATGAATCAAAACGGCTGGTATCGGTCTTTCCCATAGCGGGATATCTGACAGGAGGTTTCTTAACCAACCTTCCTCTTCACTAGCAGTAGCTAGCGCTATCATCTCAGACTCCATAGTAGATTGAGCCAAAATAGTTTGTTTCTTAGATTTTCAAGAAACTGCACCACCAGCGATGCTAAATATATATCCACTAGTAGCCTTAGAATCATCAGATAGGGTGTTCTAATCAGCATCACTAAATCCTTCAAAGACAACAGGATGCTTGTTATAGTGTAATCTGAGGTTCATCGTCCTTTTAAGGTACCGCATGACCCCGTCAATAGCATGATAATGCTCCATACTAGGTCTAATGGTAAATCTACATAATACTCCCGTAGCATAAGCTATGTATGGTATAGTGCAATCTATAGCATAACGTAAGCTACCAATAATGCTTGCATAAGCATTTTGGTTTACACTGTCACCAGTGTTCTTAAATAGCTTTTCACTAGGATCAAATGGAGTACTTGAAGGTTTACAGTTAAAGTAATTATATTTCTTTAGAACTTTCTCAATGTAATGAGATTGATCCAAAGAAAGTCCCTTTTCTGACCTAGTAATATTAATTCCTAATATTACACTACCTTCACCCAAATCCTTCATATCAAAATTGACACATAATGATGATTTAACATTTTCTACAGCATGAATATTAGAACCAAATATAAGCAAGTCATCAACATAAAGACATATGATAGTCCAAATGTTCTCTACATATTTATAATAAATTCATTTATCACTTTCATTTATTTTAAACCCATTGGAGATGACTAGGCTATAAAATTTATCATGCCATTGTTTTGGTGCCTGCTTGAGTCCATAAAGATATTTATCTAATTTACATACTTTATTTTCTTGACCGTGTACAATAAAACCTTCAGGTTGATCCATATAAATCTCTTCTTCTAATTCTCCATTTAAAAATGCAGTTTTAACATCCATTTGGTGTACAGTTAAATCATTTAAGGCAGCTATATCAAATAGTACACGTATAGACGTTATTCTAGTCACGGGTGAAAATGTATAAAAAAAGTCTACATTTTCTCTTTGTCTAAAACCTTTAGCAACAAGACGTGCCTTATATTTTTCAACAGTGCCATCAGGTTTTAATTTCCTTTTAAGAATCCATTTACACCCAATTATTTTACATCCAGGAGGAAGGTCCACTAAATACCAAGTTTTATTTGTTTCCAAGGAATCCATTTCATCCTTAATAGCCTCTTGCCATAAATCGACATCTAAAGAAGATAAAGCTTCTTGAATAATGTCAGGATCCTCCTCTAAAGTGTAAGCATAAAAGTCGGGACCAAAATCTTTTTCCACACGAGCCCTTTTACTTTTTTGAATTTCTAAAATGGATTCATTATTTTCTTTATTTTTATTTAAAGAAATATTAGTGGATGACTCGCCCCCACTATTTCTCAATTTAAAAGGAAATTTATCTTCATAAAAATCGGCGTCATTTGATTCAATAATTACTTGATTTTTCAAGTCATAAAATCGGTATGCTTTGCTATTAATAGTATAGCCTATAAAAACGCACTCATATGCTCTACTTGCCAATTTAGACCTTTTAGGATCGGGTATATGTACATAGGCTAAGCACCCCCACGTTCTAAAGTATGACACGTTGGGCTTAATATTTTTCCAAATTTCATAAGGAGATATTTTTATTTTAGTCTTAGAAATTCTATTAAGTACGTGACACACAATCAAAATAATTTCACCCCACCAATGTGAGGCAACCCCTGAATTTAATAAAATAGCCACAACTAATTCAGTTAATGCCGTATTTTTTCTTTCGGCTTTACCGTTCATTTCGGGCGAATAAGGGGCAGTTTTTTCATGAATAATACCGTGGGTTTTATAAAATTCAATAAATGGTCCAGAATCATATTCGGTGCCTCTATCACTACGTAACCTTTTTATTTTCCGATTAAATTGATTTTCAATTTCATTTAGGAAAATTTTAAACATGTCAAACGCTTCACTTTTATTTTTCATTAAATACACAAATGAATAATCGGAACAATCATCAATAAAAGTTATAAAATAACGTTTGCCATTTCTAGTTGTGACACCATCCAATTCACAAATATCCGAATGAATTAAATCAAGTGGTTCAGATTCTCTAAAAATAGATTTATATGGTGTCTTAGTGATTTTTGCTTGACTACACCATTCACATTTTTCAAAATCATTTAATGATAATTCTGAAATTAATCCTAAAGTGCTCATATTTTTAACAAGTCGTTTATTAACATGAAAAAGCCTAGCATGCCAAACATTAAATGAACAAGCAATATAAGAAGCAGAAGGAGAAATTTTATATATTGCATCAACATTCAACTTAAACATCCCATCAGTGGCATAACCTTTGCCTACAAAAATTATATTTTTGGTCAAAGTAAATAAATCAGCACCAATAGTTTGAGTAAAGCCAGCTTTGTTGAGAAGATAACCCGAAACCAAATTTTTCCTTATTTCGGGAGTGTGAAGAACATCTTTGAGAATAACAGTCTTTCCCGAAGTGAACTTCAATATCACATTTTCAGTACCAGCAACCTCAGTGGAGTGAGAATCACCCAACAACACCTTCTTATCTGCAGTCTCAGAATAAGTCTTAAACAGAGTACGATCATAACAGATATGGCGGGAAGCGCCAGTATCCAACCACCACCATTCGGCACCGCTAACCATGTTGATTTTCTGAAATCATAGCACATAGGTCCTCTTCGGTCAAATTCGCTTATGCTTGTGGCACAATGCGATATTTGCGAGCCATATGGCCAGACTTGCAACACTTGAAACAGAGAAACTGTCCCGAGTTGCTAGACTGTCCATTTTCAGGGTTCTTATTCTTATTCTGAGTCTGATTTTTAAAATTCTGGTTGTGGCTCTTTTTCTAATTTTTCATATTTTTTCCGTTTGCCTTTAAAACAACTGGAGTGTGGTTCTTTTTTTGATTTTTATTATTAGACACAACAAGAATTTCATCTTTATAGTCATGTTTTCGGAATTCCTCCTCAATTCTCAATTTAGTAATGAGTGACTCTAGTGAAAATTCTTTAGACTTATGCCTCAAAACATTTTTAAACTCTTTGAACAGTGGAGGCAATTTATCAATTATTACAGCCACCTGAAATTGCTCATCTAAAGCCATGCCCTCGAAAATAATTTCATGGGCAATCATTTGCAAATCATGGGTTTGAGTAACGACAGATTTGTCATCCGTCATTTGAAATTTTAAATAACGGCTGACGGCATATTTTTTAGCACCCGCCTCCTTCGTGTCATATTTTTTAAACAGTGCATCCCAAACATCTTTTGCAGTTTTATAATTGGCATAATAGTCATAAAGTTCGTCACTTAGATCATTCAAAATATAGTTCTTGCACAGAAAATTATTTTCCTCCCAAGTTCTAATTGTTTTGCTTTCCTCAACAGTAGGTGGATTATTTACTACGGGTTTGTCAAATTGAACACACGATGCGACTTTTTTCATAGTTAAATAAAATAACACTTTTTTGCTCCAACATTTAAAATGGGTGCCTTCATATTTGAAAGGGTTATTAAGGTTGCTTGAGTTAATTTCGTCCATGGCAGAATTTCAAAACACCTTAAAATTATTGTAGCAACAATTTAAATAAATGCAGAATTAAGGTAGGGAACAAAATTACCCAATTTAGGAGCTCATAAACCGAAGCCGAAGAATATAAGAAATCCGGAACTGGACTGTCTAGAAATATGGATGAGTCGCGGACAATGTCACTCTCTTTAAGGTGTTTCGCGGCTCTGCCTCCAATTTGTGCGACAGTGTATAGCCCCGTCACCCCAGGATAAAACAATCTCGGAAAATCTAATTAAGAACTGGTAGTACAAACTAGATTCGTTCAATCAACACCCATTCAAAATATTGCTTGATTCTGTGTTATAATTAATCTGGGCAAGAGGATTAATTATTTATGTGTTGTAATAATTATTCAGGGGACGAATAACTATTTCGGTGTTCGAATTTTTTTTTTGCTGAGAGTTGTTTCTGAGACTGTGTTGAAAACGGAGGTCTCAACCTCCTTTTATGTAAAAAAGAAATTACCGTTAGTGGGCAAAAACGTGTAGAGAAAACTGGAAACGTGGGTGGAAAAATTCAACAGTAAAAGGCCCACGTTTTTTTCGGAATTAATTACCGTCAAAAATTAATTTTAAACCCCAAAACCGTTTATTTATTTGTCCAAAAAATTATTTCTTAATGAGCCCCGGACCCGGACACGGGCCGGGCGGCTGCGCGCGCGTGACTTGGCCGAATAAGTCCCCCACCCATACACACAAAACATTAAATGCCCAAAGCACTTACCCTTTAGACTAAAAAAAAAGGTATACTAACACAACCCAATTCCTTCAATCCACCGATGTGGGACAAGAAGAAAATCTACTTTTCAACTTTTGTAACTTAACAGGTTATACAGCTGTTTCCAACAATTCCCTTTAACTTTATCCTTAATTTGTCCATCACATTCATTTTCTTTTTTTTACACCGTGCTAATAAAGCCACAAATTATCCTTGGGCTAGACTTGAATTACGTGTTAGTTGTTATTCAGGCGTAATTACTCTAATACCTTCATTTATACTTCCAATGTTATACAACTCATCACCTTAATTTATCTTGACTAACATGGTCCATTGATCTATTTAAACTTACACATACAATTATCCATGGTCAAATTACATATTTCATGTTACTTTTTAGGTTAACACCCTTCACTTTTGTAATTGACACTTCATTTAGGTTCTTCATGAATCAATAAAAAGTGGTTTACGGTGAAGTTTGTCTTAACTCCCAGAAGTTCCAGTAAATTCTTATAATTTCTCAAATTCCATTCTTAGTCCAAATTTGACCACATCAAATTTTTAATTGCCTAACAACCATAGAAAATTATATAACCCATAATAAATACTCAAATTAAAATAATTAGAAATTTCAATTTCCTGGACATGTCACTACATCTCCTATTTTGGAATGGAAAACGCCACTGACTTCCCAAAAGAATCTTCATGAGCACCATACTCTTCCAACCAGTCAATACCTAAATTGCATCATATTTACCCATGTCCAACACAAAAATATTAGCGATGAATCTGTATTGATAAAATATCACTCCCCACATTCTGCTATATCTCTCGTATAATACTTGTCCCCATCGACGACTGAACAAAACCTTATCATAATGACCAAGTCATGTAGGATCTAATAAAATAAAATTTCCAACAATTGGAGAATGTGTATCGCCCATCATGACAAGAAATCTATCAAGTCTACCATGAATAGAGTACATACCCTTCACTTCTTGCACTAGTCCATGAGGGTTCAGAGGCAAGGCATGACATTGTGAAACATTCTATATTGCATATATTGTTGTCTCGCTAGTGGTGATGGAAGAGATGATGGAGCTGTTATGTGACCCATAGTAGTAGTGGCGCTGGAAAATATTGAGCTCTCTAAGGACCTACATAGCCATAGGGAATATCCTCTCTTAATGTCTCGCCTCACTAGCAATACTGACTAATACGATGTATCCTTTATCATCCCCCTTATTATTGGCCCTCCCTAGCCTGTGGGGGTCGGTTACCATGTTGCCGAGGCTATGTATAGTTCTGCCCATTCTTGAACTTTTTTAATTGTCATCCCTTTTGTCCACCCTAGATGTTACCTGAAACCACTCCACCTATATCTATCTTATCCCCGACTTAATGGCTAGACTCACCCTTCTTTTCTCATTTCTCTTAAAACTCCAAATGATCTAGACCATAAAGAAACACAACATCTGCGATGTGAAATTAAGGGTGTGTTTGATAAATAAGATGAAAAATAACTTCTAAAAGTCAATTTCCATGAAATTGAAAACTTCGAAATATTTTTCATGGAAAATTTTTGTTGGTGTTGTTTGATTGCAATTATTTTTCAAGTGAAAAATGTTATATTTTTCATCTTTTGTGTGTTTGATTTCCAATATTTTTCATGAAAAAAAAGTAGAACCCACAGGCAATTATTTCAATTTTTTTAGGTTTTTATTCACTTTTTGGATTTTTTTCATTTTTTGGGGATGTTATTCACGTTCTGAATTTTTTTCATTATTTTTGGGATTTTATTCACTTTCTATATTTTTTCATTATTTTTTGGTTTTTATTCACTTTCTGGATTTTTTTCATTATTTTGGGATTTTTATAAACATTCTGAAAATTCTTCATTATTTTTGGGTTTTTACTCATTTTCTGAATTTTTTATCAATTTTTTTTGGCGTGACAATTGAAAGGAGTGCGCGTGCGTTCAAATAGATAGATTATTTAATTAAATTCAGTTTTTCCAAATTAAATCCTAAACATGCATCTAGGTAATATGAAGACTTGAAGTATTTGGACTGTCAAAAACGTCTCTCAAAGTCTTGTAAAATAACTCCCCCGAAGTTGGCTTTTATAGGGAAACCAATAAGAGTTTTAAAATTTTGGAACTCTGCCAGCATACAGGTACCCCGAACCGGTTCGGGTGTACCGCGAATCGGTTCGCCCCCGAACCGGTTTGGCCTTCGATTCGTAGAAAATCACTGGAATGTGGGGTTTTAAACACTTGGCATTTTTTCAAGAGTTTTTCTCGGAATTTGCTCCATTTTCAAAAGGCCATAACTTCTTCACCGTAACTCGGATTGAGGTGCCGTTTCTTCCGGTGTCTTCGTTGCGGCGAGCTCTACAACTTTACAATTGATCGGACCTCTGGACAGTCTCTATAAAATTACCAAAATGTCCTTGAACTTTCATATCTTGCCTTCTTTCACTGTTTTGACTTCTCTTGCGTTCCACTTGCATTAAGTCCCTAAAATCGTGGAACGTGACGTCGTTGAGGCGGATGTGGAACACATGATGGAGATGATGAATGCTTGATTCCCGAAATTCGAATTGACGCCGTTGTATGAGATCGTGTAGAGACGTGCCAAATGTAGCAGCGTACGACATATATAAATGTAAGATAACGAACATGAGAAATATGTCCTTACAAATCTCCCCCTATGTCTATGCCGGTATATACAGAAAAATTCGAATTATCAAATACCAAATTGCCTATACAAATCTACCCTCCCATGAACCCAAAACTAGGAAGATACAAATGAATAAGACTTCATCGTTTGTTCTTCAAATCTTCAAAACTTTTCTCATCAGGGTGTGCAATTCAGTGATCATCAATGTAGTACCTACACACATGAGATAAAGCAAATACCAAGTGACATATCGAGTTTGAAATGAGATAAACATAGATACCAACTTAAAACAAATCTCAACATCTCAAAAACTTAAAAACTCCCCCATAATATGATAATTCTTCTCCCCCTTTTATTATGTCCCCAAATAGACAAATATGAGAAGCAAAAATAAATGAAAATGGAGTGTGTCACAAGGAAATAAACTTCTATTTTTGAATTTATCAAAATTTTTCTCATAAAATATATAAACAAAGAATCACACCATGAAAGAACATAAAACAACCAAGTCGATGATAGTGTAAATGTATGGGTGTGATCAAATTCGATATGAAAATCAATTCATACAAACATGACATATGTGCAAAATGAATATCAGATACTCCTAACGAATGAACTCAAAATCTTCCTTTGGTGAAACAAAATTGAAATATGAGACATTGACTCAATCAAATCAACAAATCAAAGATCAAAGTGATTTTCACACCAATAACGTCCAAAACGATTTCACACCAATAACGTTCAAAACGATTTCATGCTTTTTCAGGACTTTCAAGGAAGTGCAAACCTGTTTAAATTCTCCAACCAAACTCCCTCAGATTTATATTTTGAATAGAGGTAATCTAAATTCTCAAACTTTGGAGAATTGAAGGTGAAACCCAATGGCCCATTTTTGTCATTTATTGCTTTTTATTGCCTTTAAATTTTTTCGGGCTCTTTTAACCTCTTTGGACCCCGGATAATAAAATTCCTCAATTTTTTAGGTCCGTTTTAACGGTGGATTAGTATTTGCAAAGGGTAAATGAACCTTTCGCAGCCCTTCTCCGTTTTTTAAATAAACACAAAATCTCACCAAACGGTTATAACATGCATTCCAATCTTGTCAAGTTTTATCGCATATTGTACGTTGTATAGACATAATTGAGATAGAAACACTCAAGACAATATGTGATCCACAAGTAAAATAATCAAATATAGCCGTGCATGTGTGCAATAAAGGGGATATGAGTCAAACATGTAGAAAGATATCACTAATCACATCTCAAAGACTCCAAATAATGTAAAGCGCATGGATGAAATGATTTAGCATCTCAAATCTCTGTCAAACAGTCACATGGATAAATGGAATGGAATTGTGACTTGGCTATCTTAAATGTTCATCCATAAAAAAACAAAAAATCTTTTTGTGCTTTTCGAAATTTTTTATAAAAAGAAAATCTTTTTGGATTTAAAAAAAAAATATAAAAATCAGAAAATAAAACAAACTAATGGTATATGCTAGCAATAGGCAAAAGATACATCATATAAAACACCTTATGCTAGCACACATGTCAAGACCTCAACCAGGAAGAACGGTGGAGTTTTCCAAAGATGGTGACATATTTTGAACCAACTCCATAAGATCATATGTGGTATTGATCAAAAACTTCACTTGCTCACGAATATGTGCAAACTCTCTATCATTATGTGCAAGCAAAGTATCATGAATGGGTGCATGTACGGGGACGTGTGAAGTGGCATGATATGGCATAAAACTCAACTTAGAACAAAACTCCCTAAGATGTCCTCGCTTCTTGCAGTGGGAGCAAACATAAAAGGGTCTAGGAATTAATTTATCAAGGATTTTGGGATGAGATTTCCTAGACGGACACCCATGAGACTCACTCACCACAGTGGAGATAGGCTCGGGCACATTAAGAGAAATGCATGCACCGTCATGACCTTTTCCATCATACTCACCACCATTCAAAATGGGATAGGGAACCATCCTATCCACCTTCTCAGATGCGTTCTCTAATGAGACTTGGACCTCCCGTACTTGTTTGAGCTCACCCTCAAGATGGGATACACGTATTGTTAGACTAGACTCTATGTTGGTCAAATCACATTTTTCTGTTTTTAGCTCATCATTCTCTTCCTTCAACTCACAAATCCGAAGACCTAGGATTGTATTTGACCTTTTTGTTTCCATGGTCTCGATAAATAACTTTCTAAAAGCTTCTAGAATCACACTTTCATCTCCATTCCCATCCTCACTATCGCTTAGGGTAGTAGGCATAACAACTTCCTTGCCCTTTCTCCTAAGTCTAGTGGGACACTCAAATGCCTTGTGCCCTTCCACCTTGCACTCAAAACATATTATCTTCTCAAGTTTTTCTTTTCTCCCCTTTTTATTCTCACACCAACTCTCTCTCTCTCTTAGGGTAGTGCAGGTGGAGGACTCTCTATAGATTTTCCTAAATCTCCCTCTAAAGCGGTGAACCTAAGAACTAACGCTTTGTTACGCTTTTTAGTTTTAAAAGACTCAGAATATAATTCAGCATATGCACGTTGAAGGTCACTCTTGCTCTTACTTGCATCATCCTCCCCCTCACTCACATCGCTCTCACTGTCGAGGTGTCCGTGTGAAGTAGAATCCTCATCGTCGTGAGGAGTACTAGAAGTACTCACATGACTAGCTATGAATGCGGTGAAGTTACACTCATGCGGTGACTCGTCTCCAGAGTCCACCGACTCGACCTCACTGTCGTCACTAAGGGTAGCATTAAGGATAACTTTTCCCTTTTCTCAATTCAGCCTAGTAGCACACTCAAAAGCTCTATGAGCCCTATCGTCACACTCAAAGCATATCTCACTCTCTTTATTAGGAGGATCTTTAAAATCTTTCTCATCTTTCTTTTCAACCTTATTTTTCTCAGATTTCTTTTTATCTTTGAAATTTCAATTTTTCTTGAATTTGAGAATTATTTTGAAATTTTTAGCAAACAGGGCCAAATCATCTAAATCAAAGTCGCACTAAGAATCAGACATATCTATCTCTCCTTTTCTAGATGACTCCCTCTTTCTTGTCGACCCCTCATTTTTTCTCTCCTGGGCATTAAGTGCAATTTCCTTATCTTTAGACTTGACAAATTTAGGAAACATATCAATTTCATACGTTTGCAAGTCTCCTACAAGTTCTTCCAATTTCAGAGTATTTAAATTACCCATAGAATTTAGCACAGTGACTTTAGGAATAAAAGGCTTAGGCGGTGATTTAAGAATCTTTTTAACAACTCTAGCATTAGGAATGTGTTCACCAAGATTAAAGCTAGTGTTTACAATATCAGACAGTCTAGCATAAAATTCATCAAAACACTCAGACTCAAGCATGGTGATTGTTTCAAATTGAGTTGTTAAATTTTGCAGTTTAGACTCTTTCACATCATTAGTTCCTTCATGGGTAAGTTGTAAAACATCCCATGCCTCTTTTGACGTGGTGCACGTTATTATTCGTTTGAACTCATCAGGTGTGACAGATTCGAAAATAGCACTTAAACCCTTAGAAATGAACGAAGACCATTTAACTTCTTCTTCAGTCCATGTAGTGACAGGTTTTAAATTGGTCACATTTTCAACAGTGATGGAGGGAGGTGACCACCCTCTTTCAACCAAAATCCAGACACGTTCATCAATGGCTTTTAATGCAGATCTCATGCGGGCTTTCCAGTATGCATAGTTTATCCCGTCAAAAACTGGCATTTTATTATATAACTTCTCCATTATGAACACGCTCTTTTTTAAAAATCAATTTTTCAGAAAATTGATATCTTAGAAAATTTTTGCAGAAAATTACACGGTAAAGTTTTGTAATTGGCTCTGATACCAGTTTAAAAGGAGTGCACGTGCATTCAAATAGAGAGATTATTTAATTAAATTCAGTTTTCCCAAATTAAATCCTAAACATGCATCTAGGTGTGATTGAATAAGATAAAATCATGCATGAACATTCAAACACACATATGTGAGGAAAAATCCCCCAAAGGGGCAAAACCTTTTATTTTCACTATAATATTGTAAGGAACGGTTACACGGATTACAGTAAAAATACAGTGTGACACAGAAATACCCGCAGGCGTCGGTTCTGTAGTCGACGACTGGAATCTCCCTCGAGAACTCCAGATGAGCAGCAATGAATAAGGAAGACGGCTTCTCCATAAAGGATGAACAAACACACGGTTATGTTCTTGGGTTGCAAACGGATTCACAAAGGTTTGGCAATGATATGTGAATCAAAACATGAGTCTTGGGAATAAAAAATATGAAGACTTGATGTATTTGGACTGTAAAAAAAGTCTCTCAAAGTCTTGTAAAATAACTCCCCCGAAGTTGGATTTTATAGGGAAACCAAGAAGAGTTTTAAAATTCTGGAACTCTGCCAGCGTACAGGTACCCCGAACCGGTTCGGCCTTGGTTCGCAGAAAATCACTGGAATGTGGGGTTTTAAACACTTAGCATTTTTTCAAGAGTTTTCCTCGAAATTTGCTCCATTTTCAAAAGGCCATAACTTTTTCACCATAGCTCGAATTGAGGTGCCGTTTCTTCCAGTGTCTTCATTGAGGCGAGCTCTACAACTTTCTAGTTGATTGGACCTCTAAACGATGTCTGTAAAATTACTAAAATTCCCTTGAACTTCCATATCTTGTCTTCTTTCAATGTTTTGACTTCTCTTGCGTACCACTTGCATTCAGTCCTTAAAATCATGGAACGTGACGTCGTTGAGGTAGATGTGGAACACATGATGGAGATGATGAATGCTTGATTCCCGAAATTTAGATTGAGGCCGTCATGTGAGATCGTGTAGAGACATGCCAAATGCAGCGGCGTACGACATACATAAATGTAAGATAACGAACATGAGAAATATGTCCTTACAACAATTCTTTTTCCTAAAAAATGAATAGATAAACTTATGTGTACCCTTATTTGGTACCCTCATTGGTACCCTCTAATAAGATAAGTCAACAAGAGGTTGTACTTATTGTTGTGGGTCCCGCCAGGGCAACAAGTACACCTTTTGTTGCCTTGTCTTATTAGAGGGTACCAAATAAGGGTACCAAATGAGGGTATATGTAGCATTACTCAAATAAATAACAAGGTGAGAGGAAGTTTTTTAATTCCACCTTTTTATGAAAAAAATGGTTATGTGAGTTGTTTCAAGGAAATCAATTCCATGAAAAATTTTGTTTACCAAACATTCAAAAGATGGAAAATGACTTCATATATTGTATTTTCCATAGCAAATAAGTGTTATCAAACATACCCTAAGTGTTATAATTAGGATTGCTCGTGATAATATATCATTTTAGTTAACCCAATTAATCAACAAAACAATCCTCCTTCTTAAACTCTATGTCCTCCTACTAAAGGGAAAATAAGTTCAAGCTCGTAACTCATTATCATACTTTGTAATAATGTTGTGGCCCTGGTATATGAAATTCTATCTTTTTTGCTTCTATGAGGTCACGAGTGAAAAAATTAACATAAAATACTATCAGAAACCCCTTATAAGTCATAATATGTATCATGTTTAGTCATACACTCTCACGACTAGTTAGTATCTTCTACCAACTTAAATCTATCTAACTTTTTCTTCCACACCTCGGTATAGTCTACCATTTGAAGGTAACACTCTATTTATATCTTTCACTAGTATGTCACCCTAGGATAAGTTGAACTGTTGAACTAAGTTGGATTCCTTTTAGTAAAGTCACTCTTAACCATCTCCCAAACTGAAATATGGGCTATAAGATGAGTCTGATCTAGTGGTCTATATGCAATAATAACTGTCATGTTAGGGATGCTCTATAGGACTTCACCGTGTCCTTTTACCCTGAAAATGCTTCTATGGTTCCTCTTTGCGCCACTATGTGTGTGTTATCCACTTGAAAAAGACAAGAATAAAATTTTATTAAAAAACAACAAAAACATAAAGAGTAAAATAAAGAAGGACTCCATATCAAAGAACGATATGAATAAAATAGAATGTATATAGATACAATTAGACCTTAGGATTCTACGACCATGCTCTAATACCAACCGTGACAACCTATAATTTCTACATTCAGGGTGTTTAGGCCTAAATACCAATATTATAAGCGTTGAAAAATGAATATACTTATAATACTGATAATTACATAAGAGTCCAAAGATATTTGATAAAAAGAAACATAAATAAATACAATCATCCATGAGACATAAATAAAAATATAAATAAATGTTGACGACTTTTAAATCGTAAAAAGAACTAAGGGACATAGAAACATTTTGATACCAAAATAATATATATCATAATCCAATAATTATACTTAAACCCATAATTGTCTAAATTGTAATAATATAAAGGAAAATGACCATATGCCTACATCAAAATCAATTTGTATGATCACTCTGACTGGCAGGAGTGGTGGGAGGAGGCAGTCTATAGCCAAGAATGACATAACGCATGGGAAAACTTCACCGCAAGAAAATATTACATGATTTTAATTATAGATGTAGTGCTAATTTCAATGACCTATGTAAATGACGAGACTCAATTTGTGTCTAAAGTGCATGCTAATTACGGTTCAAGGGCAAACCGGTCGTGGAAGTAATAAACCCAGTAAGACGGGGTCGAATCCACAGGAAAATAGGACGAATATTCATGACGACGAATGGTAAGACGGTCAACCCTAACTTGACTTAAAAAAGAAACGAAAAAGATGATCGAAGTGGACAAATTTCTACCAACTAAATGCAAGTTAATTAAGCTAATTATGAAACTAAACATATGAAAGAGTATGCTAATTATGATTTACTAAATATGAATAGGAAAGGCAAGGTCTGAATACAACCCTCCAACCCTAGTACGTTTACCGGTAATAAAACAAGTTATGAATTAGATAATTGACTAAACGCGGTCTTTATAAATCTTAAGAATTATATATATGAGGTTCAAGCCTGCATCATACATAATCAAAAGTAGGAATAAAGCGGTGTCATTATAGCTACAATCGTATCGCATTCTTAAGCATCCCGGTTACCTAGGGCAAACGAGATCAAAAGTCCTACGACGGTTATGATCACTATACAACATGATTCAATCATTTATTTAATTCAGGGTACTAATTTTACACACATGGAAACCACACCGGGTTGGGTTCATGCATCCCAACCCCTAAAAATCTAGCCTAACATTGTGCCATTAATAAAAACTAACGTTTTTATAGTGCATGCAACTGAACTAATGATGGAATTATTTTTGGAGAAGAATAACGATGTAATTCCTACTGGGAATAAACTAAGTATGCAAGAATTATTGAAACCAAACAATAGAGAAGATAAAGAAATCAACTTTACTGAATAACTTCCAATTGAAAATTAAAAACTGAAATTTATGAGTTTCCAGGGTTCCCCTCTACTTTCTTTCTGTAAAAAGAAGCTCTCATAATGTCTTCCAAGATTTTTGAATAAATAACTTCGAATTTACAAGAGTTTCAACCATGCAAGACTATAATTTTACAAGGGGATACACTCAAATTTCGACACCCGAACCGATCCTGTATAGGAGATTCGATTTGGTTTGCCTTTAACAAAAAGTTTTCCCAGAACCAGATGGGTTGTTTTTCTTTGCCTTCGGTTCGGTTCCATCTTTACTATTTTTCGCATAAAGTTTTCCAAGGGCAGGATCAGTTTGTTTTTCATCCTCTTCGGTTCGGTTCCATCTTTACATAAAACTTTTTCTTCTTCGTGATTTTCTCTCAACTTTGAAGCCTTGTAACTTTTAATCCGTAATTCGAATTTGGATGCCATTTCTTCTCAGATGCTCGTAGACTTGAAAAATTTGATTCTCTTTAGGCTTGTCTTCCAAATTATCAATGCCAATTACTCTTTTTCCCTTTTCAAGTTTCTGCTCTTATTTTCATTCTTTCTTCTGATTTTGTATGCATTAAATACCTGCAAAAGTGATGAGAAATATAATAAACTTGGCATACTCATTAGGAAATGTTAGTAGAAATGATATGAGGTAAATATAGTCGAATTACACTTTGCGGAGCGATAAAGGACCCTAAATTACGGGGATAAATACGAAGAATTTATGCTTAATCACCCCCTAAATTAGAACTTTAAGCGTCCTCAGCAATGTAAAAGAATCACAACATGGTCAAACTCACAATAAAACATTTAATGGGATAGGAAAACCTCTTTCGTGGGCAAACGATTGCATTTAGCGTATGCAACACGCCTTTAAACCTCTAGGTTACCCTAGTAGGACGAGTTGTGTCTCGTGAGGGTTTGCAGAGAATATACCTACAAAATTTATTTTCCTAGACTCAAAGAAAGTTCAAAACACTTTAAAGATTGTACAATTTAAACTCCCCCACAAAATGTTCACATTAAAATCATATTCGCAAGTCTCAAGTCATAGTGTGTG
Source organism: Sambucus nigra (assembly GCA_949130495.1). Taxonomy (NCBI): domain Eukaryota; kingdom Viridiplantae; phylum Streptophyta; class Magnoliopsida; order Dipsacales; family Adoxaceae; genus Sambucus; species Sambucus nigra. Next base: position 481,307,090 of record OX422215.1, on the reverse strand, counting down.
TGTGTGCGAAGCCAAAAATCGAACCACTAATTTTTACCGATTGATCATTACGTTACTTCCCAAAAATTCGCTTTGATTCAAATGCTCACGGGATACTCTCACAAACGAATCACTTTGAATGCGGCCATTCTCTCGGTATGCATGATAAAAAGAGTAAATATGATGGACACGAGATCATGCACACAATTTTGAAAAGACGAAATTTATTTAGTGGAATGATCTCTTCATCGAAATACGGTCATTGGGAAATGAAAAATATCATCTCACGCCATTTTAATCTCTTTTATTATCTTTTATGCTCTATCTCTCCACGCGGTAATCAGTTTCGCAATATGGACTCGGTTAGGACTTTCTTGGGTTTAAGGTGTATTTGGATAAAATGGTAATGGTTGGGAACTTTGGAATTGGAAAATGTCCTTATAATGTCCATTTGTGCCTTTTTCGGGCTATTGCTCATTTTCTGTTCTTTTTCGATATTTCTTTTCTTGCTATTTTTGTTGAGCATTTTTTATTTTTCTTTCGCCCCTTTTTATCGCACCTTTTTGGACTAAATTTCTGATTTTTTCATTATCACAATTTCAGGCTAATTTGGTGTTTCGGGTTAATCAAATGAAAAGGGAAACATTTACTCGGCTCAATTGGGTTTGCAAAAGGGATGATTTTTCACAACTTTTTATGTCTAATATTTTTGGGTGTCAAACGAGGACCTACTTCATTATCCAAATTACTAATTACTTTACCATATGCGTCTCGAGATGAATTAAGTTTAGAGATATTTTCAGCGCATTTTTCAAGACAACATCCCACACATTTCCCGTAACCGATCAAAACAAAGAAATAGAGATCTTCAACGACTTTTTAAAACGCTGAAAATAACCTTGAGTTAACCATTAACTTGGATTGGTTTTTAAACTCACAAAAATGATAGGTTCAAAATCTCATCGGGTTAGTCAATCTCCACACTTATTCGTAAAGTCATCAATTTTCGCTCAATTTCCATCTTTGGTCAATTTTGGTTTAGTGTATTTTATTTTTACAACTTGAAACTAAAAAGAATTTGTGACATTTTTTGAAGCTTTTAAATCCCAATTTTTATTTATTTTGAAGATTTTTTTTTTTTTGCTTTTCTCAACTTTTTTAATTTTTTTTTGAAATTTTTGGGCATTTTGAAAATTTGTGAAAGTTTTAGAAATACGCACTTGTCACTCCCCCAACTTAGACTTTTGCATTGTCCTCAAGCAAAGAGGACGAAAATCCAACTAAGAGCAAATTAAAAGTGGGAAGAAATAAAATGAACAAATAAGGAAAAATGCAGATTTTTATACTAAGATCAAGCATGTGTTACAATAGGTTAGGGAAAAAAACAACCAGCTGTGACAACCAACCAGAAAGACATAACAAACACAACCAACTCACTAACACCATACACGAGCTTCAATAGGGTGGGGTACGGAAGCTATCGGGCGCGTTAGGGTCATAGAAATATGTAGGTAGTGGTGTACCCATAGATAAGCGATACATCTCAGCCTGAAGACGCGCCATCATACTAAGGTTGCATTGATATGCACGACGGTCTTCATGGTACTTAGTCATAAGCCCCTCAAAACGCGCCTCGAGAGAGACAATCCTGGCAGTGAGATCTTCTCCTCCCTGCATATAGTCTGAATCGGCCTCCTCCTCACTTTTTTCCTCTCCCATCTCGACATCCTCGGCCTTGTCCTCCTCCTCGTTGTCATCGTCGTCCTCATCAACATCAATAACTGCCGGAGCTTATCGTACGACCTGCTGTTGCCTATCACTCCTAGTGCGTGATACCTTCCCAATGGGCTCCGGTAGGTGAGGAAAATCCTGAGGAGGCTGAATGCCGGCATCGTCAAGAATGGAGGTGATGAGACGCGCATAGGGGAGGGGTACCTCACCTTTTTGCTCCAGTGCTGTAAAAATATATCCGTGTAGAATGTGCGAGCAAGATTGATCGTGAAGTTGGTATCTTAAAGGTGGTAGACGAGGGTGGCATGGTGAGGACGCATCGCCGAGTCGTAGAGGTCTGAATCAAATTAGCGCAAACAATATGAAAAGTAATGTGCGCCTTATCATTGAGGCGTCCCACTGGGAAGGTTCCTCTCCCCCAATTTTTTCCAGGTGTGAGACGATTGATGCATGTTTTCTTTAGAATGGTGGGGTAGTCAAATTGCGCCGAGTTTGGACCTCCCATGGAGGTAAGGTTCGGGGACAGAATATCCAAAGAGAAAGGGATGGGGCGGCCATCCCCAAAAGCTTGGCCCTCAAACTCGCCCGTGCGGACGAGTGAGTCATAAAAAGATCGGACCTCATCCTCCCATACCACATTGTATGGCGCTTCGAGATATTGGGCCCACCCCCTTTGAATGAAAAGGTTGGAGACTGAGAGGGGCAACTTGTTCCATTTAACGAGATGCTCGATATGAAGCTTTCGAGAAATGATGAAAAACCTTTCTCACCAAATTCGCTCCATGTGAGAGCGGTATTCCTTGTTACCGCTTGGAAGGACCTCGGTGGACAAGTATTTTGGGGGAAGACATTGATTTTCCATGGGAATATTTGGGGAGAAGCTGGATTGAAAATAAAATAAAGGGAGAGTAAGTAGGAAATGGAAGTGTGGAGAAATGGGGGTGAGAGGGGTAGGAATTTATAGGTGGGGGAAGTGGAGTTGGGGGGAAGAATTTGGAGGGGAAAAAGGGAGAGAAATGGAGGGAAATGAGTGTGAAGGAGAGAAAAAATCGGATTGGGGGGGGGGGGGTGAAGAGATTGGGGAAGGGGGAAGGTACCTTGGGAAATGGGAGAAGTCTGCAGAAACAGAACCGATCCAGTTCAGGGCGAAGCGATCCGATTTTGGATTTTTTTTTCCGATCCTTTCCAAACAGAACCGATCTGGAATAGGGGATTAAGTTCGGTTCTATTTAAGAAGAATTCTCTCCTCTTTTTTTGCTGAACATGAATTTTTTTCTTTTACTCCCAGAACACTCCCTCACCTCTTCTCACAACAGAACTTCCTCGACGCTCTCTACGCCCTCGCGCTCCTAACCTCTTATAACTCACACCTATGGACTCCTAATGATACTAACCTAACTCACGAATACAATGCAGAAGAATCACCCCATACGCGTCGGGGGTGCGACAAACTCTCTGCTATAGTTCACTCAATCCCGTAAACGGGGTCCGACAACAAAATAGTGTTGATGTCATCCACACACCCTATAAATATAGATTTATTCATTGTCCGTTAACTTTGAATGTATTTCCCCCTTTTTGATCCTCCAATTCCACAGCTCCGTGGGGGAATACACTCTTTACGATGAATGGGCCATTCCATCTAGACTGCAATTTACCTGAAAACAAATGAAGCCTAGAGTTTTAAAGAAGCACTTTTTGCTCGGAATGAAACTCCTTGTGTCGAATGATCTTATCATGTGCAAGTTTCATCCATTACTTGGATATCTTAGCGTTCTTGTACGCATCATTGCATATCTCCTCCAACTCATTCACTTGAAGCTCGCGAGCTTCAACGGCTTTGTCCATGTTATAGTTCAATCTCTTAATGGCCCAATATGCTTTGTGTTCTAGCTCCACGGGGAAATGGAAAGTTTTTCCATCCACAAAGCAAAAAGGAGACATACTAAGGGGGTTCTTATATACGGTGCGATAAGCAAATAACGAATCATTCAATCGAATGGACCAATCTTTCCAGTTAGGATCGATGGTCTTCTCAAGTATGTTCTTGATTTCACGATTCGCCAACTCATCTTTCCCATTCGTTTGTGGGTGATAAGTCGTCCCAACCTTGTGGATGATTCCATAGTTCCTCATAAGCTTCTTAAATGGCTTGTTACATAAATGCGTGCCGTTATCACTAATTATCGCTTATAGGGCACCGAAGAGAGAGAGTATGTGTTCTTGTAAGAACTTTATCGCCACTTTATATTCATTTGTTTTGGTATCTATGGTTTCCACCCATTTAGAAATGTAGTCTACCGCAACAAGGATGTATAGGTATCCAAAAGATGGGGGAAAAGGACCCATGAAGTTAATACCCCAAAAGTCAAAAATCTCAATAATGAGTATGGGGGTTAATGGCATCATGTCTCGTCGGGTGATAGCCCCCATCCATTGACACCTATTGCATGATTTACAATAATTGCTCACATCCCGAAACATGGTCACATCCCGAAACATGGTGGGCCAGTAGAGACCGCTTTTAAGGATTTTAGAGGCCGCTTTTTTCGTCGAGAAGTGACCTCCACAAGCTTCCGAATGATAAAATTGGATGACCTTGGGTATTTCCTAATCCAGTACACACCGTCGAATGATTTGGTCTACACAATAATTGAAGATAAATGGATCGTCACAAAAAAAACATGTGTGACCAAGTAATGAACCTCTTCTTCTCTTGTCGTGTCCAATCGGGAGGGACGACTCCCATGATAAGAAAATTGACTATATCCGCAAACTAGGGGAGAGACGATGTGGCAAAGAGTTATTCATCCAGGAAATATTCATTTATGGTTATAGGATCGATAGGTACGTCAGGCAAAAGCTGGGATAAGTGATCGACTACGACGTTTTCTACTCATTTTTTGTCTTTAATGGAGAGATTAAACTCTTGTAGGAGTAGGATCCACCTTATGAGGTGCGAATTTGCATCTTTCTTTGCAAGGAGGTATTTTAATGCCGCGTGGTCGATGAAACAAGTAATGGGTGAACTGATGAGGTACGAACGAAACTTGTTTAGAGAAAATACTATCGCTAATAATTTTTTATCCATGGTAGAGTAATTAAGTTGTGGTCCGGTTAGAGTCCGGATAGCGTAGTAGATGACATGAGCCTTTTTGTCATTCCTTTGGCCTAAAACAGTCCCTATCATGAAATCACTCGCATCACACATGACCTTGACCAATCCGGAGCTTGTATATTGGGGGTGGAAATAAGCATGCTTTTCAAATTTTCAAAAGTGCATTGGCATGCTTCATTTCACTAAAATGGGGTGTCCTTCATGAGAAGGTTACTCAAGGTTCTAGTGATGGTGCTAAAGTCCTTGATAAACCTTCGATAAAATCCTGCTTGGCCTAAGAAGGAACACATGTCTTTTAACAATTTCGGTGGGGGTAGCTCAGCTATGACATCTATCTTAGATCTATCAACTTCAATTCATTTGAATGAGACAATGTGGCCAAGAACTATTCCCTTAGTGATCATAAAATGGCATTTTTCCCGATTCAACACTAAGTTCTTTTCCACACACTGAGCAAGTACTTTTTCAAGATTTGCTAAACAAAGATCGAAAGAGGTGCCAAAAACGCTAAAGTTATCCATGAATACTTCAAGTCCTCTCTCAATCATGTAGCTAAAGAGACTTAACATGCTCCTTTGAAAGGTTGTGGGTACATTGCACAATCCGAATGACATACGTTTGTAGGCAAACATACTAAAAGTACATGTGAAAGTCATCTTCTCTTGGTCAAGCACATCTAACTCTATTTGGTTATATCCGGAATAACCATCAAGGAAGCAATAATAGGGTGTTCCTCTACTCTCTAGCATCTGATCAATGAATGGAAATAGGAAATGGTATTTCCTAGTTCCCTCATTGAGTTTTCGATAATCAATGCAAACACGCCACCCAATGGTGGTACGTTGGGGGACTAGCTCACCCTTGGCATTTTTAATCATGGTTATGTCCAACTTCTTCGGGATAACTTGTATGGGACTCACCCACTTGCTATCCAAGATTGGGTAGATAATCCCAGTATCCAACATCTTAATAATTTCTTCCCTTACTTCCTCATTCATAGTAGGGTTCAATCTTCTTTGCATTTCCCTCGAGGGCTTCACGTCCTCCTCGAGGTGGATTTTATGGGTACAAATCAAAGGACTTATACCTTTCAAATCATCTATGCACCAACCAAAAGCACTTTGGTGCTTCCTCAAAATTTTTAAGAATTTACCCTCTTGCTCTTCATCTAGGCTAGATGAGACAACAATAGGAAATGTCTCATTCTCTCCTAAATAAGCATAGTTGACATTAGAGGGTAGTTTCTTTAATTCGAAGGTAGCAAATTTTTCACTGGAGGGAACCATGCGTGTCTCCCTTGGTGGTAGTTCCTCAAATCAGGAAACCCAACTTACATCTCTCACGTCCTCGTTCGATGCTCTCTCATCAAGTATCTCTCTTAACTCCTCTATCTCCTTCCCAAAGTCAGTGTACGCTCCCGCACTCTCATGGATCGATACAAGGCAAACTCCTAACGCATCTCCACTATAGTTTTCCTCTATGTGCTCCTCTAAGATCTCGTCAATAAGGTTCAATGCCTGAAGATCATCGTCTTCCCCCATATGTTGGGCTATATTAAAGATGTTGGTCTCTAAAGTCATGTTCCCAAAAGTGAGTTACATCTGCCCATTGTGAGTATTAATAAAAGCGTTAGACCTCGCTAATAATGGGCGCCCAAGGATAATGGAAACATGATTACTCGAGGCAAAGGAGGGCTCCGTGTCCCAAATGACAAAATCTATCGGGTAGTATAAAGTGTCAACTTGGACTATCACGTCCTCTATAATACCTCTTGGTATCTTCACGGTTCAATCCACTAATTGAAGAGTGATCTTTATGGGCTTGAGGTCACCCTGATCAAGTTTCCTATAGATGGAGTAGGGGATAATATTGACACTCACCCCTAAATAGAGAAAGGATTTTTTGATTTGATTCACTCCTATGATGTAGGAAACGGTAGGTGCACCTGAATTTTTGAACGTTGGAGGGAGATCATTGAGTAGAACGGAGCTCACATTTTGTGCTAGGAATATGTTCTTCTTTACCTTGAGCCTCATCTTCACCATCAATATGTCTTTAATAACTTTTACGTAAGTGGTAATTTGCTTGATGGCATCGAGGAAAGGTAAGTTTAACTTCACTTGCTTAAGGACTTGTAGCACGTCATCACAAGGGTTTCCTTTTTGGGAAGGAACCAACCGTTGAGAAAATGGCACTGCGTTGGGTGGTTTTACTACTATCTCGAGCTTGTTAGTATCGTCCTTTTCGCTCTCTTTTGAGGGGACTTCTTCGGCCTCTTTCGTGCCGGGAAAAATCTCCTTATCTTTCGGTGCGTCTTGTCGGGGAGGTGATAAATCAACAACCCTCCCACTACTTAGAGTGGTTATGTCTTTACATTGCTCTTGATGTTTTGTGTACGTAGAGCTAACATTAGTTTGGCCTTGGGGAGGTCTTAGGCCCTGAGCAGAAAACTTATCCTTCTCTTGGACACTCAACATAATTACAACATCAAAATGTTCATATTTATGTCGATGAAAATGATCTCATATCTAGCATTGGTTTCACTTTGGGATTTTATGAATTGGTGTATCGTGTCCTGAAGAGTTCTCCGTGGTGGAGTGATATATGGAGTTGGAGGAGGTGGTGCTTGCCTATGTCCTTGCATAGGTGGTGCTTGTTGAAAGTGTGGAGGTGGAGGAGGGGCAACATGTGAAGTAGGATTCAATGCAGCCTGCGGTTTCCCATAGCTAAAACCTGAGTGGTTTTTCCATGAAGGTTTATAATAATTTCCTTGCGGGGCACTGAAATTACCCTTGAATCCTCCTACACCACTTACCTTCTCATTAAGCATAATTTTATGAGCGGGAATCATTGGACATTCTTCTGTTGAGTGTCCCGCTTCTCAAATAGCACATACCTTCTCAACGGGGAAGTGGATGGGGCCAGTTGGTTCTCTTATACGCATAGCGAGTAACTCTCTCATACCTTTCTTAATTTGATCGAGTCGATGGTTCATCATGGTATCCTTTTTGGCGTTAAATAGACCGAACTTCGATGGAGTGGTGGCAACTTGGCAAGTATGATTCTAAGCGCTAGGGTCACACATATCCCATGCTTGAGTGTTGTCGATGACATACCTCAAGTCGAGCTCAGCATCATTAGCATCTAATTCGACAAAGGGGCCATCACACACTATTTCAACAAGTTATTTGGAGTTGATGTTCAACCCATTATAGAAGAATAAAGTGATTTGCTATTTATCAAGTCCTTGATGAGGGCATGAAGTAACTAACTCGTTGAAACACTCAAAACATCAATCAAACGGCTCATTTTCTAATTGTCGGAGGGTTTGAATTTGAGCCTTAATGGAGTTCGTCTGATGTGGAGGGAAGAACTTCTTGAGAAACTTAGATTGTAAATCGTTCCACGACGTAATCGAATTAGGAAGTAAAGACCATAGCCAGGTCTTAGCTTTATCCTTGAGAGAAAATGGGAAAAGTTTGAGGCGGATCACATCTTTCATGCATACTTGATCGCTGAACGTCTCACACGCTTCCTCAAACTCCCGAATGTGGAGATAGGGCTTTTTCTATTCCATTCCATGATATGTGGGAAGGATATGGATTATTCTATTCTGGAAATGAAATTTCGCTGCATTATATGGGAGAAAAATGAAGCCCAGAGTGACTGACCGCTTAGGGTACAAAAATTCTCTCAAAGGCCGATAAGGTGCCTCACCCTCACCCGCGCCTACGCTTTTGTGCTGTGACATGGATCTTTCACTTAACGACTCGGTATTTTCACTTGGTGAACTAGGAGTGTAACCTGAAATGTAACCAGATGGGTCACTCGCAGTGTAATTGGACAGTGAATTTGGCAATGTAGGAGGTGGAACCCAAAATTGAGGGATGCGAGGGGTATGTGGGTTATCTGGGTTGTACTCGACTATCGGGTTTTCGTGAATGCGTGTAGGAGTGGCTTGAGGAGTTCATTGTGGATTTTGCATGAACATACTTTTTAGAGATGTTGTGTCTCTTTTGATTTTATTTATTTTTCTGATTTTTTTTGGATTTATATGAGTTTTTGGTCAAAGTTTTTGATTAACTCGATCTAACCTACAGTCTACCTAAATCCCCGACAATGGCGCCAAAAACTTGATGAAACTCAATTTGTGTCAAAAGTGCATGCTAATTACGGTTCAAGTGCAAACCGATCGCGGAAGTAATAAACTTGGTAAGACGGGGTCGAATCCACAGGGAAATAGGACGAATATTCGTGACGACGAACGGTAAGACGGTCAACCCTAACCTGACTCTAAAAAGAAATGAAAAAGATGATCGAAGTGGGAAAATTTCTACTAACTAAATGCAAGTTAATTAAACTAATTATGAAACTAAATATCCAAGAGTAAGATAATTATGATTTACTAAATATGAATGGGAAAAGAAAGGTTAGAATACAATCCTCCAACCCTAGTACCTTCGTCGGTAATAAAACTAGTTATGAATTAGATAATTGACTAAACCCGGTCTTTATTAATCTTAAGAATTATATATATGAGGTTCAAGCCCGCATCATGTATAATCAAAAGTAAGAATAAAGTGGTGTCGTTTAGCCACACTCGCGTCGCACTCTTAAGCAACCCGGTTACCTAGGGCAAATGAGATCAAAAGTCCTACGACAGTTGTGATCGCTACACAACACGATTCGATCATTTATTTAATTCAGGTAACTAATTTTACACACATAGAAACCACATCAGGTTGGGGTCATGCATCCCAACCCCTAAAAGTCTAGCCTGACATGGTGCAATTAACAAAAACTAAGGTTTCGATGGTGCATGCAACTGAACTCATAATGGAATTATTTTTGGAGAAGAATAACGATGTAATTCTTACTAGGAATAAACTAAGTATGCAAGAATTATTGAAGCCAAAAAATAGAGAAGATAAAGAAATCAACTTTACTAACTTCTAATTGAGAATTAAAAACTGAAATTATGAGCTTCTAGGGTTCCCCTCTACTTTCTCTCTCTAAAACTACGTAAAAAGAAGCTCTCCTAATGTCTTTCAAGATTTTTGAATAAATATGTATGAATTTACAAGAGTTTCTACCATGCAGGACTCTAATTTAACAAGTGGATAAACTCAAATTTCGACACCCGAACAGATCCTGTTTAGGAGATTCGGTTCGGTTTTGCCTTTAACAGAAAGTTTTGCCAGAACAAAATCGGTTCTTTCTTTGCCTTCGATTCGGTTCCATCGTTACTATTTTTCTTAGAAAGTTTTCCAAGGGTAGGATCAATTTGTTTTTCATCCTCTTCGGTTCGGTTCCATCTTTACAGAAGATGTTTTCTTCTTCATGATTTTCTCTCAACTTTGAAGCCTTATAACTTTTGATCCGAGAGTCGGATTTGGATGCCGTTTCTTCCCAGATGCTCGCAGACTTGAAATCTTAAATTTTTCTTAGGCCTTTCTTACAAATTCTCTATGTAAATTACTCTTTTGCCCCTTTAATGTTTCTGCTCTTATTTTCATTATTTCTTTTGATTTCTTCTTTCTTTGTATGCATCAAATACTTGCAAAAGTGATGATAAAGAAACAAAACTCGGCATACTCATTAGGTATTGTCAATAGCAATGATATGAGATAAATTCACTCGAATTACACTTCGTGGAGCGATAAAGGACCGTAAATGACGGGGATAAATACGAAGAATTTATGCCTAATTAGTAAACATATTAATTAGATAGGTATCACTACATATTCACAACCAAAGCAAGGTTCTCACTAGCCAAATAAAATACATAATTATCATAGGTACCTCATATTCCCACTATTAGAGTGCTTATATCAACCTAAAACGATAAGAGGCCGTGGAACTAGTAGAAACCATGGATCTTAACCTTTGGAAGCAGAAAATAGATATGATTGCGGACAAAAACAAAGGCCACAACTACAACTTTCACATTAAGGCCTAAGTTGTAAGGTCATAGAGTTTACACCTCAGAAGTATTGATGAACCCATCACATGGAGTAACGACGTGTCCCAATCAACTTATTTCTTGCAAACCAAGTTTTAGATATTATAGAAGCCTTTTTAAAGGGAATTTTTGGGAAAATTGGTGACATCATTATAAATCCTAGGTTCCCTCTCATTTCCTATAAATAACACACTTGGGATCCATTCCCAATGATGCTAGAAATCATTTTGAACACTTTAGAAAGAGAAAGTGAGAATTTGAGAGGAAAAGGAGGTGATGCCAGATTAAGGCTGAGGGTGTATATTTTTCATAGGCGGAGGAGAGATGAAAAAGTCCACGAAGTGTTACTGTTCATCACCGAACTAAGTCCTTTGGTAAGGAATTCAACCCTCACCCTTATTTTTTCTTATAAAATGTTATTTTCCCATTTTATTAAATGATCCCTCTTGTGATATTCTAGGTAAAATGTCCATGGAATTTTACTACTCATCTTATGTTCTTACTACGGAAATTCTTCTCTTGGATTGTTTTTATGATTCGGGAGCCTTAAGGTTAAAAATAGTTTTTGGATATGTTCATATTTTTTAAGGACGTTTATTAGGGTTTTCCACCTAGATCATTGAAAAGCTAGGTTACCCCTGTTTGGAGATCAGGAGTTTTAACTCTTTCTTTGAGGCTGTAGACTTGGCTATTTTACTACTATGCCTAAATTTTTGCATCTTCTTATTGGATTTTGATGTTGAGGCTATGGAATTGATGCACCAATTCGAGGCATTATGTTTAGAGAAGGCCTCCGACTTTATGCTTGAGGTCAAAACAAATAGTCCTAGGGAGATTGAGCCTAGCTAGTTGTAAGGAGAAATTTTTTATATAATTAATTTGCATCTATTCTGTATTTGGACAAAACTCTTTAAGTCATAGATTAGGACTTGGGTGTGTTGACCTTTCAAGCCTATGTCGTGGTTTCTTAAAGACATTGCAGCAAAGTAAGAAGATCTACATCATCATGACGTGTTTCATGCTCATTTCCATCTTCACGTTATAAGGATCTCTCATGTATGAATGCGTTAGGGGTGTTAAAAAAATTGGCCGAATCGACGGACAGTCTGGTTCATGGTTTACAAGTTCAAAAACCCTATTAGGACCGATCCGGACCAACTCTATATAAAATAATATATTTTTACATATATATGTATATATGTAAGATGAACAAATAGTAAAATTATATATTTTAACATTTGAGTAGTTTAAATTATAAATTAATCTAATATTAGGTTTGTTTTAATTGCAAGTTTGATATTTTTAACTTTTTATTATTTGGAAATAATAAAATCGGGTATATTTTTATTTTTATAAATGATGTAATTCATTAATATGAGGACTAACCCTATAAAAAATCGAACCGACTAGGGTCAGTTAACTGATATTATCAGTCCGATCTTGGTCCATTTTTTTGGAGGATCGATCAAGTCAGTTTGGTAAAAAAAAAACTCAAAATTAGATCGAACCGGATTATGGACACCTCTAGGATGTGTAAATATTTTAATAAAAAACCAAATATGGTCACCTCTTCAATAATTTTTATTAAAAAAAACCCCTTAAAATATTTTTGAACATGTTGGCTCCTTACTTTTGGTTGATGAGAATACAACGAAATCAATTTGCCTTAGAAAAAGACATTCCTAACATTATAAAACATGGAAGAAATACCAACATACAAATAAGGAGGTTTTCAATAGAACATTTGAACCATTTTAAATTGCAATTACAAAAACCCAACTCAAATCATTAATATTCAAATACGTTTGTTTCTTAGTCCGTATTTTAATACCAAAACAGAAATTATTTGCAACAACAACCAATTTCTAGGTCAGATAACAAATGGTAATCTAATTTCAATTGTTGGATCAAAAATTATTTCTTTGCTCTCATCATGAAGGATACAATTATTGGAAGATGCAAATATAAATTTTCTATAATAGTTATGTCAATGAACAAGCATACATCATTTGAAGATATAGTGAATGAGTTATCATCTCGATATGCTGATTTGAAGAAAGATACATTTCGATTAGTCTATTATGTTGGTTCACAATAAAGTTGTTTGATTGATGATGATAAGAATGTGAGGGGAATGATGTTATCATCATACATGTTAAAGGAGAATTTTGTTGATATTTATGTTATTGACAGTCTTGAATTTTTTCCCCCCACTGATGTTGGATTTAATAATGTGTTTTGTGAGAGAAATAACTTAGATGAGAATAATTATTTCGCTGAAAGAAAATACTCAATATGGAAGTTGGTGCTATTGAAAGAAGGGAGGAAATACATAAGTCATGTGGATAAAAATTTAAATGGGTGCTCAGGAGTTTCGTGACAAATTGGTCAATTATTTTGCTGAAATGAGTTTTAAGTTTATGTATGTCAAGAATGAGAAATCTAGGATGATGGAAGAATGTTTTAAAAAAAATTCTAACGGATGTAAATTTCATGTTCATGCTTCGGTGTCTCTATGTGATGGGTTTTTCTATATTAGGACACTTAATAATATTCACACTTCTAGTGGTCTAATTCGTACCCGTAAAAGTTCAACGGTTAGTTCAAAGTTGGTGTCATCTATCTTTGGGGGTCGTATTAAGGATACACCCTTAATAAAACCAATTAAACTAGTAAAGGGGTTTAAAGATAATTTTAGGTTCGATATTCTGTATCACCAAGCTTGGTATGGGAAACAAATGGCAAAGGCAGTGTTCCACGATGGAGAGGAACTGCCATACAAATTATTGAGTGTTTACTAGGACCTTTTATTGGAATCGAACCCAGGTTCTTATGTTGTCATCGACTGTGAGAGTTTAAGAGGTTGTTTATTTCATTCGCGGCATGTGTTGTCGGTTTTACGTATTGTTGGCCAATGTTGTGTATCGATGGTACAATTTTGAAGAACAAATACAAAGGACATATATTAGGTGCGATGACAAAAAATGGGAACCAAGGTACAACATATAATATATAAAAGAATTAAGGTAGATACCACATGTTTGTTGTAATGTCGGACCATGTATCTTATGAATTCTTCCACTATAATTTATGTTGTAATGTCGGACCAAATAAGCGTTAGTAAAGTTGTTTATACATATTAAAATAAAAACTTTAACTTAACATGGTATCTAATATTGTTTCGCGATTTAGCTAAATTTTTTTTAGTATTGTTTATATGTAATTTAATTTCGGACACATCTTATATGTTGTGAAAATTCAATAATTTACAGTCTTATACTATTCTGCATACATTACGTTTGCTAAATTTACGGAGCTATTGGATTCTTACTTGTCATTCTAAACTTAGTTAATTGTATACATTTTGGTGAATTACATCCCCATTGTTTTCGAATTTAGTTCTATTATCACGAAGTTCATTATAATCTTGAAGTCATTTAGTATGAATAAGCTTAATGTTCGACTATTACGTAATAAACTGTATAGATTTTGGCATATTAGAATGACTTTTTTCCTAATTTAGTTTTATGAAATACATTCTAATCTGGAATCATCTTATTATTTGAATACTACTCATTTATTCGGAAGTAGGTTATATATTTGAGAATTTATGCTTTTTATTTTGTAAGATGATATATATATATATATATATATATATATATATATATATATATATATATATATATATATATAATAAAGTAGGAAACTTATGTATGACATAAGATACAACAATGATATCATCTTTATGAGTTTAACCTGCACTACCTCTTTTACCCCTCAAATTTTTGGTTTCCCCCTCTTTTCTTTCTCACTACATAATTACCCCTCTTTCACTTTAATTCAAACATAAGGTTATTTTGGTAAACCCACATCCACATTCTTTGCCTTCTCACCACATTCCCTAATACACTCTCCCAAACCCCATGATCTCCCTTCTCAGACATCATCCTTTCTCCCTTCTCACCAAAAACCCATGCCCCCTCCCAGACCTGCTCATACGTTGCCGCCCTTTGCCAAAAAATTTATCTCTCTCAGGTAACTTCTATCTCTCAAGTCTCTTCGTCTTATCTCCACGATACTATTTTTTATTAGGGTTTGATGTTGAATCTAAACTCCATATTTTTGTGATCTTAGGAGAGTATTGAGTTTGTGTGCATGGGATGATGGATATTACGCATTTCAAGGTTTCAAAATTTATGTATGTGTTGGGGTTTAAGGGTTTTGAACTTTGGATTTTAAGGGATTCAAAGTTGTTTTTTTTTTAATTTTGGATTAGTATACATCTTTACTCTCTGTTTTAATTTTTTCTTTATGCATATTTTTCAGTCATCACTTTTTTAAGTTGTTATTCATGTCCGACTCATTTTGTATGAATCTTTGTGTTTATTTAAGGATCTTTTAATATTTCTTTTATGTTGTAGGTACTCATGTATTTCAATTTTTTAAGATCTGAGCCATTTAAATTTATTTTATGTTGCAGGAACTCATGTATGTTGCACGTACTCGCTTCTCACATCTTTCACACTCTTAGGTATACCTCATTACTCTTAAAATTTATCTTTCTGTTCTTCCCGTGCCTGTAATTTTTGAGTTATTTTCATGTGTTTTTGGGTTGATTTTGTGGTTTCAAGGCTATTCTATGGTTTAACTAACCTGATATATGAGAACATTTGTTCATCAGAAAGCTGCCATAAACTCAAAGTTGGTCCCTCACAGATTTATGGCACTACTTTGGTTTTATGCTCATTGTTTTATATTTAATAGTCTCATTGTCATCATGTTGTACTGTCAAAAAATATTTTTTATGGTTATTCATTACTCTCACAACACAACACAAAAATTTAATTTCAATGGTTAGTCATTACTGTCATTAGTGGTGCATTATTTCCCTCAATGTGGTTTGGTGGCCTTCTCAATGTGGTTTCTCGACGGATCTGTGGCTTTTGCATATGGTTGAATATCGTCTTATATAAGATATCTAAGATGAAAACAGTCTTCAATGGTAACATATTGCAAATGACAATGTCTTTTTGGACTTTGATTGTATAGGTTCGCTTTATGTACATGTTTGGTAAACAATGGCAAATAATAGAGTCCTTTTGTTTTAGTAACCAATCGAAATGAGGGTAAAATTGTACTATAAATGGTGCATTTTATTGATTTAGTTATGCAATATTAATTTCATTAAGCTTTGGCCATGTTTTTCCTTATATCATTCATACCATTTTGTTGATTCATAACCATATTCGCATATTGTGCATGTCAACTGGTAATGCAGATGGCATGGGAGACATTAGAAAACATGAGCTCTATCAGGCTTTCGAGCACTAAATATATGGTTAATTTACTTTAACATACTTGAATATTGAAGCTATTCATTATTATATGTTAACATATCAATGGATATGTCTATTGTTAAGGTTTCTTATTCTTCATGCAAGTGTTACAAGAAGTTTTTACAGTTACAACGCTACTAGAAATCATGCAGTGTGAATTAAAGAATGTTTCAAATTGTAGCTCATAGATAGTGTAAGATATTATTTATTTAGCCTTCATATAATTTTATTATTATATTGGCAGGAGGGAGAAAAGGGGTATCGGGTGATTGTGCAGTGAGGTGGTGGTATGTACTCGGACAGTTCAATATTAACTTAAAGTTATGTCAAAATGATTATTTCTTTTCAAAAAATGATATGATCATTTTAGTTTGGTTTAAAGGGAGCATTTGATTTAAGAGTCTTCGATTTACTATTTAAATGATTTTTCTTCCTTTGCTGGTAGTTTTAGTTTTTGTGCTACTGTGCTTTTTACACTTTTGAAGGTCATATGTCATATGTTAATTAGGGAGTCATACTAAGTATGGTGGTAAATACAAACCATACTTAACTGTCCAATAAAAAGTGTGTTAAGTGGAATGTTTCATGTGGAATGTTGGTGAATAGTTTGAAGCAGAGACATCTAAGTGGAATGCTACATTTCAGGTGTTTCAATGTTCCGTCATTAATTTAAGAACCTTGCATGTGGAATGTTGTTGTTTATAGATGCACACGTCATGCTCATGGTTTTCATCGAATCCTCATAATATTGTTTAATGTAAGTGTGTTAAGTGGCTTGGACATGTTCTGTTCATGTTTTTCATCAGGACATGCTCTGTTTCCATTGTTCTTTTGGCACTCGAGCAATAAGTGTAAACATTTTCTCAGTTTAATATGGTAAATTTATTGTTTGTTCTTAATATATTTATAAAGTTTAGGTAATATGGTACTTCCATTTTATTAGACTACTATTTGATGGGATGGGAGAAGGAAATTGTGTTGGATTACATTACAATGAAATCACGAGGTAGCACAATGTAGCAAAAATTAGATGAGTAATCCTAAAATTGATACGTAAGAAAAATATTTATTTCAAACTGGATATTCAATTAAATTTGTGTCGTATTCATTATTTCTATCCAGACGGTCGTTTTCAGTTATTTCTATACACAAGGCCGTTTTCAGTAATTTCTATCCAGGAGGTAAATAGATCTAAAGTACCCTTCATTTGCTTTTATTATGTGCATCTTTCAATAAATTTATATGTTTTCTATTGATAAGTTATTTTGTTTTTAAGGTTTACATTTTAAATCATAATTCATAAGTAGTGTTCTAAAAATACGCGCCTAGGGCCGCCTGCCTAAGTAGGTGTTAAACGGTGATATGTCATTTCACCTTGGCACTAATATATATCTTTGGCTTCTATTTTGGTGTACATATAAATAGTAACAATGATTTAACTGTGTAGACTTTTTGTTGAACAAAATGCTACATTTTCTTTTGATGTAACCAATTTCACATTTGTCACTGGCATAATTGTTGTTCCTGCGAGATATTGTATTAATTAATTCAGAAAAAATACGTGTCATGGAAATTTGAGGTGCAAATGCTTGACATTATGTGTCATGGAAATTTGAGGTATTATCTATTTTTCTTGGTCACAACAACTGTTTGTTAACATCCACATGAGAACCTCAACCCATTCTTTCATTTATTAATCTCTATTGTAAAATGATAGAAAGTGCAATTTTTTGGTGGTTCTTAGTGTACACTTTAATTTATTTGTTTTGTTACCAATGTCATTGAGACTCATACATTGAAAGGTGGTTTTTGTTCATAAATCTCTATATCAGTTCATTTATAAACCATATTGTCCGTGCCTCCTCCATCCAACAAAGAGATTCTTAAATACCTATATCTTTGTTCCGTGACTATCTATTACTTATTTGGAATCATTCAGTTGTAATACCAATCCTTTGATTTATTTTATATGTGATATAAGATTTTGACATTTATATTAAAACCTTTCGATATTTATTTTGTATCTCATGAATTGTATTTCTACATTTTTAATTGTATATTTGTGTTTTTGCAATTGATAGGTGGATTACCAATAGAGTTCTGAAACCGGTGTTGAAAAGTTGGCACTCGGTAATAGTTTTAAAGTCATCACAACCTTTATGTGATGGGAGCACATTATCCTTTGCTTGAGGTATGAATTCTTCTTTCTATTGTAGCAATTTTTCACAATCCTCGGATTAATATTGAGAAATTTGTAAATATTCCTTTAATTCAAAATATAAGACACTGTAAATTTTGAATTAGAGTAGGTTCTATCACTTTTTTGTTAAGATAATGAATTAGAGCAGGTTCAATTACATTATGTTGTGTTTATAATACTTATTTGTAATTAGCCGTTGAAAATATTAGGGACATCTATCCACTTTATGAAAATATTGGAGATGGTTTTTTCATGGCAGATAAGGCTGGGGATTAAAAATTAAAAGATGAAGCCATCGGAGTAAAACTATACAAGGTACTTAAGATATTTACTTATATCAGTGATAAAGGTTTTTGCCGAGTTTTCAGTTTTCTGGATGTCTACTAATCCATAAGAGTGCGAATGATAATGACTTTCTTTCGTACATTTTTGTTTAAAAATGCTTAGACTTTATTTAATGATGACTAGGGGAGAGGTTATAATACTCTATGTTTGTTTCAGTCTCTAGCTTGCATAGTATTTGGAGTTGGGGGGAGGATGATAAGATATGTTTATTTATTAGTTATGTGATATTTACTTGGAGACTATGTTCATTTTTATGACTATGGATTTCTGATTATTATCAATACCATCTTCACATAATTGCCTTGAGCGGGGACTTTGTTTTGCTAAAATTTAGCCTCACTACATACTCCCACCGATTTAATAGGAGTACTATTATTTTACGAGAATCTACTGAGAGAAAATTTATAATAGTTCAATCAGAAAATATGCATAGTGATATGTTACAACTTGGTTTCTTGAACTTGCTCTCTTGAGTTTGTCTATTATACTTATGATAACTTGATTTGAACAATTTAAAGGATCGAGAGGAATTGTTTGTGAACCTAAATTATTCGTTTATTTTCATCCTCGGAAGCTGGAGCAGAATTGAATTTGTATTTTTTTCACCTCTTATATGTTGCATGTTTCAAGCGTTGGGATCGATCTGCATGGGTGTAATGAAAGACCAATCCGCAACATTAGGACTGATGTGCATATTACATCCACGCAGGACTGATGTGCAACATTAGGACTGATGTTAGGACTGATGTGCAACGTAAGGACTAATGTGCGTGCTTTCAAGCGGTGGGACTGATTTTGCAGCACATCCAGGTTGATAATGAAGCGCTAAATTTTTAATCTCGCTGTCTTAGGACTTTAAAACAAGTAATTCAAGTTCCTTTAACCATCTGTTGAAGTAATACAGTACCATCCTCACACTTCATAATTTATATTTAAAGTTCCTACTTCCATATGTTCTAATGCTATGTTGTGAGTATATAATTGCCATTGTATATAGTTTTGATCCCAACAGAAGTTCAGTTGTCCTGTACCGCAAAGTTACCAGCAGATGAGTATATGATTTTAATGGGCTGCCATATTTACGAACCATTCCAAAGTCAGAGATCTTCAACT
The DNA here is from genome assembly GCA_949130495.1 of Sambucus nigra. Lineage (NCBI taxonomy): Eukaryota > Viridiplantae > Streptophyta > Magnoliopsida > Dipsacales > Adoxaceae > Sambucus > Sambucus nigra. Next base: position 481,287,306 of record OX422215.1, on the reverse strand, counting down.
CATCACGATTATTTACAAGAAAATTTATCATTTTCAAATCTTAATGAAAAACCCAATTATCGTGCAGATACTTGACACCCTCCAATAGTGTTATGCAGTCACCCCTATTGCAGTGTGGGGAACAGACAGGAATTACACCTGATCAACATCGTTTATTTTTCGATATAAAAAAACTTAAAGACGACCTTACAATATCCAGAAAGACTCCAGTGATGCACGAGCCTATTTTCTTTATTAAAATTCTTGAACTTCTGGCGCAGACTTTGCAACCTCCACTAATGCTATTTATGGAGAATGTTTTTTGACTTGAGACATCTGATACACATAGGCAAATGGTTGAGATGCTGGAAATAACTCATTTTATTACACATGAATGTATATTAAGCCCTTTGTAGTTTGGCGTACCATATTCTAGGCCACGTTACTTCTTCCAGTTATTCTTTGTTGGGAAGAAACCTAAGTGTATCAGTGTTGGATGCATTTCTCTGTTATCTTTCCACGACACCATAATGGATATATAAGCACTGGTTCTTATGACGTAAGCTTTCAACTTCTACTCCTTTTATAGTTCTCACAACAGTGAAAAGAGAGAATCATTGCTAAGCCTAAACAGGCCACAACTTGATATAATGACATTACATTTAATTGTGGTTTGAATATTGAAGGGTATAGGTTAAAAATTTCACATCGACACAATTCAATATTATATGAAATTATATCCTCTATTTAGGACTATATAATTATAGGCTATGCTTGATCTTACTTCCCCACAACCCAAACCTTTATTTATGAGGTTTCTAAATTTTTTAAGTTAAATTTTCTAAGATGAATTTTTTATTGAGGTGCTGAAGCAATTTGAAATTGAAATTACTAAATATGTATTGCAGCTTCGGTTTTGTTTTCAGGTTGTGATTCATTAACAATAACTTTCTCCATCTCTTTCTCGCAGTCACTATACCTATTTCCTCCTGAAATCATGGAAAATGCAGCATCGGGAATGGCTGTCCATGATGACTGCAAGCTGCAGCATCGCGATGATTTTACGTAATAACTATTAATTATTTAACTGTTTAATGGTTCCTCCGCCTCGGAGACCACACTGCCGCTATAAAAGCGCTATCATAGTGCCCTTATCAGAGTAATTTTCTTGCATCTGGTGGTGGTGTGGGGGAACATTGCATCACATTTTGGAACACATACACTGGTGCATGTTTAAACTCGGTGAATACGGGCTTGCAGGTGCGTTGTTTGCTTTGGAACATACACAAGCGAGAGCTTTTGAGCTCCCATGGTTTTGAAAATAATTAACTCACTCTCTGGAAGTATACCTTTATGGTTAAGATGATAGAGCTCTATTGGAAGAAAAAAAAGGAACACAACTAACAACTGTTCTATTTAAAGAACTGGTCAGGGTCTTTCTTTAACATCCAGTTATAGTTTTTGAAAAATTGTTTATACTCTGGCTTTAAGTTGGATACTTTTTCCTATATAAATTATGTTTGCCATATTTTGTCTTTCTATTATTTATCTTTACGAAAATACTACCTGCAATTTGTACTTAAAAATTATGCCCACTTTTTTTGCTTCACCTTAATCCGTGTCATGAACTTAAGATTCATGTGATAGTTAATTTAAAGTAAGCACATAATTTTTGATTTATTGTATTCATATTTTTAAGGTAATATTTACTGATTACTTCGGCTTTTTATCGCCCCTGTTTCCTTTTTCAGTTAAACAACTTTGTGATCAATTGTAATTTGTTTCGATATTTGTATATAGTGATGGTAGCTAGGATGCCATCTATCATATGAATAATACTTGATCATATTCAGCAAGTTATTATGACCCGAGGTAAATAATCTATATGATATGTATGTTCAAAATGTTAGTATCCATTGTTCTTCAAAGCTTTAACATAATATCGAGTATAGTATTTTTTATAATTTTAATTAACACCTGATGTTACATAGTCAAATTATTTTCAAACATATATTCAACATCATGCAAAACTTGAGAATGTGTTCATCAATTTCGTAGTCCAATCGTTTTACCAAAATTCTCTAGGTATGAGTTATGTTACAAGTTTGTCATTATGTTTACTTGGATGATTCTTATATGAACCATTAAGTCCAGTAGCATGTTTACTTAGATGATTTTATTTTTCACTAATTATTTGAACACTTCTTTGTTTCTGAAGTTTTATTTAAGGAGCTGAGCAATAATGGAGAGGTTGAGATTGTGTATCTGCTACAGCTACAGTTTTGATAAAATGAGAATGTGTATCTGCTACAACTGATAATAAATGAGAATGTGAATGTGTATCTGCTACAACTGATAATAAATGAGAATGTCAATGTTGATCTACTACACCGTTTGCTATTGGACCTATTTTTTGTGGGGATTCTATCATGGTAAGAGATTATTATTTTTATCTTTCTTACCCAAATTTATTCGTTACAAAATACATTTGCAAGTTCTGGACCGGATAAAATGCCCGGAGTGGGAAATGCTGCTAAGGTAACATCACCCACTGATATACAGAGCAATAGCTATACTAGGGCTGCCTCATCTGCTACCTCAGCTAAAAATATTGTACCTTCTTAACTTGGATACGGTGGGAAGGAAGAATCTAGATAACATGACATAAATCGAGTGGGAAACGATACTAAGTCAACATCACCTACTGATTATGCACACACAATAGTGCAATAGTGACTGATAAATTATCGCCCGCATATGGGAAAGCTGTTGGTATAGGCAGTGCAGTGATGCCCAAGGTTCCAAGAGTTGGTACTAGAACTCAAACTTTACAAGAAGGTGAAGATAATAAGGGACCCTATAAGGATAAGGTGTACTCTGTGAAGACGTACTTGGTGGAGAAACTTAGGCCAAGGGATGACGATAGGGCACTTTCGAAGGTGATTACAGGCGATGTTCATAAGTGCAAGGAACAAGTGGCAGATCCAGTAGGACACAGGCCAACTTCTTAGGTGATTGCAGATGTTGTTCATAAGAGGAATGAAGAACCGGAGACCGTTGTCTTCTATTTTTTAGAGGAATGCCGGGATGAAATGTTAGTTTATATAAACGTTTGCATTGTCTTCTATTTTTCTCTAGGAATGACGCTAGGAATATAACGTTGGAGTTTAATATATATTATATTTTTAATTGGCTTAGTAATGTAATGTTATGCTTCATATTTGGTTATTATATGTCTAACCTCTGTACTATTCTTCATTCATTTTCCTTCCATGTTAGAAATGAGTACTCTATATGGTATACATATCTAAATAGATAATGATATTATGTTTGAATTACAGACTATTAGTTTTGTTGTTGGTGTATTTTTTATTTCTTATACGGGGCGAATAATCCAATAAACAAAGGGAACTTTGTCCAAAATTTTTAAATTGTGTATGATTATTTACTTTGTATAAAAACATTCGACTTAAATTATACATGGCTTGATATTTCGAAAAAATTTCTTCGTGACGTCCGTTAAAGGGCAATACCTATTGAAGATCCTCCAGTTAAGCGTATTGCCCTTTAACTGAAGTCACGAAGAATTTTTTTTCGAAATAGCAAGCCATGTATAATTTAAGTCGAATGTTTTTATACAAAGTAAATAATCGTAAACAATTTAAAATTTTTGGGCAAAGTTCCCTTTGTTTATTGGATTATTTGCCCCATATAAGAAATAAAAAATACACCAACAACAAAACAAATAGTTTGTAATTCAAATATAATATCATTATCTATTTAGATATGTATACCATATGGAGTACTCATTTCTAACATGGAAGGAAAATGAAGGAAGAATAGTACAGAGGTTAGACATATAATAACCAAATATGAAGCATAACATTACATTACTAAGATAATTAAGAATATAATTTTTATTAAACTCCAACGCTATATTCATACCGTCATTCCTAGAGAAAAATAGAAGACAACACAAACATTTATGTAAACTAACATTTCATCCTGGCATTCCTCTACAAAACAGAAGACAACGGTCTCCGGTTCTTCATTTCTCTTATGAACAACATCTGCAATCACCTAAGAAGTTGGCTTGTGTCCAACTGGATTTGCCACATGTTCCTTGCACTTATGAAGAGCACCTGTAATCACCTTCGAAAGAGCCCTATCGTCATCCCTTGGCCTAAGTTTCTCCACCAAGTACGTCTTCACAGAGTAGACTTATCCTTATAGTGTCCCTTATTATCTACACCTTCTTGTAAAGTTTGAGTTATAGTACTAACTCTTGGAATCTTGGGCATCACTGCACTGCCTGTACCAACAGCTTTCCCATACACGGGCGATAATTTATCAGTCACTATTGCACTATTGTGTGTGCATAATTAGTAGGTGATGCTGACATAGTACCATTTCCCTCTCGGTTCATGTCATGTTATCTAGAGTCTTCATTCCCACCGTAGACAAGTTAAGAAGGTATAACATTTTTAGCTGAGGTTGCAAATGAGGCATCCCTAGTATAGCTATTGCTCTGTATATCAGTGGGTGATGTTACCTTAGCAGCATTTCCCACTCCGGGCATTTTATCCGGTCCAGAACTTGCAAATGTATTTTGTAACGAATACATTTGGGTAAGAAAGATGAAAATAATAATCTCTTACCATGATAGAATCCCCATAAAAAAATACATCCAACCGCAAACGGTGTTGCAAATCAGTTGTAGCAGATCAACATTGACATTCTCATTTATTATCAGTTGTAGCAGATACACATTCACATTCTCATTTATTATCAGTTGTAGCAGATACACATTCTCATTTTATCAAAACTGTAGCTGTAGCAGATACACAGTCTCAACCTCTCCATTATTGCTCAGCTCCTTAAATAAAACTTCAGAAATAAAGAAGTGTTCAAATAATTAGTGTAAAATAAAATCATCCAAGTAAACATGCTACTGGATTTAATGGTTCATATAAGAATCATCCAAGTAAACATAATGACAAACTTGTAACATAACTCATACCTAGAGCATTTTGGTAAAATGATTGGACTACGAAATTGATGAACATATTCTCCAGTTTTACATGATGTTGAATATATGTTTGAAAATAATTTGACTATGTAACATCAGGCGTTAATTAAAATTATAAAAAATACTATACTCGATATTATGGTAAAGATTTTAAGAACAATGGATACTAAAATTTTGAACATACATATCATATAGATTATTTACCTCGGGTCATAATAACTTGCTGAATATGATAAAGTTGTATACCTATGATAGATGGCATCTTAGCTACCATCACTATATACAAATATCGAAACAAATTACAATTGATCACTAAGATGTTTAACTAAAAAAGGAAACAGGGGCGATAAAAAGCCGAAGTAATTGGTAAATATTTCCTTACAAATATGAATACAATAAATCAAAAATTTTGTGCTTTCTTTAAATTAACTATCACATGAATCTTAAGTTCATGACACGGATTAAGGTGAAGCAAAAAAAGTGGGCATAATTTTTAAGTACAAATTACAGGTAGTATTTTCGTAAAGATAAATAATAGAAAGACAAAATATGGCTAACATAATTTATACAGGAAAAAGTATCCAACTTAAAGCCAGAGTATAAACAATTTTTCAAAAACTATAACTGGATGTTAAAGAAAGACCCTGACCAGTTCTTTAAATAGAAAAGTTGTTAGCTGTGTTCCTTTTTTGTCTTCCAATAGAGCTCTATCATCTTAACCATAGAGGTATACTTCCAGAGAGTGAGTTAATTATTTTCAAAACCATGGGAGATCAAAAGCTCTCGCTCGTGTATGATCCAAAGAAAACAATGCACATGCGATCCCGTATTCACTGAGTTTAAACATGCACCAGTGTATGTGTTCCAAAACATGATGCAATGTTCCCCCACACCACCACCGGATGCAAGAAAATTACTCTGATAAGGGCACCACGATAGCGCTTTTATAGCGACAGTATGGTCTCCGAGGCGGTGGGGCCATTAAACAGTTAAATAATTAATTGTTATTACGTAAAATCATCGTAATGCTGCAGCTTGTAGTCATCATGCACAGCCATTCCCGATGCTGAATTTGCCGTGATTTCAGGAGGAAATAGGTATAGTGACTGTGAGAAAGAGATGGAGAAAGTTATTGTTAATGAATCACAACCTAAAAACTAAACCGAAGCTGCAATACATATTTAGTAATTTCAATTTCAAATTGCTTAAGCACCTCAATAAAAAATTCATCTTAGAAAATTTAACTCAAAAAATTTACAAAACCTCAAAAATAAAGGTTTGGGTTGTGGGGAAGTAAGATCAAGCATAGCCAATAATGTCATTATATAGTCTTAAACAGAGGATATAATTTCATATAATAATGAATTGTGTCGATGTGAAATTTTTAACCTATACCCTTCAATATTCAAACCACAATTAAATGTAATGTCATTATATCAAGTTGTGGCCTGTTTAGGCTTAGTAATGATTCTCTCTTCTCAGTGTTGTGACAACTATAAAAGGAGTAGAAGTTGTCAGTTTACGTCATAAGAACCAGTGCTTATATATCCATTATGGTGTCGTGAAAAGATAACAGAGCAATGGATCCACCACTGATACACTTAGGTTGCTTCCCAACAAAGAATAACTGGAAGAAGTAACGTGGCTTAGAATATGGTACGCCAAACTACAAAGGGATCAATATACATTCATGTGTAATAAAATGAGTTGTTTCCAGTATCTCAACCATTTGCCTATGTGTATCAGATGTCTCAAGTCAAAAAACATTCTCCATAAATAGCATTAGTGGAGGTTGCAAAGTCTGCGTCATAAGTTCAAGAATTTTAACCAAAAAAGAGGCCCAAGCATCATTCGAGTCTTTCTGGATATTGTAATGTTGTCTTTCAGTTTTTTTGTAGCGAAAAATAAACGATGTTGATCAGGTGTAATTCCTGTTTGTTCCCCACACTGCAATAGGGGTGGCTGCATAACACTATTGGAGGGTGTTAAGTATCTGCACGATAATTGGGTTTTTCATTGAGACTTGAAAACGTTAAATTTTCTTGTAAATAATCATGATGAGTTGAAGATCTCTGACTTTAGAATGGTTCGTAAATATGGCATCCCATTGAAATCATATACTCATCTGATGGTAACTTTGCGGTACAGGACACCTGAACTTCTGTTGGGATCAAAACTATATAAATGGCAATTATATACTCATAACATAGCATTAGAACATATGGAAGTATGAACTTTAAATATAAATTAAGAAGTGTGAGGATGGTTAGTAGTATTACTTTAACAGATGGTTAAAGGAACTTGAATTACTTTTTTTTAAAGTCCTAAGACAACGAGATTAAAAATTTAGCTCTTCATGATCAACCTGGATGTGCTGCAGAATCAGTCCCACAGCTTGAAAGCACGCACATCAGTCCTTACATTGCACATCAGTCCTAACATCAGTCCTAATGTTGCACACCAGTCCTGCGTGGGTGTAATATGCACATCAGTCCTAACTTTGCAGATTGGTCTTTCATTACACCTATGCAGATCGATCCCACCGCTTGAAACATGCAACATATAAGAGATTAAAAAAATACAAATTCAATTCTGCTTCAGCTTTCGAGGATGAAAATAAACGAATAATTTAGGTTCACAACAATTCCTCTCGATCCTTGAAATTGTTCAAATCAAGTTATCATAAGTATAACAGACAAACTCAAGAAAGCAAGTTCAACAATACCAAGTTGTAATATATCACTATGTATATTGTTCTGATTGAACTATTATAAGTTTTCTCTCAGTAGCTACTCGTAAAATAATAGTACTCCTATTAAATCGGTGGGAGTATGTAGTGGGGCTAAATTTTAGCAAAACAAAGTCCCTGCTCAAGGCAATTATTTGATGATGGTGCTGATAATAATTAGAAATCCATAGTCATAAAAATGAACATAGTCTCCAAGTAAAGATCACATATCTAATAAATAAAGATATCTTATCATCCTCCCCCCAACTCCAAATACTATGCAAGCTAGAGACTGAAACAAACATAGAGTACTATAACCTCTCCCCTAGTCATCATTAAATAAAGTCTAAGCATTTTTAAACAAAAATGTACGACAGAAAGTCATTATCATTCGCACTCTTATGGATTAGTAGACGTCGAGAAAACTGAAAACTCGGCAAAAACCTTTATCACTGATATAAGTAAAGATCTTAAGTACCTTGTCTAGTTTTACTCCGATGGCTTCATCTTTCAATTTTTAATCCCCTGCCTTATCTGCCATGAAAAAACCATCTCCAATATTTTCATAAAGTGAATAGATGTCCGTAATACTTTCAATGGCTAATTATAAATAAGTATTATAAACACAACATAATGTAATTGAACCTGCTCTAATTCATTATCTTAACAAAAAAGTGATAGAACCTACTCTAATTCAGAATTTACAGTGTCTTATATTTTGAATTAAAGGAATATTTACAAATTTCTCAATATTAATCCGAGGATTGTGAAAAATTGCTACAATAGAAAGAAGAATTCATACCTCAAGCAAAGGATAACGTGCTCCCATCACATAAAGGTTGTGATGACTTTAAAACTATTACCGAGGGCCAACTTTTCAACACCCGTTTCAGAACTCTATTGGTAATCCACCTATCAATTGCAAAAACACAAATATACAATTAAAAATGTTGAAATACAATTCGTGAGATACAAAATAAATATCGAAAGGTTTTAATATAAATGTCAAAATCTTATATCACATATAAAATAAATCAAAGGATTGGTATTACAACTGAATGATTCCAAATAAGTAATAGATAGTCACGGAACAAAGATATAGGTATTTAAGAATCTCTTTGTTGGATGGAGGAGGCACGGACAATATGGTTTATAAATGAACTGATATAGAGATTTATAAACAAAAACCACCTTTCAATGTATGAGTCTCAATGACATTGGTAGCAAAACAAATAAATTAAAGTGTACACTAAGAACCACAAAAAAATTTCACTTTCTATCATTTTACAATAGATATTAATAAATGAAAGAATGGGTTGAGGTTCTCATATGGATGTGAACAAACACTTGTTGTGACCAAGAAAAAATAGATAATACCTCAAATTTCCATGACACATAATATCAAGCATTTGCACCTCTAATTTCCATGACACGTATTTTTTCTGAATTACTATTTCAATTTTTTTGAATTAATTACTACAATATCTCGCAGGAATAACAATTATGCCAGTGACAAATGTGAAATTGGTTACATCAAAAGAAAATGTAGCATTTTTTTCGACAAAAAGTCTACACAGTTAAATCATTGTTACTATTTATATGTACACCAAAATAGAAGCCAAAGATATATATTAGGGCCAAGGTGAAATCACATATCACCGTTTAACACCTACTTAGGCAGGCGGCCCAAGGCGCGTATTTTTAGAACACTACTTATGAATTATGATTTAAAATGTAAAACTTAAAAACAAAATAACTTATCAATAGAAAACATATAAATTCATTGAAAGATGCACATAACAAAAGCAAATGAAGGGTAATTTAGATCTATTTTCCTCTTGGATAGAAATTACTGAAAACGACCTTGTGTATAGAAATAACTGAAAATGATTGTCTGGATAGAAATAATGAATACAACACAAATTTAATCGAATATCCAGTTTGAAATAAATATTTTTCTTACGTATCAATTTTAGGATTACTCATCTAATTTTTGCAACATTGTGCTACCTCGTGATTTCATTGTAATGTAATCCAACACAATTTCCTTCTCCCATCCCATCAAATAGTAGTCTAATAAAATGGCAGTACCATATTACCTAAACTGATAAATATATTAAGAACAAACAACAAACTTACCATATTAAACTGAGAAAATGTTTACACTTATTGCTCGAGTGCCAAAAGAACAATGGAAACAGAGCATGTCCTGATGAAAAACATGAACAGAACATGTCCAAGCCACTTAACACACTTACATTCAACAATATTATGAGGATTCGACGAAAATCATGAGCATGACGTGTGCAGCTATAAACAACAACATTCCACATGGAAGGTTCTTAAATTAATGACGGAACATTGAAACACCTGAAATGCAGCATTTCACTTAGATGTCTCTGTTTCAAACTCTTCACCAACATTCCACATGCAACATTCCACTTAACACACTTTTTATTGGACGGTTAAGTATGGTTTGTAGTTATCACCATACTTAGTATGACTCCCTAATTAACATATGGCATATAACCTTCAAACGTGTAAAAAGCACAGTAGCACAAAAACTAAAACTACCAACAAAGGAAGAAAAATCATTTAAATAGTCAATCGAAGACTCTTAAATCAAATGCTACCTTTAAACCAAACTAAAATGATCATATCATTTTTAGAAGAGAAATAATCATTTTGACATAATTTTAAGTTAAGATTGAACAGTCCGAGTACATACCACCACCTCACTGCGCAATCACCCGATACCCCTTTTCTCCCTCCTGCCAATATAATAATAAAATTATATGAAGGCTAAATAAATAATATCTTACACTATCTATGAGCTACAATTTGAAACATTCTTTAATTCACACTGCATGATTTCTTGTAGCGTTGTAAATGTAAATACTTTTAGTAACACTTGCATGAAGAATAAGAAACCATACCAATAGACAGATCCATTGATATGTTAACATATAATAATGAATAGCTTCAATATTCAAGTATGTTAAAGTAAATTAACCATATCTTTAGTGCTCGAAAGCCTGATAGAGACCGTGTTTTCTAATGTCTCCCATGCCATTTGAATTACTAGTTGACATGCACAATATGCGAATACGGTTATGAATCAACAAAATGGTATGAATGATATAAGGAAAAACATGGCCAAAGCTTAATGAAATTAATATTGCATAACTAAATCAATAAAATGCACCATTTATAGTAAAATTATACCCTCATTTTAATTGGTTACTAAAACAAAACGACTCTATCATTTGCAATTGTTTACCAAACATGTACATAAAGTGAACCTATACAATCAAAGTCCAAAAGGACTTGGTCATTTGAAATATGTTACCATTGAAGAATGTTTTCATCTTAGATATCTTATATAAGACGATATTCAACCATATGCAAAAACCACAGATCCGTCGAGAAACCACATTGAGAAGGCCACCAAACCACATTGAGGGAAATAATGCACCACTAATGACAGTAATGACTAACCATTGAAATTAAATTTTTGTGTTGTGTTGTGAGAGTAATGAATAACCATAAAAAATATTTTTTGACAGTACAACATGATGACAATGAGACTATTAAATATAAATCAGTGATCATAAAACCAAAGTAGTGCCATAAATCTGTGAGGGACCAACTTTGAGTTTATGGAAGCTTTCTGATGAACATATGTTCTCATATATCAGGTTAGTTAAACCATAGAATAGCCTTGAAACCACAAAATCAACCCAAAAACACATGAAAATAACTCAAAAATTACAGGCACGGGAAGAACAGAAAAATAAATTTTAAGAGTAATGAGGTATACCTAAGAGTGTGAAAGATGTGAGAAGCGAGTACGTGCAACATACACGAGTTTCTGTAACATAAAATAAATTTAAATGGCTCAGATCTTAAAAAATTGAAATACATGAGTACCTGCAACATAAAAGAAATATTAAAAGATCCTTAAATAAACACAAAGATTCATACAAAATGAGTCGGACATGAATAACAACTTAAAAAAGTGATGACTGAAAAATATGCATAAAGAACAAATTAAAACAGAGAGTAAAGATGTATACTAATCCAAAATTAAAAAAAACAACAACTTTGAATCCCTTAAAATTCGAAGTTCAACACCCTTAAACCCCAACACATACATAAATTTTGAAACCTTGAAATGCGTAATATCCATCATCCCATGCACACCAACTCAATACTCTCCTAAAATCACAAAAATACGGAGTTTAGATTTACCAGCAAACCCTAATAAAAAATAGTATAATGGAGATAAGACGAAGAGACCTGAGAGATAGAAGTTACCTGAGAGAGAGAAATTTTTTGGCAAAGGGCGGCAGCGTATGAGCAGGTCTGTGAGGGGGCATGGTTTTTGGTGAGAAGGGAGAGAGGATGATGTCTGAGAAGGGAGATCGTGGGGTTTGGGAGAGTGTATTGGAGAATGTGGTGAGAAGGCAGAGAATGTGGATGTGGGTTTACCAAAATAACCTTATGTTTGAATTAAAGTGAAAGAGGGGTAATTATGTAGTGAGAAAGAAAAGAGGGGGAAACCAAAAATTTGAGGGGCAAAAGAGGTAGTGCAGGTTAAACTCATAAAGATGACATCATTGTTGTATCTTATGACATATATAAGTTTCTTACTTTATTATATAGATATATTTAAGTATGTATTGTAATATCACAAATTTTTTTAATCGGTGAGAATTGACCACTTATGTATCTATTTTTAATGTATATATATACTTAATTCTATAACAAATTACTTCTTTATCTTTACTGTATAACATGTCATAAATTGGTTAAATTTTTTTTTTGGGTGGTAGAAGTCAATAACATATATATGTCTAATATTAACTGACTGACAATTACTGTAGTTTGTCACATGCAGAATGATGTAATGCGTAAACATAATTTGATAAATTATTTATGTTATCTATAACATAACATAGTTTATTACTTTATAGTATGAGTAAATGAATATTTGGACACATATTTCAGGTATCTTTCTGGTCACATTTGCCATTGTTGATGGGGAAACCGAAGAAAATTGATTGTGGCTTTTATAAATATTGTTCGATGTATTAAAAGACCATAATAGGGTTTATTACTTTTATATCTGACAAGAATGATGGCTTGTGTGTTGTTGTTTTGAAAATCTTTCCTTTGTCTCCTCACGCGTATTGTATTCAACACATTAAGCAAAATATTCGAGTGAAAAATCTCAAGAGGGGGAGGTCGAAGTATCGTGATAAAATAATAGGTTTTTTCGTGTCTTGCACATATCCATAAACTAAGATTATATTTGCAGAACGAATGAATGATTTATTGAAAGAAGCTAGCAATACAATGGTCAGATCTCTAGAGGATATACCATTCAAGAATTGGTCAAGAGCATATTTTATCGGACAATGATATGGGGAGCATGCATCTAACATAGTCGAGTCATTCAACTCATGGATACTAGAAGAAAGTTACTTACTATCACTCAAATCATAGACGGTATTAGAGTAAAGTTAATGAAGATAATGTCTGAAAGGTGGTGTTTAACAGAGAAATGAACAAGTGTTTTGTGTTCAAAAATTTAAAAGATTATAAGAGAGAATTTAGATATCGGGAGAAATTAGTATGTTAGGCAAGCAAGTGAAGATGTGTTTGAAGTGTGTAAGAACAATTTTTCTAACATTGTTCATATCATAGCTTTAGGCTAGTTTGGTGTATCCCATTACAAATCAACATGCACCGTCAAGTTGAGCCGAACGCAAGCATCTCCAAGTTTGAAGACTTCCCAACATCCTGTTAAGGTATAAAATAATATAGAGTTTGAATTAGTTTACAAAATTAATATTTGGGATGTTTATTTTTTAAAAAGATGAACAAGAACTTTTTGTTTCAAAAATAAAAATTATTTTTTTAATCTCGTTCAAACGAGATTGCTATGTCGTTAGATGGGCCGTTTTTACATGTTCTTCAAATTTGTTTCAAAAGTGAGCTTACTGTTTCAAATTTCCTGATCTCATTGGAAGCGAAGTTCATATCGTTCGAACGACATTAGCTTATCGCTAAAATGATCCTATTTTCTCCTTCGAACGACCCACCGACTTAAGTTTTGTATAAATACATGTTTCGTGTTCAGAATGTTTAAGACTTTGCCAACTCTATTTCTGCATAACTTTTGAGAAAGTTTTTCAGCTTTTTGTTATAAAAACACCATTTAATTGACAACAAAATATCCTTAAATATTGTTCTTGTGAATTCTTTTAAACCCTACAAAGTTTAGTATCTTTGCATAAACCTTGTGGAGAGGATCTTCATGGATGGCTTGTGATGCCTGTGGGGATTCAGTGCTTAAGACGAAGGCTAAAGATAACGGAGGACTGCGATTTTGTGATTCTTGCGAAAATCATTTTTGTTCATTAAATATTTACAAAGATTAGTGCTTTATGCTTGTAGCGGTTATCAAGTAGTTTGTAGGTCGACTATAAAGGTTTAAACCAAAAGGGATTTTTTCCCGAAACTTGGCCTTAGTTGATTGCTTGTTTGATTTATATGTTTTATCGCAATAAGTGCATGTTTAGGATTAAAAGATAAAATCTATTTAAATTTGTTGCAATTTTTGTTTTTTACCACCCTGGGATTATTTGTATCCCATTAAAGTGTCTGATGATGGTACATATACTGTGAATATATCTCGACGATCGTGATCCTGTAGAACATGGGAGATTAAAGGCTTACCCTGTTCTTACACATGTATTGCGGCCCAGGCACGAGGTTTAAAACTATATGAGCTTATTCAGGATTACCTTAAATCTGATTTTTTTTCCCGAAAATCATATTCTTGTCCAATATATCCTGTGCCTTCTATACCTAAGGGGATGAAGATTAGTGAAGATGGTATCAAACCTCCTACTATGCGAAATAACTGGTAGACCGAGAGTGAATATGATAAAATCAGTCGGCGAAGTGAGGAAGATCAAGTATGGACAGTGTGGTTTTATAAATTGGCACAATAGGAAGACATGCATGACTGTCATATGATGTAAAATATGCCTGTCATCTGATGTTTATTGTCACGATCAAATCCATAACTTTGAATGTTTTTTTGTAGATATTTATTTCAAATAAAAGATATGATTTTCTATCTATCTTGGATGTTGCTTACTCGTTATTCTTTGTAATGAACAAATTGATATCGTTAACTTATTATTATGAAATTTTCCTTTTGATGTGCAGCTAAATTTAAAAGTTCAATTACTATTTTCATTTTTACTATACCTTGAGATTAACTATTGGTTTCATTTATGGCAAACAACATGTATTGATGTACTTACATTAGATATATTGTTTGTTTGATTATATGAAGTATTCGAGTTTAAAAATTCCAAAATTTTGAAAATGTATACATATACAACGATGTATCTATGTGTAATTCAGGTATTGACATTTGACTTACAGTAACTACCTATAAATGATCCTGTCTTCAATATAAAAAACTTATAGATTTTTTGTTTTTATGTACCTCTATTTTCTTGAATATAAAGATATTTATTAAACATTTGAATATAAAAAGGTTTATAACCTGGTTAAATCCCAATCTTTATGTTTGAGCTATTATATTACTATAAAAAAAGAGCCTTTCAGGGCTACTAATTTTGTTAAAAAAACAAAAGGATTTCAGATAATCTTTTGAAGATCAATTCTAAAAAGCCATGTGATAAATCATAAACATGATGATGCCATGAGCGAGGAAGATTCACTATACATTAATGAAGCTGACTTTGTAACTCTTTTCAGTCTGTATGCTTATTTCCATAAATGAAATGTGTTTATAAATAACTTAATTATGTTGACTGTGATAGGCAATCCATTTTCACCTATTCCAAATAACTCCATACATAACCTAGTTTTGTATCTTGATGTATCTTGATGTAGAAGCTCATTGGTGTCAAAATAACTCCATACATAACCTAGTTCAATTTTATCCGAAACAATCACAACATCTTTGAGGAATAAATATGCTAAAAAAAAAAAATTCAAATCTATGAAGTTTGATGCACTGCAACTCCACTTCCCAACATAACATGGTATCTTCAAACAAAAAATGGTTGACTTCATCAACTTCCAGTCATTCACACCCCCATGTTCCTCCTATCGTGATAAATAACTCGCTCAAATACCCACGCATTTAATATATATTGAGTTGCTTCAGGCTCATTTTCATTCAACATAGTTAAAACATTAGACAAAGTGATCATATTGATCCTTCACTATGTAAATTTTCAAACGTGCTCAAATCATTCATTTGTGTATCCGCTTTCATCAATTGGGTTCATGACTATCCAAACAATTACATGTGTGTACATAGCCAATTCATTATATAACACAGTAGTGTGCATAATATAATCTGGTTATACCATATGTAAAAGAATAGATACTTATACCAGGCCGAAGTGCATTCCCAATATCAAAAAGATTTAATACATTCCATAGTGCAACTAATTTTGCACCTGCATAAATAGATAGATAACAAAACAATAATAAATTAAGTTCATATCCGAGTTGTATAAACAGAGATATATATACCAAAATTAAACTGCAGTTATATCAACCCAAAAATTCTATACATAGCCCACTGTAATTGTTTCCAAAATAAGCCCAATATTTTTTAGGAATAAATAAGTCAAAAATAAAAAAAATAGTTTAAATCTAAGAAGTTTAATCCATTACAATTCAACCTCCCAACAGAACATGTTATCTTTAAACAAAAAATGATTGAATTCATCAAGTTTAAGTCATTCGTGCTCCCATGTTCTCGGTTCCATGGTAAATAAGGTGATCAAATGTCTTTGCAATTCATATATATTGAGCTACTTTAGCCTCATTGCCATTTAACAAAATTAGATACCACATCAAATGTAATATGACATCCTATTTGTAAAACATTAGACAAAGAAATGATGTTGATCCTTCACTATATAACTTCTCAAATGCGCACGATTCATTCGTTTTTGCATACCGCTTCCATCCATTAGGTTCATGATTTTCAAAACTACTCAAAACACAGACAAGTATTGGTATATACATAGCCAATTCATTATATAAAACAGTAATGTATATAATATAAATTGTCTATACCAAATGTAAAAGCATATATCCTTATACAAGATCTATGTGCATTCCAAAAATAAAAATATATTCAATACATTCCGTAGTGCAACTATTTACACCCGCATAAACTGATAGATAACAAAATGATAATAAAGTACGTTGATATCATAGTTGTATGAACAGAGATACATATACCAAAATTATAATGCATTTTTAATAACCCAAAAACTCCAAACATACCCGAGTGTAATTGTTTCCAAAAGAAGCCCAACATTTTTTTTCGAATAATTATGCTAAAAACAAAAAAATATAGTTCAAATCTAAGAAATTTAATCCATTACAATTCAACCTCCTAATAAATGATGTTATCTTCAAACAAAAAATGGCCGACTTCATTAAGTTCTAATCATTCGTGCTCCCATGTTCCGGGTGCCGTGGTAAATAACTCAATCAAATATCCACTCATTTCATACATCGCATCCTTCTTCCATTTTTTGGTAACACGGATCCTTTACTGAGTAGCCTCTCAAGTAGCATGACAATAATTCCACAGTCCAAGCTACACATATTAAAATTTGTAAGATCTTATCATCAGCATTTTGTTATGAAAATGCATGATTGTATTAAATCAAGGTAAATTTTTTGTCAATTACATGTCCAATTGTTGTGTAAAATGTAGATCTCACAGGAGTGGATATTGGAATGCATTCCCCTTCAGCCGGTATACTGTCAATATGTCACTTGAAGTCAGGGGGACTTGTGCTGTTTTTCGATGGCCCCTTTTTTTTATAATATTTAAACCATGGACCCTTTTTCAATAAGTCATCAACCTCATACCTCAAATTCTTGAGGCAATTCATTATGTAAGAGTGTTGTCATAGGAGTTAATTAGATAGTTCACGAATTTAAAAATACTTGTAGTTAGTCTTGATACTTACAAAAGTCGTAGCATCATTAAAACAGAAGTCGACCCCATCCTTTATTCATGGTCACAAAGTATTATAGTGAATGAACTCTCCTTATTTTTTATCTGTACAAATTAGTGTCCAATGAAATTTTAAATCATGCCTTATTGGGAAAAAAATCATGTTGTAATCTCCCACTACATGGATAAGTACATCCTCGATGGTTGTCTTGATTTCATTTTTATCGTTCAGATGATCGATTTTCGAACATTGTGTAGACATCATGAAGAAATGGGGTGACACACCTTCCATTTTCTTATATGTCATTTGCATGATCTCCCTAAAGCTGTTGATTATCTATCGTATTTATGTAGGTAAAATAAAATACCAAACATTAGGTTTCAAAACATATGATCATTTTCAGCATTTTTATTACAAAAAAATTATTTAGCAACTGCAATTGGGGAAAATAGATGTGAAAAGATACACAAATTATGTTTTTGAATAGATATCAATTTCAAAGAAAAACATATAATTTATGAACTTGAAGTGATAATAATATTCATTGAATGGATACAATAATTATGGAGTTTAAAGAAGATACATCATGGCCTATTGAAAAAAGATACATCGTAATATCTATCTATCTATCTATCTATCTATCTATCTATCTATCTATCTATCTATCTATCTATCTATCTATCTATCTATCTATCTATCTATCTATCTATCTATCTATCTATCTATCTATCTATCTATCTATCTATCTATCTATCTATCTATCTATCTATCTATCTATCTATCTATCTGTGACACCCCGACTAATTAAACACCGGGTAGCTACTCCTTTATAAAATTAATTCAAAATGCCAAGTTGGCTCAGTTAATAGCATCACTGTCGAAAACATTTTTATTATATCTAACCACCTAGTATTTAAAAAGCAAGTTGCCAAATTTTAACTTAAGTCTGATTAACATGCAACAAGTGTAATGAAGAAATAAATAACACCATTCACCATACTGAAGTAAAACGAATAACCATCACAATAGAGTAAATAAAGTCTGGAGGAAACCCCTCACTACAATCCCATAACTGAAATAAATGAACTGAAACAATAATAAAACGTGCTAAAGTCTGAAAACTGAAGTATAAAAGATGTCTCTAAATAGAAATGGGCAACATGCCCTACAACGGATAGATGGTGACTCTGGAATCCAAAAGATAGAAGCGTCTACATGCAAATCCCCGTAGCTTCCACAAGCAGCTACAGCTCGTCACCAGAATGAGTATCCTATGCTTGGTGTCCTTGTGGCTGGGCACCTAAAATGGTTTTACAAAGAAAAAGAGATTTGAAAAGCAAACGGGTCAGAGCCCGAATGTGGAGTTATATTCTAAAAACCTGCAAGTGCTTTAAAAACATTTAAAATATTAAATGCAAATTACATGTTAGGACATACACTCGCATGACATTCTCACCTCTCGTCTAACTGTGCACTCCTAACGTAAGTACCCATCTATAACTACCCTTTCCACTAGCTAAGTGACAACGTAACTAGCTAGACTACCAAAGGTTCTACCCATTTTACTCGGTTAATTTAACATAACAATGCTCGTAATTTAATAGAGGCTTAACGTAAACTCAGTTACTAACTATGCCATTGATATAACTATCAGCTAACTCATTATATATCTCGAAACAATACCGTAATATTTTTACAACATTAACATGAGGATTTCCATTAATTTAATGTATATTATTCACATCATAAATATACGATACAAGCACCCCGCAATCTAAGCTATGGTGCACACATACTCTGCTATCCATCCCGGTACATCACGTACATAAGGATCACATATTCCGAATCTCTCAGGAATAGTTTAGATAACACAAATCACAAATAGTGGAGGCGAACACAGTCACCATCACATGGGTCACGCACATACCTACGCTCCCATGGTCAGCGGACTTATTAATATCACAATAAGTATTTCTATGACCTATGTTCATCAAGGTACCAGTCTATATCCCCCCCGTAGGCACACAAGGATTAGAGGGTCCTAAGCGAACGCAAACCTCCCGTGATAGCAAGTATGGTAGGTATGTCATACACACAATCCATATACCAATACTAAGTAAACACACGTCTTAGTATTACCGTATTTTAAATCGTAGTATATATTCTCATACTAACTATAATTAACACAATTCATACTATTCCGGTTTGTAATTATACGCGCCATAATTATCTCACGTCGTAGTAGACACTCACGCCTCAACCCAAACCGTCCATGTAATAACACTCTCGTATGTAAATTCCTTCTCATAAATACCCAATTGTCCCAATATTATCACTACAAAGGTTAACTATATCCTCGAACAAGTTTACGGAACTCCAAAAGTCAAAACAGTCCAAAAGGGGTCAAACTGTCAACTCGTTAGAAGTCTCGTTCGAACGAGGCTTCGAACGAGTTTGGACTGTCAGGTCGTTAGAAGTCTCGTTCGAACGAGGCTGTTCGAACGAGATCCCAGTTCGTTCGAACGAACTGACCCTTCTAACGATATCTCGTTCGAACGAGATATCGAACGAAAATCCCTACTCGTTAATAACGACTGGTCAACTCGTTAGAAGCTCGTTCGAACGAGCTCGTTCGAACGAGCTCGTTCGAACGACCTGGGGGCTGCTTCTAACGAGTGGCCAGTTTCGGCCCAGATTTTTCCCCAATTCATTTTTCACCATTTTTACTCCTCAAACCTTTTCTAAAATTCGTTCCAACAATATATTGAGTTCTCTAATCATCCTCAAACATGTTAAGGGGCTATACTAACATCATTAAAGGGTTTAATATCTTCTAAACATCATTAAATCACAATTTCTACAGTAATTCTCAATTTTCTTCAAGAACATAAACCCTAGGTTCTTCTCATCAAAATTTCCCAGATTTTAATCCGTTAAAACATCACATAGATATGAAATCCCTGAATTTAAACCTTCAAACAAGGGTTCTACATGCAAACCTATCCCAAAATTTATTAACAATCTTCCAATTTCATGGGTTTTCTTTTAACTCTTATATAAGATTGATTCACAAGGTTTCTAACATGGAAAAAGCATTCACTGCATAAGGAATGTAATTTAAATCACTTGCCTTGGTTTGATTCCGGATTTGGTGTTGGTTTGATGAAGTTTCTGCAGAGTTTCCTCTCTCTCTCTCTCCTTCTCCAAGCTTTCTTCTCCAAAAGGCTATGGTGGCTAGGGTTTGCTTTGGGGAAACTTATGAAAACCTAATTTTAATAAACCTCCGTAGCTTGTTGGGTTAATAAGGGTTGGTTGGGGTCAATCCTTATCAGATTACAACTCTCAATTTTCGTCACTTTTAATTACCTAAAAATACCAAATTACTAAAATACCCTTTAAGTTACCGGTATGGCCTAAAAATACCCCGGGACCCAAACTATACCCCCGGCTAGTGTTTTCTGACTATCTCGACCCTTCCGGACGCGTTGGCGCACTCAAAACGACCATACGGATTTTAGATTTTAAATTCACTTTTATTAACAAAATATTATACCGTGACGCGGCGGTCCCACGCGTCTCAACAAAATTTCTAAAAATGCCGTATATAAATCTCACGATAAATTTTATAATACCAAGTACATATATAATCATATATGTACCTAATCAAATACCAATTCGCATCTCATTAGTATTTATAACCCGGATTAATTTCCAATTAATACGCATATAATTAATTAATCCCAAAAATAAATATAGCCAAAAGTACGGGGTATTACATACTTCCCCCCTAATAACTGAATTTCGTCCCGAAATTCGAAACTAGAAAGTACCTGCTAAAAATAGCTCTGGATAACGTTCGCGCATCTCATCCTCGCGCTCCCATGTGGACTCCTCAACATTGTGATGTCGCCACTGAACACGCACTAACGGGACTATCTTTGAACGCAATTTCCTCTCGCTTCGGTCCAAAATAGCAATCGGCCCCTCCTCGTAGGAGCTATCCGGTTGGAGATCGATGTCCTCCACAGCAATGTGCGAATGAGCCAAATTATCTCTAAGGTATTTCCTCAGCGAGGAAATATGGAACACATAGTGAATCCGATGCAAGTGCTCCGGTAGTCCAAGTCTATGCGCAACGGGTCCGATCCGCTCAATAATAGGAAACGGCCCCACATACCTCGGTGCCAACTTTCCCTTCTTCCCCAATCGCATAATCCCCTTCATCGGAGAAACCCTGAGCAAAACCTGGTCCCCCACTTGGAACTCCCTGAAAAATCTCTTCGCATCAGCATAACTCTTCTGCCTGTCTTGAGCTACCCGTATGCGACTCCGAATCAATTCAATCCTTGCCGAAGTATCCTGAATCACTTCCGGCCCAAGTAGTTTGTTGTCCCCCACTTCCAACCAACATGCTGGGGAACGACAAGGCCTACCGTACAATGCCTCGAACGGAGCCATGCCAATCGTGAACTGATAGGAGTTGTTGTAAGCAAACTCCACCAGTGGAAGGTACTGCTCCCATCCACCCCCGAAGTCAATAATGCACATGCGTAGCATGTCCTCCAACATCTGGTTGGCGCTCTGTCTGCCCATCGGTCTGCGGATGATAAGCCGTACTCAACCGCAATTCTGTGCCCATGGCCTCCTGGAAACTCTCCCAAAACCTCGAAACAAATATCTTGTCTCTGTCAGACACGATATTTAGGGGCACACCGTGGAGTCTCACAATCTCTGAAATGAAGAGCTGGGCATACTGTCCCGAAGTGTAGTCGGTCCTTACGGGTAAGAAGTGAGCGACCTTGGACAACCTGTCCACAATTACCCAAACGGAGTCGTGACCCCTCTGCGACGTAGGCAACCCCGTGACAAAATCCATGGATATGCTCTCCCACATCCACACCGGAACCTCCAACGGCTGTAGCAATCCTGCTGGTCTCTGATGATCCACTTTTACAAGCTGACAAGTGGCGCATTTCGAGACAAACTCAGCGATATCTCTCTTCATACCGCTCCACCAATACTGCCGTCTCATGTCTTGGTACATTTTGTCCCCTCCGGGATGTACCGCGAACCGTGAGCCGTGCGACTCTGCCATCACATCGTGCCGCAATTCTTCCCCTTCCGGAACTACCAATCTCCCATTGAAGCGCAATCCCCCGTCCGAGCTAACGGTATAGGACTCGGCTCCCTCTGCTAGCAATCGAACTATCTGCTCCTGACAGAACGTGTCATTAGCCTGTGCTCGTACAATCTTTGTGACAATCTGCGGGGTAACGGTCATCACAGACATGAAAGATCGGGCCACTGCATCTTGGTGTCCCAATTCCTTCCACTTGGCCTTCCACACCTCTGCCACCTCATCTGCTGGCCTGCGGCTCAACGCGTCTGCTACCACGTTAGCCTTACCCGGGTGGTACTGGATGTCGAACTGGTAGTCCTTCACAAATTCAAGCCACCTACGCTGCCGCATATTCAATTCCTTTTGTGTGAACAGGTACTGTAGTGACTTGTGGTCCGTGAACAGCTGAAACTTCTCCCCCAAAAGATAGTGCCTCCAAATCCGTAAGGCAAATACCACTGCCGCCAACTCCAAATCATGTGTGGGGTAATTCTTCTCATGAGGCTTAAGCTTACGGGAAGCATAAGCTATGGCCTGTCTCTCCTGCTGCAAAACACCTCCAAGCCCTTGCAAAGACGCATCGGTGTAAACCAAATACTCAACTCCCGGTCTCGGCAATGCTAACACAGGTGCTGAGGTCAATTTGTCCTTCAACTCATCGAATGCCAACTGACAGGCATCACTCCAGATATATGGCACACCCTTACGAGTAAGATGTGTCAAATGACCTGCTATCTCCGAGAAACCCCGAATAAATCTCCTGTAGTATCCTGCTAAGCCCAAGAAACTACGAATCTCTGTTGGTGTCGTGGGCTGTCCCCACTCCCTCACTGCTGACACCTTCCCCGGATCGACAGATATTCCTTGGTCGGAAATAATGTGACCCAAGAAATGGACCTCCTTCAGCCAAAACCCGCACTTCTCATATTTTGCATATAGCTCGTTCTGATGAAGTGTCTGCAAAACCTGCCTCAAATGCTCGGCGTGCTCCTCCTCTGTCTGAGAGTAGACCAGAATGTCATCAATGAAGACAATGACAAACTGATCGAGGAAATCTCTGAACACCCTGTTCATCAAGTCCATAAACACTGCTGGAGCGTTGGTCAAGCCGAAAGGCATAACCCGAAACTCATAAGAACCATATCTCGACAAGAACGCAGTCTTCGAGACGTCCTCCTCCCTGATACGCAACTGATGGTAACCCGACCTCAGGTCAATCTTCGAGAAGAAAGAAGCTCCTCTCAACTAGTCGAATAAGTCATCGATTCGAGGCAACGGATACTTATTCCGTATCGTGACCTTATTCAACTCTCGGTAGTCCACGCACAATCTCAGTGAACCATCCCTCTTCTTCACAAACAAAACTGGAGCGCCCCAAGGTGAGGTACTTCTGCGAATAAAGCCCTGCCCTAACAGCTGCTCTATCTGATCCCGTTACTCTCGCATCTCAGCTGGAGCCATACGGTACGGTGCACGTGCTATAGGTCTCGTACCTGGTAGCAAATCAATAACGAAATCTATCTCTCGACTGGGTGGTAAGCCTGGTATCTCCTGAAACACATCCGAATACTCCCTGACAACCGGGATCGAATCCAAAGGAATCACAACCTCCTTAGAGGTATCCTCCTCTATGTAATACAGATGAGCGGTCGATCCTCCCTCTGGGCGAGGCATCGCCACTATAAACATCTCTTGCCCCGGAATGACAAAAACAATGCTCCCGCTGAAGCAGTCAATCATGGCCCTATATGCTACGAGCCAATCCATACCGATGATCACATCGTGAACATGCATGTCTAACACTAACATGTCCGCAGGTAATACCAAACCACCAACCTCTACCCCTACTCCCCGGCATATAAAGAAAATAAGTGACCCACTCCCTAATGGTGAGTCGACACACGTCACTGTGCTCTCTGCCGTAGCTAACAATCCTAAAGCTTTTGCGAAGTGTGTAGCAATAAAACAGTGTGTAGCACCCGTATCAAATAACACCCGACCCATAGTGCCATGGATAGGAAACGTACCCTCGATCGCGGGCGGTGCCTGTGGAACTGCAGCCTGGTGAACGTTGTAGACACGTTCATACTGTAGTTGCCCCTGCTGAGCTGGGACTGCTGGGATGGGTGGCAATGCTGCCATCTGTGGCGGTGCAGGAAGAGCGGCGGGAAACATAGGTCTCTGCGGCTCCTGGCGAGCACCCTGCTGCTGCTGTGGGGCCCTGCCCCTATCAGGACAATCCTGCTTCTTATGGCCAGTCTTGCCACAAGTAAAGCACTTCCCTGGGAAGTTCCCTCCCCTCTGCCCCTGCTGTCCCCGGCCCTGGTGGCCGTTACCATTCCTCCCTTGGCCCTGATGAAACTGCTGCCCATTCTGTCCCTGTTGGCCCTGATGGCCGTTTGGACCCTGATGGCCCTGGCGGAAACCTCCCTGTCCCTGCCTGTAGTTTCCTGACCGGAACCTCTTATTGTCCCCCTGCTGGGTACCCTGCTCAGTCTCTCTCTGTCCCTGACCGGTCTGTGCCCCGCTGGCACCATGTCCTCCAGTCCTGCCCTGATGGCTTGACTCCCCTGACCGCTTGCCCTCGGCCATATGAAAACGGTGGTCCTGGCAGTGCAACAATGCAGCGTTAACCACATCAGAATACGTGGCCAACGATAGGTTCCCTAGTAGATGCTGACGGATCCTCCAATTCAACCCGTCGGTGAACTTCTCAATCTTCTTCTTCTCTGTTGGAATCTCGTCTGGAACGATATTCAACAGGTTAGTGAACTCGGCCTCATACTCGGCCACTGTCTTGCCCTCTTGCTTCAAACTCATCAGTTTCCTCCTCATCTCTGTATGAACTGCGGACGAAAAATATTTGCGGTCGAACCGCACCCAGAACTCCTGAATCGTGAGGGTATCCCTCTCCTCCGCAGTGGTGATAGACTCCCACCACTGTAGTGCATATCCCAATAGCTTGAAAGTAGCTAGCACCTATTTCTGAACGTTAGTGCACTCGTGCATCCTCAAATGCCTCTGTATGTCCTTCCTCCATTGGCTCGAGACTACCACGTCTGAGCTACCTGCAAACTCTGGCGGATGTGCTTTCTGAAAGGCGTCTCGTACACGCTCCCAAGCAGACGGGAATGCATTAACCTGTACTGGCGCGGCAACCGGCGCCTGTGGTGGTGCCTGCTGAATCACGGCAATCGCGGCATTCACCGCTTGAGCTACTATAGCTGCAACCTCAGCGGTGTTCAACATGCCCTGAACTGGAGCGGGCTGGGGTTCGGGCGTTGCATTCCTGGGAACTCGTCGTGCACGTCGTGGAGGCATCTGAAATAAGAACAAAGTTTATAAGTTCACGGTTTATAAACTTAAAATAGCTGAAGAACGAAGCATACACAATAAGAGTACAACAGTCCTAAAATATAGGGCTCTATATCAAAGAAAACGTAACGGAAACATAATAGCCGTACAGATCCTAAAGGACACTAGAACCTGATGCTCTGATACCACCTGTAACACCCCGACTAATTAAACACCGGGTAGCTACTCCTTTATAAAATTAATTCAAAATGCCAAGTTGGCTCAGTTAATAGCATCACTGTCGAAAACATTTTTATTATATCTAACCACCTAGTATTTAAAAAGAAAGTTGCCAAATTTTAACTTAAGTCTGATTAACATGCAACAAGTGTAATAAAGAAATAAATAACACCATTCACCATACTGAAGTAAAACGAATAACCATCACAATAGAGTAAATAAAGTCTGGAGGAAACCCCTCACTACAATCCCATAACTGAAATAAATGAACTGAAACAATAATAAAACGTGCTAAAGTCTGAAAACTGAAGTATAAAAGATGTCTCTAAATAGAAATGGGCAACATGCCCTACAACGGATAGATGGTGACTCTGGAATCCAAAAGATAGAAGCGTCTACATGCAAATCCCTGTAGCTTCCACAAGCAGCTACAGCTCGTCACCTGAATGAGTATCCTATGCTTGGTGTCCTTGTGGCTGGGCACCTAAAATGGTTTTACAAAGAAAAAGAGATTTGAAAAGCAAACGGGTCAGAGCCCGAATGTGGAGTTATATTCTAAAAACCTGCAAGTGCTTTAAAAACATTTAAAACATTAAATGCAAAGTACATGTTAGGACGTACACTCGCATGACATTCTCACCTCTCGTCTAACTGTGCACTCCTAACGTAAGTACCCATCTATAACTACCCTTTCCACTAGCTAAGTGACAACGTAACTAGCTAGACTACCAAAGGTTCTACCCATTTTACTCGGTTAATTTAACATAACAACGCTCGTAATTTAATAGAGGTTTAACGTAAACTCAGTTACTAACTATGCCATTGATATAACTATCAGCTAACTCATTATATATCTCGAAACAATACCGTAATATTTTTACAACATTAACATGAGGATTTCCATTAATTTAATGTATATTATTCACATCATAAATATACGATACAAGCACCCCGCAATCTAAGCTATGGTGCACACATACTCTGCTATCCATCCCGGTACATCACGTACATAAGGATCACATATTCCGAATCTCTCAGGAATAGTTTAGATAACACAAATCACAAATAGTGGAGGCGAACACAGTCACCATCACATGGGTCACGCACATACCTACGCTCCCATGGTCAGCGGACTTATTAATATCACAATAAGTCTTTCTATGACCTATGTTCATCAAGGTACCAGTCTATATCCCCCCGTAGGCACACAAGGATTAGAGGGTCCTAAGTGAACGCAAACCTCCCGTGATAGCAAGTATGGTAGGTATGTCATACACACAATCCATATACCAATACTAAGTAAACACACATCTTAGTAGTACCGTATTTTAAATCGTAGTATATATTCTCATACTAACTATAATTAACACAATTCATACTATTCCGGTTTGTAATTATACGCGCCATAATTATCTCACGTTGTAGTAGACACTCACGCCTCAACCCAAACCGTCCATGTAATAACACTCTCGTATGTAAATTCCTTCTCATAAATACCCAATTGTCCCAATATTATCACTACGAAGGTTAACTATATCCTCGAACAAGTTTACGGAACTCCAAAAGTCAAAACAGTCCAAAAGGGGTCAAACTGTCAACTCGTTAGAAGTCTCGTTCGAACGAGGCTTCGAACGAGTTTGGACTGTCAGGTCGTTAGAAGTCTCGTTCGAACGAGGCTGTTCGAACGAGATCCCAGTTCGTTCGAACGAACTGACCCTTCTAACGATATCTCGTTCGAACGGGATATCGAACTAAAATCCCTACTCATTAATAACGACTGGTCAACTCGTTAGAATCTCGTTCGAACGAGCTCGTTCGAACGAGCTCGTTCGAACGACCTGGGGGCTGCTTCTAACGAGTGGCCAGTTTTGGCCCAGATTTTTCCCCAATTCGTTTTTCACCATTTTTACTCCTCAGACCTTTTCTAAAATTCGTTCCAACAATATATTGAGTTCTCTAATCATCCTCAAACATGTTAAGGGGCTATACTAACATCATTAAAGGGTTTAATATCTTCTAAACATCATTAAATCACAATTTCTACAGTAATTCCCAATTTTCTTCAAGAACATAAACCCTAGGTTCTTCTCATCAAAATTTCCCAGATTTTAATCCGTTAAAACATCACATAGATATGAAATCCCTGAATTTAAACCTTCAAACAAGGGTTCTACATGCAAACCTATCCCAAAATTTATTAACAATCTTCCAATTTCATGGGTTTTCTTTTAACTCTTATATAAGATTGATTCACAAGGTTTCTAACATGGAAAAAGCATTCACTGCATAAGGAATGTAATTTAAATCACTTGCCTTGGTTTGATTCCGGATTTGGTGTTGGTTTGATGAAGTTTCTGCAGAGTTTCCTCTCTCTCTCTCTCCTTCTCCAAGCTTTCTTCTCCAAAAGGCTATGGTGGCTAGGGTTTGCTTTGGGGAAACTTATGAAAACCTAATTTTAATAAACCTCCGTAGCTTGTTGGGTTAATAAGGGTTGGTTGGGGTCAATCCTTATCAGATTACAACTCTCAATTTTCGTCACTTTTAATTACCCAAAAATACCAAATTACTAAAATACCCTTTAAGTTACCGGTATGGCCTAAAAATACCCCGGGACCCAAACTATACCCCCGGCTAGTGTTTTCTGACTATCTCGACCCTTCCGGACGCGCTGGCGCACTCAAAACGACCATACGGATTTTAGATTTTAAATTCACTTTTATTAACAAAATATTATACCGTGACGCGGCGGTCCCACGCGTCTCAACAAAATTTCTAAAAATGCCGTATATAAATCTCACGACAAATTTTATAATACCAAGTACATATATAATCATATATGTACCTAATCAAATACCAATTCGCATCTCATTAGTATTTATAACCCGGATTAATTTCCAATTAATACGCATATAATTAATTAATCCCAAAAATAAATATAGCCAAAAGTACGGGGTATTACACTATCCATCTATCTATCTATCTATCTATCCATCCATCCATCCATCCATCCATCAATCCATCCATCCATCGATCCATCCATCGATCCATCTATCTATCTATCTATCTATCTATCTATCTATCTATCTATCTATCTATCTATCTATATGTTTATGGGCATCTCATCTATACTAAACATAACGTCACATATCATAATACGGAGAAAAATAGTTCAATTAACAACATGGAAGTGGACAACTTATTCACTAAAAAGTTACATAGACATATTCAGTGAAAAAGAATACACAAATTAGGGTGTCAAATAGATATCTATTTCAGAGAGAGTCAAATCTTTTACAAATTTGAGTGGATAAGATAAGTGGACTAGATAAAATAATTATGGAGTTAAATAGATACATAATGACATTCATAATTACCTGTTTAACAGATATATCATAGTGTGTGTGTGTGTGTGTGTGTGTGTGTGTGTGTGTGTGTGTGTGTGTATATGTTTGAGATATTTGTTACTGAGTATCTCATATATTCTAAATAGAAATTATCATACCAAATTTGGGAGAAAATATTTCATTTACCAAATGGTAGTGAGGACATATGTAGTAAATAGATACAAAAAAGTTAGTATTGAATAGATACATCATTACCATGGAGATAAACTAACTGTTTAGTTGAACGTATACCATGTACTATAAAAAAAATAGTTGTGGAATAATGAGGGTCGATCGACAATGTAAAATGCTAAGAAGTCACTTGCGATTCTACTCACATAGTATGGAACAATTTTAGTCTTTTGATTTGGAACATAACAATCAATAACTAAATGATAAAATGGGGTATTTGGTTATCATGTCATATACTATCAAAGAAGTTGAAGATATACTACTAGACAATTAGATATAAGAACATATTCGATTATTATTTGATCATTATTTAAGATACGCATTAGTTGGTATAAATACGATGACCATTATTCGAATTTTCATAATATGAACATAATCATTTAAACGCTTTAAAAATTGTGCATTTAATTTTCCAATTACAGTGCTAGATACTCTTACCATGTTTGATATGGCACTGGGCTCCAATATATCCAAAACATCCCTCCTTGAAATTGATGCAAATGGTGAGTCTCCTTGCCACAATATAGACCTGCGTACGCTTCTTCTTATTAGTACACTGATCATATTATTGATTGATAAATAAAATGTAGTCTAAACTCATGTATTTTATTGCTCATATCCCAAAACAACAGTAATTTATCTCTACATTCTTTCTTGATATGTGTCAGAACTGGGCCTTTGTTTAAACTCAATTTCATTTTCTTTACAGGCTTATGATTCGATAGTTCAATATCTTCAACTACCAGTGGGTTAGTCTCTAAACTTTTTCTAGATGATTGGTCATGTTAGATGGTATATGTGGCGACTTACACGTACTGATGTTTTTTGACAAAATCATCTTCCTCGTGCATTTTTTGTATCTTCGCCTCCTATCGTGTATGCCATGCTACTTTGCGCCGGTCACCAACCTCGCAATTAAAATTAGGTTGTGGTATTGATGGCATTCGATCCTTTTGCTTTTTTATTATCTTGTATATGGAGAGTGTTTTACCACTCATTGATTATGTGTGAACCTTGTATAATATTTGTCTAAGTTAACTTTTCAATGACCTTAGCTTATTTGCAGTTTTTTCATTACTCTTGCCGAAATTAGTGAGGTATTGTGTTCTCTTTATCCCACTTTAACTGTTTTTGCAATTTTTTATCATCTTTGGTTTTTAATTTCTCATTCAAACTATCAATATCATTAATCATTTGAATGTTCTCATCTTCTAAACCCTTCAACTACGAAACCCCCTCGTCAACAGGTTGCCCATCATTCTTATTCCCACCACATTGGACTGTTAAAACATAAATCTTTTAACGAAGTGACATGTTCTCACATTCAAGATGCTGAATATCTTTGTTCCGCACCTCATCACATATTGAATGGTCTACATTTTAAATTTTTCATTCAAAATTTTCTTAAGAGATGATATTTCTTCATTTTGTGCTCTCATTGTATTCTCTAGTAACCGTTTCTCAATTTTCAGCATAATAATTTCCTCTAAAGATCAATCAAATACTCACGCTGCTTCTCGAGTTTAGCTTTCTTACTATTTAATAGTTTTTCAATTTGGACGATATATTGTTCAGATTTTTTCTCCCTCTCTTTTGCATCTTTAAGAAGCATTCTAAATTCTTCAATCTTCATTTTCAGTTTATCATTAACATCCCTGAAGTTACCCAAATTTATATGCCTCTCTTGTGTTTCAATGAAATAATAAGAGATTTCTTCGGATAACACATTAATTACATTGTCTTTATCTGGTAACACGACATGATATCTTCTCCGATCAATGATGTTATCTGACTTGATATTTATGGAATCATCCATTTATCTTAATTTCAACTTTTCTCGGTGGTGGTGTCGAAATTACTGATTTGCCCAATGTAAATGTTGGGATATCAAAGCTAATATCAGTTACCTGCATAGATAAAAATATATTTATTATCATGAGGGAAACAAATGTTATTTATTGTATTAATATTTACCTACTATTAATATATAATAAACAAGTTAAGATACATGTAACATCGACAGTGTAATATTATCCATCACCGAATATAACTCTTGTAAATTTCATCGGAGAAATTTAGGATACCTATCATTTATTCCAAGTAAGGGATCAATCAAAGTCAATATTTCAAATAGCCAAAACTAAAGCAAAAGTAATTATGTTAATAAAACATTATTTATTAGTAAAAGTATTGGTAAAAACTGGTGCAATAGGAAAAAATTAGCTCATAGGTAATAAAAGTTGACATCATGAGACGGTGTTGGGGGTATTCGTCGAGTTTTTGAATGACTTGAACATGTTATCATGCACAGCTGTTTGCTCATTATATTTATTCATATCCTCGACATCCTCAATATTGTTCTTGTAATACCAAGCAATAGATGAACTAGTGTTTGGGAACAAAATGTCAATGCATAAATGAAGATCAACTAAATGAACCATGTCCAAAACATCCTCATAATGCACACTTAACAACGATTTTTTAAGGCCCTATTCAACCAATGTCTTTGTTATCTTCTTCGCTCCCTTGAAATATCTATCAGCGAATGGAGTAGTCTTCTTTTTTTCTTTTGTAACTAAAATTGGTGCACTATTCGACGAAAGACCAAGCAATGTTATTATATCTATTGGGGACATCTCGTTTGAAGTATTTTCAGACAAAAACCTTTTGGCGTCCTTGTTGTAACGTTGGATAATCGAGATTATTTTCAATTTTCGCTTATTCACAAATGATTCTATCGCCCTTCCTTTGTAAAACACTTAGAACGATGTGTCCATCAAGACTTTAACACGCTTTTCTTTGCAAAAAGCCGTGTTATCTCATATAAATGTGTTGAAAGCTACCAAACTGCATCGAAACTGGTTATATTCTCCCATTTTTGCTGCTTCGATATCATCACTAATATCTTCCATCTAATTGTATACAAGATAATGATAAAAGGAATTAAATCACAACGATATAATTCGAATGAAATTGTAAACAATAAAGTATCTTACGTAGAATCATAAGAAATTAACACAATATAATCATACAATTTTTTATTCATATATTTGACGCTAATCTAATAAAACAATTGGTATTATGTATAAATTTGCATTCATCACAATGCCATATGCAAAACACATTTAATTGATAGCATGACTTATGTTATCAATTAAATCATAATTTAAAATTGGCAAAATATAAAGTTCACATAAAACAACAATCCCAATACCTTTTCTACTTTTCGAACAATAACAACAAACATTTCTCACAATGTATATTTGATAGATAACTTACATATACCATCTCAAAAAACCCTCCCGTATTCCAATTTATTTACATATTTTATTATAGGCTATATGTATATATACTTAATTCCAAGGGGTGGTATCTATATGCCCTAAATTTTGTTGCGTAATGTGGTGCACTTTAATGCGCAGAAGTCCATTGATGTTTTTAGGGGATTCAAATATTTTGCACGATGTATATTTGATATATAACTTACACACACACATACACACACACACATACACACACACACACACACACACACACACACACACAGACACACACATATACATACATAATAGCATTAAAATAAAAAATTCACAGTTTTCTAAAGAAAAGGTTTTTATGTCTTAATATTTTAATTAATTTCACTATCATTACAGTTTCTATTTGTTATGAGGAAATATTATCAAACAATCAACATTTAAAATAATAAAATACTACATTTTATTAGTATGATTTCACACTACAGAATCCCTATGAATAATTCATCAAAAACCCTAATTTTTTGTACCAACATGCATGCTAATAATGCCCCAAACCATAAAACAATAAAATCGTTCAATACCTTCTATTAAAATGTGGTTTGGTATCTTCTATTTTGTAAGAGTCTTGATCTATCCTCCCTGTTATCTGTTTCGTGACCTTTAAGGCTATGTTGAAATTCGATTTCCCATCAACGGGTGTTTTTCTATTCACAGGTATTTTCAGTTGACATCCGTGCTAATAGGGAAATCAAAATAGCCGAGGGAGGGAAAATCGGAGCTGAAAAGATTTGATTTCATCTACTTTAGATTCTCAAATTTTTTCCACAACTTCATGAGGGTATCTTGTCATTTTACCTAATTTAATAGCAACTTGACCATCCTATAGTCAGTCAAAGGGTTTAGTTATATATTTATAAATAAAATGGACTTATATGTCTTCATTTATAACTATGCCATAAACAAAGACATTCTCTACAGAAACACAAACTTCTCAGAACACGACCAAATATTCCTTATACTACCCCCCCCCCCACACTAAAGTCATCTAGGTTCTATACGAACCAAAAACATCACAACACTATCAGTATTATAGACTCCCTGCAATCCTAAGTATAGTTTCTTTATTGAAAATATCTTTCATTTGCATACCTAATTCATACAAGTTAGGAGTTATATTTACTCCCTAAGTCATGTAACACAAGTTTGAGTTTTAATCAAATTGAAATGGTTTAAGCATTAATAACAATATTTATTTTAGTAACATAAGTACAACTAAGCATACTCGTATGATTATTAATTTAGCATTTCTTATTCCAATACGTTGGGATACTATTATCAAAGTTCAATCTAAATTCCTTATAAGTCCATACGCTATTTATAGGATTTAACCTCACTTAACTCAAAATTAATTTCGTCTTACATATGACCCATTTCTAGGTTTCTAAATCATGATCCAAACATAACATAATAATAGGTTCACGTCTATTATAAATATTATAAAATAAAATCAAGGTTTATCATATAAAATTGACCATTTCCGTTACTAATGAAGAACCTTAATAGGTTTTAGGTTTAGGAAACAATTATTATTATTACACCAAGTATGAATATTATAAGTTTTACTTTACTATCCTTATTTGAGAATCAACACTTTTTTTTATCTTTAATACTTAATATCATCTGCCTTTTTATTCAAATCTCCTTTTGATTTGCTTTGGCAACCATAAAAGTAATCAAAAGATCTATGGAGATTCTTTGGAATGGATATAGGTTTATTAAGTATTTAAAGGTGAAACCTGTAGAGGGGTACATATCTAATGGCCCAAAAATTTGGGCGAGCAGGCCCAATTAGCGAGGAGGGCCTCACCACGAGCAACCCCCCAAAGAAGTGCCTTGGCCAACACAAAAGTAAATTTGGGTAAGGAGGCCCACCCGAAAGGGCTCCCCATCCCAAGAAGCTCAGAATTCACTGAAATAAAACTTAGGTGAGGAGGCCCACCATGAAGAGATCATCGTCCCAAATTGCCCAGAGTTCATAGAACTAGAACTTGGGAGAGGAGGCAAACCATGAAGGGTTCCTTGCCCCAAATTACCCAGAGTTCACAGTATTAAAACTTGGGCGAGGACGCCTACCAGGAAGGGATCCTCATCCCAAATTACCTAGAGTTAAAAGAAATAGAACTTGGACGAGGAGTCCCACCAGGAAGGGCTCCTCGTCCCAAATTAACCATAGTTTACAGAAATGGAATTTCGGCGAGGAGGCCCACTATGAGGGGCTCCTTGTACCAAATAAGCTCAGAATCACAAAAGTGAAACTTGGGCGAGGAGGCCCACCAAGAAGGGCTCCTTGTCCCAAAATGACCAAGAATTATAGAAAGGATATTTGAATGAGGAGGTCCACCATGAGGGGATCCTCATCCAAAATACTAAAAATTTAATTTGGAAATTTGGACGAGGAGGTCCACCATGAGGGGCTCCTCGTCCTCAAATAGCTCAGAAACCACAGTAATCAATTTTGGTCTAGGAGGCCCACCACAAGGGGCTCCTCATCCCCAAATGCTCAAAGACTATAAAAACAAAGTTTGTGCGAGGAGTCCCACCATTAGTATATCCTCGTCCCTTAAAGTCCAAATTATTTACTGAAAAGAACCAATGGGCGAGGAGGTCCTCCTAGAGTGACCTCCTCCCCAATATTTGTTACTCAAATATATATTAAAGTACTAATATGTTACTTTTTCATATACATGTAGCCTGATTGAGTAAGCAGGGCTCAAAAAGGAAAGTTAGGATCTCTTAGGAGTTTTGGCTTGGTGACTGAGGAATAAGGTTTGTTGAGCAAGCTCAACCACTTAGCACTTTAAGACTGAGATAACACTAGTAGATAGACCCTAGGAGTCACCCAGTCCTTACAAAGTCACACCCAGTTATAATTGATGTGAGTAACTAAGAGGTTTCTCACAAGAAATGAACAGTTTATAAAATGATTTTAGAGGAGATGGTCCTTGAGACCTCTCCTCAAGTTTATAAAATGATTTTTGAGGAGGTGGTCCTTGAGAGCTCTCCTCAAGTTTATAAATGATTTCAGAGGAAGTGGTCCTTGAGACCTCTCCTCAAGTTTATAAAATAATTTTAGAGGAGATTATACTTGATACCTTTTCTCATGTTTATAGAAGATTATAGAGGAGGTGGTTCTTTATACCCTCCTCAAGTTTACAAAGTTTGTACATCAAGTTACCATTTTGAAAGATATTTACCAAATCAGATATTTTGTCCACAAGCGCAGACATATTTGCTTTTTAACTTTGATTTACACCAGGTCAAACCTATCAGAGAGGGCAGGCGACTGCACATAAGTAGGGACAAATGGTACATTGCAGGCCTTATCCCTCACCAACCCCCTCAGTTTTGGCACCCGAAAGTGCCAACTCATCCCTTGTGCCCAAGTATAAATAGGACCTCTGGGCAAGGTCAAGTCAGAATCCGAACTCAAGTCATACCATTACTTTATCAAAATCACCCCAGATACCTAGTGTTCTCTCCCCCCTATCTCTCTCTCTCTCTCTCTCTCTCTATGAGTTCTAAGTGCCTTATTACTTCACTTCATACTGACAACCATCATTCTCAGGAGTTCCTCGCGAGAAAAGTTACTATTATTGTTGTGAAGTTCATCTTCTTGCAAGGAGTAGTTCTTACTTTGATTCCATTTTTACCAAAACGAGAAGGTTTTACCAGGTGTTGCTATAGAAGTTCTTGAAAACCTTGGAGGCAGAGTTCATTGAAGTGGGTCACGCCTCACCCATTTCAGTATATTACCAGACCCCAGTCACACTACCCTCCTATATTTGGCAACTCTGCTGGGGAGGTATCCTCACTTTTATGGACAAATAAGGTTTCAATGTTTCTAAGAAGCTAGTTTTTTAAGACATTCCACTTGGGAATGGAACCCAAAGTGATGAGACCACTCAAGAGGATGCGGTGGCGATCGGAGCTAAGACAATCGCTCCTCAGGGAGGGCGGACTAGCTCACCAGAAGTATCTTCGATGACAGGTATGAGCCTTATGGGCATGTTTTTTGACTTTTTAAAAAAAAACAATGTAGACCTATCAAGTTTGGGTCAAGGTTGTGTAACACCAGCAGCTGCTCCCTCTGAGGGAGCAGCCACTCCAACAATGATTTCGACAGAGCCGGCTCCACCGCAAAAGGTGGTTCCAGAGCTAGTTATGGTACCATCAAACTCGCCAGGCGCAAAGGGCATGAGTTTGGAGGAATCTCCCTCCAAAGTTATTATTATGGAGGATGTGAGGAAGCTCCTCTCGTCCTCTCATAGAGAAGCACCTCATCTATATGAGAAGCTGCAAGATCCTTACCCGCATGCTATGAATGAGAAGCCATACCCAGAGGGGTATATTCTACCAAAGTTCATTAAGTTTAATGACAAAGGGTAGAACCCAGGAGAGCACATGAAAAGGTTCATTGATTACCTAGGTGTGCATAGAAATGACAAAAAATTGAGGTTCAGGGAGTTCTCCAAGATCCTTACAGGAAAGGCCTACACGTGGTATTCCCACTTGGCACCAAACAACATCCCCTCATGGGAAGAAATGCATAGGCAATTCCTCAAAAAGTTCTTCATAATAGAGTATGAGTTTACATTGAGACACCGTACATAAGAGGTGCAAAATCATGGGGAAGAGTTAATGCAATATATCACGCGTGCATTTTTACATGAGGGCACTGGATGTCCACGAGGAGGTATCATGTGTTGAGGAACTCTTGGAGGAATACAATCTCCATTTGGTTAATGAGACCAGAGATGGAACCTTCAGAGACTTCCCCAGGTCTGCTAGCAATATAGCCATGATAATCAAGCCGAGGTCCTCAAGTTGGAGAACATAGGGGCCACTGACTTTTATAAGGTTTCAGGTGTCGAGGAGGCAAGGAGTCAACTATGTATATTAACATCCAAAGGGCAAGAAAGGAGGCCCTGAATCTAAGAGCAAAAACCCAGGTAATAAGAAAAATTTCGTAGAGGAAGCCCCACCATCACTACTTTGCAATATAGTAAAAGCTATGGATTGTTATCGTACATTGGTATGAGAATGGGTAGCAGGACCCACTCATTTGAATGGGGAAGTTCCAAAATTAGTTGATAAATCTAATCCTAAATATTATGAGTTACACCAACGGGTGCAACACTCCACTGTGACAACTCGCCCAATAAAATATAGGGTGATCAGTAATTTACCAAATTTAAAACAAAATGTTCAGTTGGTTCATTCTTAGCATCAGTACTGTCGAAAAAAATATAAACATATTAATCACCTAATATATAATTAAGCTAGGCATCAAAAACTTTTTCCTTTTTACATACAACCAAATAAAACCATTTCTCTTTTTAATTATGAAAATGTAAACCATTCATCATACACATGAGTATACTAAACATGGATCAAACACTAGAATCAATAAGACTGGGTAAAAACCTCCCAGTTAATAACTCCAAATTCACGTACCCATTGCAAGATTCCATACAACTAAAATAACTGCAAAGTAAACAGAATAATAACTCTGCTAAAAACTAGGAATGGGCGACACATGCCCCATCTGAGATGTTTAGATAACTGAATGTAAATGATGGAGGCATCTACTGCAAGGACCTACAACTTCCACAACAGCTGCAACACATAAAATAATCCAACTCTCTAGTTCTGGTATCCCCGTGGCTGAGAACCTGATATGATACATATATATAACAAAAGAGAGAAGATATGCAAGAGACGGGTCAGAGCCCGATGTTTTAAAAATATTTAGCAATTATTTAAGACTGCAATGAAGCAAGTATTATGTGCATTTTACATATCACACTCACATGAGATTCTCACCTTTCATCTATTGTGCACGCCTAACGTACATCTAACCCACACTAGCTAAGTTGCCTGACCTAACTAGTTAAAAATTACAATATCATCATCTACATTCTCCAGTAGTATGCTCGTACTGTCCATGCAATACGTTAAAGAAATAGTTTATATCACATAACTAAAAGTTTTATTATTCTCCGTTCGAATGGTTAATCTTTTACCCACTAAGATTATTTTATTTTTCATTTATACAATATCTACTACTTTCACAAAGTACAACGTTCCTAATTATTTTCATATATATATAGTCACATCACCCCTATATATATATAGTCACATCATCCCTATACATATATACTGCTTCTGCACCCCCGGGCTAAGACCCATTATCGCCCTTAACCATAATTATCCTACACCCTCGGGTTAACACCCATTAGTGTCCTTAACAACCATATCATATAATAGGCACACACACATCCTATTAAAATTCATAGGTATTCACCCAACCTAAATTATATACATCTCATACGTATTTTAATCTCATCACTACATATGATATATTAAATTCAATTACTATCACTCATGTAATTCTTGTACCCCCGGGTTATCACCCATTAGTATACTTATTAATCACAATCTTGGACCCCCGGGTTATCACCCATTAGTGCACTTAACAATTATATTCTTGTACCCCCGAGTTATCACCCATTAGTACACTTAATAATAATATTCTTGTACCCCCCAGTTATCACCCATTAGTACACTTAACAATTATATTCTTGTACCCCCAGGTTATCACCCATTTGTACTCTTAACAATAATATTCTTGTACCCCCGGGTTATCACCCATTAGTACAGTTAATAATTATATTCTTGTACCCCTTGGTTGTCACCCATCAGTACACTTATCAATCATAGCATATAATAGGCATACACACATCCTATTAAAATTCATAGGTATTCACGCAACCTAATTATCTATTTCTTATACGTATTTTAATCTCATCACTACGTATAATTTATTTAATTCGATTACTATCGCTCACGTAATCTCCAAGGCTAACATACCGTCCAAATTATTTAAAGTATTATATCCCAAATAGTTCCCAAAAATTCTACACTAGACTAAGTCCATCGAATAGCAGTTTTCTCACCCAAATATATTGTGTAACTTAATTTGGGGGTAAAAATGGAATTTCCCAAATTTTCAGCCTATTGCTCAAACCAGAAGCAGATGTCGCTCGAAGGACTGCCACGTGGCGTTCGAACGACTTCGCATGAGATCCTTATCTCGCGTGAACGACCTACGCATGAGATCGCGCGAGACGCCACTGTTCGTCTTCTTCCCCTACATTCTGCATTTTTTTCCACCATTTTTATCCCTAAAACCTCTATTTTTCAATTCCAAAGGCCCAACAACAAATCCCATTGACGCTCTAACATATTTAGATGATTTCTAACAACCTAGAATCATTAAATCTTCACCATACATCAACAAATTTCGAAATCCCCAAATTAAACCATTAAAACTCTAGTTCTTCCAATTTCATTTCAAGAACCAATTTAACCCAGATTTGTTCATGGAAAATTATCATAAATCCGTGAATGTAATCCTACTTACATGAAGGGATTAAATCTCTTAAAATTTCATTCCCAAAATTAATCAAATCATCAAATTTTCATCGAATTAGTTCTCATAAATTTGAGGGCTTATCACCTACTCTAACACGAACACAATTATTACTAAAACGTGCAAGTAATAAACCAAACTGCCGTATATTTCACTCTAGGCAATTTATCAAATTTCATAATTCCATATTACATATCATACAGTAATATTCAATTATTATCAACAATAAGTATGAACCCTTGTCACGCTAGTTAATAATTTTTTCAATCCGGATTAATAAAAATTAATTTCTCGCATTTTTAATTTAATTAATCCAACAACAATAATTAATCACATAATTATTTTTACATAGTTCCCCCCTTACAACGGAATTTCATCCCGAAATTCGGAAAAAGTATACCAGGTACAGACAATGCTGTAAAAATATTGCGCATTGCATCCTTACGCTCCCAAGTAAGCTACTCTGTACCACCCATAGAATACGCTATCGGGTACCCTTAATAATGAACACTTCACATGTCATATAGGCTCTTGCCCAAGCCTTACCGAAAGAGTGCGCGTTTGTTCAAATAAAGAAATTATTTAATTAAACTCAGTTTTTATCAGTTAAGTCCTAAACATGCATCTAGGTGTGATTGAAGATGATGAAATCATGCAAGAACATTTAAACACACATAAGTGAGGAAAAATCCCCCAAAGGGGCAAAACCTTTTATTTTCACTATAATTTTGTAAGATATGGTTACATGGATTACAATGAAAATAAGTGTGACACAGAAATACCCGTAGGCGTCGGTTCTGATGTCGTCGGCCGAAATCTCCCGCACAAACTCCAGATGGGCAGCAGTAGAGAAGAAGACGGCTCCTCCACAAAGTACTCCAGAAGAGTAAATGATCTTCTTGAAGGTTTAACAATTCACATATATAAATGGGAGTGATTATGTGAATAAAAAGGCTTAAGAAAACCTTAGAAGTTGAAGTCTGATTCTGGGCTATTTTCGCAGAATTCGTGTTTGCAGAAAGACTTTGGAAAACGTGTATACGGTGCACTGGTATTTATACGAAAATCAAGGCGATGGCGTCGCTCAAACGAAGGACATGTGTCGTTCGAACGAATTCGCGCGAGATGCTGATCTCGCTCGAATAACAGTGCCAAATCGTTTGAACGAGCACTTCGATCGAGGCACTCCGCTTATAGACTTAAAATTTTTTGCTTTTGATAAAAATAGGTAGACTTCCAAAAAAAATAAATTGAAAAATTTCCCATATATTTATGCAAATATAAAAACTCGAATAAAACCATTTTACCAATATTGCACAGTGGAGTAGTGGGAATGAGCTGAGCAGCACGTCGCATGAAGCATGATACACGTGAAGATGATGGATGCATTGGATTAGGATAAAGGTCGTCATGGATGATCGTGTTGACGTGCCAAATGTAGCGGTATCAGACATACTAACTGTGATATAGGGAAAAATGAAAATTCCAAGATTCTAACCTGGACATTTATAAAATTACGTCCTTAAAAATCTCCCCCTATGTCTATGCCGATACATACATAAAAAATCCGAATTATGAAATCTTCCTAAAACAAATGACATACAATACGATATCCCCATTAAACCCTCAAACTGAGAATACAACATGACATGTCTTCAATCGAATGTCAGCATCTTCAAATCTTGAGGTCTTCAGAAACTCCCAAAGCTTTTCTCATTAGGGTGTGCAATCTAATAAATCAACTTTGTACCTACACACATGAGATAAAGCAGATACCCGTGACAAGCAACAATTTGAAATATAATGATATGCTAAAATCAAAGATCAATTAAGCTTAAGCAAATCATTGATAAGTCAACCAAATAAATCTCCCCCATAATTCATTCTCCCCCTTTTTATGTTGTCCCCAAATAGACATATATGAGAATCATAAATATGGAAAATGTCACATGGTAAAAAAATATATTTTTAAGTTTTTCAAACAAAATATACAACAAAGAATCACACCATGAACAAACACAAAAATAACCAAGTCGATGATAGCGCAAATGTAGGGGTATGATAAAATTCGACACGATAATCAATACATACAAACATGACATATGTGCACGATGAATATCGAATACTCCTAACGAATAAACTCAGCATCTTCCTTAGGTGTAAAAAGATGGAAATATGAGACATTGACTCAATCAAATCAACAAATCAAAGCTTAAAATGATTTCCACACCAATAACGTCCAAAACGATTTAATGCTTTTTCAGGACTTTCAAGGAAGTGCAAACCCGTTTAAATTCTCCAACCAAAACTCCCTCAGATTTATATTTTGAATAGAGGTGATCTAAATTCTCAAACTTTGAAGAATTGATGGTGAAACCTAAATGGCCCATATTTGGCATGTATTGCTTTTTATTGCCTTTAAATTTTTTCGGGCTCTTTTAACCTCTTTGGACCCTGGATAATAAAATTCCTCAATTTTTTAGGTCCGATTTAATGGTGGCTTAATCGCAAAGTCTAGATAAGAACCTTTCGTAGCCGTTCACCATTTTTCTAAAACAAACACAATCTCACCAAACGATTTTTACATGCATTCAAATCTTGTCAAGTTTTTTCGCATATGGTTCGCTGTATAGACATAATTGAGATGGAAACACGCAAGCCAATATGTGATAGACAAGTACAAAAATAAAATAAAACCA
This sequence comes from Sambucus nigra, assembly GCA_949130495.1. Classification (NCBI taxonomy): domain Eukaryota; kingdom Viridiplantae; phylum Streptophyta; class Magnoliopsida; order Dipsacales; family Adoxaceae; genus Sambucus; species Sambucus nigra. Next base: position 481,243,851 of record OX422215.1, on the reverse strand, counting down.
TGCATGTGTGGAATAAAGGAGATAAGGAGCCAAACATGTAGAAAGATATCACTAATCACATCTCAAAGACTCCAAACAATGTAAAGCACATGGATGCAATGATGTAGCGTCTCAAATCATTATCAATCAGTCACATGGATAAATGGATTGAAATTTGTGACTCGATTATCTTAAATGCTCATCCATAAAAGGTGAAAATAAAATACAAAAATCTTTTTGTACTTTTTTAAAACTTTTATAAAAAGAAAATCCCTTCAAAAAAAATAAAAAAAATAAAAAAATAATACAAATGATAAAACCTAGGAATAGGAATCATATGATATGAACATGACAATGCATCCTATCCTAGACATAAACCAACCCCTCAGTCAACTGTGAAAATCTCCAAAGACTTCCTAAGACTCTTAAATCTAAGGGCATCTAAAGGCTTCGTGAATATATTGGCTAACTGAAGGTCGGTGGGTACGAAACTCAGGGATACGACTTTCTCCTCAACTAACTGTCGTATAAAGTGCTCGCGTATCCTGATGTGCTTTGTGTGGGAATGCTGGACTGGATTGCGGGATATGTGTATCACGCTCGTGTTATCATAGGAAATGGTCATGGTGTCCTGTGAAATCCCATAATCCTCCAGCATCTGCTTCATCCACAAGAGTTGCGTGCAACAACTCCCGGCGGCGATGTACTTAGCCTTTACAGTGGATAAAGAGATGGAGTTTTACTTCTTGCTCAACCAGGAGACAAGAGCAGAACCAAAATAGAAACACCCTCCAGAAGTGATCCTACAACCATCTACATCCCCGACCCAATCGGTATCCGAATAGGCAGATAAACGATCATCGGTATCAAAGGAATACCAATTACCGTATGAGAAAGTCCCACTCACCATTTTAGAGCGAGTAAGTGTGACTCTTTCGAGGATGCCTAATATCGCACACAGAATCCAACACTAAAGGATATATCGGGACGACTAGTAGTTAAGTAGAGAAGACTACCTATCATACTTCGATACAAGGTTTGCTCTACGTCCTTGCCTGAAGTGTCCTTACTAAGCTTGATAGAAGTACTCATAGGTGTACATGCATGCTTAGTGGAGTCTAAACCAAATTTCTTCACTAGGTCTCTAACATACTAGGATTGGGATATGAACATCCCATCCTCTAGATGACGAACCTGAAGATCAAGGAAGAAAGTAATCTCACCTACCATGCTCATCTCAAACTTACTTTTCATCTCTTCCTCAAAGTGGTGATCATGCTGGAAGCACGTGGATCCAAAGACTATGTCATCCACATAGACCTGGGCAACCAAAATAGCACCGTTATCTCTCTTGACAAATAATGTCATATCAAATCCCCCTCACTTGAAGCCACGGGATAAGATATAGGAAGTAAGCCTCTCGTACCAAGCACGGTGTGCTTGCTTCAAACCATATAAAGATTTCCTCATATAGTAGACGTGCTCCGAGTGCTTAGGGTCTTCAAACCCTTTTGGTTATTCCACGTAAACCTCTTCCTGAAGAATGCCATTAAAAAAGTCACTCTTAACATCCATCTGATATAACTTAAAGCACAGATGACATGCGATAGCGAGTAGTAAGCGGACGGACTCAAGCCTCGCAACAGGAGCAAAGGTCTCCCCAAAATCTACACCCTCTATCTGTGTGTAGCCTTGAGCGACCAACCTAGCCTTATTTCAGATTATGGTACTATTTTCATCCATTTTATTCTTGAAGATCCACTTGGTACCTATCACATTAGTCTCACTAGGTCAGGGGACAAGTTCCCAGACATTGTTCTTTTTAAACTGAAGCAACTCATCCTGCATGGAAGATATCTAGTGTTCATCTTTGAGTGCTTCTTTGTGATTCTTGGGCTCGACTTTAGATGTGTAACAAAGATGGCTAACAACGTTCTCTAGCTGAGCACGAGTCTTGACCCCTAAAGTGGGATCGCCAACAATGTCAGAGGTATCATGACTCTTGTGAACCCAAGCAGGTGTGTCCCCAGTAGGGTCCACAGGGTGTGGGTGAGGGATAAGTAAATTGCTGCCAAAAAAGTCATTATCCTCACACTAAAGGCTAGAATTAATAAACATCGAAGGGTCCTTATCTTACACGGTGACGTTTATTGACTCCATAACCTTAGAGCTTTTCAGGTTAAAAACTCGGTACGCTCTACTATTTGATGAATATCCTAGAAATATTCCCTCGTCGCTCTGGGAGTCAAACTTTCCTAATTGCTCTCTATCCCGTAGGATACAGCATTTACCCCCAAAGACACGAAAATATGCAAGGTTGGGTTTCTTGCCAGTCCACAATTCATAAGGCATCTTAAGTGTGTGTGGGCGCAGGTAAACCCTATTCACCATGTGGCATGCAGTAGACACTGCCTCTGCCCAAAATCTCCTAGCAACCTTATGACCTAGAAGCATAGATCTAGCCATTTCCTGCATCGTCCTATTATTTCTCTCAACAATCCCATTTTGCTGAGGAGTCTTCACAGCAGAAAACTCATCTTTGATCCCAAGGCTATCAAAGTAAAGATCTACCTTTGCTTCCTTAAATTCTGTGCCAATGTAACTACGTATCCTATTAATAGTGACTCCGTGTTAATTTTACAGGACACGACACTTGGTCGTTAAAAACTCTACAACATCGGATTTCTCTCTCAGAAAACCTACAATCGAATATTTGGAGAAATCATCCACCATCACGAGGATATACCTCTTACCACCCAGACTCTCAGTACGAGTAGGCCCCATGAGCTCCGTGTGAATCAACTTAAGTACACGGGAGGTGGTAATGGAATACAACTTCCTATGGGGGCTACGGATTTGCTTTCCCAACTGACAGGGTCCATAAACTATGGAAGTTGACTTTCCAAGTGATGGTAAGCCACGTACTAGGTCCTTTCTAGATAAGCGAGTCAAATCTCTAATGTTCACATGACCTAGACGTTGATGCCACCGATCTATAGGAGTGATCGTGGCGCTATTGCAGACAAGTGAGGATGTGGGCACAGTCCCATAACAATTATCCTATGTCCTCACCCCTCGCACTAAGAGTTCACCGGCTTGATTATAGACATTACATGCGTCCCGGTCAAACTTTATTGCGAAGTCAACGTCGCACAGCTGGCTAATGCTGAGAAGGCTTGCTTTTAAACCTTTGATGTACAAAACATTCTCTAGCTTAGGAAATCCTAGTAACTCTATTGTACCTCATCCTACAATGCTAGACTTGCTCCCATCTCCAAAGGTGACTCTACCTTCCTTATACTCCTCTAGGTAAGTAAAAAATGAGACATCACCTGTCATATGTCTGGAGCACCCACTATTAAAATACCACTGTGAGCTATTATGTGCTTTGAGAGCGACATGAACAACAAAAGACTTTTTATCTTTCTTAGGCACCCAAAAAGTGGTAACCTTTTGTTTACCCCTGTTGTTGTTGGTTTTAGCCGGGATACGAGAAGCATTCACAGACGGCAAAGACATCCGTCGGAATTCCTCCATCAAACTCTATGATGTGGCGGTTAAAAACTCAAAACTCTCTCTCAGAATGGAAAAATCATCAATATGATGTGGTGGAGCAGTAGTACGTCGTGTCCGACCCAAACTATAAAAAACTCCCTGAGGTGGCCTTTTTTTTTGCAGTACGTACAGAAGAAAGCAGTCTTAGGCGGACCTAGGTTTTCTTTTCTCTATTGAACTCTCCTTCGTGGATTTTGACGATGGATATATGGAGTCATAGTAAACTCAGGAACTGGTTCAGGTGCAATTTAGGACGTGGAGGCACCATCATAACCTATACCCTGCATATCACCAAAACCTAAAGCGGGGCCGAGGATCATCTTTCCCATCTTTCCTGATCTGTCCTTGATTTGAAACTTGACTTCCTGTGCTCTCTCAAGATCATGAGTAAGCTGGGCAACAAGGGCTTCAATTTTCTTCCGAGTCCCCAGGGAGGAATGAAGCTCACTCGTAAGACTAGCCACTTGTTTAGTCAAATCCCCTTTCTCTTTCACAAAACACTCTCTCTCTCTCTCTCTAGACAAACTTTATTTCTCAACACAGGCATACTCTCTCTCATTAAAGGTAGTGCAGGTGGATGACTCTCTCTCTCTCTCGCTTCTTCTAAATCTTCCTCTAACGCAGTGATCCTAAGAACTAACGCTTTGTTACGCTTTTTGGTTTTAAATGACTCATTATATAACTCAGCGTAGGCGCGTTGAATATTACTCTCGCTCTCACTTGCATCATCCTCCCCCTCACTCACATCGCTCTCTCTGTTGAGGTATCCATGTGAAGCAGCATCCTCATCATCGTGAGGATCACTAAAAGTACTCACATGACTAGCCATGAGTGCAGTGAAGTTACACTCATGCAGTGACTCGTCTCTAGAGGCCACCGACTCGACCTCACTGTCGTCACTAAGGTTAGCATTAAGGACATCTTTGCCCTTTTCTCTGTTCAGCCTAGTCGCATACTCAAAAGCTCTATGACCCCTAACGTCGCACTCATAGCATCTCTCACTCTCTTTCTTAGGAGGATATTTAAAATCTTTTTCCTTTTTCTTTTCAAACTTATTTTTCTCAAACTTCTTTTTATTTTTAAAATTACCATTTTTCTTGATTTTGAGAATTTTCTTGAAATTTTTAGCAAATAGGGCCAAATCATCAAAATCAAAGTCACACTCAGAATCTTACATTTATATCTCCCTTTTTCTAGATGACTCAACTCTCTTTCTTGCCGACCCTTCATTCTTTCTCTCCTGGGCATTAAGTGCAATTCCCTTATCTTTAGACTTGACGGATTTAGGGAACATATCAATTTCATACGTTTGCAAGTCTCCTACAAGTTCCTCTAATTTAAGCGTATTTAAATTACCCAAGAATTTAACACAATGACTTTAGGGATAAAATTCTTAGGCAGTGATCTAAGAATATTTTTAACAACCCTAGCATTAGGAATGTGTTCACCAAAATTAAAGCTAGTGTTAACAATATCAGACAGTTTAGAATAAAATTCGTCAAAACATTCAGACTCAAGCATGGTGATTGTTTCAAATTGAGTTGTTAAATTTTGCAGTTTAGATTCTTTCACAACATTAGTTCCTTCCTGGGTAAGTTTCAAAACATCCCATGCCTTTTTTGACGTGGTGCACGTCATTATCCGTTTGAACTCATCAGGTGTGACACATTCAGAAATAACACTTAAACCCTTAGAATTAAAAGATGACCATTTAAATTCCTCTTCAGTCCAAGCTGTGGAAGATTGTAAACTAGTTATGTTCTCAACAGTGATGGAGGGAGGTGTCCACCCTCTTTCAAGCAAAATCCAGACACGTCCATCAATGGCTTTTAAAGAATATTTCATGCGGGCTTTCCAGTATGCATAGTTTGTTCCGTCAAAAGCTGGCATTTTATTATATAACATCTCCATTAGAACAGGCTCTTTTTTAAAAAATCAATTTTTCAGAAAATTGATATCTTAGAAAAATTTTGCGGAAAATTACACAGTATAATTGTGTAATTGGCTTGGATACCAATTTGAAAGAGTGCGCATTTGTTCAAATAAAGAAATTATTTAATTAAACTCAGTTTTTATCAGTTAAGTCGTAACACATGCATCTAGGTGTGATTGAAGATGATGAAATCATGCAGGAACATTCAAACACACACAAGTGAGTAAAAATCCCCCAAAGGGGCAAAACCTTTTATTTTCACTACAATTTGTAAGATACGGTTACACGGATTACAATGAAAATAAGTGTGACACGGAAATACCCGCAGGCGTCGGTTCTGATGTCGTCGTCTGGAATCTCCCACAGGAACTCCAGATGGGTAGGAGTAGAGAAGAAGACGGCTCCTCCACAAAGTACTCCAGAAGAGTAAATGATCTTCTTGAAGGTTTAACAATTCACATATATATATGGGAGTGATTACGTGAATAAAGAGGATTAAGAAAACCTTAAAAGTTGAAGTGTGATTCTGGGTTGTTTTTGCAGAATTCGTGTTTGCAGAAAGACCAGGGAAAATGTGTAGAAGGTACACTAATATTTATACAAACATCGAGGCGACGACGTCGCTCGAACGAGATAGGCATCTCGCTCGAACGAAGGACACGTGTTGTTCGAACGACTTCACGCGAGATGCTGATATTGCTCAAACGATAGTGCCAGCTCGTTTGAACGAGCTATTCGACCGAGGCACTCCGCTTCTACACTTAGAAAAGTTCTGCTTTTGATAAAAATAAGTAGACTTAAAAAAAAAACATATTCTGAAAAATTTCCCATATATTTATGCAAATATAAAAACTCCAATAAAACCATTTTACCAATATTGCGTAGTGGAGTACTGGGAATGAGCTGAGAAGCACGTCGCATGAAGCATGAGGCACGTGAAGATGATGGATGCATTGGATTAGGATAAAGGCCATTGTGGATGATCGTGTTGACATGCCAAATGTAGCGATATCAGACATACTAACTGTGATCTAGGGATAATAGAAAATTCCTAGATTCTACCTCGGACATTTATAAAATTATGTCCTTACAGTTTCACTACTTTAACTTTATTTTAGATATTCACTACATAGCTTTCTACTATTACACCTTAGTAGATTTATCCTCCTTTTGGATACGTACGTCCTCATCTCGTGTCGTTCGTACGAGTAAATTAATTGTGCCATATATATTTCACAGACAATATGCATGATAATCACAACTCTTCTCCGATATTTGCAATTATAGCTGGTCCCTCACCTCTAACTATCAAGTAGGACAATAACCAAGTTCACCGTACCATACCTCTACTGGCACTCTGCCCAAATGTGAATTCATACGAGTTATCGAACACACTCCACTACTGGAAGGTACTACTCTCGTCCTCTCCTAAGATTTAAGGGTCCACATAAAATTTGCTATCCAGCATCCGATTAGATCGCTTGTCCTGCCCATCCCTCTATGGATATTAGGCCTTACTCAATCGCATTTCAGTACCTATAATCTCACCATCTCATCTACATGAGAATATCCTTGGGGATACTCTCCCACTCCCTAGTGCCTCTTATGGTTTCGGATTGTCCACCCTTTTTCCAATAGTCAGGTGACCCACTGTAAGACTAACCTTGCAGTATTACTCTATATCATAACACTTCACCACTGTTATTTGGAACTTGGTAGATTTTATACTCTCTTGAATGTACTTCTAATTGTGATACATGTGATTTTGTTGCACCGCGTTACACAAATCTTGAAACGTAAGACTTTGACAAATCTTACGGAATAAGCTTCAGCTTACCTGACTACATGTTATCGAATTCACATGATAATCATAATACTCTTGCTTGATTCAATCACTTAGGGCGCCCATACACCGTATGCCTCACGCAACATTGTACAATTGGCATGTAATTTTCTTACTTCCATTCTCGCATACCTAGTATGCTGATGTAGTAGGGGTTCACTCAACCACCCCACTGGTTATAACTTATTTAATCTTTCAATGTCATCATTTCTCTTGTTCAGAATGATACTAAGACTACGCGACTCAATTGGCCTTAAGTCATAATGGAATTATCAACTCTCAATTATATTCTTTTATGTGTATAATAAATAACGTACAAAACTTATGTACTATCGACCAAACTTCTCTCCAACTCCCGACGTTCGCTAGTTTCATGCGTGGGGTGTCTCGCAAAGCGAAATCCAAACAAGGAACCCCCCCGATACACTACTATCTAACCTAGTCAGTTGTCGAGGTCCGTAAGGCCTTTAGTCCATACTATGTACTTTCCCACGATATCCGTATTTTGACATAAAAGTCTACTCGTCCATTCTCATGACCCAAAAATGTAACATGAAGCATGTCGCTCTTACTATCCCAAGTACTTGGCGCTATAAATATATACCGAGATATATTTCGCTACTCGATAAAGAACACAATGTATTCTATGTCTTATCAGACAAATAAATTCCTATGCACTGGAATCACATATAATTAGACAACATACTCGCTAAGGTCTATAATACCATGAAAGTTTCATATATACACATATATGGGCCCAACCCTATTTCAGGTGGCGCCGCACAAAACAAAAATTACTCCCTCACGGAGAATCCGACACGATAGTCATAACACTAAATTTACTATCGTCCAAACATATGGTAATTAATCACTACACATTACCATAATATACTCTACTAATTCTAACTCAATGCAGTAGTACATTATAACAACAAAATATATCCTTAGGGCCCACCCTGTTCATTCACGGGTGACATAAAAATGCTCCGCTATCAACGAGAAACACGTTTATAACAAGACTGTTATAACTAACGTTCCCACTCAACTCGACCCACACGTGAGTTGTAGTGTTTCCAATTTACATATAAGTTGTGACACACCCATGTCACTAGAATTTATCCTTTATTCACAAGGAGAAAGAAAAACTATACCCGTCTCGCCAAATTACGGGGTCTCAGCACGTGGATGGCTGCCAACATGACCCATGAACATCTGTAATCGTTACACATCTAGGATTTCATCCAATAGTTTTTCCCCTCTCATTGTGGATAATTTATTCCATCATGTGGATTTCACGCCCATTATTGAAACGTTTGCCCAAAATCTCTAGGCCTTAATTATGGCTTTTCTAAACTCTCGTTTACATCCCGGGCCCCATCGACCCTGACATACTATATGCCACTCTTAATAAGGACTCCACTAGTCCATCCTAAACCCATCACTCTCGGTTTGTAAATTTCCTGGGCCTAATTCTCTTGACCCAAATTACTTTGCTGTAATTCTCACTGATCCAGTTGTTATGCCTAACTGGCATGATTCACCATTTCTAATCTCCTTGGTCTCACTTCTCAATCGTGGACACATTTAATACTTGTCATCCTACTCTCTTCAAATAGGGAAACTTCACGAGCCATTTCCCGTCACTGATCCCACTGACCATTTCGGATTGTCCTTCCCTCAGACCGACAGTCTTAACTTATAATTGTTCTTTCGTTGTCCCTTTGGCTACACTGGCCTTTAGGAACCTTAGTTGGCCTCCACATCCTTGATTAACTTCATCGTCACTTGTAGGAAGGTAATCAATCGAAATCATCTAAATGAGTTCCCTATTGGGTGCACTCTCATGTGGTATTTCACTGACACCGTTAAGTTCAATCTTGCCTTTCAACCAGGTTCTCTAACCCTCCTGGATCACTTCTTTTGGAAAGACTGCAAGAACTAGTAACCGTGTAACCTTGACGACATCAACATTAGTCATCCTAGCTGGATTTCTCATCTATGCTTATATTCTACTCACGGATCCTTTATCAACTATAGACCCTTTTAATAATTTTTGCATTTATTCCAGGTACGAAGTTCATTATGAAATTCAACCTTTCTCTCACAATCGGTCTCTAGCTTACTCACTATGCTAAGTTTCAAATTTTCACTTGCATTTCTATTACAAAATAAAATTGAAGACCTCACAATCAACTCGTACCCAAATTTCTCTTTAAATTTCAAACACCTTTCTACACGTGGTGATTGACTCTAATCACTTTATGTCCCTCCTAGGAGCTATAACTTTAACACCAAATTTTATTCTGAGTGTTGTCACACTCCACTCTACACAATTGCCTTCGGATTTTCTACCTCCGTTGGCCTTTTACACTATCTCTCTTTCTTCTTCGCATCTTCACTGCTGTTTTTTTAAAGAGTCTCTATGATTTCTCCCTTGTCGACTATGCTAGGTGGTCTTGAAGTCACTCCACCGTTATCTACGACCGTGCCCTGGGAATCTGCTGTTCTCGAGTGACGATTTCATTATCACTTGTTTAAGTCATACTCATGGTGACATTTGTCACGATCACCATTCTCAGATTACTATATGTCTTCTGACGCGCTTCTTCTCCTGCGGTCCTTCTTACGACTTTCGTTGGTCATACCAAAATGTTCAGTTTTTGAATCACACAAAATTTCTTATAATGGGTCACATCCATTATAATTCGCAACAGGAGAACGTAAGTCGCATACGTAGGGAACACAACAACCCTATCATAAGGATCCACACCAAAGAATGCTACGCTGGAACATAATAAGCCGCACCGATCGTAAAAGACTCTAGAACCTGATGCTCTGATACCACCTATGACAATCCGCCCAATAAAATATAGGGTGATCATTCCTTTACCAAATTTAAAACAGAATGTTCAGTTGGTTCATTATTAGCATCACTGTTGAAAAACTTATAAACATATTAATCACTTAATATATAATTAAGCTTGGAGTAAAAAACTTTTTCCTTTTTACATATAACTAAATAAAACCATTTCTCTATTTAATTATGAAAATGTAAACCATTCATCATACGCATGAGTATACTAAACATGGATCAAACACTAGAATCAATAAGACTAGGTAAAAATCTCCCAGTTCAAAACTCCAAATTCACGTACCCATAGTAAGATTCCATCCAACTAAAATAACTACGAATTAAACTGAATAATAACTCTGCTAAAAACTAGTAATGGGCGACACATGCCCCATCTGAGATGTCTAGATAACTGAATGTAAATGATGGAGGCGTCTACTGCAAGGACCTACAACTTCCACAACAGCTGCAGCACGTAAAACAATCCAACTCTCTAGTTCTGGTAACCTTGTGGCTGAGCACCTGATGTGATACATATATATAACAAAAGAGAGAATATATTCAAGATATTGGTCAGAGCCCGATGTTTTTAAAATATTTAGCAAGTATTTAAAACTGTAATGAAGCAATTATTATGTGCATGTTAGATATCGCACTAACATGAGATTCTCACCTCACATCTATTGTGCATGACTAACGTACATCTAACCCACACTAGGTAAGCTGCTCAGCCTAACTAGTTCAAAATCATAATATCATCATCTACATTCTCAAGTATTATGCCCGTATCGTCCATGCAATACGTTAAAGAAATATTTTATCTCACATAACTAAAAGTTCCATTATTCTCCGTTCGAATGGTTAATCTTTTACCCACTAAGTTTATTTTATTTCTCATTTATACTATATTTACTAATTTCACAAAGTATAATGTTCCTAATTATTTTCATATATATATAGTCACATCACCCTTATATATATATATATATATATATATATACAAATCCTCCACCTTTAGGTTAACACCACTTGACACAAAGCATTTTATTATTATGACTACATCTACAAGTTTCACTTAGTAGGAATATTCACAAGTTCATATATATATATATATAGTCACATCATCCCTATACATATATATACTGCTTCTGCACCCCCGGGCTAAGACCCATTAACGCCCTTAACCATAATAATCATGTACCCTCGGGTTAACACCCATTAGTGTCCTTAACAACCATATCATATAATAGGCACACACACATCCTATTAAAATTCATAGGTATTCACCCAACCTAAATTATATACATCTCATATGTATTTTAATCTCATCACTACGTATGATATATTTAATTCAATTACTATCACTCATGTAATTCTTGTACCCCCGGGTTATCACCCATTAGTACACTTATTAATCATAATATTGTACCCTCGGGTTATCACCCATTAGTACACTTAACAATTATATTCTAGTACCTCCGGGTTATCACCCATTAGTACACTTAACAATAATATTCTTGTACCCCCGGGTTATCACCCATTAGTACACTTAACAATTATATTCTTGTATCCCAGGGTTATCACCCATTAGTACACTTAACAATAATATTATTTTACCCTCGGGTTATCACCCATTAGTACACTTAATAATTATATTCTTGTACCCCCGGGTTATCACCCATTAGTACACTTTTTAATCATAGCATATAATAGGCATACACACACCCTATTAAATTTCATAGGTATTCACGCAACCTAATTATGTATTTCTTATACGTATTTTAATCTCATCATTACGTATAATATATTTAATTCTATTACTATCGCTCACGTAATCTCTAAGGCCAACATACCGTTCAAATTATTTAAAGTATTATTTCCCAAATACTTCCCAAAAATTCTGCACTAGACTAAGTCCATCGAATATTAGTTTTCTCGGCCAAATATATTGCGTAACTTAATTTGGGGGTAAAAATGGAATTTCCCAAAATTTGATCATGTCGCTCGAACCAGAAGTAGATGTCGCTCGAATGACTGCCACGTGTCATTCGAACTACTTCGCACGAGATCCTTATCTCGCGCGAACGACCTATGCGTGAGATCGCATGAGACGCCACTGTTTGTCTTCTTCCCCTTCATTCTACATTTTTTTCCACCATTTTTATCCCTAAAACCTCTATTCTTCAATTCAAAATGCCCAACAACAAATCAAATTGATGATCTAACATATTTAGATGATTTCTAACAACCTAGAATCATTAAATCTTCACCATAGATCAATAAATTTCGAAATCCCAAAATTAAACCATTAAAAACCTAGTTCTTCCAATTTCATTTCAAGAACTAATTTAACCCAGATTTGTTCATGGAAAATTATCATAAATACATGAATGTAATCCTACTTACATGAAGGGATTAAATCTCTTAAAAGTTCAGTCCCAAAATAAATCAAATCATCAAATTTTCATCAAATTAATTCTCATAAATTTGAGGGGTTATCACCTACTCTAACACGAACAAAATTATTACTAAAACACGTAAGTAATAAAAACTTGCCTCGAATATGATGGTCTGATCCATTGGTGATGTTGGTATAGACGCTTTCCTCGTCTTATGATCTACGCGACGGTGGTCTCTGTGGTGGAAGATGGTGCCGAAAGGCTTTGGCCCTTTGGGATTTTCTCTCCCTCCCTCCCTCTAACCCTCTCTTGAGTTGTTGTGTTTGTGAGCCCAAATATCTCCCACAAGGATGATATAATACACACCCATTTTTCATCCATTTAGTCTCTCCAAAAAGTGAAATTACAAAATTACCCCTACGGGGTGCCGGTTTGGCCTAAAATATTTCGGAGTCCAAATAAAATACCCGGATAGTATTTTATGACTGTCTCGACCCTCCCGGACTCAACGGCGCACTCGAAATTATCATACGAGTTACATAGAAATAATTTACTTTATTATCCCGTTCAATTAGTCCCAACACGACTCACACGCATGTCCCGACTTAATATACCAAATTGCCGTATATTTCACTCTAGGAAATTTATCAAATTTCATAATTCCATATTACATATTACATAGTAATATTCAATAATTCTCAACAGTAAGTATTAACCCTTGTCACGCTAGTTAATAATTATTTCAATCCGGATTAATAAAAATTAATTTATCGCATTTTTAATTTAATTAATCCAACAACAATAATTAATCACATAATTATTTCTACAAAAATAATTAATCACATAATTATTTAAATCATTAAAAATACGGGGTATTATATCCATCAAATATTGTTACTACTTAAGGAGGATCATTGGAGAAGAGGTGGCCAGTGGAACTTTGTAGATACCTACAATAGATGTTAATGAGAACCCACTCCCAGCTCATTATTATGCCACTGCCAATATAATGGTAGAGTATGATGAAAATTCATCTCAAGAGTCGATGGAGTGGGAAGGTAGCGAGAAAATATGAGAGGATCTAGAAAGGATAGCGCTGAACAGCAAATAGAGGACTAAGATGGAGAGGAGGCATGAGGAGTGGTTCTTCACTCCAGACCAAGAGGAGGGTGGAGGTGAAGAAGTCGAGCAAGTGAACCTCCTAGAGGGAAAATTGGATGTTATCCTTGCTCTAGATGAGGAGGGGGACATCTAAGGCAGAGTACATTTGTAATGCCCAAACATATGAAGTGGACTTAAATTTTGAATGCGAATCCATAACGAGGAGTCTCAAGTTCAATGGTTCTTTGATCAAATAGGAGTAAAGTATGATACCAGAGAAGTCATTACAAGAAAGTTTTTGGAAGTAGTACACAACGACGAGGCCTCTTACTAAATTTCCAGGGACTAATTAGGAGGTTGAGTAAAATATACACTTCTAAAGTTGTCTTTTCTAAGGCAGACAGGCAGGTGCCTTACTTCCACAACTTCCCGTTGTATATGATAGTTATGATCAGTGGAGTTTCATTCCCCAGGGCATTAATGGATGAAGGGGCATCTATTAACATTCTGCCAATCAGTATGTTGTATGAAATGGGGATTGATCAAGAGAATATAGTGTTTGTGCACCTAGTAATTTCAAGATTTGATAACGTCGGAATGCAAGCCCTCGGATATGTGAACATGGGAATCAAGTTGGGGAATTTCATTGCCCATATCAAATTTTACGTCATTATTTCCAGTACCAGCTACTAGTTGCTCATTAGAAGGGTATGGAATCATACCCATGGCGTAATATCCTCCACCTACCACCAATATGCAAAAGCCAACATTCGAGGAACATAGATCATAATCAAAGCAACACAGCAGTCCTATTCTGTTGTGGAGGCCCATTTGGTGGATGTAGTATTCTACACAGAACTGGATGAAGAAAGGAAGAGTACCACTAGAAAGTTAGAGGAGATTCCCAGCCAAAGAAGTATGTCCACAACCGTTTGGGGGAGAAGATGATACCCCACATAGCAAAAGGTAAGAGGAAGTAGAGGAGGTAGTCAAAGCTCCTCGAATTTTCAAGAAGGTGGTCTTACCCAATAAGAAAGTCATATGCCATTTATAACGGCCTCTGTGGACGGTGTTCTGGGATGAGTGCACCGACCCGACACCATAGGGTTTTGTTATGGATGAATCGCACATCATTTAACATGTTGAGGAACCAGAAGAGGCTCCAAAGCGCATGCAAGATGGACCTAGGGAGCAATTTCAAGAGTTAGAGGAAATCAACTTGGGAGTAGAAGGGGATGAAAGTATACCCATTCTAATTTCCAAGAGTCTGAATCCAAAGAAGAAGGAAGATCTCATCGACGTACTCAAAGAGTTCACCGACATATTTTCCTAGAAATACACGGAGATGCTAGGGATAGATCCAGATGTGAGCTCTTATGGATTAAATGTTACACCCAATGCTCTTCCAGTCAGACTGAAGCCCTTATACTTTTGACTCATTTGAGTCTAGACTGTATAAGAGCTCATCTAGTTTGGAAATTGTGACAAAATAGTGTCTATCCTAGAAACCAAAGAGCTTCAGAGATTGGGTTGCTTCTTCTTCTATCTATCATGTAATGATCCTAAGACTATAGCCATCACTCACACACTTAGAATTTGATTCTTGCATATCATATTGCACCCCTATGTGTTTTAATGTTGTGAGTGTGTTTAAATCCCTCAATTTGATTTTTAATAATTTTTTGGGAATTTAAAACATATTTTAAACAAGGTTTTATTTAATTAAAATTTGATTTATAAAGTCTTGGGGTTATTATATAAATATGGATTGTTGTGTTTATTGGCCTAAAGTTACTCTGGGTAGAAACCGAAAGCGCTAGAGACTTTAGGGTTGGCTTTGTAATTATTTTGTGACGCGCGTTTACCTTCGTTCACAGGCCAACACCTGTTGTCTTCTGATTGGACCAAACTGTGTTTCTTTACTGAGACAAACCATCGCACGCTTACAGCCCTTGGATCTATCCTTATCGATGGCCTGCATGTCTTTTGAGTGGATCCCCGTGTAATCCCTTTAGCCAATCATAGCCTGTTTAATCCACCGCCTGTTGTGAGCCCTTGGATTGCAGTCAATGGTGCTTGACTCAATCTCAGCCATTGTTTTTGAACGAGGCTCTGGAATCTTCTCCTCTCCCTATTTAAAGACCTTTCATCTCAGCCTTCGAAAGCTTTTGCCATTTTGCAAAGTCTCAGAGAATAGAGAGAATAGAGAGAGAGAGAAGAGAGAGAAGAGAGAAGAGAGAAGTTAGAGAGAGAAACCAAACCCTAGTTAGAAACCCTAACTTCGTCAAAATACCTCTAAATCTAAACCACTTACCTCTCAATAAACACCATAACCAGACAAACACCATCCTTAGTGTTTCTTGAGTTATGAGAGTTCGAGTTGAGTGATTTCTGGGTTGCTGAAATCCTTGTGTTCATAAATCTTATTTCCAACTTAGACATAGACTCAGATCTTGTTTCTTTTTCAATAGAAATCATAGATCTGAGGTTTTTCATGTCACAGAACACTTAGTTGCATTTATTTCTCATCTTGAGAATTTCGTTGTTGATTCTTTTCTGTTAAAACATTTTTTTCAAAGATCAACAATAGATGTTTTTCTATTTCTGTTTTTACAAAACCTAACCTGACCTAGTGGGATTCGCACTTGGAGGGTTCTCAATCCACATAATATTTTCAAAAGTGATTGAGAAAGGTCTTGACCGATTTCTTAAGCAAGATCTCCGTGGAATCTGGGTTATTTTGAAAGGTCGAAAAGGTTCTTGGTTTTGTAAGAAAGAAAAATAACAAATACACTGCATATAGACTTTATATGTGATTTGTTAGGATCGTCTGTAACTAATAAGTGTGTGTGTGTGCATGCATGTGATTTAGAACACCATTCACAAACATCTTCACACTACAAACACTCAAAGTGTTGGCTATAAGATTTGGTGAACATAAGTCGACGTAAAGTGCTGGAACAAAGAAGAGTTGACAAACTGAGACAACTACATCAACAAACAAGATCTGCAGAAAAGTTAAGGACGCCAGAGGGTACAATCCTGAACTTGTATAGATTTGTTTTTGTGTGCATGTTAGTTAAATAGGTTGTAACTCATATATTTGTTTTAGTGATTGTTTTTGTTTTACTCCGTAGAGGGAGTCGTGGATGTTTCCTCAAGGTTGAGGTTTTACCACGTTAAAAATCCTGAGTATCAATATTTCTACATCTTCTCATCCCTTTCTGTTTGTGTGCTGAGTTTAAAACATTTTAAACTGTTTACTAAAACTTGTTATCAAATCTTGTCCATATCTCGTACATAATTTTGTTAACACATCTTGTGTTCAAAATCGTTTTGATTTAAGTAAAGAGTTTCTTCAACAAACTTTCGGAGTTGCTTAAATAGTTTATTTTCATAAACGGCTTTGGCAACGTTATTTTCAATTGGTATCAGAGCTTTTGGTGAACTTTTTCAAAAAGATCCTGAGTTTCTGAAACTGTTTTCTCAAAATCAATTATGGACGAGAAAAACGAAAGATATGGTAACTTGACCAGACCTCCAGTCTTTGATGGAACCAATTTTTCTTACTGGAAAGTAAGAATGATTGCTTTCATTCAAGGCACTCTGGGAGATGATGTCTGGGATATCATTGAAAACGGATACTTTTATCCAACTAAACCAGCCACTGATGGAAGCAATGAAAGGATTAAGAAAATATTGAGTGAGTTTACTCAAGAAGAGAAACAGGTTTCTCGAAATAATAACAAAGGCAAGAACGCTATATTTATGTCTATTAACGAACATGAGTTCAAGAGAATCTCATCTTGTACCACTTCCAAGGAAGCATGGGATACCTTGATTACTGCACATGAAGGAGACTCTAGGGTAAAAGCTGCTAAGACTCAGATGTTAATCCAACAGTATAATACCTTAATCATGTCTGAATCTGAGTCTTTCGATGATTTCTATATGAACCTTACTGATATTGTCACTAGACTTCATGCCAATGGTATAACTTATGATAGACAAGAAATTGTGTCTAAAATTCTGAGATCATTACCACAGAAATTTGACAATAAAAGATATGCTATTGAGGAGATGTGTGATACAAATCTTACTCCTGAATTACTCAGTAGCAAATTAAGAACTGTGGAAATGGAATTAGAGTTTAAGAAACAATTGACCCACACTAATAGGAAACATACCAATTCCAATCTTAGCTTTACCTCTAAGATGATTAAACCTGAGTTAAACACCTCTAGTAATGATTCTGATGAGGACTGTGACTTAGAAAGTCTAGATAATCAGATTGCCCTAATGACAAAACAATTTAAGAAAATTGTTAAATTTAGAAACAGTGTTGCAAATAGACAGGGCAAGTCTAATTATACCACTCCTTCAAATCACAAACCTCATGACAAACAGAACAAGGACAACACAAGACCTCACAGAGACCTCAAGAAGACTGAATGCTATAGATGTGGTAAACTAGGACACATAGCTCAAGACTGTAGAGTTAATTTAAATGCCCAAAACAAACACTCTAGAGCCAATATCTGCAAAACCTGGGATGACTCAAGTGATTCTGAAAATGAGGAACTTGAGACATCTGATGGTTTTGATCCTTGTTTAGCCTTCTTTGCCAAAATCATATACAATGATGATATGCCTATGCTTGATAGTGAGGATGAGTTTAGTAATTCTAGTTCTGTTGCTTTGAATCATACTTTAACTGGTTTAGATGCTTTACTTACTGAGAACATTAATACCTCTTCCTCGGGGTGTGTGAGTCAAAGGGAAATCGATACTGCTGATGTCAATGGGTGCGTGAGTTTAAGAAATGAAACCTTAGGGGTCACTTCACACACTTCACTTAGTGACTCTGACAATGATGATCTCCCAGACATTCACATTCTATATACTAAAACTCTTAAGAAAAGTACTAGACTAGAAAAGATTGTTAAAGATCTTACCAAAAAGCTAGAGGATCTAAGCCTAATGGTAAAACTGAATGCTGAAGAGTATACTACACAATGCATGTCTCATGACAGTGAAGTTAAAGTGTTTGATGAAAAACTGAAAACTTTGACTGAAGCTAATGAAATTCTGGAGAAAAAATACAAAGGGACATTATTAGAATTGGAACAAACAAAAGAAAAGACAGCAACTGTTTTCAAAAAATTTACCAAATTTGAAAATAATTCTAAATGTTTTGAGGAATTCGTTGCTGAATCTAAAACCAATTCTGATGATAGAACTGGAATAGGGTTTTGCCCCAATTTGAAGACACAAACTAAACATGTTGAACCTATCAAGTTTGTGTCAGGAGGCAAAAGACCTATTGAAACATGTCCAGACTTTCATTCTCTAAAAACTAAGTTTGACCATCAAAACACTAACACTGAAGATGCAAGTTGCTCTAAGCATGAAAGTTTACCAAAGGGAAAATATGTCTGCCCCCCTATTAGGAAAAGTGAACCTGCTTTCAAATCTGTGCTACCTAGGAATAAAATTCAGCCTCAAAATTTCTCAAAACCTTTGTTTAGAGACTTTCCTAAGGAAAACCCTATTCTGAGCAATCTTTATTGCTCCTATTGTGATATATATGGTCACTCTTTCGATAATTGCTATGCTAGGAGACTGATTAAACCTATCTACAACACTCCTATGTATCATAACTTTAACTATTCTAGGAGGAGTCGTAACAATTATGTCCTTCCCAGGCCACCAGACAAAAACTCTAACTATAGGAATAGAAGGACTAAACCTAAAAGGACATTTACTAGAAGGATAACCAGAACCTTTTCTAAATCAAATGCTCAGGAATTCAAATTTATACAAAATCATGCGCAAAATGTTTTTCAACAAAAATCTAATGCTCGCAAATTTTATCAAATAAGAGCAAACAAGCGCAAACTAAAAACCAGGGCAATTTGGGTTAGAAAAGATGATCTAGCACCCCAGATGAAATGTAACATTGTTGTTTCTGCTCTAAAAGCTGAACTTACATCTTCTGGTTGGTACTTGGATTCTGGATGTTCCAAGCATATGACAGGTGATGATACAAAACTTTTAAATAAAACCCATTTTGATGGTGGAAAAGTTGTTTTTGGTGATGGTATATCATCCCAGATCATAGGCAAAGGAACCCTTAAAGAAAAAGGACTTCCTCTTCTTGAAAATGTTCTCTTAGTTAAAGGTCTTAAGGCTAATTTACTTAGCATTTCACAATTCTGTGACTCAAACTACACTGTTACCTTTTCAAAGAACAATTGCAAGATTTTAAATGAAAAGGGAGAATGCTTAATTACAGGATTCAGGACCCCTGACAATTGTTATACTGTCATGTCTAGTTCTGAAATCTGTAATGTTGCCAGAATGGATGACAACGAGATATGGCATAACAGAATGGGTCACATTAATTACGAAAATTTGAGTAAATTGTCTTCTCAACAGATAGTTAGAGGAATACCAAAAATTAAACCTATTCATAACATTGTCTGTGGTCCCTGTCAAGAAGGAAAAATTGTTAAAGCACCTCATAAAAGGGTTAAAGATATCCTTACCTCTAATCCCTTAGAACTCATCCATATGGACCTAATGGGTCCTTCTCAAACTGTTAGTCTTTGTGGACACAGTTATATTCTTGTTATGGTTGATGACTTCACCAGATTCACTTGGGTAGCTTTCTTAAAACAAAAATCCGATACTTTTCAAACCTTTTTAAAGATTCTCTTACGGATTGAGAATGAAAAAGACACTCAAGTGAATAGAATCAGAAGTGATAGAGGTGGTGAATTCAAAGACACTGGTATTGTAGAATATTGTGACTATAATGGTTACAAACATGAGTTCAGTGCTCCTAAGACCCCTCAACAAAATGGAATAGCTGAGAGAAAGAATCGAACTCTTCAAGAGATGGCACGTGTCATGCTCCATGCTAAGAAATTACCTAAGTATTTTTGGGTAGAATCTATTCGTACAGCCTGCCATCTTATTAATAGAGTCTATCTTAGAAAGAATTCGAAACAAACCTCTTATGAACTTTGGTACAATAAAAAGCCTAATCTTAAGTACCTTAGAACCTTTGGTAGTACCTGCTATGTTTGCAAAGATAGGGAACACTTATCTAAATTTGAGAGTAGAGGAGATAAAGCCATATTCTTAGGTTATTCACCTAACAGTAGAGCTTATCGAGTGTATAATCTTCGCACTAAAACCTTAATGGAATCCATAAATGTAATTGTTAGTGACACTACTGTAGAAAGCAAGACTAGTGAATTAACTATAGAAGAAGAATCGTCAAATATTTTAGAAAATGACTCTTCTGAAATAGATAATTCATTACCTATTGAGTCACCTGAAGTACCTAACTGGGTTTCTAAAGATCATCCCATAAACAACATAGTTGGTAACCCTGGTGAACCAGTACGTACAAGATCCCAACTTAGAAATTATGCTCTCTATGCTTGCTTTGTTTCTCTTTTGGAACCAAAGAATGTAAATGAGGCATTGAATGACTCTCACTGGATTTCTGCTATGCAGGATGAACTTTTACAATTTGTCATTCATGATGTTTGGTTTCTTGTTCCACGTCCTGATCACAAAAAGGTTATTGGTACTCGTTGGATTTTCAAAAATAAAACTGATGAAAATGGGATGATAATTAGAAATAAAGCTAGACTAGTTGCTCAAGGTTACTCCCAAATAGAAGGACTTGATTTTAATGAGACGTTTGCTCCCGTTACTCGTTTAGAATCAGTTCGTCTGCTTCTTGCTATAGCTTGTCACATGCATTTTACATTATATCAAATGGATGTTAAATCTGCGTTCCTTAATGGAATGCTTGCCGAGGAAACCTATGTAGAACAACCTAAAGGGTTCATTGACCCTAATTATCCTAATCATGTATTTCGGTTGAAAAAGGCTCTATATGGTCTTAAGCAAGCTCCTAGAGCCTGGTATGAGCGACTGTCCAGTTTTCTGCTGGACAAAGGTTTCAAAAGAGGTGGAAATGACCAAACCTTATTTGTCAAACAGTTTGGCAAACACATTACTATCGCTCAAGTCTATGTAGACGATATCATATTTGGATCCACTTCTACCTCAGAAGTAAAATCTTTTGCTGAAATTATGAGTAAGGAATTTCAGATGTCCCTTATGGGGGAGTTACAGTTCTTCCTAGGTCTCCAAGTCAAACAACAACCAGATGGCTTGTTTCTTTCGCAGACTAAGTACGCATTAGAGATAGTTAAAAAATTTGGCCTCGAGAGTGCTAAAAGTGCTAAAACGCCTATGAGTACTACAGAGAAATTATCTAGAGATGAAACTGGAAAATCTGTAGACTCTACCTTGTATCGTAGTATGATTGGCACATTACTATATCTGACTGCCTCGCGTCCTGATATCATGTATGCTGTTTGTGTTTGTGCGCGTTATCAAAACAACCCCAAGGAGAGTCATTTAAACGCTGTTAAACGCATAATTAAATATGTTAAAGGCACTCTAAATTTAGGAATTTGGTACACGAATGACACACCTAGCACTATTATTGGGTACACTGATGCTGATTGGGCTGGGTGTACTGATGATAGTAAAAGCACTTCAGGCGCATGTTGTTATATTGGTAATAACTTGGTAGGATGGAGTAGTAAAAAACAGAACTGCACATCTCTCTCGACTGCTGAATCTGAATACATAGCCGCCGGTAGCTGTTGTGCCCAATTGTTATGGCTTAAACAAATGCTAAGTGATTATGGTATTCTAGAACCCACACTTCATCTCTATTGTGATAATCAAAGTGCGATTAACATTTCTAAGAACCCAGTTCAACACTCGCGAACTAAGCACATTAAAATAAGACATCATTTTATTCGTGAATTAGTTGAAACCAAGGAATTAGAAATCAATTATCTTTCTACTGATCTACAACTTGCAGATTTATTTACCAAACCTCTTGATTTTAATAGATTCGTTTCTTTAAGAAAATCTATTGGTATGATTTGTGCTGAGTAAATACCTGTTATGTTTGCCAAGTTCCTTCCCTTTGTCCATTTGAGACAAAATGGGGGAGAAATTTGAGTCTACTGCATATACTAAAAAGCTTGATCTTAGTAATTTTTTGCAGGTATTCTTCTTGTACAGTCATTCTTCATTGTAATAATAGGATGTTAAACTGTATATAGTTGAGTTATGTAATTTTTGCTTTCTAGGATTTGGGTAGATAGAACCTTTATAGGAATAAGTTTTTTTTGTTGTCGCCCTACGAGTTGAGATGACTCAAAGGAGATTTTGTCTCATATTTCCAAAGGGGGAGATTGAAGCCCTTATACTTTTGACTCATTTGAGTCTAGACTGTATAAGAGCTCATCTAGTTTGGAAATTGTGACAAAATAGTGTCTATCCTAGAAACCAAAGAGCTTCAGAGATTGGGTTGCTTCTTCTTCTATCTATCATGTAATGATCCTAAGACTATAGCCATCACTCACACACTTAGAATTTGATTCTTGCATATCATATTGCACCCCTATGTGTTTTAATGTTGTGAGTGTGTTTAAATCCCTCAATTTGATTTTTAATAATTTTTTGGGAATTTAAAACATATTTTAAACAAGGTTTTATTTAATTAAAATTTGATTTATAAAGTCTTGGGGTTATTATATAAATATGGATTGTTGTGTTTATTGGCCTAAAGTTACTCTGGGTAGAAACCGAAAGCGCTAGAGACTTTAGGGTTGGCTTTGTAATTATTTTGTGACGCGCGTTTACCTTCGTTCACAGGCCAACACCTGTTGTCTTCTGATTGGACCAAACTGTGTTTCTTTACTGAGACAAACCATCGCACGCTTACAGCCCTTGGATCTATCCTTATCGATGGCCTGCATGTCTTTTGAGTGGATCCCCGTGTAATCCCTTTAGCCAATCATAGCCTGTTTAATCCACCGCCTGTTGTGAGCCCTTGGATTGCAGTCAATGGTGCTTGACTCAATCTCAGCCATTGTTTTTGAACGAGGCTCTGGAATCTTCTCCTCTCCCTATTTAAAGACCTTTCATCTCAGCCTTCGAAAGCTTTTGCCATTTTGCAAAGTCTCAGAGAATAGAGAGAATAGAGAGAGAGAGAAGAGAGAGAAGAGAGAAGAGAGAAGTTAGAGAGAGAAACCAAACCCTAGTTAGAAACCCTAACTTCGTCAAAATACCTCTAAATCTAAACCACTTACCTCTCAATAAACACCATAACCAGACAAACACCATCCTTAGTGTTTCTTGAGTTATGAGAGTTCGAGTTGAGTGATTTCTGGGTTGCTGAAATCCTTGTGTTCATAAATCTTATTTCCAACTTAGACATAGACTCAGATCTTGTTTCTTTTTCAATAGAAATCATAGATCTGAGGTTTTTCATGTCACAGAACACTTAGTTGCATTTATTTCTCATCTTGAGAATTTCGTTGTTGATTCTTTTCTGTTAAAACATTTTTTTCAAAGATCAACAATAGATGTTTTTCTATTTCTGTTTTTACAAAACCTAACCTGACCTAGTGGGATTCGCACTTGGAGGGTTCTCAATCCACATAATATTTTCAAAAGTGATTGAGAAAGGTCTTGACCGATTTCTTAAGCAAGATCTCCGTGGAATCTGGGTTATTTTGAAAGGTCGAAAAGGTTCTTGGTTTTGTAAGAAAGAAAAATAACAAATACACTGCATATAGACTTTATATGTGATTTGTTAGGATCGTCTGTAACTAATAAGTGTGTGTGTGTGCATGCATGTGATTTAGAACACCATTCACAAACATCTTCACACTACAAACACTCAAAGTGTTGGCTATAAGATTTGGTGAACATAAGTCGACGTAAAGTGCTGGAACAAAGAAGAGTTGACAAACTGAGACAACTACATCAACAAACAAGATCTGCAGAAAAGTTAAGGACGCCAGAGGGTACAATCCTGAACTTGTATAGATTTGTTTTTGTGTGCATGTTAGTTAAATAGGTTGTAACTCATATATTTGTTTTAGTGATTGTTTTTGTTTTACTCCGTAGAGGGAGTCGTGGATGTTTCCTCAAGGTTGAGGTTTTACCACGTTAAAAATCCTGAGTATCAATATTTCTACATCTTCTCATCCCTTTCTGTTTGTGTGCTGAGTTTAAAACATTTTAAACTGTTTACTAAAACTTGTTATCAAATCTTGTCCATATCTCGTACATAATTTTGTTAACACATCTTGTGTTCAAAATCGTTTTGATTTAAGTAAAGAGTTTCTTCAACAAACTTTCGGAGTTGCTTAAATAGTTTATTTTCATAAACGGCTTTGGCAACGCTATTTCACAGACAAGTAAAACGTACGTATAAAGCTGACCTTGACCTAAAGATAAAAGCATAAGTTGAGAAATTATTGGTGGCAAGGTTCATTAAGACTATTCAACATCCTGTATGGTTCTCCAATATTATACATGTGGCGAAGAAAGATAAGAGCCAAATCCAGATTTATGTGGATTTTCGTAACTTAAATCGGGAATGTCCCAAGGATGAGTTTCCTCTACCTAGCATAGACAATTTAGTTAACTCTACTACATTCCATGAGATGTATAGTTATATAGATGGGTACGTCAGATATAATTAGATTAAGATGGATCCGACGGGCGCAGAGAAGACTGCTTTTCACAAGCCATTGGGAAACTTCCACTACACAGTCATGCTATTGGGAATGAAGAATGTTGCGTCCACGTATCGGATGAACACACTAAAAATCTTCCATGATCTATTTCATGATATACTAGAATTCTATGTGGACGATTCGGTGGTGATGTCCAAAAGATAAATTAATCACATACAAGACCTCCGGAGAGTGTTTGAAAGATACTGTAGGTATAAGATGCGGATGAACCGATCGAGGTGTGCCTTTGGGGTCACTGCGAGAAAGTTTTTGATGTTTGTTATGAATAAGCAGGGGTGCAAGTTGATGGAAAAGAAGAAGAAAACCATCATAATGATGCCACCTCCGAAGAGTCAAAGACAGCTCAAGATCTTCTTGGGGAAGGTGTCCTAACTAAGAAGGTTCATACCCGCACTAGAGGAGGTGACCCACCCATTGACACCCATGTTAAAAGACAAAGCCAAGTGGACCTAGGGAGATGGGAAGAAGAAGTACTTTGATACGACCAAGTAAATTTTAGTCTCCCCATTCACGATGATTCCTCCAAAAGCTGGGAGACCACTGTTGCTCTACCTTAGTTAAATAGAAAGACTTATATGAGCACTGCTGGCTCAAGAGAAGGAAGGAGTAGAGAAGCTAGTGTATTACTTTTCAAGAGTGATCTCAGGTACAGAATCCAAATACACCAATGTAGAGAGACACTGCCTTGCCCTTGTCTTTGTGGCTCAAAAGTTGAGACACTATCTGCTAGCCTTTATAGTTCGTATAGTCACTAAGTGTGACCCTATCAAGTAACACTTAGCGCGAACTGGTAGGATGAGTAGCGAGATGGTTCTCAATTTTATTAGAGTACGATCTGAAGTTCATAGTGCCCAAATCCATCAAAAGTCAAGTGGTAGCAGATCGGTTGGCCCATTTCCCAGGTGGGAATTTTGAGCCCCCCAGTGAAGAATTACTCGGGGACAATTTCTAAGCATGCATGGTAGAAGAGATGGAAAAGTGGGAAATGGAGTTTGATGGATCTAGTGCTTAAGGAACAGGAGGTGCGGGCATTATACTTTCAAATAGTAAGGATAAGATCACCCTCTCCTTCAAGCTAGACTTTAAGTGCTCAAATAATGATGCTGAGTATGAGGCTCTCATTTTGGTAATGTTGGAATCACTTTGAAGAGGCATCAGGGTATTGTGCTGTGACACCCCGCCTAATTAAACATCGGTTGATCAGGCATTTATTAAATTAAAACAGGTTTCTCATATCTTTCATTCTTAGCATCACTGACGAATTGTTTTTTTAATTACTAACCACCTAAGTGAAATTAGAACGGTGTCAAATTTTATCTTTTTTTAAAACAGATAGATCTAACAATGAGAAAACTACAATAAACATTCACAATATACTGGAGTACAACCATCATAATGAATGAATGCAAAGAGGTTTTGCCGAATAAACCATCGGCCAAAATCCAAAATCAATGTCTCCATAATAAAAAGAAACTAAATAACTGAAAACTGACAACGGACAACATGTCCATACATGGAAAATAAACTGAGACCCTACACTAGATCTTAATGGAGGAATCGTCTAATCAAATCAATCCTATCGTCATCCATAGCGCTACAGCTCCGAGTCCCTAGAATGAAGTCACACCTGACGTCCCTATGGTTGGACACTAAAAGATTTTTGAAAATATTTTATAGCAAGTGATAGTACATAAAAAATTTTGAAAATATTTAGCAAGCGTTTATTAAAATTTTCAAATCAATTATTTATTAGACATGTTAGGTTATCGTACACTCTCTTGATTTAACTCACCCATCATCTATTGTGCACGCCTTACGTTCTATACTTACCCCACCTACCTGTACTGCCCAAGCTAAATAGATATAGTATTATATGAACTTATCTATTCGCCTAAGTTCCCCGTACCACCCATACAGTACATTATTTTCATTAACGTTCCAAATATAATTTATTTCTCAGGCAACACTCACATATGTCATGATAGATTAAGTTTGTCTTCTTAATTTGTCTTTTAGATGTATATCCATAACTATATCATCTACAAGTCTACTTTCGCACCCAGTAGGACATCATAAGCTATATATATCTCGCAGATAATATATACTGTAAGGATTATTGGTCCGGATAACCATCGACCCCAATTATCCTATCATTTACATTGGTCTGGATGTCCATCGACCCCAATGTAAATGATATGCATATGTATTTTGGTACGGATTTTCCATTGACCCCAAGATTATTTATTTTCGATTTGGTCCGGATAATTATCGACCCCAAATTTGCATTTTGATGTATTGGTCCGAATAGCCATCGACCCCAATACTATTAATATACTTTAGGTATTCGCACAACCTAAGTAATTATATTATAGGTATTCACACAACCTAAAGACTCACATTGGTACGTAGTATATTTCTCTCTAATAATTACCGAACATTTATTTTACGATTTATCTCGCTATCGTATATATATGAGTATTCACACAACTCTAAGGGTATTAGTTACCCCTTTTCTCAAATCGGTAGATAAGTCCAACTTACCCTACTGGTCGATACATCGATTTATTTGACTTTCGTAATTCTTTATGCGACTCTCAGATTAATTACGATATCATTCATCTTGAATTCACTTTCATCTCAAACCTCTCAATAAGACTACTTCACTTCTCTATAAAAGGCCTACCATAATATAAGAAATCTCATATTATTATATTTGCAAAGTCCTAAAGATTTCCACAACATCGATTTTGGTCCGAATCGGTTCATTTTTCTGTAACTCAATTCTGTAAAGCCAAAACCAAACTGATCAATCTGGATGGGACCGATTCATTTTTTTTTGTGACTCGTTTCTGCAGTTACAGCAAGTACGTTCTCCACCATTAATGCACATTAATATTCCATGTTCTCCCACAAAACTTTAAAATGATTGTCCCAAACCTTCCCACGTGTATTAGGATAATTTCTAACGTAACTTTTTGTGTCAAAACATTACAAATTATTCAGGAATGGATTTTAAACCTGTAGGCTTAAAAAATTCTAGGTTTTCAAGTTCTTCCTCTAATATTCATCAAAACCCAAATTTCATATTAAAGATCAATTCTCCTCTAATTATTTATCCTCTACATATGGTAAATAGTTCTACATGTATTTTTTATCCCAACATGCATAAAATCATGCTTTTTCTACCAAGAACATTAATTTAACAAAACAAATCTTAAAACCCTACACATGGGTATTATAACTTCATGGATATTGCAATAAACAACTTGCCTCTTGGTTGGTAGGGTCTGATTTCAAGGCTTAGGTGTTGGGTTGATTGATTTATCCTTCAATCCTTCTCCCTAGGTTATTTGTGTGAAAGAATACGATGAAAGCTCCAAGAATTATCCTAAGAATCTTTCAGAACTGTCTCCTTTCCTTCTCTAATGGTTTCTCTGAGTTTTCTCACCTATAAGCCCTAGTATCCAACCCTTATAAGCTTCTACAGAGTTTTAATTTATCAGGGCTCCTAACCCCTTGATATAAAATGACCAAATTACCCTCCTATGGTCCCGTTTTAATCTAAAATTTCCCCGTGACTCGATTGACACCCCCGAGTATACTATTTTGACTAATTTGATCCTTTCGGACTCATTTGTGACCCCTAAATTATCATCCAAGTTACTTAAAATATATTTCTCATTTCTCACCTCTAAATAGTCTACATGCGACTCCCGATAAGATAACTCTATTATGCCCATATCACTCGCTATGACGTAATTTGATAATAATAAACTATTTACTATTCGCACTTAGTAAATTTCATTTCATAATATTAATCAGTATCTATCTCTAGATTAATATTCAATAAACGCAGTATTTATTAAATCACATTAAATTACTGCACTCGTGTAATTTAAATATGCATATTTTTCTCAATTAATTTTTGAATTAATCTCATTTTGAATACATAAAAGTACGGGGTATTACATGTGCATACAAGGGGACTCTAACCTAGTAGTAAAACAAGTTAATGGGGAGTTCGCCCTCAAACATGATAACTTGGCACCCTATAGATACATCAACCAAAGGTTGTTGGGATAGTTCCTGGAAGTCACCGTTGAGAGGCATGCAAGAACAATGAATAGGCACCCTGATGCACTAGATACAATAGCACAAAAATTAAACATGGATGATCCAGAAGCAACAATCACAGTACAGTGGAGAAAAGTGCCTACCATAATGAAATCCTTGCTCCCAAGCAATGAGTCGGAGCATTGGAGGCACCTGGTTATGAAACAGCTGGAAACAAGAGAGCGTTGAAGGTGTTAGAATTGGATAACTACCACCTACTGTAGGGAACACTTTACTTCAAGAGACATGGAGTGTTCTTAGTAAGGTGTGTTAGAGAAAAATAAGCTATAGAGAGTTTGGCATAAATGCATGAAAAATATTGCGGGGACACTGATATCCCTCTTTATCGCTGGTTGTAGAGGGGGGGGGGGGGGGGAGGGGGATACTATTGTCCCACCATGAGCGCAGAGGCTGATCGTCTGCAACAAGGCTATTTAAAGTGCCAAACCCATTTTAACGAGGCAACGGAAGCTAATTATGTGGAGGCCTTTGAATATTTGAGGCAACCATGCATAGCCTAACTAAAAGACGGGGAGTTGCCTACGGCGAGAAGATAAAATTTATCTTCGAAAGAGGGTAGACCGTTTCTACTTGGTAGAGGGAGATATCTGTAGGAAAGACTACAGTGAGAAGTCATTTAAGTGTATAGATAAAGAAGACACATTGAGGTTGTTAAAGGAAGCTTATGAGCCCTCCCACATGGGAGGTGCCAAACTGTATGATCAACTGATGACGCTATGGTACTACTAGCCAACCATAGAGGCTGACTCCATTAGTTATGTAAAGAAATGCAAATCCTGTCAAGTCCATGGCAACATGGTACATGCCCCTTCACTCAGCTTACAAAGCCTAGTAGCTCCCTACCCTTTCCACACATGGGCATTAGACCTAGTTGGAAAAATCATCCCAACATCTCAATGAAAAGATTATATTATTGTGGCTATGAAATTTTACACCAAATGGGCAGTGGACATTCCTTTAAGAAGGGTGGTTGCCCAAGTGGTAACCCAATTTATCTGGGAGTATATCATATGCAGGTTTGGTATACCCAAGGTGATTCTAACAAGTAATGGGAAATAACTCGCATGCAAGGAGATGGCCATCCTTAAAGACAAGTACAAGATTATGCACAACAACTCAACCATCTCCTACCCTAAGGGTAATGGACAAGTGGAGGCCACCAATAAGACCCTGATCAATATCTTGAAGAAGAATATGAAGGACATTTCGGGGATATGGGATGAAAAGCTGCCCA
This sequence comes from Sambucus nigra, assembly GCA_949130495.1. NCBI lineage: Eukaryota > Viridiplantae > Streptophyta > Magnoliopsida > Dipsacales > Adoxaceae > Sambucus > Sambucus nigra. The sequence continues at coordinate 481,213,165 of OX422215.1, read as the reverse complement.
TGGTACTATGGGCTTATCGTACTTGAAAGAGAAAATCGACTAGGTTTACCCCATTTTCACTAGTATATGGGACTGAAGCTATCTTACAAGTGGAGTTGGTAGTACCCTCAGCCAAAGTTTCTCTAAGCAATGGACTCATCCCTGATCCACGACATGTTCAGCTAGAGGCACTGGACGAGAATAGAGACAAGGAGAAAGAGAACTTTAAAGTCTACACCAAGCAATTGTCTAGAGCCTATGAAAACTTAGTCAAGTCCAGGGAGTTTTAGTTGGGAGACTTGGTCCTGCAAGCATCCACTCATCACCTTCGCAGCATGTCGTCATCAAAGTTTAAGCCCAACTAGGAAGGCCCATTTGTAGTAAGACGGGTAGGCAAGTCGGGTTATTACCAAATTTCAGGGCTAGAGAGTGACTGCCTTCAGTCCATCAACTGTAAGTGGCTGAAGCGGTATTATGCCAAAATTTTGTTAAAAAATCATTTCTGTCAAAGAATTTGAGCGGCTTGCTCTAGCACCAGAATTTTATTTTTTTTTCTAAAAATAATAGAGCAACACAACTTTGTAAATAGTACAGAAAATGAAATGAAATGAAATGAAATGAAATGAATAGAAACTCTTTTTTATCATTGTATGATGATCATTATTTTTCCTGTTTACCGACTGCATGAGGTAGATCCATCAAAACATTTTTTCTTTGTAAACACTCTCTACTAGACTAGAAGAGGGTCCAGGATAAAGAGAACTTTGCTCATTACACTGGAGGGGTACATCCATATCGAGAGAAAAGTATATTGAGCAAAGTCTCTCTAGACATGTTAGACAAATGGTTTTAACCTTGTCACCGGACCAGTAGGAGGACATCCTCCAAGTAATAATAAAAAGAATACACTAAATATTTTTTTAGAACAAAATTGCCTAGAGATTGAGTTTTAATCTCAGTCCTCAAAGAAAAGCTTTACTTGACCAGTTAAAAAAAAATGGGGACAAAGGGGACTAACGCCCTCATGCTCTAATTTTTTTCAAAGGAACAAAGGGTTCCTAACAACCTGTTTGAAATTAAGGCCCCGCAGACCAGGGGAAATATTTCTAAAGAAGATAATGATTTTTATTTTACATTCAAAGTCTGAGGGAAGGAAAAGAGCTAACACTCTTCTCCCAGTTATCCCCTAAGAAATAAATGTGCATATTAAAATGCCCTCACAATTAGAGGGGCATCTCTAAAAAATGTTAACTTGCTAAAAAAACATGCAAGTACCCCACAGTTAGAGGGGACAACTCTAAAATATTAACTTGCTCAGATAATTTGTAAGTACCCCACAGTTAAAGGGGAGAGATCTTAAATGTTAACTTGCTCAGAAAATATGTAAGTACCCCACAGTTAGAGGGGGCAACCCTAAAATGTTAACTTTCTCAGAAAATATGCAATAACCCCACAATTAGAGGGGGAAACTCTAAATAGTTGGGCACGCTCAGATAATACACAAGTACCCCATAATACATGGGGAAGTTCAAACATATCAAGTGGCCACACAAAATTAAAGCAGGCTATAGTAAGCAAATATCAAAATCTAGATAGAGGCAAAGAATGAACAGCATGATATAAATCAATAGAGTACTCTTTATTAATATTGACAAAGTTCTTTACATATGAAAAGTGTAGAAAAGGAATTGTACATAACAAGGCTATCTACCTAATAAACAAAATAAAAAATAAATCCTACCGGGAGCACAGGTCTGTGTAAGAAGGACTAGCCTCCTTAATAAGCTACTCCTCTAATCTAGCTATTCAGGCCTCTTCCTCACCAGCACCAGCCTCTAGCTTGGCCTGAAGGGACTGAATCTGAGTCTGAATTTGAGTTGCCTTAACTTGACACTGTTGCACCCTAGACTGCCTAGAAGTATGAAGCTTCATCATCTTCCTAATGGTGATACCAAGAAAAGGACGAACTGAAGCGTCAAGCCAATCCAACTGGAAGTGATAGAAGCGTTGAAAAATATGAAGACCCTAGAGGAACAGCACAACCCTCTAAGTGGTCATAGCAATAAGAGAGGTAGATAAAAAAATCATAATAATGGCTAGCTTGGGCCTTCAAGTTGAAGACTGTAAGGCTGTCAATGTTGAGGACGCTCTGAGAAGTAAAAGTCTTAAGTTGGTGCTCCATAAGCATATCCAACACATCTCGCTCTTGTGAGTGAAACCTAGAGGGCAGCTCTGAACACCACAGCGCACTCATGAAAGCTCCAGGAGCCTCTACCTATATATCATCATAGCATGTGTTATGATACTCAAGATCCTAAAGAGGACTAGAAGAATCCTCACCGAAATTGACATCACCTGTGTCTTCAGAACTCTGGTCGGCCTTACTAGTCATCTCAACAGGTTCACCAACAAGAACCTACAAAAATAAAAGTAAAAAGAGAGAACTCATAAAGAAGAGAAGTAGCAGGTGGTGGAATACCCATGATCAAATAGAAACAAAGAGGAGGCTATTACCAAAATGAGGAGGCACGATATGACCTGAGCACCAACCTAACAGAAAATAGGCAAGAGTTGGCATTTTCTTTTGCTAAGAAAAAAAGAGAAATGTACTAACTTTATCAGATAAAAATAACCTAGGTATGACAGTTAAATACCTGGGGAGTGTGTAGTAAAGCCCTCACTATAGGTCGAGCAGAGCTAGGGACGACCGCCTCATTGACTTGAATAAGGAACTATGAGCATGAAGGTAAGCCCAATTGCACAGTAAAAGCAAGAAGAAAAAGGGGAGTAAGGTATGGCAGTATAATACCTCACTCGCAGTAACTCCCCTAATTGTTCCACAGTTAGATCAGCAATTGCGGTGCTAACTTGAAAATAGGGAAATAGGTTAGTGTCAGCAAATACTTACACAGAAAATGTAAGCTCAAAGGTTCAGCTAGACCAAGTGTTTACCTGGGAGATCCCCACTGAGACGCCCCTAAGAGAACCCTTAGCATTAGGAGCAGGAGTGATACTAACCTGCAAAAGGATAAAGCTATTCGGTGTCAATAAACTCATACATAGATAATGTGGGTTGATGAAAAGAAGAATATATGACATTGCACATATCGAAGTAGACTCCTTCGAGATGCTGACGAGAGTCTCATTAGACATCGAAACTAGTGGAGTACTATCCTAAGAGTTCAAATATAGGTCCCGCAAGTAAAGGGACCATATATACAGATATGTGAGAAGAAATTACAGGATATGCAGATTAATCTAGTAAGTAGATGTGCAAAGATTAAACATACCACTAAAGTTGGTCCTGCAGAACTAAGAATAGGCCCCCCTCAAATAAGGGGACTTCAGTCAGGCTGGCTGAGGCAGCTTCCCCTAAAGAAGATAAGGGGAGACTCGCAGGTGGTGCCTCAGAAGCTGTCTCTATGACCCTCATCACGGGCATCACAGATGAGGAGGTCTCACTAACACCTCCCTATGAATGGAAGAAAGACATGGAAAAATTATGATTTTGTCATAGTAATGAAGAAAAAATACATATTGAAGATAAGCACAGATAAGTTAGAATAACTATCTGTAGAGGCGCTATAGTAATGCCTTCTATAAAGACAACAACTGCAGGAGATTCCCTAGCAGTAGTAGGGTTTACTGAAAGGGGAACAAAGAAATAGGCGATGAAGTGGTAGTACTGATCAACTGGCATATAAATAAACAAAAACAGAGTATGAGAATAGAATACCAATGGCAAAGAAAAAGAAGAGTCAAAAGATGAAAGATCCAAAACAGGTGTACCAGAAGTCCTTATAAAGAAGAAGGAGGGAAGATGACTAGCTAGATAGTCATAACAGATGCAGTGGCCTAATCATTGCAAAGTTGTCAAAGAACCAAACATTGGTAAAGAAGGAAATAGAGCCTGACGAGAATAAGTAATACCTGTGAGGTGGAGCTAACATGTGTGACGGCTTGCTAGACGCAATAGTGAAAATTATCCGGGAAGATATAAGCTAAATATGAGGCTTATTATCCATAGTCATGAAGACCCTAGGGATGTGAATCCTCCCTGAAGGTGATAAATCGGGGGCAGTGCCTCCCAAGAGCGGTGTTACTCCCACAGTATAGGAAGAAAGACTAGAGGAGGGTCCCTTTTATAAACACAAGCAAAGACGATACAATCATAAAATATAGAAAGTATAATAGAATAAAGAAAGACGATACATGAGATAAACTCAAAGTACCTCAGGCAACCCGACGGAAGAACCTCTCACCACAGAGGAGAGGGGAGGAGAAGAAAGGAGGATAAGAAAAATAACCACCTATGTATATAAAAAGAGAGAAGAATTTAAAAGATATGTCTAAAAAATATGACAAGTAAAAGCAAAGGACTCAAGAGAGTTAATGCTTACCTGGACTGATAAGAAGAGGACACATAAGAAGTTTTCACTGTCATCGAGAATACAGAAGATAACTGCAAAAGTTAGATAAGAGCAGAGACCGTATTAGTAAAACTGAAAGGAAGAGACAATAATGACTGAGTGTGGGAAAGTGACAAACCTCCCTAGATAGGACCAAAGACGAGACTAACATAGAACTCCTCGCCCTAGGAAACTTCACCCAAGCAGGAGGTGGAGGTGATGGATCACTCGCCATAATAGAGACACCCAACAAATGTCACAAAGATAAAGACAATTCATATATGAATTATGGATATGTGAATGGGCAATAAAATAGTACACAAGAGTTTAAGAGAAAAGACTTACAACGGTGGAGCAAGTAGTCTGTCCATATGATAGATGCCCAGTAGTAGGACTGCTAGAAAATGGAGAGTCTATCATGATACCCTCGCTAGAAGACTCCCCTGAAACTAGTAACAAAGAAGAAATACCAGGGTGTTGACCATTATAAGGATCAGTGAAACTCATCAAATTCAAAGAAGAACCCTCATCATAATAGGATGGAGTGCTTCTATAATCGACTAGTTCCTCTTCAAATGATAGAGAAGGGGAACCAGCAAGTGAAACCCCACGAAAGTCAGTTTCACTAAGTAAAAGGGAGTAAGATGTAACACCTTCGCCAATGGTAATAGAAGTAACAACAGGCTCTTGAGTAGATAACCCAAGGGCTTTATAACCCTACTCTCGCACAGTCCTGTATGTCTCCTACACCCCTAGGTCATCGGTGTCAAACCCTTGGTCTGGTGCAGGAAAGGGATAAACAACCCCAACACTAGTCTTCTAGTTCTTTCTGATCGACCTGGTTCTTACTAGCGAGAGGGGGGAAGTGGGAGTAGCAACAGTAGTAATATTAGTGGTAGTAATAATGGTAGCAGGGGCAGTGGTAACTGGTATGAAGTTGGAATTATTCACATCACGATGCTTCCTCTTTAAGGCAACAGAGGCTCTTGCCTTACCTTTTGACTTAGGCTTAGAAAGTTGAGGCTCAAGTTTCTTAGAATAAATAGACTTATCGAGCAGGGGCCTCACTAAGATTGGAATGAGCTACTCCAGAGGAGCCTTAAGGATATTACTCCGATGCCATAGTGACTTTTGTGTCCTCTTAACCAAGTACTATCGTTGTTAGGAATTTTTGTGGAAATAGTTTCATGAGGGACATCCCTAACACAATTTTGAATCAAGAGGACCTACATCTTCCAAAGGGTAAACCACGAGCCAGTAAAAGAAGGCAAGTAATCTCTAGAGGATACAAATAGGTTGCCTATGTTTCTAACTCTATCAACCACCCCCTCAAATGTGAAATTGGAACAAGCTTCAAGGTATAGCTCGGAGGGGGAGGTGATCGAAGGATAAATTGAAGTATAAACTCCCTGATCATAACCAAATTGCCTCCTCACTCTTTCAGAGTGGTAGAACTCCACATCTTGGCCCAGGTCAGTCAGAGAAGGCAAGGTGCAGTGAAGAAGCATAACAGTCACATAAATATAGGGTCAGGTAGGAACAGATTCAGCATCAGCAAGGCAGTAAAAGTTCCCCCAGAAGCAGAGAATGAGTGCTAAGAAAAAATACAACCAACAGTCTTGCAGTAGGCCGTGAAGGAAAACTCATCAATGTTGTCTATCAAAGACCCTGGAGAAGTTTTAGGAGTCTTCTTGTGACATCTTATAGCACGAGCAGCCCTGTTGTGACAAACCCTAGCCTCTAGGACAAAGTTAGAAAATCTCTTAAATAAAAAGGACATGATGATGAAAGTATTGGCAAGGTTGATAGAAACATAACGATCACAAGATCTCTTAACATCCACATGAGCCCTGTTTAACCAAGTGTATAGAGAACCAAAGGTTAGAGCTGTGAGGGGTACTGTCCTCCCTCAAGCAAACCTCACAGAAATATTAAAAAAAGGCTCACGAGGAGAATCACCTTTCCTCCCAAGAAGAAGAAACCTTCTCAGAAAAGTGACAAAGAATGTTGCCAAGTGTGTGGAGGAGTTAATTTTTGGGCCCTCCTGACTCCTCAAGGCCCTGCTTGAACTTTCACCCTTGGGTAGCTGCTCGAAATCTTTGAACCAATATCTTTTCCACTTAGTGAAGGAATGTTTGGTGGTCCCAATCAAATTAATATCAACATATGTCGAGCACTCACCCAAAGCATAGTGGAGATCCCCAATAATTTGCACCTCGAGACTCACCCAATAATTTGCACCTCGAGCTCGTCCTCAAAACCATCAGTGAGAACATGGTTCCATAAGCAGGAAAGAGCGAGAAACTTGCAAATATCCTCCAAGGTGATGGTAAATTCCCCCAACCATTAATGAAAGTATAAGAGTCCCTACTCCAGGGAGAAGTTATCAAAGTAAAAGCGGGGGGCTGTTTATCAATGAAGCAAGACTTGAGACTGATAATGATGGTCAGAAGATCTATCCCCTCAATAACATATATGTGTGAGGGGGTGGACAAGACATGATCCACCTAGAGACCCCATTCCTTTGTGTCACCCCCACATGACTTGACCTCAATGTTGGAATAGGGAAAGTCACCCCTGTCTACTCACACTCTAGGAATGGAATCATAAAAAACAAAGGGAAAATCAGAAGACTCACCTACACCCCACTTGGGTTTTCTCGCTTATCTTGAATATAAACTCATGCTCGAAATTTGCGAGCGAGGTTATGAAAGTATCAATTTTTCCAAAATAATGAATCAGATGATAAAGGCTAAGTCCCTTTATTGGCGAGTAGCTAGGTATTCCCTTGGGGTTTCGAGTAGGAAATAAACAATGAGGTCCCTGTTGCGAGCGTCCCAACAGACGAGGAGGTCCCCGTTGTGAGGATCTTATCAAACAAGGAGCCCCACTCACAGGCATCCCAAAATATGAGGAAACTCCCCGTATAGGCATCCCAGTAGACAAGGAGGCCACCTCATGGGCATCCCAATAGATGAACTGCCGAAATCCCTAGAAACAGTATAAAAAATCATAGAGGTGATAGTGGTGGCCCCATTGGCCAAAACCGTCGAGACAGTGATGGAAATGGGTAACACACCCACTAGTACCTCGCTAGTGGTAGTGACGATGGTGGAAGCAAGGTTTTGAGAGGATGAAGATGAGAATACACTATATCATTGACTTACTTGAGTTTATATTATATAGGAGTTCCAACTAGTTTAAATATCGAGACAAAGTAGGTTAGTTTTTATGAGTTGCTCTATCTCTCAAAGGTTCAAGCAAGAATGAAGAAATTCAGTCCAAGAAATCATCAAGATAAAGGGAAGTTAATCTTACCTAACCAATTTAGGACACTTACACTGCATATTATTGAGTTCACATGTGCACATATTATTTTAATCACTTTAATAATGTTTACAAATCAATTTAATTCCATTATAACATTTTTGAATCATTTTAAATAATTTTTGAACTTATTAAAATTTGGTTTTTAAAAGTATTGGGGTTAAACGTTGAATTACGCTAACTATTTTTTATCTTTAAAAACTTGTGTTGGGTAAAATCTAAAAGCGGTAGAAAATTCTGGGGGTGCAAATTGTATTACTTTTACACGCGGTCTATACCTCTTATCAGCCATACACATGTTGGCACCTAGACGGTTAGATTTGTGTTTTCTCTAAGACACATACGCAAGATGCTATCTTAGCCCTTGATTGATCTTTATCATCGATTTACATGCGATCCTAATAAACTCTTGTGAAACCAGTTTGAACCAATCACTTAACGTTATTTTACCACTGAGTTACCCCGTTAGATTTAGAGTCAACTGGTCAAGATCAATCCAAGTCATTCAATTACCTCAAACGTTCGAGATCCTTCCTAACCCACTATATAAACCTTTGAAATCTCAGACCTTAGAGACTTTTGGCATTCATCCAAATAAAGAGAAAATAAGAGAGTAGAGAGAGAAGAGAGAGAAGGGAGAAGAGAGAGGAAAAGATAAGAGAGAGAGAAGAAACCCTAATCTTCGAAAGCTCAACCTCTAAGACTTCTCCATAAATCCAAACACCAAAACCTTCAGTTTTTGTACATCAAAAACCCTAAACCTTGAGAATTACATCTATTTAGGTTTATGTGAATTAGGTGTTGGTTTTTATCAAAGTTTGAAGACCTCTTCAAGCCATTATTTCTCTCAGAACTCATCTCTAAGAAATTCTTAGGTTTCTCTGTAGAAACTTAAGTATCTCTAAAAGAGAATATCACACGTTTAATTTTTTGTTCTCTTTTGTATATTTATTTTGTAAATCCATTCTGTTTTAAAAGATTTTGAAAAATAAACTTCATTTCTTTGAAGGTTAAATCAGATCCCTAAGACGTTTTTGTTTCTTAGATCATATTTCACATTTTGTGAAATAAAGTTGTATAAAAATAAATAGAGACACATAGGACCTTGGCTAGTTTTAAAAGCAATATTGTTTTTCAGATTTGATCTTGATAAGAAGTTTATTTATTGAAATTGATTGAATCGGAATCTACATGTCATATAGATGCTTATGATTTATAGGACTTTGTCTATATAAATAACTCGAGAGGGTGAGCTGCAAAAATCTGCATTTAGTGCACATTCTCACATGAACACTTAGTAACAGTGGTTCTGTTTGAAAAATCTGGTAGTAAAAGAGATGTTAGAATCAGAAATCAAGGAAAAGGAGATCAAGGAAAAGGCAAATAAGCAATAAGAGATGATTAGTTCTAGTCAAAAAATCTTTGGAGTGGAGTAGCTCATGTAGGTATATCTCTGAACTTAGATTTAGGATCTTTGTGTCCTTGCTTAAGTTTTGTAACTTGAATCTTTATTTTAGTGGATTTTTGGTTTGTGTCGTAGAGGGCACAGTGGATGTTTCCCTTGATTAAGGGTTTTACCACGTTAAATTACCGTGTTCATTTATTTGAATGTTATTAATTTCTTTTATGATTGGTACTACATCTTAGACTTAGTAAATGGTTTTTAATTTCTAAAACCAAAGGTAATCAACTACTAAATCTAGACTACATATTCAGAAAACAAGTTGAAACACATCTTGTGTTGATAATCGAAAAGAGTTTTGTCCAAAAAGTTTATTCGAAGTTTACTCAACTTATAAAGTTTTATTATTAATCTTGTAAACTATTTTTTCAAAAGACATCATTTGCAGTGGAGAAAAAAAGGGAAGAAAGGATGGTGGCAATGGAAGCTTTCGGTTTCTTTTATCTCTCTCTCTCTCTAAAGATCTTAAAGTTTGAAAGAAAATGCTAAGGTAAAAAAAATATAAGGTTTAAAAAGGGTTTTTATACCCTATTAAGCCACACTCAGACTGCCAATCAAAAATAAAGAAGAGCATTTCCCCAATGATGAGATGTGTTCCCCATCTAACATGTATCACTTGGAAACCATAAAAGTGGGTTGAGGTGACAGGCCTAATTAATGCGATAATATCATCATGAGATTGAGTTAGACTTTTCATATTCAAAGAAATAATGAATCATTGTGTACAAAAACCTTTGGTATACCCAACTCATAGATTTTTGTATGAGGGGACTGATGTAAAGGGGTACATACCCAATGTCCGAAATAATTGGGTGAGCATGCCTAATTAGCGAGGAGGGCCTCACCATGAGAAACCCCCTAAAGAAGTGCTCTAGCCTAGATAAAAGTAGATTTGGGCGAGGAGGCCCACCAGGAAGGGATCCTAGTCCCAAGAAGCTAAGAATTCACAAAAATTAAACTTGGGAGAGGAGGTCCACCATGAAGGGATCCTCATCCCAAATTACCCAGAGTTCACAAAAATAGAACATGGGCTAGGAGTCCCACTATAAAGGGATCTTCGTCCCGAATTACCCAGAATTCATAAAAATAGAACTTGGGCGAGGAGGTCCACCAGGAGGGGCTCCTTGACCCAAATTACTCAGAGTTCACAGAAATAAAACTTTGGCAAGGATGCCACTAAGAAGGGCTCCTCATCCCAAATTACCCAGAGTTCACCGAAATGGAATTTGGGCGATGAGGCCTACTATCAGGGGCTTCTCATCCCAAAGAAGCTCAGAATCACAAAAGTGAAACTTGGGCGAGGAGGCCCACCAAGAAGGTCTCCTCATCCCAAAATGCCCAAGAACTACATAAAGGAAATTTGGACGAGGAGGTCCACCACGAGGGGTTCCTCGTCCCAAAATATTAATAATATAATTTGGAAATTTGGACGAGGAGGCCCACCATGAGGAGCTCCTCATCCCAAAATATCTCAGAAACCACAGTAATAAAATTTAGGCGAGGAGGCTCACCATAAGGGGCTCATCGTAACCAAATGCTCAAAGACTACATGAACAAATTTTGGGTGGGGAGTCCCGCCATGAGGAGCTCCTCGTCCCCAGAAGTCCAAATTCTTTACTGAAAAGAACTAGTGGGCGAGGAGGTCCACCTAGAGTTACCTCCTCCCCAAGATTTATTACTCAAATATATACATTAAAGTACTAATATGTTGCTTTCTTGTAAATGTAGCCTGATTGAGCAAGCAGGCCTCAAAAGGGCAAGTTAGGATCTCTTGGAAGTTTTATCTTGGTGGCTGAGGAACAAGGTTTGTTGAGCAATCTCAACCACTTAGCACTTTAAGATTGAGATAACACTAGTAAATAGACCCTAGGGGTCACCCAGTCCTTGCACAGTCACACCTAGTCATAATTGAAGTGATCAACCAAGAGGTTACTCACAAGAAATGAACAGTTTATAAAATGATTTTAGAGGAGGTGGTCCTTAAGACATCTCCTCAAGTTTATAAATGATTTCAAAAGAGGTGGTCCTTGAGACATCTCCTCAAATTTATAATATAATTTTAAAGGAGAAAATCCTTGAGACCTATCCTCAAGTTTATAAAATATTTTAGAGGAGGTGGTCCTTAAGACCCTCCTAAAGTTTACAAAGTTTGTACAACAAGTTACCGTTTTGAAAGATATTTACCAAATTAGATATTTTGTCCGTAAGCACAGACATATTTGCCTTCTGACTTTGGTTTACACGAGGTGGCACTATCAGATGGGACAGGCGGCTGCACACATGTAGGGACAAATGGTACATTTCAAACCTTGTCCCTCACCAACCTCCTTAGTTTTGGCACCCAAAAGTTCCAACTCAGCCTTAGTTCCCAAGTATAATTAGGACCTCTGGGTAAGGTCAAGTCATAATCAGAACTCAAGTCATACCGTTACTCTATCAAAATCATCCCAGATAACTAGCGTTCTCTCCATTCTCTCTCTCTCTCTCTCTCTCTCTCTCTCTCTCTCTCTCTCTCTCTAAGTGCTAAGTGCCTTATTCCTTCACTCCACACTGGCATCCATCATTCTCAAAAGTTCCTCATGAGAAGAGTTATTATTATTATTATGAAGTTCATCTTCTTATAGGGAGTATTTCTTAATTTGGCTCCATTTTTACCAAAAGGAGAAGGTTTTATCGGACACTACTCTAGAAGTTCTTAAAAACCTTGGAGGCAGAGCTCGTTGAAGTGGGTCACGCCTCACCCGTTTCAGTATATTACGAGATCCCAGTCACACTACCCTCCTACAAAATCTATGGATAAAACTTGTCAAAATACATCTTAAAACATCATATTCATAAAAACAATGTTGAGGTGTTATAAATTAGATAAACTTGACCTTTTTCTTGTGCATACGATGATTTAATCTAACTTTACTCCACTTGTGAAAACTTGTGGTCTAGGCATTAGATCTTTTACTTTCAATTAAAATCAAGCCTAAATTCTCACTTTTAGCCTGTAAGTTCACTCCGAAGACATCTCCTACTAAACCAATAAGCTAAAGGTTATAGCACTATTCAAAGAAGTTTTTCTCACTTGTTAACACAAACTAGCATGCTCAATCAACCAAAACTAACTCTATACATGTAATCACATTTTTTGATCATCCAAGAATAATGGCATTAATTATAACCATAGTGGGACTTTACATCGAGCAAATAATGCAAACAAGGAAACCTTCATATATATACCTTTTGTCGCATTTAGTTTTCCACTGATTTGAATGACTTTTGAATTTACATGCATGCACACACATATACACATAATAATCATGTACAATACAAAAAATTAAAATACCCCACAACCCTTTAAAATTTTTGGGTATTGACTTCATCCCCTAACAAAGGGAATTATGTCCTCAAAATTATCTACATATTTGGCCTCAAAGACATCAGGATTCTTAGCTTGCATCGCATTCTTATGCTCCATGGTATAATTTTCCTTGTTGGTGATTCTATTATGTTCATACTAAAGGGATAATAGACCATAATTGATCCAAGATACACACAAATTTCTCATCATAAGATGAATTAGACTTTAAGTCCATTTCACAAATCTTTATATGTCAATACGATGCATTGTATTATAAAACATACGATGCATTAGCACATGGAAAACATAATGCATTCTTTGTAAGGGGTTACACAAATATTGAACTATAATAGATAAAGAGATATACATCCTAGTTATAGTGATTTAGATCAAGTATTTAGAGAAAATATGGAAACCAAGTTGGCATGGTTTGGCCCCAAAAAGGATGCCTATGTCCATACGTATAGTTATGATTATATCGGTTTCAATGGGCCAAAACCAAGGATGAAGGATGATTAAAAGCTTTCAAGTTCGATCTAGCCTTTGGCAACATAGCGATAGGAAGTGTCTGTCACCCTAACAAGGGAGTGTGTACTATTTTATATTATGTCAAAAGTGAGAATGAGAGAGAAAGTATAGTTGGACAAGTGTCGTGCCCTTATAAGTTGGGCAAGTGCACATTTTATAAAAATATGGAAGGATATTCACTAGGTTGTTACCCACAGATGGGAGCGAGTATTTAATTATTCCCCACTTGGGCATGTGAAGCAAATTCTTGCTAATGTCATCTTATCCTTTGACACATTGTTTCCTTAACGGTGTTAAGTAATGATATTCAAATAGGAAAGAATGTAACTGGTTCACACACTATTATACCTGAGCTGACCTCTTTATACAAAGCGAGAAGATGTTGAATCATGTTGACCCCATTATTTTCCCCTAACGGGAACACATGTCATTTATTGAGAGGTCCACAAGGTATTAAATATTTAGGGTATAACAAAATCTCCCGAGACTTCATTCATGATTGGAACGAGTAACATATCCTCTAGGGTATTAGATCTTTGAAGCAGTTGCTAAGTGAAATGCATGGATGGAGTATTAAATGGTTGGATGTTTCCATCTTTAATTATTTTTTTCATTGTACGCCGAGTAGATGAACTTGTAACATTTTGATTTTAACAGCGTATTGGACCAGCTCTCGATGTAATCATCATGCACATAAGGGATAGCGCGCGTGTGTCCATCCCTGAGAATATTCCTCCCTTCCTTCCCCGGGGCACTTTTAAAGGGAAAAATGGGGAGGAGATAAGGGTCCCCCGCCCCTTGCTACATCGTGGGGAACCTCGGCCATCATTGGTTTTGAGGGTGATGTAAAGAGATAGAGTCGCCAGCCTATTTTCACAAAACATGCAAAAGAACAAGTCGCCACCTCAAGAGAGGGGCATCAAAGACAAACTAATGCTTGCAAAATCAATTAATCAGAGGTTCGAGGGCTATGTTACAGAATGAAACGGTGTTAAGCACCCATCCCGCCCTTTCAATCTCTTATTAACTTATGTTACTATTTTTCTTAATTTCTTCTGAAGTGTATATGCGCGTATCTATAAGTGGAGATCGGAATCGCTCCACTCGTATCATGAAAAAGATAGAGTGAGGTCATCAATAGGAATGTTCCCAAAATAATAATTAAAAAATATGATGTGTGTGCTTATCAAGATATTGATCATTACGATGAAACGATAATATGTGTTGGATAAAACACAAGTATGAATCACAGGTATGATATATATGAATAATATATGGAAAAAATAGGAAAAAGATGAAAATATGAAAATAGGACTCGAGTCTCGTAGTTTTCATGCAACACAAGGGTGTGGTTTATCTTATAGATTCAAATAGGAATTTATTATGAGTGTGCGTAGAAAATATATTTTTAGTTATGAAAAAATGTGGTGAATGATCCCATCGGAATTAATAGGTGTAACCTTCTTTTTCTTTGTTTTGGTATTTTATAGAAAATAAATTGTGTGCAATATAGATAATAAAGGATGAGTTATTAATGTGTATGATCTAAAGTAAAAGCTAAATTAGAATTTATATAACTAATGCGAAAATGAAGAAATTCAAAGAGATAAAAGGATGTTTGGATCTTATTGGAGACTTGAGGCTTGACCTTGATCCTTGATGAGCTTCCCTGCAAGTTGGGATGAATGTTAGATGAGAGAGAAGGAGATTTTTGCTAAATTGGGTATGAGAATGATGGGAATGAAAGGTTGAAAGGAATTTCACACAAGGAAACTTTGTGGATTGCAGAAGAATGTTGATGAGATCATTGATATTGATGGATCTATGGTGCCCCTCAAAATGATCTCACCTTTTATAGGGTAGGGGACTCTCGATCGGCATAGTCCTTGCCCTGCCAATTGGCAGTCTCGTGCAGATTTTCCAAAAAAATGATCATAAAACCCAATTCGTAAGTCCAAATCGTGCATGGGGCATACCATTAGAAAGGTAATTTTGATACCTTTAAGTGTCCTTTGGACTATCCCGAGTCCAAGAGTTAACTTTGGGTCAAATGGGGATCGTAAGCACCCCTCAATCCTTTGGTCGGAAGATCGTTGGACGACGATGGATCGTTTTTCCAAATTATATGTCTGAATCATGCAAAGGGGAGATCGTTGGAAAGGTTATGTGAGGTACTTTGACATTTCAAAGATCTTCGCTCAGTTCGGAGAGTTAACTTTGGTCAAGCAGGTCCTAAAAGTGCCCGATGACCCTTTAGAGTAAAATGGATCATTTGTCTGTACTATAAGGTTGATTCACGCACGAGGTTAACCGTTGGAAAAGGGTATTCAGTTCCTTTAAAAGATTTATTCAGTCTCATTCAATTTAAAGAGTTGACTTTGGTCAAATGGAGCTTAGGAGTGCCCGATGGCCTCCGGATCATTTTTCGCAGGAAAATGGATCGTTCATCCAAACAACTATGTTGTTTTGTGCATGGGGCAGATCATTGGAAAGGGGACTCAGTGGCCTTCAAGGATCCATTGAGATTTTTCTCTGATGACGTAGTTGATTGGGAACAAGTCAGGGCTCGAAAGCGCCCGGTGTCCTCCAAATCAAATTTTAATAGTAAAATGGATCTTTTGTCCGAATCGTTATGCCGATTCACCCACCGAGCAAACTGTTGTAAATGGGATTTAGATCCCTTAGAAGATTCATTGAGATTTTACTCTAACGGTGAAGTTGATCAGAGTCAAATGGGGCTCGAAAGCACCCGATGGCATCTAAATCAGTACTCGAAGTATGACCTAAATTTTGTAGGGAATTAGGGAGGTGCTAGGGACCTAAGGATAGACTTAAGGGGGTCCTAGAATGTGTTATCTACAACGTATTTCAATTCTTCGTACCTACTGCGCCATTACTTTTTCAAACATTACATGATATGTCATGAATAAATGAACTTCTCGCCAAAAGAACGTATATAAGGCATGTAACCCTAATTGCTTAAACTTCCACATCATTTGAAATCGTTTGAGTGTTTTAGAGAGATAAAGATCATTTAAATTCCAAAATGTCTGAGTCTCCAGCTAGTATCCTCTATCTCCGATGATGTTCATATTTTCTTCTATCTATCCTCAGCCCACTTTAGGATTTCTAGGTACGTAACTACTTGAGCTCTAAGCTTTTAGTTTTTTTTCTATTTCTACAAGTTCTTTGTAGTTTTCTCTATCTATTCCTCTTTTATTGTTGAATTTAATAACATTTTGTATTGATTTGGGAGATTAACCATTTAGGTTGCCATTGAGTTAGTTGTCCTAGGATCACGCCATTTTTAGGGCTTTTCTGGGTTAGTCTTTATAAACAAAACCTTTATTTTTAGCATTCATATAGCCCCAAAACCTTGCAATACCCTGATTTTGTTGTGTCTTGATTAGTTACGAACCCCACGTGCATAGGTGGTTAGAATATCTAACTAGGCTAGAGACTTCAAGTTAATGTATCCTTCCAAGGAGGTTTCTAAAACCTTTATAAACTATCTGCCAAGAACATGAGCCTGGGAACCTAAAATACACCCCTAAAGTAACTTCTTATGGTGGTTATACCCCATTACTAGATATAATAGCATTCAAGGGTCTTAAATTTGAGGGTCCAGAGACTGTAAATCCAGTGGAGTAACATGCAAGTGTTGAGAATTTAGCAAACACCATATCAATATTTATCGTAGATTTGTACTCTTCTCCTGAAAGAGCTATATTCGATAGAGAAGTTCCAGTAAAGCCTATTCTTCCCCTTCCCATATTGAGGAACCAGTTGGTGAGGAGCTAGATAATGAGGAGAGTGCTTATAGGGACTCTTCAACTTCTTATGACTCTTTTACTACTGACGCCATGTGTTATACGTGTGATATTTTAGAGGATAAATTTGGATGAACTGAGAGAAAGATACAATATTTCCATTAGCATCTCAACTAGGTTACCCATTAGTGAGGATAGAGTGTATGACACTTCCTTCTCGGATGAAATTTTCCTTGCCATATGGGCACTTGATGTCTGACTTCGTCTACCTCTACACCCTATTATAAGGTTTTTTTTGAATGGGTATGGCGTCACCCTTACTCAACTCCCTCCCAATGCTTATAGGACCATCCTGGGAGCTATGATGTTTTGGAAGGACTAGACTGGTTTCAACCTTACTGGGGACATATTCAGATTTGTACATGGACTGAAAGATAATCCTAGGGCCTAAGGATACTACTATTTTTCTCCCAAGAGGTTACACTTACGAATGGTCAAGGTCATCCAGACTAGTAACCATAGCTTGAAGGGTCAGTTTGTATTTGTGAAGGGTAACTGGGAGTGTAAGATCCATGAGAAAGATAGGTCCTATAAGGTTCCACCTGAGTGGAATGGGACGAATAGAATAGGTAAACTTTATGATGTTTTCTTATATTCTGATCTTTTTTTAAGTTGTACTGTTCTGATATCTTTTTAATCTATCTAAGTGAAGAAGGCTACAAAGCTTCTAGCTGCATTGCATCACCTGGTTAAGTCTTACAGTGTGCACAAACCTCCCAGATTTGAGGATTTATTTTTTTCTTCCAAATTCATAAGTTCCAGATACCATACCCCTCTAGGTGTGGTTCCCAAGTAGAGATAATAATCCTCTTAGAAGAAGGAGTGCTATTTGTCATGGACCTAGAGACTGAGGTTTCACTAGGTGTGAAGGCCAAAGCTGAGTTAGATAATATTTTTTTACATTTTTTAATTATCCTTACTACGTTTTTATTATTTGGCTAACATCTTGTTCCTTCTTGCATATTACTCTCATTCCTCTTCAGAATAACCTTTTGAATCTTCATTTATAATGGCTCTAAGATAGATTGATTGGACTCAAATGGATCATGATCGTTGTAGGAATTTGGAGGCTAAGGAGGAAAGAAAAGTTGATGCTAAGGCCAGGGCAAAAAAATGTGGATGTCTAAAAAAGAGTTGATGCCGAGGAAAGAAAGCAGACATAAGTTATTACCTAGAGGACTGCTGAGGTTGAGGTTGTTATAAGTGCCAAGGCAAAAATGAAATCCCCGATGTCCATCATTCCTGTTGTAGGGGACAAAAGGCCTCTTAAAAGCCAAAGGCCTCAAAGTGACCCCAAGGTTCTTAGATTGGGTGGCACTGCAGAGAAGATTTAGATAGCAGGGCGATCGTCTCATCGGCTCTTTTGTTCTCAGGGCTCGGCCCCTCAATATGGGGAGGTAGAGGACTTCAAATTTGACCACAATCACGTGGTGACATCTAAAGATCTGCCAAAGGACCGAGATTTAATCTATCTGCATATGAATAACGTCACTGATTTTATGGCTATCACGGTCATAGCAAAGATTTTAAATTTCTGAGGGCCTATAATTTAGATACTCTATGGAGGTGGGCCGACATCATCTTGCAATGGTAAGTTTATTGAACTCTTTTTTGTCTTGAATGTTCCACATTTTATCACTATTTCGACTCCCTATTTTGTTGATAGAGCTCGAGGGCCACCACTATTTTGAGATAAAAGGTTGTCACCAATCATGTGGAATACGAGGAGTAGAGAAGTTACATAGAGGCATTGACCTTGGAGAATATTAATCTCAAAAGTAGCTTGCAAGAGATAGTGAATGATTTGAAGAATAACTGCATCCAGATGGAGTAAAAAGATGAGGAGGCCGTCTCCAAAATGGTATCTCTCAGCCAAGTCAAGGAAGAGGTCTGTAAGTTAAGGAACTAGGCTAACATGGATACTGTCAAGTTTAAGAGATTGGGAGACGCCTTGAAAAAGGCTAATGATGACCTCTAACTGTCCAACCAAGATTTGGACATGGCTAGTCAGAAGCTCGTGCAGGTTGAGGCGGCTTTGGCAAAGGATGAGGAGGTAGTAGTGGAGAAGTACGAGTCCTCGGCTGACAATAACATGGATAACTTATCCTTCTTCCTTGAGGAATGTAAAAAATTAAAGAAAAGGGTTATGAAACATTACCCTGATATAGCTACGGAAGTAAAAAAGTGGGAAGGTGATGATGCAGAAGACACAAACCGTGTTGTTAAATAATTAGAGGCGAAGGAGTCCTCTTCTGAAGTCGATAAGACTAATGAACCTATCCAGGTCCTTGCCGATGAAACTACTCTTCTACCTACTGAGGATACTGCCTTCATTGATGATCCTACTACTATTTTAGCTCAGGATGTCACTATTAATGATGTCCATCTGGCTTGATCTTCTTAGTGAGGCTCCCCTATGTGTTTTATATTGAACATTTTGAACCTCATTTGTAATGAACATTTTTTTCTCGTCCTTATTTCGGAACATGCGTTTGTGATCAATGTTTTTAAAAAAATATTTTATTCAAGTGAATGTGATCGGATATCTTTGACCTAGTTTTCTTTAGTCTTATGGACTTACCATAGCACTTTACATGTTGTCCATGTTAACGTACTAACCGTTTTGGTACTTGAGATGGGGTTGCTAGTAGTTCAGTCTTATAATCGATGGTCGACATATTAATAACTTGATATGCCTTACTAGCTACAAGTTTTGGATGAACTTTGGTTGTCCTGATATAGGGTCTACCAATTCTTGTTCCAGCTTAATGTTCATGTGCATAGATCTTATTTTACTGGCCATATGTTAGTATTGGTTACCAAAGTAGACGAAATTTACTAGGATCTATCCTGGAATTACTCAGTTATGGTCGGATCTTGTCATCCATAAGACTGCACTGGATTTCCTGGACTTGGTTAAAACTTTTTTATCATCACTTACCCAAAGATGAGGTCATAGATGAAGCGTGTTTTGGATTTGATGCGATTGGATCTGAGGTGTCTTCGGACTAGACTTTTCGCATATCTCGTATACTAACAAACGGTTACTAAATAATGCATAAAAGCTTAAAGTGACAAAATATAAGAGATGAAAGTCTTATTCTCATTGATTAATGAGTTAAATTCCAAAAAGGAATGAAAGGACTTTACATATTTCATTTTATCCTCATTCTTCCATATGTGGTCATCGTTACTACTAGTATATCCTCATGTGCTCGAAGTTATATGAATTCTTAAACTGTTCACCTTCTAGAGTCTCAATCCTATAAGTTCTCAGTCGTATAATAATAGATGCTCTATACGGGCCATGCGAGTTGGTCTATAACTTGTTCACTTTCTGAATTACCTATTTGAGTACATAATCTCCTTCCTTTAAAGTGCTTAGTTTTACCTTCTTATTATAAAATCGAGCAGTCTTTTGCTGGTTAGAAGTCACCCGTAATGTTGCAGTTTCCTTTACTTATTCCAGTAGATCTAGGTCGAGACTTATCATTAGATCACTCCTTGGTGAGTTAAAATTAAGTACTCGATATCTGGGTAGGGCAATCTCAGTGGGCAATACTATTTCAATACCAAATGCCAACATGATTAGAGTCTCACCCATCATCGTTCTTGGTGTTATTTTGTATGCCCAAAGCATACTCTTTAGCTCTTGATCCAATTTCCCTTAGCATGTAGTCTTTTCTTCATTCTGGTGAACAGAGTTCTGTTTGTTATATTTATTTTCCGGTTGCATTGCGGGTGATGGGTGTTGAGTGTAGTCTCTGGATCTTTGAATGTATACAATAGTCTTCAAATTCTTTATTGTCAAAATGGGTAGCATGATCCATAATGAAAGCATATAAAGCATTCCACGGAGGTAGATGATGTTCTTCCATATAAAGTGGAAGACTTGTTAGTATGTTATCTTAGCCAAAGGCTCAGCCTCTACCCATTTGGTGAAATAATCCATGGCTATGACTAGATATTTGAATCTTCCTCTTATTTTTGGTAGGGGCGACCAGATTAATCCCCCAAATGGTGAAGGTCTAAAGGGATATAATCACCATTAAGGTAGATCTTGGACTCTTATGGATCAAATCATACTTATGTCACTTATCTCACCTCTTCGCCTAGTTTGTGCAATCTTCCTTCATAATGGGTATGTAGTACCCTTTAGCAGCCATTCGTTTTACCAATGATTTTCTAGCCGAGTAGGATCGACATGACCTCCCAAGCACTTCTTTTATCAAGTCATTTAATTTGGTGTGGTGGACATATCCAAGTAGTGACATAATAAATCCTCTTCTGAACAGGATTTCGCCTTCCAATATGTACCTTGCTGCCTTGTATCGAAGTTTCCTCGCCTCTTTTGGGTTTGTCAGAATTGTTTCGACCTCAAAATATTCTCGGATGAGTTTCATCCAAGATGGTCCTAAGTCTAACTCCATCACTAATACACATTCCTCATTTGTACTTGCAGTGCATACAGACATCTACCAGCATTGTTATATGAATCTCCAATCTGGTGGTTGATGTTAGGTGGGCGAGTGCATCTGCTCTTGTGTTTTCAGCTTTTGGTATTCTGAAAATCTGAACAACTGATAATCTCGACAGCAATTCCTTCACCTTAGAAAAGTATTTTGTCATAGATTCTTCTCTTGCCTTATAAATTCGTAGGACATGATTTACTTTGAGCTAAGAAATGTTGTGAACTAATAGTTGCTCGATGCCACATAATGATTCTAATCCCAGACTCTGCCTCGTTATTGGTGGACTCAAAATGGAACTTGAGGGAATACTCCACATCGGCCCCTTTAGGTATTATGACTATCAAACCTGCTCCACTGTCGTTATCTCATGATGAGACATCTACAAATAATTGTTAGACTAGGGGTTCTTATTCAAGACTTCCTTACACTAAATGCCTATTTTTGGACAATTTCTTCATTTGCTCCAAGTCGTTGGCCCTTTCTTCTTGCTAAAGTGATGACTCTGGTCTGTCGTTAATATTATTAGATAGATTTCTCTTTGAATTGTATTTTATATAAGTTTTCTCCATTGGCTAGACTACTGAGCTCTCTTCTGAGTAAGTTTGCTCGGTTTGTTAGGCTAGTGAGATTTCTTCCGAAAAAATCGACTCGATCAATTTTGTAGCCAAATTTTGTTCCATAGAAACCTGCTCTACTGTTTTTGCTACTGAGCTCTCTTTCATAGAACTTTTCTCGACATTATTTTCTTTATAAGTTAACTCTGCGATAAAATTGACCACTGCTTGATCTTTTTGTTCTGGGTTCATATTGAATGTCGTACTCTCCCGATTGTACTTATCAATCCATAAGTCTGCATGATTCTCAGGTTTATGAATAGTTTTTATAGAGGTAGGTCTGTTTACACGACAATAATATGTGTTTGAAAGTATGGCTTCATTCTTTGAGAGGCTTCAATCAGGGATAAGACTAACATTTCTAGCCTAGGGCACCAGATTTTTTCACCATGGTACCCCTTGCTAGTGTAGTATATCGGACTTTTCACCCCATTTTCTTATCGAACTAGTGCCAAAATAACAACCAGTTCAAGTACAAATAGAGTTTTTACTCGGGAACAACCTAGATAATAATGGTGCAGATCCTAGGTATTTCTTCAGCTCCAGAAAGTCTATTACACATTCATTGTTCCATTCGAAGGTTTTTCTCAGCACCTTAAAGAATGGAAGACATATGTCTATGGCTTTGGACATAAACCTATTTAGTGCTACCACACATCTTGTCAATCTCTGAATGTTCTTTATATTCGAGGGAGGTTGCAAGTTAATTAGTGGTTGGATCTTGTCTGAGTTAGCCTTTATACCCCTCTGGTTAATTATGAAATCCATGAACTTTCCCTCATTGACCTTGAAAACACATGTATAGGGCTTGAGCTTCATTTGTTGCTTTTCTAGTTGGTCAAAAGTTTACCAAAGGTCATTGATGTATACTTCCATGGCTTTATCGATCTAATGTCCGAAGACTTTATTCACCATCCTTTGATATGTCGCTTCAACATTTTTTAGCCCAAAAGTCATAATTTTGTAACAGTACGTACCTCAGTGAGTGATGAATGAGGTTTTCTCCCAATCTTCTAGATTAATTTTTATCTGATTGTACCCTAAATAGGCGTCTATAAAACTGAGTAGCTCGTGCCTCACTGAAGCATCGATCAACTGGTCAACCCTGGGTATACCAATTATCATTCTTCTTTTTAATCATAACAACATTCGAAATCCATTACAGGTACTTCACGTCATCGATGAATTCAACCTTTTGCAATTTATCTACCTCTTCCTGGATTTCCATGTTTTTCTTCTAATTGAATGCTCAACATTTTTTCTTTATAGGTTTGGAATCTTTTACTATGCTATTCTTGTGGCATAAAAACTCTGGATCAATACTCGACATGTCTTCGTAGCTCTAATGAACACACTCTTTCTCCTTCTTAAGAACTCAGACAGTCCTTTATTAAAAGTTGGATCTAGTGATGAGCCGATCTGGGCTATCCATTTTAGGTGTTCGTCATCCAGCATCAATGGCTCTATCTCCTCAACTAATTGCCTTTTGATTAACTTATATTTGTCTCAAGGATCCTGCATCTCAATCTGATAAGTAGTGGTCAGTTTCTTATATTCTTCTTATTTTGTCGATGTGTCATCGAGCTTCCACTTGATTTCCTTTCACCACGACGACCCCATTATTGGTAGGGAACTTCAAGAACGGTGAATGATAAATGTAATAGCTTCTAACTTCTTCAATCTATCCCTTCCAAATATAATGTTAAAAGCTAATGGGCATTCTAGTCCAGAATGAAAAAGTGAATCCTTTATGTTTGACAGGTTGGCTAGTTGCTGAGCATAACCTCCATCTCAATAGTTCTTAAGGGGAACACCTTCTCCCCTAAAAATATGATAAGAGGTATGTGATGTGCCTTTAACGTTTTCTCCTTCATTGTTAGATTCTTGAAATAGTTATAGAACAGAACATCGACCGAGCTTCTGTTGTCGACTAGGTTTCTTGCCACCTATATCTCATGTACCATCATGGTGATAACCAAAGGGTCTTCGTCTAGGTAGAGTACACCTGATAAGTCATCTTTAAAAAATCCAACTATAAGACGATCTTTGTTTACCTTTCTTAGGTGAGTTTCCATGACACCAGCTAAGTTGATATGTCTAATATGAGCACAGGACATTGCCTCATTGAGTTAGGATTTTGTCTTTGTCGGTTCATCTCCACCCCCAGCATCTCCTCTTGATATGAAGTTGAAACCAAAGGAGATCATCTTGACCTCGTGTATGGTCTCCTTAGGTTTATTAGGCAAGTTTATATCATCTTCTGAATTGTCATCCCCACCCCATTTCTTCTCATCCATCTTCCTACAAGGGGACTCTAATTGGCATATTATTAGTTTTTACTCTTCATTCCTATCAGATCGGCCAGCTTTGTCAATAATATTCATCAATTTCCTCCTTTAATGAGCATCTCAATATCGTTCTTTAAATCCAGGTTGTTATCCGTATTATGACCATGATCTTTATGGAACTTATAGTACTTGGACCCTTTTTTAAGGGGAGACTTCAACTTTCCAAGCCAATTTAGGTCGATACTTCCTCGAATCTCTCCGAGGATATGGTGCACCCTTACAGTCAACGGGCTACATTCATCAAATTTCCTAGGCTTATTCACCTTTTGTTGTCCCTGGACTCTTTATTCTTCGCTGAGCTCTTATTGGTATCGGACTTAGAATGGCTCAACTCTTTGGCTGCCATAACTTCTTTGGCATTCATGATGTTACCTGTTTTGGCTAATAGTTCAAACATTGTATCGGTGGCTTCTTAGCTAGCTTCTAATACAACTTTTCTAGTTATTGGTCACTCATGAATGCTGTGATTGCTAAATTCTCCTCGTAAACAATGACCTCTAACTTTTTGGCATTAAATTGTTTGATGAACTCCCTTATTATTTTATCCTTTTTTTAAGAAAGTTTAAAAGATGAGCCAAAACAAAAATTAATGATAAAGTGGTCGGTTAGTTGTTGGAAGTTTGAGATATATCACCTCGGTAAACTATTATACCAAATTTGGGTAATCGTTTTGGATAGTCCTCAACAACTTGGGACAGAATAAATATTTGAAGCAGCATGGTAATGCTCTATATGCTGCAAGGGGTCTATTTTGTCGTCATATTTGGGGATAATGACAGGCGGTTTAAACTTTGTTGGCATTAGATAAAACATTATCGATGATGTGAATGGGGACCCTTACACAAAACCCCTTTGTAAAGGGTTTTTGGACTTTATGATCTCATTGAGATGATCTTCCAGGCATTAGATAGATCCTTTTCACTGTTATTCTTCCTTATCGGGCTTAGCCGACACTTTCTTTCCTTCTCATCCTCGGCTTTTGGTTTATCTCTCTTCAATATAAGTCTTCTCGATTTGGACCGACCCTCACACACTTGGCCTAGACCTACTTTAGAATTTAACCTTTCTAGTTTCATCTCTTCTTATTTCCTATCTATGCTCCATAATCTCCCTGTATTTATGGGATCTTACAAGTCTTGGTCCTAGTCGGTCCAATGGGGATCCTCTGCCAAGCCTTTCCAAAATGTTTGGGCACTCAGGGAGTATGTATTTTCATCATCATATCCACATATTCTGATGGTTGATGTTTCTCCCGAGCATTCTATCATCGTGATCTAATCTAGTGGGGATTTCTGTAGCCTTCTCATGGTACATTTACCTCATGTCCCAGCATGGGGTTGGAGGAGGAATTTCTCATTTTGATAAGAGCTTTTACCCATACTAGGATAGCTGGGTTCTCTTCATGTCTCCTCTGTCATGCCATGATTCTCTAGGTCATCCAATGAGCACTCTCTTGTATAGCCTCTTGGCCTCTTGTCAGGTGCTTTAATATTCCCTGCATGCCACCCATACCCATAAATATGGAAGGCGAATCTTCCTCAGCAGCTCTACTGCTTTCTGGGTTTTTTCCCATTTTCACAGAATTCCTAAAAAAATCGAGTATTGTGACCCCGAAAAAGGAGCAATAGCAAGAGTTGCATTAAAGTGGATATAGAGTAGAAATAACTAAGTTCGATGAAGGACCCGAGGAATAAAAGAGGATTCACGTGGAAATTCTTGATTGAATGACTTTAGACCCAATGAAATTAAGATGAATCAGACTTCGGTTTATAACTAAGTATCCTAGGGTTTAGGAAAAAATTATGATAGAAGGCAATGATAGTATTGTTACTTTCCCACATACGACACCAATCTATTATCGCATAAAACCGGTGTATTGATTAGGTCCTTAGATGGAGTACACAAATCTTAAACTATAACAGATAAATATATGCACGTACAAGTTATATTGATCTAGAGCAAGTATTTAGAGAAAGTATGAGAGAAAATGATGGAACCAAGTGTACGTGGTTCAACCCCAAAAAAGGATGCCTACGTCTACAGGTAAGTTATGATTTTATCAATATTAATGGGAAAAATGCATGGATGAAGGATGATTACAAGCTCTCAAGTTCACTCTACCCTTTTGAGGCATAACGTTAGGAATTGTCTCTTCTCTTTAACGAGGGAGTGTGTGCTATATTATAGAAATATATGAGGGTATTTAGGATGTTGTTACCCACACATGGGGGTGAGTTTGATTATTCCCCACTTGTGCATGTGAGGAAAGTGGTTGATGACATCATCTTATCTGTTGGAATATTATTTCCTTAATGGTGTTAAGTAAAGGTATTCAAACAGGCAAGAATGTAAATGGGCCAAACATTCTTATATCTGAGCCGACCTCTTTGTACATAGCCGAGCATATGTTGAATCGTACTGACCCCATTCTTTGCCCCTAACGGGGTGTTCCATATATAAGGTTAATACCAAGAGGTGGCGAAACCATAGATAATAGTTAAGACAATGCCACTAAACAATACTGTATAGGTAATAACATGATAATCCTCCTAAGAGGTGGATGAAAGGTTATTTTTGGGACATTATGAGATTGTATTGTTTTTATTCTTCACTTATTATTAATAAAACTTCTTAAGTGGTCTTGTAAATTCAAGATGTATATTTTGAAGAGTTTTGTTTAATTATTTGTTTAGGTCTTAGGTTATATGCATTCATAAATATAGGGTTTTTGTGAGCGTGCCAATTAAATAAGATCTTCGGAGATCATTATCATTGAATTTTAATTCTTAAACTTTCATTTTGATCATTTTTCAAGTATACCATGTAACACCCCGTATTTCTGTGCATTTAATATTTAATTGATTTGGAAAATTTTTAAATTACATGTGTGTCGTAATTTAATTGAATTAGTTTTGTTAATATTTATTTAAATATTAATCGGAGAGAAGATGGTTAATATTTCTGAAAGAATAGTAATAAATTATTTACGTCATAACGTGTATAAGTGATGTGACATTTATTTATCTCAGCCAGAAGTCGGATATAGTCTAAGTTGGGTATGATATAGGGACTTTTATAAATTTATTCGGATGTCAATTCTGAGTGCACGGTTGAGCTCGGATGGGCCGAGATAGTAGAAAAAGTGTACCCAGTGGTGGTAAATAGGTCACGGGATATTTTTGGGCATAACCGAGCCCACTTGGGGGTATTTGGGCCATTTTAATTAGGCCCATATGATTAAAAAAGGGATTTGGAGATAAAAAAAAAAAAAAAAAAAACCTAAGTTTTGGAGTTATGGGAAGTCATAACTCATTTGGGAGAAATTTGAGAACATAAGGGACAAAGAGGGAGGACTCTTGAGAGCTAAAGAGGAAGAACAAGAAAGGTGTTCATCACACAACGATCTCTACACCAAAGGATAATCAGACACTACGAATTTATAAGGCAAGTGGTTAAATTGCTTCAATGTAAATTGGTGATATTCGATTCATATCATAGTAGGTGTTATACAAATGATTTTTGGATTGAGTTAATACAAATTGGGTTTTGATTTGGGAAAGTTACGAATCAAGTTATTGGGACTGGTTTTGATTCGTAAGGATTATAGTGGATAATTATGGGTAAAAAGCTTCACAGAAGCTGTGAATGGAGATTCTGTTCGCGTTACCCTCTAGAAAATGGCATTTTCTAACTTTCGTTCTCTAATACGTTTTTTCCAAAACGGCCTCAGAATGCCCCAAAACGGCATTTTAAAAATCTGGGCAGATTGAGTAAATTGAAAACCTCAAATTTGGGGATATTGTATTATGGACCAAAGGGGTGTCCGGATATTTTGGTTGAGTGATGCCATGATAATAGATTAATTAGTGGGGGATTAATTAATTAAAGTTTATAGATGGAATAATTTATTATAGGATGATATAATAAATTGTTAAATATTATTTAATTAGGAGCGTTCTCTTTATAATGGAATTTTGAGGAGTACGTTATAAGAGATGGAAATTCGGGTCAGGTGAGCAAGTCCGGGTACATTGGTTGTGGGACACCAGGAAGATATTAAATTAATTAATGAGTATATTAATTAAATTAGAGTCGGACCATAGACTCGGGGAGATAATAAGTTAATTAATGGGCATATTAATTAAATTAGAGTCGGACCATAGACTCGGGAAGATAATAAGTTAATTAATGGGAATATTAATTAAATTAGAGTCGGACCATAGACTCGGACCATAGACTCGGGGAGATATTAACTTAATTAATGGGTAAATTAATTAAATTAGAGTCGGACCATAGACTCGGGAATATGTTGGCTACTTTTACGGACTTTGTACACGATAAAGTCGGGATTAGATTTTATTTATATATACGGTAGTGTGATAGTATATATACATATATATATATATATATATATATATATATTGTGTGCTCATAAATATCGGTGCGAGGTATTTATTTAGAATTATATGCTCTAGTGCTATCGGGGGAGGTTGCGCGATATGGGTGAATCCCCTAACTTGAGGAGTAGGGCGAGTGTATCCCAAGGTCATAGCGTCCAAATAGAGGTGGGCATTGAGATGATTGTCTTATCACTCGGGGGAATATGACCGCCTCTAATACGTTTATATTTCTATGTTCTGATTCGGCGGTGGCTAGCTGTCTCAGAAATTCAGGTGGGATTGAGTAGACCTGTAAAGACAGCACTTTAGAGAATGCATCCGATGAGGTGTTACTCGGAATGATGGTTTTAATTATATTCAACATATGTGTGATTTCGGAATATAGTTCTATGTATATAATGGAGTAGATAATTATATACGGGTAATTAAATACATGAAGAGAATTTGTATTACTTATATAACTAGTGAATGTTATATGGCTTTTAAGAGAGGTTTTATTTATATTCAACATATGAATAATTGTGAGATATAGTTCTACGTATATAATGGAGTAGATAATTATATACGTGTAATTAAATATGTGGTGATAATTATATTCAACATAAATAAATGAGAAAAGCGCAATCACCAAGAAAAATAAAGAACATAAGATGCCAATCACACAACACAGTAATGTACGTGGTTCAGCAAGAATGCCTACGTCCATGGTGGTGTAGTCAGTATTATTTCTATATACTCCGAGGAGCATTTACAGAGAATATATTGAGTGCCTCTTGCCCCAGGCCTAGGGTTTATTTTATTCATGTTTATCTTCGGGGAGTGGGGGTGTTGGACTCCCCCTCGTCCATCTTTCTCTCCTGGAATATCTCTATACGAGATTCTAAGAGAAGACTAAGTCATAACAGAATTTAGTTATGGTGCGAAGGGCTCGGGCTTTGGGCCATTTTTATTAGGCTACTCGCCCGGGCCCATAAAGGCAAATCCGGGTACCCACAATTGCCCCTAAAGTTGTTGGGACACAATTTGGGCTCAATAAATTTAAATGATTTATCATAATGGCTCTTTTTGTAAATTGTGCAACTCTTTCCAACGTTAAGAATTTATTTAGGCGATAGTTGCCTCGTGTCCTGTGCGCGACGATTGGGAGCATTTAAAAAGTTATTTGGAGTAGCGTTCCACAGTTGTCATTTCAAACTTCTTAGAGTTCCCTCATCTTCTGCGAGTTTTAGTTATTGTGCCTTCATCTCCAGGTCTTCATTTTCTTCTCTTTCAATGTTCCTCATTACCTGGGCTTGTGATCTTGCATCGTCCAAGTCAAACTTTCATCTCGTAAGTCCTTTTTGCCCTCTCTTTGTGCTTTCTCTGTTGAGTTTTCTCTGAATTTTCAATTTAGGGTTTACAAATGTCAAAGATAGGTAATAAATCATTGTCTGAGTTCAAGAAGTTTTATAATATCCCAGAATGGGTAGAGATTGAGTGCACCTCTCTCCCTAAGAATGTTAGAGAGATAGAGGGCGCTCATTGGATTCATGTCCTGTTGCTTTCTCAAGGGGGCTTACTTATCCTCCAAATAATTTGTTCCTGCATTTCTTTGGTTATTTCAACATTGTCCCTGCACAGTGTTCGCCCAACGTATGGAAGATAATCAATGGTGTCCATAGAATAAATCAACTTTATGGCACTAAATTAGGGCTCGCTGAAGTTTGTTTTTGTTATTCCTTCTCTTGAATTAGCTCTAGTCTTCTTTACCTCAAGGCCAGAAGTCCTGATAAGATATTGGTAGTAAATTTACCTGATTTCCACAAGGACTACTGGCAAGATGACTTTCTTGCTAGGAATTGGAAGTTCTTCTCCAGACTGAGGGGGCGAGGTCTGATAGATTCACTATTCTCTTTTATGGGGAAGAGTACATAGGTAGTCTTTGCTCTTCCTTTTCGAACTCCTTGTTAATATGTGATTCTTCTAACACTTTTTTATTTTATTTTCAGCGAGGACAAAGAACTTGGAACCTTCCCTTAGCGAGGTTCGAGCTTATTAGAGCTTAGAATATCAGGGAATCTTTGGCTGACGGTGAATATCCTCGGTCTGCTGCTTTCCTGCTCGAGTACAAGAAAATTGGCTCCAATTTCATTGTGAGGCCTGTGGATAGCATTCCTGACTTAGATACTTATGAAAAAGCTGTTACTGGTCCCATTCAGTTGGATAAGGAAGAGAGAAGTTCTGAGAGTGATATCAGAGGAGGTGCTGAAGGTGGTTCTGGTGAGGAGAGCTCCAGTAGTGACAGTTCTTCCACCTCAGAAGAGGTTTCTGAGGCCCAAGAGTCTTCAAGTACATCCAGCAGTTCTAGCGAGGAAATGGTTCCCCCTAGGAGAAACTTGATCCGTGATGATGATGATGAGGATGATGTGCTTCTCGCTCAGATGTCAAAGAAGCAGAAATCCAGCAGTGGGGCTGTATCCACTGGTTCTCAGTCTGCTGCTCAGGAGTAGGAGAAGAAGAGAAAAGAAGAAGAGCAATTGAGAGAGAGAGAGAGAGAGAGAGAGGGGGGGGGGAATAAGGAAGAGGAGAAGAAGAAGACTGAAGAAAGAAAGAAGGTTGAGGAGAGGAAGAGGGTAGAGAAAGAGAAGGAGAGGGAGGAGGAGAATGGAAATGAGGACAAAGGCTGGGCAGGCCTTAATGCCTGTGTCTGCGTTACCAGAGGGGGCCTCAATTGCCATTTCTCCTCAACTGGCCCCTGCGCTGCTCGAGAGAGCAGTCCTTCCTGCTAATCACCAAAGGGCAATGGGGACTAACCAGTTAGCCTTGCAAGCGAGTCAGAGGCTAGCCTTGGTAAGTATGTTTCTCTAGTCTGATACTTATAAAATCATGCTTGTTTCTCCCTTCTAATGACTTCTTTTAGTTGAAGTTCTTGACTGACTTTGTCGTGCTCTATCGCTCTCGCGATGAGCTGGTTAATAAGAATGGTGAGTTGGAGGAGCAGAACGCTACTTTGAAAGTGAAGAGTACCGAGCTCGAGGCTAGCTTGAAGGCCGCTGATGCTGTTCGGACGTCTTCTAATCTGGCCCTTGTTAAAGCCAATCGAGAGAGAGAGGCAGCGGTTAAAGAACTGAACGAGCTGCGATAGTCCTATGATTTGGTCTGCTCGAGCAAGCTAGCAGCAGTGGAGGAGAATAAGGTGCTGATGGAGGAGCTAAAGGAGAAGGAGTCCGAGGCAGCCACCATTAAGGAAGATTCATATAACTCCGGGTGAGCTGTCGCATATGAAGATGCTGAGGTTCAAATAGGCTACATCAGTCGTCTGATCTTCAAAATGGGCTAAAATAAGGCCCTCTTAGCTGTCGGGGAGGATGTTGCCTCTCCCTTGTTCGCTGAGCACAATCCAGGCCCAAAGCCTATCATAGATGAAGCTCCTACCCTAACCGTCGAAGGTGCTGACCCTACTTCCCAATCAGTTCCTATTGATGCCCTTCCTACTCAGGCTACAGAAGCTGTCCCTACTGAGGGAGATGCTCCCACTCCTGCTGACAAGGGGAAGCAACCAGCTTCTTCTGAACAACCCGAGGTTGCCAACTAATCTATTCTTAGGATTGCTTTTGTATGTTTGTTTGTAATGTTCCTTTCTATTTCTCAATTTACTCTCTGATCCTTTATGTATTAATGCAATGAAAAGACTTTTCCCCTTAGTGTAATGATTCATTTTATCCTTTATTGCTCTTTTATGGCTTGTAGTCGATTGATGTAGATGACTATATACCAGTCACTTCTCAATTGGGAAGAATGCTTGGTCCTGATGGGAATCCTCAAGTTTGTCATACCTTCGTAAGAATTTATAAATCGCTGCGACTAAGGAATAAGCATTTCATAGAGCATACGAAGCTCGTTGTTAAACTAAAAAAGATAGGCTTCAGGAGATGGAAGAAGTTGGAGCTTCTGTTCAAGAAGAAGTGAACACTCTGAGAGAAATACTCCTCGATGCTACTGAGATTAACCAAGTCGGAGAAGTTCTGCAACAGAAAAATGAGTCCTTGAGGAGGTAAGTGTTGCGCCTCAGGGAGCATGCGCCGAGAATTGCGCCTCGCATTTTAAGGGGTTCTTCCTCATCACGAGCTAGCACAGGACCAAGCGAGGTTCTACCCCATCGACTGTTCCATGAGATGGTACAAACATAAGAAGCCCAGCTAGGGAAATTAATGAGCTCCGTGAAGATGTCCGTCAAGCATACGTGATTGTTGTTGAGCTTCAAAGGGATGTCACGCGGCTAAGGCATCTGTTTAAGAGAGGACCTCGGTGAGTATGGGCTGATGGTTACGACCAAGGTTGGGTAGATGCTCTGATGAGGCTGAAAGAGTTTGAAGAGCTCGCCTTTATCAGGGGATGGTTGAGTTCCCTAAGGGACCTGTAAGTTTCAAGGAACTCAATACTCTGGTATCGTCACGAGATCTCTCCTTCCACTTTAAGGCCTAACCCCTTTAGGAGGGATGATCAGTGGATCCTTATCGATGTCATCCCTCAGCAACTATTGGAGTCAGATGCAAATGAGGTCGAGGAGGAATTAGCTCCTCATCCGGATGACGATCGAAGAGCACAAGTGGCTGATTATCTTGTTCAGAGGCCTCAGCCTCGTTAAGATTTTACCAGTTGTAATTCTGTATACATATGTAATGAAGCAGTATAATATTTATATTTTAGGCGATCTCTCCGATTACACATGGGTTGTAAATGTGATGAAGTAATATAAAATTTGTGCTTTGGGCGAACTCGCCGACTAAACAAGTGTTCTATATTTTTTACACCATTTATTTTTTGCTTAATAATCTTGGGCCTCTTGGCCGACTAGAGTAGTAAGTTTTCATTGTCGAGTAAGTGTCCCTCCAGTCCAGTATGCTTATGAGATACCATTATGCCTTACTTTACCTTTTAGGTCATGTCGTCACACTCCCTTAGGCCTAAGTGTGGCAATTGGCGAGGACACACCTGGTGTTGGATGCTCTATTCGATCAGGGTTTTGTTAACCAAACATTGTTTGGTGACCAATTTGACTTGGTCGGATTGCCTAAGGATCTCATGTAGGGCTTCATATATTGCCAGGGACAATGCTAAGAGGTTATTCGTGCTTTATAATAACAACCTGATTAAGGTCTTTTCCCTGCTATCGTGTACTGATTAGTGTGCCTGTCACTTGGAAAGGGTGTGCAAGTTATAAAGTTCATATATTAGTTAACTAACACCTCATATAATGCAACTGCCAAATAACTTTTATTAATCACAGGTAAATGATCTTCCATTTTCATAAATCTGGTAAAAAGCGAAAGAAAAAACTAGAAATAGAATTTCTTAAGATTTGTCGCATTCCATGATCGGGGTATCTTTCTGCCCTCTAGCGTTTCTAAGTGATAGGCTCCTTGCAGATCATCTCTTGTTATCTTGAATGGTCTTTCCCAATTTGGCCCCAACTTGCCATCTGATGGTTTTACTACGCTGCCAAGGACTTTCCTTAGGACATAGTCACCAACTTGGAATGGCCTTGGATTGACCTTCTTATTATAGTGTTTTATGAGTTGTTGCTGATAGCTCGCTAATTTCATTAAGCCAAGTTCTCTGCGTTCTTCGGCTAGGTCGAGCTCAGCGAGCAATGCTGCATCATTCTGGCCCTGGTCGACAAGGGTGGACCTCATAGTTGGTAGGCCTGCTTTTAATGGGATAACCTCTTCCATTCCATATGTTAGTGAAAATGGGGTTTCCCCTATTGCCCGACGTGGGGTAGTGCGGTAAGCCATAGAATATGCGACAGTTCGTTCACCCATGTGCCTTTGGCTCGCTCTAATCACTTCATTAACCCATCGATCACTATTTTGTTGGAAGCCTCGGCTTGACCATTGCTCTGAGGATACACCACCGAGATAAAATAGTGCCTGATCCCGTGTTCATTGCAGAGGTTCTAGAACGGGCCACTCTCGAACTGTGTTCCGTTGTCCATGATGATGGTTCTGGGGATTCCAAAATGGGTAATTATGTTTTTCCATATGAATCTCATAATATCCGAATCTAGGATGTTTGCCAGTGGCTCTGCCTTGATCCATTTGGTGAAGTAATTCATTGCGACTAATAGATACTTGCGATTATCGGTGGCGATAGGAAGTGGTCCTACAATGTCCATTCCCCATTGGGTTAAAGGCCAGGGGCTGGTGAGTGATCTCAGGTCACTGGCAGGTTGGTGAACTATAGGAGAACATAATTGACATTTCTCGCATTTACGAGCGTACACTGCCGAACCTTTTTGCATATATGGCCACCAGTAACCTTCCTTTATAGCTCGAAAATCTAGTGATCTTCCTCCAATATGGCTTCCACAGATTTCTTCGTGGAGCTTGTGTAGACTTTTCTCGACATCCCTCGGGTGAACACATTGTAGGTAAGGGCCGGAGAACGATCTCTTATACAGCTTTCCCTCATGAGATAAGTGAAAATGAGCAGCTTTGACTCTTATCTGATAAGCGATCTTCCTATCGCTTGGAAGTGCGCTATTCATCAAATATTCTCTTAAAGGGTCCATCCAATTGGGTGCTGACTCAATCTGGAGCACATGCTCTAGGCCTGGAAGTTCGTCGCTCTGGATGATGCTCGGATGAGCGAGTAAGTCGATGGGGATCGTTCTTTTCAAGTCAGAATTGATTGCCGAACTCAGAGCTGCCAGGGCGTCAGCATGGTTGTTCTATCCTCTAGGAATTTGCTGGACACTGATTTCCTCAAAGTTGTCCATTAGCCTCTTCGCCAAAGCGAGGTAGGCAATCATTCTCTCATGTTTTACGTTATAGTCCCCACTTATATGATTGGAGACTAACTGTGAGTCACCGAACACCTTTAACTGCTTCGCCCCTAAAGTGTGTGCCTTTTGGAGGTCGGCTATCAAAGTCTCGTATTCTGCCTCATTGTTGGAGGCTTCAAATCCCAGACTGATTCCCTGTTCGAGGATTTTATCTTCTAGAGTAACAAGCATAATGCCCACTCCTGCCCCCTTTAAGTTGGAGGCTCCATTAACAAATAATTGCTAAAATCCCTTTGTTGCGTGGTTCACTCTTTGCTTCATGGGTTGAAGTTTGTCAAGAGGATGCTCGCCTGTGAATTCAGCTACGAAATCAGCAAGGACATGTCCCTTAATTTCATTCCTTGGTTGAAATTGGATATCAAATCGTCCGAGCTCGACCGACCATTTAGTCAGTCTGCCTGACAAATCCTCTTTCCTCAAGATTTCTTTGAGGGGTGCGATGTAAGGACGATGATGGTGTGAGCTTAAAAGTAGTGCTTCAACTTCCTTGAAGCTATTACAAGTGCAAAGGCGAGCTTTTCTAGTGGTAGGTACCGCTGCTCAGCCTCTAATAAGGTCTTGCTCGCATAATAAATGGGGTGTTGGATTTCCTGCTTTATCGCACACCAGTGCAAAACTGATGGCGTGGTTGGAAACATCGAGGTATAAATACAAGGAATCTTTTTCTTGAGGTATGACGAGCAGGGGTAGTGAGCTAAGGTAAGCCTTAAGGTCTTTCAATGCTTACGAGAAATCTTGATTCCATTCTACCGTCTTGTTTCCCTTCAAGACCTAGAAGAATGGTTTGCATTTTTTGGAGGATTTCAAGATGAAACGGTTCAAGGCAACGAGCATTCCGGTGAGCTTCTGTACGTCCCATATTGTGCGAGGGGGTTGTACCCTGTTGATTGCGTCGATCTGGTCTGGGTTAGCCTCGATGCCTCTCTTACTGACCAAGTACCCAAGAAATTTCCCTGACTGGACACCGAAAGAACACTTGCTCGCGTTGAGCTTCATTTGGTATTTCCTGAGGATTTCGAAGGTTCTCGATAGGTCTGAGAGGGGGTCTTCTTTGTTCCTTCTCTTGATGAGCATATCGTCAATGTAGGCTTCCGTGGTGTCTCCCATTTGGACTTTGAATATCTTGGTGACCAGCCGCTGGTAGGTTGCCCCTGCATTTTTGAGCCCTAAGGGCATGACTTTGTAATAGTATAATCCGATGGTGGTGATGAATGTTGTCTTGTCCTGGTCTGGTGCATACAGAGGGATATGATGATACCCCGAATATGCATCCAAAAAACTCATTCTTTCATGAGCTGATGTGGTGTCCACCAATTGGTCAATTTTTGGGAGAGGGAAATTGTCCTTAGGGCAAGCCCTGTTGAGGTTAGTGAAGTCGATGCACACTCTCCATTTCTCGTTATTCGTTGGAACTAGTACTGGGTTGGATAACCATTTAGGGAATTCAACCTCCCATATGGATCCTGCATCCAGTAATTTTTCAACTTCTTTTTCTACGGCTTTCGCCTTCTTGGGCGCAGTTTGTCGTGCCTTCTCTGTGATAGGTTTGAAGGTGGGGTCGACATGTAACCGATGACAAACCATACTGGAATAAATTCCAGGCAGTTCGTATGGTTCCCACGTGAAAAATGTCTACGTTGCTTCTCAACAAAATCGTCAATTCCTTCTTTTCTGGATCAGTGAGAGAAGCTCCAATCAAGAATACTCTGTCCTTCTTGCTACCACCAGCTATAACTTCCTCCAGATTTTCCATGACCCTATCAGAGGGGAGGAGTCTGGTCTCCTCCACTCCGGGTCTTCCGTACCTTAACTGCTATTTTGAAGGTATCAGACCTTCTTGTTCCTCGACCTTCTCATTGGGCTTCTCGGCCTTCTTCTCTGGTCTAGGGCGAATGGTCGCTATGAAACACCTTCTTATCATCGCTTGATCATTGTGGATCTTCATTACTCCTCACTCAGTCACATATTTGAGTTTTTGATGGTAGGTCGAGGGGACTGCCTTCATCGCATATAGCCGTCCTCTGCCGAGGATAGCTTGGTATGGCGAGTCAATGTCGACTACCAGAAATTCAATCATCTTGGAGATACTTCCTTCCCTTACCGATAGCACAATCTTTTCCAGTGGTATAGTCATCTTTCCAGCGAAGCCAACTAGAAAGACAGTGGCTTCCTTCAGGTCGGCGATGCTCAACTTTAATTTTCTGAATAGGTCAAGATACATTACCTCAGATGGGCTGTCCTGGTCAATGAGCGACTTGTCGACGTCATAGTTAGCTATTCTGAGTGTAATGATCAAGGCGTCATGATGTGGGGTTCTCACTCCCACCAGATCTTTATCCGTGAACACGATATGTTTGCTATAGTCAACATCATCTGCTCACTGACGCTTTCCTGATTGTGTCCTTACTGGATCGATCTGAAAAGCTTGCATTACTGTTGTAAGCTTTTTTACTTCCATCCGAGCTGAATTCCCCTGAATCTGCTTCATGTCAGATGCCCCATGAATTATCGCGAATTCATGGTCAGCATCGTCTTTAAGTACATTATCAGGTCTTATTTCTCCATTGGCAGTAATTTTTTCTGCCTTCTTCTCCACAAACTCGTTCAGGTGCCTAGACTGGGCCAGTTCTTCGAGGTGAGACTTAAGAGCTTTGCAGTGCTCAGTCTTATGTCCTCCCTCTTTGTGAAAAGTACATCTCAGCGCATTGTTTCTCTTTAAGGGATCTCCTCCCATCTTCCTGGGACACTTAATAAATGGCTCGTCTTTAATCTTCGCCAGAATCTTGTAAATTGGTCCTTTGAAGACAGTGTTGACTGCCTAAAATGCTTTTGAAACATCATTCCTACCTTCGTTCTTGGAGCCGTTCTTGTCCCCATTCTTGCCTCCTTTCTTCTGGTTCTTAGCTTTGTCGTTGCCCTTGGCAGGGAGCTTAGTTCGACCATTTTCCCATGTGCTGAGGCGGGTCACACGCTTCACTTTGGCGTACTTCTCGATGTGAGCCATCAGGTCTTCGATGGTCGTGGCCTCTTTCTTCGTCAGGGATTGGTGCAAAAGTCAAGTGCTGGGCAGCTCAATTTTGAAAGAGGCCACTGCTACCAGCTTCGAGCAGTCCTCGACCTCATTGAACAACTCCTAGTACCTCTTCACGTAGTCTCGGAGGCTCTTTTGAGGCATCTTTTTCATTGTTAGTAAAGCATCCATCCTTTTAGGATGGGAGCTACTAGTAATGAAGCGGGCCATAAAGAGCTCGTCCAGGGACTCAAAGCTCCTGATAGACCTATGAGGGAGCCACTCGAACCATTTCTATGCCAAATCATGCAGGCTCGAGGGAAAAATCCTACACATCAGTGCATCCCGGTGGTTCCAGAGAGTCATGGCTTACCTGTATTGCTTAACGTGGTCAATGGGGTCAGTTTTTCCGTCATAAATCTTGAATCTAGGAATAGAAAATTTCTTGGGGACTTCCTCTTCTTCTATCTCCCTTGATAAAGGTGATTTCATCTGGGTCTTGAGAGCTCGTCTAGTAAGCTCCCTGGTCGATCTTACGCCACGGTGTGCCGGGTGTTGGTCCATCTCCCTTCGGACCAAATTTCTTATGTTTTCATTGTTGCGAGCTGGGCTCCTGCGACGGCGAGCTGGTCGCTAGTGCTCGAGAGAGTCTTCATTTTACTCATGCTCCCCACTCTTTTGAGATCCATGCCTTGGTCTCCTTCCTCGACTGCGAGACTTGCTCGCCCGAGGGCTAGGAGTGCGGTATGGACGTCCCTAGTGCTGCGATAGAGCTCTTTCTCCATTCTTTCTAATTTACTTTTGAGGCGAGCATTCTCAGCCTCTTGCTTGCGAGCGATCTCCCTTTGCTCTTAGAGCCTTGCCTCATAGGCATCAATCAGTCTGGAGATTTGCGTGGACCTCGCTGGTCCTTGGCTTTCCTCTGAGGCTGGCCTCTCTAGGCGAGCCCTTTGATCTGAACGCCGAACTTCAGATCTGATCCTACGAGGAGCATGTTGTTCTTGGATATCTCCTGCCTGAGGAGCATTACTTCTGTGACCATACATTTCAAACTTCTTTGTTGGTGGGGGCTTTCTCAAGGAAGACAAACGTTCCCACAGACGGCGCCAATTGTGGTGACAGTTATATTCAACACAAATAAATGAGAAAAGTGCAATCACCAAGAAAAATAAAGAAATTAAGATGCCAATCACACAACACAGTAATGTACGTGGTTCAGCAAGAATGCCTACGTCCACGGTGGTGTAGTCAGTATTATTTCTATATACTTCGGGGAGCGTTTACAGAGAATATATTGTGTTCCTCTTGCCCCAGGCCTAGGGTTTATTTTATACATGTTTATCTTTGGGGAGTGGGGGTGTTGGACTCCCCCTCATCCATTCTCTCTCTCCTGGAATATCTATATACGAGATTCTATGAGAAGACTAAGTCACAACTGAATTTAGTTATGGTGCGAAAGGCTCGGTTTTGGGCCATTTTTATTAGGCTACTCGCCCGAGCCCATAAAGGCAAATTCGGGTACCCACAAAATACATGAAGAAAATTTGTATTACTTATATAACTAGTGAATGTTATATGACTTTTAAGAAATGATTAATCAAGTTAATGCGATAAATAACTTACAAAGTAAAGATACAAATTACTCGGGTTAGAGTAGAGTTCCAGGAGTTTCATGACAAGGTTGGTTATACGGGATGGTGTAACAATGAAGGTCAGGGAGAAAGCATTAGGTGTGCACTTTAGAAGAGGGGTGAGATGAATCTCAAGGGAGTGCGACACTAACTTAAATATGAAGAGCATTCATACTTTTTAATTGTTGCATTTTAATTCACTTGCAAAATATTTTCAAAAGGACTTTGGGCTCTGACCCATACTTGCAAAATATTTTCAAAACCTTTTAGGTATCCAGCCACAGGGATGCCAAACTTAAAGATCTATTCCAAGGATGCATAGCTACAACAGGTGTGGATATTGCAGGATTTGGACATAGACGCTTCAGTCATTTTATTCCTAGAGTAGGATGCAGCTTGGTATTTATTTTGGGCATGTTTCCCAGCTATTTTCATTGCAGTCGGACTTTGTACTGGTTATTATTCTTTAGTGGATTATATTAGTGGATGTTGGTTTTCTTTCGATGGTTTATTCGACCGGTCATTTATTGATTTATTCAGTAGTGCTTTAGATTCATGGTTTGTGTGAATAGTTCGTATTGGTATTTATATGGTTGTTGTTGTTAAATAAAAAGATTAAAATTTTGATTTCAACTTTTGAATACTGGGTGGTTAGTAAGTTTTAAAAAGTTTTCGATAGTGATGCTAAGAATGAACCAGATGAGATTCCTATTTTAATTTGATATAGGACTGATCACCCGGTATTTTATTGAGCGGGGTGTCACAGATGGTATCAGAGCATCAGGTTCTAGTGTCCTTAGGATCTGTGCGGCTTCTCACGTTTCGGCTTAGCGTTCTTTGATGTAGAGCCTTATGATAGGATTGTTGTATCCCTCTACGTATGCGAGTTAACGTTCTCCTGCTATCAAGTATAGTGAGGTGATTCATACAAGAGTTCGGTTGGGCTTTGTATACTGATCATTCTTTGGGACGACCAATGAAGGCCATAGGAGAATTGCAGGAGGAGAGGATCAACATAAGACATAGGGTATTCTGGAAATGGTGATTATGATAGGAATCACCTTGATTGTTGTTCAGGTCAGTGGGGGTAGAATAATCGCTCGGGAGCGATAGTATCCCAAAGCACTGTTGTAGATAATGGTGGTACAATTTCAATCTCACCCAGCGTAGTTATC
Source organism: Sambucus nigra (assembly GCA_949130495.1). Lineage (NCBI taxonomy): Eukaryota > Viridiplantae > Streptophyta > Magnoliopsida > Dipsacales > Adoxaceae > Sambucus > Sambucus nigra. The sequence goes on along the minus strand of OX422215.1, from coordinate 481,171,805 downwards.
AAAGGGTGGGGAAAGTGTGGAAGGACCCTTTTGGAAGGGTTATTTATAAGAATTCGAGTAGCAAAGTAGCGCGATAAGTCAATGGAAGGAAATAACCCAAAGATAATTGTGAAGGGTGGTGTGCGGTGGCACCCAGGACTAAATTTTAAACGAAATTTTTAGCCCAGTGGGGCGGTGTTGTAGTGGTAGGAGTCAGTCACCACAACCATGGAGAAATACCATAAATAATAAGAAATTTAGGTTGCGATTTGATCGCAAATCTTTGCATCATCCATTTGAACCGGTAGGTAAAGGAGATTTCAGTACTTACTTCAGAAGGTCCGGACAGTGTCCGGACATAAGGTAAAGTTAAATTATGCAACAAACTTCATACCTAACGAGGTGCATGAGGAGGTCAATAAGGGGTCCATGAGTTAATAATGGACTCATGGGTAATACACAAGCGTGGATGGAAAACTCTGGCTAGGATGACTAGGGCTATAGTCATCAAGGTAGTATGTTTTCTATTTGATATCAATACTTATGTGAGAAGGAAGCCAAGGGAGGTGGAGTATCTGACCAAAAGGCAAGATCATATTTAGCGGTGCTAGTGAGACACCACAAGGGGATACCCAGTAAAGGAACCCATATATATGATTATATCAGTTAAATTCGTACCGATTGGCGGTGGATTTAATCCATGTCATCGAGGCCAGCAAGGAATCCCACAGGGCTAGCAAAGCCAAAAGGACAACGAGGGTAACAATTCGGGTCAAGACTACCAAGTACGCGAGAGGGACAACCCGACATGGCCATTAGGTCTAGAGGCAGGGGATCGACACAGAGAAGGGTCTTATGTGTGGAAAGTGGGACCACAACAATTGATTATGTCCACAGTGAATCAGGGTATAGGAGTGGGATGCCTAGTAGGGACAACAATTATGAAGTTTTGGTTCGGTTATATGAGAATATTATGTCTAGGAACCATTTGGGCCACTAGTGTATAGTCGAGTGGAAGTATGATTTTTATCCTCGGATAGATGGGGAAAACTTTGTGACACGAGTGGTCATAGTATTCTTCTTAACACTATATTCGCAAGGGAGACGAGTTTAGTGGATGTATCGTAGTATTACTATTAAGTATATGTTTACCGCGGGGTAACGGGGCTCTTTTTTGTTTTACCTGCAGAGGAGCAGGTGTGAACACTGAGAGGGTACATTTTATAAGGTTAACTCATTTTGAGAAGTGCTACACGAGCATAATTTTATCCTGGGTACAGATTGGTTAGCGACGGGTAAGCGATAGTGGGTAGTTACAACAAGACTATTGTGTTCGCTATTCCAGGGCAGGATGTTTATTCTTTGCGAGGTTCCACCCGAAAGAAGGTTGGGCTAGCGAAAATATTTTATAAAATAGACTTCAGAGGGTAGGGTTATCTAGTATATTATATCCCAGTGCGTAGGGATTTTTACTGATGTGATTCGGGGCATGACGGGTTGACCATGGAGCAAAGAGATTTAGCTCATTAGTGACTTAGCGTTGAGGACTTAGTGATAGTGTGAGCGCGGCATTTTATAACTCCTTTAGAGACGCAGGAGTCAACAATTAGACCTTTGAGTACAGGGACAGAGTTTTGGATTGTCACGTTATATGCTCGGGTTTACAAAAATTAATGAACGACAATGCTAGTGTTTAATGTATTAGGAAAGTTTTTGGGGGGGGCTTTTTTGTGAAATGTTATCCACATAAGCCCTAATAAACGTCAGTAGTGGAATGACATTATATGATTCTAGGACACCAGTTTAAAGGGTAATTTTTGAACGTGTGGAGTTACACTTTGAGGGGAAACCTATTACTCTATAAGGTCAGTATAACCGGGTAGTGCTATGAAAGAAGCACTGAGAAAACTTTTGCACCGCAAGTTAATGGGCGGGGCAACATCGAGAAGATTAAATTGCGATTTGGGGAAATATCAAATGTAATCATATGATATAATGTGATATGTGGGATAACCTTGAAAGAAAAATATTACGTATGTGACGTCTATGATGTTGTACAAATATGCATGGGATTTAGGGTGTATGGGCACCCTGGTTAGTGTGATTTCAGAGTCGTCTTAAACAAAGGGATGTGCGAATGAACATATAAAATGTATGCCTACAGGGCAGTCAGAAAATAAGTGGAAAAGTGCAGTGAACTGAAATCCATTTGAAAGAGGAAACAATCCGACTATATGCGTATCAAGGTGAACTATCTCCACCGTAAGGAGTGTAATAACAGTGGAGGTGCATGTAACAAAATATCTTAAGGAAAGAAAGAAGTCACGTTTCTGGGAAAATAGAAAAGAGTATCACTTAGTTATATGCTTAGAGTGGTCTTATGCATAGACAAGGCGTAGATTCCTATCTAACAAAAACTGCAGAAGGAATATAGTTCTTGAGCATGGGAATTGGTGTTGAGTGAGACATAGTGAATTTGTCTCTGGATAGACCATTTATGAATGGGGAAAAGGTTGATTTAAGGGAATCAACTAAGAAGTTTTTGAAATTTTATGGTTCCGGAGATGGAATTAATGCTCAGGTTGGTAAAAATCGTGGAGGGGTCAAGGTTTCCATCGGGTTGTTGAATGGATTGACCTGATCACGAATTGTTGTCTCGGAATGGGTTATACTATCGAGTCGTATGCCCAACTTTACTATTAATGGGAAGGAGTGAAACAGAACAAGGTGTCATTCAATATTGTTAGGAATTTGGGTGAGACCTTTCAGTCCCACCTCTGGTAAAAAGTGTCAGGAGGTTATAGGGATATAGTTACATATTAGTTTAAACGTGTCGCCCATAAGTTGATGGGTAGACGGGAAGCGAGGATTGTGCATTCCAGATTTTTGGGTAATTTAGGAGTAGTAATTGCCACGGGTAGATTTATGTGTGATGCCTCGTAACATTTTAGGATCTGCATGACACCTTGGGAGACTTTATGGGAAATATTTCATTATCCACCTTTGGTTGATAAGAGGTGAGGAAATAACAAGCTGCTAGGACCCGAAATGGGTTATGGTCTAGCAGCGGGAAATGAGTAAGTTGTATTCTTTCGTATAGTTCAGGGATGTAAGGAGGGGAATTTTCTAACATAGAGATAGTGGAGTCGGTGGAGTATATACTCATCTTTTGGGGCACTATGTTGTCAGGAGCCATCGAGTTAAAGGTTTGTGACCAGGTATTGGTTCGGGTGTCTCCTATGAAAGGAGTGGTGAAGTTCGACAAGAAAGGGAAGCTAGCATCAAGGTATGTGGGTACTTTCCCTATCTTTGAGAGGGTGGGGCCGGTGGCTTATCGACTAGATTTTCCAGAACATCTCCAGTGGATAGGTGATGTGTCCCACGTGGCATAGCTGGAGAGATATAGGAGGAATGATAGGGATTTTTGGGCACGTTCCACTCGAGGAGAATGACTTGCAATAAGACACCTCATATGAGGAGAGACTAGTAGCTATGTGATCGCAAGCTGCAGTCTAAGGTAGTACAACCAGTTAGAGTGTAGTAGAGTGGGGTCATCACAGTATTGATGAGTATACGTGGGAGAGGGAGTAGGATATCTGAGAGCAGTATACAGAGTTATTCGCCGCAGTTATGACCAAATTTTGGGGACGAAATTCCTTTGTAAGGGGGGAGTATGTAACACCTCGTATTTCTGTGCATTTAATATTTAATAGATTCAAAAAAATTTAAATTACTCGTGTGTCGTAATTTAATTGAATTAGTTATGTTAATATTTATTTAAATATTAATCAAAGAGAAGATGGTTAATATTTATGAAAATTACATTACTAAGTGAATGGTAATAATTTATTTACGTCTAACGTGTATAAGTGACGTGGCATTTATTTATCTCAGCCGAAAGTCGGATATAGTCTAAGTTGGGTGTGAGATGGGGACTTTTTATAAATTAGTTCGGATGTCAATTCTGAGTGCACGGTTGAGTTCGAATGGGCCGAGATAGTCAGAAAAGTGTACCCGGGGTGGTAAATGGGTCATGAAATATTTTTGGGCATAACCGAGCCCACTCGAGGTATTTGGGACATTTTAATTAGGCCCATATGATTAAAAAAGGGATTTGGAGATTAAAAAAAAAAAAAAAACCTAAGTTTTGGAGTTGTGGGAAGCCATAACTCATTTGGGAGAAATTTGAGAACATAAGGGACAAAGAGGGAGGACTCTTGATAGCCAAAGAGGAAGAACAAGGAAGGTGTTCATCACACAACGATCTCTACACCAAAGGATAATCAGACACTACGAATTTTTAAGGCAAGTGGTTAAATTGCTTCAATGTAAATTGGTGATATTCGATTTATATCATAGTAGGTGTTATACAAATGATTTTTGGATTGGGTTAATACAAATTGGGTTTTGATTTGGGGAAGTTACGAATCAAGTTATTGAGACTGGTTTTGATTCGTAAGGATTGTAGTGGATAATTCTAGGTAAAAAGCTTCACAGAAGTTGTTAATGGCGATTCTGTCTGCGCTACCCTCTAGAAAATGGCATTTTCTAACTTTCGTTCTCTAATGCGTTTTTTTCCAAAACGGCCTCAAAATGCCCCAAAATGGCATTTTAAAAATCTGGGCAGATTGAGTAAATTGAAAACCTCAAATTTGGGGATATTGTACTATGGACCAAGGGGGTCTCCGGATATTTTGGTTGAGTGATGCCATAATAATTGATTAATTAATGGGGGATTAATTAATTAAAGTTTATAGCTGGAATAATTTATTATAGGATGATATAATAAATTGTTAAATATTATTTAATTAGGAGCGTTCCCTGTATAATGGAATTTTGAGGAGTACGTTATAAGAGATGGAAATTCGGATCAGGTGAGCAAGTCCGGGTACATTGGTTGTGTGATACCAGGGAGATATTAAATTAATTAATGAGTATATTAATTAAATTAGAGTCGGACCATAGACTCGGTGAGATAATAAGTTAATTAATGAGCATATTAATTAAATTAGAGTCGGACCATAGACTCGGGAAGATAATAAGTTAATTAATGGGCATATTAGTTAAATTAGAGTTGGACCATAGACTCCGGGAGATATTAAGTTAATTAATGGGCATATTAATTAAATTAGAGTCGGACCATAGACTCGGGGAGATATTAACTTAATTAATGGGTAAATTAATTAAATTAGAATCAGACTATAGACTCGGGAATATGTTGGCTAGTGTTACGAACTTTGTACACTGTAAAGCCGGGATTAAATTTTATTTATATATACATATATATACGGTAGTGTGATAGTATATATATATATATATATATATATATATTGTGTGCTCATAAATACCAGTGGCTAGGTATTTATTTAGAATTATATGATCTAGTGCTATCGGGGGAGGTTGCGCGATGTGGGTGAATCCCCTAACTTGAGGAGTAGGGCGAGTGTATCCCCGGGTCATAGCTTCCAAGTAGAGGTGGGCATTGAGATGATTGTCTTCTCACTCGGGGGAATATGACCGCCTCCAATACGTTTATAATTCTATGTTCTGATTCGGCGGTGGCTAGCTGTCTCAGAAATCCAAGTGGAACTGAGTAGACATGGGAAGATAACACTTTAGAGAATGCATCCGATGAGGTATTACTCGGAAGGATGGTTTTAATTATATTCAACATATGTGTGATTGCGGAATATAGTTCTACATATATAATGGAGTAGATAATTATATACGGGTAATTAAATACATAAAGAGAATTTGTATTACTTATATAACTAGTGAATGTTATATGGCTTTTAAGAGCGATTTTATTTATATTCAACATATGAATAATTGTGGAATATAGTTCTATGTATATAATGGAGTAGATAATTATATACGGGTAATTAAATACATGAAGAGAATTTGTATTACTTATATAACTAGTGAATGTTTTGTGACTTTTAAGAAATGATTAATTAAGTTAATGCGATAAATAACTTATGAAGTAAAGATACAAATTACTCGGGTTAGAGTAGAGTTCAAGGAGTTTCATGACAAGGCTGGTTAGACGGGGTGGTGTAACTATGAGGGTCAGGAAGAAAGCGCTAGGTGTGTACTTTAGAGGAGGGGTGAGATGTATCTCAAGGGAGTGCTATACTAACTTAAATATAAAGAGCATTCATACATGTTAATTGTTACATTTTAATTCACTTACAAAATATTTTCAAAAGGACTTTGGGCTCTGACCCATACTTGCAAAATATTTTCAAAAACTTTTAGGTATCCAGCCACACGGATGCCAAACTTAAAGATCTATTCCAGGGATGCGTAGCTGCAACAAGTGTGGATGTTGCAGGATTTGGACATAAATGCTTCAGTCATTTCATTCCTAGAGTAGGATGTATCTTGGTATTTATTTCGGGCATGTTGACCCATCTATTTTCATTGCAGTCGGACTTTGTACTGGTTACTATTCTTTATTAGATTATATTAGTGGATATTTGTTTTCTGCCGATGGTTTATTCAGCTGGTCATTTATTGATTTATTCAGTATTGCTTTAAATTCATGGTTTGTGTGAATGGTTCGTATTGATATTTATATGGTTGTTATTGTTAAATAAAAAGATTAAAATTTTGACATCAGCTTTTGAATACTAGGTGGTTAGTAAGTTTTAAAAAAAATTCGACAGTGATGCTAAGAATGAACCAGATGAGATTTTTGTTTTAATTTGATATAGGACTGATCACCCGATATTTCATTGAGCGGGGTGTCACATACCACACATAGTTGACACGTTGTAACTTTTAATAATATATAATGTCATAATATACACTTATTTATGTCTATAGTTTGTCATAAGATTTATCAATTAGATTAATTTAATTTTGAGTAAATTGGTATCGATCAACTGAGAAGCGTGAATTAGCTGAGTACGGTTCTCCATGCTTATATTATCAAATAAATTTCTAAACTATTATATACCATTTATCAATGATGAAGTTTCGCAATTGTGAACCTTTACCACATTTAGTTTATCACACACCTTATAAGTGCAAATTGATTATTCATTGTGAAAATATAGCCAACTATAAATCCTAAAATTAGCTCATAAACCATTACATCACACACTATTTTAAAAAATTACAGTGCTCATTATCCTTTGTAAGAATCATTTTTCTACCATCGACTCAAAAAATATATGTTTGAATTTTATCATTTATTTAGAATTATAAATATATGTTTGAATTTTATCAAAGAATCTAAAAAAATAATATGAATATGATATTATTTGGATCAAAGGATGAAGGGATACCTTAAAGGAGTTCATTCCTGATAATCTCTCTATGTGTTTGGCCAAGGCTTGTTTAGTTTGTTTATTTGGTTTTGTACGAGTGTGCCTTATGAAAGACTTGTGATAATCAGGCTATTATATGCCATTCAATGTTTCAATTTATTATACTTGTTATAATCAGGTGATTGTGGTCTTTCCAACCAATTTATTATTTTAGCCTTGCGATAATCAAATGATTGTGTACCATTCGATGTTTTAATTTTGAAGACTTGTGCTTCCCTTAAGGAAAACTTTATAGTGAATGCTAAAAAATTGTACTAAACTAGAATCTAAGGAAGGAGATGTAAAGTGAAAAAATAGGATTGTTTACTATCCCATAAGTCAAAGTTCTCGAGAAAACTAAATTGGTTTCATTATAGTATGGCCTAGTCATTCCTACCTATGTAATAGTCATTCTCCCTAAGTTATTATAACCCATTTTGTTTGTAAGTGTTAGATGTTCCAAAATGCTTTAAAGGGTTATTCACACCTAAACGAGTAGTGTTTGGGTAATTTTTCACCCTTAGATTTTTTTTAAAATTAGTTTCACCAGTGTTAGTCCTATAGTGCACATGGTGATAAGGATTGGGTTAAGTGGTAGCATTCACACCAACTTGTGGTGCATATCCTTAACAATTGGAAACTGCAATAGTAAGAGTAGAAAACACACTAGTTGCTTTCGTGATCATTGTATTCATTATTTTCATTATATTCCCAAGATGATTAAGTACAATATTTAACTGGTGTATCAATTGGTCTCAAGAATTTGAGGACATGCCAAAAATACATGTTACTTTGAGATTTGTGGCTCTTGGATCGGTTGTCATATTTAACTCTTGGTTTAGAGGAGTTTTAACCATTGCTTTTGTACGAGCATGTCAAGCAAGGTTTTGATGTTGCTAACCAAATGATTATCTTTGCCTTGCAAAAATCAGACAATTTTGTACCGTTTGATGATTCAATTAAGAAGACTTGTGCTTCCCTTAAGGAAGACTTTACTGCCAATGCTAAATAAGTGTACAAACTATTCCAAGGAAAAATATGTAAAGTGAAGAAATAAAGATAAAGAATGTTTGAACCAAGTATAATAGTAAAGTAAGATGAACAAAGTAAAAGATAACAATTACACTAATAAATGTAAAGAAAATTACAAAAAGAAATATAAAGCAAGTTAAATATAAAGGCAGAGGAACTTTTCATAAAATATAAAGGAAGTTTCAATCTACCTTACAAACCACATCAAATAAAGAAAAACTTGTAAATAAATGATAAGAGAAGAAAAGGAAATAAAAGGAAAAGGAGGTAAAATGAGTAAATGTAGTTTTTTTTTGAGGGAGTAATTATTTTCATTGTCCTTTAGGTGCTTATTTATAAAGTTCTTTTCCATGAAACTGGCAATTGGAATAGCTAGTTGGTTACCCAATTGAATATTCCCACCTAGGATCACTCATGCACCTACAATTGCTATTTAATTGTTCATGTTCAAGGCCCTGACAAGTGTCAAATGCTTGTGTAGCCATTTGCATTAAAATGGTTTACCAAGTTCTCAATTATAATTACAATCTTGAACTTCCACGTAGTTGTATCCTACTAGCCGATAAATATGTGGTGTAAAGATACCCCCGCACTAATTCATTTTTTGGGAAACATTAATTAGTGGAGCTTCACATGCCATCATCCCCCATCTTAATCATCATTACTCTATGGAAAATGTGCCTAAATGGATGTCTTTTGGCAATGAAATATCTCTACCATAACTCATCAGTCTTTTAGTATTTCAACTGAGCTTCTTGTCTCCTTTTTCTTCAATCTTCTTCGTGTTAATAATGGCTTTAAATGAGAATAATAATGAAACTCCCATGAGAACCTTTGATCTTGGATCTACTTCAAACCTCTCACAAGATAATGAAAACACTTAGGAGGATAGTGTTTCCTTTTAAAACCTATTTTTTATAATGAATTTGATTCAACTACTGCTGGACACAATTAGGAAAAGTTTGAGATCTATGATCGTGATCTAGCTAAGCACACTGACATTACTGATCCACCTTCTTTAGGTGGAATATGATTTGGTATTTTCGGTTGGCCTGCTGTTACAATCCCAACACCTTGTGAACAAGATTTTGATGAGGTCATGGATGTTGGAGATGGTGACAACTACAAAGCAAAGGCCAATGATTATAGACCCAACTATAATCTCTGTATATACTCAAATGTATATGTCCACCCCATCGTGGTCCATAATGATTCCTTACCAATTCAACCTTTTCGATATGAGTGGGAAGAACTTGTTAAATAATCCCACGACATTACGGTCCTTGTCTATAGTCGTACTTTATTTGTTCCTTGATTTTTTATTAAGTATCAGACACCAGTAACATATCCCACTTTTAATTGTCATCCTAGGATGGCTTATGCTTGGTCCAAATTGGATCAACCCTAGTTACTTTTTGATACTCGTAATAATGCGTACTTTAACCTCTTAGATTCCTGGCATTTTGCCACTTACAAAGTTCCAAAATATGGTGTTGTTGGATCTGACTCTCTTTGCCATAACTTTGTGCATCGTTTAACTTATCTCCTCACCAATAGCCTTTACACATCATATGTATAGGTTGGTGTTAGCTTAGACACAAATGCATTTGAAGCTTTGTTGTTTGAATTGAAATTTATTTATACTTCCTTTTTTGACATGGTTGTCTTCCCATACACATTATCTAGGGACCTAATTCATAACTTAGAGAAGTACGTCCATGATGTATAAGACATCAGTTATCACTCATAGCCACACTCTTTCAATACCAATAACGTTGGCAGAGCTTTGGAATTTATCCATTCCTTTTCTCATCTTACCCTTGGGTTCTATTAGAAGGTCATGTTCAAAACAATTGTTTATGCTTGTTTAAGCATTCAAGACTTCGAAGACTATCTTGTGGCACCTCGCCTAATTAAATACCGGGTGATCAGTCCTTTATTAAATTAAATCAGAATATCCAGTTGGTTCAGATTATGCATCGCTGTCGAAAACTTTATTATTAAATAATAACCACTTAATATTTTAAAAAGGTTGATGTCAAAATATATCTTTTAATTAATATAAAACTAGGTTAACGAAATAATTAAACATTCACCATTCACATCAATCTTATATAATAGGAAATAACTGCAATAATAAATGAAACTGGAGTAAATATTTACCGTTTAAGTCCCAAATACAATAATCCAACATAAATAAATCAACAACTGAAAGCAGTAAATAACTATATCCAAACTCTGAATATCTTAATAGAAAAGGGGCAACATGCCCTAACTGATGAAATAACTCAAAAGGAAGAAATGATGGACATAGAGGCGTCTACTACCAAGGTCTTATAACTTCCACAGCAGCTACAGCTCGTCGAGTGAATGGAACTCCTATGCTTGGTGTCCCTGTGGCTGGGTACCTAAAATAATTTGACAAGAAAAGAGATTTGTAGAAAATGGGTCAGAACTCGAGTTGAAAATAGTTTAAAAATCAGCAAGTGCTTAAAATGAAATAATAGCACATATATTATTCATGTTAGAATATCGTACTCACTTAAAATACTCACCTCTCATCTAATGTCCACGCCTAACGTACCTTCAAACCTTACTAGTTTCGATCCCATGCCAACTAGTCCTTTCCACTCTAACATCTAATCATAGCCCCATATCATTCCCATGTATTTCCCTCGCAATATACATACTACCTATAATCAATTTCTTTTTAACATGGATAAGCGCTTTTTCAATTTAATATAATTAACTGTTCACCAACTTAATTCATTTCAGATTTAATTATCGTTAATGTCTACTTAATTCACACAGTAGATAGTATCACAAGTATATATACATTCATTCTATTTTATATATATACAATACAGCACCCCAAGACAAAGCTGCGGAAGCATACTCTGCTATCATGTACTGGTGCACCGCTCATTGCACAAAGGACTATAGGTTCAATCTCTCGCAAACCATCAAAACAAACACACAATTTGGAAGTGAACATAGTTCCAAGTCGATGGGCTACGCACATACCTACGCACCCATATGACCGTCATCACTATCATTCTCGTAGATAGCCCGTACCTAGGTTCTATGCTCTATTGGTACAAATCAAGATCCCACCCGAAGGCCCCTCAAGGCATGATCGTCCACAACGCGCAACCTTCACTCGATATCATGCAGCGTAGGTATGTTATACACATAATAGTTCAATCAATATGTATGCACACAACTTATCATATTCATTAGGTATTCATGCAACCCAAGTCCCCAAATTTATATGTAGTATTATCGTCTCTACTACTAACAATACTTTAACCGTACGATTTATCTCTCTATCTTACATACTCTTTAAGGCTCTCTCATTCCAACACACTCCCATAGCAGTTACTCAATTCATCTCATTACTAGACTAAGAAATGAAGCTACTCCATAATAGCATAGGTCATATTCTCTCACTTGCATTAACCTAGAAGGATTTTAACTCATAAGGGCAAAAATTTGCATCTCTGAAATCTCGTTAGAACCTGGGAATTCTCGTTCGAACGAGGTCGTTCGAATGAGGTAGTTTTAACGAACCCAAATCTCGTTAGTAATCACGTTGTAATTCTTATTGGAATTATCATTCGAACGAGGTCGTTCAAATGACCTGGGAAGGTATTTGAACGAGAATTCTAAGATCGTCTTCTACCTTCCAAACTTCGAATTTCACCCTCTTCCATCATCCAACACCCATGTTAATTTATCTCAACACCAAGTTAAAGGTTCTAAATCGTTTCCCTAGAGGATTAGGCACTCTTTACTCCATTTTTAACATCAAATACTTATAATTATAATAGGGATTAAGATAAATTCCTCCAATCTTTAAAATCTCTAGATTCATATAACCTCCATTAACAACAATTTAACCCAGAATTAATTTCGTGAAATCAACGTATAAAACCCAAATTTATCATACCCAGAATATGGTTATTCAACTACATGCAAACCTATACTCCCAATTAAAGATTGATTCCCAATTTCTGTCCCAAATTCATAATATCATGATCAAAACATCAATTAATCTAACATGGACATTATATGCTCTAAAATCAAGCAAGTTAAACACTTGACTTTTTATGAACTTCTGATTCGCTGGATGAAACTGGTATAGGGGTGATCCTCTCTTCACGATCTACGCGTTGGTGTGATTTTTGGTGTGCGAGCTTGAGTCTTTAACCCGGGGCACCTATGGAGTTCCTCTTCTCCCTCTTTGGTTCTCTCTCTCACTTAGGCTTGGAAACCGACAGATACCTTATTACTCATGTACACTTCCCTTTTAATTATCTATTTTCGTCCATTTTAATTCTCAAAAATCTCAAAAGACCAAAATACCCCTCCGGGGTGTCGATTTTGCCTAAATTGGCCCAAAATCTAAATAAAACACCTGAGTAGAGTTTGTTTACTATCTCCACCCTTCCAGACTCATCGGTGCACTCAAATGATCATACGAGTTACTTAAAATAAATTTTCTTTTTAACCCAATAAAGTAATACCGACACGACTCACATGCACGTACCAACTAAGTGTATTGCAACTGGCGTATTTTTCACTTCGGCCATAATAATATTTTCGTAATTATATACTACTTTATTCTCTAAGTAATATTCAACATAATTGTCACCAATAAATACTATCTCTCATCACGCTAGTAATTATTAAATTTTAATCTGGATTAATTATAAATAAATTTTCTCCCATTAAATTAATTAATCCTAATTCCATAATTAAAATAATATCCCCCAAAAGTGCGAGGTATTACATATCTTCCCATTCCTAGGGCCCAAATCATCAATTTCCTAAAAGCTTATCCATCTTTTATTAGAAGGTTGTGGCAACGCCACACAGAGTTTGAAGACTATGATGTTCGAATAGCCCACAATGACGATCTCATTAACAATTATAGAAGTATCTTAGAGAATTGGAAGGAACTTACTTATGTTTTTACGCCATGGGCAAGGAGGCTTATTGACTTAAATCCCTTCAGATAAGGAAATTACCCTTAGATCAGTGGAGCTGAGGGAGAAATCTCAAGAGGCTTTTCGAAGATTTTGACACCATGAGGCATTCATTTTAAAGATGGATCAAGATGATGCCTATTTGATTTCGAAACAAAAACATCTTGTTTATATGTGGAATAAGTTCCATAAATTCGTTACTTATGAATTTTCCCATTATTGTTTAATTAAAAGAGATTGATAATATATTTCTTCACTTTTGTTACCTCTAATTTCTGGCATCAATGGGGAAATTACTTTGTTTTAGATAATTTTTGTAGGCCTACGTCCAAGCCAATGTGATGTAAATATCCTTATTTCTAATCATAATTTTTTTCGTTAATTTTTTGTTATAGCAATTTTGTCATCCTTGCACAGTATTTATTTTAGCCATTTGATGAATATTTTATGTTCTGACCAAGTTTGGTATGTTGCGTGTACTTGTAACTATTTTTGTACCTTTAGACCTAAAAATACTTCAATTTTGGTCTTTTTGTGTATGCATGTTTTATCATCGGTAGTGGTCCCACTAAATCTAATTGCACATGTGCATGTGTCCAAATAATAGCTTTTTGTTCTTTACCGAAATAATTGATTCCCATAAATGTACAACATTTTGCTATTCCCTTCAACCAATATATATAGCTACCTTGGGACTCTCAGCACTTGACTTTGATTTATTTGGCCATTAGCAAGCCACAAATTTAATAATGAGAGCATGTTGATTGATTATGTCCAAAAAGTCACTTTTTCATCTATCCGCATCCCCAAAACTTTATCCTTTTGGATGAAAACTTTTTGAGACACGTGTTGGTTTATGCTTGATGCTATTCTTCATTTCAAATGATCTATTTGAGTTTACTTAAGATCATCTCTTAGAATTTTTTATTTTTACTGTTTACTCTCTCTCTCTCTCTCTCTCCAAGCATATTTTCAGCTCTCTAATTTATTTTCTCTCTCTTGAAAACTCTCCATCATCAATGGCTTCAACCTCTAAAATCCTTAATGTCTAATCTCGGTTTGAAGATCCTATCAACAAGTTTATGTCTAATAACTCTATTATTATTGGGAGATATTATTCCAACCATTCAACTACCATACGGAGCCACTCACTTCACCATTGGGCCGCTCTTTCAGGATGAACTTCCATTGCCACTCACTGTTTTCTATCCTAGGATTGAATTTCCTATACGAGATTCCACTTACCTCATAGAACCCTTTTTCTTTTAAGTTTAGGTTTTGGCCCAAAATATTGGGCAACACCTCATGTCCTCAATTGGTGAACCGGGTGCACATAGCCAAGGCATGTGAAATGGAAAGAGCCGACATTTTTTTTGTTGTTAAACTCAGCTCGATGGACATCGAATATGATATGTTTCTTCTCTCTGGTTCCATCCAATTTTAGAATCTGACATTTAATTAATTCAAATTTAATTTCAGGATGGTCGGCTCCACTATGTTAGATATCTGCCAGTTGATTGGGTTTAAATATATTGGGGAAGATGTTCATCCTCACATGTTATCGGTTGAAAACCATGTACGATTAAAGAATGAAAATGTCCTTCTATCTTACCCCACTTTCATGAATAAACACATGAAGAATATAGGGAATGTGAATAATAAGTAGTAATATTGTTTCTTTTTCTCTGGTTGTCCAACCATGTCTTTTGTCTCCTCAACGAATCATGCTAGAATATTCCATTTTATATGCCATTCTTATAAAGGGTATAGATGTGTCTCTTTCACCTTACCTATTGGGATCTATTTATAAAGGTTTCTATGAGTTTCAATGTTAACCCTTCAAAGCAATCAAGGTGTTCTAATATTGGTCATCTAAATGTGGTTACATGCCTATGATGCTGAGATTGGGCGAGCCAAAGGCAGATCTGATTTTAGCCATTCCATCACTCTTTATCGCTCTAAACATGGAAATAAGAGCTTCGATGCTCTCATTAATATGTTTTATGTTCTAAAATATAATAGACCAAGGTTTCCTGTACAAACATTGTTGGCGGTTGCTCAATAACCTCATTAGCTTGTTTCCATTTTCAATAAGTCTTCCTCCATTATGGACATAGACCTTTGTTAGGGAAGTTTTCTAATTCCTAAAGACTTGTATTGTGGTACTTCTCCCCCCCCCCCCCCCCCCCCCCAATTCCCCCAATTCTAAGTCTTTTGGGTAATTCTACTTACCTACCCAATTTTCTAGGTAGTTTGTCTTTTATCAGGCCATCCCAGGTCCTAAGAGAAGTGATCTTCTCAAATCCCTAAAATGGTAGTTTTTGAAGGAATTTCAAACTATCTTAAAGCTCAAAGAACTGCCAGCATGGTAGGTATTTAGTTTGATGCCAAAGTGACTGAGGCCTTTGAGAATTGGTGGTCATGTCACTTTGGATTTCACTTGAATTCTCAACATTCATTCACAGGACCTTTGGTGCCTTCTTCTTATGGTAAGGCTCCTTTAACCTCCCATAACTTGTTTATAGATTTTGTCCTTTTTTTAGCCATTTTTTATGCTAGTACCCCCTCCTATTGCTTATGTTTCTTCTATAAAGAGGAAACTAGTCCACAAGGAGATAAAGGATCTAATGGAGGAAGATATTGTTCCTCTTATTCGACAATCAAAGGGGAAACCTCCCTATGATGCTCCAGCTACTACTTCATTAAGTACCCCTGAGCCTGTTGAACCTTTTATTTTAGTCATGTTCAATATCAAGAAAGGGAAAATGATGAAATTAATAGTTCGGAATCATTATCATAAGGTCAAGTTGGTAGGTATACCAATATCTTATCACTTAATGAAGTTTTTTTATTTTGGTATTATCATACCAATAATCCTAACTTTAAATTTCTTTTATTTTATCCTAGATCTAGCTAAAACTTCATCTATTAAGAAGGAACCTTTTCCATATGAGGATCATAAAAATCCTTCTCATGCATTTTTAATAATTTACCCCATTGATATTTCTTCTCAAGAGTATACTCCAATTTTGAACCCAATCCCTGGAGTAGAATCAACTCCTATTAACAATGATTTCTCTGAATCCACTCCCAACTCTAAATATGAGACTGTTGGCACTTCAAGTTTGTATTAGAGGAGACCAATCAAGAGAATAACCATGATGTGAATAATCATACACTAAACAAAAAATAGAAATGGTTACACTAAATAGGTCACAGTCCTAAATTGTGACTAGGTGGTCACGGTCCAAAATCATGGCCCCTAACTAATAACCATGACCATCTATGTGACCAGGGTCTAAGATGACCGCAGATAAGGGTTAGTCATAGTCAGGATTCTTGACCACGGGGGTCACGATCCAACACCTTGACCCGCCCATGACCTACTATGGTGTCAAGTTTTTCGTCCTTTTGGTCACAATGGTGGTCACAGTCCAAAACCATGACCCACTTGTAACTATATATAGTGAACCTTGGTCATAGTTTTAAACTATGCCTTGTTTAAAAGTGTCACATTACCTTGGTCACGGTTTAGAATCGTGATCATTTCTCGAGCTTTCAATTGGTCACCAATGGGGTCATAGTCGAGAATCGTGGCCATGTTTAACTCATTAAGGGGTCACGATGGGGGTCATGATTTTGTACCGTGACCCCATTTTAGGTATATACTAAAAAAAAAAACTCTCCATTCATTTCACCCTTACCTTTAATGTCTCTCTCTCGATAATTTTTTTACCTCTCTTTCCACACCCTTACCATTTCCTATGATTTTTCAGCCTCTCTCTCCACATCAGGTACATTTCTAGCCTCTCTCTCTCTCTCCATTTTATTATTTGTGTATGTTTCATTTATGTTTATGTGTATGTGTGCAATTCACTCTATATGTGTGCCTATTCAGTGTGTGTGTGTGTGTGTGTGTGTGTGTGTTTGTATATGTGTGTGTGTGTTTCATTGTGTGTGTATGTGTGTTTCAGAGTGTGTGTGTGCATATGCGTGAGTGTTTTCTTCATTGCATGTGTGTGAGTTATTATTAGGTGTTGTTATGAAATTACTATTGAATTTATGATTAATAACATTTACTATACTATTTTTTCACATAACATTTTTTTAGCAATATTAGGCCTTTAAAGAAAAATACTTTAGCTTAGTCAAAGAAAGGAAATTTTTAACAATAGTAGGCCTTTAACTAATTTTTTTAACATGATGAATATTTTTTATTTATATTTAAATCTTTACAATGGGGTTCATTGTCATTGAAGATTGTAGTTTTTTATATTATGTTCCAAGTGGGCAATTCATCATGTTTAGAGAGAATAAGGGGTTTATATGTGTACATAACAAATATGTGTGTGTTTATGAGAGTGTGTGTGTTTGATTATTCTCACATGTTCTATATTGAAATATGGCCCTATTTATTTTTAGAAATTTTCTATGAAACCCTTGATGTAGAATTGTATATGAAATATCATTTTTTATAATTTTGTTCATGGAAATTAATCAAGTAAATGATTTAGAAGGAGTACGGAATAAACTTGTATTAGATTGTTGGGTTGATGGTTATTATGGCTTGTGTTGAATGATCATTATTTGATATGAATGATGGATACTTAAAATGCTCACTCTATTAGTTATTCATAATAAATATTTAACTAAGCATCTATCTTATGGACTAAATGTTTAGAATATAGTCATTTGGTTAACTTGTTATGGCTATGTTCGCCCTTTCCTTAAATGGTTGTTGTTTGGGTAACACAATTGGTAGAAAGGATTGCACAATTGGTGGATAGATAGTAATTATGCAAATCAGTTTGTGCTTTACCCTACTTTGTGCAAAAATGGTTAGCAGAAGGAACATTAAAGCTGCAAAATTAACTTTAATCGAGGTAATTTTTGTATTAGAGAAATATTTTCCTTCATCGTTCTTTGATATCAGCACCCACATTCTTGTGTATCATTTCAAGTACTTGATGAAAACCTTCAAATGTTAGTAAATAATACACGATATATTAGAGGGTCAATTACTAAAGAATACGTAACTATGGAATCATCACTATACGCTCGGGAACATAGGCTAGAACAATAGTTAAGGAGGTTCAATCCTTCTGGAAAATGAGTGATCGAGAAACCTGGAGAGTTTGAGGATGAATTTCCTTTTGGTAACCCAAAAAGAGCTGAGACTCACTAATTTACAACACGGGCAAGAAGCTCGTTATATCTTTAAATCACAAGATGAAGTTATAGATTTGAGAGATTAAGTAGCTACATAATCAACTGAATTATTCTTATTTGATTATATGTATTTTACATTATTTGATTATATGAATTATTCTTATTTAGGAAGTACGAGAATGAAATTTCCCAAAATCAAAGGAGAAGTTGCACGATATATGATTTTGGGGCATGCATATCAAAATGGGTAACTTCCACCTCTTATGTGTGCGGTTGTTTAATCATGTGTGGTAAAAACATGCCTTAATATAAATTTATTATAAGTGCAGCTTCTAAAATAGGTGATGACTCTTTAAGGCTTGCACACTTAGAAAAAATTCTAAAATTTCATGAGAAAGAGTTTATGAAATTTTGCACCAACGGTTTTGATTTCGTTTCATATTTACTTAAGGAAAAGCTTTTGATGTAAGATAGTGGAATTTCAATTTCTTCCTTGAATACCTATGTCACTAGCAAAAGAAATAAAAATTCAAAAGATATGGTGCCAATTTATTATTGGATTGTTGAACAAATTTTAGAACTCGATTATATAGATTTCACATAAACCATATTCTATTGTGACTGGGTGAAGGTGGAGGATGAATGCTTGTAAGGTTTATCTTGACTTTAAACTTATCTTGTAGATTTATCAAAGATGAAGAGGGCAGATCTCATAGTCGATTAGCCTTTTATTATGCCTTTCAGAACGTAAAAAGGTATTATAATTGAAGTGAAAAAACTATTGACAATTGGTCTATTATTGTGTATACAGGAAAGGGTATGACTACTCAAGAAGATGCATTAAAGTCTCTTCAAGATCTTCAGTCTGCTCTTGATGACATTCCTAATTTTAAGGATCTTTTAGTTGATTTAGAAGAAGATGAGTATCAAAACATTATTAAACTTTGGCAATCCTATTTGCATCATATTATTATATTGGCACTTGAAAATCCGATTTGTATACAAATTGTATCCTATTATGATTTTGACTCTATATTGGCGCATTATATTGATTTGTGAACGTTTATTTTAAATACATATGTTTAGCTTGATTTAGGAATATTTAGTTTGAATTATGAATATTTAGGGGCACAAACACCTCGCACAGGACGCCCGATTTGATTTACGAATGTATTTATCTTGAGCCCTATTTTCTCGTACATGGTACACTTGATTGTCCATGTTAACACGGGTGAGTTCCTCTTTCAGATGTTCGACTTCTAACTTGCACCTTTTCAAATCAACTTATATCTAGAGTTTTTTAGCACAATTTCCCTGCGTTCTTTTTCCATAGCGTCGAATTTGGTTTTCATGATTTATTCTCGATTCATCAGAATGTTTTAGACATTGTCAAACTCGAACGTGAGAAAGCCTGATGGGATAGCCACCTCAATGAAAGCTATCCCCGAGCTCATTTCTCTGGTTTACCCTACTTGTGAAAAAGTGGTAAATGTAAATTATGCAATTATGCAAATTAATTTTTTCTTTACCCTACTTGTGAAAAAGTGGTAAATGTAAAGCATATTAAAGCTACCAATCAACTTTAACTGAAGCAATTTATGTATTAAAGAAATATTTCCCTTATTCATTCTTCGATATCATCATCCACCTGCTTGTGCATTTATACAACGAGGATTTGTTGTGCGGTCCCATTAGGTATCACTAGATGTAATGTTTTGAGCGCTTGATGAAAACCTTTAAAGATTACGTAAAGAATACATGGTATATTAGAGGGTTAATTGCTAAAAAATACATAACTATGGAATCATCCCTATGCGCTCGAGAACATAAGCCAGAACAAAAGTTGAGGAGGTTCAATCCTCGTGGAGAATGAGTGATCGAGGAACAAGGCGAGTTTGGGACGAATTGACTTTTAAGAACCCTGAAGAGGTGAGACTCACTAATCTATAATACGAGTAAGTAACTCATTATATCTTATAATCGCAAGATAAAGTTGAAGATTAAAGCGAGTAAGTAGCTACATGTTAGCGCGAGTGAGTTTCTCTTTTAGGTGTTCGATCCATAACTTGCATCTTTTCAAATCGACTCCCATATCGAGATTTTCTAGCAAAATTTACCCATGTTCTTTTTCTATGGCGTTAAATTTGGTTTTCATGATTGATTCTCGATTCATCAGAATTTTTTTCGACAATATCAAACTAGGACAAGAAAAAGGATGATCGAATAGAAACCTCGATGAGAACTATCCCATAACTCATTTCTATGGTCTGATCAGCGTTTCACATGTACGAGTTCGACAATGTCAAAAAAACTGTGATGATTCGAGAATCAATCATCAAAACCAAATATGATGCCATGGAAAAGGAACATGGGGAAATTTTGTTAGAAAGGCTATAGGTGGAAATTGATTTAAAAAGGTGCAGGTTAGAGGTCGAACACCTGAGAGAATAACTCACCCCCGTTAACAAGGACTTTCAATTGTACCTAATTCAAGAAAATAGGTCTCAATAGAAATAGAATAGGCTACTAGAGAAAGACAATGTTGTGGAGTTGAAGCATGCCAAAACTATCGCAAGAACTAGGTATTCTTTACATTAACTCACATTTTTATATATTTGATATGCATAATTTTTTAAACGTTTTCTTACTGTATAATGGTTAGTTAAGTTCTCATTTGGGGGTAAAATCCAAAACAGCCCCAAAAGGATCTATAAGGGGTACAAACACCTTGCAGAGGATTAACGTAACTCGTATCAATCGATCGCGCAGTCACGGGATGCCCAGTTGGAGAATAGGACTAAATTTTGTTAAGAATCACACTTTGGCTTGAAAACATGCCGCTAGAGGGGTAAACACAAAACATCCCTCAAATGGTCATGTGGAGGGTAGAGACACCTCGAACGGGACCAATGTAACTCGTAGGAATGGACCGCGTAGTCATAGGATGCCCAGTTTGAGAATACGATAAACATTTGCAAATTGTTAGACTTAGGCTTAAAATCATGTCGTTTAAGGGTGAAAATGAAAAACAACCACCAAGCGACCCTGTAAGAGGCACGAACACCTTGCATGGGAGCAGTGTAACACGTAGCAACTGATCGCTTAGTCATGAGACTCCCAGTTTGATAATATGACCAAAATTTTCAAATAGTTAAACTTAGTCTTAAAAACATACCGTTAAAGGGCAAAAACACAAAACAGACTTCAAACGTCCCCTTAAGGGGCACGATTAGTCACCGGACGCTCGGTTTGAGAATATCAATAAAATTTGCAAATAACCAACTTAGGCTGGAAAAAAAGATGTTAGAGGATGTAAACTAAAAAAATCCCTAAACTGCCCAGTAGAGGGCACGAACACCTCACACAGGACTAATGTAACTCATTGGAACTGACCATGTAGTCACAAAATGTATGGTTTGATAATAGGACTAAAAATCTGCAAATAGTTAGACTTGGACTTATAAACATGTCGTTAAACGATGTAAACTCAAAATACCCACCAAATGGCCCCGTAAGAGGCACAAACACCTCGCACTGGATCAATGTAACACGTAGGAACTGACCGCGTAGTCACAGGACTCCTAGTTTGATAATATTACAAAAATTTACAAATAGTTAGACTTAGACTTAAAATATGCTGTTAAAGGGCGAAAATGCAAAATATCCTCCAAACGGCCCTTTAAGGGGCACGGACACCTCACACGGGACCAACTAACTCGTAGAAACTGATTGCATAGACACGTGATGCCCATTATGAGAATAGGACTAAAATTTGCAAATAACCACACTTAGGCTTGAAAACATGCCTCTAGAGGGGTAAACCCAAAACAACCCCTAAATGGCCCCTTAAGAGGCACGGACACCTCCCACGGGAAAAATGTAACTAGTAGCAACAGATCAGAACACTAATCCACACTTTTTATTATCATATATGTATTCACGTATATTTTCATAAATAAAACCCCCAAAAGGGGGCCTATACGACAATTCCCAATGTAGAGTGTTCTCATCATTTTTTACACTTTCAACACATTTGACATATATTTTCATAAATTAAAAAAGATAACCTAGATTCGAATTATGGGTTAAACCACAACCTTGTTCATCTTACGAACTACAGGGACTTTGGTGCCATTTTTGGCTATTTAGGCATTCCAACGTTATTTTGGGAATTCAAATCCTTTTTTACTTGCCATTTGGAACATTTTAAAGTTTTGTTTGCAAACCTAGTTGGAAAAGGAACAATTGGACCATTTGGAACATATTCACGCAACCATGCATTGTATTTTATTTATGTTTTACATATTCGTGCAAGCATGCATTGTATTTTATTACATATTCACATTTATATGCATTAGTTAACTTGTGTTGTTTTCTTATGTTTTGATTTATCGATGGCGTATTGACTAAATTATTTTTT
Source organism: Sambucus nigra (assembly GCA_949130495.1). NCBI lineage: Eukaryota > Viridiplantae > Streptophyta > Magnoliopsida > Dipsacales > Adoxaceae > Sambucus > Sambucus nigra. Next base: position 481,148,904 of record OX422215.1, on the reverse strand, counting down.
CTGTAAATATAGGTAGGTTTGAAAAATGTACAAGTTTTTTTGGAATATACAAAAATAAAATTATTTTTTATATTTTTTAATTTGGTCATGGTTTCGGACCGTGACCAATGGGGTGACTTATAAAAATAATATTTATTTGGTCATGGTTTTCGACCGTGACCAAATTTTATTATTTTTTAAAATTCTCACCCTAGTAGCAACCACTATTACCAATTATAAATGTGTAACTGGGGGTCATGATTTGATTGATTTCACTTTCCATAGTGGGTAAAACACAACATGTACTTTCATTTCCTAGCATGATAGTTTAGGGTAAAACACAACATGTACTTGCATTTCCTAGTATGAAGTTACTTTATATGCAAACCAAACCCAATTTTCAAGCCAAAAGGCTGAGGCATCTAGAGGCCTACAAGAATTAGAACTTCTCCAGGAAAAAAGAGTTGGCCATTTTAATGAAAAAGTGGAACTAGAGAAAAGGCTATCTCAAGTCAATATTTAGATAGAAATGACTGACATAGATGAGGAATACTTCCAGTTAAGTCCCCAATCAGCTGGTAGGAGACATGAAAGTATTTTCTAGCATTGCATCTTTATTTGAATAAAGTCCAGTTCAAATCCAACCCTAGAGGGTTATGTATCGGAATTAATGGACCAGTTTTAGGTAATTTGTATTTAGACATTTTATGAACACATGATTGCCAATATATATCATTATGCTTTTTATTTTTGACCGTTTTGTTTCCCAAATGGTTGGGTAATATGACTTTAAGAATCTAGCATTAGTTTTCCTCATGTGTACATGACTATTCATGTCTCTCTAATGGTATGATCCACCTTTAAGTGCCTTATAAATTTTGAAAGGTCCTTCCCATTTTGGGGACAATTTTCCATAGGTTGGATCTTTTTATCCTAAGGTAAAATAGTTTTCCACGCCAAATCTCCTTCATTAAATCCCCTCTTTTTCGATCTTTCATTATATCTATCATCTATCTTCTTTTTTCCCAAAAATATTATTTAAGTCTATGACTCTATCCTCGTCTATGTTTTTCAATTCCATATTCATAGCTTGATCATAGTCTTATACAATTAGTTGGTTTAGGTATATCACTCATAATGAATTTAGATAGATTTTAGATAGAAGGACATTATCATAGCCATAAGCCAAAGCATATGTCATTACGCAAATACTTAACCTTTTGGAAGTCCTATAAGCCCGTTATACTTTTGACAAAAAATTATACCAATCTTTCTCAATCACTTTGATAAGGTTATTTTTAGTTCCTTTCTTTGTATCCTATGCCTAACAATTTGATTGAGCATAATAAGTTGTCGCCTTAGTCAAAATTATTCCTAAATTTGAAGTAAATTCCAACACCAATTCTGATTAAAAATGCATGCATTATCTGAGGTTATGGCTTCTAAAATTCCTAACCTATATACAATGTCCTATGATAAGTATACTAATTCATTTTGAGTAACTTATTTCAAAGTCTTATCCTTTACTCATTTGGTAAAATAGTATGTTTCAACTAGTACAAAACTATGCAACTTGGAAGATGGAGGATGAATTTTACTAATGACATAAATTGCCCATCATATAAATGGCCATGGTTTCACTACATATTGGATATTAATATAAGTCAAATATTTTAGAGGACCATGTTGTTGTAATTTTTGACATCCCTTAGAAAATTTAATACAATATTTTTAAATGGAAGATTAATAAAAAACCATGTCTTCTTAACAACCATCTCATCTTAGGACCAGCTTGATGAGCTCCATATAAACCCTCACGAACTTAGTCAATGGAAGTTAAACCTTCATATTTACTTAGTCACTCTAGGATCATTCCATTATCATTCCTTTTGAATATCTTTTCATCATACATAACATAGTTGGTTGCCCTTAACCTAATAACCCGATCAGTTTTAACATTTAGGTTAGTCAGGTATTCAATTAATGGCTTTCTACAGTCTTCATGAATATCTATGTTTTTTATTTCAACCAAAGGAAACCTATTTTGAAGTAATGGTAAGGTTCCATTGATGGAACTCAGTTTCAGTTTTGCTTTGAAGCTATCATCAGGTGCAAAAGCTGAAGCATTTTGAGCTATTTCATTAGCCTCTTCATTTAAATATCTAGGAACATAGTTCAAGGTGACCTCATCAAATTTGGATAGCAGGTTCAAAGCCACCAGGTTATATAAATTCAACCCATTAAAAACTACCCCTATTCCTCACATCATTTCAGTCTTCGAACCATTAAACCAAAGCTTCCATGGGCTTAAGGATGTATAGCCTATCTCATATTCACTTTTTGGCTCATCCTCGCATGGATCGTTTACCAAAAATTCAACTAATGATTGTCCTTTTATTTCTCTTTAAGGTAGATAGTGTAGGAAAAATTCATCAATCCTATTATGGAAAATAGTCCTTAACAAGGTTCTAAAAAACGTGAGGCGTGATCGAGGCGTGGAGGCTAAGCCTTAAGCCTTAGAAGCCCAGGCGAGCCTTAGGCGTAAAAACGGGTGAAAAAGGCGTTTAATAGTTTTTAATATATTTTAATTTTTTTTAACCATAATAAGGCTATTAAAGTACTAAAATTGTACATTTCATAAAAATATGTCAGAATATTTGCAAATTAAAGTACTAGTTGATTATTTTGGACAAGATAATGGTCCGATTAGCAAAAAGATTCTTTAAAAGGCGATAACGTTTCACTAAAGCATTGTTGTTTTTAGAAAAAAAGCGCGCCTTAAAGGTTTTACCTATAATAAGGCGTAAAAAACTTAAGGCGTGGCGTTTCTCCTAAGCCTCAAGCCTAGGCGAGTTTTTTAGAACACTGGTCCTTGCCAAGATATATTTCATTAAATCAAATTTCAAAATTACATATACCTCTCTAGGAAATAAGCAATATCTTAATTTCATTGCTGCGAAATACAAAGTTAAACATAATTTTTCCATTGCAGAATATTTACTTCACCATCATTTAGAAACCTACTGAGATAATACATAACATGATCCTTGTGCTTCTCATAGTCATATGCTAACAGGACTCCAATTGAGGTATCAGAGGCAGATATATATAACTTTAAGGTCCTTTCATCCTTAGGAGGTGCCAAAACTAGTTCTTAGTCAAGTATATCTTGAGCATCTGGAAAGCTATCTCATGATCTCCCTTCTAATACATCTATTCTTGACCTTTTAGCTTCAAGAAAGGATAAAAGACTTTAGTTTTTGTTTTTGCATTAGATATAAATCTACGAAAGAAATTAACTTTTTTAAAACCTTTGTAATTATTTTTTATTTTGGGGTGCTATGTTTTTATTTATGGTCTTAGCCTTGTTCACATAAATTTGAATCCCCTTTTGGTGGAGAAAATGCCCCAATAAATTCCTTGTAAAAACTCCAGAGGAACATTTTAAAGGATTCATATTAAGTTGTTCAAGTCTTATTCTTTCGAAGGACTTGTGTAGATGTGTTATATGATCATTCATTGCTTTTGATTTGATGATTATATCATGAATATAACATTCCAGAAAGATGCCAACCATACCATGGAAAATTGTATTCATTACCCATTGGTAGTTATCCCGTACGTTCATTTATCCAAATGGTAAATTAATCCATTCAAAGGTTCCTAGCTTACTAGGACACCTAAAAGTAGTCTTATGCACATCTTCTTCAGCTATGCATATTTGTTTGTAACCTGAATGACCATACATCATACACATGATAACATGACCACCAGATCTATCAACTAATGGGTGTACAATTAGCATTGAATATTCATCATTTGGAGTGACTGTATTTAAACTTCTGAAATCAATGCACATTCTTAACTTTCCATTTTTCTTAATAACTGACACTATATTAGAGATCCATTCAACGTATATGGATGTTTTAATGAATCCAACCTTTTATTTTCTTCTTTTATCTTTGATGGGACCTCTAGGGTCATTTTTCATGGTAGTTGTATAATAAGCTTGTATCCTTATTTAATTGCTCGTCTATGTTCCACCAATTTCCTATTCAAGCCAAGAAACTCTTCATATTCCAAAGAAAAAAGTCCTTATACTGATGTTAAAGGTACACAAGAAATTTTTGATATTCTTTGGTAAGGTTTCACTGATATAAGTTACTTTTTTATTTTATTCGGTTCCTAAGTTCACTTTCAACAAAGGATCAAGTTGATTTACCATGAGATCTTCAGATTCTATTGGTGAACTTACTAGATCACCACTATCTTAAGGAGTTTCATCCTCTTTATGTTCTTCGAACATATGATCAACGTAATTTATGGTCCCTTCTAAATCAATTTTGGTATTTAGAGCTAATTCTCTGAATTTATAAAACGCAATGGACAATTATTCTTTGTCCTTCTCAACATCAATGGGTGTGTTATCCATTAATCAACTGTTTTTTCTTTTTTAGTTAGTCCAATCAGACCAAAATCTATCTATTCCCATGTCTCATCTAAAAATTCTCCTTATGATGCCTTGGGTATAAAAAAAATCCATCTTTATACACCCCAAATTTTCTTAGTAGATATCAACATCAACATAGTTAGATTGGTGTTTAAAGGCAAAGGATCTGCTTCTACCTCCTCCACGTTCCCATCCTCCTTCATCAATAGTAGTTTTTGATGTATAGAAGAATGGATACATTTGTTAAAATAAATCCAATATCTACCAATTAAATAACTGAAACTTAGTTTACCATCAATGATAAAGAAATCATCTAAAGAAATTTTTTTTAGCCTACTGGTAATACACCTTTAGTCAAGGTTTTTGTAACACGCCGTATTTTTAGAAATATTTAAATTACACATGTGCTCGTAATTTAATCAATTTGAGAAATAAAGTGAATTAAATAAATACTAATTAGGAAATATTGAATTAGTATTTACGTGTAATTGTATTTACTTGCATGATAAGTAAATAAAATTGTATTAATTTATATTACGTCGTAAGTAGGTAAAAATGACAAGTTGACAGGTGCTTATTCGGGATGCATGTGTGGGATCATATTGGGAATAATATGGTAAATTGATGATAGGTGAATCGGATGGTTATTTTGAGTGCACGGATGATCCAATATGGGTTGAGATAGTAAAAAATTAGGTACCCGAGGATTTAATCGGGTTTCGGGGACTTTTTAATCAAAATGGGACCTGTACGGGGGTGCTCGGGTCATTTTAATGTTATAATAAAACCAAATTTTGGGATTAGGGGATTATAAAGGGGATTTAGATGAGGGAAGCAGGAAATTGATTATTCTAAATTACATAAGATTGAGAGAGAGGCAATTAGAGATGGGAAATTCAATAGAAAACTTAAGAACACCATTCCCAGAGAAGATTAAACAATTTCGGAGCTTGGATCATTGCATGTTGAGGATCTCAAAAAGCAAGATCATAATTTTTACAACAAGTGTTTAACTTTCTTTGATATTATATGTTGTATTTTAGATCATATCAGGATTGGTGAAAAACAAATATGAACTTTTTGTTGGGATTTACATGTCAAAATGGGTTTTGGAAAAAGGATATGATGGAAAGTGAGGATGATTATTCGATATGAAATTAGTGAATTTACTTTCTTGATAAAGAAATCTAAAATTGATTTAATTATAGGGGTGTTCTTGAATTATAAAATTAGGAAATTGGATGATAAACATTGAATTGAAGGGTGGATTAATTCAGAATTGACATTAAACCCTATGATTAGAAGGGATATTTGATGTATTGAATCAAGGAAACATATACCCCTATGGTGGATATTGATAGGACATGATTAAATTGTGTTGGGATGGATTTTTTTACTCATATTAATTGTGAAATTGGGTGAAAGTTCATACCAAAATTACAGTCGCCACGGTCTGTTCCCAGCGACGAACCGGTTCGGTCCCATAACAGAACCGATTTGATTGCTTTACTCAGCCTAGGTGAGGTATTTTTATGTGTTATTGATTCGGTTGGGATCCGGGTTATTTTGGAAGGTTTGTAGTGGGTGTTTAGGACTTCTAATATTTTTGGAATATAGTATTTACCTTGAGGTTAGTTAGGAATAAAATCGGGGTGTGGATTTAGGATTCTTTAGGATGAACAACACTCTAAAATATATTAATAGGTCCGAATGGGAAATTCAGATGGAATTGGGATACGAGATGGATTGAGATAGGCTTAGTGTCTAAAATAAAATATAACTGCGATATATAAATAAGTAAGAAACTACTTATGAATTTGGGAGTCAAATTTAGACTTGGAGAAAATAGGTTACTACTACGAGTGACATATACGGTTAGTTAGTTTTTATTTTATATATAGATATGGGTATAGAGACAGTATATATACGTATGAATATATCTATGTGTGATTGATATATGTAAAACATACCTACTCTAGAGGATGTTATCCATGGAGGTTGCGCACAGTGGATGATCTATCCTGACGAATCCCAGCAGGTGTAGTATCGATCCCTAGGGTCATAGGTATGTGCACGACAACCCTATGAGAGTTTGGAGTCCAAGTGGAGTAATATGCTATGGTTAAGACCCACTGACTCAAGACTATGACCGCCTCTAATTTACGTTACGATTTGGGTTCAGTGGCAACATTCCGACTCGGTGGCCTAGGCTGAGGTAGATATCCCTGGTGCCTGATAATGTGCTAGAGATTTGCATCCAGTGGGGTAATGCTTGAGGGATGGTTGCAATCCACAAGGTAATTCTCTAGGGATTATGATTATATGTATATAATGAGTGATATATATGTATGTGTACGAGATGCAATATGTTTATACGTATATACGTGTGTGCAAATATATTTATATATGGCAAAATTAAAGGGTACTATGAATTGTAAATTTATATGCTTCCGGGAGGATAGCTCGAGGATGCTTTGTGGAAATACATATATAAGTTGTGATATAAATTTTTACGGCTTCATGGCACTAATTTGTGAACATCGAATTAATAAATAGTGTGAAATTATGTGTAATGAACTGGTAAGATTATAAATGAGGTTTATAACGAATAAGCAGATGACAAAGATTAATGAGAATTCCAAGTCAAATAAAAATATACGTGGGGCATAAGGCAGTGCATGGGATTTTTATGAGTGATGATACTAGCAAGGCTGGGTAGTGTAACTAGGGTGTTAAAAATATATTCGTTAGGTTTGCACTATAGATGAGGGATGAGGGGTATTTCCTGGGAGTTCATCACCGGTATAAACATGAAAGATTGCAGGACATATTTATTAATGCATTTTAAACACTTGAAAAATATTTTGAAAAGGTTTTGGACTCTGACCCGCATCGAAATATTTTCAAAACTTTTAGGTGCTCAGCCATAGGGATTCCTGGATTATCCATACTTCTAGTTAGAGGATATTGCAATAGCTGTGGATTCTTGCAAGGATTGATTAGACATTTCCATGCTTGAGATCTAGATAGGAGGTACTTCAGAGTTATTCTGGGCATGTCACCCTATTAGTTGGTATTTATTTTATTAAGATGTTTTCCTTTCAATTAGTTGGATTATTGGATTGTGACTTTTACCGAGAGATATCGATTAATTTATTTATGCCAGTGAGTGTGAGTTTCATTATTTACATGGTTAGTTATATGAATGGGAATTTTTTGTAAGTAAGTTAAAACGTTTTAACTTACTTGACACCTGGCCTAATATGGTATTAGTAATTAAAAATGTTTTTGATGGTGATGCTAAGAATAAACTAGATGATATTCATATTTTATTTCAGTAAACGAATTATTATCGATCATTAGAATAGGCAAGGTTTCACAAATGGTATCAGAGCCAGGTTCTACTGTTCTTAGGATCTGTGCAGACTTACTACGTTTTCAGTGTTTCTTTTATTTTATGTAGAGACCTATTCTTAGGACTGTCAATTCATATTATGATTTACATTCTCCTTCTATTATGTATAATTGAAATGAATCTTAAATGAGTTCAGTTGAGTTTCATATGTCAAACAGTAGAGGACGACCAGTAAAGGTAGTTAGGAAGAATGCGGGAGGAGAGGTACAGTCGGAGCCATAGACTATTCAAGGACGGTGATCGCAGCAGAAGTCACTACTATTGTGTCTCAGACAGTTAAGACTGTGATGATCGTAATGGTTTAGAAGTTTCCCAGTCACCGCCACAGCTGACGGTGGCATAATTCAGAATCACTTAGAGCAGTCAAAATAAGAGCAGAGCGGTCTTTTAAAAGGGACATCCATCGGAGTTTTTTGGAAATACGAATGTTGTATTAGCTAGCCAATTGAAGGAGGACATCCAAAGGCATTTGTGAATGGTGGAGTGTAGTGACACTAAAAAATAAATTTGGTGACTTTTCAGCTTGTATGAGCAGCATTGCAATGGTGGGAGTTAATAACCATATCTGAGGAGAAAGATACTATAAAAATCAAGGAATTTTGGGTGCAGTCTGACCGTAAGTTTGTTCATCTTTTATTCAGACAAACATGCGAAGGAAATTTCTGGACTTATCACAGAAGGGGTGGATAGTGGCCGATTGTGCCCGATGAGGTGGATACAAAGGATAAAAGTGTCCCTAATTGTGATGATCGACTCACAAGTAGAATTCGCTAGAACTTATGGGTAAATTTAATTAGGACAACTTATGTTGATATAGTCAATGTCGTACTTTTATAATGTCAATATCATCACTTCCATGTGAAGGGAGCTAACAGATTTAGAGAGTCTAACTAGTCAGGCAAGACTGAATGTATCGGTGCTAGTGAGGCACCATAGGGGAACCATTTAAATGATTCAGATCAAAGAAATTCCAACTGAGTGACGTTGGATCTAGATAAGTACAACAAGGCCAGTAGTGTGTTCTACAAGGCTAACGGAGCTAAGGGAACAATGGGGGTAGTCCTCAAGGTCGAGGCTACTAGGGTTCGAGATAAGGGAAAACTTGGTATAGCCAGTGAGGCCAGAGATTGGGGATTATATAGGAAGGTGTTATATATGTGGAGAGAAGGACCACATGTGTCGATCTTGTCTAAAGGAAGTTAAGGGACATGAGCAGGGTGCCCAACAGGGGCAACAGTTACAGCAGTTTTAGTTATGTTTAGATATTAGTATTATGTAGAGGAACCATTTGAATAGCCAGTGCTATTGTCAATTGAAAGTATGAGTTTTATCCATGGGAAACGGGATAAGTTTTACGTGACATGGGTACGTCACAATATTGTGTTAATAGTAGATTCGAGTGTGAGATGAGTTTAGTGTGTGCATGTGGAAACTGAGAGGATATGTTTTTGTAGATATACTCATTTTAGAGAGAGAGAGTGAGATAGTATAATGTTATCATGGGCATCAACTTGTTAGAAATGGTTTGAATGATGGTGAACTGATACAGTAAGGCTGTCGTGTTCGATGTTCCAGGGCAGGATGTGTTGTTTTTGTGATGTCTCACCTAAAAAAGGGTTGAATCCGCGTGTGTACTATATTGTAGAGGAGACTTCCGAGAGTATAATAGTCTCGTTATGTTGATGCCGGTGCGTAGGTGTAAGGAGATTTTTATCATATCCAAAATATTACATCTATGTATGTCGTACGCCGCTACATTTGGCACGTCTCTACACGATCTCACTTGATGGCCTCAATCTGAATTTCGGGAATCATGCATTCAACAAATCCATCATGTGTCCCATATCTGCCTCAACGAATTCACGTTCCACGATTTTAGGGACTTTATGCAAGTGGTACGCAAGAGAAGTCAAAAACAGTGAAAGAAGGCAAGATTTAAAAGTTTAAGGGAATTTTTGTAATTTTACAACCACCGTTCGAAGGTTCAGTCAACTGGAAAGTTGAATATATCGCCACAATGAAGATACCAGAAGAAACGGAACCTCAATCCGAGCTACGGTGAAGAAGTTATGGCCCTTTGAAAATGGAGAAAATTCTGAGAAAGGACTTTGAAAAATGTTGAGTCCTTTAAGCCCCAAACCAGCGAACTTTTGCGAACCGAAGGCCAAACCTGTTCGGGGGCAAACCTATTCATGATACACCCGAACCGATTCTGGGTACTTAACGTTGGCAAGTGTTTTAAAATCATGAAATTCCCTTTAGTTTCCTATAAAAGCCAACTTCGGGGGAGTTATTTCATAAGACTTGGAGAGACGATTTTGAGAGTTCTAATAACTCTAGTATTCATATTTTTGAGTCCCAAGACTCATGTTTTGATTCACACATCCTTGCCAAACCTTTGTGAATCCTTTTGAAACATAAGAACACAATTTTGTGTTTGTTCAACCTTTGTGGAGAAGCCGTCTTTCTTCTTTATTGTTGCTCACCTGGAGTTCCTGAGGGAGATTCCAGCCGACGACATTAGAACCGACGTCTGCGGGTACTTCTGTGTCACACTGTATTTTCATTGTAATCCGTGTAATCGTATCTTACAAAATTATAGTGAAAATAAAAGGTTTTGCCCCTTTGGGGGATTTTTCCTCACACGTGTGTGTTTGAATGTTCTTGCATGATTTTATCATCTTCAATTACACCTAGATGCATGTTTAGGACTTATTTGATAAAAAATGAGTTTAATTAAATAATTTCTTTATTTGAACACAAGCGCACTCCCTTCAGTAGGGACTTTACTGATGTGATTCAAGGAATATCAAGTTTATCACCGACCAGAGATATTGAGCTAGTTTTTTATTTAGCGTTGGCGAATAAGTGTTAGTACGAGCATCGTATTACATGACTCCTTTAGATATGTGGGAGTTAAAGATAAGACTTATACGTGTAGGGACAGGATATTGAGTGTCCCGATTATGTGATTTGGGCTAAAGGATCTCGATAACCAGCGATGCTAGGTGATAGTGCATCGTGAGAGTTCCTTGTTGGGCACGTTGTTGGATGCTAGGGCATTAGTTTTGAACATTAATTAACGTATGTGTGGATGAAACACTGTGAGCTGAGAGTTATTATATGATATAAGGCCGGTGGAGCCAAGTAGTGTTGTGTAGAAAGCACTGAGGAACATTAGCACCATTAGTTGATAGGTGGGGCAATATCAAAGATAAATAAGTCATGATTAGTAGGATAATCAAACATACCATTATTGTATAGTCAGGCCGAGCATGCGAGGCCGAGTTTGAGATAAATATCTTACGTCAGTGATTTATATGCAGATATGCACGGGAAATAGGGTGTATGGGCACCCTGGTTAGTTCATTTTTGGAATCGTTTGAGATAAGGGGATGTGGTAATAAATATTTTGAATCATATTCCTATGGGGAACTCATAAGAAGAATTGGAAAATTAAAATGGACTGAACTTTGTTTGAGAAAGAAGATAGTCTGAATATGTATATAATAAGTAAAACTATCACATCCGAGAGGGGTTGAAAGACTGTAGAGACACAAGTAAAAGACATCTCTTGACAAGGGAGGATACAATAGTTTTGAAAAGTAAAGCGAAGTCTTACTCAGTCTGTCCTGAGTGTGACTTGCGCATAAATAGGATATTGATTCGACTAGGCAAAAGGGACCCAGGAAGTGCGTAGTTTTGGGAGCAAATGCGTGGGTTACTGGTTTTGTTATACCCCGAGAAGGGGGTAAGTGGTACCACGTGATGTGGGAGTTAGAGTGTGAAGTTTCTTCTAGGTTCATCACTCGTAGATGGGAAAATGGTTGTTCCAAGGCGATCAGCCATAATTTTGCAATAATTGGATATTCTCAGTGACGGAATGAATAGGCAGACTAATAGAATTCATGGTTGGGTTACCAACATCACGAAAAAGGTCAAAAAAGATTCATTTTGTTCTTGTGTGGAATTGGTTGACAGAGTTGGAGCAGCTATTATTAATTTGGGTGAGGTAAACTATCGGGCAGTATGCCCAACATATTATTAAAGGAAAGGGGGGAGCCACCACAAGGTGCCGCCCAACATTGTGATGGATCCAGATGAGATCGTTAGGTCCCATCTCTGATAGGTATTATTAGGAGGTGATGGGGACGAAGTTGCATTTTGAGCAAGACGTATTACCCATAGGCCAAGGAGTAGAGGGGAAAGGTGACTAAAAGGTTGGAGAATGAGAGGGATGCGTATTCTGTATTTTTGGCTAATTGGGATAAGTAATTACCATTGGTAAAATTACGTGTAATAACTCGTAAAATTTTATTATTAATGTGGTGATTATATAGGCTTTGTGCAGGATACTTTGCCATCCCACCTCTAGTTGGTTCGAGGTGGGGGACAATAAAATCTTTGGACCGAACGTGATTCAGAGTCCGTCGGCAAAGTTTGAGTTAATCTAGAATTACTTTCGTATAGTTCAGGAGAATCGTAAAAGTTACATCGCCGTGAACTGAAGTTTTTGAAGTCTGACGTGAGCATTCAAGTTTTGTTACGAGTGTCTCCCATGAAGGGAGTTGTGTGAATTTACAAGAAGGGAAGTTGGCATCTAAGTAAGTGGGGCCTTTTCTAGTATTGAGATGATAAAGATAGGGGTGTATAAGCTCGTCTTATTGGTGCAATTTAACGGGTTCATGATAGGTTTGCGTATCGTAATTAAGGTGAGACCTTAAGAGTGATAGAGTATGTCAGTATAAAATGATTTGAACAAACTTGTCACTAGACTTAAGAGTGAGTGGACCTTTGAATCGGATGTCACCACTAACGGGTGTATAATTGAGGCACCATAATGTTATCATGATTTGATTTTAGGTACCAGAGGATGTCATGTGGTTAAGTATATGAAGTTTTTAGTACTAGACATCCGAATTTTGGGTACGAAATTCCTTTGTAAGGGGGAAGTATGTAACACCCCGTATTTTTGGAAATATTTAAATTACACGTGTGCTCATAATTTAATTAATTTGAGAAATAAAGTGAATTAAATAAATATTAATTAGTGAAAAATGAATTAATATTTATGTGTTATTATATTTACTTTTGTAACAACAAAATGAAATTGTATTAATTTATATTACCTCGTAAGTGGGTAAAAACCATGGGTCGACAGGATCTTATTTGGGATGCGCGTGTGGGGTCATGTTAGGAATAAAATGATAAATTCAAAAAAGGTGACTCATATGGTAATTTTGAGTACGTGGATGATCTGAGATGAGTTGAGATAGTCAAAATTAGATACTTGGGGGTTGTGAGGACTTTTTAAGCTAAACGGGACCGGTACGAGGTATTCAGATCATTTCAATGTTATAATTTAACCTAATTTCGGGATTAGGGGAATATAAATGGGTTTTAGATGGGTGAGGAAGACAATTAATGATTTAAATTAACTAAGATTAAGAGAGAGATAAATAAAATGGGGAATTCAAGAGAAAACTCAAGAGCACCATTTCAGAAAAAGATTAAACAATTTCGGGGATTCGATCATTGCGTGTTAAGGATCCCAAGAAGCAAGATCAAACTTTTTACAATTAAAGGAAAGTGTTTAAATTTATTTAATAGTATATGTTGTGTTTTAGTTCATATCATGATTGGTGAAAAATAAATATGAAGTTTTGGGTGGGATTTACATGTCAAAATGGGTTTTTGAAAAAAAAAATATCTTAGAAAGTGATGGATGATTATTACACATAAAATTTGTGAATTTACTTTCTTGATAAAGAAATCTGAAATTGATATAATTATAGGGGTGTTCTTGAATTAGAAAATTGGGAAATTGGGTGATAAACATTGAATTAAAGGGTGGATTAATTCCGAATAATTTGACAATAAACCCTATGATTAGGAGGGATATTTGATGAATTGAATCATGGAAACATATACTTTTATGGTGGACATTGATAGGGTAGGATTAAATTGTGTTGGGATGGATTTATGGACTCATATTAATTGTGAAATTGGGTGAAAGTTCGTACCAAAAATGGCAGTTGTCCTGGTCTGTTCCCATAGGCGAACATGTTCACTCCCATAGCCGAACCGGTTTGGCTTCCCTGCTCTGCCTAGGTGAGTTGTTTTGATTTGTTATTGATTTGGTGGGTATCCGGTTTGATTTAGAAGGTCCGTAGAGGGTTTTTAGGACTTCTGAGATTTTTGGAATATAGTATTTACCTTAAGGTTAGTTGGGAATGAATTCGGGGTATGGATTTAAGAATATTTAGGATGAATGACACTTGAAAAATATATTAATGGGTCTGAATGGGAACTTCGAATGGAATTGGGATACGGGTTGGATTGAGATAGGCTTAGTGTCCAGAATAAAATATAATCGTGATATATAAATAAGTAAGCGACTACTTATGAATTTGGGAGTCGGATTTCGACTCGAAGAATATAGGCCAGTGTTGCGAGTGACATACACTGTTAGCCGGTTTTTATTTATTTTTTTTTATATATATATATATTTGTGTGTGATTGATATATGTGAAATATACCTTCTAGGGGATGCTATCGCGGAGGTTACGCATAGTGGATGATCTATCCTGGTGAATCCAAGCAGGTGTAGTATCGATCCTTAAGGTCATAGGTATGTGCACGACCACCCTATGTGAGTTTGGAGTCTAAGTGGATTAATATGGTATGGTTATGACCCACTGACTCAAGACTATGATCGCCTACGGCTTACATTACAATTTGGGTTCGGTGGTGAGATTCTGACCTGATGGCCCAGTTGAGTTAGATATTCCTGGTGCTTGAGAGCATGCTAGATATTTTCATTCAGCGGGGTAATGCTGAGAGGGATGGTTGCAATCCGCAAGGTAATGCTCTGGGGATTGCATTTATATGTATATAGCAAGCGATATATATGTATATGTATGAGATGTGATATATATATATATATATATGTGTGTGTGTGTGTGTGTGTGTGTGTGTGTGTGTGTGTGTGTGTAAATATATATACGAACAAATTTAAGGATACTAGGAACAGTAAATTTATATGCATCAGGGAGGAGTGGTCGTGGATGCTATGTGGAAATACGTCTATAAGTTGTGATATAAATATATATATATATATATATATATATATGGATGCATGACACTAATGTGTGAATATCGAAATAATAATGAGCATGAAGTAATGTGAAATGAATTGATAAGATTACAAATGAGATTTATAATGAATAAGCATATGCGAAAGCTTAATAAGAATTCCAAATCAAATAAAAAGTATACATGGGGCATAAGGCAGCGTATGGTATTAAGATGAGTAGTGATACTAGATAGGTTGGGTAGCATAACTATGGTGTTTAAAATACATGGTAGTAAAGATAAGGGCCGAGGGGTATCTCATGGGAGTGAGACCGGTTTAAACATGAAATATTGCAGGAAACATTTATTAAATTTAAACACTTAAAAAATATTTTCAAAAGGTTTTGGCCTCTGACCCGCATTAAAATATTTTTAACACTTTTAAGTGCTCAGCCACAAGGATGCCTGGCTTAGCCATCCTTATAATCAGACAGCACCTGTGGATGCCTGAAAGGATTGATTAGACGCTTCTATCCTTGAGATCTAGATAGAAGGTACTAAAGAGTTATTCCATGCAAGTCTCCCAGTTAGTTGGTATTTATTTCATTCTAATGTTTTCCTTTCAGTTAATTGGATTATTGTACTGTGACTTTTATCGAGAGTTATCAGTTAATTTATTTATGTTAGTGATTGTGAATGGGAATTTTGTGTAAGTAAGTTAAAAAGTTTCTAAAAATTTGACCCCGGGCCTAATAGGGTATTCGTAATTAAAAATACTTTCTACAAGGATGCTAAAAATGATCATCCGTTATTAGAATAGGTGGGGTATCACAATTTTATCTCCAGCAAAGCTAGAAATTATAATTTTAGTTTGAACTAATCTAGCATTTTATTTATTTATCTTAGAAAGCATAGAGTATGGCATTATAATAACAACAAAACCGTTATCTACGAACATTCTATTAATTAGAACTCCATTTTCCCACGCCTTTATTAAGAAATGCTAGATTTGATTGGTCATATCCTTTGTAGGATTTTTGAACCCATATATTAAGTCAAAGTTATCTACATGTGATTTATTATCTCCATTTAACTCCATTTCAGGAACTTCTTGTCTCTCTTCATCTTCAAATCTCTTCAGGAGAATCACAACCATGTTAATTGGAACTTGTTATGGAAGGGATCCATATTGGATGAATTAATGTTGAGAAGTCCCTAGAGCAAGTCTATTTCAACCACAACTATAATTTATTCCTTTTCCTCCTCTCTAGAGGAACTATATCATAATGTTATATAGCCATCCACACTTATAATTTTCTTCAACTTTTTAATCTTCTCGACCATCATGTCTTGAGATGGCTGAATTCCTTCCTGCTTCCTATGGTACCTTGGATTTGTCTTTAAAGATGAAGATGCAATTTCTTATGATCCACTTGGGTGCAGAATTTCTGAGGCCTCTTGACAGGCCATGTATTTCCTTTAAACCTGCCTTCGTTGACTGTGAGAAATCATAATATATGGTTCTCTTTTTTTATTTTAGTGACTGGCCTAAATGCCACATCCCTGGGCCTGCATGGTGAGGATTCAATGTTTTTGGCATCCTAAGCATCTCATTGAATTGTTGGTCAATCTTTGGGTCTTGTGAAAGAAACCAATTAGTTACTCCCTTCACCATTGGAACTAATTTTAAAAAAATTATAAGCCCTGAATCTCCCAAATATTGGCATAATTTTGCTTCATTGAAACTCGACCTAATGTATTATAGTTACTTTATGCCTTGATGTTTCCTTAAAGATGGTAAGGGCCAAAAAATAACTTCATTTTCCCTAGGAAAGTCCCTCAAAAACCCTCTTGGTCTTGGAATCCTTAGGTCTTGTCAGTATATCCATTATTTCCATTTCTCTTGAACTTTTGTCGCTATTTATTTTTATGGAAGTAAGTTCTCAGATCTCAGCATACTCTTATTCACACCTAATGCATAGATGTTTCATGATTTTATGATTTGGGTTAGCAACTACTTCAGGCTTTAAAGCCTTGGACTCAGCATTTTTCTTCATTTTGAACTCAACATGCCCTTTATTTCGAGATACTTGAATGGATTTCATGTTATTCCTCATCTCTTTATCATTAGGAAATCGGTCTTTATCAACCCTGTAGACACAGCAATCCGTCATGTTGTATCGTTTTCATGACCCATCGGTCTCCTAAAATCTCATAAGGAAATTTCCTAAAAATCTAGACCTTGGTGATAGGAAAACCTTAAACTTCTCGTCATCATAAGGGCACTCCTATAAATACACAAACTCATATACCAAAGCTTCGCCCATCATGGAATTATAAACTTCACAATGTACCTTATATATCCAAACACCTTTTTATCAAATATCCCTTATGCCTATGTGTGCCTCACTTCAAAGGTCAAAGATAAGGGTAGTATCAACGGAGACGATTTACACAAAATATCACTTTATAGACATTTTGGACCCTCCAAACTTCATTATTTGGGAAATTGGTAAAAATAAAAGTTGTAGATATTGGAAATATCTTTCCAATGGTGAAATCCACCCCCAATCAGAGCTTGCATTAAAGCCGTAATATTTATTGACTCTATAAATTCACAGTATGCACCACTTTATGGATATTTTATGACAACTTAAATTCATGATTGGGTAAATTGAGAACCATAAATAGGTATATCTTCAAATTATATTTCCATTGGTGAAAACCATGCATCAATCGGAGTTAAGAGTAAACAGTTATGGGAAGCATACAAAACTGTGACAAAATGTGGATTGATGCTAGTTTCTTTAATCGAATGGTCGATTGATCTTTTGACTGTGCAATTAATCAATTAATCGTATGTCTAATTGAATTTTTCCACTTTTCCCCTCCAAAATCACTCAAAATGTCCAATTAATCATATGGTTAGTTGATTAACGTCATGGTTGATCAATTCATACACCTGTCCCCGGAATTCTTATCTAAAATACCTGTTGCCCCCAATCCATTAACTGTAAGGTTAATGGTATTAACCGCATGGTGAAATATCTTCAAATAATCATTACCAAATCCAATTAATTAACTTAATGGTTAATCAAAATGAACATATGTCTCTACAAGATATCATCCCTACGCATGTCCTTACCAATATTGGTCCACCTTACACATGTCCTCATGATTAACCGTATGGTTAATCATCCCATTAATAAGACAGTTAATGGGATTTCTCCAGAAACTATAAATAAAGGCCCTAATAAACTTAGAAAAGCACCCAAAAACTCAACATCGATTCCATTTTCTAACTTTCTTAAACCTCAAGCATCTTTGAATCTCAAGTTTTGTCAGAAATATCGAGCAAAGTCTCGACTTTCTAAAAAGTAACTTTCTCTAAAATACAGAGCCAAACCTCTGCTCTCGCCACATAAAAGTTGTCTCTTCTAAACTAAACTCTTCCCAACTGAATTCTTCCACCCCATAGGGGACATTCCCTCTCCAAAATTCGGATCACACTACAGGTTAAAAAAAACTTTGTAAAACATTTGGGTCACTATCATACAAACTGTGATATAGAATTGTCCATATGTGTCTAGACTATCAAAACCCGCCCCCCATTTGGGGATCGAGTATGCACTTTAGAATGTTTATATATTAAGTTATGGTTTTTACCTGACACCTTTGTCTGTTGAGCTAGATAAATATACCCATGTGTTAAGAAAATGCTGGCCAATTGGTATAATTAAAGTACAACACGAAAATATAATTTTCAAAATCATTCTCAAGAAAGTGTTCATAAACTGAATCATTTCGAAACTTTGCTAAAACCAAAGTTTAAAATCTAAATAATCTTCAATACTTCTCTAAGCAAGCATTCCAGTCTCAACGGCGACACCAACGAATCTGTATTTTCTTGGAATACTTGTCAAACATCTGTCTTTAAATACATATTTTTAACATGTGAATATGCATTCCAAGTCATAATGGAAATGCTATATACGGACTAGGCTCCATAGATACCATAATGTTGTTTATTGTATACCCAGTATACTGTTGCTTCCCCCATAAATATGCCTTATTAGTTGGAACTACGTTGGCTTTGATCCCAAGAACTCTTGGGTAGGTAAGCACAATACCGAGATGCACTTGTGAACCCAAGCCTTATAATACATCTCTTGGCGTATTATATATAATGGACGCTTCCATCTTTAGTCCAAACTCCCTGTCTCATACGGATGGATCATCTCTATCACTTTGAATCAACTTGAGGCCTACAACACCTTTAGGATTTTATCCATGTAGATAAGGGATATAAATATCTCGCTCAGTGACTTCTGGTCCACTCCAACCCTAAATACATCCCTCCTCTTTTTGTACCCATAGGCAGTGAAGGGTGTCTAGAATATTACATCCTTCACAAAATAGTACAAAGGTTCAAAACACCTTCTGGCTAGTGATCACCTAACAATCATAACATGTCTTTGTCATGACTTTGTGTTCACTCCCATTTTGAACCTCCACCGAAGATGCTCAATACAAATCCTCACACTTGCACACATCATGTTGGAACCTTTATATATGAATCAATATCAAAATTAAACTATTTAGGCTTTGATCTTGTGGCTACACGCGTACATAGGCATAATACCGAGTCATTCTCGTGAGCACATGCCTCGACAATATCTTTCATAATATATTATCCCATAATAATGCGCTAATCTCTCATATTACCATTTAAAACCTATTTAATACCTTAAACGAGATATCAAACTATCTAAAGTCGAAACTCCTCGCACATATCTACATTATACGCTCAAATGCACACACTTTTAACGGCCTCCCATTATATAATCTGAGTTTCCTTGTATTTGTATACATATTACCAACAGTCACCCGTTATCCAAATACACATTCACATACTAGTTAAGTGGCATTTACATTTTAAGGGATTCTCAAACTAAGGACTCTTCACATGTTCAAAAATAAACTAAAAAGTTATCATAAACATAAAAATTGATAAAAATATATAGATAAGGAAGCATAAACAACAAGTGGAGTGCCTAATACCTTCCCCACTCATAACCCGGTTATCGACATAAAAAGAATTGCTCGCTAATCTGCACACCTAAACCTTCATTAGGATTAGTACAAAAGGGCTAACTCGTACCATTTTATTTATTTTTCTATAAAATAAACTGGAGACTATGAACAACTGGAAACCCTTTGCACGGAGAATTAGTTTTATTACTAAAGAGGGGCATGCAACCTGCCAAAACTAGATATGGTGTCGAATGGCTTCTAGAAGAAATCATTCAACAACTAAAATTCGACCTCAGAAGGAAACAAAGGACCAAGATACAAGAACTCTCGCATCCCTGAAGGGATCAAAACCACAAGAGCTAATTGACTCAGTATCCCCCTTCTCCTTCGAGTTCCATCCATGGCCTGTAACACCACAAACCCCCCATAGTGTTTCCCGCTTTTTAGTGAATTTGATTTTTCCCTTCTAAATCAACTCTTGTATCTTTTCATGAAAAATAAATCAAGCATTAGTTGAAAGAGAGAAAACATTATGCCATTTGCAATAAGTTTTTCCTTTGAATTCATTTGGTGTTTTCACATAATCATGGAGTTTTAACATTTGTACTAATACAAAATTTCATTTACCTTAGAGATATTAAACGAATATTTATATTAATCATACCATTTGATTTGGGGGCATAAGACTATGCTTTTATGTTCTTTTGATCTAAACGATCACAAAGAATGGATTTAGTTCAAATAATTTCATAAATATTTATTGATATGCCCCAAGTGTGACCTCGGCTCGGAGACATTGATATGCCCCAAGTGTGACCTCGGCTCGGAGACACCAACCTCGGCCAAGATCGTGGCCGACATTGGACAAGCCTTGGGCATGCGGCATCATCCCTCGGCCATAGCAAGGTCGGCCCAGGCCGACACTACCACCAGCCTCTCGAAGGGACATCAGATGCATCACAAGGATCAACAGCATTCTCGAATACCTAGGAATGGCAACCTCGGCCAGATATAGGCCGAGCTCGCAAGAAGCCACCAGCAACCTCATCAAGACATTAGTCGATGCTCCAAACACACCAGCTCAACCTCGGCTGGTGTCCGACCTTGTCCATTGTCTCGGCTAGGATTAAGCCGAGACCTCCATGGTCACCTCGGACTGAACGAGCATCTAGAATTACCAACCTCGGCCTCTCCCAGGCCGAGGTCATACACCAAGCACAATAGCCGAGCATCTGCTGACATTTGGATAAGGGAACGTGGACACATACCAGTTATAACAAGATTATTCCCCACACGCGGGGATAATATTTCATCAGCATTCTCTACTTGTGACAGTGACAGTTGGCTTTCCCATATTGGTGAGGCAAACACACACATGCACATTACATGCATGGGGGGTACATTACACCCCCTAGGTACTATATATAGAGGTCATCCTCTACCTTGCAAAGGATCTGAAATTGGTAACCCTAGCTGAAATTCTGTCTTATAGACACAGTAGAGAGAGAAAGTGAGCTTATGTGTATTGTATCCATGGAC
Source organism: Sambucus nigra (assembly GCA_949130495.1). Classification (NCBI taxonomy): domain Eukaryota; kingdom Viridiplantae; phylum Streptophyta; class Magnoliopsida; order Dipsacales; family Adoxaceae; genus Sambucus; species Sambucus nigra. The sequence continues at coordinate 481,127,413 of OX422215.1, read as the reverse complement.
TTTAGTGCCTTATTACAGTGAGGTTATTCACACACAGTGGACGTAGGCCAATTTAGGCTGAACCACTTATATTCTGGTTCTCTCTCCTCTTCTCCTCATCTCATTCTTCTACCTTTTACAGAACTATGCTGCCATTGTTGTTCTTAGATTGAGCTTGAAAACACCTTATCTGCTCTTGCATCATCATTTTGGCACCGTCTGTGGGAAGAGAGAGAAGCTATCTCTTCCTCTTCTTCAGCTTAACCTCACCGGAGACTCTGGTGGTGAACCAGTCACCACCCCTTGTGTGGAGCTGCTTCACCATTGAAAGAGGTCCTTTGAGGTACTAAGCTCATCTGCTACTCAAGCTCTATATTGTTAACATATGGCACCAGAATTACCACCGCCTCTTTTGCCACCTGGAGGTGGAGGGCCTAGTTCTAGTCAGGCGTCGCCCCAGTCCGAAATGGCGGAGGTAGCTGCAGCCTTGAGGTCTTTAGCTGTAACACAATAAGCTATGCAGGAACAATTTGCATAGCTCAACCAAACTATGATGAGTCCACCTAGAGTCTCACCGGATATGATCACTCCGGCGGCTGTTCAGCCTCATCCTGAAGCCAGGGGACCATCCCAGGCACCAATGAAGGACCAGCCTGCACCCCAACGGAAAAGGGACGTTGCTGACCCTAGGCGCTTGCACCTGGGGAGGCAAGGAAACCCTTGCCCAGAGGATAGGTATGACGATCTAGAGGCGGAAGAAACCCCGGAAGACTGCTGGGAGCCGTATGAGGTGTCAAATAACACTGTACGACCTCTTCAGAAAAGTCAATGTTGTGTCGGCCGAAGAGGTGAAGAGGCTCAACAAAGAGGGTCAGCCTTTAATAGGTTGAGTAGAGGGTCAGCCTTTGAGAGATTGGGCCCAATGAATGACCTAAGAAAGAGATTGTTGAGATCAAGGAGCGCAGCAGGCTCTCAGAGAGGGAACAGGCAGGGTCAGCCAGATCAAGGCCGACACTATAAAAGAAGAGGCAGGGAACAGGAAGAGGTCAACAGCCAACGTGTTGCGGCAGGGGAACCCTCGGTCCATCCCATGGAGGTGGCTGGGGATAACCTCGGCCAGGTCGATGGCAGAAGATCGTGGAATGACTCTATCCAGCGCCTTGAGGAGAATATAGGAGACCTCATTAAAAGTAGGGACCCATTACAAAGGAGTTACTCATAGGGCTCTCCATTTGTGGCTAGGATAGTGGGCTTCCCAACCCCAGATAAGTTCAAGCCTCCTACAGTGTCTCCCAAGTAAGATGGCAACACTAACCCTGTACATCACATCGAGATGTATCAGTCGGCAGCGGACATCTACTCGATACTCGATGAGATGAAGTGTAGGGCCTTCTCTAGGACCTTAACAGGGGCAGCGCACAGTTGGTTCACCTCCCTTTCGAAGAACTCAATTGAGAACTTCAAAGGCTTGGTTAAACGATTCATCCACAACTTCTGCTTTGGGGTGAGACCTCAAAAGAAGACTACTCACCTGCTGTATGTCAAGCAGGGAAAGGATGAGAGCCTAAGAGACTACATAGTGAGATTCAACAAAGAGAAGTTGGAGGTCGAAGATTATGAAGAAAACATAGCCATGACCGCCCACATAGGGGGTCTACAAAAAGGGAAGCTGTTGTGGAAACTTGTGGAAGACCCCCCTAGGTCTATGGCGGAGCTCCTGGAAACCGCAAGGAAAGTAATGAATGCGGAAGAGGCAATGGCCGCCAAGTATGAGGATGAGAACCGCGGTGGCAGTGGAAAGTCCCAAAACAAGAAAGATGGGAAGAAGAGGTCGGGTGATGACAAGTTCGCTCACTATACTCCTATGACTGTAAGCAGCGAGCACATACTCAACGAGATTAAGAATGACAGGACTCTGAGATGGCTAGAGAAACTGAAAGCCCCACCATATAAGAGGAACAAAAACCTATGGTGCGAGTTCCACCAGGATCGTGGCCATGTCACGGACAGATGCTTCACCCTGAAGGATGAGATTGAAAAGATGCTAAAATCTGGAAAGTTGAGGAAGTATGTGGACGGTAAGGCTCCTAAGGGTGGAATAGATGACCCTAAGAAAAGGATAAATGACAGATGCCGTGGCAATGTCCCGGTCGGAAGAGACGATGATTCAGAAGGTGATGACAAAGATGATCCGGATCTTCCGCCGAAAGATGACAACACCCCGGTGAAGAGGGTTGGTATGATCTCGTTTGGTGTTGACACCATATGCGGAGGGTTTGCAGGAGGTGGCTCTAAAGTAGCTGATAGGAAGGCTCACGTAGCAGAGGCCATGTCAGTGGCCAAGCTTGAAGTTGTAAATCTAACGTCTTTTGATACAGTGCAGAAGAGGAAGAAAGTATACATGGATACCCTCGTAGTTGGGTTCTCTAAACTTGACTTCAAGGGTATATTAGCCCCCCATGATGACCCTCTGGTCATAACAACAAGGGTGCATGGGTGCGAGGTGTAGAGGATCCTCGTAGACAGGCGGAGCTCGGCGGACGTGATGTTTTGGCCTTGCTTCAAGAGCCTAGGTCTTAGCAGAGCAAGACTGGTACCCTATCACCACCCATTGATAGGCTTCAGTGGTGAAAAGGTCCACCCCTTGGGCATGTATGAGATGGACGCACGGATGGGTGATGAGTGGCCTAAGAGGCTGACCAAGAAGATAAATTTTTTCGTCATAGACGAGAACGTGTTTTCGGCCTATAACCTCATCATAGGAAGGGTGGCCCTTAAAGAGTTTGAAGTTGTGTCGTCGATGGTCCATCAGATGCTAAAATTCCCGACTCCCTATGGGGTAGGGGAAGTACAAGGTGACCAGACCACAGCGCGAGAATGTTACTTCAACTCGGCCGAAGAGAGAGAGGTCCATAAGAGGGCAACCACCACTTATAGCATTGATACGCTTGACCCAAGAGATGAGACAAAGTTGAAGAAGGGAGAGGCCACGAAAGAGGTAGAATCCATCATCCTCAATGAGGACGAGTCCAAAAAAAACCATCCAGGTCGGTAAAGCCCTAAAGGAAGAAATCAAGGAAGAGCTGATAAACTTCCTTAGGAGGAGACAGAGTGTCTTCACATGGAGTCACGCCGATATGCCCGGCATCGACCCTGAAGTTATGAGTCACAAGCTCAACGTGACCAAAGATGCCAGGTAAATCAAACAGAGACGAAGAGTCTATTCCAGGAGAAGTACGACGTCATCCGAGAAGAGGTCAAAAAATTGAAAGAGGCTGAGTTTATAAGAGAAGTCATATATCCAGAATGGTTATCAAATACAGTCATCGTGCCCAAGGCTAATGGGAAGTGGAGAATGTGTGTTGATTTCACTGACCTGAACAGATCTTATCCAAAAGATAGCTATCCCTTACCTCGGATAGATCAGATGGTGGATGCTACGGCGGGACATGAGCTCATGATCTTCATGGACGCGTATTCAGGCTACAACCAGATCTTCATGGATGCAGAAGACTCAGAGAAGACGGCCTTCATTACTGACAAAGGGACGTATTGCTACAAAGTGATGCCCTTCGGCCTGAAAAATGCAGGAGAAACATACCAACGTCTTGTTAATAAGATGTTCGAAGAGCAAATAGGTAAGACTATGGAGGTGTATGTAGATGATATGCTAACAAAGAGCTTGAAGGCTTGCACTCATGTAACGGATCTCGAGAAGACCTTCGATATTATGGACTCATACAGAATGAAACTCAAACCCACGAAGTGTGTCTTTGGAGTAGGAGCTGGGAAGTTCCTAGGATTTATCATCAACCAGAGAGGGATCGAAGCGAACCCTAAAAAAATCAAGGCTTTACTTGACATGAAGACACCGAGGAGTATCAAAGATGTTCAAAGACTTACGGGGAGAGTGGCTGCCCTTAACAGGTTTGTTTCTAGGGCAACAGACAAGTGCCTTCCATTCTTTAAGGTGTTGAGAAAGGCCTTCCAATGGGACGAAGAGTGTGAAAATGCCTTCAACCAGCTCAAGTCTTATATAGGGTCTCCCTTATTGATGTCTCGGCGTGTAGTAGAGGAGAAACTGTAGGTGTATCTGACAGTCTCCGAATCAGCCATCAGCGCGGCCATAATACGGGAAGACGCTGGAATCCAAAGGCCTGTATATTTCAATAGTAAGGCCCTTCAAGGGGCCGAACAAAATTACCCTCGCATGGAAAATCTAGCTTACGCCTTGATACATGCCTCAAGAAAGATGAAGCCTTACTTCCAGGCCCACTCCATGGTTGTCCTCACTGACTCCCCACTAAGACAGGTCCTACATAAACCTGAGAAATCCGGGCGATTGATGACATGGGCCATTGAGTTGGGGGAGTACAATCTTACCTACCAACCTATAACGGCCATCAAGGGGCAAGCCCTCGCAGACTTTGTTGCTGAGTTTACATGGGAAGAGGCCGAGGCAGAGAATGGCCTAGAGGGTGTTGAAAACTGTGGTGTCTTCCGAAATTCGGAAGAGACGACACCAAACATCTTCCATGATCAGGAAGAGATCGCATCCAATGGGGCCTCGAACCAAGTTACGTAGAACGAGGAAGATCGGTACCTCTTCAAAAAAGGAGTCATGACAGAAGGGGTTTTCTCATCAGGTACAGATATTTGGAGCCTCATCATTGATGGCTCTTCCTGTAACAATGGAAGTGGTGCGGGGTTGATACTCTCAGCTCCAGATGGTGCCAATATTAAATACGCTTTGAGATTCAACTTTCGAGCTTCTAACAATGAGTCCGAGTATGAGGCCATGATAGCAGGTCTCTCATTGGCAAAGACTCTTCGCGTAAAGCGACTCCTACTCCACAGCGACTCAAGGTTAGTTGTCAATCAAGTATTGGGAATCTATGAGGCCAGAGATGAAACGATGGCCAAATATCTGAAAAGGGTGAGAACGATGTTAGAACATTTTGAAGAGGCAAGACTGAAGAGAGTGCCTTGATAAAGTAACAGCCACGCAGATGCATTGGCTAGGTTAGCCTCGGCAATGAAGACAGATGTTAGAAGGACCATTCCTATCGAGGTCTTGGGGAAGGCAACCATTGAGCAAGAAGAGGTATATAACCCTTATCACAATTTGAACTTAGGAGACTCATGGATGAACCCCCTCTTCAGATATATCAGAAAGGGAGATCTACCTGAATCCAAGCTAGAAAGGCAAAAATTGAGATATAAGGCTTCCAAGTTCTCGGTAGTAGGAGACGTCCTGTACAAAAAAGGATTCCTTCTACCTCTCCTCAGATGTGTGCACCCCACAGAAGTTCCCCGGGTCTTACAGGAGGTCCATGAGGGTTCTTGCTCTATCCACATAGGGGGAGGACCCTTGGCCAAAAGAATCATCACCCAAGGGTACTGGTGGCCAACCATGTCCAAGGACGCCGCAGCCTACGTGAGGAAATGTGATAAATGCCAGAGGTTCGTCACCATCCCTCATCAACCTCATCAGCCTATGACGTCAATCACTTATCCATGGACATTTGCAGTATGGGGAATTGACTTAGTAGGGCCCCTGCCAAGAGCTGCCAACAATTATAGATTCTTGATAGTTGCCATCGACTATTTTTCAAAGTGGGTGGAGGCATAGCCGATGATAACGATCACAGAGCAGAAGACCTTCAAATTTATTTGGAGGAATATCATATGCAGATATGGCCTCCCAAACACTCTCATCTCGGACAATGGGACCCAGTTCAAGAACTCCTCTTTAGAAAAGTATTGCCTAAGAGTAGGAATAAAGCAATTCTTCTCATCTCCTGGCCGACCTCAGGCAAATGGTCAGACCGAGGTCACAAACAGAATAGTTCTCGATGGAATCAAGAAGAGGTTAGAAGATGTGAAGGGAAGATGGACTGAAGAGGTCTACGCTGTGTTATGGGCCTACAAAACCACGGCAAGGACACCGACAGGAGAAACCCCGTTCATGTTGGCACATGGCTCAGAGGCCGTCATACCAACTCATAGGATTCAGACCTATGACCCTGATAATAATGGGAAAGATAGGAGGCTAGACCTAGATCTTATCGAAGAAAGAAGAGAGGACGCAGAGGTTAGATAAGCAGCCTAGCAACAGAGGACGGCGAAATTCTACAACCAGAGGGTGAAGTCAAGACCCATTGCAGTGGGAGACCTAGTGCTAAAGAAGACTTTATAGAAAGCAAACAAACTCCACCCAAACTGGCACGATCCCTACAAAGTTACAGAAGAGGTTGTGCCTGGCACTTACAGGCTAGAAAATCTAGAAGGAGAACCTTTCACTAATCCATGGAATGCTGATCACCTAAAAAAGTATTACATATAATGTTGCATGAAGTTGTGTAAATGTACCATCTTGTCATGAAGAGGTTATCAATAAAAGATCAGTTCCCATGGTGGTCATTGCTTCATTTTGCACTTATATCATAAATTAATGGGGATAACACCTTAGGTGATGACCTCATACCTTCATAACACCATTCAATAGTGACGAGGCCTGAGCTCAGACACCATAATTGGATGACCTCAGACCTTAACATCATTAATTTGGTGAGATTCATTAATGGGGATAACACCTTAGGTGATGACCTCAGACCTTCATAACACCATTCAGTGGTGATGAGGTCTGAGCTCAAACACCATAATTGGATGACCTCAGACCCTTAACATCATTAATTTGGTGAGATTCATTAATGGGGATAATGCCTTGGGTGATGACCTCAGACCTTCATAACACCATTCAGTGGTGACGAGGTCTGAGCTCAGACACCATAATTGGATGACCTCAGACCCTTAACATCATTCATTTGGTGAGATTCATTAATGGGGATAATGCCTTGGGTGATGACCTCAGACCTTCATAACATCATTCAATGGTAATGAGGTCTGAGCTCAGACACCATAATGTGGTGACCTCAGACCCTTAACATCATTAATTTTGTGAGATTCATTAATGGGGATAATGCCTTGGGTGATGACCTCAGACCTTCATAACACCATTCATTGGTGATGAGGTCTGAGCTCAGACACCATAATTGGATGACCTCAGACCCTTAACATCATTAATTTGGTGAGATTCAGTAATGGGGATAACACCTTAGGTGATGACCTCAGACCTTCATAACACCATTCAGTGGTGACGAGGTCTGAGCTCAGACACCATAATGGGGTGACCTCAGACTCTTAACATCATTAATTTGGTGAGATTCATTAATGGGGATAATACCTTGGGTGATGACCTCAGACCTTCATAACACCATTCAATGGTGACGAGGTCTGAGCTCAGACACCATAATTGGATGACCTCAGACCCTTAACATCATTAATTTGATGAGATTCAGTAATGGGATAACATCTTAGGTGATGACCTCAGACCTTCATAACACCATTCAGTGATGACGAGGTCTAAGCTCAGGCATCATAATGGGGTGACCTCAGACTCTTAACATCATTAATTTGGTGAGATTCATTAATGGGGATAATTCCTTGGGTGATGACCTCAGACCTTCATAACACCATTCAATGGTGACGAGGTCTGAGCTCAGACACCATAATTGGATGACCTCAGACCATTAACATCATTAATTTGGTGAGATTCATTAATGGGGATAATGCCTTGGGTGATGACCTCAGACCTTCATAACACCATTCAATGGTGACGAGGTCTGAGCTCAGACACCATAATTGGATGACCTCAGACCCTTAACATCATTAATTTGGTGAGATTCATTAATGGGGATAATGCCTTAGGTGATGACCTCAGACCTTCATAACACCATTCAGTGGTGATAAGGTCTGAGCTCAGGCATCATAATGGGGTGACCTCAGACTCTTAACATCGTTAATTTGGTGAGATTAATTGTGGGGATAACACCTTAGGTGGCGACCTCAGACCTTCATAACACCATTCAATGGTGACGAGGTCTGAGCTCAGACTACTAATTTGGTTTAAGCAAACACCATTACATAAGCTTTAGAGCAAAAACATCACGACATACATACAACAAAAGATGGTCCTCTTCATAGAATAACACATTTAGAGAATAACACATTCAGAGAATAACACATTCAGAGGTTACAAAGAATGGAAAAGTAAGAGCCATTCTCATTAAGAAATTATAAATGTGCAGGGATTACAATTTCAGGGGCTACAAAAATATTCAGAGATTCTCTTTAAGGGTTTGAGGGAGGAATGCTGGTGCCTTCGGTTTGATTAAGCTGGACGACGTTGGTCACCTCGGTAACATCATCATGGTGGTCTGCCCCTCCAACCTCTGTGCCGTCCAACATGAAAGTCTCGGCAGGCGCGGTAGCCTCCTCTTCAACCTCCTGAAGGGCCTGGGCAAGCTGAGGATTAGCAAAGACAAGGCCTATAAAGTCATAGGCTTTCAAAGTGCCAGCCTCCTTCTCCTTGACAGCCGCCCACTTGGTAGTAGCCTTGATACCTCTCTCGAGGTATTCAAATACAAAGCCCATAAACTCATCAGAGCTTTTGTACTCGGCTATTATCCCCTCTGAGGCATCATCAAGGGATGCCTTCACGGCCGAGCTGACCTTCTGCTACAGAACATCGTCCTTGGCCTTCAGAGCCGCAGCATGGTCCTTGTTAAACCGAGAGACCTCCTTCTCCAACCCCTTCACCTTCTTCTCAGACTCACCCATCTCAGACTTCAGGCGGTCAATCTCTGCGTTCAGAGTGCTTTGGACTTTCTCGGCCTCTTGACCCTTCTGGATGAGGGGCAACTTCCTCAGAGTCCAGTTGGAGAGGTGGTGCATAGCTGCCAGGCCCTGCAAATTTTGTGATCATGAATGAGTCAAAGACAAATCAGAGGTTACACTTAGAAATTGCAAAGAAATATGAGGTCATACCTGGATGGATCTGTGGATGCCGAACTCAACCAGCAAAGGAGTATCAAGTGACCGGAAGAAGCACTTGTCGGCCTCGGTCATTGTAGAGCTGAAGGCATCTAGGGCCTGCAGACTATGGCCGACTATGTTGTCAGTAATCTTCAACTACTCTAGACGAGCCGACAAGGCGTCTGCCGAAGAGATGGGGATGGAAGTATCGACACTCTTTTTCTTCTGCCCCTGATCCTCAGGGGTATGTTCAGTTGAAGCCCTCTTCTTTGTGGCTTGGGGCTTTGAGGCAGAGGGAGCTGGAGGAGGAGCATTAAGGACTGTTTTCTTTGCAAGTCTCGTCAAGCTAGGAGCAGCCATTTCCCAGAGTTCGTCTGAGATATCCTTTGGACGCTCTGCAAAATTAATAGATCTGAGTTAGAAAATCAGACATAAATAAACTCAGAGGTTCAACTTCAAATAGAAAGCGCTTACTAAGCTCGGAAAGAGGACTTCCACCCAGACCTGTCTCAGAGAGGTAGTGGGGGGTCATCAAGTGTTCGAACCTAATGAACAAACCATGTACCCCCTGATCTTGAAGGGCTTTCACCTTCTGAAGATTTTGTGGGCTCAGGCCAGGGTCAGCCCTCGCAGACATTGTGACATTACCCCATCTCAGGGGCATCCTCGGCTCTAGAATGGACGAGGGAGCACATGGGCCAAATTCCCATGGTCCAGAAGCAAAAAAGTATTGTGGCTTCCAGTTGTGGTTGGAAGTCTGAGTTATTTGAAGAATCTTTTTTTCAGGCTTCCGAGCTACAAAATGATAGTAGCTCGGATGATTTTTGGCTGAGTAAGGGACATAGCAACCTACAAAGACCTGAACTGGGAGGTCTGAGTGGTGGACAGCCTTCCATAAGACTATGGCCCCTATTATAACCCTCCAGGCATTAGGGGATAGTTGAGAGGGGGCCAAATTGATATTGGAAAGGATAGATTTGATAATGGTATGGATGGGAAGACGAAACCCCAACTTGAACATCTTTTCGTACAAGCAGATTTCGCCGTCTCGGCCGTGAAAAGCCCTATCTTCCCTTAGAGGTCTTCTTAGCTTTATGAAGGGACTAATGGAATACAGATATCTGAAGCAAATGAGGTCTACCTCAGTTACAGTACTCTCGATCTCGGCCGCCTCAGAGACGTCTACATCACTTTCAACATCATCATCATCATCTAGCTCAGCGTCGGCCGGAGCAGATGTTGATGGGTTATCCGGGAACCTCTGAGCGAACTCGGCACCGGTGAAGGCCGATAGAGGAATGGCGTCAAGTGGTGGTGGAATCGCCACACTCGGCTCGACGATCTCAACCTCTGAGGAAGAGGTTGAGGTGCTTGCGTTGTTATGAGATGAGGCCCGGCTGGAGACCTCAGCTTGATCAGGGGCCTGATCTTCCCGAATTGAGAAGTCCATGGCCTCCTGAAAGGAATCCACGGACATGGGGTCTGAGGTGGAAGACTCAGACTCAGACATTGGTATAGGATCGACAGGAACCTCTGCCTAATTGAAAGACTCCGAGGGGTCAATATAAATCACCGTCAGGGGTGGTGGAAAGATGGGTCTAATAGGGAATTCTTTTGACCTACGAGCCTCCTCCTGGGCTCTTTCTATTTGTCTAATTTTTTCTAAACTCTTCTCCCTAAGGGAGGGGAACTCCTCAAGAAGTTGGTAAAGGGGTCTGAGCATACGAGGCAGACTATACACTTACCCAACTCTCCTAAGTAACAAACAACGCTGGTGATTTGACTAAAGATCAAAGCTAGGTTTTTGAGCAAGAACAGTGTATGAACAATCAACCGAAAAACTCATAAGCTAACCAGAAAATGCATGAGATCACCGGAAAATGCATGAACTAGCCGGAAAATGCAAAGAGCAAGACAGACAGAAAAATGGAGAGGAAGAGATAACGAGGGGTACCTGAAGAAAGGTGAGGAAAAGCGAGGAAGGAATCCCAGTAAACAAGCCCCCAAATGTACTTCCAATCACGAGTTCTTCTACAGAGAGAGAGAGTTGCAAAAATGGCTAAGTTTGGAGAAGGAGAGAAATGAAGAAGACAGGAGAAAGTGGGACTTTTACCCTTAAATATGAATGCACACTCCCCAAGGCCCATCATGGACTTGGGAGACCAACAGACAACCAGTATAATTACCCTTGTCAGACACGCGTGCCACTTCAGTAATTGACAAGTGTCAGAAAAAGAATATTAGTACAGAGCAATAGGACCTCAGAGTTGTAGACCCCATAGTCAACTGCTTTCACATATAACTAAGGGCTGGGGGTGATTCATATGCCCCAAGTGTGACCTCGGCTCAAAGACATTGATATGCCCCAAGTGTGACCTCGACTCAGAGACACCAACCTCAGTCGAGATCGTGGCCGATATTGAACAAGCCTTGGGCATGCAGCATCATCCCTCAGCCATAGCAAGGTCGGCCCAGGCCGACACTACCACCAGCCTCTCAAAGGGACATCTCATGCATCACAAGGATCAGCAGCATTCTCGTATACCTAGGAATGGCAACCTCAGCCAGATATAGGTCGATCTTGCAATAAGCCACCAGCAACCTCATCAAGACATTAGTCGATGCTCCAAACACACCAGCTCAACCTCGGCTGGTGTCCGACCTTGTCCATTGTCTCGGCTAGGATTAAGCCGAGACCTCCATGGTCACCTCGGACTGAACGAGCATCTAGACTTACCAACCTCGGCCTCTCCCAGGCCGAGGTCATACACCAAGCACAATAGCCGAGCATCTGCTGACATTTGGATAAGGGCACGTGGACACATACCAGTTATAACAAGATTATTCCCCACACGCGGGGAGAATATTTCATCATCCTTCTCTACTTGTGACAGTGACAGTTGGCTTTCTCATATTGGTGAGGCAAACACACACATGCACATTACATGCATGGGGGGGGTACATTACACCCCCTAGGTACTATATATAGAGGTCATCCTCTACCTTGCAAAGGATCCGAAATTGGTAACCCTAGCTGAAATTCTGTCTTATAGACACAGTAGAGAGAGAAAGTGAGCTTATGTGTATTGTATCCATGGCCATCAGTGCCTTATTACAGTGAGGTTATTCACACACAATGGACGTAGGCCAATTTAGGCTGAACCACTTATATTCTGGTGCTCTCTCCTCTTCTCCTCATCTCATTCTCCTACCTTTTACGTAACTATGCTGCCATTGTTGTTCTTAGATTGATCTTGAAAACACCTTACCTGGTGGTGCTAATTCTAGCATCATCATTTATCTCTAAGTTTGGGTCCTTATAAGATGTTTTGAAAGGAAAAGTGTTAATCTCATGCTCCTCTTCTAAAAGTGATTCATATTTGGACACTTCAACTATTAACTCCACTAAATCTCTAAATTTAGTAGCATTAAATTTCTTTTGAAGCCTAAACTCTAGCCCATTTTGGGCCAATTTGACAAACTCAAACTCTGGTAGCACTATATCGTATTTATTAAAAGCCCTCTTAAACTTGTTTATTAAATTGGTTGCTTTTTCATCTGGCATTTAGCTTTGTTAATGCTATAACAACCATGGATACTTCTGGTTCAGTTTGGAAGTTTTTTTAAGAAACATGTCTTCCATCAGCTTCCATGTTTGAACAGTATTAGTTGATCGGCTTATGAACCAAGAGAAGACTGCATCAGTGAGGGAACTAAAGAACAAACATAGTTTGAGGTATTCATTAATTCTTGTATTAGCACACTGACTAGTGAACCTTTCTATATGTTCCAATGTGGATTGACTCCCATATCCTAAAGAAGGAGAAAATATTAGGAACTTAAAGCCCTTTTTAAGCTCAATCCTATCCACCCATTTCGGTTATGGCTTCCAATAAACTAGAGTCCACACCCCCAAGCCATTGGTTCAAAAATATCATGTATAAGATCCATACTTTAATTTTTCCTAACTCCCCCAAGTAACTATCTGTTTGGTAGGGTAATTGTTTGGCTCATCACAAGTGTTGGCTTCATCAATGGAGGTGGAATTTATGAAGTATGATTTCTTTATGTTAGGAAAGGCATTGGTTGAGATACCAAGGGAATTTGGTTATCTTCTCTTTAGAGAGGCTCATTACCAAATCTCATGTTAGTTACCAACCCCCCAGGTTCATAATCAAACATAAAATTGTTGACTATCTCATAATTCGAAGTTCCTGGGAAATTTAAATTGGTTTCATCATAATATGGCTTAGTCCTTCCTACCTTTGGAACAAACATTCTCCCTACTAGGTTGTTAAAACCCATTTGTTGGTAAGTTTTATATGTTACTAAACCCTATAAAGAGTTGTTCACACTTAAACCAATAGTATTTGTGTAATTTCCCACCCTTAGGTTTGTTTTAAAATTAGTTTCACCAGTGTTAGTCCTATAATAAATAAGGTGATAAGGATTGGGTTGAGTTGTAGCATTCACACGAACTTATGGTTCATATCATTGACCACTGGACACTCCAATAGTAGGAATATACAACATAATAGTTATTGTCATAATCATTGGGCTAATGTTTTACATTATCTTCCCAATATGATCAGGTATTGTATTTAACTGGTGTATCATTTGGTCTTGATCTTGGATTAGTTTTCCTATTCAACTCTTGGTCTTGAAAAACTGGTCTCAACTTTTGAGCAGTTTCATCTAGTGTTTTACTCTACAGTGGTAATATGTTGGTTAGTTGAAACAATTTCACTGGCATGCTCAGTACTATCTTTCCTCCTTCTTGTTCTAGTTATGGTGACAAATTATATAACACTTTCATGACACCTGACATATGGAAAATATATTTGTCGTAAGCTTGGTTAGTTTATGTGTTTGGTATTGTGCGAGCATGTTAGGTAATATTATGGTCTTTCTAACTAATTAATTATATTATCCTAGTAATAATCAGTCGATTGTTTACCGTTTGATGCTTCAATTGAGAAGATTCGTGTCTCCATTGAGGAATACTTTACTGTCAATGCTAAATAATTGTACTAACTATTCTAAGGAAAAAGATGTAAAGTGTGGAAATAAAGATATAGGAAAGTTTGACCTAGGTAAAAAAATAAAGTAAAATGCACAAAGTAAAAGAAAAACTATGCTAAGAAATGTAAAGCAACCTACACTAAGAAATTTAAATCAAGTTAAATGTGCTTCTTCATAGGGACATGATTTCTTCTGGGTCATTAATGATTGATATGCCAATATGAGACCTCATCTTTTCTCAAGTTGAGCCCGCAAAGAAGGATCCCCTGATCCATCTGTAATAATTGTCTTGACCTTGTTCAAAGCTAAGCCGAGAAATTAAGCACCACCTTGGGGTATGTCTAGCCTCGTCCATCTCAGGAAGATGAGACGACATAGTTTAGAGAAACCCCTCGTCTCAGCCTAATGCATGTCAGCTGAGACTACACTTAGAAATTATCAGTATACCATCCAGAGGAATGTTAGAGGTCTCGTACTCGTCTAGGCCGACACCTCATTCCAGTAGGACATGTTCAACATCTGGTAAGGCGTGTGGAATGGAGCACGCATGAAAGAGTGCATGTGGGCTGCAAGCCCACGTGAGCAAAACCATTACAACAACATCATCCCCACATATGAAGAATATCTTATAATTATTACTTACATGCACAAGAGATAGATGGCGTTATATTATTGAACAATTGGTGTTGTGCATACCTCATGCATGACTAGGTGCATATGACACCACCCCATCCATATAAATATTTGTCTTCTACACTAGTGAAAGGGATCGCTTATTGTAAACCCTACTGAAACTCTGTCAAAACCATTGTTAGAGGAGGGATCTTGAGTGCTTGTATCCCAAGGCCATTAGAGCCCATATTTAGTGGATTTCACACACTCACACAGTGGATGTAGGCTCTTCAAGGGATGAACCACTTATATCTGGTGCTTTCTTCCTTTTTGCCTCATCTCTTTATACCGATTTATACTCCATTGTTGTGCTGGTTTGAGCTTACTTGTTAAATTGATTTGGTGATAACAATTCTGGTATCATCAAATTGGAACCATCTGTGGGAATGAGATAGCTATATTCCTCCCTTCATTTGTATCTACTCCATCGAATTCTTTGGTGGTGGTGGTCCAATCTCATCCTTGGTTGATCTTGAACCACCTTTGAAAGATCTCTAGTTTGAGTTTCAACACATTTTCTGCTCTTTTAGCTCACCTCTCATCACTTGGTTTTTTTTATCACTGAAAGTCTTTAATGGCATCAGATCCTCCTACTATAGGTGGACCCAATACCAGCCAAGCCCCACCTCAGTTAAAAATGGATGAGATGGCGGTGGCCCTACGTCCATTAGTAGATAGACAATGGCAGATGTAGGGCACACTTACTGCGTTTAGTTAGAACCTGGCGGTTAGACCCACCGGCAACAGAGATGAGATGATAACTCCGGACGTCGGGGGACTACCCCAGGCCCCATTCAAAGATCTTCTTCCTTAGAAAAAGGTGCAGGGACATGGCTAACCCTAGGATTTTAATACTGGGGAGGCTGAGTTAGGAGCACCCGAATGATGAGGATGGATAGTATGATGATGAGAACGATAGAGAATATTGGGAGCCTTATTAGATTTTTAGAAGCATCGTGCATCAGCTTTGGACAGACTAAGCATAGGGTTGGCCTTTGATAGGCTAGGCATAGTGGCAGATGACTTAAGAAACCACCTCTTCAGATCTTAAAGTATCGCTGGTTCCAGAAGGAATGACAAATCTTATGACTGTTGACCTCCTAGAGGCCGAGACGAGGAACAGAAAGAGGTGAATAACCGACAGAGGACAGTTTCCAAAGAGCCTTAGTTTGGCCAGTTAATAAAGAGGGGGTTGAAGAGAACGTGGCCCAGGACAAAGTTATAGCTACGATCGAGAGGCCTTGGAATGATTCCATTCAATGACTGGAGGACAAAATAGGGAACATACTGAAGAGACGAGACCCTTTTATAGAGGAGATACAGTGAGGACACCCCCTTTGTGGCCAAGATCATGAGTTATCCAACCCCAACTAAATTCAAAGCGTCGATAATCACACCCAAGTATGATGGGAGAACTAATCCAGTCCACCATGAGGAGATGTACCAATCGGCTGCTTATATTTACTCATTCTCAGATGAGATGAGGTATAGGGACTTTTTAAGCACAATGACCGAAGCGACTCATGTATGGTTCACCTATCTCCCTAAGAACTCAATTGAGAACTATAAACA
The DNA here is from genome assembly GCA_949130495.1 of Sambucus nigra. Taxonomy (NCBI): domain Eukaryota; kingdom Viridiplantae; phylum Streptophyta; class Magnoliopsida; order Dipsacales; family Adoxaceae; genus Sambucus; species Sambucus nigra. Next base: position 481,111,291 of record OX422215.1, on the reverse strand, counting down.
TCTTGTAGAGAGGTTTATACACAATTTCTGCTTCGGGGTGAAACCCCAAAAGAAAACAACACACCTTCTGTAAGTGAAACAGGGAAAGAATGAAAGTCTAGAGGAGTATATAGTAAGGTTCAACAAGTAGAAATTAGAGTTTGAAGATTATGAAGAGAGTATAACTATGACCACCTGATAAGAGATTTGCATAAAGGAAAGCTACTTTGGAAGCTTTCCTAAGATCCTCCATAGTCTATGGCCAAACTCCTAGCTATAGCCAGGAAGATCATGAATGCGGAGGAGACAATAGCTACCAAGGGCGAGGATGAGAAAGGAACAAGTAGCATAGATAAGTTCCATAAAAAGAAAAAGAATGGCAAGAAGAGGTCGGCAGATGATAAGTTCACTAATTATACCCATATGAAAATCACGCACATCCTGAATGAGATAAAGAATGATTGGTCTCTGAGATGGATTGAGAATTTGAAGGCTCCTCCTCACAAGAGGAATAAAAATCTGTGGTGTGATTTTCACCAAGATCATGGCCATATGATCGACAGATGTTTCACTCTCAAGGATGAGATTTATAAAATGCTAAAATGTGACAAGTTAAGAAAGTATGTTGACAAGATAAATTCAAAGGGTGGTTGAGACAACACCCGAAAGAGGAAGAATGGAAAATGTAAACCTGATGCTCCAGCCAACCAACATGAGGATGACAGGGATGATGATAACTAAGTTGACCCTGACTTGCCACCTCCAATCACTGATTCTAAGGGTGGGGTCCACACAGTTTCTCTCGGGGTTAAGATGATTTATGGAGGACTTGCTAAAGGGTGAAAGGAGATCGCTAATAGAAAGGCTAACGTGGCAGAGGCCAAAGCTCTTCCTCCAAAACCCAAAGAAGTACACTCGGCGACGGTTGAGCCGAAGAAGGTAAAAATAACTAAAGTTGATATGAATACTTTGTTGATTTATTTAGGCTAGATTTTAAGGGGATCTTAGACCCGTATGATGACCCACTAGTAATCACCACCTTAGTGCACGGGTATGAGGTTCTTAGAATATTGGTCAATGGCAACAGTTGGGCCAATGTGATGTTTTGGGACTACTACAAGGGGTCTAGGGATGAAAAAGAAGAGGTTGGTCCCGTATCACCAACCCCTCATCGGTTTCAGTGGTGAGAACATGCACCCTTTGGGAATCTATGAGATGGAAGTCTAGATGGGGAACTACTGGCCAAAATGCCTCACAAAGAAGATTAATTTCTTTCTTATGAACGAGAACGTCTACTCGGCCTATAACAAAATCGTGGGAAGGGTAGCCCTCAAGGAGTTCGAGGTTATGCCCTCAACAGTTCACCAGATGATTAAATTCCCGAATCCATATGGAGTAAGGGAAGTTCAGGGTGACCAAGTTTAGGCATACGAATTTTACTTCAACTTGGATGAGGAGAGAGAGGCATATAAGAGGGCCACAACAACTTACAACATTGATACTTTAGACCCAAGGGTTGAGAGTAAATTGAAGAAGGGTGAGACCGCTGAGGAGGTAAAATCCATCGTCCTCAATGAGGACGAGCCGAAAAAAAACATCCAAATCGGCAAAGCCCTGAAGAAGGAGATCAAAGAAGAGCTGGTCAAACTGTTGAAGAGGAGGCAGAGCATTTTTTCTTGGAGCCATGAAGACATGCCCGGCATTGATCTGAAGGTCCTCTTCCATAAGCTCAATGCGACCGAGGATGCAAAGCCGATCAGACAGAGAAGGAGAATCCACTCTCGAGAGAAATATGATGTCATAGAAAAGTGAAGAAATTGGAAAAGGCTGACTTCATCAGGGAAGTCATCTACCCTGAGTGGTTAGTGAATGCAGTCATCTTTCCCAAAGCCAACGGCAAATGGAGAATGTGTGTTGACTTTACAGATCTGAACAAAGCTTATCCCTCATTTCCAAGGATAAATCAGATGGTTGATGCTACTACAGGCCATGAATTAATGAGATTTATGGACGCTTACTCAGGTTATAATCAGATATTCATGGACCATATTGATGCTGAGAAGACATCTTTTATAACTGACAAGGGGACATATTGTTACAAGGTCATGCTCTTCGGCTTGAAAATTTTCATGGCAACATAACAAAGATTGGTCAACACTACACCAAAAAGGCCAAATTGCCACCCTCCAATCGGCCACCCTTATCAGGGTCAATGACCATGACAAAAAAACACGCATTTTTTATCACGATCATTGACCATGACAAGTCCATGACATCCATGACAAGGTATTGTCACGGTCAATGACCGTGACAATGTTAGAAAGTTATCACGGTCAAAGACAGTGACAATGTGCAATCTAAGAAAGTTGTCACACATTCATCTCCATCAAACTTCCCAATTATATTTACCTATAATTACCAACATACCTGGACTCGCCCACTTGGTCTATAATTAAATTGAATATGTTTCACCCAAAGTTATCACTTTAAGTCTCAACTCTTAACTTAGATAGCACATTCCTAATAGCTATCTTTTGAGCCCGTAGCTATTAATTTCTCTATAATTTTTCACCAATTAAAATTATACCGAAAATCCAAAAAGAAAACAAGGCAAGGTATTAAATTGCCCGACCTTCCAAGGTTTTCCCATCGTCGATCGATCGATGGCCCCCGATCGATCGATCGATCCTTTCGTGGCAGCTCTTCTTCCCCCACTAAATTCCACCATTAACAAAAATTCAAGGTTTGTAAACCTTAATTTCAACCTCTAATCAGGTCAACCCATTACATAAACATATTGAACCTTGATCCTATACATCATATACACCTTCTAGTATATAAATTTCTCAACTTATCTCACGATTTCCGAAATGGGTTTTTCCATAAATCTCCATTAACATTGTTTTACAATGCCAAATTCCAGATTTAAATTCCACCATTTTATAATCCGGTTTCTCATTTAAATCAGATATTTATACTCAGAGATATATAATAAACCTATTTCTTACTTTGAATCTCAGACAAGTATTCCATTAACAAAACCCCATTTTCACCCATTTATACCCAAAAATGAATTTCAGTTTACACATCACTAAAATATGAATTGGATATCATAAATCTATCATTATAGCAAGTTAACCACTTGCCTGGATTTGTTCGTAGGGTCAGATTATGTTGGTGTAGAGAATTGTTAATGAAGAACACCCCAAATTAGTCCCTTAATTTGGCTCCAAAAGACCCCCAATTGACTTCTTGATTAGCTTCCTCTAATCCTCTCCCAAACCCTAGGTTTGGAATTTTTTATCTGTCGTTCCTAGTCCCTTAATTAGGTTAAAAACACTTAATCCCGTTTTTGGCCATATGGGCCTAATTAAAATGGTCCAAATCACTCCGTGTGGGTCCGGCTATGCCCAAAAATACCTCGAGACCCAATTACTACCCCCGGAAACTCTTTTTAGACTATCTCGACCCTTCCGGACTCAACCACGCACTCAGAATTTCCATCCGAAATACTTTTTGACATTTCCAAATTTCGACCTCAAAATGCGACACACATTAATTCGGAAAATTAAACTTTAAAGTCGCCAATTATAAATAATTCGGCTCACTCAAATAAATTCTCTAACTTGAATTTAAGTTTCTCCAATTTAAATATTTTTATAACTCCCAAAAATAATTTATATATTAAATCCTCAAAATTATGGGGTGTTACAACAAGTTGTGGCTCGGGCTGGGCACCCCTGGGAACTTTCTGTACTCGTCGTGGAGGCATCTGAAATGAGAGAGAAGTCTTATAAGTCCACAGTTAATATCTCAAAATAGCTTAAGAGCGTAAAATACGTAAAAGAGTACAACAATCCTAAAATATAGGGCTCTATATCAAAGGACGCTACGCGGAAACATAACAAGCCGTACAGATCCTAAGGACATTAGAACATGATGCTCTGATACTACCTGTGAAACCCCGACTAATTAAATCCCGGGTAGCTACTCCTTTATTCAAATTAATACAAAATGTCAAGTTGGTTCAATCCATAGCATCATTATCGAAAAACATTTATTTAAACAATTTCTAGTCACCTAATATTTAAAAAGTGAGTGGTCAAATTTTATTAAATTAGATTAACCTACAAACAAATAAATTATGAAATACTGATACCAGAGTCACATCACAGTCACAATAGAATATTAATGGAATAAAATGAATCTGGAGTAACACTCCCCTGAACAATCCAAATACTAAATAAAACCAAATACAAAGTCTGAATGATAAATTAATTAACCCAAAAACTGAACTAAAACTGAGTATGATAAAACTGTCTCTAAAAGAAAAGGGGCGACATGCCCTAACAGAGGAATAAGTCTGAAATAGAGTCAAAGTATAATGTGGAGGCGTCTACAATCGAGATCCTATAACTTCCACAGTAGCTACAACACGTTAATGAAATGGAACTCCTAAGCTTGGCGTCCCTATGGCTGGGCACCTAAAAAAGTTTTTCAAGAAAATAGATTTGAAAGCAAACGGGTCTGAGCCCGATTGTGAAAACATTTTAAGATAAAGCAAGTGTTTAATAACATTAAATAGTGAATATTAAATACATGTTAGTTACGTGCACTCGCATGAGTTCCTCACCTCTCAACTAATGTGCACTCCTAACGTATCTGTAATCCGTCATAGTCATGTTGCTCACTAACTAGTCTAAATTGCTGCCTGACTTCACTTTTTAATATAAGGGTCGGTTCAGGACATTCTAATATAATCTGTATGTCTTCCTTTTATTTCTCATTCATTACTTATAACATTTACTGTATGAAATTCTGATTTTTATCTCTACTAAAAATATCTCAAGAATACACATTTACACTTTAATAAAGAGTTTATGGCAATTACCAGTATATTATTCCCAACATAAATATACAATTAGGACAACCCTAGGCTAAGCTGCGGTGCACACATACTCTGCTATCGAATCTCGGTACATCACGTACATAAGGACCACGTATTCCGAATCTCTCAGGAACCGTCTCAATAAGCAAAAATCACACATAATGGAGGCGAACATAGTTCACATACCCATGGGTCACGCACATACCTACGCTCCCATGGTCAGCTGAATTATTAACTCAAAAATAAGTCATTCACAGCCGTATGTCCTTAAGGTACCAATCTAAATCCCGTCGTAGACACACAAAGATTAGATGGCCCAGTTCGAAAGCGGACCTCCTGTGATAGCAAGTATGGTAGGTATGTTATACACATATGAGTTCATATACTAACAATTCACACAACTTAGATATCTTATAATATTAATAAAGGTATATTCTACCTCTTTATACCGTTATTCCAATTTGTACATTTTTAAGTCTCCGGATAATATATAATATAGACCGCCGACACATCTCACGTCGTAGTTTCAATTACTTAAAGCCTAACCCAAAAAGGTTATCAAGTCTCCTATTATCCCCACATTTAAATCCACTATTCTTAAGGTCCTCACTTCTGCCACTAACCTCATATTATCAAACTATATAAAATTTAATCATTTAATTTCAGTCTCTAATAGTATCCCACACATTGAGCCTTATTTGGTTTCATATAATTCCCAAATTGAATTCTAATCATCATTCGGGTCTCCCAAACATGCCTACTGGTCTTCCCTAGATCTAAAGGTGTTTATAAAATCCCCACCAATAATTCTCTAAGGTCAAAAATTGTTAAAATTAAACAAAGGAAAATATAACTGATTCTGGGAAGGTCGATCGATCGACCTTGAATGTCGATCGATCGATGGTGATCGATCGATCGCACCATATGGGTTACGGACTGCTTCGTTCTTCAGTCCAAGATTAATCCCAAAACTCCATTACAAGGTATGAAACTCTAATCTACGGTTATAGGATCATTATACAACTTAAATACATTATTTTTAACATTCCAAAACCTTTAAATCATCAACAATTGGCCTTATATGGATCAAAACTTCAACAAAACCCTAGTTTTCTATTTTCTTCAAGAACAACGATAATCTTCTTCTTTAAACTAATTTTTTTTAAATCATGAAAGGGTATGTTTTGGGTACTGAATTTGTCTAGAAAAATTCTACAGGCAATTCCTAACCAAGGTTTAGAGTTCTACATCAATTTCATTTGGTTTTCATCAAATATTTCAAGACAAATATTAATTTCTACACTAAACATAGAGGAAATATTCATTGACATTAATGAAACCAATTCACTTGCCTTAAGTTTGATGTTCTGATTCGGTGTTGGTGTTCAAGGGCTGGTTCTCTCTTCTTTTCAGTCACAATTCCATCCAAAATGGTGGTGGTGGGTGGTGGTTTTGGTTTAGAAACCCTTTTGCAACTTCCCTCTAACTCACGTAGCCCACGCTCTTGTTTTTGGCTGATAATGGCCCTAATGGCCTGACTAATTATAAATAAATAAACACTAAAATTCGTGGGTCTTTATTCCTCAATTTTTAAAATGACCGAAATACCCTTCTGGGTCGTCGCTTTGGCCTAAAAATGCCCCGAGACCCAAACTAAACCCCCGGCTAGTATTTTTTGACTATCTTGACCCCTTAGGACATGTTGGCGCACTCAAAATGACCATACGGTTGATAAAAATATAATTTACTTTTTAATCTAATTAAATTGATTCCTGACGCGACTGACACGCACGTCCCAACTTAAATTTCCAAATTGTCGTATTCATGACTCTCAACAATTTAAATACTTTCAATACTCATGTATTACCATACATACTCAGTAATATTTAACAATATCATCATAATTAAATACCAACTCACGTCTCACTAGTATTTAAATCCGTATTAATTTCCAATTAATTCTCATTTAATTTAATTAATCCATTAAAAAAATTAACAAAATTACGGGGTATTACATACTTCCCCCCTAATAACAGAATTTCATCCTGAAATTCAGAACTAAAGTATGTCTGGAAAAAATAGCTCTGGATAATGCGCGCGCATCTCATCCTCGCGCTCCCAGGTTGACTCCTCGACATTATGATTCCGCCACTGAACACGTACTAACGGCACTATCTTCGACCTCAATTTCCTCTCGTTGTGGTCCAGAATAGCAATCGGCCCCTCCTCGTAGGAACTATCAGGCTAAAGATCGATGTCCTCTAAAGTAATGTGGGTATGGGCCAAATCGTCCCTAAGATATCTCCTTAGCGAGGAAATATGGAACACATCATGAATCATATACAAGTGTTCCGATAACCCAAGTCTATACGCTACTGGCCTAATCCGCTCGATGATAGGAAATGGGCCCACGTATCTAGGTGCCAATTTCCCTTTCTTCCCAAAATGCATAATCCCCTTCATCGGAGATACTCTGAGTAGCACCTGGTCCCCCACCTTGAACTCTCTGAAGAACCTCTTGGCATCGGCATAACTCTTTTGTCGAACCTGAGCTACCCGAATACGGCTTCGTATCATCTCTATTCTTACCGAAGTATCCTGAATCACTTTCGACCCAAGGAGTTTGTTATCCCCCACCTCTAACCAACATGCTGGGGAACGACAAGGTCTATCGTATAATGCCTCGAATGGATCCATGCCAATAGTGAATTGGTAGGAGTTATTATAAGAAAACTCCACCAGTAGAAGGTACTTCTCCCAACCACCTCCAAAGTCTAGTATGCACATACGCAATATGTCCTCCAACATCTGATTCGTCCACTCGGTTTTCCCATCTGTCTGCGGGTGATATGGCATACTCAGTCGCAACTCCGTACTCATGGCTTCCTGGAAACTCTCCCAAAATCTTGAAACAAATATCTTGTCTAGGTCAGACACGATATTGAGAGGCACCCCGTGAAGTCTCATTATCTCCGCTATAAAAATCTGGGCATACTGTCCCGTAGTGTAGTCTGTCCGGGCTGGCAGAAAATGAGCAACTTTGGTCAGCCTATCCACGATTACCCATATGGAGTTGTGACCCCTCTGTGATGTAGGTAACCCCGTGATGAAGTCCATGGAGATGCTCTCCCATTTCCACATAGGAATATCTAATGGTTGTAGAAGTCCTACCGGTCTCTGATGGTCCACCTTTACCTGCTGACAAGTGGCGCATTTAGAAATGAACTCGACAATATCTCTCTTCATCCCTCTCCACCAGTACTGTTACCTCATGTCCTGGTACATCTTATCCCCGCCAGGATGTACTATGAACCGTGAACCGTGCGACTCTGACATTACCTCGTGTCGCAAATCTTCCCCTCCTGGAACGACCAGTCTCCCATTAAAGTGTAAGCCCCCATATGAACTAACAGTATAGGAATCGGCTCCCTCTGCTAGTAATCAAACTACCTGCTCTTGACAGAATGAGTCTTTTGCCTGGGCTTGTATCACTCTCGTAACGATCTGGGGAGTAACGGTCATCATAGACATGAATGATCGGGCCACTGCATCCTAGTGTCCCAACTCCTTCCACTTTGCTCTCCACACTTCGGCCACCTCACCTACTGGCCTACGGCTCAACGCGTCTACTACCACGTTAGCCTTCCCTGGGTGATATTGGATATCAAACTGATAATCCTTCACGAATTCGAGCCACCTATGTTGACGCATATTTAGTTCCTTCTGCGTGAAAAGGTACTGTAGGTACTTGTAGTCTGTGAACAAATGGAATTTCTCCCCAGGAGGTAATGTCTCCAAATCCAAAGAGTAAATATGACAGCTGCTAACTCCAAGTCGTGGGTGGGGTAAGTCTTCTCGTGAGGCTTAATCTTACGGGAAGCATAAGCTATAGCCTGAATCTCCTATTGCAGTACACCCCTAAGTCCTAGTAAGGACGCATCGGTGTAGACTAGATACTCAACTCCCGGTCTAGGCAATGCTAACACTGGTGCTGAGGTTAACTTGTCCTTCAACTCGTCGAATGCCAACTGACAGGCATCGCTCCAAATAAATGGCACACCCTTGCGAGTCAGATGTGTCAAAGGACCTGCTATCTTAGAGAATCCCCGAATAAACCTCCTGTAGTATCCTGCTAGGCCCAAGAAATTACGTATCTCAGTTGGTGTCGTTGGTTGTCCCCGCTCCCTCACCGCTGACACCTTACCCGGATCAACAGATATCCCCCTGTCTAAAATGATGTGCCCAAAAAACTGAACCTCCTTCAGCTAAAACCCACACTTATCGTACTTTGCATATAGCTCGTTCTGACGCAACGTCTGTAAAACCTGCCTCAAGTGCTCTGTATGTTACTCCTCTGTCTAGGAGTAAACCAAAATGTCATCAATGAAGACTATGACAAACTGGTCTAGGAACTCTCTGAACACCCTATTCATCAAGTCCATAAACACGGCTGGGGCATTGGTTAAGACAAAAGGCATGACCCGAAACTCATAGGAACCATATCTCATCAAGAAGGCTATCTTCGAGACGTCCTACTCCCTGATACGTAACTGATGGTATCTCGATCGCAAGTCAATCTTTGAGAAGAAGGAAGCTCCTCTCAACTGGTCGAATAAGTCATCGATTCAAGGCAATGAATACTTATTTCATATCGTGACTTTATTCAACTCCCGGTAATCTAAACACAACCTCAAAGATCCATCCCTCTTCTTTATGAACAGCATAGGGGCACCCCACGGTGAAGTACTCCTACAGATAAACCCCTGACCTAACAGCTGCTCTATCTGATCTCGTATCTCTCTCATCTCCGTTGGACCCATACGGTAAGGTGCGCGGGTAATTGGCCGAGTGCCCAACGTCAAATCGATAACAAAGTCTATCTCTCTACTAGGAGGTAATCCCAGTATATCCTGGAATACATCAGTGAACTCTCTAACAACTGGAATCGAATCGAGTGGTATCACCACTTCTTTAGAGGTCTCCTCCTCTATGTAATACAAGTGAGTGGACGATCCTCCCTCAGGACTAGGCATCGCCACTAGGAACATCTCTTCCTCGGGTATGGCAAAAATAATACTCCTGCTGAAACAATCAATCATTGCTCGATACGCAACTAGCCAATCCATACCAACGATCGCATCGTACTCAATCATATCTAGTACTAGCATATCAGCAGGCAAAGTAAACCTCCCGATATCTATACCCACACCTCTACGTATAAGGGAAATCACAGAACCCCTACTCAACGGTGAATCTACGCAAGTAATCGTGCTCTCCGCAGTGTGTAACAACCCTATAGTGCATGCAAATCTCGTGGCAATGAAATAGTGTGTGGATCCCGTATCGAATAAAATACGCTCCATAGTCCCCTGAATCGAAAACATACCCTCAATAGCAGGTGGATCATGTGGAACTGTGGCCTGCTGGAGCTGATAAACTCGCTCGTACTAGAGTTGTCCCTGCTGGACTGGGACTGCTGGGATGGGTGGTAAAGTTGGCATCTGCGGTGGTGTTGAGAGGGCGGCGGGAAACATAGGTCTCTGGGGCTCGTGTCAAGCACCCTGTTGCTGCTGCTGTGGGGCCCTACCACTTTCAGGACACTCCTGGCATTTGTGGCCAATCTTTCCACAAATAAAACATTTCCCCGTAAAGTTTCCCCCTCTCTGACCCTGCTGCCCACGGCCCTGATGACCGTTGCCATTCCTCCCCTGACCATGCTGGCCCTGCTGAAACTGCTATTGTTGGCCATACTGGCTATGCTGACCCTGATGGCCGTGCTGACCCTACTGGCCATGACGAAAACCTCCCTGACCATTTTTGAAACCTCCAGATCGAAATCTCTTAGAATTCCCCTGCTGGGAACTTTGATCACTCTGCCTGTACTGACCCTAAGCTGACTGTGCCCCACTGGCACCTTCCCCCCTTCCTGCCCTGATGGATGGACTCTCCTGATCGCTTATCCTCTGACAAGTGGAAGCGGTGGTCCTGGAAGTGAAGTAGTTTTGCATTAACCACATCAGAATAAGTGGCCAATGAGATATTTCCTAGAAAGTGCTGACGAATCCTCCAAGTCAACCCATCCATGAATTTTTGTATCTTCTTCTCTTCACTCAGAATCTTATCGGGAATGATGTTCAGAAGATTGTTGAACTCGGCCTCATACTCTTCCACTGTCTTCCCCTCCTGTTTGAGGTTCATTAACTTCCTCCTCATCTCGGTATGAACTGTTGAGGTAAAGTACTCGTGGTTAAACCGCACCCAGAACTCCTGAACGGTAAGAACATCTCTCTCCTCCGCGGTGGTAATGGACTCCCACCACTGTAACACTGACCCTACCAGCTTAAAAATAACCATTATCTATCTCTGTACATCCGTACACTCATACATCCTCAAATGTCTTTGGATGTCCTTCTTCCACTGACTGGATATAACAACGTCGGAGCTACCTGCGAACTTCGGAGGGTACGCCTTCTAAAAGGCATCTCGAACTCGTTCCCAAGCAGACGGGAATACATGAGCCTGAACTGGGGTAACCACAGGTGCCTGAAGTGGCGCCTGCTGCACAACTGCTAAAACGGCATTTACCGCCTGGGCTATAATGGCGAAAACTTCTGCAGCATTCATAGTACCCTGAACTGGTGCAGATGTGACACCCCACCTAATAAAATACTGAGTGATCAGTCCTATACCAAATTAAAACAGGAATCCCAGTTGGTTCATCCTTAGCATCACTGTCGAAAACTTTTTAAAACTTACTAACCACCTAGTATTCCAAAAGTTGGTGCCAAATTTTAACTTTTTAACTAGCAAAACATTACATGCGGAATTAAATATAAACCATTCACACAACAGAATAAAACTCAACTGAAATAATTAATTAAACAATTTTCCGAATAAACTATCGGCCACCAAAGTGAAATCCAAAACAACATCCAACACCTGAATAAATACATCTGTAATCTGTACTAAGAAGTCTGGGCGACAAGCCCTAAATAAAACTGAAACTGATAAATGATTCCTACTTTAGGAATGAATGAGCGATGCGTCTAAACCAAACTCCTGCTATCATCCACATATGCCGCAGCTCCGTATCCCTAGAATAGAATATCAATCCTGGCATCCCTGTGGCTGGACACCTAAAAGGTTTTGAAAATAGTTTTATAGCAAGGGTTAGAACACAAAACAATTTGAAAATATTTAGCAAGCGAATTAACTGCAGTAATTTAAAATGCATGAATGCGTTTCATATTTAAGTTAGTGTCGCACTCTCTTGAGGACATTTTCACCCCTCCACTATTGTGCACACCTAACGGTTATCTTATCCCCACCTAGTTGTACTACCCCGTCCAACTAGTCCTCTTATAACCTTCCCTTGCCATACTACTCTAACCCGAGTATAACTATTCAAGAATTCTAAGTTGTCTCACTAATTAACTTAATTAATTCCTTCTTAAATAATAACATATAACTGCGTCACAAGTTATATAAAGTAAATACATCACCCACTGTATTATTACCCGCATATAATATTTAATACCATTATATACGTACCTTTACTTAAACATCCACACATATATCATATGTATATCCATCCCTCCGAGTATACCCTCGTCAGATGATTCCGTCTAAAGTACTATCTCACTAGGTGTGCTCACATAACCTAGTTGCCCATGTTGGATTCGTTCACCAACCTGGACTAAAACATAAACGAAGTGGAGGCGGTCATATTCCTTCCCTGAAAGTGAGATAATCCCCTCACCCATATACCGGACGCTATGACCTGGGGATATACTCACCCTACTCCTCAAGCTAGGGGATTCACACACATCGCGCAACCTCCCTTGATAGCACTAGAGTATATAAATTAAAAAAATATCTAATCACTGATATTTAATGGCACACACAATATATACACACATATATATACTATCACTACACCGTATATTTATATATATACTATAAACCCCGGCTTTATCGTGTTCTCACAACCCGTAACACTAGCCTGAAATTTCCTGAGTCTCTATCCTGACTCAACTAATTAAATTTTCTCACTTATTAAATTATCATTGTCCCGAGTCTGTGGTCCGACTCTAATATATTTAATTCACACATTAATTAACTTACTATTTTCCTCGAGTCTATGGTCCGACTCTAATATAAATTAATTGACACACCTATTAATTTAATACCTTTTCGAGTCTGCAATCTGACTCTAACTTAATTAATTAACACATAAATTAATTTAATACTAATCTGAGTCTGTGGTCCGACTCTAATCTAATTAATTTACACATTAATTAATTCAATACCAATCCGAGTCTGCGGTCCGACTCTAATTTAATTAATTACGCATTAATTACTTTAATACTTGGTGTCGCCCAACCATTATACCCGGACTCGCTCACTTGGCCCGTAACTTACTTTTTCCCGAGTCCATGTTCCGACTCTAAATTAATTTACTCTCTCAATAATTAATTTAAAACTTTGGGGTCACTTAACCAACATACCCGGACTTGCTCACTTGGTCCATTTTTACATCTCAGAATTTCATTCCCACATATTCTCCCACAATGTGTCACACATTCATCTCCAACAAACTTCCCAATTATATTTACGTATAATTACCAACATACCCGGACTCGCCCACTTGGTCCATAATTAAATTGAATATGTTTCACCCAAAATTCTCACTTTAAGTCTCAACTCTTAACTTAGATTGCACATTCCTAATAGCTATCTTTTGAGCCCCTAGCTATTAATTTCTCTATAATTTTTCACCAATTAAAATTATACCCAAAATCCAAAAAGAAAACAAGGCAAGGTATCAAACTGCCCGACCTGCCAAGGTTTTCCCATCGTCGATCGATCGATGGCCCCCGATCGATCGATCGTTCCTTTCGTGGCAGCTCTTCTTCCCCCACTGAATTCCATCATTAACGAAAATTCAAGGTTTGTAAACCTTAATTTCAACCTCTAATCAGGTCATCCCATCACATAAACATATTGAACCTTGATCCTATACATCATATACACCTTCTAGTATATAAATTTCTCAACTTATCTCACAAATTCCGAAATGTATTTTTCCATAAATCTCCATTAACTTTGTTCTACAATACCAAATTCCAAATTTAAATTCCACCATTTTATAATCCGGTTTCTCATTTAAATCAGATATTTAGACTCAGAGATATATAATACACTGATTTCTTACTTTAAATCCCAACCAAGTATTCCATCAACAAAACCCCATTTTCACCCATTTATACCCAAAAATGAATTTCAGTTTACACATCACTAAAATATGAATTGGATATCATAAATCTATCATTACAGCAAGTTAACCACTTGCCTATAATTGTTCGTAGGGTCAGATTCCGTTGGTGTAGAGAATGGTTGATGAAGACCACCCCAAATTAGTCCCTTAATTTGGCTCCAAAAAACCCCCAATTGACTTCTTGATTAGCTTCCTCTAATCCTCTCCCAAACCCTAGGTTTGAATTTTTTTATCTGTCGTTCCTAGTCCCTCAATTAGGTTAAAAACACTTAATCCCGTTTTTGGCCATATGGGCCTAATTAAAAGGCTCAAATCACTCTGTGTGGGCCCCGGCTATGCCCAAAAATACCCCGAGACCCAATTACTACCCCCGGGCACTCTTTTATGACTATCTCGACCCCTCCGGACTCAATCACGCACTCATAATTGCCATCCGAAATACTTTTTGACATTTCCAAATTTTGACCTCAAAATGCGACACATTAATTCAGACAATTAAACTTTAAAGTCGTCAATTATAAATAATTCGGCTCACTCAAATAAATTCTCTAACTTGAATTTAAGTTTCTCCAATTTAAATATTTTTATAACTCCCAAAAATAATTTAAATATTAAATCCTCAAAATTATGGGGTGTTACATACTTCCCCCCTTATAAAGGAATTTCATCCTCGAAATTAAGATAAGCGTAGTGCTCCAAGCTTCAAATATCACTTTATAGTCATGTACCTCTAAGCTTGCTATATCTATCTCTCCCGCTTCCAAACATAAGTTACACAAGTATGCATTTAAATTAACCAGGGCGCCCATACACCCTATGCCCGTGCTTAACCGCACAAAATTTGCCTTAATTAATCCGGGTGCCCATACACCCTATCCCCATGCTTTACCGCACGAAAGTTACCCGACTATGATAGTCGTAACCCGTAATATAACTTCGAACCCGTAGTCATATCACACACACACATATATATATATATCTACTTCCCGGGGTACCCAACCCGTGGACTAACGACCAAACATCTCCCCACTTTCCAACGTTGCGCTAAGTTTCATGCGTGGGACGTCTCGCAAAGCGAAATCCAAATAAGGAACCGCCCGATACACTACTATTTAACATTGTCGGTCGTTGAGATCCGTTAGACCCTCAGTCCATAGCATGTACCCAAAATACTTGTCTCTTAACACAAAAGTATATACGCCTACCCTTATGCTACCAAAGACAACATAAAATACCGCGCCTAGCTATCTCTCCCTTATCGTAAATAAATTTAACCACACGAATTCTCTTCAGTAAACATCCCTACTTACCGGGATAAAATGTGAGAACACAAGATCTCACTTTGTGTCTATTGCACCACACAACATAACATATATACACGCACATACATAGGATAAAAGCTCTCTCAGGTGATACCTAGTAACCATCATACCCTAGTATAGCGAACATCAACTTACCCTTACTATTCAAAATAATTTAAAATCCGCTGTTATCCAGTCGATCCTTGGTTAAATCATCAACCCTACTCCCAAAATTCTCGAAAGTAGTAACCCCTCGCATAATTCAAACCTTCTCTCAGTGTACACCCCCCACTCTCTCGTGGATAACACCAAAGAACTCCGCTACCCCACGGAAAATATATACATATATATAATATGGTTGTTATAGCCAGCGTACCCACTAAATTCGACTTACCCGTGAACTCTAGTGAAAATAATTCTTATATTGTGACACCCTCACTATCACACAAAGTATACCCCATTCCCATAGGATAAAAATATAGTTACCTCCATATTCTAGCAGTAATGGCTGATCCTCGGGTTCTTGAGCAGCTTCCCCCTGCCCGAACGCACCCATGACTTGGTTGTAGTGGCTGCACATCCAGGACCTCGTCCCGTAGTTGACCCCCTACTCGCTGAGGATAATCCCTCTTCATGTGCCCCGCTTCCCCACAAACGAAACACCTCTTAATAAATTCATCCTGCCACTAATCCCTTCCTTGTTGGCCTTGTCGAAATTCCTGGCCATCCTGCCGATAGCCTCCAGCTCTAAATCATTTGGCATGATTTCCCCATCAAAAATACTACCCCTGATATCCCCTGTCTGCTGCTGGGATACCCCACTGGTACTGTTCCCTCCTGCTTCGTCCGATTGGCTTCTTTCCACTCCCCTCTTGCTTCCTTTCACGTGGAAGCGATATTCCTGACAGTGCAAGAGTGATGTGTTAACAACATCTGTATAAGCTACTAACGCGGGATTACCAATCAAATGTTGTCTGATCCTCCAGACCAACCCATCCATGAACCTTGCCTTATTTCTTTATTCATCGCTTACCTCATCCGGTACAAAATTTGCCAAACGAGTGAATTCTTCCTCGTAATCGGCCACTGAACGGTCCCCTTGTGTCACCTCTCTAAATTTCTTCCTCATTTCAGTCTCAACTGCTGGCAAAAAATACTTGCGGTCGAACCGCACCCAAAACTCGGCAATAGTTACTGTATCCCTTTCCTCAGCTGTGGTAATCGACTCCCACCACTGTAGCACTGCTCCCACTAAACTAAAAGTGGCTAGCATTTGATTCTGCACCTCATTGCAATCTATCATGCGTAGGTGACGCTGGATATCTCTCTTCCACTGACACGCTAGCACCACATCTGGACCCCCTCGAAACTCTGGTGGATGGCCCTTTTGAAAGACCTCTCGTACTTGCTTCTACCTTGACGGCCCCGCGTGAGCCTGACCATCTGGGGCCACTAACACTTGTGGCTGATCTCGTGGAAAGTACCTTTCCATAGCGATCATCGTTGCTTCAACTGCCTGCGATTCAGCTACCTGTGATGCCGAAATCATCTCTGGCAGTTATTACGGTTACTGTTGTTCCTGATGAGCCTCTCTAGTCTTATCTCCCCCTGTTGCCCTAGATGCTCTCTCTCCCCTGGGTGGCATCTGAAATGAGAATCGAATCGTATGAGTTCACCGTCAAATAAAATAAATGGCAGAAGGACGTAGATGCGCATACGTATAAGAATGCAATAATCCTACGATAGGGCTCTATATCAAAGATTGCTAAGACGAAATGTGAAAAGCCGCACAAATCCTAAGGACACTAGAACCTGATCCTCTGATACCATCTGTGACACCCCGCCTAATAAAATACCGGGTGATCAGTCCTATACCAAATTAAAACAGGAATCCCAGTTGGTTCATCCTTAGCATCACTGTCGAAAACTTTTTAAAACTTACTAACCACCTAGTATTCCAAAAGCTGGTGCCAAATTATAACTTTTTAACTAACAAAACAGTACATGCGGAATTAAATACAAACCATTCACACAACTGAATAAAACTCAACTAAAATAATTAATTAAACAATTTTTCGAATAAACTATCGGCCACCAAAGTGAAATCCAAAACAACATCCAACACCTGAATAAATACATTTGTAATCTGTACTGAGAAGTCTGGGCGACAAGCCCTAAATAAAAATGAAACTGATAAATGATTCCTACTCTAGGAATGAATGAGCGATGCGTCTAAACCAAACTCCTGCTAGCATCCACATATGTCGCAGCTCCGAATCCGTGGAATAGAATATCAATCCTGGCGTCCCTGTGGCTGGACACCTAAAAGGTTTTGAAAATAGTTTTATAGCAAGGGTTAGAACCCAAAACATTTTGAAAATATTTAGCAAGTGAATTAACTACAGTAATTTAAAATGCATGAATGCGCTTCATATTTAAGTTAGTGTCGCACTCTCTTGAGGACATTTTCACCCCTCCACTACTGTGCACACCTAACGGTTATCGTATCCCCACCTAGTTGTACTACCCCATCCAACTAGTCCTGGTATAACCTTCCCTTGCCATACTACTCTAACCCGAGTATAATTATTCAAGAATTATAAGTTGTCTCACCAATTAACTAAATTAATTCCTTCTTAAATAATAGCATATAATTGCGTCACAAGTTATATAAAGAAAATACATCGCCCACTGTATTATTACCCGAATATAATATTTAATACCATTATATACATACCTTTACTAAAACATCCACACATATATCATACGTATATCCATCCCTCCGAGTATACCCTCGTCGGATGATTCCCTCCAAAGTGCTATCTCACTAGGTGTGCTCACATAACCTAGTAACCCAAGTTAGATTCGCTCACCAACCTGGCCTAAAACATAAACAAAGTGGAGACGGTCATATTCCTTCCCTGAAAGTGAGATAATCTCCTCACCCATATACCGGACGCTATGACCTGGGGATATAGTCACCCTACTCCTCAAACTAGGGGATTCACCCACATCGCGCAAACTCCCTTGATAGCACTAGAGTATATAAATTAAATAAATATCTAATCACTGATATTTAATGGCACACACAATATATACACACACACATATATATATATATATATATATATATATATATACTATCACTACACTGTAAATATATATACTATAAACCTCGGCTTTACCGTGTACTCACAACCCGTAACACTAGCCTGAAATTTCCTGAGCCTCTGGCCTGA
The DNA here is from genome assembly GCA_949130495.1 of Sambucus nigra. NCBI lineage: Eukaryota > Viridiplantae > Streptophyta > Magnoliopsida > Dipsacales > Adoxaceae > Sambucus > Sambucus nigra. The sequence goes on along the minus strand of OX422215.1, from coordinate 481,092,607 downwards.
CTCAACTTATTAAATTTTCTCACTTATTAAATTATCATTGTCCCGAGTCTATGGTCCTACTCTAATATATTTAATTCACACATTAATTAACTTACTATTTTACCCGAGTCTATGGTCCGACTCTAATATAAATTAATTGACACACCTATTAATTTAATACCTTCCCGAGTCTGCAATCTGACTATAATTTAATTAATTAACACATCAATTAATTTGATACTAATCCGAGCCTGTGGTCCCACTCTAATTTAATTAATTTACACATTAATTAATTCAATACCAATCCGAGTCTGCGGTCCGACACTAATTTAATTAATTACGCATTAATTACTTTAATACTTGGTGTCGCCCAACCATTATACCCAGACTCGCTCACTTGGCCCGTAACTTACTTTTTTCAGAGTCCATGTTCCAACTCTAAATTAATTTACTCTCTCAATAATTAATTTAATACTTTGGTGTCACTTAACCAACATACCCGGACTTGCTCACTTGGTCCATTTTTACATCTCAAAATTTCATTCCCATATATTCGCCCACAATGTGTCACACATTCATCTCCATCAAACTTCCCAATTATATTTACCTATAATTACCAACATACCCGGACTCGCCCACTTGGTCCATAATTAAATTGAATATGTTTCACCCAAAATTCTCACTTTGAGTCTCAACTCTTAACTTAGATTGCACATTCCTAATAGCTATCTTTTGAGCCCTTAGCTATTAATTTCTCTATAATTTTTCACAAATTAAAATTATACCCAAAATCCAAAAAGAAAACAAGGCAAGGTATCAAACTGCCCAACCTGCCAAGGTTTTCCCATTGTCGATCGATCGATGGCCCCCGATCGATCGATCGGTCCTTTCGTGGCAGCTCTTCTTCCCCCACTGAATTCCACCATTAACGAAAATTCAAGGTTTGTAAACCTTAATTTCAACCTCTAATCCGGTCATCCAATCACATAAACATATTGAACCTTGATCCTATACATCATATACACCTTCTAGTATATAAATTTCTCAACTTATCTCACAACTTCCGAAATGGGTTTTTTCATAAATCTCAATTAACTTTGTTCTACAATGCTAAATTCCAGATTTAAATTCCACCATTTTATAATCCGATTTCTCATTTAAATCAAATATTTATACCAATACACCTATTTCTTACTTTGAATCTCAGTCAAGTATTCCATTAACAAAACCCCATTTATACCCAAAAACGAATTTCAGTTTACACATCACTAAAATATGAATTGGATATCATAAATCTATCATTACAGCAAGTTAACCACTTGCCTGGATTTGTTCGTAGGGTCAGATTATGTTGGTGTAGAGAATTGTTAATGAAGAACACCCCAAATTAGCCTCTTAACTTGGCTCCAAACGACCCCCAATTGACTTCTTGATTAGCTTCCTTTAATCCTCTCCCAAACCCTAGGTTTGGAATTTTCTATCTGTCGTTCTTAGTCCCTCAATTACGTTAAAAATACTTAATCCCGTTTTTGGCCATATGGGCCTAATTAAAATGGTCCAAATCACTCTGTGTGGGCCTGGCTATGCCCAAAAATACCCCGAGACCCAATTACTACCCCCGGGAACTCTTTTCTGACTATCTCGACCCTTTCGATCTCAACCGCGCACTCAGAATTGCCATTCGAAATACTTTTTGACATTTTCAAATTTCGACCTCAAAATGGGACACACATTAATTCGGACAATTAAACTTTAAAGTCGCCAATTATAAATAATTCGGCTCACTCAAATAAATTCTCTAACTTGAATTTAAGTTTCTCCCATTTAAATATTTTTATAACTCCCAAAAATAATTTATATATTAAATACTCAAAATTATGGGGTGTTACAGCAGGCTGTGTCTCGGGCTGGGCACCCCTGGGAACTTTCTGTGCACGTCGTGGAGGCATCTGAAATGAGAGAGAAGTCTTATATGTCCACAGTTAATATCTCAAAATAGCTGAAGAGCGTAAAATACACAAAAGAGTACAACAATCCTAAAATATAGGGCTATATATCAAAGGATGCTACGCGAAAACATAACAAGCCGCACAGATCCTAAGGACACTAGAACCTGATGCTCTGATACCACCTGTGACACCCTGACTAATTAAATACCGGGTAGCTACTCATTTATTCAAATTAATACAAAATGTCAAGTTGGTTCAGTCCATAGCATCACTGTCGAAAAACATTTATTTAAACAATTTCTAGTCACCTAATATTTATAAAGTGAGTTGTCAAATTTTATTAAATTAGATTAACCTACAACCAAATAAATTATGAAATACTGATACCACAGTCACATCACAGTCACAATAGAATATTAATGGGATAAAATGAATCTGGAGTAACACTCTCTTGAATAATCCAAATGCTAAATAAAACCAAATACAAAGTCTGAATGATAAATTAATTAACCCAAACACTAAACTGAAACTGAGTATGATAAAATTGTCTCTAAAAGAAAAGGGGCGACATTCCCTAACAGAGGAATAAGTCTGAAATAGAGTCAAAGTAGAATGTGGAGGCGTCTACAATCGAGATCCTGTAACTTCCACAGCAGCTACAGCACGTCAATGAATTGGAACTCCTAAGCTTGGCGTCCCTGTGGTTGGGCACCTAAGAAAGCTTGTCAAGAAAATAGATTTGAAATCAAACGTGTCAGAGTCCGATTGTGAAAATAGTTTAAGATAAAGCAAGTGTTTAATAACATTAAACAATGAATATTAAATACATACTAGTTTTAAACCCCGCGCGATGCGCGAGCGTAGCATAATTTTATTCGTAAAATATATGCCACATAAATAATATTATCATTACATTTAAACTAATGTTAATATGAGATGAAAAAATGAATAAAAAATTTGGGACATATGAACATGCCTTTATTTTAAAATTACAAATTAACTATATATTTATATTTTTTAGTACAGATGGTAGTTCTATGATTAGTATACACTAAACACCGAGATACTTTTTTTATTTAAGACATAATTATATTTTTATGTCTATTTGACACATTATATAAGTATTAATTAATAATAGATGGAGAGAAAATGGACATTCATATATAATCACGATAATTACTATCATATATATATATATATTTCAAAATATTTTACTCATGCACTTAATCAACTTTACATAAATTATACTTTAACCCCTAATTTTTAAAAAATATAATGAATAGTATCATGGATATGATAGACATGAATGACAAACAATTAGAACTTGTGTGTTAAGAAAATAAAGCATAAAGGGTATAATTTGTATAAAAAAATCTAAAAATAAGTCAAAATAAAAATATCAAACCTTATAACAAAGCACAAAAATAATTGCGCAATCACAATATAAAAAGAGAAAAATCCAAAAAGGAATATTATATATTTTATTTAAAAAACAATGTTATTAAACATGGAAGTATACCTCACTTCCTTTAAAATAGAGCAACATACACCATATGCTTCTAACTAACTAAATTCACATCATATGCTTCTAACTAATTAAACTCACATTTCTATATAAAGATTCAATCGAAATTATCTTAAGAAAAACACTATTTCAATCTTCACATAACACATTCTACTTAAACAAAATCACAGTCTATTCTATGGTTCCTTATCAATTTTGTAAGGATTTTTTACTATTTGGGGTCCAATAGTTATTTAGAGTTTTATTCCATTTGTTTACATTCTACTCGTTTGGAATTCAAAATCGACAAAAAACTTTAGTTAGCTAGTTTGATGGTCAGTTGACTCATTTTTCAATCAAAAAGACTATTTTACCCAGTAGTATAAGTATTTATTAGTGTATTAAAACAAAATTTACATTATATCTTATTGTTTTAAATATTAAAACTTTTTTTACTAACAATTTTTTATAAAATGAGAAAGTTTTATAAAATGAAAAAGTTTTATACACTTTTTTTATTAAGTATTTTTTTTTAAATCAAAAAGTTTTACAAAATCAAAAGTTTTTTTTATAAACTTTTTTTAGCACTTTTTTTTACAAACATTAAAAAATATTGTTTTTAACTGTTTTTATAAACGTTGAAAAAACTTTATATAAAAACAATCTTATAAAAAACAGTTTATGAATGTCAAAAGTTTTTTTGTAAATTGTTTTCAACTTTTTTCACAAAACCAATTCTTTATATGAATAAATTAAAAACGTAAAAAACACTTAATATAAAAACATTAAAAACACTGTTTTTTTAACAGTTTTTTGTATAAACGTTAAAAAAAATTATGTAAAAACACTGTTCTTAAAAAAAAAAACTCTTTTAAAAAAATATTAAAAAATGGTTTATATAAAAACAACATTTTTTTAAAGAGAATTATAAAACTATTTTTGAATGTTTTTAAAAAACAGTTAAAAATTCAGTGTTTTGTAACGTTTTTTAAAAACAGTGTTTTTTCCTTAAAAAAATAGTGGTTTATATAAACAGTTTTTTAACATTTATAAAAAATAGTATTTTTAACATTTTTATATCAACTATTTTTGAATGTTTTACGTAAAAAAATAATTTTATAAAAAAAGTAGTAAAAATTGTTTATAAAAAAACCGTTTAACGATTATAAATTGATTTTTTTTAAAAACATTGATTTTATATAAAAAAAAAATTGATGTTTATAAAAAACAATTTTTTTTTAACATTTAAAAAAAGTGTTAAAAAAATAATCCAAAAAGAGAGAAAGTAAGAATAAGAGAGAGAAAAGCTCTTCTAGTTTATATAAAAACCCTTTTTGTTAAAAACACTGTTTTTTAAAAAGGTTAAAAAAACACTATTTTTTTATTGTTTTTTATATACGTTAAAAAATTGCTTATGCAAAAACCTTTTTTTTTAAACAGTTATAAACATCAAAAGGTTTTCTAATAAACTCTTTTTAACTGTTTTTTATAAAATCAATTTTTTTTTATAAAAAGACATCAAAAATGTTAAAAAAAAAGTTTTTATCAACTATTAAAAACAACTTTTTATATGAATAGTTTTCATATAAAATGTTAAAAACGTTAAAAAAATAGTATTTTTCAACGTTATTATATAAACTGTATTTTAATTGCATTTGACTTAGTTTCCTAGTTGGATTAAATTGAAGGAGAGAGAGAGAAAACTCAATAGTTCAATGCATCTATTAAATTACTTGTATAGTATTTTATAGAAATATAAAATATAGAGTGCCATGTGGACACTCTCAATGAAGAGGAGTCTTAAATGTTCATAAATGCCTTGTTTTGCATTTTATAGTATATAGAGATTAGTTACGTGCACTTGCATGAGTTCCTCACCTCTCAACAAATGTGCACTCCTAATGATAATCTTCTTCTTTAATCCATTTTTTTTAAATCATCAAAGGGTATGTTTTGGGTACTGAATTCGTCCATAACAATTCTACATGCAATTCCTAGCCAATGTTTAGAGTTCTACATCAATTTCATTTGGTTTTCATCAAATCTTTCAAGACAAATATCAATTTCTACACTAAACATGGAGGAAATATTCATTGACATTCATGAAACCGAATCACTTGCCTTAAGTTTGATGTTCTGATTCGGTGCTGGTGTTCAAGGGCTAGTTCTCTCTTCTTTTCAGTCACAATTCCGTCCAAAATGGTGGTGGTGGGTGGTAGTTTTGGTTTGGAAACACTTTTGCAACTTCCCTCTAACTCACGTAGCCCACTCTCTTGTTTTTGGCTGATAATGGCCCTAATGGCATGAATAAATATAAATAAAAAAACACTAAAATTCGTGGGTCTTTATTCCTTAATTTTTAAAATGACCGAAATACCCTTCCGAGTTGCCGATTTGGTCTAAAAATCCCCCGGGACCCAAACTAAACCCCCGGCTAGTGTTTTATGACTATATCAACCCCTCCGGACACGTTGGGGATCTCAAAATGACCATACGGTTGATAAAAATATAATTTACTTTTTAATCTAATTAAATTGATTCCGGACGCGACTGACACGCGCGTCCCAACTTAAATTTCCAAATTGTCGTATTCATGACTCTCGATAATTTAAATACTTTCAATACTCATATATTACCATACATACTCAGTAATATTTAACATTATCATCATAATTAAATACCAACTCACGTCTCGCTAGTATTTAAATCTGGATTAATTTCCAATTAATTCTCATTTAATTTAATTAATCCGTTAAATAAAAATCAACAAAATTACGGGGTATTACATATAAATAGCTTGGATTTGTCTCATATTTATTCTACTAACCCTTTTTTCAAGTATTTCTTGTTTTGTGTGTCTCTTATACGTTTTACAGGTATTTCATGCAAGTTAGTGCCAAAGAGAACTCAAAACAGTGAAAGAAAACCAAGAAATGGGGAGTTAAAGGGCTTTTTTGTAATTTTGAAGCCTTAGTCCGGAGGTGGAGCCAACTGGAAAGTTGAAGATCTTTCAATTAAAAGAACACTGGAAAAAATGGCACCTCAATCGGAGTCCCAGTATGAAAGTTATGAGCAGTCAAAGATAGAAGAAATAGTCAAAGAAAGACAGGACCGATCCGGACAGGACCGATCCGGATCGGACCGATCCGAAATACAAAGTTCCAGTGAACCCCAGACCAAAGACGGATCGAAGTTGATAAAGATTAAAAGAACAGATCCGGTTATTAATCACGCTCCAGATCCGTTACAAAATTAGTCATGCTTTCTAAGCGTGATAAATTGCCAGATACGGGATTTTTCTTTTTTGCTTATCTTTTAGCCAAAAGAGTTTTATGTTTTGGTGACTCTTCTTAACGACCTCTAGCGTATATATTTAGTCATTTGGAGTATTTTTATTGAGATTTCATTGATGTAAAAGCTCCATCACAAGTAGGAACATCTAGGAGAAGAATTTACATACTTTTCACCATTAATTCAAGAGCTTTTCCGGATTTTCTTCAATCTATGATTTCTTCTTGCATGTTCTTGTTCTTCAATCGTGGTAACTTTTATTTCCAGCACTTTTATTATTTCTCATATTTCATCTCTCTTTCCAAGCAATTATGAGTTCATGCAACATAGATAACGTAGTTTTCATTAATTTCACCATGTTAGGCTAGGTTTATAAAGGTTGGCATGCATGAACCCAACTTGATGTGGTAGTTGCATGAGTATAAAATTAATCCTCTAAATTTAATGATTTATTACGACCGTATTGCGTAGAAACGTGAAAATTATAGATCTTTGGATATTGTTTGCTTCCGGCTAACCGAGATGCTTCAGAATGCCATTCGAGGGTAACTATCTCAATACCGATTTACTCGTCCTCTGATTAAGTATGGTGCGGGCTTGAACCTCATATACGTAATGCTTGGAAGTACTAAATTCTGGGTCTAATTAACCACTTAAATTTACGATTAGTTTTATACCATCAATACACTAGGGTTGAGGGATTGTGTCCCTACCTTAATTTTCCAATTAGTTTTAGTTAACTTCTTTATTTTTTTCTTTTTCCTTTCTCACTCAATCATCATCTTTTACACTTTATTTTTTTTGAAGTAATAAATTAATTAAAATCTATCAAACATTCCCTGTGGATTCGATACTCATACTCGCCACTATACTCCGCAAGAGTGTAGTTAAAGTTTAGTTTTTTTTTGTATTGTGGTAGGAAGCCGATAACAATGACTAGCGTATTTACACGAACGCTCGGTTTCCAACACGATCAGTGAGCGCAAAAGATAAAAGCCTCGTTGAAGCTGAAATGACTTACTATGGTGTAATTTAAAATATAATTGAATTGGACTATGTAAGCTTCAAAGAGGTTGTATTTTAATGTGATTGGGTAAGAGTTGAGGATAAAAATACTTGTAAAGTTGATCCTGGAACCAATTTGATCACGGTTGACTTCTCCAAGTTGAAGAGCAACGAACACGTGAGCGATGGGACGTTTGTTTGTGCATTTCAAAAGGTCAATCAAGTGTTTTACTCAGAGTATATCAACAACGAGCCATGGTCAATCATCCTACATGCGCCAAAGAGTCTAAACAGTAGTGTGGATGACTTGGCTGCTCCTACCGAATATCAATCCATTTTTTATGATAACCCGAATTTGAAACAATTTTTAGATTTGTAATAAGTATTCCAATTATCGGACAATAGTTTAATGCTTTTAATTCATTTGTACTTGATCAGTTTAGTGCATGTACTATTTAGATTTAATTCTTAAGCATTAATTCAAAGTCCATGTCTAGTGGGTGTATTATTCTAGTATTTTATTATTATCGGACATCAATTTAATGCTTTTAATTCATTTGTACATGATCATTTTCTCTCTTTCTCTCTTTCTCTTTTTCCCTTGTATGTGTGTGTGTGTGTGCGTGCAGGTGTGGGGGGAGTTTTCAACTATTTTTTAAAATTACTTCGTGTCACGACCCATTCGAGAGTGGAACGACCACAAAAAATGTTTGTATGTCTTCTTCAGGTGTGTGTGTGCAGGTGAGTGTGCAGGTGTGTTTGTATTCTTCTAATACATTTGGATTTGTACTAATAACAATAATTTTTATAGAAAATGCCTCCTTTGGGGATTAAGGCAAGGATGATGATGATGATGATAATGATGATGTCTTCTTCAGGGATCGACAGTAGCAGAGGTAACGAGGGCTCCTCGGCCCCTAGGCTCCCCAAATGGGGAAAATTGGGAATGGCTGTTGAGAACAAGATGGGATTATTGACTAGATCCCTTGAGCTGGTGAAGACGATTATCGTCCTGCGGTACACCAATTGGAGGGAGGTGCCAAATGAGCTCAAGTTAGCTATTTGAGCGGCACTACAGGCAATGTATTTCAATTTCATTTTCAATTTATATCTATATTTATATTTATATTTGTATTTATATTTATATTTATATTTATACGCAACTAACACTTACATTATTTTTGTTTTGTATTTGTTTGACAGGAACAATTCAGCCTGCCCCCAGAACTCCGCGATTTTGTGCTGGAGAAGTTGAGGGAGCAACACAAGACATGGAAGAAGAATTTACGAGCCTGGTACATTGGAAGACTCAGGACTCCATTATCAGAATGCATGAGTCCATCCCGCCGAAGGATCCGATCTCATTGGCACAATGGCAAAAGTTCATTGAAAATGAGATCGAGGAGAGACAATTGGCATCTCGCCAATCGATGAGGGAAAACCGAGCGAAAAAGACGGACGTGCACTTCTTCGGTCGGACGTCTTATGCCGAGGTAGAGCACAGGATGGTAAGTTTTTATTTTTCTATAATTATAAAAATATGTTATTCTGAATTGTTTTACTTTGTGTTACTTCCTAATTTTGCATTATTTTATTTCTAGGGACAGGAAGTGTCCCTGGGGGGTAGGCCACATAGACTCGATGCCTATGTGGAAATTCGAACGAATAAAGGCAAGGATAAGGAGGTGTCCCCGAGCGTCGCAGCCACGATTGTAAGTAACCCAACAGTTTAATTTTTTTTGAATTATTTAACTAATCGTGTGCTTTTTCTCGTTTCAGGCAAAGCTTAAGAAAGTGCACGAGTCGTAGTCTGATGTCGACAAGGCATCGTTGTCCACGGACGCACTCAGCCTAGTGCTTGGTCCTGATCGCAAGGGGAGGACTAGGGGGCGAGCTCGTGGGTGGGAAAATCTAGGATCACCAGAATGGAGACGAGCAACATCGGGTTAGCTCATCGGGTGGACATGCATGATGCGAAGCTATCAAGGTTGGAGGTGAGGGTCCTAGATATGTACGCATTCATGAAGCATCAGTTGGTCGGAAAGGGAAAGATCAAGGGCAAGGGAAAGGAGAAGGTGATGGAGGGGGAGGGGGAGGAGGACGAGAATGTGGACATCGCTTATTCATCGCCGATACGTGCAAACTCACCGCTTGATGATCCAGCCCCCTACTTGGCTCCCGTCCAGCAGACTATGTCAACAATCAATTGGCCAATCGTGTTTTAACGCGACATATATGATGTCCAGCCGATAGCAAGGGGGGAGAGGGACCCGAATACCGTCCCGGGTATGCCGGTTCATGGACGTATCCTTCAAAATATTGATGCATGGTGCTCATCACGCATTTGATAACCACGAAGGAGAACTCCGCATTGTGGTTGCGCGAACAATGCGGTGTGATGCATATTGAGGGGTGTCTCAATGCGTATATCGTATCACCTTCCTTCCTCCTCGAACCTACCCCAAACACTAAGGCGTGACATTATTTTTATTTGGACACTTGCATTATATTTGAATTGTTTTGAGTTATTATATTTTCGTTTAGATATGGATTGTATTAATATTATTTTATTTGGATATTGAATTATACATGGAATGATTTGGTGAATTATTTCTATTTTATTTGAATCTATGATGCTTGAACAGGTAAAATTTTGCTATAATTGGTACAAATATACTGCTGGGCAGTGGCAGTGGCCAAACTGCCCTGAAATTTTTTTTAAATTCTGCCCAGATTTATCATGGTCATTGACCGTGACAAGTCCGTGATAAAGAAAACTTAACATGGACTTGTCACGGTCAATGACCGTGACATTTTTTAAAGTTTGTCACGGTCTTCAATAATGACAAACCTTGTCAAGGTCAAAGACCATGACAAGACCGTGACAAGTCTAATGAACTTGTCACGGTCAATGATCGTGAAAAGTCCATCACAACAAAAGTTGTCACCCCCAGACTTTTCACGGTCATTGACCTTGACAAGTTTCACTTGTCATGGACAATGACTGTGACAATCCGTCAACTTTGGTGTAGTGCGATGGAGGTTTATGTCGATGATATGTTGACGAAGAGTCTCAAGGATGACACTCATGTGGCCGACCTTGAACGAACTTTTGATACTAAGGACAAGTATAGGATGAAACTTAACCCCGCCAAGTGTTTCTTCGGTGTGGGGGAAGGCAAGTTGTTAGGATTTATCATGAACCATAAGGGGATTGAAGCAAACCCCAAGAAGATCAAATCTTTAATGGAGATCAAGACTCCAATAATAATAAAAGATGTGCAGAGGTTAACTAGACAAGTGGCATTTTTGAATAGGTTTGTGTCTAGAGCTACTGAGAAGTGAATTTAGAAAATAATTTTAGTGGAATGAGGAGTGTGATAAGGCCTTTCAAGAATTAAATACCTATCTCGGCTACCCACTCCCGATGTTAAGACCAATTCATGGAGAGAAATTGTATATATATCTAGGGGTGTCAAAATCAGCCATTAATGTTGCCATAATCAGAGATGAAGAAAGAGTGCAGAAGCCAGGGCACTTTAACAGAAAGTCCCTCTAGGGGGGCGAGTAGAGATATCCTAAAATGGAGAAGTTATCGTATGATCTAATCCATGCCTCAAGGAAGATGAAGTCATACTTCCAGGCATATACCATGGTCGTCCTCACCGACTCTCCCCTCAGACAGGTCATCCATAAATCTGAGAAACTAAGTATATTCATAGCCTAGGCAATAGAGTTGGGGAGTTTGATATCATCTACCAGACAAGAACGGCCATCAAAGGGCAGACCCTAGATGATTTTATAGCCGAGTTCACATGGGACGAGGCTGATGCAGAAGAGATTGAAACTCCAACTTATAAGCCAGAAAGAAGAGTATGTCTTACCCTGGATGAGGCCGAGATGAGTACAACAAGGAGTAAGGTGTCAGGTAATTAGGAAGAGAGAGACCCTGGAAGAGGGTAATTTTTTCAAAGATGGTTCTGTATGGAACATGTTCATTGATGGGTCTTCGTGTGAGAATGGAAGTGAAGCAGGTTTGATTGTATCGGCCCCAGATGGGACTGACATTTAATGTTCTCTAAGGTTCAATCTCGAAGCCTCCAATAACGAATCGGAATATGAGGCCCTCCTAGCAGGTCTCTCCATTGATCGGGCACTGAACATCGGCTATCTCTTAGTCCATAGTGACTCCAAGTTAGTTGTGAATCAAAATTTGGGGGTATATGAGGCCAAGGATGACAGAATGGCCAAATACTTGGGAAGGGTAAAACCAGCACTAAAACACTTTAGAGAAGTGAAGCTGAAGAGAATTCCCCAGCTAGACAATAGCCGAGTTGCAATGCCTCGACCCAAATTTAAGGTTTAATAAATGATCAACCTAATCACGTACGTACGCTAATTGTGAAGTGCAGTGAAACAGTCTAAATAATGTTTCTAATCCGATTTTATTATTATTTAGCATTTGTGACACCGTGACTAATTAAATATCGAGTGATCAGTCCTTTATTAAAATTAAAACAGAATGTTTGGTGGGTTTATTCTTAGCATCATTATCAAAAAACATTTAATATTATCAATCACCTATTAAATAATTAAGTTAAGTGTCAAAATATTTTCCCATTTAATTCTACCCAATTAATCCATTAATAAATTTTCATTCTTTAAAATATAAGCTACACACATTCCACAAGAATAAAATATATACTGGACCTGAATTAAATACTGAAATAAATCAGACTGGATAAAACATTCCAGTTCCAAGTCTAAAACCAACAAACCATAAAATCCGCAAGTGTAACTGAAATAAACTACTAACGTAGACTAGGTACAATCTCTAATAAAACGAGTGAAGATGGGTGAAACATGCCCTGAGAGAAATGTCTGAAAAGGAACAGAAAGAACTGATAGAGGAGTCTAATGCAAGGACCTGCAACTCCCACAACCGCTACAGCTCGCTAAATGATCCACGCGTCTAAGTCTGGTAACCCTGTGGCTGGTCACCTGATAAATAATATATATATATAATAAATCAGGAGGGTGTTTTCACTATTCATGCCATGTCATACAACAAAGGAGGGAAGGTTCGTGCCACATCATATAAAACTCATGACATGGCAAAGGAGGAGGGTAATCTTATTTTCAGCGGAACAATGCACCACCCACATGAGGGTTTTTTTGCCATGTCACGAGTTTATATCTATCTATATATAAACAGATTTCACGGGTCTCAAAAAATGAACTGACAAGCAAAGATTCACGGGCTCAAAAAAATGGAATTACAGTTCACGGGACTCAAAAAATTAATGCGTGGCTAGAGATGGTTCTCACTTTAATTTGAATTTACACTCCTCTCTCTCATCACAGTTCCTTCACTTCAATTCAGAGAGCATAGTTGGGGTTGGTTCCCACTGTTTGAGACTGACATTCGAATACCTCGAGACCTCCACATGTCATATCTCTTACCTACTCCCTCTTTTACACGCCAATTCCCGTGCTTTAAAAGTTGAGCCTTACACGCCTCTTAATCCTCACACAAGATCTCAACAAAATCTCCCAACAAAATCTCTTTTCTTCACTCCTCACACAAGATCAGTAGGTAAATATATAAGAGCCGTGTCTGGCCATCTCTGGCACAATCACTAAGAGCCGTGTAGCTCTTACTTTCACTTCTCCGGCGTTGGATTTATGCCATCTCAGGCTACCAAATCAACTACTTCACTTTTTTCTCAGCTACCAAACACTCTATGCTTACCCATCGGCATAGATTTCCCACCCAGTTGTGCCTACCCATCGCCGGAGATGTTCAGCCCCGATTGTACTTGCTCATTGCCGTAGATAACGTTTTATGTTTTTTATTTTTATTTTCTTATTATTTTTTAAAGGCATGTTGTAGATTTCCCACTCAATTGTGCTTACGTTTTATGTTCAGGCCCGTGTCGCTCTTACTTTCTTATTGTTTCAATGATGTATGTTTTCTTAGTTTTGGTTGAGATCAAAATGGATCTCTGTAGGAAGAAAAAAATAGTATTATTTTATGGATTTGAGTTTAATGATTTGACCGTGTTCCTTTGTGTGACCTGTAGCATTTTTGCAAACATCTGCTAATCCTGGTCATGCATTCAACTAAGATTGGTTCTTTCAAGAGTTGTTGTGCAACTTTTATGATACAAGTTGGAGAGTAGTAATTTTATTATGTTCTGTTATCAAATTAAAATTTGGTGTTTCAGCTAGGTTATGGTGGTTCAGCTGGGTTCGTGGTGGTTTTTGGTGGTTGGTTCCAGTGGGTAAAGGGTGGAAATGAATAAGGGATGAAGTTGGGTTTTCAGAAATTTGAAATTTGTCGTTTATTATTTTAATTTTTTAGGCAAGTTTCAACATATATTTTTATGGCAGATTCGCTTTAGTGTACATATTATTTTGAAGTTACACGTATAAGAGGTTTAAACGTTTTTGAGAAAAATCATATTTTCATTGATTGTTTTGATTATTATTATTTTGAAACTACCTTGAGCTAATTGGATATTTTAATTTCAAAAAATGTTTGGACGGGTAATTTATAGGGACACTTAAAAAGTGCACTTTTTTACTCCAAACATGTCTAACGTGTCTGCCAGTGAAACCTCCCAAATTGATATAGCAGATCTGAAATGTACAGTTAATAATAAATGGAACGAACTTATTGCTATAGCTTCGGTAACATCACAGAGCCTAATAGGTACTAATCTATTCCGTCATTGCGTGTGTCAATCACATACTGAAATACCACAGTTATTTTGTAATAAAATAATAATTAACAATGAAAAAATTTAAAAACAAAAATAGTATAATACAATTGTAATTTGGCTGGTTTATAATTTCAAACTATTCATGATGACTTTTATTCTATAATGTCATTAACTCTCGATCGTCATTATATAGGCGCGATTAGCCAGATCATCGTTGACAAGGTGTATGTTTTTTTATTAATACTATGTGTAATGTCATTTTGACACGCATGAAATTTAGTACGCACATCGTTGATATTTCATATGTTTCAAGAAAATTTTAAAACTGTGTCATTATCACGGGGGCATTTTGGGATGACCAACAATATAATATTTGCACTATTGGTGACACGTTTAAAATGCAAAATGTCATGAGAAAAATTTATCACGGGAACATATTCATCGTTGTGCCGTTGGCACGGGTACAAAATATCACGGGAACAAATTTATCGATTGTGGTTGGCACGGATACAAAACTTCACGGGTACAAATTTATCGTCGTGCCATCGGCACGGGTACACCCTAGTATATATATATATATAGCAAAAAGAGAAGAATAACAAGAAATGGGTCAGAGCCCGAGTTGTAAAAATATTTGTTTTAGCAAGTAGTTAAAACTGCAATAATGCAATTATTATGTGCATGTTAGTTTCGAACTCTCACATGAGATTCTCACCTCTCGACTATTGTGCACACCCAACGTACGTCTATCCTAGCCTAGTTATCCATAAGGTTCCCAACTAGATTATAGACTTATACTTCTAGATATACATCAAAGGAGTAACCCATATTACCCATATAACACGCTATTAAGATCATTTATTCCAATTAACCGTATACTACATTCATTGTTCTGATAGTAAATCTTTTATCCACTGAAATCACTTTACTTACCAACATTTATAAGTTTTCTAATTTCACACATTAGAATCATTCACAAAAATATATATATATATATATATACAAATCCTGCGCCCCTATGTTAGGACCACTTGGCGTAATGCATACTCTGCTATCGTGTCCTGATGCATTGCTCACTGCATAAAGGACAATTGGTTCGGCGTCTCTCACGAACCATAAATCTCATAACATAAACATTGGAGGCGAGCATGCTCACCAGCCAAATGGGTAACTCACATACCTACGCTCTCATTCAGTCATCGAAACTATCATATGTCTCAGATAGCACGTATTTTAGCTCATATGCTCTGGGTACAAGTCAAATATCCCCCCATTGGGTCACTCAGGATAAGACTGTCCACTACACGAAAACCTCCTCCTGATAGCAAGCAGCGTAGGTATGCTATACACACAATAATAATATTCATATAATAGGCATTCCCACATCCTATTAGCATTTAAGGTATTCACCCAACCCTTACATGTATTTTCCATACGTAGTATTCTCTCATTACTACTTATAATATAGTTATTTCGATTATTCCCTCTCTCGAAATTTCCAAGGTTAATTCACCTTTACAAATTTTTAAGGTATTATTCTACGAATATTCCCCAACAATTCTGCACACTGCTACAATCACCAAATGACAGCTTCCTATCTCAAAATAACTGTGTAAACCTAATTCGGCAAAAATTGAAATTTTCCATGTTTTGGACATGTCGTTCGAATGACATCTCGCGAGATCTATTCTCATTCGAACGAAGCTCAATCTCGTTCGAACGAGATTGAACAGTGTTCTTCCCCACCAGACTTGTACGTTCTACACCCTTAACAACTTCGTTTCCCACCAGTTTTAAGCCTAAAACCTTTAAAATAATCATCCCAAACCCCAATCATTCAATTCTAATCAACTACCTAACATCTTCATTTGATTTCCAACAATATATCATCAATAAATTAAAAATCCCCAAATCTAGATGTCAAGAACCCTAGTTATAAAATTTACGTGCAAAACTCTAATTAAACCCGAATTCAATCGTAAAATTATCATCAATTCATGGACATACACCTATTTACATAACGGAATCAAACTTTATTCAAATCAAACCCAATTTATGACTGATTCTCCCCAATTTTTCACCAAATTTAATCTTTATAATAAAGGGAAATTCACCTAGTCTAACATGAACACAATTATTGCTAAAGAAAGCAAGTAACAAACACTTACCTTAAATTTATGTTCTGATCCATTGATGAAATTGGTATAGACTTGTTCCTCGTCTTTCGATCTACACTTCGGTGAGATTTTTGGTGTGAGTTCTTGAGTTATGCACCAAGAACTCCTATGGTTCCTTCTTCCTTCCTTTGTTCCTCTCTCTTTTCTCTCTCGTATGTTTAGAACTTATAACTCCCCTCTAATCCATGTACATCCATATTTAATTTCCTAATTTTCGTCCATAATATTTCCCCAAAAATTCAAAGGACAAAAATACCCCTACGGGCTGCCGGTTAGGCCTAAAAACATGCTGGAGTCCAAATAAAATACTCGGGTAGAGTTTTCTGACTATTTCGACCCTTCTGAACTCAATGGCGCACTCAAAATGACCATACCAGTTATTTAAAAAAATAATTTATCTTTTTATACCATTCAATTAGGACCAACACAACTCACACGCGCGTCTTGACTTCAAATATCAAACTGCCATATTTCACAATCCAACAATTTATAAAAAAAATCATAATTCCATATTACGTATCCACACAGTAATATTAAATAATTTTTATCAATAAATATTAACCTTTGGCACACTAGTTAATAATTATTTTAATCCGGATTAATTAATTAGCCAATTAATTTCTCACCTTTTAATTTAACTAATCCAACAATAATAAATAAATCCCATAATTATTTAATGTCATAAAAAATACGGGGTGTTACAATGTTGCTCTTGTTAGCATGCGATTCCCATTTTATCAACTACGTGATAGGACCCAAAGGAAGTTCCCCCAAGGCCAAGTAAATAGAGCTACTAATCGTAAAAGCAAGTAGCTACTTACTCTTATAACACTCTCAAAGTACGAAACATCATTCAACCTTCCGTAACAAAATAGGAATGTGAGTCGAATGCTCAGTGGGATTCAATACATATGCAGTTTAGAAATGAACGGAAGAAAATAATACTCACACGCTACACTACATGCATGTGAAAATAGGTATACATCTACATATATACAATTGGAAAATACATGTCCCAATGTATTAAACCGTTTTATTTCAAAAACGTTACTTGTCGCCTTTTATCATTCTCGCCTTTACAAAATAATTTTTTTGTATTTTAAGCTTAGAACTAGCATATTCTTTCCGTTAACTCACCCAATTAAACAATTTACAATTGCTGGGAAAAACCTTTCATCCTCTTTCAAATGTCTATTACTCAACGTTATAAACTCACGCTGAGTTATTAATCGTTACTTAAGACTTTATTTCAAAGCACGCACACACCGTATTTAGAAAAATACTCATCTTACTTTGAAAGATTCATTTAACACACGCTTGTGTTCATTATATTTTAAACCTCATTAGCTAGCATAACATCATTAAGTCGCCATATTTAACCATCTCATGTTACCACATGAACATTAAATATTTATTGCGTTATTCTTGCACTTATAAATCAATGAACTAATACCATCCATTTATGCCTCTTTCATGAATATTCAATTCATTACATATCATTATCTTTAGGGATTCCTCCAACACACACACTCATCACAACACACGTACAGCTATGGTTTCATGGAATTTCACCGTCTGGCACCGAGCGCCAAGTAAATTGCAGTTGGTGTGGGGTCTTTCTCCACTAGGCACAGTAATGCCCTGCTTAATTATTTAACTCGTCATCATCCAATATCATTATCTTGCCAATGTATTAAACATTTTCATAATGTTTACATTAATTTACCTTTTTTGGGCCAAAGCCAAAGCCTTGGACTTAACCGTCCATTTTCCCATTATACTTGGAAAATTATTACCTTCTCCTTAAGTCCTTTATTTTACACACATGTCAATTTTATAATAAAAATCATTAACATTTAGGAATTAATTCAATTTCACCCACACTAGTATAAAAAACTTCATTAACATTTTATTTCGTAAAATGTTCCACCTTAGGTAATTTACCTATCTACCATTTATTTACCAAAACTTACAGTTTAATTCCTTAACAAGTGTCATTTCCCGAAAACAATCATTAAGTTTCCAACTTAACAATTTAACGCTTTAGTCGTTTTAACACTATTTTTACATCACGCCTTTGCCCAATTTTCATACTTGTCACTACAATTTCATCCTTTACGCTAGACTAAAACCTTCCTTTGTTTTGCTTTATGTTTAAGCCCAATAAAACCGCTTCTAAACTCGCTCACATATTTATTCACAAATACTACGAGTTTATATGGACAAAAAATGTACCATAAATGCTAAAATCCTATCAACGGATTAAACAAGCATTTCTTTCTAAAATTTTATACTTTTCTCAACAAACGTATTTTCCAAGTAATTAAGACATTCTTAACTTCCTTAAACTCTAAAATGACCACTTAGTCATAAAGTTCTCCGTTTCACAAACAAATAATATTTATTTCATAAATATTTGTCAACATTAATCATTTTTCCACATTTTTATTTCATAAATAATTCCATTGTTTCCCTTTACATAAAATGCCTAAAATATCATTTCTTCACATTTTCATTTCACAAAAATATTCATTGTACCTTTTTACTAGGATTATACACCAATCACACTTTCTAGTATTTTTATCTCAGAAAAATGTCCCATATTTCTTTTTATCAACTTTTTTTCATACGAATCTTACTCTCAAACCCAACAATAATGAGACAACTATACACACTAAATAGAGCCTCAAATATAAAGAGAGGTTTACCCCACCCCAAACACTCCAATAATGGTGGTGGTGTTGAAGAAAATGTGTGACTTCCCCACCTCCAAAGGTGACCTTAAAGGGAGTCACGCAAAGCACCACCATGAAATATAAAAAAAAGCTCCAAAAATTCTCAGTAACACTCCAAAAATGCCACCTCTACCTTTAAGTTTCACCCATTTCAACCCAACAAATAACTCCAATATTTAGTATCATATTTTTTTAATGGTGGGGATATAGTTTCTTTTCAGATGTTAAGATATTTGCTAGGGCTTTTTAATGGTCAAACGCAGTGTAACATAGTGTGGGAAAACTACGAACTCCTTAGGAGAGAAAAGAGACTGGTCCTCGGTTTCCTCCCCCTCAAAACCCTTTTATACATATAATGAGGTCTTAATATCAGATCTTTGAAGACATTTGGTCAATGGTTACAACAACTCGTGACTGATAAGTCCCCATCGTTAATTTTGATTCAGTCGTCTGTTTTGATTCAGGACATGGGTCCGTGTACCAAGACGTGTGTGTGTCCTTCATTTTAGCCCAAGACAAAGAAACCTGACATACCTGCCTTCATTAATTCGAAGTGCAAGGCCACGAGCTGGCGAGATTTCAGAATAGTGGGCATACTTACCTTCATCTCAGAATGTCAGGCCTCGGTCCATTGAAAAGCTAAACCACGAATAGGGGAGACAACTCAAATGTGTCTCATTCGAATTCAGTGACAATAAATGAATGGGTGACAATGGGACTAATGATTAGGCCTAAATTCTTCACATTTATCCCCTTAATTTTGGTATTTTTATGATCCCGTGCGGTGTAAATAGCTTGGATTTATCTCCTATCTATGATACTAACCCTTTTTGGCAATTATTTCCTATTTGTGTATCTCTTATGTGTTTTACAGATATTTCATGCAAGAAAGATGGAAAAGAGAACTCAAAATAGTGAAAGAAACCAAGAATCGGGAAGTTAAAAGGCATTTTCGTAATTTTTCAGCCTTAGTCCGGAGGTGGGGACACTTGCAAAGTTGAAGAGCTTTCAATTACAAGAACACTGGAAAAAATGCCACCTCAATCCGAGTTACGGTGAAGAAGTTATGCCCATTTGAAGTTGAGAAGAAATCCAAGAAAAAAGCTGTCAGGCCCGAACCGAACCGAAGCTGAGAAAAAAGAACCGGTCCGCCCATTTGTCACGCACCAGATCCGTTACGAAATTAGTCACGCTTTCTAAGTGTAGCAAATTGGCAGATACGGGATTTTTATTTTGTGCTTATCTTTTAGCCAAAAGAGTTTTATGTTTTGGGGACTCTTCTAAACGACCTCTAGCCTATATATTTAGTCATTAGGACTCTTTTTATTCAGATTCCATTGATGTAAAAGCTCCATAACAAGTAGGAACATCTAGGAGAAAGTTTCACATATTTTGCACCATTAATTCAAGAGCTTTTCCAGTTTTTCTTCAATCTTTGATTTCTTCTTACATGTTCGTATTCTTCAATCGTGGTAACTTTAATTTTCAGCACTTTTATTATTATTCACCATGTTAGGCTAAGTTTTTAAAGGTTGGGATGCATGAACCCATCCTGATGTGTTAGTGCGTGCGTATAAAATTAATCCGCTGAATTTAGTGATTGATTATGACCGTATTGCTTAGTTACACAACAATTGTAGATCTTTATATATCGTTTGCCTTTGGGTACTCGTGATGATTTAGAGTGAAATTCGAGTGCTACTATCGCGATACTGATTTACTCATCCTCAGATTAAGAATGACGCGGGCTTGAACCTCGTATACGTAATGCTTGGGATTACTAAATTCCGGGTCAAATTAATCAGTTAAATTTACGATTAGTTTTATACCATCAATACTCTGGGATTGTGTCTCTACCTTAATTTTTCCAATTAGTTTTAGTTAACTTCTTTATTTTTCCCTTTTTCCTTTCTCACTCAATCATCATCTTTTACACTTTATTTTTTGAAATAATAAATCAATTAAAATCTATCAAACATTCCCTGTGGATTCGATACCCAGACTCGCCACTATACTCCGCAAGAGTTTAGTTGAAGTTTAGGTTTTTATTGTATTGTGGTTGGAAGCCGACAACAACGACTAGCGTATTTACACCCAAAGTGCAATGGATGTTGGACTTGTTATGAAAATACTCTCATTTTGTGATGAGATGCGTTCTGATTTGTAAAACAAAGAAGAGGTTGAGACTTGTGTGTCACCTCAAATTTTTGAAGAACATCTCATTGAAAGTGAGTCTTGCTCCCTTGAAATTCAATCTCCAAGTGATGATGAATCACTTGAGATTGAGTTTATTTCATCACCATTTTTGTTCACCGTTATTGAACCATTAGAAGTACCGCTAGATTCCTATGAGTCGGTTGAAAATTCTGAAACGTTTACACCTTTTACCAACAAAGATCCTTTGCTAGAATTTTTTTCTAATATGGACTCTTCCTTTTTGTGTGCCCCTCTCCCCATACTGCTTGAAAAATCTTTGGGAGGTGATAATATTTTTCTTGGATCTCAATTGTACTTGTCCCACCTAGCATCCAAACCCCCCATCATTCCGTTAAAATTTTTAATTGATGATGGTTCATTTTTTCCATCTCACACATGCCTTCCGTTGGTCAAACGGAATTATATTTTTTTAGGAGGCATGCATCCTAGTGAGGGTACACCATTAATCCATCAAAGTCATATTGTATTTTGGGTGGACCCTCAAATTTTTCGACTTTTAGTGTATAACTTATTAGAATTTGAAAATCGTAGGTTGTACAATAGTTAGCTTATTTTTTTTTAGTTTAGAGCTTTTGTTATTATTTTTGCTATGCTTGGTTCTAACGTGTATTTTTAGATTCAATGGACTCGTACTTTTCGGGGATCGCTCCATTTTGGGTAATATCTTTCTTTTCCTCTCTTTATGTTGTGTTCTTGATTTGCATTGAGGACAATGAAACATTTAAGATAGGGGGTGTGGGATATTCTTCCCGTTTATTATTTATATTCATTGATTCGATCACATGTTCTTTCCAAGAGTGTTTTTTTTAGAAAATAAAAAAAAATTGAAAAATTTTGAAAAAAGCCAAAAATATTTTTCTTCAAAATAAATAAAGATTGGAATTTAAAAGCTTCAAAAATGTCACAAATATTTTGTCTCAAGTTGTAAAAATCAAATGCACAAAGCCGAAATTGGCCAAAGATGGAAATTGTGGAAAAATTGACGCCTTAACGAATAAGTGTGGAGATTAACAAAACTCGGTGAGATTTCGAGCCTATTGATCTTTTTGAGTTTTTAAATCAATCTGAGTTTATGGTTAACTCATAGTTCTAATTCTGTGTTTTACAAAAGTCATTGATGATCTCTATTTTATTGTTTTGATCTGTTATGGAAAAGGGAATGTTGTTTCGAAACGCGCGCTACAAATCTCTAAATTAAATTAATCTCGAGACACATATGATAAATTAATAAGTAATTCGGATAATGAAGTAGGTCATCGTTTGTTACCCAAAAATATTAGCCATAAAAAGATGTGAAAAATTATCCCTTTGATAACCCAATTGTGCCGAATAAAATTTATCCTTTTCGTTTGGTAGCCCGAAAAACCCAAATAGCCCGGAATTGTGAAAAATGGAAAAAGTCATAATTTAAGTCCGAAAAGTGCAACAAAAAGGGGCAAGAAAAAAATAGAAGAATGCTCAACAAAAGTTAGCAAGAAAAGAAAAGTGTGAAAAAAAATAGAAAAAGAAGAGAAAATGAGCAATAGCCCAAAAAAAAAAAAGCACTAACGGACATCTTAAGAAAATTTTCCAATTCCGAATTTTCCAACCATTTCCATGTTACCCAATTACACCTTAAACCCAAAAAAAGTCCTAACCGAGTCCGAATTGCAAAATTGGTTACCGCATGGAGAGTTAAAACACAAAAAGATAATAAAAGAGATGATGGTTCCCGTTGCCCTATGACCGTATTCCGATGAAGAGATCTTTCCACCCAAAAATTTCCGTCTTTCAATTTGTGTGCGTGACTTTGCGTCCATTATATTTACTCTTTATAAATCACGCATACCGAGAGAATAGTCACATTCCGAGAGATTTGTTTGAGAGATCATCCCGTGAGCATTTGAATCAAAATGAATTTTCGGAAAGTAACGTAATGATCAATCGGTGGAAGTTAGCGGTTCAATTTTTGGCTTCGCACACACACACTCTGACTTGAGACTCCTAAATAAGATTTTAAGGTGACCCTTTTTGGGGAGTTTAAATTGTACAATTTTTAAGTATTTTGAATTTTCTTTGAGTCAACAAAGAATTTTGTGGGTATATTCATTGCAAACCCTCACGAGACACCACTCGTCCTACTAGGGTAACCTAGAGGTTTAAAGGCTTGTTGCATGCGCTAAATGCAATCGCTTGCCCGCGAAAGAGGTATTCTATCCCAATAAAGTTTTTGAAGGGTCCTTAACTCATACTCTCATTCTTTTACATTGCTCGGGACGCGCAAAGCTCTAAGTTAGGGAGGTTTGATTAGGCATAAATTCTTCACATTTATCCCCTTAATTTCGGTATTTTTATGATCCCGTGCGGTGTAAATAGCTTGGATTTATCTCATATCTATGATACTAACCCTTTTGTCAAGTATTTCCTATTTTGTGTATCTCTTATGTGTTTTACAGATATTTCATGCAAGAAAGATGGAAAAGATAACTCAAAATAGTGAAAGAAACCAAAATCGGGGAGTTGAAGGGTATTTTTGTAATTTTCCAGCCTTAGTCCAGAGGTGGGGACAATTGCAAAGTTGAATAGCTTTCAATTAAAACAACACTGAAAAAAATTTCACCTCAATCCGAGTTACGGTGAAGAAGTTATGCCCATTTGAAGTTGAGAAGAAATCCAAGAAAAAAGCTGTCAGGCCCGAACCGAACCGAAGCGAGAAAAAAGAACCGGTCCGCCCATTTGTCACGCACCAGATCCATTACGAAATTAGTCATGCTCCAGATCCGTTACGAAATTAGTCACGCTTTCTAAGTGTGGCAAATTGGCAGATACGGGATTTTTATTTTACGCTTATCTTTTAGCCAAAAGAGTTTTATGTTTTGGGGACTCTTCTAAACGACCTCTAGCCTATATATTTAGTCATTAGGACTCTTTTTATTCAGATTTCATTGATGTAAAAGCTCCATAACAAGTAGGAACATCTAGGAGAAAGTTTCACATATTTTGCACCATTAATTCAAGAGCTTTTCCAGTTTTTCTTCAATCTTTGATTTCTTCTTACATGTTCTTATTCTTCAATCGTGGTAACTTTAATTTCCAGCACTTTTATTATTATTCACCATGTTAGGCTAGGTTTTTAAAGGTTGTGATGCATGAACCCAGCCTGATGTGTTAGTGCGTGCGTATAAAATTAATCCGCTGAATTTAGTGATTGATTATGACCGTATTGCGTAGTTACACAACAATTGTAGATCTTTATATCTCGTTTGCCTCTGGGTACTCGTGATGATTTAGAGTGCAATTCGAGTGCTACTATCGCGATACTGATTTACTCATCCTCAGATTAAGTATGACGCGGGCTTGAACCTCGTATACGTAATGTTTGGGATTACTAAATTCCAGGTCAAATTAATCAGTTAAATTTACGATTAGTTTTATACCATCAATACTCTGGGATTGTGTCTCTACCTTAATTTTTCCAATTAGTTTTAGTTAACTTCTTTATTTTTCCCTTTTTCCTTTCTCACTCAATCATCATCTTTTACACTTTATTTTTTGAAATAATAAATCAATTAAAATCTATCATACATTCCCTGTGGATTCGATACCCAGACTCGCCACTATACTCCGCAAGAGTGTAGTTAAAGTTTAGGTCTTTTTTTGTATTGTGGTTGGAAGCCGACAACAACGACTAGCGTATTTACACGGACGCTCGGTTTTCAACACGATCAATTGACATCTGACACGTCGTCGAAACGACCATGACAGTCGTTTCAGCGACCAGCATCCCAAGCCTCTCTCTCTCCTTCTCATGCCTAGACGTAGTACCACTAGTTCTCTTTCTCTCCTTCTCGTTCTAAGAAATTTTCCCACGACACAGTTCTATACAATATATATATATATATATATATACACCTTCTATCCAGTTGATCCAAGATGTTGCAGACAGTAGGGAAGATGACAGATATGGTAGGTCTGTAGCTCATCGTTAAAGCAGACAGAAATAAGAGCCCACGCATTCTAGAAATTCGTCTCTCCTATTCCCATTTCCTCTTAATTTGCAATTCATCCCTTCAAATTGCGTTTCTACCTAATTTGTACATGAGGCCCTAAATGGATATAAAGGGTAAGAATTTTGGTCACAATTTCTCCCTTGTTCACATATGCCCCCAAAACATCCAACATTTAATAAGCGCATACATAATTTGTTTCTTTTCTAAAATTTCTATAATCCTTATATAAGACTTTATAAAATTCCATTTTTCAATTAATTTTTTCCTCAACTCAAATTTATAATCCAACATATATTTTCCATATAATTTTGACTATTCAATAGCTAATAAATTTATTTAATTCAATCCCAATTTTTCAATAATTATTTTCAAGCCTCCAAATTAGTTTAAATAGAAATACAACTTCGTCTTAATCATCCAAGTATCCTTGTATTTTATTTTATCGCAACTTTATACGGGGATTAAATAAAATATTTGGGCGGGGTATTACATTCTTCCATCCTTAGGAAATTTCATCCTCGAGATTTATGATCATCAACTGAAAAATTATCCATTCAATAATATACTTCCAATCTTAGGTGTCTTGAACACTACAGTCTAACCCAAATGTTTCATACCACTAATTTGATAGAACCATGGTGGACCCTACAGTCTTATTTCTAACTCCAAAGAATGACTATCATGTCCATCTAAACCATACCTCAAAATAACTGATAATCACTAAATATGATGTTAACACCCAAAGAACTCATTATCGTGAATTTATCTGTACATCGGGATTTACATGTCTATGTTTCGTCCAACGATTGGATCTTTCATAGCCTAGAAAATATGTCCTCAACATCATCAACCATTCACATCAATGATTTTGAGACAGCCATTTAATCACAATCGTTCATCCGACCAATACCCCCTACGAAACTACATAATAGGATGGAGTCATCCTAGGTATGACAACCCAAATACACTTGAGAGGCTACATTCTCAATCAGCAAATTCCATACGGAGTGCAACACTAAAATTTAATGTTCCATCAAGTTCTAATATTCATATCTTAGAGTCCTGACCTCAAGTCCACGACATACATTGTAACCAACTATACCAGTTAACTAACTAAACCTGTTAACCAAAAGCAATCAAGTAACATATGCAAAATACATGTAGCAAATGGCGAGACCATGCGTACACACCAACTGATGTAAAATAAGGGGTTTCCAAGGAAGAGCGCTCTCATACACCGTGATGAATCAGCATAACTGGCCTATCCCGCATCTTTACTAAGCTTATGCGGCGCTACACCCGAAGCACAACAAATCAGGCAACCACCACGCTAAAAAAATAGTCAAATTCTAATAACGAACTGTGACACACGATGTACAAACCCATATTTGACCCTTTAAGTCTATAATCCTCACCATTATCTACTAAAGTTTATGCCTTGTGACAAACCATGACTTGACCCAATAAACCATAGGAGTCCTAATTAAGAATCGTCCATCCTTACCGAATGAGCGGGATACAAAACTAATTTCATCGGGAAGCTGAAACGCAAGGCTTCCCTCCTTAGGACTAATGCTACATATTTCGCCATTTGTATCTATTTTAAATCAAGGTGAAGTTACATCTTATGGCATGCATCATCAACCTTTCATTCCTAAGCCTTCATAATTTTAACCCGCGGTAGCTAACCTCGGTTTTTGAGATCACTCTTTTCAATTGAATCATAATTGTCATATATTTTTCATCATTCAACTCACGGGACGCTTCTACGGCTCTTAGCAATGTCCTACATGATCCCATGTCGTAAATATTCTAATGACATCTCAAACTTTTAAACATTATCCATGCCTAGGACCTGATGATTCTCCTTACTAGAGTCGTACTGAGCCATACGGGTAGCACACGTAGGCGCTATAATCAAGCTTAATACTCCATTCCGAGTGTTATCTCTAAAACCATGATGAACATCATCGTGTTCTAAGTCTCCCAAGTGCATAATCTAGCACTCGTTAACCTATTTTCGATATTATCCTTAAGAGTCATATCATGACACTAGCTTATAAACAAAAGTTATGGCACTAACTCCAAGTACTCCCATAAATTAACATGACCTAAACATACTAAAATCATCAATGATTTAAAATTACTATGTAGGATTCAATACCAAAATTATTCCCAACGCTTTATGTGTGATATTACTGTACTTAGTCATCTCTCCAAACAGTCTGGACACCTATTACAAGAAACCACAGGTCGCATTATAACCTATGTTATATACCTCGAATTTACCACTATGACATATTTATCACCATATACACCTCGATACAACTTTGATTTATTTCCACACTTCATGGAGGAGATAACAATTCAATCATGTCCTAAAATGGTCATACATACCCGAGTGTAAAAATCGTCATGTCAAAATCCTATCATGCATGACAACTGATCGCGGCTACCAACTCGCAACCTCAAGGCATCATTCTTAGTCACTACGTGTTATACTAACTCTAAGACTATGTCCTTTACATCATAAGTAAATCCAAAAGTTTCAAGGAGATACATCCTTGTTATCATAATACACAAAGCGCAATCTAAAGTTCACCATTACTAGGCAGTGTCTATCACTTGTACTAATAACTCATTAGCTAATGCATAGAACATATCTCCAAGGCACTATATCCTGAGACCAAACTCATCACGGTGTATAACTTAACCCTTTTAGAACACTCTGCAATGATAACTAGCTTGTCTCACTACATAGCCATCACACTCATTTGCTAGATCATAACCATTACCACTATAAAACTTTGGGCCAATACCTTCGGCGCTACACAAGACCCTATTCCTCAATACCATTTCATTTTTTTCTAAGACCATAATTCAATACTGTCATTTCTAACATTAAGTCCCAAGGACTCTATAGATTCATTCTCAAATCATCCTGAATCAATATGACTATCTAAACCCAAACCATAATCAAGTCATTTAGGCATTCTAATTTCCATAGAATTATTTATTTACAAGTCATGCTTCTTAATCACCTAATCTCGTGGATGACACCAACTAAGATGCAACTGAAATCATTATGACTTTTGAATCATCAAACTACCACATGATGCATATCACACGAGTCTAACATTCCACCACCTAACAGCCTACACCAACACTCGATACTTGCTAGCTAATACAACCAGAACAAATGCAAAGAAATACTAATGGCTACTAACTTAACCGATCACCAACTCAAATAGAATAGCACAGCATGTTCAAGACCTTGGCTTTACCATCAAGGTACAACTCAAAGCATCACCAGATCCAACCAATAACGATACCGAAAGATCCACTACCGACCTTACCACGTCACACCCAAAAGAAATATGAACCTAAAGCTCTGATACCAAGTTGTGATGCCTCGTCTCGGATTTAAGGTTTAATAAAGGATTAACCCAATCCAGTTTTTACACTAATTGTGAAGTGCAGTGAAACGATCTAAATAACGTTTCTAATCCAGTTTTATTATTATTTAACGTCACTCTTGTTAGCATGCGATTCCCATTTTATCAACTACGTGATAGGACCCATGGGAAGTTCCCCCAAGACCAAGTAAACAGAGCTACTAATCATAAAAATAAGTAACTACTTACCAGTATAACGCTCTCAAGGTACGAAACATCATGCAACCTGCCGTAACAAAAGAGGCATGTGAGTCGAATGCTCAGTGGGATTATATAACAATGCAGTATAAAAATGAACGGCAAAAAGGAATACACACACGCTACACTAAATGCATGTGAAAATATGTATATATCTACATATATACTATTGGAAAATATATGTCCCAATGTATTAAACCGTTTTATTTTGAAAACGTTATTTGACGCCTTTTGTCATCCTCGCCTTTACAAACTAATCATTTTGTATTTTAATCTTAGAACTAGCATATTCTTTCCGTTAACTCACCCAATTAAACAATTTACAACTGTTGGGAAAAACCTTTCATCACCTTTCAAATGTCCATTACTCAACGTTATTAACACACGCCGAGTTATTAATTATTATTTAAGGCTTTATTTCAAAGCACACACAAACCGTATTTAGAAAAATACTCATCTTCCTTTTAAAGATTCCTGAAACACATGCTTGGATTCATTATATTTCAAACCTCATTAGGTAAACATCATTAAATCACCTTATTTAACTATCGCATGTTACCGAATGAACATTAAATATTTATTGAGTTATTCTTGCATTAATAAATCAATAAACTAATACCATTCATTCATGCCTCTTTCATGAATATTCAATTCATTACTTAGCATTATATTTAGGGATTCTGCCAAAACACACACCTATCACGCACCCCCATAATTTCATGGAATTTCACCATCCGGAACCGAGTGCCAAGTAAACTGCAATTTGTTTAGGGTCGTTCACCACTAGGGACAGCATAGCCCTGCATAATTATTTAACCCGATATCATCCAATATCATTATCTTGCCAATGTGTTCAACATTTTCATAATGTATTATTACTTTCACCTTAAGTCCTTTATTTTACACAAAAACTGATTTTATAGTAAAAATCATTCACATTTAGTACATAATTCAATTTCACCCATACTTGTATAAAAATCTTCATTGACATTTTATTTCGTGAATCGTTCCACCCTAGGTAATTTACCAATATACCCTTTACTTACCAAAACATGCAGTTTAATTCCTTAAAAGTGCCATTTCCCGAAAATAATCATTAATTTTCCAACTTAACATTTTAACGCTTTAGCCATTTTAACACTATGTTTACATCACGCCTTTGCCCAACTTACATACTTGTCACTTCAACTATTTTATTTCATAAAATTTCATCCTTTACACTAGACTAAAACCTTCCATTATCTTACTTTATGTTTAAGCCGAATTAAACCTCTTCTAAACTAACTCACATATTTATTCACAAATACTACGAGTTTATATGGACACAAAATGTACTATAAATGCTAAAATCCTATTAACGGATAAAACAAGCATTTCTTTCTATAATTTTATACTTTTCACAACAAACATGTTTTCCAACTAATTAACACGTTCTTAATTTCCTTAAACTCAAAAATGCCCACTTAGTCATAAAGTTCTCCGTTTCACAAACAAACTTACAAATATTTATTTCATAAATATTTGACAACATTAATTATTTTTTCACATTTTTATTTCATAAATATTTCCATTGTTTCCATTTACTTAAAATGCCAAAATTATCATTTCTTCACATTTTAATTTCACAAAAATGTTCTTCCTACCTTTTTACTAGGATTATACACCAATCACTCTTTCTAGTATTTTTATCTCATAAAAATGTCCCATATTTCTTTTTATCAACTTTTTTCATAAGAATCCCACTCTCAAACCCAACAATAATAAGACTACTATACACACTAAATGGAGCCTCAAATATAAAGAGTAGGTTTATCCCACCTCCAACACTCCAATAATGGTGGTGGTGGTGAAGAAGATGGGTGACTCCCCCACCTCCAATAGTGGCCTTAAAGGGATTCATGCAAAGCTCCACCATGAAATCTCCACGAAAAGCTCCAAAAATTCTCAGCAACACTCTGAAATTGCCTCATCTTCCTCCAAACTAACCCCCTTAAAACCCTTATCCAACTCTAAATATTTCACTCTTTTCAACTCAATAAATAACTCCAATACTTAGTATCATATTTTTTTTAATGGTGGGGATATTATTTCTTTTCAGATGTTAAGTTATTTGCTAGGGCTTTTAAATTTTCGAATGCAGTGTAACGGGAGAACTACGAACTCCTTAGGAGAGAAAAGAAATTGGCCCTCGATTTCCTCCCCCACACAACCTTTTTATACATATAATGAGGTATTTTTTTTGGTTAACAATGAAAGATAAACGGTTAAAGTTTTTTTTTTTACATCATACAGAAACATAAGCCATCGAGGCAAAGAAAATCATAAAACAAATAGCATGGGCGCAACAGGCAGACAAGCAACCCCAGACTATATCATAGGATTCTCGAGAATCCAACGCATGCCAATCGGGACCTCGTCAATTTCCACGATTGCCTCTTCTTGGAACTTAGCCTCACGTGCCAACCAATCGGCACCACGGATCCTTCCCGGGTGCGAATAGATGAATTCAGCTCCCACAAACCGCATTTGCTCATAGTAGTCCATCCTTATGTTCTCAAAGTCCGACTCGATGTATTGGACCCCCTTGAACATCTCAATGAGCTCATGGGAGTCGGTCTCCACCATGACATCTTTCCATCCCCGCATTCTGGCCATATTCAGACTGTGGAAAAGTCCCTCCATAAGTGCACGAAGTAGGGAGGGGGTGCCTCTGAGTTTTCCGTAACACCCACCTTTCCACTATCCCTTGTCATCCAGAGCATAGCTCCCAAATGTGGCTATGCGGTAGGTAGGGTCAATGCATGCCTGGATCGCTATCCTCGTGTTCTTCGGGTCCTCATGCTCAAGAAGGCAGAATAGGGCCTCCGGGGTCTCCTCGTATTCAGTGTAGTCGTGCACCTGTTGTCTACCAAGTTGAGCCAGACCATCCGCCCACATGTTATTGGTGCGCCTAATATGTTTGACACCGATCTTCATTTCTCCCATTATAGCAATGCATTCCTCGATAATGTTGGTGAGAGGGTGATTTCTGTGGTCACGTCTATTAAGGATTTGCACGGCATCGAGACAGTCACTGTGGATGGTGCACCCCATCCATCCCTTAATTCTGGCCAGGTTCAGCCCATGGAGAATGCCGACGAACTCGGCTTTTAGTGGACTTCTCTCACCACGGATCTTACCGTTGAATCCCAGGATCCACCGTTGCTCGTTATTGCTCACCATGCCACCAAACCCACCCATTCTGCTGAACGGGTCATAACTTCCATCAGTGAAGATCTCATATCCTGCATCATGACAAGTACTCGAAATAGTGTCAATAATCTTACCCGGGATATGGTTTGTGACAGAGAGTGGTTTGGCACAATATGCCAACTCCTTAGCCAAGGCTCTGGAATTAGCACAAACCATGTCCGGGGTAAAATCAATCTTTTCAAAAATGCGTTTATTACGCGCAGTCCAGATATTCCATAAAGTAGATATAAATATAAGTTCGCCATTCGGTTTGGGATTATCCCATATATTATTTTTAACCCAATTAAGAAAATTCAATTGATGGTGGGAATCCCACACTCTAAGAGTGTAGATAGACCTCCAAACGGCATTGGCAAGATGGAATTTTTTAAGTACATGTTCAATATCTTCATCGAGCGCACAAAAATCACATTTTTTAGAGTCGGTTAGGCGTCTTTTAAATCTTTGGCAATTAGTAAGGATCTTATTGTGAAAAATGAGCCAAAGGAATGTTTTAAATTTTTGGGGGATATTGCCTTTCCAAATGCGCTTCTAATTTATAAGCGAGGAGGTGTTAAGGTCGAACTTGACTTTCATTTCGTAGCATGATTTTATGGTGAATTTACCATTAACGGTGGGGCCCCAGCTGGGGCTGTCCTCTTTCTCAGTTATACGAGGAAGCGTAGATCCCAAGATCATGTTGGCAGTATCGTTATTGAAGTTATCCTTTATAATTTGTTCATTCCAGGCACCGTTAGTGATCAAGTCACTAACCAGTGAAATATTAGCGTTATTGTGGGACCTGGAAATGAGTGAGTCTCCCGTCCACCAGTCATTGAATATATCCGTTGACTTGCCATTGCCGATCACCCATTTGGTGTTTTTAACGATGTCATTTTTACATTTTAGAATCCCTCTCCAAACATGAGAGGCATTAGCTTTTTTGGTCCAGTATCTCGGGTTATCATGCGTTTTATACTTAGCACTGAGAACACGGACCCATAAAGAGTTTTTATCGTTCATCATCTTCCAACCAATTTTAGATATAATGGCATAGTTATTTTCTTCGCTGGTTCTAAGTCCTAAACCCACCACCTCTTTGGGGCGGCACACGGTATCCCAATTAATCAGGTGGATTTTCTTTGTGTCGTTCGAGTCTCCCCCAGAGGAAGTCCCTATTTAGTTTGTCGAGTTTATCATTGGTCTTTTTAGGGAACAGTGTAGTTTGCATATTGTAGACGGGGATGGTGGCAGAGACCGCCTGTATGAGAGTAGCTCTCCCGGCCAGAGATAGGAGTTTGGTTTTCCAACCAGATAGTGTTTTTTGGACCTTGTCGATAACGTGTTTGAAGTGATTTGTTGTGGTTTTCCCATGAATGAGATTTGTACCAAGTTAGATACCCAGGTCATTGGTGATGCTTATCCCGCATCGTCTACCAATGTCCTGAGCACTTTGCCTCTGGATGTTCGGAGAGATGTAAATTTTTTATTTGGACATGCTCAAAGATTGCCCAGAGATATCACAGAACTGTTTTAACGTTTTCATGACGACGTCGCAGCACGATTGAGTAGCCTCGGTGAACAGAATGAGGTCATCAGCAAAGAAAAGGTGCGATATAATCGGACCAGTGGGGGAGGCCCTGAGACCTTTCCATTTCCCTTGTTCCACCTGATTGTTAATCGCATCCCCCAGGTAGTCCATGCACATAACAAAGAGATATGGGGAGAGTGGATCACCCTGTCTGAGACCTCTAGATGGTTTAAACTGGGGGAGAGGGGCCCCATTCCAAAGGACTGGGGTGGATGCGCTCGTAATGCAGCTGCGGATGAGTTGTATGATGTTTGGGTTGACATTAAACCAGGTGAGCACCTGGTCCAAGAACTCCCAGCTTATCTTATCATAGGTTTTCTCAAGATCAATTTTAAAAATGGCGCCCCCTTTTTTTTCCTTTTTTCATATTAAGAGAGTGGGTGATCTCTTGTGTAATAATAATATTATCTGAAGTTTGACGTCCAGGCAGGAAACTAGCCTGGTTTGAGCTAATAATTTTGCAAAGAATGGGGCGAAGCCTATTAACGATAACTTTTGCAAGAATTTTATATGGGACATTACACAGGGTAATAGGCCTAAACTGAGTGACGCTTTCAGGGTTGTCAATTTTGGGGATGAGGGTGACATGGCTGGTGTTAGCCTGTTCGGGAAAGTCAAGAGAGTTAAAGAAGTCATTCATAAATTTAAACAGACTATACTTGGTAGCTTCCCAAAAGGTGTGGTAGAAGATAGGTTATATACCGTCAGGGCCCGGGGCTTTTAATCCGTTCATACTAAAAACAGCGCGCTTGATCTCTTCAAGCAATAGGGGGTGATCCAACATGTTGTTTTCAATGCTCTCGAAACGAGGGTGGTCAAAATTAACAAATTTGCTAATGTAGATGGTATTGCAGGACTTAGAAAAAAGAGACATAAAGTAGTTATTTGTGTGTAGCATAATTTTCTTAGTATCGTCCTCCCATTCATCATCAATTTTAATCCTATCAATCTTGTTCTGTCGTCTTCTGATAATAGTGGACGTGTGGAAGAATTTGGTGTTTTTATCTCCTTCTCTCAACCACTTGATGCGGGATTTTTGTTTCCATAGAATTTCTTCATAACGAAGAATGTCGTTATAGTCATTTATGAGTTGTTTTTCTAGATTATCAAGGTTGTGAGAGAAGTGGGTTTCCTGCGCAATTTGGATACTTTTTATTCTACGGAGGATGCGTTTTTTAGTAGTGTTAATGTGGACGTACACCGAGTGGTTCCACTGTTTAATAATAGGAATACAAGTATTTATATTATGGAGAAAATTACTATTATTATTCCAGTTATTTAACACAATATTTAGGAAGTCGGTACGCTCAAACCAACAAGCAAGCAGTCTAAAAGGACGGGGGATGAGAGAGTTAGAATTTATAACCATCAATATTAATAATCATGGGGCAGTGAT
Organism: Sambucus nigra; assembly: GCA_949130495.1. NCBI lineage: Eukaryota > Viridiplantae > Streptophyta > Magnoliopsida > Dipsacales > Adoxaceae > Sambucus > Sambucus nigra. Next base: position 481,057,165 of record OX422215.1, on the reverse strand, counting down.
CGGACGCAGTGCGAGGGATATTGTCCACGACCGCATCTGGGAAGAGAATGCGCCATTCAGGGTTGGCAAGAGCCCGATCGAGTCTGACAAGGGTCTTCGCAGCTCCACCCCTACTGTTAGTCCAGGTGAGACGCGGGCCCGTGCAACCAAGGTCAGTCAGATTGCATTTATTAACATTTTCAACAAATTTACTACATCTAGAGTCTTTGTTGTGGATGGAATAACTTCTTTTCTCTGAGGCATCGAAGTGGTCGTTGAAGTCACCCGTGGCCAGCCAGGGGGTGTCGAGATCCTGCGCCAAATTTTTCAGATTGTGCCAAAGAGTTTGGCGAAGGGTATGGTTAGGGCTAGCATAAATAACGGACAGAAGCCAATCATCGTAGCCCTTGAAGGTTACAAGGAGATGGATGGCCTGATTGGAGACATCGATCGAGCGAAGTTTGATCGTGTTTTGATTCCATAGGACCCAAATGCCACCCGAACGACCCCGGGCTTCGGATATCTCCCAGTCGGAGAAATCCATACTCTCAAAGTACCTAGAAAAATTGGCAAAATCCGTTTGAGTTTCCATAAGGATGATAACTTTAGGTTTGAAGTTGTTACAAAGTTCGGCGAAAGTGGGTTTAAATAGGGGTTTGCTAGCCCCTCTGCAGTTCCACGTGAGCACAGACATAGAAACTAAATTTTTTGGTATGGGAAGTTCCTCAGAACTGGGCCACGGGAGGGCGTTTTTAATCCTGTTGATGGACTCCTTGGTTGAAGACACTTTGAGTAGTCTCCCCTGCATTATTGTCTCTTCCCCCTCGGTATGTTCCATAGTCCGGACCACAATCCGAGTTTGTGCGACACTCCACATGATCCTCGTGTTGATTGTTATTTCTGTCCCCAGATTTATGATGAACTCTTTCATCCCCTCTACCAGGCATAGATGTTGCACTGGTAGGTTGCCTAGTAAGGCGATGGGAAATGGGGGAGCATCCATGGGAAGAGTGAATATTGGCCGGCGGGTTGGCTTTAGTTGAAATGTTATCAATAGGAGATCCACTGAGTATAGGATACTGAGGTATGGTATGTTGAGGTTTGTTGGATTGTGATTTATTGATAGTATTTTTGCCAAGCGCATTAATTAATTTAAACGAGTGGTTAGAGGGGTTATTGATGAGGGGAGTACGTACCTGAGCCTTAATAGATAAGGACTTACCCGTCTCTTTCAGCTCGTGGACTGGGATTTCAGCTGTGGATGTAGAGGTTCTATACTTTGTTTGCGTCCCCGCAGTGTCGTCTATCAGTATGGCATTGTCAGGATTCAGAAGCTTTTCTGTGGAGGATATTATAGAAGCACTCGTAGACGTCTTATTTGAGTTGACGTTTCTGACTTTCGTGTGTCCGTGGTTTGCAACTGGTTGAACAGCATTTGCCACGTTAGCTTCTATTGACTATGCTCATGTTGTGTATGCAGGTGGGGCCCTGTCCTTCATGAAGTCTCCCAGAACGACAGTGCTTTGTCGCCATAAATCCTGTATGACGCTTGTACCGTTTTTCGAGTTTTGCTTTGTCCTTTGATTTTGTGGGGCGATACCGTGTGGTTTACCATGTTGATAGCTTTCGTCCAGGCTGGCATATCTGTTCCCACTTGTTCCCCTGTACCTACTACTTTTATCATTTCCCATGTAACGACGGCCATTCTGTGAGTGGTTTCTTTTTTTAACTAGCATCCACGAGCCAAAGCGGGAGACCCCTCGTTCCAAGCTTTCTTTACCCAGAGTAGTATCAAGACCGTTGGCATGTACAGTCGGGTTACCGTTGTGGCAAGGATGAGGGTCATGGCAGCTACTGTTTGTTATCCCCTCCGACTCAGGTACAGTCTTGTTGCCGGTCGGCAGCTGTTCGCCCAGGGGAGGTTTTCGAGTAGGGCAAAACTCGCTTTTATGGCCAATTCTTCCACAGGAAAGCAGAGATAGGGTAGGAACTCGTATTCCACCCAATATTTTCTTCCATCCAAGTTATAGCATGGGATTAGTGGTTTGGATAAATCCACCTCAATACAGATGCGGGCATATTTCCCCCGAGAGGAGGATACAGAGTTAAAATCTGTTTTTATTGGCTTGCCCAGCTTGCTGGCTATGTGGAATAGAATTTTTTCGTCGAACCATTCTATTGGTAATCTTGGAAGTCTTGCCCATAGGGCAGTAGTAACGCTAGTGTTCTCCGTTGGGTTGAAGTTTGGGGTCCAGTTTCTAACGATGAGATAGTGACCATTATTGATCCAGGGGCCACCAGTGAGCACATTCAGGTAATCGTCTTTCATAGAGAATTTGAACAGAAAATGTCCCTCCTCAAGGTCGATGACTTCAAAATCGCCCTGCAGGCTCCAAATATTAGGTACTTTATTCACCAAAAGCTTAAAACCAATATTTCGTCCAAGTAAACTAACAATCACACTTTCCTTCCATCTTTTCCTCAATTTTTCCACATGCTGTTTAGGGATGGTGACAGTTGGGCAAAGTGGGTCACATTCTTCTCCAGGGTCATGGTTGAGATCGAGTTCATCATGGGAACCATGCTCCATATCGTCATTGGACCATGCTCCCGTATGCTCATCAAAGTAGATGTCATTGTTAGCTGGTTTTCTATTCTCCACAGCATCTTTATAGGAGAGGGGGGTGGTTGGGGCGTTGGCCACCACAGGCGATCTAGGTTCCGGGGCTGGTATTTGGGTGGGGTTGTCCTCCTCCATCAGATGGGAGGAGGAGTCAAACTCACACTCCATTTCAGTCTCCATGGGGGTTTGGAGGTCATGATGTTCCTTTTGCTTTTTTTTGCTATGGACACGAATGTCATCTTCATCCTCCTTTGAGATGTCGGCTTCTGAAGATGGAGGTCGGTTAGAACTTGTATCTCCCATTTGGCTTAACTGTATAAAAGTAAGTTAGGAGAGAAAAGAGATTGGACCTCGATTTCCTCCCCCCACACAACCCTTTTATACATATAATGAGGTCTTAATTTCAGATTTTGAAGACTTTTGTTCAATGGTTACAGTAACTCGTGATTGACAAGTCCCCATCGTTTGTTTTGTTTCAGTCGTCTGTTTTGATTCATGACACAGTTCCATGTACTAAAACATGTAGCAGTGTCCAATCATTGCCAACAAAGAAGCAGGATTTTTTTTCCTTTTTGTTGCATCCGTGTTGCCTTATTTTATCCCAAGACAAAAAAGGCATAGTCGTAATATATGTATCTTTTTTTTTGTTAACATTAAAAGAGAAACGGTTAAAGTTGTTTTACATCATACAGAACCATAAGCCGTCGAGGCAAAGAAAAACCATAAAACAAATAACATGGGACCATTAAACAGCCAAGCAACCCCAGACTACATCATAGGATTCTCGAGGATCCAACGCATGGCCATCGGGACCTCATCAATTTCCACAATTGCCTCTTCTTGGAGCTTAGCTTCACGAGCCAACCAATCGGCTCCACGGATCCTTCCCGGGTGCGAATAGATGAAGTCATCTCCCACAAATCGCATTTTCTCATAGCAGTCGACCCTTATGTTCTCAAAGTCCGACTCGATGTATTGGACCCCCTTGAACATCTCAATGAGCTCATGGGAGTCGGTCTCCACCATAACATCCTTCCAGCCCCGCATTTTGGCCATATTCAGACTGTGGAAGAGCCCCTTCATAAGTGCACGAAGAAGGGAGAGGGTGCCTCTGAGTTTTCCGTAACACCCACCTTTCCACTGCCCCTTGTCGTCCAGGGCATAGCTCCCAAAGGTGGCAATGCGGTAGGTAGGGTCAATGCACGCCTGGATCGCTATCCTCGTGTTCTTCGGGTCCTCATGCTCAAGAAGGCAGAATAGGGCCTCCGGGGTCTCCTCGTATTCAGTGTAGTCGTGTACCTGTTGTCTACCAAGTCGGGCCAGGCCGTCCGCCCACTTGTTATTGGTGCGCCTAATGTGGTTGACACTGATCTTCATTTCTCCCATTATAGCAATGCATTCCTCGATGATGTTGGTGAGGGGGTGATTTCTGTGGTCACGTCTATTAAGGATTTGCACGGCATCGAGACACTCACTGCGGATGGTGCACCCGTCCATCCCTTAATTCTGGCCAGGTTCAGTCCATGGAGAATGCCGACGAACTCGGCTTTTAGTGGACTGCTCTCACCACGGATCTTGCCGTTGAATCCCAGGATCCACCGTTGCTCATTACTGCTCACCATGCCACCAAACCCACCCATTCTGCTGAACGGGTCATACCTTCAATCAGTGAAGATCTCATATCCTGCATCATAACAAATACTTGGAACAGTGTTAGTAATCTTACCCGGGATATGGTTTGTGGCAGAGAGTGGTTTGGCACAACATGCCAACTCTTTAGCCAAGGCTCTGGATTTAGCACAAACCATGTCCGGGGTGAAATCTTTCTTATCAAAAATGCGTTTATTACGTGCAGTCCAGATATTCCATAAAGTAGATATAAATATAAGTTCGCCATTCGGTTTGGGATTATCCCATATATTATCTTTAATCCATTCAAGAAAATTATTATGATGGTGGGAATCCCACACTCTGGGAGTGTAGATGGACCTCCAAACGGCATTGGCTAGATGACAGTTTTTAACTATATGTTCAATATCTTCATCAAACGCACAAAAATCACATTTTTTAGAGTCGGTTAAGCGTCTTTTAAATCTTTGACAATTAGTGAGGATCTTATTGTGAAAAATGAGCCAAAGGAATGTTTTAAATTTTGGGGGGATATTGGTTTTCCAAATGCGCTTCCAATTTATAAGCGAGGAAATGTTAAGGTCGATCTTGACTTTCGTTTCGTAGTATGATTTTATGGTAAATTTGCCATTAACGGTGGGGCCCCAGCTAGGGCTGTCCTCTTTTCCAGTAGTAAGCGTAGAACCCAAGATCATGTTGGCAGTATCGTTATTGAAGTTGTCCTATATAATTTGTTCATTCCAGGCACCATTAGTGATCAAGTCACTAACAATCGAAATATTAGAGTTATTGTGGGACCTGGAAATGAGTGATTCTCCCGTCCACCAGTCATTGAAAATATCCGTTGACTTGCCATTGTCGATCACCCATTTGGTGTTTTTTACGATGTCATTTTTGCATTTTAGGATCCCTTTCCACACATGAGAGGCATTTGCTTTTCGGGTCCAGTTTCTCGAGTTTTCATGCGTTTTATACTTAGCACTAAGCACACGGACCCATAAAGAGTTTTTATCGTTCATCATCTTCCAACCAATTTTAGATATAATGGCATAGTTATTCGCTTCGCTGGTTCTAAGTCCTAAGCCCCCCACCTCTTTGGGACGGCACACGGTGTCCCAATTAATCAGGTGGATTTTCTTTCTGTCGTTAGAGTCCCCCCAGAGGAAATCCCTATTTAATTTGTCAAGTTTTTCATTAATCTTTTTAGGGAACAGTGTAGTTTGCATATTGTAGACGGGGATGGTGGCAGAGACCGCCTGTATGAGAGTAGCTCTCCCGGCAAGAGATAGGAGATTGGTTTTCCAACCAGGTAGTCTTTTTTGGACCTTGTCGATAACGTGTTTGAAGTGATTGGTTGTGGTTTTCCCATGAATGAGATTGGTACCAAGGTAGATACCCAGGTCATTGGTGATGCTTATCCCGCATCGTCTACCAATGTCCTGTGCGCTTTGCCTCTGGATGTTTGGGGAGATGTAAATTTTTTATTTGGACAGGCTCAAAGATTGCCCAGATATATCACAGAACTGATTTAACGTTTTCATGACGACGTCGCAGCAAGACTGAGTAGCCTCAGTGAACAGAATGAGGTCATCAGCAAAGAAAAGGTGTGATATAATCGAGCCAGTGGGGGAAGCCCTGAGACCTTTCCACTTCCCTTGTTCCACCTGATTGTTAATCGCAGCCCCTAGGTAGTCCATACACATAACAAAGAGATATGAGGAAAGTGGATCACCCTGTCTGAAACCTCTAGATGGTTTAAACTGGGGGAGAGGGGCCCCATTCCATAGGACGGAGGTGGATGCGCTCGTAATGCAGCTACGGATGAGTTGTATGATATTTGGGTTGACGTTAAACCAGGTGAGCACCTGGTCCAAGAACTCCCAGCTTATCTTATCATAGGCTTTCTCGAGATCGATTTTAAAGATGGCGCCCCCTTTTTTTCCTTTTTTCATATTAAGAGAGTGGATGATCTCTTGGGTAATAATAATATTATCTGAAGTTTGACGTCCAGGCAGGAAACTAGCTTGGTTCGGGCTAATAATTTTGCAAAGAATGGGGAGAAGCCTGTTAACAATGACTTTTGCAAGGATTTTATACGGGACATTGCAAAGGGTAATAGGCCTGGCTGGTGTTAGCCTGTTCGGGAAAATCGAGAGAGTTAAAGCAATCGTTCATAAATTTAAACAGACTATACTTGGTAGCCTCCCAAAAGGTGTGGTAGAAGATAGGTTGTATACCGTCAGGGCCCGGGGCCTTTAGTCCGTTCATGCTGAAAACTGCACGCTTGACCTCTTCAAGCGATAGGGGGTGATCCAGCGTGCTGTTTTCAATGCTCTAGAAGCGGGGGTGATCAAAATTGACAAAATTTCTAGTGTGGATGGTATTGCAGGACTTAGAGAAAAGAGATATAAAGTAGTTATTTGTGTGTAACATAATTTTCTCAGTATCGTCCTCCCATTCATTATCAATTTTGATCCTATCAATCCTGTTAATTCGTCTTCTAATAATAGTGGACGTATGGAAGAATTTGGTGTTTTTATCTCCTTCTCTCAACCACTTTATGCGGGATTTTTGTTTCCATAGAATTTCTTCATGACGAAGAATGTCATTATAATCATTTATGAGTTGTTTTTCTAGATTATCAAGGTTGTGAGAGAAGTGGGTTTCCTGCGCAATTTGGATACTTTTTATTCTACGGAGGATATGTTTTTTAGTCGTGTTAATGTGACCATACACCGAGTGGTTCCACTGTTTTATAATAGGGATACAAGTATTTATATTATGGAGCAAATTAATATTATTATTCCAGTTATTCAAAACAATATTTAGGAAGTCGGGACGCTCAAACCAACAAGCAAGCAATCTAAAGGGACGGGGGATGAGAGAGTTAGGATTTCTAGCTTCAATATTAATAATCATGGGGCAGTGATCGGACGCCGTGCGAGGGATGTTGTCCACGACCGCATCGGGGAAGAGCATGCGCCAATCAGGGTTGGCAAGAGCTCGTTCGAGTCTGACAAGGGTCTTCGCAACTCCACCCCTACTGTTCGTCCAGGTGAGACGCGGGCCCGTGCAACCAAGGTCAGTCAGGTTGCATTTATTAACATTTTCAACAAATTTGCTACATCTAGAGTCTTTGTTATGGCTGGAGTAACTTCTTTTCTCCGAGGCATCGAAGTGGTCGTTGAAGTCACCCGTGGCCAGCCAGAGGGTGTCGAGATCCTGCGCCAGATTTTTAAGATTATGCCAAAGAGTTTGGCGCAGGGTATGGTTAGGGCTAGCATAGATAGCAGAAAGAAGACAATCATCGTAGCCCTTAAGGGTTACAAGGAGATGGATGGCCTGGTTGGAGACATCGATCGAGCGTAATTTGATCGTGCTTTGATTCCAGAGGACCCAAATACCACCCGAACGACCCCGGGCTTCGGATATCTCCCAGTCAGAGAAACCCATACTCTCAAAATAACTAGAAAATTTGGCAAAATCCGTTTGAGTTTCCATAAGGATGATAACTTTGGGTTTGAAGTTGTTACAGAGTTCGGCAAAGGTGGGTTTAAATAGGGGTTTGCCGGCCCCTCTGCAGTTCCACGTGAGCACAGACATAGAAACTAAATTTTTTGGTATGGGAAGCTCCTCAGAACTGGGCCACGGTAGGGCGTTTTTAATCCTGTTGATGGACTCTTTGGTTGAAGACATTTTCAGTAGTCTCCCCTGCATTAACGTGTCTCCCCCCTCGGACTGTTCCATGGTCCGGACCACTATCCGAGTCTGTGCGACACTCCACATGATCCTCGTGTTGATTGCTGTTTCCGTCTCCAGATTTATGATGAACTCTTTGCTCCCCTCTACCAGACAGAGATGTTGCACTGGTAGGTTGCCTAGTAAGGCGATGGGAAATGGGGGAGCATCCATTGGAAGAAAGAATATTGACAGACGGGTGAGTTCTAGTTGAAGTGTTATTTTCAAGAGGTCCACTGTGTACAGAATATTGGGTTGTAGTATTTAACATTGTGTGGGGTTGTAACTTATTAATATTGTTTACGGCAAAAGCATTAATAAGTTTAGAAGAATGGTTGGAGGGAGTATTGATGGTAGAGGTACGTACCTGAGCATTGTGAGCCAATGACTTACCCGTCTCATCCAGCTCGTGAACTGGGATATCAGTTGTGGGTGCTGGGTCTCTAGACTTACCTGTCATAGGGTTGCCATTAATTATCTGGGGTTGGTTCGTATTACTGTAAGCCTTAGTGAGTGACCTTTCTGTCAGTGTGACACCCGTCATAGTAGCGTGTTTGGTTGGAGTTGGCGATCCTCTCATAAAGTCACCTAGTACAACTGGTACTTGCCGTCTTTTTTCGTTATTTCCTGGGGAGTTATGTCTTATGGGTTGTCTCGTGCGTTGTTGATGTATTGGAACATGCGCTTTGTTTTTCCCAACCTCATACGACTGATTTCCCAGCCCAGAAAATCTATCGTAATTAGATGGTTTGCTTTGGTCGTACCTGCTACTTTCTTGTCCCATACTCGTACGTCTGCTACTTTGGCTACGCTTCACCAGCATCCATGGGCCAAAGAGATTATCCGTTGAATCTTCCCTACTGGCTGGGACCCTCTTGTTCGTTCCTTCCACCTGGACAGCCGAGTTGTCATATGGTTGTTCTTGCAGCTTATTGGTGTTGTGTATACTCGTGCTGTCCATTTGCGGCGAGTTAGTAGTCGTCGGTGCTTGACCGGAAATCTGACTGTCCGGGTTTAGGGGGCACAGCTCGCTTTTATGTCCGATCCTTCCGCAGGTGAAGCAAATGTATGGGAGAAACTCGTATTCCACACGGTATTTTCTCCCATCTAGCTTGTAACATGGGATGAGTGGTTTCGAGAGATCAACCTCAATACATATCCGAGCAAATTTTCCCCTAGTAGAGGACACAGAATTAAAATCGGTTTTAATGGGTCTGCCAAGTTTACTTCCGATGTGGAAGAGGATTTTTTCGTCGAACCACTCGATGGGTAGACGTGGCAGTCTAACCCATAATGCAGTTGTTACTTTGTTTGTATCCATGGGGTTGAAGTTCGGAGTCCAGTTTCTTACAATGAGGTAATGTCCATTGATGATCCATGGGCCCCCCCGTCAAGACATTATAGTAGTCTTCTTTCATTGTAAATTTGAAAAGATAATGTCCTTCCTCCAGATCAATGATTTCGTAGTCCCATGGAGGTTCCAGATTGTGGGAACTTTGTTGACAAGCATTTTGAATCCAATGTTTCTTCCTAACAGACTAACTATCACACTCTCCTTCCACCTTTCCCTTAATTTCTCCACATGCTTTTGAGGGATAGAAACCAGTGGACAAAGTGGGTCTTGTTCTTCTTCTGGGTTGTGGTTTAGGTCAAGGTTTCCCTGCATGTTCTGATCCATTTCTTCATTTGTCCAGTACCCGGTTGAGTCTTCAAAATAAATGTCTGTGTTGTTGCTTGTCTTTCTTTCAACAGCCTCTTTGTAGGATAGAGTGTTGGACGTTTTGGTGTTATTTGCTTGAGCCGAGACTTCAGTTTCTGCATTCGGGTTGGAGCCAGTTTCAGTCGGTGATTCAACTGGTCCTTCGTCACATTCCATTGCAACACCCATCTGTTGTTCCGTAGTCATTGGATCATCATGGTGCTCCTTATGCTTTTTCTTGCTGTGAACCCTGATGTCCTCCTCGTCCTCTTTGGAAAGAGCATCTTCAGATGAAGGCGGTCTTCCTGACGATCCAGCAACTCCATTGTTGTTTTTGTTCATAATAGAGCCGTTCTCACCTTTTTTCTGTTGTGCCCACTCAAAAAAATCCCTATCTTCGTAATATATGTATCTGAGTCCTTCATTTTAGCCCAAGATAAAGGTACCTGACATACCTGCCTTCATTAATTCAAAGTGCAAGGCCACGAGCTGGCGAGATTTAGGGATGGCAGAAATTTCTGCCTTCATCTCAAAATGTCAGGACTCAGGCCATTGAAAATCTAAACCACGAACAGGGGCTATAGGTGAAGGGCATCTGATTCGAATACAGTGGCAACAAATGAATGGGTGAAAATTGGACAGACGTCTGACATGTCATCTGAATGAGCATGGCAGTCATTTGAGCAACCAGCGTCCCAAGCCTCTCTCTATTCTTCTCATGCATATACGCAGCACCACTAGTTCTCTCTCTCCTTCTCGTACCAAACAATTTTCCCACGACCCAATTCTATATATATATATATATATATACCTTCGTACAGTCCAGCTGACCCTAGAGTTAGTAGACGGCTGGGAAGATGACTGACATGGCAGATATATAGCTCATCGTTAAAGCGGATAGAAATAAGAGCCAACGCATTCCAGCAATTCATCTCTCCCATTCTCATTTCTTCTTAATTTGCAATTCATCCCTTCAATTTGCGTTTCTACCTATTCTATAGAGGATGCCCTAAACGAATATAAAGGGCAAGAGTTTTGGTCATAATTTCTCCCGTTTTCACATATGCCCCCAAAACATCCCACTTTTAGTAAGGGTGTACATAATTTGTTGTTTTTCTAAAATTTCTATAATCCTTATATAAGACTTTATAAAAATCCATAATTCAATTAATTTTTTCTTCAACTCGAATTTATACGCCAACTTATATTTTCCATATAATTTTGACTACTCAATAGCTAATAAATTTATTTAATTCAATCCCAAATTTTCAATAATTATTTTCAAGCCTCCAAATTTGTTTAAATAGAAATACGACTTTGTCTTAATCATCCAAGTTTTCATGTATTTTATTTCATCGCAACTTTATACGGGGATTAAATAAAATATTTGGTCGGGGTATTACACGAGTCGATGCTTTGGCAAGGTTAGCTTTTGCCACAAGAATAGAAATACGATGGTCGGTGCCGATAGAGATCTTACATCGGCCGACAATTGAGGAGGAAGACGTCACTATGGAATTTTGATTGAACTTGAACATGGTAGCTTCTTGGATGGATCCTATCATTTGGTACATTAAGTAAGAGGAATTACCCGATAAAAAAACTGAGAAGAAGATACTGAGGTACAAAGCAACAAGGTTCTCCGTCATAGGAGACATCTTGTACAAGAAAGGATCCATACTCCCACTACTTAAATGTGTCCATCCATCTGAAATATGTGCACGAAGGGTCTTTCTCAAGTCATATCAGAGGAAGGTCAATATCAAAGAGAATCATCACTCAGGGATACTGGTGGACGATGTTGGCCAAAGATGCAGCTATATATGTGAAAATGTGTGATAAGTGCCAAAGTTTTGCCACCATACCCCATTAGCGTCTCACTTCTAACACTTCTCCCCGGCCATTTGCAGTCTGGGGATTGATTTGGTAGGGCCATTGTTGAGAGTTTTGAATAATTATTGTTATCTGATTGGGGTTATTGATTATTTTTTAAAGTGGGTAGAGGTCGATGTGATGATATCGGTCATGGAGAAGAAAGCCTTCCAATTCATTTGTAAAAACATTATTTGCAGATAAGGACTGCCTAACATTTTGATTTCTGATAACGAGAATCAGTTTAAGAACATCTCCCTCGAGAAGTATTGTAAGCAAGTCGGAATCAAACAATTATTTTTAACTCCCATCCGGCCCCAAGCTAATGGGAAGATAGAGGTGACAAACAGAACAATTCATTATGGAATCAAAAAAAAAGATTGAAGATGCCAAGGAAAGAAGTATTAAAGAGGTGCACTCCATCCTATGGGCTTCTAGGATAACGGAGAGGACACCGATGAGGGAGACCCTATTTATGCTGGCGTATGATTCAGAGGTTGTGGTGCCGACTAAAATTGGCCTCCCAACACATAGGGTCCATACATATGACTAAGAGGAAAATGAGGTAGAAAGATTACGGGATTTGGATATTGTAAAAAATAAAGAGAAGATGCTAAAGTTAAGCAAGCTGCCTATCAACAAAGAATAACAAAGTTTTACAATAGAAGGTCTGGCCATTAGCAGCGGGAGACCTAGTTTTAAAGAAGACTTGGCAAAAGCCTAGCAAGCTTCATCCTAACTGGCATGGTCCTTATCGAGTGGTTGAAGAAGTGGTTCCAGGAACATATCGGTTGGAAAACCTATAGGGAGAATCATTCTATAACCCATAAAATGTCGATCATCTCAAAAAATATTACCAGTAAGAATTTTATATTAGCTCCATTTGCATTTGTTTCATTTGTCTATATATATGAGAAAGAAGATTATATTAATGAATGAAAAATCTCCAAGTGTTCTCTCTAATTCTGTTGTTTGAATTATTTTAGATTGTATGTATTAGTTCATCCTAAGTTACAGGACATCATTCGTGGTGAAGTAGCTCCAACTTATTATCGGTGATATGACAGTCCAGATGGGGTCAACCTCATCCATGGACTGTCGATAACACCAAGAGGGAGGACAACATGTCAAACATCACTAATTTGGTGAAAATTCTCTCTCGACCGAGACGGCGGTGCATGGACGAGATGACTCTCATCCATGAACTTGCAAAACAACAAGAGGGAATTTGTGATGTAAACACCATAATTTGGTGAATTCCAATTCAAAAATCACTTTATTGTGGATTATGCTCAACATCATTAATTTGGTGAAAATTCTCTCTCTGTCTAGACGGCATTGCATGGACAAGACGACTCTCATTCATGCACTCTCAAAATGACGAGAGGGGACTTGTGATGCAAACACCATAATTTGGTGAATTCAAATTTAAAAATCACTTTAGTGTGGTTCACGTTAAACATCATTAATTTGGTGGAAAAACTCTCTCGATCGAGACGATAATGCATGGACGAGACGATTCTCATCCATGCACTCTCAAAATGATGAGAAGGGACTTATATAATTTGGTAATCAATACATTCAGGATTAAAAATCATTATGTCTCTTCTTATGATGAGATGATGTTCATATGAGGAAGTTTGTCACTTATGCTCATCTCGTTTAAAGATGGGATGATATCTTGTCAATTGGTGATATCAAAGTTATAAACATATTTAATTGTGGTTACTTGATAAAACATCAGAAAAATGCATGTGCATAAATGAATAAAGGCAAATAAAAAATATGGAAAGGAAGGATCAGAGCACTTGTCACTCAAAAATATGAGACCAGAAATGTTCAAAAGCAAGTTCAAGTGTTAAAACTTTATACAACCAAGAGAGGCATCAAGCCACAGGCGGCCACCCAAAAAAAAGACATAGAAAAACTAAGCTTGGAGGTTCGTCTCTTCAACATTTGGATTCTTGGTTTCATTGAGAATCGACACATCTCTAGCTGTAGTACTGTTGGCTTCGACATCTCCGATAGACTCAGTCTCGTCCACCATGTTCATAGTCAGGACTGTGGGCTCCTATTTAGCCGTTGCCTCAACCTGAGTCATGTCTATCATTGCAAGAGAGTCATCTAGGATGAATGTCTTCAACTGATCAGAGAGGTGGGCGGTGTCAGGGAACTTCATTATTTCCCATAGGCAACTAGTGTGAGCACCCCTCTCAAGGTACTGCACACTATAACCCAGGAACTCTTCAGGTGATTTGAATGCCTTAATCGCCTGATTCTGAGATTTAAAGAGTTTGTTATCAATAGTCTCCTTTATCTTTCCAGCAATCTCGATTATGTGCTAATTTTTCAGAGACTCGATAGCCTCATCATGACTTTTTTTGAGATTGTTGATTGCCTCGGAGTGTTCTTTCTTCAGGTTTTCAATTTGACTCTCCAGCTCTTGGATACAGCCCTTTTGAGCCTCATCATCCCTGTTAGCTTCATGAGCTAGGAAGATCTCAGGGATTTTCTTCTTGATCCACTTATGTAGCTTCTGAAGGTAGATGGTTGACTACGTAAGCGAAAAGTAAATTAGTATGGGATGAGCTTATAGTTATTGACAAAAATGAAGAAAACAATGACTTACTTGGATAGCCCTGTGAAAAATGAAGTCATTCATCAGGGAGATGTTTGTACCCTCCAGAAATCTATTATCAGACTCAGAGGTATTGGATGTCAAGAATTTGAAGGCCCTATCCTTGCTCCCCAAAGTAGAGTCAGGGCTAATCTTCAAGTTCTCTAACCTCGCAGTAAGCGTATCCTTTGGAGAAATATGGATGGCTTGACTTGGCCCGATCTTGGATGGGTTGTCCTTGCTCTTCTTGCTACAATGGGTCATAGGGATATTTTTTTGACCCTCTTTCCTCTTCCTAGACCCTTCGGCCTAACTGGGGTTTGCAGTCATGGAATTTTTTATCTGAAGAGCAGGGGTTCATTTCTTTCCAACCTGTTTGAGAAAATTGGCAATGATTGGTGCTTCCATATTCCACACGATTTTGGGGTATTTAGTGGTTTGTCTGTAATAAAAAAATTAAGATCATCAGCTTGTACAAGAGAAAGATGACACAACAGTTAGAAAAATAAGGTGTTAATAAACTTACATAACTCAGATAGGGGGTCCACCTCCATACCTATATGCTCTAAGAAATAAGGGGTCATCAATTGTTTAAATTGGATGCGACCCCCTTTGTATCCTTTATTCATAACCTTCTCAAGGTTCTGAGTGGATTCAATATTAAGCTCAGATCGGATTAAACTGACATGGTGGCCTTGGCCCAACGTTAGGGGGCTCGGGGCTCAAAGGCATAGCAAGGGACGTTGGGGTCAAGTTCTTAGGCTCTCGAGATAAAGAAATTGCATGGTTTCCAGTTATGATTGGAATTTTGGGTTACCAGCAGAGCTTTCTTCTCAGACTTCCTGGCTATGAGGTGATAGTAGCCAGAATGAGTCTTGGGGGACGAGACGGTGTAATTTCCTCTGAAGACATTAACTAGGAGGTATGTGTGGTGAACTACCTTCCACAAGATGACGAAGCCGAGAATAAGTCTCGAGGCATGTGGTGAAAGTTGAGAAGGGGAAAGACCAAGACTGTCCAAAATGGATCGTACAGCCGGATGCACAGGTAACCTAAAGTCAACCTTGAACATCTGTTCATGTAAACAAATTTCACCCTCTAGGGCTTAAAACGCTCTCTCATCGGTCGAGGGTGCTCTTATATGGATGGAAGGTCCAATACCATATAGATATCTCCACAGTAAGATGTCAATATTAGTTATTATACTGATGTAGGATTCAACGCAATATGTGTCAAATATGCCCTCGGTAGCATCATAATCATCATCTTAGTCTACAGTAGGGACGACACCTGGGGCGTGAGAAGCATTGGCAAAGTGCTTCCCCAAAATAGTAGTGAGAGGAATATTATCTATTGGATAATAACGTCCACTCTCGGCACATCATAGGACGAGAGGATATATATAAAAGAATCTGACCCCCAGGAAGACTCAGATCAGTTTGATGATGACTCGACCCGATCCGATGACTCGACCCTATTGGATGACTTAGCTTGACGAGAAGACGATGCTCTTGAAGAGCCCTGAGCCTCCTCAGACCCATCATGTGGGACTTCCATTGCCACTTGGAAAGAGTCAACACTCTCAGCAACCGATTCAGACATGGAGTCAGTAAGTTCTACAACTGGAGGATGAATGGTTATAAGAGGGATAGGATAGATAGGACGAATAGGAAAGGCTTTGGCCCTATGCTTGGCAGCTTCCTCAGCCTTGTGCTTTCTGATATCCCTGAAGCACCTCTCTCTAAGAGTAGGTAAATCTTCAGCTATCTCATATATCTTCCTCAACATTTAAAGGATGACCCTCAACTTGGTGGAAATAATAAATAAGGGAAAACATATAAAGGGTTGACTAGATTTGACTAAAAGATCTAAGGCAAGGAATATGTAAAGTCGGGATCAAGAACAGGATGAGAATTCCACCGGAGAAGATGATCGAAAGATCAACGGAGTGACTAAACGTTGGTAAAATAGAGAGGAAAAACTATAAAACTATAAATAAACCCACAAATTCACTTTTTTAACCCTCAAACTAGTTTATTCAGCCCTAAATACCACCTAACAGCCCCACAACACCATCTCTGGAAATGTAATAAACCACTAGAAAAGCAAAACAAATGCAAAAATGGCTAAAACGATGAAAAGAAAATGAGGAAAGGAAAAGAGAAGTACTAGAAAGTATCCCAAGGCTGGCAACCATATGAGAATCAAGAAAATTGCCAGAAAATGCTCGGGAGGTGGAAGAAAGAGAGAATAAGCTCTGGAACTAAGAAATTTAGAGAGAGAAAATGGCACGTGAAAGTGGAGAAAGAGAAGTAGTTTTGGAATTAAACATTTATATTACATTAATGATGGGGTTCAACTACCAATGCGCCCATCATTAGGGCATAACTTCCAAGGTGAACACATGCTACCCACACTACTTGGGGAACACTCTAGGCGAAGGAATAGATAACAGGTCTCCCCCACTCGTACACATCAGTACGCCATCATCTGACAAGTCAGAGATGTACCATCTTTAGTGCGGCTTGACAATTTTACCCCTCAGTCTTTTATCTACACTAAAGACTAAGGGCTAGGGGTGATTGATATGCCAATATGAGACCTCATCTCGGCTCAAGTTAACCCCGTAAAGAGTGCTCCCCTAATCTATCTGCAATAACTGTCTCGACCTCGTCGGGAGCTGAGTCGAGAAATTAAACACCACCTTGGGGGTCTATGCCTGGCCTTATTATCTCAGGAAAACGAGATGATATAATTTGGAGAAACCTCTCGTCTCGGCCTAATGCATGTTAGTCGAGACTACACTTGGCAATTATTAGTATACCATCCATAGGAATGTAATAGATCTTGTACTCGACCAGGTCGATACTCATTCCAGCTAGACATGTTCGATATCTGGCAAGGCGCGTGAAATGGACTGCATGTGGAAGAGTGCATGTGGGCTGCGAGCCCACGTGAGCAAAACTATTACAACAGCACCATCCCTACATGTGAAGAATGTATTATAATCATTACTTGCAAGCAAAAGAGACAAATGGCGTCATATCATTGAACAATTGGTGGTGTCCATACCTCATGCATTACTGGGGTGAGTATGACACCACCTAGCCAAATAAATATTTATCCTTTACACCAGTGAAAGGGATCGCTTATTGCAAACCCTACTGAAACATTGTCAAAACCATTGTTAGATGAGAGATATTGAATGCCTATATCCCAAGGCCATTAGTTCCCATATTTAGTGGATTTCACACACTCATACAGTGGACGTAGGCCGTTAAAGGGCTGAACCACTTATATCTGGTGTTTTCTTCTTCTTTGCCTCATCTCTTTCTATCATCTTATACCTGTTTATACTTCATTGTTGTGTTGGTTTGAACCTTACTTATTAAACTGATTTGGTGATACCAATTCTGGTATCATCATCAATAGAATGACTAAAGTGTCCCATTTTCTTCCAATGCGAACAAAATACACCTTAGACTAGTATGCCCAACACTTTATTTAAGAGATTGTTCTTCATAACTCGTACCACTCAAATTATATCTAAAGAGGACAATACCTTTATTTCTTATTTTGGGGGAAGTTTACTGGACAACTGAATATAAGGTGATAATGTGAAGTCATTTCTCACCATAAAATAAGCGTACCCTCTCTTTCCATGTCATTTCAAAACTAGTGCACTTGAAGAAGGACTTTCATTACGTCCATCTTAATGTAAGCATTCTAATTCCATCTCTTTCGTTTATCAACTTTTCCAAATCCTTTTTACTTAGTTCTTTCTTTGAGCTTCCATTGTTCTAAAAAATATGGTCTACATTATTAACTAAAATACAATAGAAAAGTTTAAAGTTGACTATGTCCCTCAGTGGGTCATAATAGAGTTGGTTGAAGGCCTATTTGAGCTCTGTAAACTTGAAGAAGGCCATTGGTTGCCTTCGACTTTGATTCTTGAGTGTGGGATTAATTTTCCCCCAAATCAGATCTTCCTCATGTTTTGTCAATACTTCGATGTTGTCCCGGCCCACGTCGCTTTAAATAGTTGGAGGATCATTGATAGGGTTCACCACATTAACGAGTAATACAAGACCAATCTGGATATTAATGATATCATTTACTGCTACCAATGGGCTTGACCTATTAAAATATTTACTATTTGAAGACAAGGGTAGAAAATTGGGCTCTAGTGGTGAAATTTCTTGATTCTAACATAGTCTACTAGGATCACGGTATTATTTTGAAGAACTGACAATACATCCCTCATTACGAAGGGCCAAAGGGACCTCAGGAGGGGAAAGTTATAGGTTAGGTCGCAATCATGTCCTTGTACTATGTTTCCTTTTTCATTCGATTGACTATGATTTCTCTCTCTTTATTTCTTGACAGCTAAAATCAAGAAGAAACCTCCTTGTAACCAAGACGTGAACTTTACTTGTCTTCACATATTTTGGTCTATTCTGCAAAAGATTGGAACCGGTGACCATTCTTAGTCGGCTTACTTTGTCCCCATCTATAAGAGTACTACTGCCTTTGACACGAGGTCAGCCGAACATATTTTGGTCATCCTAATTGACTTGGACGATCTAAAGGCTTCTACCTCTAAGTGTTAAAATGAGAAGGGAACACCTTCCTCCTTTGATTCTTTAGATGTTTCATCTATCCCTACTACTGAAATTTCTCGTGGTGCAATTAACCCCAATAGAAAGATGATGAATTTGATTGCTGCTACTCTGGGCCCAAAGTCTCCTCCTGCTCGCCTGACGAATAAGAGTGAAGACCATGTTCATCCTGTGAGTAGAAGAAATGAATTTGGGGGTTCTGCTAACCTCTTGGATACTAGGGATTCCCTTACCAAGGACATGGAAACACATTACAAGAAAATGAAAAAGGATAAATCTCATCATCCCCCACTCACTACTATAGGGAAAAATGTTGTTGATAAGGTAAAAGTTGTTTCCCATTTTGCTGTTGCTCAACCCAACCTAGCATGTGGCTTAATTGGGTCAGCATGTCTTCTTGCGAACAGGGAAACTATTGATGTCCAGACTCATGGTCGGGTTGTGGAACGTGCCAACCACAACCTTGCTCTCATAAGTTCATTCTCAACAGTGTATATTCATCCCTATATTACTCCTTTAGTTCTAAACTTTTGACATATTCTTCCTTCTGTGTCTTGTGTTTCCCTATTGACTACAACCAGATGTTGGAGGAATATGTTGAAAATGCAGATTTTATATAGATAGTAAAACACCCGCCAAATTTTAGTATATATATATATATATATATATTGAATTAATTAACCCAAATAAACTTGCACCAATTAAATTAAAAGTCGTGTTAAATAGTTTACCAAATTTTATCTATCCTAAGTACGCGTCTAGGTGAATATAGCAGGAGAAACATCATTCCATACTAAAAAATTACATTTTAACCAGACATAGTGTCATTCAAACGACCTTAAGAAATTCATTTCAAATGGAAGAAAATCTTGTTCGAACGATTGGTTACAAAAATTAAAATTTGTTCTAAATTCCTTTATAAAAAATGCCACAAAGAAAAATTTTAAAACCACCACCCAAAATATTATCCAAGGATAAAAAAAATAGTATGAATTCATACCTCATGAGATCTGTGGACTTTGAAGAGGAAACGTGGCACGAAACACGACAATGTAAAATCTCTAACTTGGACGCTACGATCTTTAATCACACATAACACAGGCTTTAAAGGATAAACCAATGCAAGTCCTAACATATGATTCAAATGGTTTTGTCCAAACAAAATTAAGCCAATATATAAAAATTGACCCTATTAAAAATTTCTCTATACATATCTCCCCTTTGTCTATTCCAGGACAAAACACAAAAATAAAAACCTATGGGTCGTCAAGCTCTCAAAAGACTCAATCCCAATCCTAAAAGGGAAAAAGTAAAGACACTTGACAGATGCAAACTTTGGATAGCTTTTCTCTTGTGAAACCTTATCGCATCATTGAAAACCTTAACAATTAAACACACCTTTCAAATCTAAAGAGAATATATAACAAATAGAAATCTGCATATGAAAAATTCTCCCCCTTTGTCTAAAAATATCCACGTAAGATTGGATATCTCCCCATAAGGTAAAAATGTATCCCCCTGAGTTAAAGAGATAGATATTATTTCTCATTTTTTTTGTTCAGGAATAGACAAGTAATATGGTGCGCAATATAAACATCTTTTTCCCCTAATTGTAACACATGTAAACATAAAGGAAAGAAAGTATATCATACGATGATGTGAAGTGAAACATGCAATGACAAACAAATTCGACAACACAAGCACATATAATCCAAACAATGGATAGACGATTCCAATTTTGAGGCAAAAATTGAAGCATAACACAGCAATGTAAGCAAGAAACAAAAGATATCAATATGATAATAAAACATGCCTATTTGGATCGAAAATGAAGCATATGGTAAACATGGATTAAATGCAACACACATAAATATATAGGTATAAACACCACATAAGACATAAAAACTCATAAACTTTTCACACTCTTTTACTTTTGTCTTTCTTTTACTTTAGGCTCTTACCAATGGTGGCCTTTCACGCGAGGAAGATTTTCTCCCTTCAAAGACATTTTTCATTACACCCTCATATTTTATCAAAATATAACAAACCATCGAGCAATGGTTCTTACATGCACAAATCCCCCATAGTCAAACAGTATGTAAATGACAACATTGATAGCAGAACATATCACTTAGCTCATGCAACATATGTAGTTATAATCCAAGAGAGCTCGTGTTAGTGTGTGAGAATGCACATGCAAAGTGAATCCATTAAGAAAATCAAAGTCGAACAACTCCATGAAAGCATGATCAATAATAATTCAGGTATTGAAAACCTTAATTAAATGTCCTAGTCACATGGAAACATTGAACTAATGGGATTCAAACACACTGATATGCCACACAAAATGTGTAAAACTAAACTACAAAAAACAAAACAAAAATTATTTTTGAGTTCATAAACATTTTTCAAAAGTTACACCAATTACAAAAATAACTCAAAAGACAAACATAATGTTTTTGTAATTTTTCAATAAGACCCAATAAAAGAAAAATCAAAATACAAATGACTTAAACATTATATAACTAGCCATAATGACTATCCTGAGGCACAAAATCTAGTGTATGAAAACATACAAACACAATCAACTATTATATTTAGCATGAGAATAATCATATGCAAGCACGCGAGAATCAACAAGTCTAATAATTAACGCCTTTAAATAAGATTTTCTAACCCTCATAGGTGTAATGTGATGAGCTTGGATTTGGGGAACCCCGATGACACTAGTCTTGGATTTCTTATCTGCTTTTCTAAGATCCTAAAAAAATCCCTAAGGTGACCTTTCCTACAATAATGTGTGCACGTGTAGACGCAATGAGGAATGTTACCTAAGGGTTGACTTTTTCTAATGTCTTTGGCAATCGTTGTCCCTCTCAAAATATTGGTATTGGCTTTATTAAAGGAAGAAAAGGGATCGTCGAAGCTATTTCCAAAATTATCATTTTTTATTTGGACGGTGCCTAACATTTTATTCGATTTTTTCAACGTAGATTTCAAATCAAATTTGATGTGATTCGAGTCTTTCTATCTCTCATCTAACTCCTCAATTCTAGACTCGATCAAACGATGAGACTCATAAAAAAATTAGGGAGTCTTTCTTAAAAATCTCCATCAAACCAGAAAGTCCACCTCTATAACCTTCAATGAGTGTGAGACTCTCCTTGAGAGTCTTCTCACGTGCCCTAAGATCCTCAATCAAATTTGAATCATCATTCCTTATGGAACGTTCCTTTAACTTAGCTTCCAACTTTAATTTGACATTTTCTAACTTTATCGACTCTGTGTACTGATAAGCACCCAAAAGTGTACATTTATACCCCGAATGGACGTATTTTAGTTGCTAATTATTGACAATAATGGTCTTATGTGCGTAAATGTTCAATGTGCAGGCTTGATTGCAGTTGTGGTGTCAAAAGCGTTATTTCGAGGAAATTCACAGTCAAATGGAGCTAATTCCCCAATCCCGTAACCTTACCCGAGCCTAAACCGAGCCTAAACCTACCCCGAACCCCGTGTGTGTTTAATTTACGCCTTTTCAATTTTTTTAGATTTTTAGTTCGACTCGTTTTTATTTTTATAGTTCATTTTTTATTTATTTATAATTTCTAGGTTTTATTTTCTATTTTTGTGTTTTATTTATTAGTGTCATTTTATTTTATTTTGATTTTGACTAGTTTTTACTTTTTTTTATTACGATTATATTTTTTAGGATTTCATTTATTTTTTAGTTTTTGTTTAGTTTTTACCTTTTTTTTAGGATTTTAGTTTTAGTTTTACTAGAATTTTATTTTTATTTTTATTTTCATTCCTTTTTAGTTTCATTTTTTTATTGAGACTTTATTTTATTTATAGATTAGGATTTTATATTTTTAGATTTTTATTTTTAATTTTATTATTTTTTTTTAGTTAGTTAGTCTACATTTTTTTTAAGGGTCACAAACTAACACAGACACCGTACTATCATACACACTCATACACACAAAACAACCCCTCACCCTCACCCCTACATCTCATAGACCCTCATACACTCTAGCCACCCCCACATCATCTTCTTCCCCACTTTCCACTCTATCTCCTACCTCCATTAGCACCCACCTTCCACTCTCTCTCATCCCACCATTACAAAACCAACAAAAAAACCCATTTCCCAATTAGGAGCCATGCCAAACCCGAAAACCCGAGACCTCCAGCCTGTCAACCCATCGCCGGAGACCCACCTCCCAAGCACCCAACTCCGACGATCAGACCAACTAAACCCACCACCCGATCTCCAAACCCGCCTGGAAACCATCTCAACCCAGCGCATTAACCCGCAACCCCATGCCATAAAACCCCAAACAGATCCTGCTCGGGCCACCTCTACCGAGACCCACCAGCCACCGGTGACCCAATCGGGTGGTCCAACCCGTCTGTTATCCGCGACCACCAACAACCCCTGCAAAACCCGTAGCCATTTCGCCCGAACACAAACCCGATCGCAACTCGAGAGCCTCGGACATCCATCATCCTAACCTCCATAGCTTCCCAGGACTTATCAACCTAACCAAAACCAAACAATAAAAGCCAAAAAAATAAATGCCCACGTGTCTTTTTAATCCACTTGACTCACCTTACTTCAAACTCATTTCATTCCCCATTACCCAAATCGTGTCCTCACCTGCCAAATGCCAAAGCCAATATCAAAAACCAAACCAAAATAAATTAAGCCACATGTGTTAAACCCCACATAATTTCTCTTTACCCAATGTACCCCCAACTAACTCATTTTACCCCAAAGTCCAAAATACGCTCATTCTCTCCACTATCATGACCTCACACCCAAACCACATGCACCCTCTATTAATTTCTAAATTAACCCTTACCTACACCTTATACAAACCTCTTGCACCTTTATCCTCCCATTTTTACCCCTTTTCTCCATGTGCATATATAAGATGAAGACCTCAAGTCCATTTGTACACCCATGTAAATAGATAGAGAAAAGTAGAAAGATAGGTTAGATTAGAAAATAAATTAGGAAATTATTTTTGTAAATAGTTTTTATTTTTTTTAGATATTTGGTGAAATTTAATTGTGAGTAATTGAATGGTATGGAAGAAGATAGAGTTCAAATTACCAATTTCAAGAAGACTTGTTGAAGATTTGTTCTCTTTATCCACTCTTTTATTATTTATGACTTTGATTATTTGTTCATCATATTTAATCTCATGTTAGGCTAGATACCCTTTCAAGGGGTGGGGCGAACCCTTATTTGATGTTATTTTAATTTAATTAATTTGATTACTTGAAAATTCCCTTTGAATATTAATTTTGCTCCCTCACGCTTAAATTTACGCCTCGAGAGAGGGTAAATGATTTTCGAGAGAAAATCGAAATTCTAAGTTATAATACCTTGTTTAGATTCGAAATAGAGATAGGAGTTTCTTGAGTGTGGTATTATTCCTTCAATTTCAACTCTAATTTCATTTTCTATGATTTATACAAATTTTAATCGATCGATCTTAGCGGGTGATTAATTAAAAAGAGTGTAAAGCTATTTTCTAGAGTTGTGGGGGGTTAAACTTAATTTTCTAAAAGATTACCATTAAAATTAGACTTGCAACAAGAGTTGATTTGTAATTATGATATTAATTTTGGAGAATTCAAATAATTAAATTAATTAATTAGAATAGCTAGAATTTGTGGTGTAGTCCCACTCCTTGATTGCTCTCACATTTATTTACCTCACTATATCTCTTACTTTTGTGTTAGACTTTATTTTTCATTTTAGTCACTTTTTAGATTGTAATTTGATCTTCCATTTTAGTTTAGTGTTATTTCACTTCTTCTCACCCAAAAATTATTTTAATATTTGAAAAGATAAAAAAAATAGAAAAAGTAAAAAAAAAGAAGGCCCAAAAAGAAAATTAAAGTGAATTACAATTGAGTTTGTCTTTAGCTTTACCCCCTTGATGTGGATTGACATCCTTACTTACCGCTCTACTCTTGAATTTGTTATATATTTGTAGGTATTTTGAGAATTTTGACTAAAGGAGCTTTTTAGACAACGACGAAAAATATACTGAAAAGTTATTTTTATCAAATGGCGCCGTTTCGGGGATAAAATATTTTTTTTCTCAAAAAGAAAATTTAAAAATCAAAAAAATATATATTTGTCATCATGGCCGAAAAACGTCCTTTACGGGATTACTTTGGTCATTTTCCATTGACACGTGTGAGAGTGATCCCGAGCCGTCTCTTTATGATATTCTTAGAGGTTTCACCTCTCTCATGAGTAACGTTGACACTCTTGACCCGTCCATGCACGCACCTCATTTTCCATCACCTTCGGTGTCAAGTGTCGATGTGTCGCATACCTTGTCGTGCACCCATTTTTCATATGTCGGTCACTTGTCCCATGAGTGCCCGTACATTTCATATCCATTCGAACCCACCATGGAACATGTGTATCCATATGACACTGTTGCGGAACCCACCTCGGCCTATTATCCCGATGTATCTAATCCCGAGTTGTGTGAGTACCCTAGTTATTATTGGAGTCCTGATCACCCACGCAATACGAATCACAACCCGATGTTGCGGATCCTCACACGTTCCAACAGTCGTCATGGCAACCTTGTGCACCCGTTCATGGTCAGTTCCCTCACTACGCACCCCATGAGTATCAACCATTTGTCCATCACGAAGGCGATCCTTTCATATATGATGAACTTGGCCCCACTCCACACACTTCATTTGAGTATTCTTCGTACAGTCATGATAGTAGCAAGTTGTGTCCACCTCACCCACCGCCACCACCCATCACTCACCCACCATTATCCACATCCGCTCTCGAGGCACTCTTGCAACAGTTCATCATCGAGCAAGAGCAAGCCACTCAAATTCAAACTCAATATCTCTAAAGGCTTGAACAATGATTAAATGAATTTGAGTGTGCGAGAGAGTCGGACATTCCCATGGATCCACCCATCGTTGCAACTGAGTGTGATGATGATGCATCGCCTTGTGCCACTGACTTTGAGTGTGACCAACCATATCCTCCCGAGAATATTGACGTTACGACCATCCCATGGTCTGAGCCTCAAGTTGACATTTGTGTTGAGTTACCTTTCATTAGTGAACCTAATCCAATTCCACCATGTCCACATGAACCCATCATTGCTGTTCACATTCCCTTTCCCACCGAATCCAAAAATATGCCCGAATCTATACCTATTGAGCCCACCACATGTGTTCCCGAGGATCCACTTCATTATAGGTTTGCTCCGGCTACGAGTTCTCACCATTTTCTCGATATTGAATTCAAGATGGTATCTACCTCTCCGGATAAGGATCCTGTCCCACTATGCATGGCTCCCTTTGAGCCTGATATTTTTAGTGATTCCTCTATCTTAGATCTTGGTGCCTCGTCTTACCCGCCCACCACATTCACCGATGCTACTCTTATGGAGAAGTTGACAACTCCATCTTTCGAAACCACACTCCCTTGTGAGTATTCCTTTACTCCTCCAATGAGTGTATGTCCCCTACGCTTGAGTTGGATCATCTTCTTTCACTGTTAATCCCACCTGACCCACCCATTATCCTTTCCACCCCATCACCTAGTTTGGATCTTGATTTTCATGTTTCCATCTACATTTTTAGATCCTCACCAAACACCATCCTCCACATTTTATGACAGTATTTATGGTGATACTCTCCGTCGTGAGACCGGGCTTGTAACTCTATGACCGCCACTCTCTTGTGGTGTTGATTTTTCCCATTAACAGCTCCCTGGAGTTTCACGGTGCGACCATTATCATCACCCATTCATAAAGCAGTCGTGTCATTTCTATGAGGCCCACCCCATCACTATTTATACACCTTTTTGCCTTCCTCACCAACTTGAGCACCATTCTTATAGGGCCCTTGTTGCCTTCACCTTTCATCTCAATAAGGCTCGTGGCCGATACCTCTTCACCCTGTCCACCCTCACCCTTACCCTAATACCTACCCACCCATGGTCCACCGATGCTTTGCATCGTGTGATGCACTTTTCTATTCAAGTGCATTGACCCTCTTTAGCCTTTATCCAACAAGATTGACGCTTCAGTCTTGTTTGGGGGTGATTATCATCACCCAATTTTTCTGCCGCCCCGCGCCATCATAGTTCTTATCCTTAGGGTGAGATTCCTTCAGTCCGGTTGAAGACATTAAACTAAGCGCAATCGGGAGGCAGCTCGCATTTTTTGTACAAGTCTCATCCTGTTTGGGGGTGGTGTTTCACATCACCCTATTCTTCCCATGTTTATAGACTTGTACACACTTTGTTCTCTTACTTTTTATTCAGGTTTCATTCTGGCTTCATCTATCCATTTTATTAGCGGTTGATTCTGGTAATCTCTTTCCTACCTTATACTCTCAATTTTAAAAATCATTTTACTTAACATCGAGGACGATGTTCCTTTTTGTTTGGGGGTGGGGAATTTTATCAAAATCGTGCCTCTTTTGAAAAATTTTGATCTTAAAACCTGATTTTTAAAATTTCGTGCAGTTTATTTCATCTCAATCATTGATGTGAATTTTCAATCATCCATCTTTCAAAGTCTAGGAATTAAGCTAGAATATATTATTTTTTCTAAATAGCTTATGTAATACATAACAAGGCATTTTGCACCATGAATTTCTAGACTCAACAGCATTTGTGCACTTATCACGTCACTACAGTTTAGAGTCGAGGAGTACTACAATTCCCAAGAGAACCTTAAGGATCACTAGTAGAGACTTTATCTTGTGAGATTCGTGCCTTTCACCTTTCAGAGAGTTTTACGCAATCTCGGAGTCACAAGTCGATTCAACTTCCTTTGGGTCCGCACTTTATTATTGTATGATCTCATTATTCTTCAATTTTGGCTTGATCACTGAGAATGACATCACTTTCGAGTTGTAAGAAACACGTACCTTGAAATTTGTCCCGAATACTAGAGTTGCATCCATACACCTACCACTTTTCCATATCACATTTCCATGCACTCACCCATTACCTTTCCATATTCTCCCCATCCATATACATACCCAACCACATTCATATATCATCCATCATATTGAGAAAAAGAGTGTTGATTCCAAATGTTAAATGTCTTCAGTGTTGGTTTGAAAAGAGAGATAAAAACAAAAAAAAAATAGAAAAAATAAAGAAGGGAAAAAAAAGAATATAGATAAAAAGAAAAGAAAATTTGAAAAAAAAAAGAAAAGAAAAGAAAGAGAGTTTGTAGTTCGTTTTATGTAATAAAGACATTTGTTCTTCAAGTATTGAACACTCTCTCATATCACATATCCATCACCATTCTATCCTACCCTACCTCATACCATCCTACCTCATTTCATTTTCCCCTCACCCATATATATCCATATTTTGCCCTAGGTATTCGAGAAAATGAAAGTCACGTGGTGAATAACTCGACGTTCTCACTATAGTGATTAGCATTCTTTCATGAGATCATTTTCTTTCTAGATGCACGTTCTTTCTTATGTGTGTGTGAGACGTTTGAACTTGCTTAGATTTACTCACCTCCTCACACACAAGAGCAATATACTAATCCTAATCTCTAGAGTTCGTTTGAGAAGGTTATATCCAGTCAGATTTGAAGTTGAAGCGTTGATATTAAAAAGGCAATCTAGGAATTATTCTTGTGATACTCAACCTGTTTTGACTGATTCACACCACACACGTTGAGTTCTAGGAAGGATGTACCTTGTGTATTTACTTAGCTAACTTTTTACACATTCTAGCTTGTATTTCTCAAATTATTTCTCTCATGATGGATTGTGCGATTATCCTATGTCTAATAAGAGATAGACTGCCATTTTCAAATAAAGAATTTTCTGGGCATATTCCCTTCAAACCCTCACGAGACTCAACTCGTCCTGCAAGGCAACCTATAGGTTTAAAGGTTTGTTGCACATGCTAAGTGCAATCGCAAGTGCCTGCGAAACTGGTACACTTTTAGTTTCATATCTTTCTCTTTCTCTCTATCTTGACTAGCAATGCTATGTTTGGGGGTGGTGTGATAAGCACCCAAAATTGTACATTTTATACCCCGAATAGACGTATTTTACTTGCTAATTCTCGACAATAATGGTCTTATGCGCGTAAATGTTCAATGTGCGGGCTTGATTGTAGTTGCACTGTAGCGTTATTTCGAGGTAATTCGAAGTCAAATGAAGCTAATTCCCCATTCCCGTAACCTTACTCGAGCCTAAACCGAACCTAAACCTACCCCGAACCCCGTGTGCGTTTAGTTTGTGCCTTTTCAATTTTTTTAGATTTTTAGTTTGAATCGTTGTTATTTTTAGAGTTTATTTTTTATTTATTTAGAATTTCTAGGTTTTATTTTCTATTTTTACATTTTATTTATTAGTATCAATTTATTTTATTTTGATTTTGATTAGTTTTTAGTTTTTTTTTATTAGGATTTCATTTATTTTTTAGTTTTTTTTAGTTTTTACATTTTTTTAGGGTTTTAGTTTTATTAGAGTTTTATTTTTATTTTTATTTTCATTTCTTTTTAGTTTCACTTTTTTTATTGAGTCTTTATTTTATTTATAGATTAGGATTTTATTTTTTTAGATTTTAATTTTTAATTTTATTAGTTTTTTTTAGTTAGTTAGTCTACATTTTTTTAAGGGTCACAAACTAACACACACACACACTACTACCATACACACTCATACACACAAAACAACCCCTCACCCTCACCCTTACATCACATACACCCTCATACCCTCTAACCACCCCCACATCATCTTCTTCCCCACCTTCCACTCTCTCATCCCACCATTACAAAACCAACAAAAAAAACAATTTCCCAATCAGGAGCCATGCCAAACCCAAAAACTCGAGACCTCCGGCCTGTCAACCTGTCGTCGGAGACCCATCTCCCAACCACGCAACTCTGGCGATCAGACCAACTAAACCCACCACCCGATCTCCAAACCCGCCTGGCAACCGTCTCAACCCAGTGCATTAACCCGCAACCCCATGCCATAAAACCCCAAACCCGAAACAGACCCTGCTCCGACCACCTCTACCGACACCCACCATCCACCGGTGACCCAACCGGGTGGTCCAACCCGTCTGCTACCCGCGACCACCAACAACCCCTGCAAAACCCGCTGCCATTTTCGCCCAAACACAAACCCGATCGCAACTCCAGACCCTCGGACCTCCATCACCCCAACCTCCATAGCTTCCGAGGACTTATCCACCAAACCAAAACCAAACAATAAAAGCCAAAAAAATAAATGCCCACATGTCTTTTTAACCCATTTGGCCCACCTTACTTCAAACCCATTTCATTCCCCATTACCCAAATCGTGTCCTCACCGACCAAATGCCAAAGCCAAACTCAAAAACCAAAACAAAATAAATTAAGCCACATGTGTTAAAACCCACTTAATTCCTCTTTACCCAATATACCACCAACCAACTCATTTTACCCCAAAGTCCAAAATACCCTCATTCTCCCCACTATCATGACCTCACACCGAAACCATATGCACCCTCTATCAATTCCTAAATTAACCCTTACCTACACCTTATACAAACCTCTTGCACCTTTATCCTCCCATTTTTACCCCTTTGCTCCATGTGCATATATAAGATAAATACCTTAAGTCCATTTGTACACCCATGTAAATAGAGAGAGAAAATTCTAGAGAAAAGTAGAGAGATAGGTTAGATTAGAAAATAAATTAGGATTTTATTTTTATAAATTGTTTTCATTTATTTTTTATAGATTAAGTGAGATTTAATTGTGAGTAATTGAATTGTATGGAAGAAGATAGACTTCAAATTGCCAATTTCAAGGAGTCTTGTTGAAGATTGGTTCTCTTTCTCTACTCTTTTATTATATATGCCTTTGATTATTTGTGCATCATGTTTAATATCATGTTAGGCTAAATAGCCTTTCAAGAGGTAAGGCGAACCCTTATTTGATGTTATTTTAACTTAATTAGTTTGATTACTTGAAAATTCCCTTTGAATATTAATTTTGCCCCCTCACCCTTAAATTTACGCCTCTTGAAAATTCCCTTTGAAAAATCCCTTTGAATATTTTAATGTAAATGATTTTCGAGAGAAAATCAAAATTCTAAGTTATAATACCCAGTTTAGATTCGAACTAGAAATAGCGGTTTCTTAAGTGTGGTATTATTTCTTAAATTTCAACTCTAATTTCATTTTCTATGATTTATGCAAATTTTAATCAATCGATCCTAGCCGGTGATTAATTAAAAAGAGTGTAGATCTATTTTTTAGAGTTGTGGGGGGTTAAACTTAATTTTCTCATGGATTACCATTAAAATTACATTTGCAACGAGAGTTGATTAGTAATTTTGATATTAATTTTGGAGAATTCAAATAATTAAATTAATTAATTAGAATAGTTAGAATTTATGGTGTAGTCCCACTCCTTGATTGCTCTCACATTTATTTACCTCACGTTATCTCTATTTTTTGTGTTAGACTTTATTTTTTATTTTAGTCACTTTTTAGTTTGTAATTTGATCTTCCATTTTAATTTAGTGTTATTTCACTTCTTCTCATCCAAAAATTGTTTTAATATTTGAAAAGCTAAAAAAAATAGAAAAATTAAAAAAAAAGGCCCAAAAAGAAAATAAAAGTGAATTACAATTGAGTTTGTGTCTAGCTTTACCCCCATGATGTGGATTGACACCCTTACTTACCGCTCTACACTTGAGTTTGTTATATATTTGTAGGTACTTTGAGGATTTTAACTAAAGGAGCTTTTTAAAAAACGCCGAAAAATATACCGAAAAGTTCTTTTCATCTTGTACAACTCACGAAAGGCAACCTGAATCTCACATCTTATTATTTATCTTCTTCTTTCTCATTATCTTCACCACTCACTTGGGATTCAAACGACTTGGCCTCAGAATCGCCACGCATATAATTATCTTCATCGAAAAACTATTTATTTGGGCTCACATGACTAGTTGTGAACGCGATGTAATTATGCTTAATGGCCAAATCAAGTTCCTTTTACGATTCAATATCGCTAAGGGTAGAATTATATGCCTTCACCTTCTTTCTTTCCTTACTTATATTAGTAGGATACTTAGCTGCCCTATGGTCGTAACCCTTACATCCAAAACATCTATCTAATTCATTCTTTTTAAAAGTTTCATTATGATTCTTAGGAAATTTTCTACCCTTTTTAAACTTCTTCTTCTTACATTTCTTTTCATTAATTTTAGAGTTATTTTTATTAAACTTGAGAAATTTTTTAAACTTCAGCATGACCATATCATCAGAATCGATGTCAGACTCGTCGTCAGATACGTGTGTTTTCTCCTTTCAGGATTTCAAACTAACACTCTTATCATTCTTCATCTTTTTGGAAGGAAACATATCAATTTCATAGGTTTTTAGATCACCCGTAATCTCTTCCATTTTAATTGACCCCACAATTCCCAAAGAGTTTAAAACGGTGACTTTATAGTTAAATCGTTGAGGTAAGGACCATAAGATTTTCTTCACAACCTTGGTGTCGGGTATTCTCTCTCCCAAGTTAAAAGATGAGTTAATAATATCATATAATATCGCATAAAACTCATTGAAGGTTTCACTCTCATACATCCTAATGGTTTCAAACTGAGTGGTAAGGTTTTGAGTTTGGAAGACTTAATTGCACCAGTTCCCTCATGGGTATGTTGGAGTATGTACCACGCCTCTTTGAATGTTTCACACATAATAATATGACAACACTCTTCAAGTGTGACCGAACAAAATAAAGCATTTAGACCTAGGTAGTTGTAATTACATAAATTATGCTCGTACTCACTCCCACTCTCATTGGGTTTAGGTACACGAACTTCACCCACTAGTGTTTTGGGTGGGATCCACCCCTAACTACACCTAACCATACCAAATCATCAATAAACTTAAGTGAAGATTTCATACGGACCTTCCAGTATGCATAATCAGACCCATCAAATAATGGTGGCATAGAAAATGAATGACAATCCATATATAAACCTACAGGAGTAATGCCTAAATAACTTATATACTTCGGCTTTGATACCATTTTGAAAACGCAAATTTTATATGGATAGTCAAACACACGCCAATTTTTATTTATTTTTATTTTTTTAAATTAAATAGCCCCGATAAACTTGCACCAATTAAACTAAAATTTACGTTAAATAGTTTACCAAATTTTATCTTCCTAAGCATGCATCTAGGTAAATAGAGCAAGAGAAAATTAAAACAATCACATAATGCCCAATGTTCGAGGAAACCCTAGATGGGAATAACCTCGGACGGACTAACCATGAAAATTCACTATGATAAGGAGTTATACGAGGATGACAGATGACTTACATAACCAACTCGACTCCTTCAAGGCTTTATGGATCCTTGTTCCTTCAACCTTCTCTTCACAGGGACACATGATATTCCACCTATCCACTGCCACAACTTGTTCTCCTCACATACCTCAGTATCCACTGATCTAGAATCAGTAACTGTCAACGGATTAAGCACGAAGTCCACCACTTCAACTCGTCACACACACGGAGTCCACCGTATGCAAATGGCAAATAAGTACGGAGTCCAATTCATGAAGTGTCACTCAATAATGTAAGAGTATATAAACTTTGGTGCTCAAAATGGAGATCTGTAAATAAGCATATATAGATTAATCTTGGATATTAAAACTAGTTTGGTTAAACTAGGGTTTGGAAGTTTTTTATTGCTCTTAGGAAACTTATTTCAAAAGCCTTGAACTAAGAAAACATATGACAACACTCCTATTTATAGAAAACATGAACTTCGTGGTGGCACAATTTTTAGGCAACTCGTTCGAACAATAAACACTGGATCGTTCGAGCGAGGTTGCACATTTCGTTCGAACCAAAAAAGGATCTCGTTCAAATGATTTGTCATATTTCGTTTAAATAAATTTTAAACGACCTTTAAATAAAAATCTTCAGTAAGATAGAGAGACCTCGTTTTATACTCGTTAGATGTTTGTTCGAATGAAAATAAATAACTCGCTTGAATCAAACAGAACGTCGTTCGAACAAGCTTAAGAAATTCATTTGAATATGAAAAGAATCTCGTTCGAACGATAGGTCACAAAAATAATTTTTTATATCTAAAAATTATTTTATAAATAATGCCTCAAAGAAAAATTTAAAAATAAACACCCAAAAGATTATCCAAGGATCAAAAACAATATTCATTCATACCTCATGATATCCATGGACTTTAAAGATGAAACTTGGCATGAAACATGACACGATAATGTAGTCAATTATATACATCATAGGCTTTGAAGGATAAATCAATGCAAGTCCTAACTTATGACTCAAATATTTTTTCCAAACAAAATTAAGACAATACATACAAATTGACACTATTAAAAAAAATTGTATAGCTGTTTTGTTGAGGGAGTCCTCCCATAACATGTAGGTATCTTTGAGTGAGGAAACTAAGGCCTTGTATGTTGCTCGATTGATTGGTTAGGCTATGATCGTCGAGAAAGAGAAGATGGACCAAAAGTTCCAAGCTTTGGAGGAAGCCAATGTTGACCTCTATAAGAAGATCAAAGATATCATTGATCTGGTCTCAGTCATGAAAAAGGCCAAGGATGGGGCCAAAAAAGCCAAGATTGAGACATAGAGTGCTAAGATCAAGGTTGATAAGGCCAAGGCCAAAGATGAATAGGATGTAGATGGAGTTGCACAGGCCAAGTCTGATGCCTATACTCGTGAATGGGACAAGGAATTCATCAAGGCCCAAGAGCAGATCGGATACCTAAGGTAGGTATTCTTCAAGAGTAGTTAGGACGAGGCTCTCATCAAGGCTAGAATTGTTAAGGACTCCCAGTTGTTCAAGGAGCATAAGGCAGGTTCCCCTCCCTTAATTAATGATGATGATGATGATGATGATGATGATGATGATGATGATGATGAGGAGGAGGAGGAGGAGGAGGAGGAGGAGGAGGAGGAGGAGGAGGAGGAGGAGGAGGATGGGGAGGATAATTTACTCAGTGAGCAATTTGGTGGTGTTGAGGTTGCTAATGTTAGTGTTAAAGCACATAATATTAGTGTCAATCAGGAAAAGCAAGTTGGTGCCTATCAAGATGTTGAGAAGGCAAAAGGTATCCTCAATGCTATTAAAGTTCTCAAACAAGTTAGTGCCCATCAAGACACTAAGGAGATCAAAGATAGTGCTAACTAGCTGGAAGATATCGCCATTGCTTAAGTTGTGGAGAAAGCGAAGGTGGGGGGAAAATCCCCTCAGAGTTAAGAAATGTCATACTTATTTCCTTTCAGTTTGTAATGTAAGGGTTTTCCCCACTGACTATTTTAATGAAACTTAAAATTTGAGTCAACTTTATCTGTCCATCTGTCTTATAATATTCTATGAATTTTTCTTTTGCGGAGGAGCTCAAATGATCGATAACTTGTCCTTACCTTTTTTAGTTTGATATGAGTCGTGCAGTGTTCATCGTTGCTCATTACGATTTTAAAGAGTGTAATGTAAGACTACTTACTTCTGGTTGTGACGACACTGAAGATCTCAACCAGATCTTGGGTTCTGATTTATCCTCTCAAGAAAGAGAAGCCTACTCAGATTTGCATCAACTTTTACATCAAGTTGTGGAGAATAACACTATTTGTGATTCACCCACACAAGTCAGTCATAACAAAGCATTAACCAGTTTGAGGGATAAGTTTGACAAGGATTTGGGTGAGTTGTCTAAAGTGGATGATTTGACTAAAAGTTAACCAATGTTGAGACTTTTCATTCCAAAAATACTTTTATCCTTCAAGACAACCTCATAAGATTAAGAGAGGTAGTTATTCTTCTTGAGAGGGAAAATAATTATCTAAAAGTTAGGCTTGGGAGGGCCAAAAGCCCCTACCAGATAAGCAAGTTGGAAAGGGAGCTTCCTTCCTTGAAGAGGAGAATGGCCAGCTGAGGGAAAAGTTGGAGAGGGACCAGGTATTTTTGCACGACAAGAATAATACCATCAAAAGTTTATCTTCCTCCCATGAATAGGAGAATGGTCGATTAAGGAACGAGATGAAGAAGACCAAAAGTTCTTTGAATGATAAGGAGGTGACTATCAAGACCCTGTCTGAGAATCTTGATCATC
This sequence comes from Sambucus nigra, assembly GCA_949130495.1. Classification (NCBI taxonomy): domain Eukaryota; kingdom Viridiplantae; phylum Streptophyta; class Magnoliopsida; order Dipsacales; family Adoxaceae; genus Sambucus; species Sambucus nigra. The sequence continues at coordinate 481,021,218 of OX422215.1, read as the reverse complement.
TCATATTCCAAATCCATAAGAAACCTCACCAAGTGTTGAATAATGGATTTGATGAGGCTTTGCTCAGTTTAGATGTTGCTTTAATTGAGTCTCGGAATGTTGCCTATGAAAATGGATGGCTCAATTGACTTGTCAATTATGAAGGTGCCCAAGGATTTTGAATTATGATACTGGTATGATCCCGATTGAACTAATTATCATAATCCTCATTAGAAGCTTTATGCTTTGTGGATCCCAGCGGATTCCATTCCAATCAGTTTGATAAGGAAGTACCTAGGCGACTACGAGCTTAATGGTGATGATGGGATCTATCAACCTACACATTTGGTCAATAGGGTGACTCCTAGAGACCATAAAGTTATGTCCTTAGTTGAGATCATCAGGCCTTTTGCATTAGACATGCAGCCTATTGGGGTTGGACCTTCAAAGGATGAATTACTCCGATCACGTGAATGATCCAACCATAATTACCTCTTTGTTGTAAATTATTAGCTTTTTTAATTTCCTTGTAATAAATTTAAGTATTTAATGGAAATTTTGACATTTTTTATTTCCCTTACATTGTGTGATTTATGGTCTTACCATTTAGATGATGTTGTCCCATTGAACCTTAAGCCTAGAGACAAAAAGATAAAATGCTCCTCTTTATGGGGTCATCTCCCGGCTAGGATATTTTCAAACTAGTTGGTCCTCTGTTCCTAGGGCTTCCCCGTAGGACTTTCATCAGTTGTGAGCCATTGTTCATGTTTTCTTAATCGGTAAAACATTTTGGTTTCTAGTTGGTCATTGGTTGACCACCCAATCCGTCTATATGCATACATTTCAATCAGTGATGCTCTTTGGTCGACCACTTAATCGGTCCTTAGAGAAAATAAACATCTAGTGATAAATAATATGCCAAACACAACCCATTTGACTAATCGATCTCCTTTATTAACTATTAACTGCCTTTCAGTTGGAACAATTAATAATGCAAACATAAGTTTTTGAAATATAAATCTCAACTAATGCTTAACAAACAAAAATTTGGCAAAACTAATTCAAAATTAAAATAAATTAAAACTAAAAGTAAAATTTATTGAGGTTGGTTACATTCCATGCTCAAAAAACCTTTCTTCCCCCATTCTTTCTAAGGGGTAGTATCCCCGCAAGTCATATCTAATAACTTTGAACTTACCTTCCTAGTCAAACCCGCGCTTTTCGTCTAAGGTCTTCGTCCTACTACCCATAATTATTTTTAGGACGTAGTCCCCGACCTTGAAGCTCATCACCTTTACCCCCTATTATACTGCTTGGCCAACTACTACTGATAGGATTCTAGCTTTATAAGGGTCAATTCTCTCCTTTAATCTGCTAAGTCAAGCTCAATTGGTCTACCTGGGAGGACTCCATAATCGGTGGACCTATTTCTAGTGTAATGACAGATTCCATCCCATAAGCTAAGGCAAAGAGTGTTTCCCCTCGTTAACTTCCTGACCATAGTTCTATATTCCTAGAAAATGTGGGGGGGTCTGGTCGACTCTTGTGCCCTTCGCTTTTTCTAACCTATTTTTTATCTCATCGAGGACTGTTTGTTAAAAACTTCTACATTCCCATTACTCTGGGGATAGGCCTCCAAATTATAGTATAACCTAATCTTCTTCTCATTCTAGAAACTTTGGAAAAAGGATTCTTTCAAACTGATTCTCGTTTCCCCCAAAATGATGATCCGAGGAATACCCAAATGAGTTATGATGTTCCTCCATATAAATCTAGTCATGTCAATGTCTTTGATATTTTCCAGTGGTTCCCCTTCCACCCGTTTATAGAAGTAGTCTATGTCGACCACAAGGAACATCCTATTATTAAACATGAGAGGTAGTGGACCAATAATGTCCAGTCCCCATTGCATAAAAATCCAAGGGCTCGTGAGGGACTTTAGATCGATGGCATGTTGAGGCACTAAAGGTGAGAAGAGATGGCAGATTTTATACTTTCAAACGTATAAGATCGCATCTTTTTTCATATAAATCCACCAATACCCTTCTTTTATACGTCAAAATATCAATGGTCTGTCCCCTATGTGGCTTCCACACATCCCCTTATGCAACTCATAGAGGGTTTGTTCGACGTCATCTGGGTGAACACATTGCAAGTATGATCCTAAGAAGGAGCACCTATAAAACTTCTCGTACGATAACAAATGGAAGAGAGCGGACTTTACTTGGATCTTATGAACCTCTTTCTTTTCATCAGTCATAATATCCCATTTCAGGTAATGGACTATCAGACCCATCTAACTTGGGGCCCTGTAGATGGTCATAACCTTCTCAGCCAACTTCCCTTTATTGATGTTGGGGTAATCAATATATTATACTTGGATTGTTCACTTCAAATCTCATTTCACTATTGAAATAAGGGTGGATAAGGAATCTTCATGACTCATATTCCCTTAGGAACTGATGTACTGATACGTTCTCGAACTGGGCAACCAGGTATGAATCCATGTGTTCATCCCTAGCATCATACTCTCTTAATATGTAATTTGATAAAATCCTTGAGTCACAGAAAAGATCAAGGTTATTGTCTCCTAGGGAGAGTTCCTTCTTCAAAGTGTCTATCCACGCTTCATACTCCACTTCGTTGTTAGAGGCTTCAAATCCTAAGCATATTTCCTGTTTGAGAATAGTCTTTGGGGATACTGTCATGATTCCCACTCATTTACCCTTGGAATTAGAGGCTCGATTGACGTAAAGGATCCACATTTCCCCTTCTTTGACCATATATTAAACATTCTCTTTACTTTTGGTATTAACCTCCACTGGTTCCTGGTCGCCGGAGAATTCAGGGATAAAGTCAGCTAGGGCATGCCCCTTGATTAACATTTTAAGTTCAAAGTGGATATTGAACCTCCCTAACTCTACTGGACACTTGGACATTCGTCCAGACAGATCAGCCTCCTGGAGCACTGCCTTTAGAGGGAAAGAGGTTGGGACGATTGGGTGTATGCCTCAAAAAATGTTTTAACTTGTAAGAATCTATCACCAGTGCGTATGCATGCTTTTCCAATGAGAGGTGTCCTTCTTAGAATTAAGCAAGGTTTTTCGTGCATAATAGATGGGATCTTGACTCCCATCCTTCTCGCAAACCAGAGTTGAGCTAATTACATGACTAAACACTACCAGCTATAAGTACACAGGTCCGTTTTCATCAGGTATTATTAGAAGTGGTGGTCGACTTAAATACCTCTTTACATTTTTTAGCGCCCGAGTACATTCAGCGTTCCATATCTCTTTCCTCTCTTTTTTAATATCTAAAAGAAATGACATCATATCTCTGAAGACCTAGATATGAACCTGTTGAGTGCGACGAGCATTGCAATCATCTTCTACACCTCGCACACGTTACCTGGAGGTTTCATCTTCCTCATTGCTTCGATCTAATTTGGGATTTGCCTTAATCCCCCTTTGGTTGACTAGGAACCCGAGGAACTTTCCCAACTGCACCCTAAATAACCAAGTGATGCATTTAACATCATTTTGTATTAGCGAAGGACCACAAAAGTCTAGGATAGGTCAGTTAAATGATATTCCTTCTTCTTTCTCTTGACTAGAATGTCATGTATATATACATCCATCATTTTTATCAATGCCTGCTTGAATATCTTTGTATCAAGTCTCTGAGAAGTTTCCCCAAGATTCTTCAGTCTAAACGGCATCACCATATAGTATTATAGTCATAATACGGTGATGAAAAAGATCTTCTCTTGGTCAGGGATGAATAATGGGATCTATTAGTACCCTTAATAGGCATCGAGGAAAGTCATACACTGGTGGTTGGTTGTAGCATTAACTAGTTGATCTATCTTTAGCAAAGGAAAACTATCCTTGTGGCAAGACTTATTGAGGTCAGTGAAGTCTATGTAGATTCTCCACTTTCTATTACTCTTCTTATTGATCACATGATTTGATAACCATTTGGGGAATTGAACTTCCTTGATGAACCGTGCCTATATAAGTTTCCCCACTTCTTCCTCGGGGGTAGTTCTCTACACCTTTTAGTTCATAATTAGATGTGATGGATCCACGTAGAGCCTATGATACATGACATCTGAGTTGATTCCTGACATGTCATTGTGTTGATAGGAGAAAACATCTTGATTTCTTTTAAGGAAAGTAACCAGCTTTTCCCTCTCTTCTACACTATGAGTACTGCCAATCAAGAAATTCTTCTCAAGTTAAATTATATTAAAGACTATCTTTTGGATGGACTCTGTCACTCAATAAATGGGGCAACCTCGATTTCCTAAACACCAGGTCGCCCATACTTTAATTGCTAATTTGAGATCATATAGCACTCTACAGGCTTTGCAACTTTTTCTTAATTCTTTTCTTGATTTGTTAAGATGGTATCTATGAAACATTTTCGATCTAACTCCTAGTTCCCCTTGATTTCCATTATTCCTTTATCAGTGATACACTTCAGCTTCCGGAGGTAAGTGGAAGGTATTGCCCTTATGACATGTATCCATACTCTATCGAGTAGAGTATCGTAGGGGGAATTTATTTCCAGTATGAGGAACTTAATAATTTTGGCGATTCCTCCCATTCAGACTGGGGGAACAACTTTCATAAGAGGAAGGGTCATCATTCCTATAAAGTTGACCAAAAGCACAGTTGCTTCCTATAAATTTTATGCTCGCATATTCAATTTGTTAAACATTTTGAGGTACATATCCTCAGAAGACCTCCCTTGATCCAGTAGTAGCTTATCCACGTTCCAATTTATAACTCTAAGAGTGATTATTTGGGCATCGTGATGAGGAGTCCATGTGTTTAGATTAGTCAATCTTCCCTGGTCACCGACGTTTGACCGTATTGGGCTTGCTCGGGTCAATCTGGAATGCCTCTATCACTGTTGTGAGCTTAGTCACTTCCATTTTAAGAGTGTTTCCTTTTATCGTAATTGGGTTAATTCCCCATGGATAATTTTTAACTCATATCCCAATTCTTCGTCCATCATCTTATTTTTGGTCACGAATAGGTTGTATCTAACCTTTTTTCTTTTAAACAAACTCGTTGAGGTACCTAGCCTAGGACAATTTCTCTAGTTGGAATGTTAGGTCCTTTTAATTCTCAGTCTTGTGTTAATTATCCTTGTGGTATGCACACCTCAGTGTCATGTTTCTTCTCTTGTGATCGCTTATCACATTTTCAAGCCACTTAAAAAACTACTAATCTATGATCTTGTAAAATATATTATAGATTGTCTCAATGAAAATCGTATTAATGGACTTGAACGTCTTCTCGTGATCCTTTTTTCTCTATTCCTTTTTTCTTTCCATTATTCAGTTTCCTTCAATTTTTGCTTGTTCCTTCTTTGTCTCCATTTTTGGTATGCTTTGGTTGATCACCTTCCTGTCCTACTACAGTCACTATGTCTTCAACCTTTTTTTACTTTTATATCCTCGCCATGAGGTCATCAATTGTAATCCCCCCCCCCCCCCGATGAGAGACTGGTGAATTATGGAGATGCTCGACAGCCCAATCTTAAAGGAAGCCACTATGACCTATTTGATGCAGTCTTCCACTTAGTTATACACCTACCAGTACCTTCTATCATACTTTCAGAATGTTTTCTGAGGATTCTTTTTCATCATAAGAAGTGAGTCCATCCAATTAGGATGGTTATTACCCGTATTGAACCGCATCATAAAGGCCTCGATGAGTTACTAAAAGCATGTGATCGACCGGTGTGATAACTTCTCAAACCACTTCTGAGCAACGTCCCCAATACTGGAGGGAAATATGAAACACATTAAACTCTCATTGTTGTTCCACGGCATCATGGCCTTATGATACTTCCTGACATGGTTGGTGGGGTTTGTCTTCCCATTGTAAATCGTGAACCATGGAGAAGCGATCTTTTTAGGAGGTTCAAACTCCTTAATGTCCCAACGAGCGGTGATTTGATACTAATAAGGGCTCATCTAGTGAGATATTTGATCATCTGTTCTCCCTCATGAGCAAGGTGCCTGTCCACTTCTATCCTAATCAAATCACAAATATCCTTTTCTCCCCATTGCTCGATAGAGTGGGATATTCATGTTGGTGACCTACTGCAAGGAGAATTTTCCTTCCATCATGGTATACTCCTCCCTTATCTACAAGCTCTACTTGCCTAAGGACTAGGACTACACGACATGTGGCGACATTACACTTCTTTTTCTGAACCTCCCTCTTTGGTGTATCTAGATGTCATCGGAGCACAAAATTCTTCTCTTGCAGATGTCTAGTGGAAGGCCTCTCATCAAGAAGGTGCTTCTTATAGTTATAAGTGAGTCTTGAGATCTAGTTAGATGACTAGGGGTCATCATTCTCATTCGTCCTCTCCTCTTACAGATGATAGCGTGTATTAGGATATTGGTAATAGTCTTTAATCTCTTATCTGACCCTCTGATGTATGGTAGATGGCTGACAGTGGATATCCCTCCATCGTCATGATTGTCTTAGTCTAGATGGTTACCCTCCCGGTATCCATGGCTATGTTGGTGATGACCCTCTTGGTCATCGAGATTTTGGTGATCTTGTTTGTGTTAGTGATAATTAAAGAAAATTGGCTAATGACAAAGAACTAAGATCAGTCCTACAGACGACATTAATTTTAGTTGGTAATTTCCTACATGTAGTTATATTCAATGCACACATGCCAAATAGAGATAATAATCGCAAAAAAGAATGATATCACACACACAACACAAGATGTACATGTTTCATCAACGTGCATACGTCCACAAAGTGATAAGTTTTATTATTTATTGATCAAGAACTCATCTCACCAGAGTTATAATACTGGTTGACGTTATAATAATGCACGCCCTACTCATGTGGGGTAAGTTTATATTTATAAGGAAAATATGAGAATCCTAAGCCCCGCTAACAACTATCCCTAAGAGTTTGGAAATATCCATGATCGTGATCAGTAGTTATAAATGACAACACTGAATAGTTCTTCATTAATTAGGAGTCTTCTATAATGATAAGCACACTTAGTTGGGGCACAAGTGGTCGAGCCGTGATATTTTAATTCTTGACAACATGATTATCATTACTATTTTAAAGTTATTTGATGTTTGATTACTTCTTCTCAATACTTGAACAATCTTTTGCAAAATTGGTTCTTGAGAAACTTTAAATAATTTTGGTATCTCAAAAGTACTTTGTGTATTTATTTTGATTAAACTAACACTTTAAAACTTCCATAAACCTTTAAACAAGATTTGAAGATCGGTGCAAGCGTGGCATTATCAGCGGAAGTTGGCACATGTTACATGGCTAGGGGTCAGAGAAATCCATGCTTGATCTTCCTACTTGATGGTGGAAAAAGTGATTTTTGAAGGTTGGACATTATTAAATCTAGGAGAGGTTCAAGTTTGTAAGTCATTAATCCTTTTTGTAAATCTTTACCTATATAGTGTAATGTGTCGATTTGGCCCAAAGTTTTTCCTAAAAGGGTTTTCCCTCATATAAATTATCATCTTAAGTGCATGATCTATAATTCCGCATTTTTATTACCTTTATACTCTTCATGAACATATATTATTAATTTTAATCATTTTGTAAAACATGTTTTTGTCACTGAAACGCTAGGATTAACTTTTTCCCGAATTTGAATTAAAAGAAAATATTGCCTTAACTTGGTGGTAATTCTAATTTGGGTAGTTTCTATCTACACACATTCTTTCAAGTGGTGTCAGAGTTAGACCTCATTTTTGTAGGTTTAATCATTTAGAGGTAGATCTTGTGTGAGTACAAATGACTTCTGTAGGAGGGTAGTGAGACTGGGGTCTATGAATAACTGTAAAGGGTGAGGCGTGACCCACTCCAATGGACGCTGCCTGCAAGGTCTTCAAGGTCTCCTGGTGCAACTTCTGAAGAAAACTTCTCCTTCTGGTAACAATGGAACTCAAGCTTCAACTCACTCCCTGCAAGAAGATGAACTTTCACAGCAAAAATAGCAATTTTCTCAAGGGAAACACCTGAGAGTGATGGTTGTCAGTGGGGAGTGAAGGAACAAGGCACTCGGCACTATGAGAATGAGCAGGGAGAGAATACTTAGGTAGGTCTGGTGATATTTTGGCAGAGTAACAGTGCAATTTCTATCGTCCATTATGACCTTGCCCAGGGGTCCTATTTATACTTGGGCACTAAGGCTGGGTTGGCACTTTTGGCGCCAAAACTTAGAGGGTTGGTGAGGGACAAAGTCTGCAGTGTACTATTTGTCCCTTCCTGCAGGCAGGTCTGCCTGTCCCCCCGGCAGATGCTCCCTGGCGCCGACTAAAGTTCAAAAGCAAATATGTCTTCTAATGGAGACAAAATATCTAATTTGCTAAATATCTTTTGAAACGGTAACTTTGATACAAACTTTGTAAACTTGAGGGGGGGTCTCGAGGACCACCTCCTCTAAAATATTTGCAAGCTTAAGGGGGGTCTCGAGGACCCCCTTCTAAAATTATTTTTCTTGAGAGGGGTTTAGAGGACCCTCTCCTCTAAAATCATTTTATAAACGTTTCTTTTCTTGTGAGCAGCCAGCCCTTTGGCTGCTCACTTCACTTGTGACTAAGTGTGAGGTGTGTGAGGACTGGGTGACCCTAGGGTCTCCTACTAGTATTCTCTCAATCCTATAGTGCTAAGTGGTTGAGCTTGCTCAACATACCTTGTCCCTCAGCCGCCAAGCCAAAACTCCCGGGAGGTCCCAACTAGCCTGCTTGAGCCCTGCTTGCTCAACTAGGCAACTTGTACAAGAAAGTAAAGTGTTAGTGCTGTTGTTCATTTAGAGACTGATGTTTCATGATGAGGAGTTGCTCGTGATAGCTACTCCCTCAATATGAGTTTCTGCCGAAACCCTTATAGAGGCACTTCTCGAATAACATTTCTGCAGTGACCCTTGCAGTGGCGCTGAGCCTTGCAGTGACGCTGACTCTCTCGACTGTCATTACTACAGTGACCCTTGCAGCGGCGCTGACCCTTGCAGTGGTACTTCTTAATTTTGGATTTCTGTGGTGACCCTCGCGGGCACCTCTCGAATGTTATTGTTGTAGTGACCCTTGCTGTAGTGGCGCTGACGCTTGCAGTGGCGCTGACCCTAGTGGCGCTGACCCTTGCAGCGGCGTTGACACTTGCAGCGGCGCTGACACTTGCAGCGGCGCTGGCACTTGAAGCGGCGCTGACCCTTGCAGCGGCGCAGAAACTTGCAGCGGCGCTGACCCTTGCAGCGGCACTGGCACTTGAAGCGGCGTTGACCCTTGCAGCGGCGCAGACACTTGCAGCGGCGCTGACCCTAGTGACGCTGACCCTTGCAGCGGCGTTGACACTTGCAGCGGGGCTGACACTTGCAGCGGGGCTGGCACTTGAAGCGGCGCTGACCCTTGCAGCGGTGCAGACACTTGCAATGGTGCTGACCCTTGCAGTGGCGCAGACACTTGCAGCGGCGCTGGCACTTGAAGCGGCGCTGACCCTTGCAGCGACGCAGACACTTGCAGCGGCGCTGACACTTGCAGTGGCGCTGACCCTCTCGAATGTCATTACTACAGTGACACTTGCAGTGGCGCTGACCCCTGCAGTGGCACAGACACTTGCAGCGGCGCTGGAACTTGAAGCGGCGCTGACCCTTGCAGCGGTGCAGACACTTGCAGCGGCGCTGACCCTAGTGGCGCTGACACTTGCAGCGGCGTTGACACTTGCAGCGGCGTTGACACTTGCAGCGGCGCTGACACTTACAGCGCCGCTGACTGACACTTGTAGCGGCGCTGGCACTTGAAGCGGCGCTGACCCTTGCAGCGGCGTAGACACTTGCAGCGGCGCTGACCCTTGCAGCGGCGTAGACACTTGCAGCGGCGCTGGCACTTGAAGCGGCGCTGACCCTTGCAGCGGCGCAGACACTTGCAACGGCGCTGACCCTCTCGAATGTCATTGCTGCAGTGACCCTTGCAGTGGCGCTGACCCCTGCAGTGGCGTTGACCCTTGCAGCGGCGCTGACTCTTGCAATGGCACTTCTCAATCTTGGACTTCTGCGGTGACCCTCGCGGGCACCTCTCGAATGTTATTGTTGTAGCGGCATTGACGCTTGCAGTGGCGCTGGGGGTTCCTGTTGAATATGAGTTTTTGTCGGGACCCTGGGTGGTTCCTTCTCAATTATGCGTTTCTGTCGGGACCCTGGGTGGGTTCCTTCTTAATATATTATAAATAAATGTTTTTTTTTATATTTTTTTGTAGGTAGACACCCTTCTACAACTTCTGTGTATGCAATTTTTTAGGAAGTGTCTAGTAGTACTTTTAATGATTTTTATACTAAACTTCATTCTTAATCTGGTTTTATAAGTCGTCTTTCACCCAAAAATGAATATAAATCTAGTGAGGATGATTGTGACGTTATTGGTTTCATAACTATTTAATCTAAATATGAAAAATTGTGTAAAGAATTATTGAAACTTTTTATAGATAATGGTTTATTGTCCTCCAAAATCAATAAATATAAAAGAGAGAACATTGATTTACAACTTAAGGCATCTATATTTGATCAACTTCAAGTTGACCGTGCTCACATGTGTGAGACGATTAAGTTATTAAGGGAAGAGCCTCCAATTATTGATTGTAGTTCAACAAAAGTTTTAAAAGAAGAAAAATAAGCTCTTTATAAAAAGTTCAAAACTCTTAAATGGGAGAATTTAAAGTTTTTAAATGTGCTTACACTTTTCAAAGATGAAAATGAACTCAATGGCCTATCCTTTTGTAACAACTTAAAAGTTTTGATGTTTCTTTTTAGATGAAAATTTTATCAATTTTTAAGAAGAAAGAAAATATTTTTCAACGTCTCTTAAAAAATTAAAAAGAATTTTTCTTTTGTTTAAAGAGTCCAAAATCATTTTGTATAAGAGATTTGAAAGTCTTTAAAATGATTTGATCTCAGTGGAAATGTGAAAATGAATTTAGAGGCAAGATCACAAAAACTTAGAGATATACTTTTAATACCAACCCAAAAGGGATATGATAAAAGGGGGTTGGGTTTTAACAAGTTTGATGATTCTTCTCCCATGAGATAAACTATTTTCGCAAAATACTCTTTGCAAAATAAGACAATAAACAATGAAAAAGTTCCTCTGAAAATTCAAGATAAAAAGGGAAATGCTGTAAATAAATTTTAAAAGAAAAATAAACATTTTCATACCAAGTTTGATGACAAAAATCATGTGCTCAATCATAAGAGACCTAAAATGAACTCTATTTCTTATTATTGTCATAATAAAAATCACCTTATGGAAGTTAAATATTTTGAAAAGATTGCTCCTAAGCCCAAAAAACAAATGACTAGATCTAAACCTTTTAAATGTGATCATTGTCACAAATTTGGTCATTTGAGAAAATTTGCTCTTTACTCAAACAAAATATAACTTTGAATCATAGTAAGAATGGTAAGAATTTTGTGGGGAACAACAAAGGTCAAAAATTTTTAATTCTAATAAATTTTCACCTAAACTCATTAAAAGACAAACTTGGGTTCAAAAGAGTCCAAAAAATTCAATAAAGGACCTAAAAGGATAGGCAAAGAGAAGAACGGCTCATATCCCACCTAATCCCAAAACTCCTTGTGTGTACTATGTATGGGTTAGGAAAGCACTTTGGATGGAATTAAAGTTGATACTAAGAAGATTTCGAAATTAGTCCCCTCCATCTCTAAATATTAGAATTGGTTTGTTTTAATCATAGCTTTTGATAGCACCTCATTTCATATATCTTATAATAGGTGATATACTTTTTATTTGGATATGAGTTTATATTTCATTTGTATCATCTTTGATAACTCGTATATGAATTAGATATCTTCTTGATTTGTTCTTGCTCCATATCTTGAATAATTCGAAAAGATTTTATTTTGGGGATGATTGCTTTGTTTTGGTTTCTCAAGAGTATGCTTTTAGAATTGTCATATCTAGTTGATGTTGTGTTGATCTATGTGTGTTATATTCCTATGTATATTAAAAGTGTTTTCATTTTACGTGGGATATATATATATGTGTGTGTGTGTGTGTGTGTGTGTGTGTTCATTTCATATGCATATTATCCTTGGAGTTTGAATATTTTGTATTTAGGTATTACATCCTCTTTTAGGCTTAACCTTTATTATTTCTCTAGATTGATTTTTTAGGACTTCATTGGTTATTTTCTTAATTAATTAAGTTTATAGGAACATGTTTAGGATTATATGATTCATTTATATCTTTTAATCTTATATCATGCTTTTTTCTAGTTGTATGTATCTTTCATCGAAAAATTCAAAAATATTTTTGGTACATACATGTTTATGCCTTTTAGATGATATACTACATGATCTACTTTCATATATCAAAATGTATTATTTGATAATTTTTCCTTTTGTTTGGGAATATGACATGTGCTTCATGAGATGAATTTAATTTTCTTAAAACTATTATAAACTTTAAGAAAATTTATGCTTAAGAATATATTATCATATATTGTTGCACTTTACACCGCACTACACATTAAGTTGATGCCACTTTATGAGGAATATCAAGGACTTATGATCTGTTGCAAAACATTAAAAGCTTCATTATACTTGTAAAATAGTGTATAACTCCTATATGTATATGTGAATAACTTTATTTTGAGATTTGGAGAAGTTGAAAAGGCTTATGTTATCTAAAAAATCATTAGTGATGATGCCGTTATGGCTAAAACTTATACCGGATGACGTTACCTTTGAATATTGGAAAAAGTTTCCCATCTTTGTGATTGAGTGAAAGTCGCCACATGGAAAAGAAATTTGAACATATAAATGTCTCAAAGATTTTTATCTATCAAAAATTGGGTAATGCCAAAGATATTAGACAAAAGGTTTTAACCAAATTGCTAAATTGATGGGGAAAAGTGGTAGTTTAAAATGTTCCTAAAAGGGGTGTTGGAGATTTATTTGAGTCGAAGCTTTGCCTTTTTTATTTTATTATTTATTATCTTGATTGAACTTGATCTTGGAAATTTCTGTCAATGGTATTCATTATTTTTATTTTATACGATTGAGATATGATCGTATGTTAGTGGTTGATGGCTCTCATCATGTTATTCGCCTTTTATAAATAATATTTTCTTAATTACAAACTTTGGACATATAACTCAAATTTGGAAAGTGTGAGAATGTTTCCTATATTTTTACTTATAAAAATTAGGTCTTGGAGTTGTTCTCTTATTTCATAAAGGATGTTGCGCCATGTAAAACCCTTTATCTGAGATCATTTGATAGAATCTCAAATTGGCATTATTTGCTTTGAATATTATTATCGTTTTTCCTATATAATATATCTTGCACATTTCGTTGAATGATTTATTTTAAATTCATGTGTGTGGATATCACTTATTGTTGGGTGATAATTTTATTAATATATACTTGCTCTTGTTTAGTCTTAATCGGATTTAGACTTGATATTATTTTTTCATGTTCTTAGAATATGTTTTATTACCATTGACCTTGATATTGATACAAAATTTTCATATGTGTTGATATTATTGATCTTACATTTAGGATGAATATGCTACATCCAAATGTTATTTCGATTATTATTTGCTTTGATCATATTTGACAGGATGCTAGAATGAAATGTCTTTATATCTTAGTGTATCTTATATCCTTGGTGGTTGATATTCATGATTTTATCCATGCTTCACCTTTGGATGTTTCTTCTACATATTTTATAGATACTTGTCCTTCCATGAGTTATTATTTGGTATCTAGAATCATGTTTATGAGTTGAGTTTTAGGACGGTTTGTATAAATCAGTATCTCCCAACATCTTTTATATCATATACTCCTTGCTAATTGTGCTTCACCTTATTGTTTAAGCATATTTTGAGCATTTATGTTAAAATCTTGATGATGGTTTTTATATATTTGGCTTGTTATATCATTATTAATCGATTGTGCATTTATGAGATTATCATGTGATTCATATTCCATATATCTACAGCTCCATGTGCTTATTATTTTACATAGCATATTTTTCACACTTTTCTCTAATTATGTCATATAGTTATGTTCCTTGTGTTCTTATTGATTCGGTTTGTTGAATACTTCATCTTTCCTAAAGGGAGAGAATCTTGGACTAAGGTAGAGAATCAATTTGTGACAAAAGAAAGCTAGATATGAGGTAAAAAGAGAGAAAATTTGTGTTCTTAGATTATACTTAATGTTATACCATATTATGGAGAATTTATCTAAGGATAAAATATTTTGGATTTTGATGACATATTTATTTGGTCGCTGCTTATATCATAGTTATCTTTGATTCCTTAGATATTTTGGTCATGGGTTCATATCCTAGTTTAACTTTTATCTTAATTATATGTTGTGTTATATTAATTCCAATCTTTTGGTTTATCTGTATTAATTCATTTTTTAGAAAATGTGTCATTAATCATACTATTTCACAATTCTATAGTTTTTCCCTTTTTCAATTCCATTACAAAAATGGGGGAGTCCTTTCCAAGGGGGAGAATATTTCCTCAAATGGAGAGAACTACCAAAGGGGATACTATCTTCTAAGGGGAGAATATCCTTCTAAGGGGGAGATAGTTTAATCATGAAGTATCATTATGCGATATTATGACATTGTTTATATGAAAATGAACTAGTAATAGATTACCTAGGGAATGAAGTTTATATATCGTATGTTATAGAGATATTAGATAATTATGGTATATGTTATTTAGTGAGTAGATGAACCATGTTTACATTGTTATATCTTGTATTCAACTTATCTTTTCGATTGTTCACCAATTTTTATCTTGATGTATTTGCTAGTTCTTGAGAGAAAACAGGTTACAAGAGTAAAAAATAGTTGTGTCTTTCTATCCTTATATGCCTTTGGCCATAAGATTTGTGTCATATGTAATGGAAATGATTCATTTATTTGTAATATATTTGTTTATGTATCTTGTCACAGAATGGACAAAGGGGAAAATTGTAAAAGCACATATATTGTGAAAAGCCTCCATACGATTAGATTATCTTATTATGTTGCAAAAAAATTTGAGTCATAGTCTAAGTTCATCCGTGTAACACTCCATGGCCTTGACCTATTAGGTCGAGAAGTTATATCACTTATTCTCACGGGGCTAGAAAATTATGAAGCACTATTCTTAGGGAAAACTTATTGTGTTACGGCCTTTAAGGGACCTCGGCCTTATCATCGCATTTGGCAAATTATTCTATTATCATAATTGTATAGTGAATAGCATAAAGAGGCCATTTAATAAATACTAAATCCATTTATAATCATTCAAGTCTTTAATATAAGCCTTAAAACCACGTATCTCTAAATACATCTTCTACATTAAAATATAAGACTAAATCGATACAACTAAGAGGGAAATCTATTAAGTTTAACATGCTTTAATTCAAAATTTTCTCAAATCTCTCTAATTCAATAAACCCTCCATAGCCTCTAATAAAATTCACGGTCGTTAATAACCTGTGCGACCTCTATACTCTCCACAACTACTCACCCTGAGGAAACAAGGAATATAAAAGGGACGATTTAGGGTGAAATACCCCAATTTAAAAAATCCAAAATGGAGATGGTTCACTCAATATATCAAACTTAAAATTTTCTTTCAAATTTAATAATTAAACTTCCCAAATTTTAATTTCCACAAAATTAAAATTAAATTCTAAACAAAATAAAGTGGAATTAAATTAAACTAAACAAATAATTAAATTTTCACTTAAATAAAATTAATTCAATTCAAGTTCTACATATGCTAAACAAACTTAAGCATGTATTTTGTCAAATTAAATATTGCAACTTGATTTAAATTAAATTAAACCTTGCCCAAAATTACTTTAGCACCAAATT
Source organism: Sambucus nigra (assembly GCA_949130495.1). NCBI lineage: Eukaryota > Viridiplantae > Streptophyta > Magnoliopsida > Dipsacales > Adoxaceae > Sambucus > Sambucus nigra. The sequence continues at coordinate 481,005,317 of OX422215.1, read as the reverse complement.
AAACTAAAGTTGCGATCAAACCAATTTTTATCTTGATTAACCTGGCATGCATCTAAATGAGATTTGGCAAGATAAAAATAAAGCACAAGCACACTGCGCGGAGATGTATGAGGAAAACCCACTACGAAAAAAACCTCGGACGGCTCAGCCTACAAATCCACTAAGTACAGTATTTTTACAAAGACACGATAACAGAACTTACAACAACGACTCGACTCCATTCAAGCCTTGATGCTCCTTCTCTTTTCAACCTCCACCTAGTAGATAATGTTGGAGTCCACCAATGTCCCTAAATTCACTGATGGGGCTCAGCTACCATAAAAAACACACGATGTCCTTTCCACCGTATGCGTATCACAAATCTTCACAAAGAACGGACTCCTCCGTAGGGAAACTTCTCTTTTATGGGATAAGAAAAATACACGGTGCCAATATAAAGATCTAAAAGAAGGTATATATATATATATATATATATATATATATATGAACTCGAATCTAACAAACTATGGGTGTATATTTGTGTTTGGGAAGATTTAATCCATGAAAAATCAAAACACAAAATGGGAATTTTTGGTAGAAAGGTTTTTTGCTCTCAAAGTGTTGAAAACTCTCTCAAAAAGTCTCTCTAAAAAATTTTGTTCTCGCGCTATTTAGATCAGATATAAAGTTAGTGGGGTTGTTGGAAGTTAAAATTAAAAAGTGGCAAAATTGTGCAAAAATTATCAGCGTTCGAACGACTTTTGAATGTCATTCGAATGACTTGGTTCGAACAAAGTTCTAACGAAAAATCAGATATTAAAGGCCAAATCTTGTTAGATTTCTCGTTTGAGCGAGTCGTTCAAACGACTTCGATCGAATGAGAATTCTGATGAAAAAACATATGAAAATGGCATAAAGTCATTAGAAGGTCGTTAGAAGTTCGTTCGAACGACCTCGTTTGAACGAGAAAAACGTCATTCGAACGACTTTTCAGAAAATCCAAAATTGCTAATTAAGCCCAGAAACATTTATGCAGAGATTTAAAATGATTTTCGGAGAAAAATAAAAAATCGTCATGTCAAAAGATTTATAAAAAGACATCCATAAAAAATATATCCAAGACTCTATATATATTAAATGCATTCATGCCTTCAAAAACCTTGGAATCCAAATGTTGATGACGTTAAACATGGCACGGAACCGTCAAGGATGAAATCCTCAATATTGACTTGGTCACTACACCTTCACCTTAACTTTCAAACATCATAGGCTTAGAAGGATACCACAAACATCTATCCTATGACTCAATTGGTTTTGTCCGGAATTAAGCCAATACTACAAATTGACTTGTAAGGGCAAATTTCCAATCGAGTTATTGTTGTAAGTTCTCTTGTCGTGTCTTTATAAAAATACCGTACTTAGTACATTTATAGGCTGGGCCGATCGAGGTTTTTTTCTTTGTGGATTTTCCTCGTACATCATCGTGTAGTGTGATTGTGGTTTATTTTTATCTTACAAAATCTCACTTAGATGCATGCTAGGTTAGTCAAGATAAAAAAATGGTTTAATTACAACTTTAGTTTAATTTTGTGCTAAAGTAATTTTGGGTAAGGTTTAATTTAATTTAAATCAATTTTCAATGACAAAATGCATGCTTAAGTTTGTTTAGCATATTCAGAACTTGAATTTAATTGATTTTGTTTAAGTGGAAATTTAATTATTTGTTCAGTTTAATATAATTCCACTTTATTTTTTTTAGAATTTAATTTTAATTTGTGGAAATTAAAATTTGGGATGTTTAATTTTGAGTGAACCATATCCATTTTGGATTTTTAAAATTGGGGTATTTCACCCTAACAAGTGGTATCAGAGCAGGTTACGCTAATTTATCGCGTGATCCTCGTTTTTAAGATTTTTGGGGGGATAAAATGGAAAATTTACCATTTGCAAAATTTTCTATTTTTGATGGTTCCAACTACGCGTATAGGAAAGTGCGTATAAGGTCGGCACTTAAGTCGTTAGATGAGAGAGTTTGGCTATCTGTTGTTAGAGGGTGGACCCCACCAACATGTTTAAAAGAAGATATTCGTGTACCTAAGAATGTAGAAATATAGAGTGAGACTGAGCTTAAGTTAGCTAATTTGAATTCCCCTGGTATAAATGCTCTTTTTAGTGCGGTCACACCGGATGAATTTCGTTGGATTATGATGTGTGAAACATCTAAGGAGGCATGGGATATACTTAAACTCACCCATGAGGGAATAAGTGTCGTGAAATCTTCAAACTCCAAAATCTCACTGCTCAATTCGAAACCATTAGAATGCTAGAAAGTGAGACTTTTGATGAGTTTTATGCGAGATTGTCTGATATTGTGAATTCGACTTTCAACTTGGGAAAAAAGATACCCGACAACCGTGTTCTAAAGAAAATTTTGAGGTCAATACCGGAGAGATTTAATGCTAAGGTGACCATTTTAAGTTCTTTAAACACCTACAACTCTTCAAAACTTAAAGAGCTCACATGTATCCCTCCAAGGATGAGAAGAAGAAAGATAAGGGCATAGCTTTGAAATCCCGGAAGGAGGAAACATCTGTTTCAGATGATGAGTTTGAGATTGACTCGGATGATATGGCTTTGTTTGATAGGAAGTTTAAAAAAATTCTTACGACTAATAAAGAGAAGCTTAAAAATTATTATAAGAAATTTAAGAAGTCTAAGCATAGTAAAGCAGAGAAATTCCTTAAAAATCACAATGAAGATCTTAATAGGACGAGTCAAATAGGTTTTATGGTTGTGAGGGCTATGGACATAGGGAATATGAGTGTCCCACTAAACTAAGGAAGGAGGTCAAGCAACCGATTTCATATAATGCCACCCTTAGTGAGTGTGAACTGGAAGAGGAACTCGATTCCCCCATTGAGCGCAACTTCACCGCGTTCTTAGCAAGTCATGTGGGCATTGACAATGAATCTTCACATGAATATATTCCTAAACATTACACTTTCGAGGCCATTGTTTATGCATCCCAAGAGTTTGATAGTAGAGAGAGCGGAGAAGAGTGTGAGAATGAAGAAGAGGTTGATGAGAGTGAACTTCAAGTAGCTTTTCGTGAGTTGTATGGGAAATATTTGAAATTAAAAATGCCTAATTTTAAATTAGAAGATAAAATGAGAGAGTGTATCATGGATAATGATGAGAGTGTTTTAGTTGAAGACCTTTAGGCACATGAGAGAAATCTTCATGAGAAACTAGAGTACATAGAAGGTGAAAGAGATAGCCTTAAAGGTTTAATGGAGGGCTATGAAGAAAGAGATTCTCAAGTTTGAAGAGAGTAGGTGTTTACTTTAGTCTTGAATAGTATAACTTGAAGAGAAATTGAAAGACTCAAGTCGGGTCAAATTTGATTTGGAGTGTAGGTCGGAGAAATTAGATAAAATTTTAGGAATCGTCCAAATAAAAAATGACATGTGTGGTATTGGCTTTCATACTTAAAATGCTTCCAATGATAAAGCCAAAACCATGCTTTTAAGAGAATCAACTAGGAACAATATAAAAGGTCAATCCTTAGGTAACACTTCACGCTATGTATTCACTTACACACAATGTCGTTGGAAGGGGCACCTTAGAAAATTTTATTTTGATCTTAGAAATGGTCCTAGAAAGTCAAAGGGTAGAGTCACCAAGGTCACCAAATTTCGAGAGCATCACGTTTCACTTATATGGGTTAGGAGATACGATTTGGAGACTTTATGTGATAAAGTTTATGATTCTCATTTACTTTCACATGATCCCAACCGGTACGCTACGGTCCCAATCCTCTCCAAATTAGGGAATAGTCCCACGTATCGAGGAGCCAACTTCCCTTTCTTCCCAATTCTCATCACCCCCTTCATGGGAGACACTTTAATCAACATCTGGTCTCCAACATTGAAGTATGAGTGTATTCGGCCCGCATCCACATAGCTCTTCTGCCTATCCTGGGTATTTCGTATCGTGGCCTGAATCATCTCCACCTTCTTTGAGGTGTCCTGAATGAAGTTTGGCCCAAGTAACTTATTATCCCCCACCTCTAACCAGCATGAGGTTTAACGGCAAGGTCTCCCGTAGAGCGCCTCAAATGGTACCATCCTTATCGTGAACTGGTAGTTATTATTGTAGGTAAACTCCACTAAAGTTAAATACTGTTCCCAGCTCCCCTTAAAATCCAAGATACACATCCGTAGTATGTCCTCCAGCATCAGGTTCACCCTCTCCGTCTGCCTATCGGTTTGAGGATGATACGACGTGCTTAGTCTAAACTCTGCCCCCAAATCCTGCTGGAAGCTCCTCCAGAAGTGGGACACAAACGTTATGTCCCTTTATGACACTATATTGAGCGATAACCCATGCATCTTAACAATGTCTCTAAGGAAGAGTCTGGTTTACTGCTCTAAGCATTAGTCTGTCCTGACTAGTCAGAACTGATCCACCTTTGTCAATCTGTCGATAATCACCCATATCGAATCATGCCCCCTCTGCAAAGTGTGTAGCCCAGTAATAAAGTTCATAGATATGCTTTCCCATTTCCACACCGAGATCTCCAAAGGCTGCAGAGCACCTACGGGACGCTGATGATCCACCTTCACCAGATGACATGTAGCACACCTGGACACAAACTCAATTATATCCCTTTTCATACCAGCCCACCAATACTGATGGCGCAGATCGTGATACATCTTATCCCCTTCGGGATGTACCAGAAAAAGTGAACTGTGAGCCTCCTACATGACGGATTGCCTCAACTCCTCATCATCCGAAGCAACCAGTCTCCTATGAAATCTCAAACCACCATCGGACCCGATAGAAAAATGCTCCACCCCCTCGGATAGCAACTGTCTTACCCGCTCCTGGAAAATCTGATCCTCCGCCTATGCTTTCACCACCCGAATAATGATCTTGGGGTGATGGTGAGAACTGACATAAATGTTCTGGTCAAGTCATCGTCCCCACGAAATGACCTTCATTTAGCCTTCCACACTTCTGCCAACTCCAGAAATAGCTTACGACTACACGCATCCGCTATGACATTCGCCTTCCCTGGTTGGTACTGAATGTCGAACTGATAACCTTTCACAAACTCTAGCCACCTCCTATGTCGCATGTTCAGCTCCCGTTGTGTGAACAAGTACTACAGGCTTTTGTGGTCTGTGAAAAGATGGAATTTCTACCCCAGGAGATAGTGTATCCACACTCGTAAGGAAAAAACCATGGCTGCTAACTCCAAGTCGTGGGTGAGGTAATGTCCCTCGTGAGGCTTAGCTTTCAAGAAACATAAACTATCGGCCTCTCCTCATGCATCAAAACCCCACAAAGTCCCCTTAGGTACGCGTCTGTGTAAACTCTATAATCAACTCCTGCCTGAGGCAATGCCAAAACTCATGTTGTAGTCAATCTATTCTTTAGCTCCTTAAATGCCTACTGGCACATCTCATCCCAAACAAAAGGCACCCCCTTCCTTGTCAAATTCGTTAAGGGCCCAACTATCTTGGAGAACCCCTGAATGAATCGACGGTAGTACCCGGACAATCCCAAGAAGCTACGCACCTCGATGGGTATAGTGGGTTATCCTCACTCCATCATGACAAAAACTTTCCCTGGGTCCACAGATATCCCCCGCTCGGACACAATGTGGCCCAAGAACTGTACCTCTTTTAACCAAAACCCATACTTCTCGAACTTTGCATATAATTGATGATCCATAAGCATCTATAAGACCACCCGTAGATGCTCTGCATGCTCCTTTACAGTCCGACAATATATCAATATATCATCTATGAATACGATAACAAACCAATCCAAAAAATCCATGAGCACTCAGCTCATCAAATCCAAAAACCTTGTCGGTGCATTAGTTAGCCCGAATTACATCACCAAAAACTCGTACTACCCATATTGAGTAAGAAATCTTATCTTTCATACGTCCTTCTCCTGAACTCTCAACTGATGGTACCCCGACCTCAAATCGATCTTAAAAAATACACAGCATCCCTCGACTAGTCAAATAAATCATCTATACGCGATAACGGGTATTTATTTCGAATCGTTACTTTGTTCAACTCCTTGTAGTCGACACAAACCCATAAAGATATGTCCCTTTTCTTAACGAATAACACTGGAGCACCCCCAGGGTAACGTACTCCTCCTGATAAACCCTTACCCTAACAACTACTCAATCTACTCTCGTAACGCCCTCATCTCCAACGGAGACATCCGATACGGAGTAAGGGTAATAGATCCCATGCCCGGAATCAAGTCGATCTCCTGACTAGGTGGTAATCTCGAAATCTCCCAAAAAAACATCAGAAAAATCTCTCACTGTCGGGATGGAATTTAGCGTCACCAAAACCTCCGAAGAAGTATCCTCCTCGATGTAATACAAATATGTGCTCGACTAACTCCCGGAGTGCGGCATCGTAACTAGGTACATCTCTTGCCCCGGAATGGCGAAGACAACGGTCCTCCCATAGTAATTCACACATTCTCTATAAGTGGCTATCCATTTCATCCCCAAAATGACGTCGTACTCATGCATGTCAAGTACAAGTAAATCAGCAACAAAAGTAAGTCGACCAATCTCGATATCGATACCCCGACACACTGACCATATGGGTGCCCCTATACCCACTGGTGAGTCTATGTGTAAAACAATATCTGAAGAAAAATCTACTATACCCGCCTCTCGTGTAAAACCCGTGCTAACAAAAGAGTGCGATGCACCCGTATCAAAAAGAATGCGACCAACATGATAAAAAATGGGAAACATATCCTCGACTGCCTGTAGAGGTGCAGGCCCATCTACTGCTGCGATATGGTAGAATCGCCCATACTGCAATGGCTATTTCCCCTGAGGTGGGGCGACGGGTGCTGGAGCGGCTGGTGCAGCGGATCCCTAAGCCAAAATCGGTGGGCATTGTCCCTGTGGCGCTTGTTATCTTTAAAAACCTCCATATCCCTGGGTTGCCTGGTCCCCTGACATGCAATACCTCGAAGTCTGTCCCCTCTCACCACAAGTATATCAATTTCCATGAAAAGGACCCCGTTCAATCCATCGGCCCTACTGGCCTCTGCCCTATTCCCCTTGGCCCTGATGGCCTCTATACAGTTGGCCATGCTTGCCTCTGTATTGCTGCCCATGTCCTGCCTGACCCTGGCCCTGCCTCTAATGATTATCTGCACCCCTGAACTTCTTATTCTGGTCAGTGGATGGGGTGCCCCTGTGCTAATGGACCCCATATCCACCTCTTCCACTCACCTTGCCTTGCTGGCTAGACGACTCATCTCCATGATGTTTCTCCCCCTTGCTTTTCAAAAAATCCCTGCGATCTTGGCAGTGGATAAGTGCAGCATTAACTAATTGGTTATAGGTAGTGAAGGCTGGATTCTCCAGATGAGCCTTCCTGATATGCCACGTTGACCCTGAAATAAATCTATCCATCCTTATCTGCTTGGTCCGAACATCCTCCCTGGAGAAGTACGAGAGGGCAGTGAACTCCTCCTCATACTCGGCGATAGTACGCCCCTCATTTCTAAGCTCTCTAAATTTGTTCCTCATCTCGGACTTCATGTCTAGGGAAAAGTATTTTCCCTCAAACCTCTCCTAGAACAGACCAATTGTGAGGTTGTCCCTCTCCTCAACAGTCATGATTGCCGCCCACCACTGAAGAGCGGCCCCCACCAACCTGAATGAAGCTAACATCTTCTTCTGAATCAACGTCCACTCAACCATCCGTAAGTGCCTCTCGATGTCCTTGTTCCAATGACTCCCAACCAATATATCGGATCCCCCTGCAAACTCTGGAGGATAACCCTTAATAAGGCCTCCCTCTCTCGGTCCCACATGTAGCCTGGTGTACTTGTATAGCCACATGTTGTGGTGGTGGCTGCTGAGGTGGTTGTGGCAGCGAAAAATGCTGAAGCATGGCTGCCATTGCTGTAGATACCGCCTGAAACACAATAGTGGTTATCTCAGTGTGGGTGATCAACTGTGGGGCATGTGGTGGCTCCGGATGAGCCTCCTCATCCTCAATCAGTGTAACTACTCTCCTCGATCTGCCCCTACGTCCATTTGCCATCTGAAAGCAAGCGAGGTTTGAATTAGGAACAATTGTAAAAATACAATGAGTTCTAAGTATAGGCTCTATATATCAAGAAACGCAACGCAGAACGTAATGAGTGCAAACACAGATCTTAACGACACTAGAACCGTGCTCTGATACCAACTGTAACAACCCCTATTTGCTCACGTAAAGGCTGGCCAGGCACGATACGCTAAAGATATGGCTTGTTTGTCAATTAATACCATCCTTAGCATAAATACGAATATAAAAAATTATAACTTAAGATCCAAGTTTGAAAAGTCACAAACACATCCATAATGAATAAATAGATCCAAACCACCAACAATAATATAAATATCAAACCAGAGTGATGTAAGTACCCTCCAACATAAACTAAAAGTTTCGGGCTTATGCCCTTACAAATGTTCCAAAATAAATAGGATAAGAATTGCAGAATAAGCACCTATACTAGAATCGAGAAATTCGAAAGTTGAAACACTAGTGAGACTGCAGGACTGAGACAGAAAAATCTATTATATTTTTTTTTAGAAAAACACAAATTCCGAGGTGTCGGTCTCCTTCGAATGAAAATGGCATCTGATTCGAACGAGATTAGCTTTTCATTCTAACAAAAACATATTTTTTTCAAACGAAACAACATTCTCGTTCGATCGAGCTTCTAACGAGATGTGCAATACTTGGAAAAGGATTTTAGTTAGATGGAGTTTCAACGAGATCTTAAGTTTGTTCTAACGATATCAAAAGTCGTTCGAATGAAAATTTAATTTCTTTATAACGAGTTCAATTCTCATTCTAATGAGATCAAAAACAAACAAAAAATTGTAATTCATTTTATCAAAAAGCCTCGATTTACAAAAATAAACATCCCGGAATATAATTTGATTGAGAAATAAAAACCAAAAGTCATATACTTCCATTAATTCGTGACAAATCCAACGACTTGAAATCCAGAAACGATGCTCGGTCACTAACATATCTTCGAATGATCGTGGAGGCAATGTGGATGTAGTGTTCGGTTTGAAACTCCGGTTTGTAACTGGATATGCCAAAAATAACAAAAAGCCTAAGTTAAAAGCAATTATAAAATTTTGCTCTTACAAAACCAAATCACTTTATAATCCGATTTAGATGATTTAAGTAGTTAATTTCATAATTAACCTAATCATGATAATAATTATGTCGATTTCCATCATATATTGATTGATCTCCTCATGAACTTGAATTAAAATTATTATAAAAGTGTTAGGACTTGTTTTTATATTGTAATCCTGTTAAATATCCATGTTAATTGAATCATTCCATAAAACTCCTAATTTCAATTAAAGATGTTTATAAAACTAGGGTTCTTGATTCAAAGCTGAGATTTACCCCTTTAAATCATATTGGGATTATATATATTTGTCAAAAATAGGTTCGGAATGTTGTTGAGACAATTATATATGAAAATGGTTAGGTTTGGATCTGATTAGGGAGCTTGGAGGGGTTTTAATGGAGGCTTTTGAGGTCAAAACCCGTACGTAGAAGAAGCGCTTTTGTGCAGGTACCATCGATTAATCGACCTTTTGGTGATTGTTTAGCATTAGTAGATGGTGATTGTTCATTTGAAGCATCTTGGTTAGGGATTACATTCAGATGAGTGGTCACTTCAACAAAAATAGGAAAACAAAAGCTCAATAAAGACTTTATCACTATCCAAGTGCATACAAATACCATCGGAAGTCTTATTGTGTATAATGTACAAGATGTCCTTATGGCCTAACTCCTTAACCATGTCCATTAATTAAGATTAATATTAATCACACTTGTCCACTTTACCCCCAATATACATCTTTGGAGATATAGAATCCTCAAATCTCCCATTATGATGTATTTGCAAGGTGAAAAATTCAACATCCGTGTCTGAAAAATGGAACAAACTCAAAACCAAGTCAAATATTAGTTAGATTTTTGCACAAGATTGACATGTAACACTAAATCGTACCGAAGATGGACATGCAAGACTAAATTCTTTGAAAAATAAAGGGTTTTTGTTAAGGTTTTAACATGAAGTGAAAAAACTAGAATTTGCACACAATTTTTCAAACCTAAAAATCATCCCTAAATTTGAATATATTTGCAGAACATCTAAAATATATAGAGTGAACTTTTTGGAAAAAAAACATAAAAAATCAAAAAAATCTTATCATAACATGGTTATGGCATCTCCGATGACTCGAAATAAGGATGTGAGAAAGAAGATAAAATGGAGAGTGAGAAATGAGGACACTTTAGGTTTTTCTCAACAAAACCAAGATTTTTTGCGTGTTCATGACAAATGTCCACAACAATCTTCTTCATTTTCCCCGTATTGAATACATATGTAAGTGGAAACGGTTGACTTATGTCAGATGTAACATTACGTTTGGTTTTGAGATGGAAGGCTTACATTGCAACACTAATTGTATTGCAGGGTTAACATTTGTCATGTTTATTTCTTTCCTTTTTCTGGTTCATGTTAGCGGCACTATCGTCAGAGATATATAAGAAGGTTTTTCGCCCAAAAAAATAGGGTTTTCACCGGAAAAAATGAAGGCTTTACAGAAATAGTAAATTTACATGTTTTGATTTTTTCGTCAAAAAAAATCAAATGAGTTTTTTTATAGATCTTGACGTGTAGATTCCAAATATATAGATTTTGTGAATTTTAGATTTGTAGATTTGAAGTTATGGACTTTTAAAGATTTGATGAGTTTTTCTCGGGAAAAAACGAGATAGTTAGATGTCGCAGATATTTTGGGAGTATACTCAACTCAACAAAGCCTTTTCCCAATTATTTGGGGTCGGCTACATGAATCTTATTTTTCCATTCCATTCTGTCCAGTGTAATATCTTCGGTTAAACCACATGTCATCATGTCCTTTTTATAATATCCCACCAAGTCAATTTAGGCCTACCTCTACCCCTTGTGTTACCATCAATACTAACTAAATCACTCTTCCTTATAGGAGCATCCATTGGTCTACGCTTGATATGTCCAAACCATCTAAGTCGATTTTCTCTCAATTTATCATCTATCGGAGCTACTTTTACCGTTTCACGATTTTGTTCATTTTTAATTTTATCCTTTCGAGTTTTACCACAAATCCATCTTAGCATTCGCATCTCCGCCACACTCATTTTCTGCACGTTTTGTTTCTTGGTTGCCCAACACTCTGTCCCATATAATACGGCGGGTCTAATGGCCGTCCTATAAAATTTACCTTTTAACTTCAAAGGTATACGCCTATCACACAAAATGCCGGTAGCACTTCTCCACTTAACCCAGCCAGGTCTAATCCTATGAGTAACATCATCACTAATATCTCCATCTTTTTTAATAATCGACCCTAAATAAGGAAAATGATCATTTCTAGGTATCTCTCGACCCTCCAATTTCACCACATCTCCATTTGTCCTCCTATTACTACTAAAATTGCACTCCACATATTCTATTTTAGTTCTACTTATTTTAAATCCTCTTGTTTCTAAAGTTTCTCTCCATAATTCCAACCTAGCATTAATTCCCGTTTTAGTCTCATCCACTAAAACAATATCATCTGCAAATAGCATACACCATGGCACCTTATCTTGTATTTTTTCAGTCAACTCATCCATAACAAGAGCAAAAAGATAAGGACTTAATGCTGAACCTTGGTGTAGACCTACCGTCATTGAAAATTCACTACTTTCTCCGGCTGATGTTCTTACTGTAGTCATCGCACCATCATACATATCTTTTATCACATCAATATATCTGCGAGTCACTGCTCTTTTATGTAGAACCCGCCATATTATATCTCTGGGTATCCTATCATACGCCTTCTTCAAATCTATAAAAATCATATGAAGATCCTTCTTTTTCTCCCTATACCTCTCCATTAATCTCCTCAATAAATAGATTGCTTCCATTGTTGACCTCCCAGGCATAAACCCAAATTGATTCTTAGATACTGTTGTCTTTAATCTCAAACTATATTCAATCACTCTCTCGTGAGTTGACAAAATAGGACATTTTACACCATTGACTCAATCAAATGATCTCTTGCATCATTGACCAAGTCAGTTGTAGTTGTTACCTATTATTACCTTAAAACATATGAAAAAAAATATGATTATAAAAAAAATATGTAAATTATATAAATATATCCATATAAAATCCTACTTTCATATTTTACACTCTACTAGTTTTTTAATAAATTATAAGTATAACTAAAATTAGCTAATACTACACTAAATGTTTTAAAAATTATAAAGAATGTTAATTATAAGGATTGTGTGATAGTATATTTTTAACCGCTATTTAATTTAAAAAATTATATTATAACCCCTAATGTTTTTAAAATTATAAAATAACTTAAATAGTGTCGTACGCACGATTAGGATGTATACCGCAAGCACAAAATACAATAAAACTATATTTGTGTCGGAGGCATCATCATTATTCATCAGCTATTTTATTAATAGAATACTATATTAACACTAATTGACACGTTGTCACAGGTGTTGATGTGGTGGTCAGTGTTGGCATGGTACATCCACGTCGTTTGTCCTATGTGCCTAACACTAATGTCACCGTAGGAATATATTTTTTATTTTTTATTTTGGGGGGGGGGGGGGGGCGGCGAGGACATTTAACAAAAAGCCCATAATATATATTTTTTATTCAATTTTTAGTCTAACCTATTGTAAAAAATATTGTTTAGTCCCATGTAGTGACATTAGCACATAGATAGCTACAATAGTTGTGCGTCCAATGCGTGATAAAAAAAACACGCAGTTTTAAAATAATGTAAATTTATGTTATAAAAATACGGTTAAGAAAGTATTTTAACAGCGTACAATTAAAAAAATCATTTTTTAAACAAAAGTGTAGCTTTTTCATATAAAAAATCGTAAAATAACGTATAATTTTTTACATACAAAATAACAAACAGTTTTTCTTTAAATCAACGATTTTGAAAAAAAATATATAAAAATTTAGTTTTTTTAAACAATCCAAACATTTTTTCTTCTAAAATACAGTTTTTTTGTTTTTATAAAACTTTATTTTTAAAATACAAAATTATTTTTTATAAGGGACCATTAATGTTTAGTCCCTCATAGCTAAGTACATTTTGCACTTAGTTTAGCTTATTTTTTTATGTTCCAAAAAGTCCCTAGTTTATCTTTTTGACATTTTTTCTTAGGGTTTATGACAAGAGAAGAAAAGGCGAGTGTTTTGTACGGTGAGAACTTTTTTAAACAAAAAAAAAATGGACTAAATGTTTATTAAAAAAATAATGAGAGACTTTTCGTCGAATGACCATTTTTTTAACTAATGGTTGTTAGGTAATGAATGAAGGATATATTGGACAATTTAGGCCAGAAAATGAACTAGTTAACGGTCAACTGGCGAAATCTATCAAAATAAAGACCAAACCCTGAGAAGTGAAATTATAGGAGTTTGACTTAATATTGAATAACTAATGGGGGACAAATCCCAAATAACCCTAAAAAAATTCATGTGTTCTTTATTAAATGTCCCCATTGAGTATTAATTGTATCATTCACCATTTCTTATTGAACTTCGAACTAAGTAACAAGTTCATTACCTTTCGTCTACCATTAGGCCTCGTTCGATGTGTTGTATAAGAGGGTCGTATTGGATAAAATTATCCTATCCAATATTTGGTGTAGTTTAGGATAGGATATGAGATGGAATAAACTATTCCAAGTGAGCTCCTTATCCCACACGGAGTGAGATAAAATAATTCCACCTCCAAGGTCGTATAAAATTATACGATGTCAAGATTTGATTAAAAAGTACTACTATACCCTTATTGAGTTAAAAGAAACTCACTCAACTTGCACTCTCTCAAGTTTTAGATAGCAGCTAGCGGTCCCTTTCATTCACATAACTCTCCATTCATATTTTTCATCCCGGTAGGTAACTTCTTCTTTTTTATTTTTTTCTATTTTTTTATGTTTGTTGCTTTATCATTAACTACTATTTTAGTTTAAATCGATGCAAATATTATGTTAACTCACTTGCTGGACAAATTGAAAGTTATGTGTTGTTAACTCACCGCTAATATTTTGTTACACATTATTTTTTTTATGTATTGTTAACCCACCTGTTAGACAAGTTGAAAGTCGTATACAATTCAATTTGTTTGTTTTCAATGGCTATTTTAGGTAAAATCGATGTTACCCAGTTATGGCTTCAAGCAATTTTTTGCAACTGATTTGTTTTGAATTGAAAGAGAAGATACTAAGCAACTAGTTGTACTATCTCATTATTTCTGACGGTTGATTTGTGTACACGATTTTTGTATGTGTGAGTGACTGCTAGTGGTTGACTATGTATAAATTATTAATAAATACAAATACATATGTTCATCTCATTATTATCATCTCATAATATTATTTTTTTCAACATCCCACGTGGTATTAAATACTATTTTATTGAGTTAAAATATGTGTTAACAATATATTTTTTTATTACTAAATACAAAATAAAGGTATTTTTGAAAAACTGGAGACAAATTAATCATATCCGGAGCATTTCAAATACATGATTGTATTATTATATCTCACCCGTCTTCTTATCCGGAACTGTTACAAACACAGTATTGGAATAAGCCTTATCCGGCCATCCTGATCCTACCCAATCCGACTCTTATCCTATCCTATCCTATTCGGCTCCTTATACAGCGCATCAAAGAAAGCCTAAATGTCAATAAGAGAGGATCAAAACTCACATTCAGAAAAACTGTTGAACTACAAATGTCAATGGATCGGATTTTATCTGAATCCGAATCCGATCCATTTAAATGGTGGATCATGCCTAAAATTCGATTACTCGTTTATTAAATGGAGCGGATTTGAATTCATATACTCCGATCCGTTAATAATCTGATCTGATTAATATATATATATATATATATATATATATATAGAGAGAGAGAGAGAGAGAGAGAGAGAGAGGATCTCATGAGATCCCCAGTTTGAGGTCCCTGAATGAGGTCTATTTTTTAAAAATAGTAAAAAAATATTTTTGAATTGATTTTTTTTTTTAGTTTTTAAACATTTCAGTAGGGCCATATAAAAAAAAATCAACTCAAAATGATTTTTTTTACTATTTTAAAAAAAATCGGTCAAACTTTGTCAGCTTTTCTTAAAAACTGACACAGTTTGACCGATTTTTTTAAAATAGCAAAAAAAATCATTTTGAGTTCATTATTTTTTTATGGTCTTATTGAAATATTTAAAAACCATAAAAAAAATTTGCCCAAAAATATTTTTTTTACCATTTTAAAAAAATAGAGCTCATTCAAGGACTTCAAACTGGGACCACACTTGATCATTTCCCTATATATGTATATAGTACTACTCTTGTGCAGACCAATTCGCATTTTAAGAGTGCAGACCAAACATGTGTCACCTGACGTTGCGCCTATAAATTATCGGCTAAATTATTGGCACTATCTCTCTCTTTTTTCGGTTCATCACCAGGCGACACATGTCCGGTCCGCACTCTTAAAATGCGAATTGGTCCGCACAAGAGCAGTACTATATATATATATAAGAACTCCTTATGGTGCAGAGCCGGTTCATACCATTTTTTTAAAATAATAAAAACTTAAATTTTTTGATGAAACTTCATGGATATGATCTCCACGGTGAAAAAATCAACTCCAATTTTTTTCGTCAAAAAATTCAATAAAAAAACTATTGAGATAAGGTGATATGTAAAAAAACATTATAAATATGCATTTTCGACCGTTAAAATATTGGGTCGGCGCCAGCGGCGTTATTGATTGATTTTTTTAATGAAACTTCATTAATATAATCTTCTCACTATCGAGATCATATTCATAACGTTTCATCAAAAAATTCAATCAAAATGTGAGTGAGATGATCGTCAACATTTCAACGGTCGAAAATGCATATTTATACCATATTATTACATATCACCTCATCTCAATGATTTTTTTATTGAATTTTTTAATGAAAAAAATTAAATATGATCTTTTCACCATGAAAATCATATCCGTGAAGGTTCATCAAAAAATTCATTTTTTTACTATTTTAAAAAAATGGTATGTACCGGAGTCTGTACCATAAGGAGTCCTTACAAGAGAGGATCTCTCTCTCTCTCTTTATATATATATATATATATATATATATATATATATATATATATATAGTACTGCTCTTGTGCGAACCACTCTCTATTTTAAGAGTGCGAACCGAACATGTGTCATGCAGACCGGACATTTGTAACCTGTCGATGAACCTAGAAATTACCAGTTAAATGGGCACTTTCCCTCTTTTTTGAGTTCATACATATATTCTTAATTAATATATTTTGTATTTAATAATATTTTAAATATATATTATAATAGTTATAATATTATATAAAAAAATCTATGTCATATAAAAGAAAAAAGACACACACAGCTCCTACGAGTTGAAAATTAAAATGATGCAAATTAAGTGGTCAAAAGTATATGTTTTGACATCATTATTTATTTTTTTAATGAAAATTATTATAAAAATAAATAAAAAATAATATGTTGGATAATCAGATCGGATCCGAATCCGTTTAACATAACGGATATGGATTTGGACCCTAACAGATAATCCGACGGATAATCGAATCCGAATCCATTTAGCATAAACAGATATAGATTTGAATTTGCTTTATCCGATCCGAATAGGATCCTTTTACAGGCCTACAACATATATGGAGTTACAATGGTGGTGCACACAGAGAAGAATGGTTATATTGGGCATTTGCTATAAGCTTTAACAGAAATGGAGCGCCAAAGTATAATTGAGTAGCACCAATGGCACTACCCTATATTAGGGGACGAATAATTCTAGGGAGCCACATGAGTATGGGTTGGTGTTTTTGTGTTTGTGGATCCGCGCCAGCGGCATTAACTAATACATGTTTGACACATCACCGGATTTTTATTTTGTGTACAATATGAGATTCTCCCTAGAACCACTTATTAGGGAACGGTCAAAATTTCCCTCAATTTCAAATTAGAGAGCCTGCCCACAGTTTTGTATCAGATACATGCCTAGAAGGCCTTCAATTTATTTCAATCCATATATTTGACAAACATTTTCACCTTTTTGAGTAATTACATAATACTGCCAAAAACTTGATTAGAGCAATCCATCCCTCTTATTGATTACATTGGTGATATCTCAAATTTAACTACAGAAAGTCTCAAAATATATAAACATAAAAGAATGAGAAGAATAACTCTACTATTTGATGTGTGGGCACATATATACATACTAGTGAAAGTCTAGTTCTTTACTTTTTACAGTCGATCACACCAATCCATTAACCTGATCTTCATCACCATTCAACTTACCATTTTCATTCTCATTGGCCTTCTCACCTGCAATACTAGCCTGTATCCAAATAAACGAAGAATCGTGTCACATACCATATTAATCATAAATGAGTAGTCTTCCATGCATAGAATATTCCCATAAAAATTTGATGTTTATTAAAAAAATAGATTTAATATTTCAACTAAAAATACTACATCACAACCCATTCTCGTGCCATTGATTGGTGAGATATTCTTACTTTCCTGTTTTTCCATGGAATCTTCTTACCCATCCTTATAGAACTGAATTTCATAGAAGAGAGTATCTCACCAAACACTAAATTGTCTTTCTATCTTTTTCAACTTTGTAAAAAAAACACAACCTACATTCCGATCCTAGAACATATATATTATTTCACTCCCTTGAAACTAAATTCCAACCTAGGAACTGACAGAAATGCTGTGCCAAAGTGAATGAATAAAAAGACATCCTATTTCATTCTTATAAAATATGAAAAAACAAATCAAATCAAATGAATGCTATCAAAAAACCATTTTCATAATTGTAGCAATTTTTCCATCAGCGACATCACTGCTCTTTGGAAAAAACTATTCATATTTGAGGGGAATGATTAACAGTCTTATAGTACAAAGGCAGCTCACTGGGAAGCTAGCCCAGACAAGAAATCAAAAATATTCATGTGACTTATGTACAGCTAATATTTATTTCTCAACAAATTATTGACAGTGGTAGAACTCTGTAGGGTAGAGTTACAATGAACCTTAGAAGTTAAATGGGCTACAGCGCACTACCAGTATAGCACACAGTACAAGCTTTATCAATGGATTTCTACACAATAAGCATGTGAGTATAATAAGAAATTTTTGACAAAAATAATGAGTTTTATTATATTTTTCACTTTTCTTCTCTTTTTCTGTCCAGATACATTTTCCTGTATGAAAACAAGAACACACCATGACAATATAAAGGTGAAACAACACGTGATAAAAATTAGATAGCTAATGGTGGCACCTGGCGCATTCAGGATGTGTGGTCCATTATAGTATTTATAGACCAAAAATGAAAGAAAGAATTGAATAAAAACATAAAAAAAAAACAATAAAAACACCTTAATCCCAAATGAATATATGTGAAGAGAAGACCAAAATATATAAGATCTGCAGTGGATATTTCTAAATCAATAAAGGAACACAAAATACTTACTTCTACAGGTAGATCAACCACGAATAAATTTATGCTACTGGGATTGAAACTGAGACCACTGCACAAGCATATAGGTTTAATAAACCAGGAGATCGATCAATAGAAACAGATACCATTCAATCAAACATCAACACAACAATTAAATCTGATAATGATTACAATAATTTAAGAAGAGATAACTCAACCAACTCTGAAAAGGGGAATAGTGTGTAAAAGTTAACAAAACAAAATGTGAAGAAAAAGGTTTACCTG
This sequence comes from Sambucus nigra, assembly GCA_949130495.1. Classification (NCBI taxonomy): domain Eukaryota; kingdom Viridiplantae; phylum Streptophyta; class Magnoliopsida; order Dipsacales; family Adoxaceae; genus Sambucus; species Sambucus nigra. Next base: position 480,986,391 of record OX422215.1, on the reverse strand, counting down.
CGAGACAGAACTAACTGCCACACATAGGGAATAAAAAACTCCTCGGGGTGGCTCTCTTGTTCATATGTAAAGCGTAACTGAGTAAACATCTGCCAAAAAGGAGGGGGAAAACAATTAAATTAAGCATATAAACATAAAAAATAAAATAAAATATAAATATATCATCAAACATACTCCCTATTTTGTATACAATGATGTGTTTGGTTTATACCTTCATCCCATCACCTCGCCAAGATCGACAATTTATGATTATGACTTGTAGTACTTTCTCCACTGACCATTCACCATCCATTTTATGGGCATCCATTCGGCTATTGAAAAAATCCAAGACCTACAACAACAGAAGGATATTATCAGCTTGAGGTTTAGCATGAGAGTTTTTTGAAAAATTGCAGAATTTGTACCAGGAATGAAAATACACTGTATCTTTAAAATTCAAAAGCCTTTGGTACATACAGTAAATATGTTCTCAAGTAGCTCATTAAAGCGGGGATGATTCTTGAAAGGCTGAAAAACCTCCTGCCTGTGCATAATTGCATAAACAACCTGCCCAGGCAGAGATGCATATACAAAACATGAAAGGTGAAAACAAGTTTCATATCAGTTGACGAAAATAGACAAGCAATTAATTTTCTATAGATAGTACAAAATTTAATGATAATACCTCAGGATTCCGAGGCAAGGCATAAGTCAGAATTGCATTTAATATTTCCAGAACAAGTCTCAGGAAGTCAGTGTAAATATGCAATTCTGTGGACTGCAACAAATATGATTTAGTTAAGAATTATATATATATATACACACACAACATAGAAGTGACAGGAAGTAGTAAATTAGGATAATAATGGAAGAAGCTGTAGTGACTACCATATCTTCTGGAAGACTGTCACTATCCCTTGATTCGCTGTTGCTTATATGCATCTTATCATTTTTCAGCTCTGCTAATTTGGTGTACCTGAATTTCATATTAAAAGTTATAGACAAGAAGCCATGCCGCAATCTTAGACAAATAAAACCCAAAATTGTGTTATTAAGTATTCAAAGTGTCAGAGAAATATATCAAGGATGGAGACAGCAATGAAGGACATACTTGCGTGAGAGCATATCGAAAAGGCTAACCAATCGTTGTGATGCATACGCACTCAGACGATGGGCATGAGGTGCCATGTTTGCCAAAGTTGCAAGACAATTTGTATGGAGATAAACATCCTGTTCCAATTGAACATGTCAGAAAAACAAAAGCAGAAAAGATTGTGGGACCCAACAAATCGCTTCATATATCTTAACATGTACAGAATTCAATGAAATTTTCAACCATCTCGTCAATATTTTAAAATGTGTACTGACAGATGATGTTCATCAATTAAATATATGTCAACTACATACTTGACCATTTGCAACACTGCAAAGTTATTCAATATGCATTTTTTTATATCAAGACATACAGCAACGATTCAACATAGCTATCAACCTATGTAAATGCCCGAATGTACAACGACATGGACCCTATTGATCTTTATCATGAAACATATCCGTCTATTAATATTTAATCTGGAGACAGGCGTTTCATAGAGGGAACCATCCGTGTTGTTGAGGAATGAAAGAAGATTGAGTTGAGTACATTGAAATATTAATATAGAGCTTGGGCATTTAGCTGAAAAAGGGAAAACTACCCTAAGCAGTCATTTTACCTCCCTTTATCACTCGGTCTTATGTCTACGAGAGGTTTGTATTTTATATTTCGAAATGAAGCAGAAGTGTATTTTTTTCGGATCAGATGCAATTTTACCCTTATATTCTATATTTCTGACAATATTCAATTCTATGATTTCATAATAAATTGAGAAATATTTTATGTCAGTAAGGAGTGAATATCAATGACAAATGTTCTTGCTATTCAATAATGAAACACTGTTCATTATTAATTGCTAGTTTAATCCTCAAAGAAAATCAAATTGATAAAAAATATTCAATCCAATAATTTACGAAGACCGCAAGAGATTTTTACAGATTTTGTCAAACTTTTGCAGTATTATAGTAAGTTATTGAACTGTTTCACATATGATTTTATGCATCATTTTCCATGAAAAAGACAATATTCTTTTACTACGGTATAAAGTCTCTTATAAATACATGTATGTTCAATTGTTGATATGCCAAGTATAGCCCCATCCCGGATATGAATTACCTCGGCCGAAGCCGACCTGCACCAATCAGTCCCTAATGCGGAAGTATGCCTCGGCTGGGGACTCAGTCCGAGACTCGGCCTCGGCCAGGATCAGCCAATGTGCCTCACATCTTTAATCCTACAAACAACATACCCTCGTCTTCGGCCTGTCTCAGGACGAGGACGACGGGATCAGATTTCCCAGCATGACAGCATGACAGGTGTTATCTCCAATGGATCATGAATCCATGACTCAGCCTCAACCAACACAGATGAGCGACAGTGGACAGCTGGCAGATCGCGTGAATTGGGGAACGCGTGAGAGTGTGTGCGTAGACTGCAGATCCCACGTGTAGCAAAACCGTTACAACAGCATCATCCCCACAAGTGGAGAATATCTCTTAATCATTACTTACACGCACAAGAGACAGATGGCATCGTATTATTGGACACTTGGTGTTGTGCATGCCTCATGCATGACTGGGATGCGTATGACGCCACCCCAACCCTACTGAAACTCTATTTAAACCTTTACTGAGAGAAAGAAAGCTTGAGTGCTTGTATCCAGAAGCCATTAGAGCCCATATTTAGTAGATTTCACACACTTACACAGTGGACGTAGGCCCTTCAAAAGTTGAACCACTTAAATTTGGTATTGTCTTCCTTTTTGCCTCATCTCTTTCTCTATTGCATATATCTGCTATGCTCCATTGTTGTCTGGTTTTGAACTTATACAACACTTTGACTCGGTTATACCATTTCTGGTATCATCAATCTGGCGTCGTATGTGGGAACGAGATAGTCATCTTCTTCCCTTTCTTTGTAGCTACTGTGCCAGATTCTCTGGTGGTGGTTCAACCTCACACTTGGTTGAGCTTGAACCACCATTGAAGGAGCTCTATTTTGAGTTCAAGCTCATTTTCAGTTCATCCAGCTCACTTTCAGTACGCCACTTGATTTTTTCGATTGCCAGAACTCTTTAATGGCATAAGATCCTCCTACTAAAAGGTGGGCCTAGTACCAACCAAGCCCCACCTCAGTCAGAAATGGCTGAGGTGGCGGCGGCCCTGTGCTCCTTAGTGGGCAGCCAACGATAGATGCAGGCGACTCTTGCTACATTTAGCCAGAACATGGTGGCTAAACCTGGCGCAGCCGGAGATGAGATCATAACTCCGGCCACCAGGGAAGGTGCTCTAGATCCAGTGGCCAGAGGACCACCCAGGCCCCACTCAAAGATCTTCCTCCTCAGCATAGGCCAAGAGACGTGGTCGACCCTAGGCGTTTACGCCTGGGGAGGCCGGGTCAGAAGTGCCCTAATGATGACGATGAACAGTATGATGATGAGGATGACAGCGAATGTTGGGAGCCTTATCATATTTCTAGCGGCAGTGTGCGACCAATTCAGCCCAGCCGAGGATGCAGCGGCTGGCCAAGCCGAGAATGTAGGCCAAGGGCATCAGCTTTGGATTGACTAAGCAGAGGGTCGGCCTTTGATAGGCTCGGTCCAGCAGCAGATGATCTGAGGAATCGCCTCTCTAGATCTCGAAGTATCGTTGGTTCCAGAAGGAATGATAGATGTGATGATCATCGATCTCCTAGAGGCCGAGATGTGGAACAGCGAGAGGTGAATAGCCGACAGAGGACAGTTGCCAGAGAGCCCTCAGTTCGTCCAGACGACAGGGAAAGGGTTGGAGACAATGTGGCTTTGGCCAAGGTTGTAGCTGCAACCGAGAGGCCCTAGAATGATTCCATTCAGCGACTGGAGGATAAGATTGGGGACATAATGAAGCGCCGAGACCCCTTGCTGAGGGGTTACACTGAAGGCTCCCCTTTTGTGGCAAACAAAGATCGTGAGTTACCCAACCCCGGCTAAGTACAAACCGTTGGTCCTAAGTATGATGAGAGCACTAATCAAGAGTCCATATTTATAAGTTAACATATGAAGAAGATATGACCAATTCATTATTTTTTCAAGAAAAAGCACGCAATTCAATTAGATATAAATTTTAGTATATTATTATAGTTTTTTTGTATTTCATTATAATAATACGTGGAACTTACAGTAAATACAGTCTAGAATTAGGTTTAAGATTTAAATTTAGTATTTAATTGTAGTAATTCATGTCTAATTTAAATATTAATTAAAATTATGTACATTTAAGTTAACGAAGACAAAGGGCGATTTGGATATTGAACAATAATGTAAAGGGTAATTTAGGAATTTTACAAGTTTAAGATCAAAGAGGCCAACTGAATTCTTTCAAAATGGACCCCAACATCATAATATTACTTCGGACCCCAATTTCATATTTCAAAGAACAAATGGACCCCAAAGTGTAAATAAATAATCCTAAAATATTTGAATTTTTTCTTTCATATGCTGCATAAAATAGCTGTTTCACAGCTACTCGAAGAAAAACCCTGGCAAATTTTTCAACAAGAACAATGAGCTAATACTGATGCACCAAGTCATACCCGCAACTTTGATAGGTTGTACTTCACAGTCCTTATTAGAATTATGACGATGAGAGAACCAAGTGATGTCTGATGAAGAAGGCGCTCTTGGTACCATGGAACACTTGGTATCATCTGTTCAAATAAATACAAAATTTATATTTTTGGCTAAGATAATCAAATAAATACCAGATTAATACGATCCTAGAAGTTGAACATGAGCCTAAGAGGAAATCCTTACCAGCTTGTGTATGCTGGCATTGAAAGAGGAATCCTGACTAAGTATAAGAAGGATAATCAGCACCATATAGATTTGATTGGATGTCCTTCTTGCAGCATCATATAGCGTTTCCAGTAATGGCATCAACTGTTCATCTCATCGCACATTACAAATAAGATAAAACTGTGTGCAGTGATGACATGTAAATGGTAACCGCAATGCATGATCACATGACCAAAAAAAAAAAATACTACAAGAAGATCAAATTGGGGAGGGGGACAAAAATAGATAAACTGATTAACTCAGATCTGTACCACTGCATTCATAACGTTAACTTTGAAATAAATCTGTAATCATTAACATCACTTACCAAACCTTTATACTTAAAAGAAAGGTCCATACATAATGCGATGAATAAATCTAAAAAAGTTGCGCTCTACAAAGATACAATGATTTTTTTGACTGGCACTTTTGGAATAAATCTAATGATTTTTTTGTCCGGTTATAATTGATAATGATTGTTCATGCCTTTTTTTTTATATAGGGGGGCGAGTATGGGGTTCAAAATGTTTTGAAACTCAGTAAAGTGAACTACAAGAAGAATATGCAAGCTGCTGTGCTGGTTCGTACCAATGTTTCCAGATCAGTTCGCACCAAAACATACTCCAGAAAGTCTGGGTTCCCATGCACCAGTGAGTATAGCAACAGGACAGCACCCTCATCAGACAAGCACCTGAGAAATGGAGTCTGTTAGTTATACTCCAAAAGGCAAATCATGTACATAAGTACAAGATCTATAACAATGAGAATATTGTGTATTCGTGCATGAATGTGGTTACATGCTTGCATGAGAGAGAGAGAGAGAGAGAGAGAGAGAGAGAGAGAGAGAGGCAGCATGTTTCTATTTTTCAAATTTAAAGGGTAAGAGGACAAGAATCCCCACCCACCCACCCCACACACACACACACACACACGTGAGAAAATCACAACATAGCCTGTGAAACTATCTCATGCCAAATTCTAAAAGAGTGATGATTTTATCAACTGAAGTTCAACATGATCCCCAAACTACAATTGAATGGTCGCATCTCATGCCACATCCAGAAGAGTGATGATCTCATGAACTTATATCTAACGTTATGTGCAGTTGATCCTTAAACTCACAAGTCACAACAACGCATGAAGTTCAATATTAAAAAAAAATCTGGAACATATGGGGGCCATGGGGCCAAAATATTTCCTAAACCAAATGCTCATGATTAACACCAGTTCCTGAGATCAGACTTTCTAAAACCAGGCTATCGCGCGTGACACTAAGCTTTCTATAACTGAACAGTATAAATCTGAGGGTGTCACAGAACACCTATCAGCCAAAGGAAATTTAGAAATGAAAATAGAATCTGTTAGGAAGACAGTTATACTTATTGTTGTAGGAAGGCAGGTAATTCTTAAGGTGTAAAGAAAGGATCCATGCTTGAATCTTCGTACTTGGGAATACTAAGAAAAATAAAATACTGAAGGCATTCGTGTATGGATAGATACAATCTCGGCAAAAGACAAGATGATGGACAATCATTCCTCGAAACTGTTTATTAATAAATAAATGATTGGCACTTTTGAGAATAAGAATATATCCAGTCAAAAGAACACAGCGCTTATAGGGTATGGGGTTTAATAGAAAAAAATTTACACCAATCACTAGCTATACAAATTATCAAAAGATATCAAATTTCAATATCTCATGGTAATGTTTACGAGGCTCAACTGAATAAATTTTAAACCTACAAATGTAAACTATAAAAAGATTTTGCATATATAACTAGCTTCATACTTGTTTTGGCTCCATATTAGAGATTGGATATTTGATTTACTTGTAGGAAGCTCAAAATATGCCAAGAGAGATGAGATTTATTATATGAATTTATTCCAAGATCATCACAAATATTGGAAGTGCATTTTTATCTCCTCCTTCTTCCACGAATAATATGCTGTGATTCATTTTAAATCACGCATTAAAAGTATTGATATTCCAGGGACTGATTTGCCAGTTTCTTTTTGTTTATCATCAATACTAAAGACAACTTCGATCGGAGGTAAACAATATCAAGAACAAAACTGACAAAGGATTTTACCAACATGGTGTGATAGTCGTTTTTTTTCATTTCCATTTGTGGGGGGACGTCCAAGCTCAAAGTTGATTAACAAACTAGCCTTATACAAATGGAGGATTAATGATAGATTGACGACCGAGGTCGTTCGAAAGGCCTCCCACGAAGAAGGTTATTCAGAAGAAGGTCATTCGCATAAGGATCAAGCTCAGTCAAGGGATGAAGATGGCTCATTTGTAATAAGGATTATGATGTATTTGTATTTATTTTCCTTGTTGAAAATATTTAGTTTTGCTTTGCAATATTCATGAGGTTGATCAGTACCTTCGTGGGACCATGTCTGGCAGGGCATGGGAGAGCTTACATGCTCTATCAAACAACCTCATTCTGAGAACCTTACAGGGATTTGGTTTGAAGGATTGGGAACAAGGCAACGTTGAGTAAGCAAGACAAGCCTCTCTAGCACACTCGGGCAAAACCTTTGTGCGAACAAGCACAATTAAATAGATGCTCAAAATACCATCCTTTGAGGACCTCCCTCGAGGGACCTTAGTCCAAACAGTTGACCAAAAGATATTCTTTTGATCCATCACAAACTGTGCCAGGTTGCTCGATCAACCATCATCCAAACAACCACCAATTGGACAGCTCACCCCATACATGTCACTGTTCACTAGCTATCATGACGTCATAATTCCTGACAATTTAGGAACTCGAGAAAAGGTAGCACTAAAGTGGGTTTATTACTAGGGTAAACAGGTTATTTAAGGTGATTTGTCCTTTCAACCGTCATATGATGAGCCTTTGGGCTGCCATGTCATATCCTAGTTAATGCCAAATGACTCTTGACAGGACAAACAGTTTTTCCGCCAAAATATCATATCTTGTGCATTTAATGCACTATCTTTGGCATTAATTACACTGTACTATTAGCATTAAATGTGGTGAGGCGCATCTAACACGAGCATGGTCACTCGAGTGACCATGTCTTCATACAAATACCCCATTTGAATAATTCCAAAGGATCGCAATTTTGATATCCAAAATTGATATTGAATTTTCTCTAGACGAGAGTTTGCGGTGAGTTCATTACTGAGTGATTATTCCTTTGCCTCCACCAATTCACCTACCTTAGCATTTATTGTGCTTTCTGAGTTACTGCCTTGGCTTTATTGTACTAGGGTGCTTGATCTCTCTCCCTCCAACCAAGTTGATTGTGGGGTCCCCTTATATATATTCCAAGAGCAATTATGTTGTAAGAATCTCAATTAATATAAGCTTTTGATATTAAAGGCTATTTATAGCGGCTTGTATATATTGCTGGTTGTGAATTGTTCTGTGCGCCTCATTAAATACTAATTGTATTTCAAGAAATATACTATTATCAACCCCTGTGGCACACTCCGGTGAACCCGAAATATACTAGTTTGCAATCTCTACGATACTAGGAGTTAAAATCAACAAAAAAATAGTTTTACAAATTTGCAATCTCTACAATACGCTTATCCTTGAAGACTACAAGGTTCTGTTTGCCATCAACATAAATTCCTCTGCAAAATAAGGCGCAGGTGCAGTAGGATTCATGTGAGTGTGCGGGGTATGGGTGCGGCGATTTGGTGCAGGTGCGATGGGTGTTTTGAAGAATATTACTTCATATATGTTCAGAATCTCAAAACGAGTCGCGAAACAAACAATCAATTTAACCGAGATCGGTTTGAAAGTAGTTGAATTGGCAGTATTGGTTTCAATACCAATGGTCTCTCAATTTTTTAAACCAACCAATAAGTCCATACCTGGAATCATGCAACCAAGTCACATACAGTTCAACCAAGAGTTTTATACATATATAGGAATATGAAAATTTAGGGGGTGTATGAATATGTAGTATATGCATAACTGAAATTGCTACCTTCAAACCTTGAATAGAGATGAGGGTGATTTTTTTTGGTTTCATGCATTTTGTCTCTTCGATTTCATGCCTTCATGCAACTTCAAACTTCATTGAATCGAGATAAGGGAGGGATGTAAGAGTTTGATAGAAAGAAAGTGATCGAGATAGGAGTTTATAGCTTTGTTTTGTTAATTACTAATAATAAATGTAATAAAAAGAGTTTAGTCCTCTTTAGGAAAAATTAGGAATAGAGAAGGCCATTTTTGGTATTTTGTAAATAAGAATATGATAGGTAGTGTCGTCATGCATGACAATACTCATGAGACCTTAAGCATGACAACTCATAATTAGTTAGCACCTTCTAGAAGCCTCTCTAAGGCCTATTAATGTACTCATTCCCCATTGGGATGAAGATATCTAGGGCTTTTTAATAAAATTTCAGATTGAGTTGGTGTGTTTTTTTCGTATTCATTGGATCCAACTGGTGGTGTATCCTAAACAATAATTCCTAAATGATAAATAAATCTTAAATTAAATCTAGTACCAAAATCATTATCCTAATAAAAACATTAATAAAATAACAAGATAATCTCAAAATCCAAATAAATCCACCCACACCAGCCGTGTACATCACTCTCCCCTCTCTCATCCTCGATCTTGAGGAAAAACTGCAGAACCCCATAACACCAAAATTAGACAATACACCATCATTGACCCGATAATCACGAAGATCGCAAGAGGGTAGGCAAAGTGATGCGACGTCAAAATGGAGGGAAACAAGTCCTGGAATCGCGATGGGGAATGTTGGTGTGGCACCCTGCCTAATTAAATATCATCCAATTAAAACAGGAATCTCATCTGGTTCATTCTTAGCATCACTGTCGAAAACATTTTAAAATTTTAACTAACCACCTAGTATTCAAAAGGACAGTGCCAAATTTTATCTTTTATTAAACAACAACAATAAGTGAAATAAATACAATCACTAAACCATCTGATGATGCTGGAAACAGCACCACCCTTCAAGATGTTTGTAAGCTCAATTCAATGTCAACAATGGTAGTATAAAGGTATATGTTTAGTAGAAGGAGGTGAGGAGAAGAGGAATCAACACCGGAATATAAGTGGTTCAGCCAATCAGGCCTACGTTCACTGTGCAAGTGTATGATGTGTATCACTATATGATGGCTCTAATGGTCATGGATATAATCTCTCAAGCTCTCTCTCTACTGTGCGTTTAGACAGAGTTTCAGCTAGGGTTGCTAATTTCAGGATCCTTTGCAAGATAGAGGATGATCTCTATATATAGTACCTAGGGGGTGTAATATACCTCCCATGCATGTAATGTGCATGTGTGTGTTGGCCTCACCAATATGGAGAAGCCATCTGTCACTGTCACATGTAGAGAATGATGATGAAATATTCTCTCCACGTGTGGGGAATAATCTTGTTATAACTGATTTGTGTCCACGTGCCCTAATCCAAATGTCAGCAGATGCTCGGCTACCGTGCTTGGTCATGACCTCGGCCTGGTACGTGCCGAGGTTGGTAAAGTCCAGTCGCTCGTTCAGTCCGAGGTGGCCATGAAGGTCTCGGCTCATATTAAGCCGAGACAATGGATAGGGGTCGGCATTGTTCGAGGTTGAGCTGGTTTATGCTTGGAGCATCGACTGATGTCCTGATGAGGTTGTTGGTAGAAAGGCTTCTTGCGAGCTCGGCCTATATCTGGCCGAGGTTGCCATTCACAGGTGTACGAGAGTGCTGCTGATCCTTATGATGTGTGCAATGTCCTTTGGAGAGACTGGTGGTAGTGTCAGCCTGGGCCGACCTTGCTATGGCCTAGGGCTGATGTCACATGCCCAAGGCTTATCCAGTGTCGGCCACAATCTCGGCCGAGGTTGATGTCTCTGAGCCGAGGTCACACTTGGGGCATATCAATCACCCCCCAGCCCTTAGTTACATGTGAGAGCAGGTGACTGTGGGATTTTCACATCTCCGAGGCCTTCCTAATATGAGCCAATATTTGTTTGACACTTGTCCAATGTTGAAGTGTGGCTTGCTTGGCAAGCATGTGTTATCAGCCGCCTTTGGGGCTCCCAAGGCAATGATGGGCCTTGGGAATCGCGCCTGTATATTTAAGGGTTTTGAACCCTCATTTTTCCCTCCTTCCTCAATTCTCTCTCCTGCACGATTGCTTTCCAAGTGTTTCTCTAAAGGCGTTCTCTTCATGATTAGCTTTCAGAGGTCCTTGGTGGTGATTTCTTCGATTTTCTTCGCTTCCCTTATTGTTTCATTCTCAGGTATCTTCCTCCTTTCATTTGCTTTCATATTCTTTGCTTTTTCCTTTTTATTTGTATTTTCCGACGACTTTCTGAGCTTTCCGGTGAGACCACCATAGTTTCAGGCGAACTGTTCTTGCTAGGTTAGGGTAGTTTGATCTTTAAATAGCTTTATTCCCTTGGTCAATCTTGTTTTTCACTTGATCTTTGAAGTGTAGTCTCTTCCTCTGATGCTCAGACCCCTCTATCAACTTCTTGAGGAATTCCCTTCCCTCAGAGAGAAGACTTTAGAAAAAATTGGGCAAATAGAGAGAGCACAGGAGGAGGCTCGTAGGTCACAAGAATTCCCTGTTAGACCCATCTTTCCACCACCTCTGAAGGTGATATATCCTGGTCCCTCGGAACCTTTTAATCAGGCAGAGGTTCCTGCCGATCCAATACCGATGTCCGAGCCTGAGTCTTCCACCTCAGACCCCATGTCTGTGGATTCCTTCCAGGAGGCCATGGACTTCACAACTCGAGAAGATCAGGCCCCTGATCAGGCCGAGGTCTCTAGCCGAGCCTCGTCCCATAATAACTCGAGCACCTCGGCCTCTTCCTCAGAGGTTGAGATTGTTGAGCCAAGTGTGGCCATTCCACCACCACTTGACGCCATTCCTCTGTCGGTCGTCACCGGTGCCGAGTTCGCTCAGAGGTTCCCAAGTAACCCCTCAACATCTGCTCCGGCCGACGTTGAGCTAAATGATGGTGATGATGAGGTTGAAAGCGATGTCGACGTCTCTGAGGCGGCCGAGATCGAGAGTACTGTTACTGAGGTGGATCTTCTTTGCTTCAGATATCTGTACTCTATCAGTCCCTCAATAAAGCTTAGGAGACCTATGAGGGAATAGAGGGCCTACAATGGCCGAGATGGTGAGATCTGCTTGTACGAGCAGATGTTCAAATTAGGATTCCGTTTGCCCATTCATCTCATTATTAGGTCCATCCTTGCCTTCATTAATTTGGCCCCTTCCCAACTGTCACCCAATGCTTGGAGGGTTATAATAGGGGCCATAGTCTTATGGAGGGTTGTCCACCACTCAGACCTTCCAGTTCAGGTCTTTGTTGGTTGTTATGTTCCCTCCTCGGCCAAAAATCATCCGACCTACTGTCATTTTGTAGCTCGGAAGCCTGAGAAAAAGATGCTCCAAATAACTCAGACTTTCAACCACAACTGGAAGCCTCGATACTTTTTCGCTTCTGGGCCATGGGAATTTGGCCCATGTGTACCCTCGTCTATTCTAGAGCCGAGGATGCCCCTGAGATGGGGTAAGGTCACAATGTCTGCGAGCGCCGACCGTGGTCTGAGCCTGCAAAACCTTCAGAAGGTGAAAGCCCTTCAAGATCGGGGGATACACGGTCTGCTTGTCAAGTTCGAGCATTTGATGACCCCCCACTACCTCTCTGAGACAGGTCTAGGTGGAAGTCCCCTTGTTGAGCTTGGTAAGTATTTTTTATTCCAAGTTGAACCTCTGAGTTTCTTCATATCTGATTCTCTAACTCAGATCTATTAATTTTTGCAGAGCGCCCAAAGAATATCTCAGACGAGCTTTGGAAAATGGCTGCTCCTAGCTTGACAAGGCTCGCAAAGAAGGCAGGTCTTAATGCTCCTCCTCCAGCTCCCTCTACCTCAAATCCCCAAGCCACGAAGAAGAGGGCTTCAACTGATCATGCCCCTGAGGATCAGAGGCAGAAGAAAAAGAGTGTTGATACGGCCATCCCAATCTCTTCAGCAGACGCTTTGTCGGCTCGTCTAGAGCAATTGAAGATTACTGACAGCATCGTCGGCCACAGTCTACAGGCCCTAGATGCCTTCGGCTCTACGATGACCGAGGCCGATAAGCGTTTCTTCCGGTCATTGGCTACTCCCTTGCTAATTGAGTTCGGCATCCACAGATCTATTCAGGTATGACCTCATATTTCTTTGTAATTTCTAAGTGTAACCTCTGATTTGTTTCCGACTTACTCATGATCACAAAATTTGCAGGGCCTGGCAGCTATGCACCACCTCTCAAACTGGACTCTGAGGAAGTTGCCCCTCATCCAGAAGGGTCAAGAGGCCGAGAAGGTCCAAAGTACTTTGAACGCAGAAATTGACCGCCTGAAGTCTGAGCTGGGTGAGTCTGACAAGAAGGTGAAGGGGCTGGAGAAGGAGGTCTCTCAGCTTAAGAAGGACCATGTTGCGGCTCTGAAGGCCAAGGATGACAGTCTGCAGCAGAAGGTCAGCTCGGCCGTGAAGGCAGCCCTCGATGACGCCTCTGAGGGGATAATAGCCGAGTACAAAACTTCTGATGAGTTCATGGGCTTTGGTTTTGAATACCTCGAGAGAGGTATCAAAGCTACTACCAAGTGGGCTGCTGCCAAGGAGAAGGAGGCTGGAACTTTGAAAGCCTCTGATTTCTTAGGCCTTGGCTTTGCTAATCCCCAGCTTGCCCAGGCCCTTCAGGAGGTTGAGGAGGAGGTTGCTGCGCCTGCCGAGACAGCAACGTTGGACGGCACTGAGGTTGGAGGGGCAGACCACAATGATGACATTGCCGAGGTGACCAATGTCGTCCAGCCTAACCAAGCTGAAGACACCAGCATTCCCCCCTGAAACCCTTAGAGATAATTTCTGAATATTGTTTGTAACCCCTGACATTGTGGAGCTTGTTTGTAACCCCTGAACATTTATAATTTCTGAATGAACATGGTTCTTATTTTTGAAATCTTTGTAACCTCTGAATATTTACAATCCCTGAATGTGTCATTCTCTGAGGAGGATCTTCTTCTTTTGTTGAATGTATGTCGTGATACTCTTGGCTCTGAAGTTTATGCAATGGTGTTTGCTTAAACCAAATTAGTAGTCTGCCATAAGTGCACAATGTAGTAAGAATCGTCATGGGAACTGATCTTTTATTAATAACCTCTTCATAATAGGATGGTACATTTACATAAAATTCTTTGCAACATCATATGTAATACTTCTTTAGGTGATCAGCATTCCATGGGTTAGCGAAAGGTTCTCCTTCTAGATTTTCTAGCCTGTAAGTGCCGGGCACAACCTCTTCTATCACTTTGTAGGGACCGTGCCAGTTTGGATGGAGCTTGTTTGTTTTCTGTAAGGTCTTCTTTAGCACTAGATCTCCCACCGCGATGGGTCTTGACCTCACCCTTTGGTTGTAGAATTTCGCTGCCCTCTGTTGATAGGCTGCTTGCCTGATCTCCACGTCTTCTCTTCTTTCTTCAATTAGATCTAGGTCTAGCCTCCTCTCTTCCCCATTTTTATCGGGGTCATAGGTCTGAACCCTATGAGTTGGGAGCCCGACTTCTGTTGGTATGACCGCCTCTGAGCCATGTGCAAGCATGAACGGGGTTTCTCCTGTAGGTGTCCTTGCCGTGGTCCTGTAAGCCCATAACACAGCGCAGACCTCTTCAGTCCATCTTCCCTTCGCATCTTCAAACCTCTTTTTGATTCCATCGAGAATTGTTCTGTTCGTGACCTCGGTCTGTCCGTTTGCCTGAGGTCGGCCAGGAGATGAGAAGAACTGCTTTATCCCCACTCTTAGGCAATACTTTTCTAAAGAGGAGTTCTTGAACTGGGTCCCATTGTCCGAGATGAGAGTGTTTGGGAGGCCGTATCTGCATATGATGTTCCTCCAAATAAATTGGAAGGTCTTCTGTTCTGTGATCGTTATCATCGGCTCTGCCTCCACCCACTTTGAAAAGTAGTCGATGGCTACTATCAAGAATCTATAATTGTTGGCAGCTCTTGGCAGGGGTCCTACTAAGTCAATCCCCCATACTGCAAATGGCCATGGAGAAGTGATTGACGTCATAGGCTGATGAGGTTGATGAGGAATAGCGGCGAATCTTTGACATTTATCACATTTCCTCACATAGGCTGCAGCGTCCTTGGACAAGGTTGGCCACCAGTACCCTTGTGTGATGATTCTTTTGGCCAAGGGTCTTCCCCCTATGTGGCTAGAGCAAGAACCCTCATGAACTTCCTGTAAGACCCGGGGAACTTCCGTGGGGTGCACACATCTGAGGAGAGGTAGTAGGAATCCTTTCTTGTACAGGACGTCTCCTACTACCGAGAACTTGGCAGCCTTACATCTCAATTTCCGCCTCTCTAACTTGGATTCAGGTAGCTCTCCCTCTCTGATATATCTGACGAGGGGGTCCATCCACGAGTCTCCTAGGTTCAAATTGTGACAAGGGTTACATACCTCTTCTTCCTCAATGGTTGCCTTCCCCAAGACCTCGATCGAAATGGTCCTTCTAACATCTGTCTTCGTTGCCGAGGCCAACCTCGCCAATGCATCTGCGTGGCTATTACTTTGTCGAGGCACTCTTTTCAGTCTTGCCTCTTCAAAATATTCTAACATCGTTCTCATCCTTTTCAGATACTTGGCCATCCTTTCATCTTTGGCCTCATAGACTCCCAGTACTTGATTGACAACTAACCTTGAGTCACTGTGGAGTAGGAGTCGCTTTACGCGAAGAGTCTTTGCCAATGAGAGACCTGCTATCATGGCCTCATACTCGGACTCGTTGTTAGAAGCCTGGAAGTTGAATCTCAAAGCGTATTCAATGTTGGCACCATCTGGAGCCGAGAGTATCAACCCTGCACCGCTTCCACTTTCGCAGGAAGAGCCATCAACGAAGAGGCTCCAAATGTCTGTATCCGATGAGAAGACCCCTTCTGACATGACTCCTTGTTTGAAGAGGTACCGATCTTCCTCGTTCTCCGCAACTCTGCTCCTGGCCCTGTTAGACGCGACCTCTTCCTGATCTTGGAAGATGTTTGGTGTCGTCTCTTCCGAATTTCGGAAGACACCATGGTGTTCAACACCCTCTAGGCCATTCTCTGCCTTGGCCTCTTCCCATGTGAACTCAGCGACAAAGTCTGGGAGAGCTTGACCTTTGATGGCCGTCCTAGGTTGGTAGGTAAGATCGTACTCCCCCAACTCAATGGCCCAGGTCATCAATCTCCCGGACTTCTCAGGTTTATGTAGGACCTGTCTTAATGGGGAGTCGGTAAGGACAACCATGGAGTGGGCCTGGAAGTAAGGCTTCATCTTCCTCGAAGCATGTATCAGGGCATAAGCCAGCTTTTCCATATGGGGATAATTTTGTTCAGACCCTTGAAGGGCCTTGCTGTTGAAATACACAGGCCTTTGGATCCCAGCGTCTTCCTGTATTATGGCTGCGCTGATGGCTGATTCGGAGACTGCTAGATACACATACAATTTTTCTCCTGCAATAGGTCGAGATAGCAATAAGGGAGACCCTAAGTAAGACTTGAGCTGGTTGAAGGCTTTTTCGCACTCTTCGTCCCACTGGAAGGCACTTGTCCGTTGCCCTAGAAACAAATCTGTTAAGTGCAGCCACTCTCCCCGTGAGTCTTTGGACATCTTTGATACTCCTCGGTGTCTTCATGTCAAGCAAAGCCTTGATTTTCTCAGGGTTCGCTTCAATCCCTCTCTGGTTGACGATAAATCCCAGGAACTTCCCAGCTCCTACTCCGAAGACACACTTTGCAGGGTTAAGTTTCATTCTGTATGAGTCCATAATATCGAAGGTCTTCTCGAGATCCGCTACATGAGTGCAAGCTTTCAAGCTCTTTGTTAGCATATCGTCTACATACACCTCCATAGTCTTACCTATTTGCTCTTCGAACATCTTATTCACAAGACGTTGGTATGTTGCCCCTGCATTTTTCAGACCAAAGGGCATCACTTTGTAGCAGTACGTCCCCTTGTCGGTAATGAAGGCTGTCTTCTCAGAATCTTCAGCATCTATGAAGATCTGGTTATAGCCTGAATATGCGTCCATGAAGCTCATGAGCTCATGTCCCGCTGTAGCATCCACCATCTGATCTATCCGAGGTAAGGGATAGCTGTCTTTTGGACAAGATCTATTCAGGTCAGTGAAATCAACACACATTCTCCACTTCCCATTGGCCTTGGGCACGATGACTGCATTTGATAACCACTCCGGATATGTGACTTCTCTTATAAACTCAGCCTCTTCCAATTTTTAGACCTCTTCTCGGATGACGTCGTACTTCTCCCGGGAGTAGACTCTTCGTCTCTGTTTGATTGGCCTGGCATCTTTGGTCACGTTGAGCTTGTGACTCATAACTTCAGGGTCGATGCCGGGCATGTCTGCGTGACTGCATGCGAAGACGCTCTGTCTCCTCCTGAGGAAGTTTATCAGCTCTTCCTTGATTTCTGCCTTTAGGGCTTTACCGACCTGGATGGTTTTTTCCGGCTCGTCAATGAGGACGATGGATTCAACCTCTTCCGCGGCCTCTCCCTTCTTCAACTTTGGCTCATCTCTTGGGTCAAGCGTATCAATGCTATAAGTGGTGGTTGCCCTCTTACGGGCCTCTCTCTCTTCGGCCGAGTTGAAGTAACATTCTCGCGCTATGGTCTGGTCACCTTGCACTTCCCCTACCCCATAGGGAGTCGAGAATTTTAGCATCTGATGGACCGTCGACGGCACAGCTTCAAACTCTTTAAGGGCCACTCTTCCTATGATGAGGTTATAGGCCGAGAATACGTTTTTGTCCATCACAAAAAAAAAATTCTTGGTCAACCTCTTAGGCCACTCATCACCCATCCGTACGTCCATCTCATACATGCCCAAGGGGTGGACCTTTTCGCCACTGAAGCCTATCAATGGGTGATGATAGGGTACCAGCCTTGCTCTACTAAGACCTAGGCTCTTGAAGCAAGGCCAAAACATCACGTCTGCCGAGCTCCCCCCATCTACGAGGATCCTCTGCACCTCGCACCCATGCACCCTTGTCGTTATGACCAAAGAGTCATCATGGGGGGCTAAGATACCTTTGAAGTCGAGTCTGGAGAACCCAACTACAAGGGTGTCCATGTCCACTTTCTTCCTCTTCTGCACTGTATCGGAAGACGTTAGATTTACAACTTCAAGCTTGGCCACTGACCTGGCCTCTGCCACGTGAGCCTTCCTATCAGCTACTTCAGAGCCACCTCCTGCAAATCCTCCGCATATGGTGTCAACACCAAACGAGATCATACCAACCCTCTTCACCGAGGTGTTGTCATCTTTCGGCGGAAGATCCGGATCGTCTTCATCATCACCTTCTGAATCATCGTCTCTTCTGGCTGGGACATTGTCACGGCATCTGTCATTTCTCCTTTTCTTAGGGTCATCTCTTCCACCTTTAGGAGCCTTACCATCCACATACTTCCTCAGATTTCCAGATTTTAACATCTTTTCAATCTCATCTTTCAAGGCGAAGCATCTGTCTGTGACGTGGCCATGGTCCTGGTGGAACTCGCACCATAGGTTTTTGTTCCTCTTATGTGGTGGGCTTTCAGTTTCTCTGGCCATCTCAAAATCCTGTCATTCTTAATCTCATTGAGGATGTGCTCGCAGCTCACAGTCAGAGGAGTATAGTGGATACAATCTCTCAAGCTCTCTCTCTACTGTGCGTTTAGACAGAGTTTCAGCTAGGGTTGCTAATTTCAGGATCCTTTGCAAGATAGAGGATGATCTCTATATATAGTACCTAGGGGGTGTAATATACCCCCCATGCACGTAATGTGCATGTGTGTGTTGGCCTCACCAATATGGAGAAGCCATCTCTGTCACATGTAGAGAATGATGATGAAATATTCTCTCCACGTGTAGGGAATAATCTTGTTATAACTGATTTGTGTCCACGTGCCCTAATCCAAATGTCAGCAGATGCTCGGCTATCGTGCTTGGTCATGACCTCGGCCTGGTACGTGCTGAGGTTGGTAAAGTCTAGTCGCTCGTTCAGTCCGAGGTGGCCATGAAGGTCTCGGCTCATATTAAGCCGAGACAATGGATAGGGGTCAGCATTGTTCGAGGTTGAGCTGGTTTATGCTTGGAGCATCGACTGATGTCCTGATGAGGTTGTTGGTAGAAAGGCTTCTTGCGAGCTCGGCCTATATCTGGCCGAGGTTGCCATTCACAGGTGTACGAGAGTGTTGCTGATCCTTATGACGTGTGCAATGTCCTTTGGAGAGGCTGGTGGTAGTGTCGGCCTGGGCCGACCTTGCTATGGCCGAGGGCTGATGTCACATGCCCAAGGCTTATCCAGTGTCGGCCATAATCTCGGTCGAGGTTGGTGTCTCTGAGCCGAGGTCACACTTGGGGCATATCACCATCCATGCATTAATAATATAAATCCATCACAAGATAAGTACAAAATAAAATAATACCGAATAAACCATCGGTTCCCAAGTCTAATATAAAGTCCAACAGAAGAATATAAACCTGAGTACAAAATCTAAACTGAAATAAAAGAAATAACTGAAGGGGCAACACGCCCAAATGAAATAACTAAACTGCTTCCTACTCTAGGAATGAAGTGACTGAAGCATCTAATCCAAATCCTACAAGCATCCACAAGTGCTACAGCTACGCATCCTTGAACAGATCATCAAGTTGGGTGTTCCTGTGGCTGGACAAGTAAAAGGTTTTGAAAATATTTTGCAAGCATGAGTCTGAGCCCAAGTAAAACCATTTAAAAATATTTAGCAAGTATTTAAATTGCAGTTTAAAATCAGTTATTGATTACACATGTTAGTTCAACGTACACTCCCTTGAGTTCCTCACCTTTCAACTAATGTGCACGTCTAACGTCATCTAGCTATGCTACCCAAACCAACTAGGTCTCATCAATAACTATCTAAACCTAACAAATTTAGCTCCCCCGTACCGCCCATACAGTACGCTATCACAATACTAATACTTATCGTTACACGTATGCTATTATGCAACCAAAATTAACATTTTCACGTATGTTATCATTAACCCACAATTAACATCTCACGTATGTTATTATTAAAACATTTCATTAAGTTGCTCTACTTAATTCATCTTTAGATATACTCTATCTAACTTTACTACTATCGCACACTGAGTAGATTATCTCATAATTAAGTCACTTTCAGATATACACTATCTATCATTTCCTACATCACACAAGTAGGTTAATCACATTTGTATATATTTACCACACATATAATATATACAATTATAGCATCTCCGGAATGGCTCCTCGTGATGCGGCATGCTCTGCTATCAAGTCCATATACCTCTCATACAAATCAAGGACTATCGATTCGGCATGTCTCCTCGCACCCTTAATCAAATAACACATAATGGAGGCGAACATAGTTCTAAGCGTTCGGGATATGCACATATCTAACGTACCCAAATGACCTGCCAGTCCCACTGATACACACATAGTGAGTCACTCTAAGTTCTATGTTCTAGTGCACAAATCCAGACCACACGGAAATGGTCAAGGTAGGATCGCTCTCTACGCGAGACCTCCGTGATAGCAGGCAGCGTAGGTATGTTCACACATAAGAAAGCACATAATAGGTACACACAACATAATCCATATGTCGCATATAGGCATACAACCCATAAATATAATCTGTATAGGTATACACTCCACCTATAAATATAATCCGTATAGGTATACACTCGTACTATAAACATAATCCGCATATGTATACACTCAACCTATAATATAATCCGCATAGGTATACACTCAACCTATAATATAATCCGTATGTAATATGTCTCTCGAATACTCAACGTACTAATCCACATACGAATATAACCCTCTATCGCATTTTCCCGAGTATTATTCTCTACTCGAAAGGCCCTAGTTATCCCTTGATTAAATATCAGTAGTAAATACACTCGTACGCTATTGGTCGGAATCATAGGTTCACCCATCTCTTCGTAATCCGTTCTCATTCTCCTGAATTCACTCGCATTGCAACTTATTCCCGATTAACCTTGGTCTTAATTCTCCTCCCTTATGACTAAGCCCCAACCTTACAATTGACCTACTGGTGATTATTATATCCCTCAATATAATTTAAAGGCATCCCAAAAATTCCCCGAAAATTTCACACAAGTTCTAGGCTTCAAAAGGGAAAACTGCCAAAATATGGGAATCCGAATCGATTGGCCCTTGGGCCGAATCGATTCGAAAAGTGTCAGTTCTCTTCTTCCTTCCGTTTTTGCGATTCTTCCACCATTCCAACTTCCTCAATTCTTCATGAAACGTAAGCAAATTTCAAACCAACATTTCTCAACATCATATAAGTGTATAGGAATGATTTCCAACGTAAATCTAACATTAAATCATCACGGATTCAATCCAAGAACCGATTTTCTTTTAAAAATCCTTAAAACCCGAGTTTTCATTTTCTTCATCTCTTTCAATTAAAAATCCAGATTTCTCCCATTATTATCATCACATAAATTCTGATTTCATATTACTCACATACATAGGTTCAATCTACATGCACTCCTACCCAAGATCATGTGTTTAAATCATCATTTTTTTCAAAAACCTCATTTTAAATCATCAAATAATAAACCCTACATTATATGGGTATTATAACCTTTAGGAAACAAGCAAGATAAACATTTGCCTTATGATATACAGGTCTGATTTCGTTTTCAAGATGATGAAGTCGATCCCTCCTAGCTCCGATCACGATTCCGGCAACTATGGTGGAGAGAACAAGTGTTGCACCTCCAAGAACTCTCTTCTCCTCCTCCCTTGTGGCCTCCTTCTCTATTATGTGTTTACACTAGCCTCTAACTCCAAAGGGCTGATATGCTCTTTTAATTTTCAGAGTTCTTTAAATCACAAACTCCCAAATGGCCGAAACGCCCTTAAACGGTGCCGGGGTGGTCAAAAATTGCCTCGGATCCAAACTATACACCCGGGTATACTATTCCGACTATTTCGACCCTTTCGGAATCAACCGTGACCTCTAAATCATCATCCGAGTCACTTTATAACAATATCTTATTTCGACCTCCAAATAGTCTACACGCGACCCTCAGTTGAGTTCCAACACAGTCCCGTCGATAGTACTCGTTACGACGTATACTAATTTTCGCATAGATTATTCCATCAACAATAAATTCTTATCTCCCCAAAAATATTTAATTTCATCAAATTACGGCACACATGTAATTTAAAATTAAACCCAAATAATTATTGAATTAATTAAATTCCAAATACTCAGAAATACGGGGTATTACAGCTCGTGGCTACAGTAAGGTCAGATTCTGACAGGAAAGGATTTGAGATGGAAGACCCAAATAATTATTGAATTAATTAAATTCCAAATACTCAGAAATACGGGGTATTACAGCTGGTGGCTACAGTAAGGTCAGATTCTGACAGGAAAGGATTTGAGATGGAAGATGAGTCTGTCAAAGCTCCGGAGGGGTTCGGCCAGTGACGGAGATCTTCACCGGAGGCGACAAGTGGCAAAGGTTAAATCACGACAGCAAGGCTGAATCAAGGGATTCCAGCATTTATTTATGACTGAAGTTCCAGATTCGAGGACATAAGCAAAAGATGGCTTTTGTAGCCCTTGCCAAGTGACGGCAATGGTCCCTTGACGCCGGCGAGAGAGTGGGAGGGTGAATTTGTGACGGTGAGAAGTCTGGCTTGGGTTTTGAAGAGTTTCAGTAGGCTCCATGGTGAAGCTTTCATGGGAGTTGGTTGGTGCTTTGGGTTATTAGGTCCTCGGTAGGGGGGATGGAGGTCGTCGGTAGTTGATGGTAGTCCCGTGAGGATTGTCTAAAAATGGAGATGGCAATAGAAATTCCACGGATGGAGTTTAACTAGCCGAGGGGTTGTGGATTGTCAAGGAGCAGTTAGGGCCACGGGCCCACAGTGGATGCCTCTGGTGGTGATGGTGGTGGCGTCATGGAGGATGTGGCACGATGCTGGTGGTGGCGTCAAGGAGGATGTGGCACGATGCTGGTGGAGGCCACATGACAGCAAGCAATCGGGGGTAATTTTGGAGTGGTATAGTTCTTTCGAGTCTTGCATTGGCTCTCATAACTACTGACAGGAAAAAAAACAAAAGCACATGTGGCTCGGGTATCACGTAATGTAGGCCAGTAAAAGACTCACAAACACAGAACAGTCAAAAGAAATTCTCTCAATAAATCATATTCAAAATCAGTAATTCAATATTAAGGAGTGATGTATTCGGGTATGTGGCACGTGCGTGGGGTGGAGCATGACGGTTGTTTTTAATTTGTATTTTATTATTTTGTCTATTGTCTTTTTATTAGAATAAATATATATTCCTCTAGGAATATTCTAGATTAGGGTAGTGAGGCCTAGTGATTCAGCCCATGACATCACCGCTTATACCACACTTAACTTGCCCGCCAAATATTGGAGGCTTTATACCTATGTGGTCTCTTATTTTGTAATAAAACCCAATTTTCATGAATGAATGAGAATGAGTGAGAGTTACTTTGATTATTTCCTCTTTTACTATGTGTGTTTCGCGGCATTTACATCAAGGAGTCCTAACAATTGATGGCCAAAAGCCTTATTATAAGCTCTAGAAGGAGTTCTAATCGTAAGAATTATCTAAAGATAAATTCTAAATAAATTAGACAAATAATAGATAAATCTTAAACTATATCTGTAATATCATCTAGCCGACCCCAAATAATTGGGAAAAGGCTTTTTTTGAGTTGAGTAGATCTGATGATGTCTGGTGAGACCCTTGAGATTTTTGGGATTATCATGTAAATAAAGAAATACTGAACAGATACACTAATAGCAGTAGGCAAACAAGAATACCAAATAACTGTAAGAATAAGTCTCTGTTACTTTGATGGCTTACGACCCAACAGAAATTACAAAAAAATGCACAGGATTCTAATGTTCATATGTCAAATTAAGGCCTAAATGACTTTGAAATGAAAATTCACTTTTAATGAACAAAAGTGGACTCCATTGTAGAAAGCATACATCTGCTTTCAACCAGAAGACTGATTCTAATTAATCAAAATAGAAGAAGTGGGAGAACGAGTTCAAAGATGCCAAACATAGGGGCAAGGTTGTCTCACAAAACATAATGTTTATAAATGCAATTGTCTTAAATCGTAAGAGAAGGTAAAATAAAAACTCACATGCCAAGAGTATCATAGAGAGAAGCAAAAGATAATCTCACATGTGGACCACTGTGCGCGTGACCCTCAATATCCCGATCAACTGCAAACATATGACTGACTTAGCCCCATAGAACATGCTACATCAATGGAAAGATTACAAAGATAGAACTTCTCACATTCAATATCCCTAGCATTTTCCAAGGCCTTGCAATAAGGGTTTTCAGAAAAATATGTCTCTTCTTTCAGGATATAATCTGAAGTGGCACTGTCATCACTCCTATTTTTCACGGACTCCACCAGAACACATTTACGATAGTGAATGAGAGTAAGCAAAATATTAAGACTGCTGTCAGCCAATGAACTTCTTGAAGCTTCACCACTTGAATTGACAAAGTAATTAAATGGCAGTAACACTAAATTTGCTGCAAGTCAAACACAAAAGTCAGAAACTTCTATTGGGAAGTTGAGCCAAAATTAGAGCAGGAGAAAAAAAAAGGAATAAAATTAAGAAGGAATGCATGACACTTTAAAGAGATGGCACATATGAATGGGACAGAAACATTTTTCAAACCACGAGTATAAAAACTTCAATATTTTAATTTGCAATCAATTATCAAAGAACAGAATTTTGAAATCACAAGAAACTAAAAATGTAGCTGCAAAGCGATAGGTCTGAATTTGTATATTTTCATTAGCAGATCAAAACGGTTCAAATTCTCGAATATTTAGATTGGCTGATGGAAAGGAATTGTGATGTGAATTAGGGTCTTTTTCATCATTTTTGTCATTTTTTAGTATTTCTTCTATTTTTAGTATTCATTGTATTTTTCCTTTTGTTTAGTATTTAGAGTAATGAAGGTTAATTGGCACTTAAGGACATAATTGTAATTAGATTCTTAGCTTAGAGGCCGAGCAACCTCCTTTTGTAGCCTCATTTTTAGCCTCATTTGAGGCATTCTTCCATTTTGAGATTTTAGAGAGTTTAGAGAGATTTATCTTTTCATGCTCCCATTTGACGTCATTTACGTCAATTGGTATCAAAACTTAGTCGGTTTCACCCGGTTGTTGTTGTTGGTGTATGACAAAAACTCGTAAACGTCATGCGGATCCAAAAAAGATGAACATCTCCGCGGCAACTCCTCTCGATCAAATTTTAGAGGCCCTCAACCAATTGAAGGCCCGAGTAGACGAAATCGACACACAAAATTCTCCGCCTGCAACCACCACGGACCGCCCCCACACCGCCCGGTAACATCTCAAAACCCTAACCCTAATTCTCCCAACTCAACCAATTCTACACCTCTACCACAACAAAACCCTAATTTTGCAAGCCCTAACACCAATTTCAATCAAGAAAACACCACCACCGAGGGTGGCACCCAACCACCACAACCCACCGGCCGGACTACAAAAAAAATTCCAAGAATACCTCTGCCGACCCGAAACTACCTATTCTCCCACCAAAATGCACCACCGGACCCTACAGAACCCAAATCCCCTCTGCCACTGCCCCGAGACCTCCAAAACCACCCAAAAACACCCCAATCACTGCCGGTTACAACCTCTGAAGCCAGACAGTCTAGCCGCAACACCAGACGACCCTGTCTCCACCGCCGGCAACACTGACCGAGGCCTCCGGCCTGATTTGCACATTCCGAGGGTCCGATGTTCTCAATACGGGTCACCATGCACCCTCGATTCAACATATGATTTGTCCGACAATTATTTCTCCAATTTGTGCTCAAATGACGCATCCCGTGATTGAAACATACTCTCCAACTATCGCCGAGATGATCATTGACATTCGGCACGCCAAGGGTTCCAATACGGCGCATCCCCAAGTAAAGGTAACAATTCCGGTAACCAATGAATCCTACACGCATCTTCCCCCAAATCTTGAACACCAAACCTTAGAATTCAATCTCCGCACATTCCCAATACCCTCATCCTCCAAGATTCGCCCACACATCCCACATACCCTCCTCCGTCACCCAAAATAACAACCCATCACCACACCTTCCTCCACCCCGAATTCTTATTTCCTCCCACTCACCCTCACAAAATCCCCACAACTGCCCCCCACCTCCTCTTCATGGCCACTCCTTAGCTAATCTCTATTTACCCTCGCCATCATCCACACAAACACCTCGAACCTCCCCATCTTCCCTCCATACCCCCCGCTCCATCCGTTACTACACATCCTCACCCACCCTATCTCACCTTCCCCACGCTTCCGCCCCCACCTATCCTCCACACCTCACCCCCACCCGGTCACCCCCCACATGTATCCCACCATCATTCTACATAGGATGCCAGTTTCGTTCATTCCGCACCCATTGCCTCCCATGAGCAGGTACGGGTGTGGATTAGTTTACCCCCCATTCACCCCGACCCCACTCCGCTCCAGAATTTGAGTCGCCCCCACCTACTGAGTGGCGCACCGATGTCTCTCCTTTTAACTCTCTGGGTCCGAAGGCTAGTCCATATGTACCTCTCTCCGAGCACCATTGCTTTTTGTGTTATCAAAAGGGTCACCAAATAAACCACAGCCCCTACCGCCAGCCGTTGGTCCCAGCTCCGCCTCCTTCTCCACCATGAGAAACCATTCCACCTCATACTCCCCCTCCACCCGCCCCATTACAACCACCACTACCAGCTCACCCTCCTCATCCAACGCCTCAGAGACGCCCACAGCGAGCATTACTTTCCAAGCCTCCGCCAGACGAGGATGACCTAGATGAGGATGCCCTGGCCCTACAGGGTGGTAACGCCAATGTTTAAAAAGGCGTTTGAGGCTTACGCCTCGAGGCTCGCCTCGAGGCGAGGCGGGCAAAAAATGCCTCGAGGCTTAAGCCTCAGGGTTGTATTTTAGGCTTACGCCTCAATGCGCCTCAAGGCTTACGCCTCGGTGCGCCTCACGCCTCGCCTCGCGCCTTTTTGCTGAGGCGCGAAAAAAAAAAAAAAAATCTTGTTCTTTTTTTTGTTTTAAAGCTGCACATAACTTATACTATTTACTATTGTAACTTGAGAGAATTTTAAAAAAAATAACCAATATGTTAATGAAACTTAAAAAACTAATTTTGTCAATTTGATTTTGTTTGAAATGAATGTACTAAATTAACTTCAATATGACTTTTTTTTTAAAAGTTTCCTGTTTTTTGGTTTTCAACTTAGATTAGTATGTTATCTTTAACTAAACTGAATATATATTAAGAAACTAATATATTTTAAAGGTTGCTGTTTTTTTTAATAAACTTAGGTTGATATGTTTTATTATTTTTTTAATAAAATTGTTTTTTTTTTAATCTTAGCTTGAAAATCAATGTTTTTTAATAAATTTGCTTGTTAAGTTGCATTGATTAATTTACTGTCATATTATAAAATAACCAATATGTGAATGAAGCTAAAAAAATGATTTTGCCAATATGATCTTGCATTGATTAATTAATTGTCATATTGTAAAATAACCAATATGTTAAAATTGATTTTCTCAAATTACTTTTTTTTTTAAAAGTTATCTCGGGGGAACAAAAAAATGTCAAACTATGTGAGAAAGTCCTCAAGAATGTTTTTTTTTGTAGTTTTATTTTATATTTCTTTGTTATTTTATTTTTATGGTTTTATTAGTATTTTTTTAATATTATTTTGCTCTTTTTTTCCTTTTCGGTGAGGCTTACGCCTCAAACGCCTCGAGGCTTACGCCTCGCCTCTCCGCGACTAAAACGCCTCGCCTCGCCTTTCGCCTTTTTAAACATTGGGTAACGCCATTACACAGTTAAAACTACAATTACTCTCGAGGAGCATGCAGGGTGACATTCGGATAGATATCCTGATGTTTGATGGCCACCTACAATCCGATGCCATTGTTGATTGGCTTGCTGCCATGGAGCGGATATTTGAGTACAAGCGACTGAAAGGTCGACGGTGTGTCCTGCTAACAGCCACCAAATTTCAGAGCTACGCTAGTGTCTGGTGGAATTACTTGGAGCAGCGCCGTGTTCTTGAGGGCCAGCCTGCAGAACTTCGTGCCCAGCTGATGACCGCTTTTATTCCCGCCACTTGCAAGCGTGAACTCTTCTTGCGAGTCCAGTCTCTTCGGCAAGACATTACAGTTTTGGACTACACCGAGCGTTTTCAGCTTCTTTGTACTCGTGCCCGCCTCGGTGAGAGGGAGGAACAGAGGACCAGTCGATATATCCACGGCCTTCAGAGCTATATCCAGTGCGGCCTCGCTCTACGTGACATCACCTCCTTTGCCAAGGCGGTGGAGTCCGCCACTAAAGTTGAGTCCTTCCATCAGTCTGCTCCTCCTCCCCGTGGCCGCTCCACGACAGCTCCTCCAGCACCAGTGACTTCTGCTCCTCCTATGACTCCGCTTACAGCACCCACTCATCCTACTCCGCTTACTGTCACATTCAAATGTTACAACTATGGGGTGATTAGCCATAGAGCCTCCGATTGTTCCCTTCCCCGCCGTCGCGTTCTCCTAACTTCGGGCGATCCTGAGTATCTTGAGAAGACACCGGAGATTCCACCCCAACCAGCTCTCATCACTATCCGCGAAGGTGACGCTGAAGGCCTTCCCCTTTGAATTCGAGGACTAACTCTTTCAATGGGGGGAGAGTGATGTGAAAAAGGGCATTTTTCATCATTTTTATCATTTTTTAGTATTTTTTTCTATTTTTAGTATTCATTGTATTTTTCCTTTTGTTAAGTATTTAGAGGAAGGAAGGTTAATTGGCACTTATGGGAATAATTGTAATTAGATTCTTAGCTTAGAGGCCAAGCAACCTCCTTCTTATAAATACTCTTTTGTAGCCTCATTTGAGGCATTCTTCCATTTTGATATATTGAGATTTGAGAGAGTTTAGAGAGATTTATCTTTTCTTGCTCCCATTTGACGTCATTTACATCAAATTGAGAGACTGCAATATATTTACTACGTTAGTAAGTCAGAAGAAACCTCAGTCCATAACAAAAAAATCTCCACAGAGGAAATCTCCATTTGATTGGATGTAAAATATTCTCCGCAAGCTTATACAAATAAGCGCTTGTACTCATATACACGCTTACACATCAGTCTATATGTTTGCACTAAGAAGTTATAGTGAAGCCCTTATTCATGCTTATATAGATATTTTTTGTGTTTTATATATATAGGACAATAATTTTCATAACTTCAAACAAACATCTATAGAAGGAAATTGTTATCATTTTATTTAAGGATTTCATATGAAAAATAATTTCAGTGCTAAACACATAGTGTCAAAACAAACGGTGCGCTATGCAAATTTAAAACAAGATGACACTAAGATATTGACCATTAGAAAATCACCATACCAGCTCTCTGCAGAACACCAGGCTGATTTCCTTCAGAAAATAAGGTATAAGATGCACTATTTAGGGGTATCCGGGGTCGCGAGATGTAATTTAGTAGTAGCTTGCGAACAACCAAGCCAACCAAAGAGTTTTCCTGCATATGAAATAGCAAATTAATAACCCAGCAATAATATTTTTATTTTATCAAAAACAAAATATATCATGGAGGATAAAAGGAGGAGGTACAATGGATTAAAGAAAAAGAGGAGGTACAATGGATTACCCAACAATAATATCAAAAGCTTTTAAGATGGAATAAAAATTAAACCCCTTGTCACCTGAACCATCGCTGCATCTATGAACGGGTGAACATCATTTGGGCCTGGTGATGGCCCAGAAAGAAGCTGAGTAGACATGGCAATGAGCATGAAGTTAAGCAGTTCGTGATGTATCAGATTTGTGTTGGGACTTCAAAAAAAGGTACAAAATTAGGGAAACATAAACATTAAGCTAAGCATAAAGAAACATGTTGAATAATCCACAACATACCTTACATCTACTTTGCCAATAAAGCTAAGCACACTTTGCATAACGAGATTTTCGATATTTTGATCTGCTTTTAGAAGGGAAAAACAATCGAGTCAAGGTAAGGAAAACAGAACCCTTAAAAAAAGTTGCATGCAAGAATGAACTAGAAAGCTGAAAATTGGAGAAAGAACAATGGACCCCTTCAAATAAACAAAGTTCCAAGTTAAAAAACGCCAAGAAGACCTCAATCTTATTAATACAAAGATGTTAAGAGTAATCCAACTCAAAAAACAAAACTCAATATTAGAACTTCAACATCCCTGGATATGATTAAAACCTAGCCTTAATTATTAGAACTTCAACTATTTTTTATCAAAATGCAATCAATGTGATTATGGAGACATAGTTAGGAAAACCTATACTTACATGAACTTGAAGAAACATAAAAATCTAGTTTCTCTTCTCAATTACGAGATCAATGCAAACTCTCAGGTAATTTAGGTATCATTTCTATAAATACTTTTCCTTTCAATGTTTTTAAAGGAGGGAACAGCGTTTCGAATACAACTTTTTGTCATCTAGTAACTGCCGAATCAAGTTTACAGTCGAATTTATGGATGGAAATCGGGTTTGGTAACTAGGGACCCCGTTTTGCCCCCAAGTACACCAGATGGATAGTAATATTCATAATTGCAATGATAAGGCAGGAAATTTTCCAAACCTGAAAGGCAAGGACAAGGAATCCTTCCATCTACCCACCTCGTGCTCAACTAGGGGTATGAAATCTCTAAATAAAACCTACTCCCAACTCCTAAAGATCAGAATCAAGGATCGTATCTAGGGCAACGCATTCTATTAAATACCCATCTCATTTCTTTTGCTTTTTTTCAGAAGCATTAAAAATTATATTCATAACGGAAATATATACATTACTGAAGAAAAATAAGACCGACCTGGCTCACTAGGAGCAACATGTAGTGTGGGAGTCCCAAACTACCCTTAGACTATGATTGTCCATTGACTTCTTGGTTGGAATCTTCCAAACTCACATAAAGATAAACTTTTTCAGGATCACAGTCCTATACTAGCTCAATCACACAATGAAGATAAGCTAAAGGAGAGGCCGACCATATCAGAACTTGATGATATAGGATTTTGGGACTAGTTAAGACTATTGTATTGTACAAAATAAGACCCCCCATTTTGAGGAGGGCACATGTCGACAACCAGTTAACTAGCACACCTTTGTACTTATGGTTTATTTGGATTCTCAGCTAGCACTCCAAATCATCTTTTCTCTTAGTAAATAAACTCCCCTCTCTAACCACATTCACCTTTTCCCCTCTCAATTGGTCCCCAATCAAGGCCTTTCACCTCAAAACTCCCCTCTTCGTTTTCACTAAGCTCTTCAAAATAACCAATCACTTCTTTACCAATTTCTTCCTCACTTTCCACTAACCCCCTCCCCCCTCCATCTCTAGTTTAGAGATGAATTTGTTACTTCTCCGCCAACCAGCAATTCTATGGAACGATTTTGTGTTGTTATCACATTCTTTAATGCCATTAATCCTAATTTTTTATTCCACGATATTTCTTCCTTGAGAATTAATTCCTAAAATTTATTTTTAATTTCATTTCTTTCTCTTTAACTTCCTTCCGCACTTGCGTCTCCCCGTATCTCCTAAACCTTCCCAAATCTTCAGCCAAGCTGTATGAGGCAGAAACTCGTGCCACGTACGGTTCGAAAGCCAAGCCCCAACCCGGACAGGAATTTAATTTTGTAGGTTCATTGCACGAGTTATTTTTATACTGAATTTAGGTTTGGTAACCTATAATTAAGAACTAACAATCATAATAGACTATAAATTTTCAATATCATATATTTTCAAGAACATTTAGCAAATCAATTCGTACTTGTCAATTTTTTACTTCACTCTTATTTGCATAAATTTTTGAGACCGCTCTGTGTCATTTTTCCAACTTTAGTGGGTTGAGTTTACTTACTGATCATAAAAATTCACATTATTATACATATGCTTACAAGTATTTTAAAAGTTCAGTGGTGTACACATAACTCTGCCCTTGGCGGAATACTTGCATAGCGCATGTATATATATTCTAAAACGTTGTGAGTTTCAAACACAAAGAAAGTAAATGATCCATACATTACTCTAGGGCTGTTTAAAACCCTCCACCCTACCCCACCCCACCAAAAAAATGCTGGGAAGATAGTTTGTGGCCCCGCCCTTAATAATAGCCAAACCAAGTGGGGTAGTTTGTTGTACCAAGACCATTATGCACCTAAACCATCAAGAGTAGAAACTTAATAATAATTTTGCATCAGATGAGAACATTAAACTAAAACGTGCAAGTTATTACCTCTTGATAAGTTGTCAGGTATTGCCTCACTTTCATCTAAAGACAAGTATAGTTCCTCGGCAGTGTCGCTTTTGGCATTTTCAATTATGTACTTCAGAAATACTGAAGAGATGTGTAATGCGTTAACCGTCTTTGCAAAAACCAATGATGGCACACCAGAAGAAGAAACTGACTCTTGCAAACACCATGTTAGGTGGAGTAAAATCTTTGCAAGGTGCCTTGTGTAACAGTTGTTCTGTGCTGCAATATGAAAAAAAAAAAAAAAAAGACAGTTGAAACAGGTAAAAATTAAAGTGTCCTCCAGACAAGATATGTAACAGAAGTGTTGATTAGGCCCATTTTGATGTAAAGGACTCCAAAACGGTTTAATATTCCACGAGCAATTTAAAAAAAATTAAAAATTAAATCAATTCACATAAGAGGGGAAAATGGTTTTTAGTTTAGTCCCTAAACTTTGACTTGATGTAGCTATCAAAAGAATGAAGTGTGTCAACGTTCACCTTCCGTCAAATTCCAGCCAAATTCTACAGGAATGCCTCAGATGAGTTGCAGGGGAAATTCAAGAGTAGAAAAGTCATATCACACAATACGTGGCCTTTCCTCTCCTCCCTCTTCTCACTCTAAACACATGTATCTCCATACATACTAAGTTTACATGCTGGCGCACTCTGTAATCAGTATCGTGCGATTCACGATACGAATCGTCCGATACGATTCGATACAACAGCATAACGAGCCGAATCGTCCTCATGTATCGAAATAACCAATTAATCGTTTGAACCGGAAGCAAATCGCGAGTCGATTCAAGTGTCGCTTGAATCGCGATTTGTTCGCGATACGCAGCAGCCGACTTCGGTCGGTAAATGAAGTCTGATTCATTAAAAAAATACTTTTTTTTTATTTTTTATGGCCGAAAATTGTTATTTTACTGTTTAAAGACTTTAAATAATGTTTAAAGACTAAAAAAACACATAAATGAGCAAACCCTAGGTATAAAAGATACTTTTCTCACTTTTCTTGTGTTCTCCACCATTAATATACTCACCTTTCTTGTCTTTTTCTTTAACTTTTTGCCAAGAGAAGCTTCCATCATTTGCTTTGGTAAGTAACCCTAGGTCCTTTTCTCACCTTTCTTGTCTTTTTCTTCAACTTTGTGCTCTCTCTCTCCACCATTAATAAATAAATAAACCCTAGGTTTATTTATTTATTGTCTCTCACTTATTTATTTATTGTTCATCTTTATTTATTTATTTATTTATCCAAGTATAGTTATTTCTTTTTCCTCTTTGTTTATTTAGGAAATGACTAAACAAAAGAGAAAAGTTGTGGTTGACCCCACATGGGATTATTGTGAAAAAGTGAATGATAATAGATTGCATATAAGATGTAATTTTTGTAAGGATGCAAAATGGGGTGGGATTTTTAGAATGAAGCACCACCTTGCCGGGACGGGAAAAGATGCCAAAAAATGTATGCAATGCCCCGAAGATGTTAGAAAAAAATTTGCAAACATTTTAGGAGTAAATGAGGAGGAGGAGTATAATGAAGAAAGTGGGCAACAAAATGTGGGTGAAGAAGAGGAATTTGAAGTTGAGAAAAATTTCGAAAAATCAAAGAAGGGAACTATGGATGCATATGTCATTAAAGGGAAGAAAAAACAAACAACGATAAATGCAATGTTGAAAAAGAGGGCGCCGGTAATTAGTGACATTTGTAGGTTTTTTTATGGAAATGGTATAGCTTTTAATGTAGTCAAAAGTCCCTTGTTTACAAAGATGGTGAAATCAATTGGTGATTACGGGAAGGGGCTAAAGCCTCCGTCTTACCATGAGACAAGGGTTACTTACTTAAAAAAGGAAGTTGAAATTGTTGAAACAAATTTGGAAAAATATAAACAAGAATGGAAGATGACGGGTTGCACTCTTATGTCGGATGGATGGGCCGATGGGAAATCAAGGTCCTTAACTAATTTCCTTGTTAATAGCCCTCGTGGAACAATTTTTCTCAAATCCTTGGATACTTCCTCCTTTGTAAAGGATGCCGACAAGCTATGTGAATTACTTGATTCGCTTGTTGAGGAGATAGGAGAGGAGAATGTGGTCCAAGTAATTACCGATAGTGCGTTGGCTTATGTTTTGGCCGGAGAAAAGTTGGAAAACAAAAGAAAAAATTTATTTTGGTCTCCTTGTTCGGCTCACCTCATTGATTTAATGTTAAGTGATATAGGTGATCTACCAATTTTTCATGACACCATTAAAAAAGCCAAGGAGGTAACCGTTTATATATACCGACATGCTTGGGTTCTTGATTTGTTTCGAAAATTCACAAAAAAAAAAGAACTAACAAGGGCGGGGGTTACAAGATTTGCTACATCTTTCTTGACTTTAAAGAGCTTCCAAGAGAAGAAAATTCCTCTTAGGCACATGTTTGCATCGGAGGAGTGGGCCACGGGACCATATGCACATAAGTTTGATGCCAAGCATGTTGAGAACATAATTTTAGGTGATAGCAAATTTTGGAAGGCAATCAAATATTGCTTGAAATGCGTTATCCCACTCACTAAGGTTTTAAGGCTTGTAGATGGTGATTCAAAACCGGCAATGGGGTACATTTATGAAGCTATGGATAGCGCCAAGGAGGCAATTGCAAAAAATTTCAACCATAAAGAGGCAAGGTACCGAAGAATATGGAAAATTATTGATACAAGATGGGACATGCAACTCCATCAACAACTTCATGCGGCGGGTTACTTTCTCAACCCTAGGTAACTTTTCATCATAAATTGTATTTGTATTTTATTTATTTGTATAACTTTTCTAACATAATGTATATGCACATGTATACTTTATATAGATTCCAATATAGCGAGGGGTTCAATGCGGATAGGGAAGTCAAGAGAGGGTTGTACCAAACCATTGAGAAAATGTATCCGGATGTTGAGAGCAAAATTGCAATTGCTGAACAAATTGAGAAATTTCGCCGGGCGGAAGGGTTATTTGGAGTGAGCATGGCCGTCTTGACAAGAGATAAGACACAACCAGGTAATTAGTTGCTTTTTTCGCCGCATTTTGGCCATGCTTTGGCCTATCTTTATTGCTGTTTTGGGGCAGCAATATGCCCTTGTTTTGGGCAGCAATATGCCCCTGTTTTGGACAGCAATTTGGCCCTGTTTTGGCCTATTTTTATTGTTGTTTGGGAAGCAATATGCCCCTTTTTTGCCCCTGTTATGGGCAGCCATATGCCCCTGTTTTGGCCTATTTTTGTTGCTGTTTCTTGGCCTCTTATTTATGTTTATGTTTGCGTTGTTTTTGCCTATTTATTCTAGGCATATGGTGGGAAAATTACGGAGAAGAGTGCAAGGAACTCCAACGGTTGGCAATAAGAGTGCTAAGCCTAACTTGTAGTGCCACGGGATGTGAGCGAAATTGGAGCACGTTTGACCACGTGCACTCAAAGAAAAGAAATCGTTTGGAGGCACAAAGATTGAATGCTCTTGTCTTTGTCAAGTACAACATTCAACTCGAGATGCGACTTTTGAAGCGACAACAAAGGGGTGAGACATATGATCCAATTTGTCTATCGGATATGGATTCCGATGATGAATGGATAACCGAGAAGGAAGATCCATGTCTTCCCGAAGACCACTCGTGGATGGATGTGCATGAATGCTTCCAAGAGGAAGGAGAAAGTAGTAACAAACGGAAGCGAGGTATGATTTTTTAGTATATATATTTTGGAACTATTAACAAAATGAAATAGTAATAAACTACATCAACATGAAGTAATTAATGTATATTTTTGCATTTTTTTTCATATAGGACCAAGGAACTTGAATGCCAGGAGGAGGAAAGGGAAATCGATTCGTGTTGATAAGGATGATATTGAAGTTATTGACGATGATGATGATGATGAGGAGGAGGAGGAGGAGGAGGAGGAGGAGGAGGAAGAGGAGGGCCAAAGAGAAGAGGAGAGAATCATTGTAGAAGATGATGATGAAGACGATGATGATAATGAACTAAACATTGATGAGGAGGAGGAGGATTAGGATTTAGGAATAATTAGAGGAGTGATGAAGATGATGACTTTATTGGATATATTTTTTGGATTTTGGTTATTATTTTTTGGATACTATTAAGGTATCATCATCATAGTTGAGGATGACACCATGACGATACCTTAATAGTTACTTATACTTAGTAATAGTATATGATACTAAATATGGCTTGTGGATTCTCTTTTTGATATGATTTGTGGAGAAATTAGAAGTTTGAATCATATTATGTTATATAATTGATTGAAAAGTGTTCTCCATATTTTTATTTATTTTTAAAATTTTATTTATTTTTTGTGCCGTATCGCACAATACGTATCGCGATACGATTCACGATTCACGATACATAGGTTTTCGATACACGATACGTATCACGATTCAACAACTATGCTGGCGCAAACCTATTTTAATAAAATATTTTTAAAAAAATTGAGTTGAATTTTTTTATGTGATATTTAAATATTTCAAGGGACCCATATAAAAAAATCGGCTAAAAATAACTTTTTTTGCTATTTTTTAAAAGTTGTGAAAGTTTGACCGATATTTTGAGCTAATTTTTACCATATAAAAAAAAGAGCCCAAAAATATTTTTTTTACTATTTTTAGGTATGTAAACTTGGTATATATATATATATATATATATATATATATATATATATATTTTTACCAAGTTTACATACCGATTTTTTTAAAATAGTAAAAAAAATATTTTTGGGGTGATTTTTTTTTATAGTTTTCAAACATTTCAGTAGGACCATAAAAAAATAATCAACTCAAAATGAATTTTTTTGCTATTTTAAAAAAATCGGTCAAACTATGTCAGTTTTTAAGTTGTTTTAAGTTTGACCGATTTTTTTAAAATAGTAAAAAAATTCATTTTGAGCTGATTATTTTTTTATGGTCCTACTAAAATGTTTAAAAACCATAGGAAAAAAATAAGCTTCAAAATATTTTTTTTACTATTTTAAAAAAATGGACCTCATTCAGGGTCCTTAAACTGGGGGACCTCTCTCTCTCTCTCTCTCTAAATATATATATATATATATATATATATATATATATATATATATATATATATATATATATCAAAAATAACACTACAGTTCTGTAACTCTACAATTCTTTTACCGTCTTTATATATTTTCTAAAATATCATCATATCATTATATTTTCTAAAATATCATTATCTTCATTTCCCAAGGAAATACAAAAAAAATGTTGTTTTCTTCACTCTATGTTGGTTTATGGCAAACTGAAAGTAGATTACTCACTTACTCTACTGTTCTAGTTGAAGAGTCTGCCAAGTTGAGTCACCGCCAAATTGAGGGTCCAGATGTTATTGACTAAATCTGGATCATCGTTACCTGAAATGTAGGTCCCTTTTGTACCATGTACATTGCCTTCGCCTATTCGTGATGCGATGGGGGTAGTTGGTTTGCTACTTCAGGTTATGAGGTAATTTAGAACTCTCGTTGGGGTTCTATTAGTGCTATAATCTTGTATTTTTTCAAAAATCAAGTCTCCGCCAATATAAAGGGTGGTCTACTAAGAATGTATGCAGTGTGTAGTCTACTAGTCTCTGTATTTTATAAACCATTTTTGCATATATATTGGTTCATAAGTCATTTTTCTTCCAATTTTAGTTTGTTATTGATGGAAATTAGGTTTATTTTAATATTTTCTTGCATTTTTAATATAGCATTGTATTTTTCCTTTTATTAGTTGTTTAGCATTTTGTTTACATTTTTAGTAGTAGCAAGGGTTGAGAAGAAGCTTCTAGAAGGTTCCATTAGTTAGTGTTGTCATCGTCATGGATGAGTTGTCATGACAACTCATACTTAGCTAATAGCTTCTATAAGGTTTCATTTTGACATGTAATGTATTTGAGAGTTAGTTATAGTCCATGTGACATCACATGGGCTTACACCTTCTCAACTCATTTGTAAAAGATCCTACATTTGAAAGATATAAAAAAAATTAGTTTCTCTCTCTAGTTGTGTGTTTGTTTTAGTTTTGGGCCTTTTGACGTGTAGTTTATGTCAAATTAATATCAGAGCGGTGTCGTTCCAACATTGTTGTATCGTTGTAGATTATCAACAAAATCGTACGCTACAACACCAAATGGCACCAAAGACATTCAACCACCAAAATGAATAGATTCAAGAATTAAAGCAACAAATAGCGCAATTAACCCTCCAATTCCAACAATTCTTGGCACAATCACAACCCAAAACACCTCCGCCACCACCCTCCACCGCTTCAGACCCAACCCACGCTATTCCCCTTTTTACCACCCTCTATTGCCCTACCAACTAAAAACCCTAACCCCACCAAACCCACCTCTATCAAAACCTAGAAAAAAACGAAGAAAGAGGCAAGAGAATGGAGAATAGAGAATAGAGAAGAAAACGACCAAAAAGGGGGGAAATTGGATCTCCCCACCACCGTATCAACTTCAACAACCCTCTTTGTGCTCCGACGACTCGTGACGGCTTTGGATTTGGTTGGTGATGGCCATGGACAGTTTAATCTAGGGTTTCGAACCACTAGACTAATTTTTTACCCCGAAGGCAACCCATTTTATGGGTCGAAAGTGAGAAAAGATAGAGAAATGGAGGAAGATCGTCGTCGGAATGGGAACGTGGTCGAGTCTTCTCTAGAAGTGATCTAGACGACACATATTTTAGGAACTTTCACATGCATCTCCAATTTTGAAAGCTCACGGATGAGCTTGATTTTAAGTGGGGGAGAATGATGGAAATTAGGGCTATTTTAATATTTTCTTGCATTTTAGTATTGCATTGCATTTTTCCTTCTACTAATTGTTTAGTATTTTGTTTACATTTTTAGTAGTCGCAAGGGTTGAGAAGAAGCTTCTAGAAGATTCCATTAGTTAGTGTTGTCATGATGAGTTGTCATGATAACTCATGACAACTCATACTTAGCTAATAGCTTCTAGAAGGTTTCATTTTGACAGGTGATGTATTTGAGAGTTAGTTATAGTCCATGTGGCATCACATGGGCTTACACCTTCTCAACCAATAGGAGCTTAGGAGATCCCTTCTAGAATCTTCTCTCCCCGCTATATAAAGGGCCTTAGTCTCTCATTTGTAACACATCCTACATTTGAAAGATATAAAGAAATTTTGGCTTCTCTCTCTAGTTGTGTGTTTGTTTTAGTTTTGGGCCTTTTGACGTGTAGTTTACCTCAATTATTGAAGTCAAAAGTTGCATTATTACTAATAATAGATAACATAGTTAATGTCAAAATTGGAAAAGCCACTTTTGGAAATCTGAACAGAGAACCCACCATGTTTCAGGTGGCGTGTCTCCGGATCGATGTACCTAAGGGGCGTAGTGTTGCTGGAAACAAGCCACGTTATAATTCCGTGAATGTTAGTGCATGCCCAGCTATAAAGAACGGAATGTAGCAAGACGGGTGGGTCACGAAATCCTGGAGGATGGAAAGCAGGTTTACTACCTCAATAAAATTGGGAAGTAATTAGGAATCTTGAGACAAATGAATTCTACATTTTAGAATATTAGTAGGCTTTCTAGGCAAGAACTCCATCTATTAGTTTATCGGAAACTCTCAAAAGGAACTAACCGTTATAAATCCCAAGTTAAATGTAAAGTAAATATTTTAAGACCTTAAATTATCCTCAAAGTATATATTCTACAAGTAATATTTACTTTATCAAACGTAGAGATTATATATATAATATCTTACTTACAAATATTATAGGATAAATTACCTTAAACCCCCATCATAATTTTCGCGTTAACAGGTCGCCCACTAAATAATTTGCCAATACTTTACTCCCTTAACCCATATAAACCCGTTTCACTTGAGCCCAATTTGTCCGGGTTCCGTCTCTTTTCTATCTGAATTGGCCATGTGCTAAGCACATGCCAATTAATTTTACTTGAATGACTAAATTACCCTTCTAATAATTAATATTTAAGCAAAATATAATAGTAAATTACTCTCTTAATTTATAATTAATCAGTTACCAGCACCGCCTCGCAAACATAACAAAAATATTTGCATATAACGATTTTCTAACTGGATCTAAATCGACGAAAGAAAGAGAAGAAGAAAAAAAGGAAGAGTGGATAGGAAAATAAATCAAAAAATAAGAACAAGTAAATTTTTCAAATAGAACAAATCAATTTGAACATATCGAAAAATCGATTCCAAATTCTGCACAAATAAATTGGCAAAGATTCAAAATTTTGCTATTGATTTTTGAATATTGGCAGCCATACATTGCACAAATCAAATTTCAAACTTCTTAAAAATCGAAATGGAAACAAGACTTCTCTGCATAATCCGATTTATATATGTAGGAGAGAGAGAGAGAGAGAGAGAGAGAGAGATTCTTTATGCCATTTTTCAACCCGATAATCAACGCTCACCTCCATGTCTAAATTATACCCAGGAAACAAGTTTCATTTCCATTTCATTCTCAGTTTCCTTTTCTTTGGGCCTCTTCCCATTTTGGATAGCTTTTATTTGGAACTTGTTGACTTCTTTTCTATATTGAAACCACTTTTTAGGACTAGACCCAATGGTTATTGGTGGTGCGTGGTGTGATGAGAGAGAGAGAGAGAGAGAGAGAGAGAGAGAGAGATTGTGGATATGGTGGAGGCTCCAGTAGTGAGGAGAGGGAGTAAAGATATTTAGGGTTGATTTAGGGTGTTTGTGATGTGAATAAAAATTAGGGGTTATTTTTAGTATTTCTGTCATTTTTAGTATTTCTTTTATTTTTAGTATTCATTGTATTTAGAGGAATGAAGGTTAATTGGCACTTAAGGGCATATTTGTAATTAGATACTTAGCTTAGTGGCCAAGCAACCTCCTTCCTATAAATACCCCTTATGTAGACTCATTGGAGTCATTCATCCATATTTTGAGATTTGATTAGAGAGAGTTTGAGAGAGAATTATCTTTTCTTCTTCCCATTGACGTCATTTACGTCAATTGGTATCAGAGCCTAGTCGCTCCACCCGTTGTAGTTGTTGTTGTTGTTGTAGTAAAAAAACAAAAACTCGTAAACAACGTCAAGGTGGGTCCAAGAAAGGATGAGCACCTCTGCGACAAACCCTTTCGAGCAAATCATGGAAGCCCTCAACCAATTGAAGGTTCAAATGGATGTGATGAATGCACGACTTCCATCACCGGCAACCACCACGGACCGCCATCACACTGCCCCGGTAATACCTCAAAACCCTAACCCTAGCCCCCCAAATCCCTCCACTCACGCTTCCCCCTTCCCCATCTCTACACCAAGAAAATCAATACCCTAACCCTATTTCCCCAACCACCATATCAAGAAACACCCCACCGCATCCACCCACTGACCGGACTGCCCAACACCTCTGCCCGAAGCAGCGAACCCGCTTAGAGGAGCATCATCCCGCGCCGACAACATTTTCTAGCCCATCTCTGGCACAATCTGTCACAGAAGAAAGGCCGAATACCCCTCCGATGACAAGTGATCCCTCCCCATCCATTGCTCACCACGTACGAAGCCACCAACACCAAGGGGGGAACACCCCTCTGCAACTGCTGTTGTTGCATTACCATCGGGGCAGACCTCCAATCAAGTTTATAACCATAAATCAATGTTGACTCCTTCGAACCACCCTTGAACCCTTTGAAAATTCCTTGGCCGCACTAAACCGCCACTGAAATACCCATCCAATGGTCGTCGACCACTCGTCGGCAGTCTCCCATGTCATCAGCAGTCAATAGTGCTTGGACACAACTAAAATGGGTCGGATCTACCATAATGAAGGTCGCCCAGTGCCATTTGGTCCTCCTAGCTCCACATCGCTGCACCTAACTCCAATCCGGATCCAAAACAGCCCGATCAGTGCAGCTAAAGGCTGCCCAAGGTCGGTCGGCCAGCTCTATGTCAAATCAAGACATTCCACTTCATCCTCGGGCCAAACCACCCCTTCGGTGATCGGAAAACCCCCTCGAACAATTACTAACATCATCCATGGTCTCCAACGACGAAAAGAGAGCATAACACCCACCAAAGGTGTTCAAACATGTTCCGATCTAAATCCCGCAATCAAGAAGTCCAACCTTCAAGATTTTGATCAAAAAAACGTAGGGTTTCTACTCTCCCTTGTCCAAGAACCCACCCCAACTCAAAAAAATTATCACGATCCCTCCTCCCATAAATTCAATCAAAATTCTGCCCATTTTGACCCAATCCTCTCAAGGACATGTTCAAGAACTAGGGTTTGGTACCAAAACCTTGTTTTTTTACCCCGGTGGTACATATTTTTTATGATTGGCACAAGTGGCAAGAGGAAGAAGATGAAGATTGATGCAATACTTGAAGAATCTTCTTCAAATTTTCAGAAATTCAATTTTAACCCCTTAAGTTTTGCCTCTTCAGCAATTTTGGGACATTTTTTTGCATTCGACCTCAACTTTAAAGTTCGAGGATGAACTTTTTCGAAGGCGAAGGAGAGAATGATGTGAATGAAGAAAAGGGGTTATTTTTAGTATTTTAGTCATTTTTCGTATTTCTTTTATTTTTAGTATTCATTGTATTTTTCCTTTTATTTTGTATTTAGAGGAAGGAAGGTTAATTGGCACTTAAGGGCATATTTGTAATCAGATACTTAGCTTAGTGGTCAAGCAACCTCCTTCATATAAATACCCCTTATATAGACTCATTTGAGTCATTCTTCCATATTTTGAGATTTGATTAGAGAGAGTTTGAGAGAAAATTATCTTTTCTTTTTCCCATTGACGTCATTTACGTCAGTTTGGGTATGGGGTGGGTCCTTAAAGTTTCCTGGGTATGAATTGGGTTGTCCACATTCTAAATAAAGATGATTCAGACTTATGTTTTGACTCTTTCAAGGGTATATATATCATATGAACATGCTGCCTTTACAGAAGTGGCAAACTGAAATGGGCCTATAGTTTAAGAGGGTGAAGTGTCGTGTAAAATAGTTCAAGGGGTTGACCCGTTGTCCAAGGAAACATATGGGGTTTAAAATAATTCAACTGAACAAAGCCTTTTCACAACTATTTGGGCTCGGCTACATGAATCATATTTTCCATTCGGCTCTTTTTAGCGCAATATCTTTTGTTAAAGAACATGGTATTAGTCGATTTTCAGAATATCTCACCAAGTCAATTAGGCCTACCTCTACCCCTAGCATTACCATAAATAAACTAAATCACTTATCATCATTATACTTTACAGGAGGTCTACTTTTGTCGTTTCACGAATTTGTTCTTTTCTAATTTTATCCTTTCAAGTTTTACCACAGATCTATCATTTTTTTTTTTTGCCCAACACTCAGTCCTATATAACATGGCATGTCTAATGGTCGTCATATAAAATTTTCCATTTATTGCCTAAACTAAATTCATAAAAATTACTCTAGATTGAAAGACTTATTACAGTTAACTTCTTTTGAAAGTTGTTAATGCACTAAGATGAAGTTTTTTCCTAGAAAGTCTAAGAAATTACTTCCAAATTCATCATAAGATTACATTTAGCATTTTTATCCCAACTAATATTTCTAGTGAGTACCTAATAACTTGCAAATTTTAAAAATACCCTAAAATTTTTATTTTTTTAAAAAGCAACAAGTCTTGAACCACTAAAAGTCTAAAAGCCTTAAAGCCAACAATTAAGAGGACAAATGCTATGTGCTATACATAAAACGTAAAAAACAAAAAGACTACTATAGGATTTTGTCACAACAAGAGATGACCGCCGACTACCAAGTGATGGGAGCTTGCCGATCTGTGAGAGAGAGTTGGGGCATGGGGTGGGGGGGACCAAGTCTGGACAACTATGAATGAGACGGAGAACCAAGCCTGGACGACCACGAATCGAAGGTGGATTAAAACTAATCGGGGGTAGACCGAAGCAAGAGATTAAATAGAGATCAAGATCCAGGAAAAGTGAAGTAAAGGTGCACACATCATCACTTTCTGTCCTGTTTTCTGTTTTTCTCTTCGACTCGGAACAACTCAGTCCCATTACCTATATTTCAGGCAAGTCAAATGATACAATTCCACAAAGTGTCCTCATCTACCTGACGCGCATAACAT
This sequence comes from Sambucus nigra, assembly GCA_949130495.1. NCBI lineage: Eukaryota > Viridiplantae > Streptophyta > Magnoliopsida > Dipsacales > Adoxaceae > Sambucus > Sambucus nigra. Next base: position 480,941,895 of record OX422215.1, on the reverse strand, counting down.
TTTCGAAACAACCAACTACGAAACCGAGTCAACTTGGCCCATAACAAGTTGACTCGGCAGATACTTGGAACCATGTTTGGAAGTCCTCATGTCCCTAATAACCCTATTTCATTCTCTATGGCATTTGAATTTTGAAGTAAAAATTTGATCACTCTTATGAGAAAGATAAAAAATTTACCAAAAAACATTTGGCTGAAATGACAATATCTTGAAAATATCAAAATTTAATCCTGGAAGAGCTGCGATTCTTCCTTAATTACATGAAATGTTTGTATTCATAAAACTTGTATAGAAATCGAAGTAAGCAGTTAACTCCAGGTAAAAATAACGAAGTGCCACATGGACATTTTTATGATCGTGATCTGGTAGTGATTAATTGAGAAAGAAAAAGAAAAAGGATGAACTGACCAAAAAGTTGGCAAGCTTGAGTAACACGGTGAGACGGCCAATGAAGATCGAAAGGAAGCTCCAGTAATTTCTGCCAGTAATCAGATGTGAGGGGAAACGATTTCTCGGCGACGAATGTTCCGATTAGGTACTCCGCCGTGTCTTGTGAACGCGACTGAGGGGTTGAAGGCACGGCCCCCATTTATACAACCGACACGACACTCTTGTTGATCAAATCACCCCACCCGATCCTTTCTTTTTAAACGTTTAAATAATCAAACCAATGCCATTTCTATACACAAATGTTGGATCAAAAACAAGTGGATGTGTATACCGAGGGTGCTTCAAGACCAAGGTTTTAAGACTTCTGAGAGAGAGAGAGAGAGAGAGAGAGAGAGAGGAGATGTAAATCCAAGAGGACTGTTCAGCATTTTGGATTGGGATGTTGAGACGTTGTTAACAACAAAACAAATTAAAAAATAATAATAATACCACTTTCACAAAAGTACCCTCGTTTTTTTCTTTTTCTTTTTTAAGAAAAAAACTTATTCTTGCGTAAGATATTTACAAGTTTTTTTAGTAGTAAACGGATCGAATGAGACAAATTCAAATTCATATCCGTTTATGTTAAACGAATTCGGATCCGATCCGATTATTCTTCAAATTATCTGTTAGGGTTCTAAATTCATATCTGTTTATGTCAAATGGATTCGAATCCGATCCGATTATCTGACAAATTATTTTTTATTTATTTTTATAATAATTTTCATTAAAAAATACATAATGATATGTCAAAATATATACTTTTGACCACTTGATTTGCAATATTTTAATTTTTAACTCTTAAGAGTCGTGTGTGTGTGTCCTTTTATATGAGGGATATGTTAATTTATGTATAAATATATTAAAAATATTAATCGAATTGGATTATTAACGGATCGAAGTATATGAATCCAAATTCGCTCCATTTAATAAACATGTAATCGGGTAATCGGATTTTAGGCATGATCCATATCCGTTTAAATGGATCGGATTCAGATAAAATTCGATTAATTGACAGGCTTACTTCCATACAAATTACTCCATGTGTAACACATTTTACTTATAACTATCAATTTTGAACCCTCCACGATGCGCAAACTTTTCTACAAAATAATATCCATTTGGTATGATGAGTTAACAACAAATTTGGTGCTAAAACATGTGTAACTCAAACATTAAATAAGCATCTTTTCAACTCTAAAATTTATATAATAAAATATATGTGCTTACTAAACCACCTAAGCACCTACACATCGCATACATTATTTAAACAAATTCATGCCAATAAAACAACGATAAGTTATACATATAACATTACCTATACTAATGAGAAAATTGTGCATACAACAGTACTCATAATTACCCACGTCTATGCTGCAACATTTCCTAGCTAGCGATTGCAATGCCAATCTACTTTTTTGGCATGAATCCGTGCTTGCGGCACCAACGCGACCTGCAGTTATGTGTTCAACTGTTAAAAACAGAAGATGGCTCAAGTATTGAACAAAAATTTAATGTAGTAATCATTTATTATATAAGAAAAAGGAAAAAATCTTTCAATCTATAACACATACAAAACCAAAATGAATTCTAACACATACAAATAATATTAAAGATTTTATTAACTTATAATTCATACATGAAAAAAATTTAAAATATCCACGAACAACTCTTGTGTGATACAAACCTCAGCTTCTAGAAAAAAGAAATCATTCAATTATATCACCCAAAATCAGACATTTGAGGAGGGGGTTTCCCAAAACTGAAAAAAGAAAAAGAGATGAAATAGATGAAATAAATTTAAAAAAATGAATTCCTTTTTTCTCTTTTAAATATATCTCGTGTGATAGTATATAATTATATATAAATCCTAAAGGTTGTGAAAATTATATATTTACAATTAACAAAATATAAATACATAACTTGCATTATCATACGTATATTTTTAGTTTCTTAAGAAAACGATATGTTGAATCATAACAAATGGTACTTCATTTAAATAAACAATTGAAAAAAATAAGTATTGACATTTTCAGTCGGTACTAATCGAAAACTCACTACACCAAAATGGATAAATTGGCACCCTTCCAGCTGCCAGCCACCGTGATAAAAAAAAATACGCATTTTTTATCACGGTCATTGACTGTGACAAGGCCGTGACAACTGTACTTGTCACGGACTTATCACGGTCAATGACCGTGACAATTCTTATAATATTATCACAGTCAACGACCGTGACACGTCCGTGACAAATGTCTCAGTAAAAAACCCTTTTTCCCTTCATTTTTCCCCCGCCGATTCTTCCCTCCTTTTTTCTCTCTCTCTCTCCGCTGCTCTCCCTCTCTCTCTTCCATTTATATATATATATGTGTGTGTGTGTATGTGTGTGTGTGTGCGCGTGTGTGTATATGTGTGTGTGTGTGCGCGTGTGTGTATATGTGTGTGTGTGTGCGCGTGTGTGTGGTGGGTGGGGAGGGGGAGGGGGGTGGGCAGGGTGGGGGGACTGTTGTGTGTGTGTGTGTGGTGTGCGTGCGTGCGTGTGTGTGTAGTGGTGTATGTGTGTGGTTGGGGAAGGGGGTGGGGCAGAGGGGGGGAAGGGGGAAGGGGGAAGGGGGTGGGGCAGGGTGGGGGAAGGGGGAAGGGGGTGGGGCAGGGTGGGGGGGAGGGGGCAGGGATGGGTGGGGAGGTAGGGGCTGCGTGTGTGTGTGTGTGTGTGTGTGAATGTGCGCATGTGTGTGTGAATGTACGCGTGTGTGTATATGTGTGTGTAGTGTGCGTGTTTGTGCGTAATGTCCCTTGTGAACGAATTGATTTATTATAATTTTTTTTTGTAAATTAATATATGATTGCCCCTCATTGTAAATTAGTAAATTAATATATGATTAATTATGAAAGTAGGATTGCCCATCATTGTAAATTAGTAAATTATTAATTGTATACTTTAATTGTTAGTTTAATTGATGAAAATAATTAATTGAGTAGATGAATTAGAAGGAGTACGGGATACACATTTGTTGTTGACATTGCTGTTGGATTATAGTGGATCAATGTTGGGTTGGTTAGTTTTAAAAGTGGCATGACCACTAGATTATTGTCCATATGGAGGTGGGATTTTTCAACTTTTTTTTAAAATTACTTTGTATATTGAACAATATATATATATATATATATATATATATATATATATATATATATATATATATATATATATATATATATATATATATATATATAGTATGATAATTAAATGAAACATACTTGAAATTACATGTGTGTGTGTGTGTGTGGTGGGTGGTGGGTGGGGAGGGGGTGGGGCAGGGGGAAGGGGGGCAGGGATGGGTGGGTGGTGGGGTAGGGGGCTGCGTGTGTGTGTGAATGTGTGCGTGTGTGTGTGTGTGTGTGGTTTTTGACAGTAACAATTCATTTTTATTTGTAGTAATTGTATATATTTGCATGTCTTCTTTTAATTCATTTTGATATGTACTAATAACATTTTTTTACAGCAAATGTCTCCTTCAGGTATTAAGGCGAGGATGATGATGCTTGTTATGATGATGTCGTCTGGACTCGATGGTAGCGGAGGCGACGAGGGCTCCTCGGCCCCTAGGCTCCCCAAATATGACAAATTGGGGATGGCCATCGAGAATAAGTCGGGCTATTAGCGAGATCCCTCCAGCTGGTAAAGACGATCACCGGCCCGGGATACATTAGTTGGAAGGAGGTGCCATATGAGCTCAAGTTAGCTGTTTTGGTGGCACTACAGGTAATGTATTTATATTTATATTTATATTCATATGAATATTACAATTTCGATTTCAATTTCAATTTCATTTTATATTTATATTTATATCTATTTGCAACTAACATTGTATTTGTTGGACAGGAACAATTCAGCCTGGATCCAAAGCTACGCGATTCCGTCTTGGAGCAGTTGAGGGAGCAATATAAGACGTGGAAGAAAAATATGCGAACCCGGTACTTTGGGAAGACACGAGAGTCCATTATCCAAAGGCGTGAATCCGTTCCGCCGAAGGAGCCGATCTCATTAGCACAATGGAAAAAGTTCATTGACAATGAGATCAGGGAGCGACAATTGGCATCTCGCCAATCAGGGAGGAAAAAAGGGAAAAAAAGACAAACGTACACTACTCCGGCCGGACGTCTTACGCCGAGGTGGAGCATAGGATGATGGTAAGATTTAATTTTTTTATAACTACAGAAATATATTATTCTGCATTATTTTACTTTGCGGGGCCGATACTAATTTTACTTTATTTTATTTCAGGAGACAGGGAGTGGCCCTGGGGGTAGGCCACATAGGCTCGATACTTATGTGGCTCTTCGGACGAAGAAGGGGAAGGACAAGGAGGTGTCCCCGACCGTCGCGGCCATGATTGTAAGTAATCCGACAGTTTACTTTTTATTAATTACGTTATAATTTTTTAATTTACTTATTTTACTAATCATGTGCTTTTTGTCGTTTCAGGCAAAGCTTAAGGAAGTGCATGAGTCGCAGTCTGATGCCGACAAGGGATCTTTGTCCACAAACGCACTCAGCCAAGTGCTTGACTGTGATCACAAGGGGAGGACAAGGGGGGGTGAGCTCGCGGGTGGCCAAATCTAGGATCATCGGATTGGAGATGAGCGATACCGGGTTGACTCGAACGGTGGACTCGCATGACTCAAAGCAGTCCCGTTTGGAGGCGACAGTCCAAGATATGTTCGCATGTATGAAGCGTTCGTTGGGCGGAGGAAAACTCAAGGGGAAAGGGAAGGAGAACGTGGGGGTAGGAGGTGCGGGAGGACGAGGTGCAGGATGACGAGGATGTGGACCTCGCTGCTTCATCGCCGACACGTGCGGACTTTGATGATCCACTTCCCTATTTGGCTCCCTTTGACCGACCGATGTCGACACTTGGTTGGCCGAGCGTGTTTATACTGGACATATTTGATGTCCAGCGGATAGGGCGGGGGTTGAGGGACCCGAATATCATCCAGGGTGGACTAGTTCATGGACGTGAGCTTCAAGACATCGAGTCCAAGGTGCTCGTCACGCATGTGATACCCGGGAACGAGAACTCCCCGTTGTGGTTGCGCGAACAATGCGGCACAATGTATATCAGTGGGTGTGTCAATTCGTATATCGTGTGACCTACTCACCTCCTCGGATTTAACCTTACCCAAGACATGTAGTGACATTATTTGAATTGAATTGCATTATTTTTAAGTTGATACATTTGAATTATTTTTAAGTTGGTACATTTGAATTATATTTGGATTATATCGTGATGCATATTGTTTCTATTTTGAATGTATATTTGCATTATCTCTAGTTTATTTGGATATATGATGTTTGAACAGGTACAACGTTGCTATAACAGGTACAAATATACTGCTGGGTAGTGGTAGTGGCCATACTGCCCAACAAATTTTTTTCAATTCTGTCCAGAATTGTCACGACCAATGATCGTGACAAGTCTGTGACAAAAGATAATTGTCACGGACTTGTCACGGTCATTGATCGTGACAAATTTTTATAAACTATCACGGGCTTGTCACGGTCCTAAACCGTGATAAAACTTGTCACGGTGCTAAACCGTGACAATTATAACGAGCTTGTCACGGTCATTGACCATGACAAAAATAGTTATCTCGCCCATAATTATCACGATCATTGACCTTGACAAGTTGAACTTGTCAAGGTCAATGACCGTGACAATTCGGCAGATTTGGTGTAGTGACTTGTTTTTTAATTTGTTTTAAGTAATTGAGTACACTGTCAATAATTTCATATAAAGAAAACTTATGTCCAATTAAAATATGCACATATACATATGGAGAATGTAACTGAGACAAAAAATAGAGCACCTTCAATTCAATGGTTGATTATCAAGTAAATAAGCACACAATAAAAACCAAATGTATAAAAACATAAAACAATAAAAAACTTAAAAAGCCATTGCCAGTATATCCATAAAGGGGGGAAGTTATAGAAGATGAATGTAGCAGAGAGAGAGTATACCATTTAAGTTATAGGTTAAGGTTTTGATTGAGATTATAGGTTAGGGTTTGTTGTGGAAGAGAGGGGGGTGTAAGATAGTGCAATTATAATTTTGTGGGGTGGGTCTTCATAATGAAAAAAATATTCATATATATGAGAACTAATCCCAACCCTTGAACTTTACACTTGTGTTTACAACCCTTTCCCATTCCCTTAATTTGATGACTTTTGAGTGAACTCAAGCCATTTCGGGTATTTATAATAGGATACCTGAAGCAACACACCTTAGAGGTAAAGAAAATGAAGAGGTCGATCAAAGAAATCTGTGCGAATAAAAATAAATAAGAGACGTAAGAAGACGATTAGACCCACATTTATATTGATTGGTACATTAACCACAGGGATAAGAAATTGATTTGACCACATGGACGTGCTCGTTGCAAGGCAAAAGTAAATATATGTTTTTTGTTTTATAATATATAAAGATAAGGAACAATTAATGTTTAGTCCGTAAGAGCCAAGTTGCACTTAGTCTATTCCTTTTTTTTTATGTTCCAAAAAAGTCCCTTGCCTATTTTTGTGACAAAATTTTCTTAGGGTTTAGCATAAGAGAAGAGAAAGAGTGTTTGTGAGTAATTTATACAGTGAGGAGCTTTTTAGAATAAATTAAAAAGGTTGGGACTAAACATTAATTTAAAAAAATGTCGAGCGATTTTTTGTCCAATAACCCAATTGAAAATCTTAAGATAATTATTTTTCTTAAGTTTGAATACTTATATTCAAGATTTATTTTTCTAACATAAAATGAATTTGGGGGATTTGATGATAACGTCCTAGAATTTTCATTAATTTATAGAAAGGACACGTGAAATTGGTATTGGTATACACGAGACACATATTTTCGATTAATAGACACAAAATACATTAACTATCTAGTGCCACTTTTACACAAGTAAATTTAAGATATATCTATAACATTAACGCATAAATTATATATACATAGTTACTCTAAGACATTAAGGTACTTTAAAACTAGGGGTGAAAGAGTATTGTTTGATTGGTAACGACTCCTTACCAATACCAAAATCATATTCTGATTTCAGTCAATTCAGTAAAAAAAAATTAAACCCATTTAATATGGTTAAATGCATTTGGTGAATATAATATAAATTGCACTACAAAATAATATGAGCATGGAGTATAAACTAAATGGCAATATTAATTGTGTATACTCCAATAATTGGACACCAAAAAAATACAAATAACAGGAAACAAGTTAGGTTATGCGTGGGAATCAGAACATTAATATGGAAATATGATAAAAAAAATATACGAATAAATTCCAATACAAAATTAATATGAGCATGACCATAAAGTAAATGGCCTAATTAGTTATTTCATCCAAACTTTCACCCAAAAAATGAATTGTAATGTGGTATGAGTGTGTGTGGTGTGTGTGTGTGTGTGTGTGTGTGTGTGTGTGTGCGTGCGCACGTGTGTGTGTGTGACATATGGGAGAGTAAAGGGGGGGGAGTTGAGAGGGCGACATATCGAGAGAGAGAGAGAGAGAGAGAGAGAGAAGATGCTTCAGGTTGGTGGACAGAGAGTGAGAGAGGAGATGATGATGTTGTAAAGAAATGATAAGGTTAAGGTTTGATTTTATGGTAGATTTTATATGATTGAAATGAATGGTTGAGACGAGTTTTTAAAATGAAGGGTGATGATAAATTCTTGCATTTTTTACTTTTTTTACATCACATCTTTCAGTCTTTTACTTCATATGTATTAAAAATAAAATGTAGTTGGTATTTATTATTCGGTATCTTTGGCTCTTAAGTCGGTAAATTGTTATGGTAATATGCGGTAACTTTGGTACGAGAAATTCGATATGGTTAGGGATGGAAACGGGTCGGTTCGGGGTCGGGTTTTAACTCCCCATCCCCGTTAGAAAAACCATTCCCCATCCCCGCCCCGTTCCCCGTTATAACGGGTTCGGGGATCCCTGTCCCCATTTAAAACGGGTATCGGGTTCCCTGTGGGGAACCCGTTTTGATTTTTTGATTTATTTATTTATTTTAAGCAAAGAAAAACTTGCAAAAACAATCAGGAATTTCTCATTAAGTTTAAATTAATTGCTATTAGCATCTCACATCCACATATTAGAACACAAGTTTAACATAAAAGATTTAGGCCAAAATCCAAATAGGTAACTGTAAGAGCATGAGTACTCTCAACATCTTGGTGGGCTTAGTGAAACATATTCACCTTTTTGACAAAATAATAGGCAACTGTACAAAAAAACAGTTGTCATGGGTTACCGGCGTGATGGAGGACAATAGACAACTGGTAACAGGATCTTCCAATTTCAATCGTACCAAAAAACAGAACAATAACAATATTAATAAGTTAATTAACTGTTAGTGGGTTATCGGCGTGATGGAGGCTAAGGGATGATATGCGTCGGCGTGAGGCAGGGGCAGGCCGCAGGCGTTGGCGTGAGGCAGGGGCAGGTGTCGGGCGTGAGAGAGAGGGAGAGAGGAGAGGATGAAGGGATGAGATCGATCTCAGATCTGTTTCATCGAGCATGAGAGGAGAGGATGAGGATGAGGGGCAGTCAGCGAGAGAGGCGTGCGTGAGTGGTATAATAAAGAGAGAGTAAAGAGTTTTAGGGTTTATTTTTTTTAGATGTTTATATACTAATACTAATACTAATATAAATATATATTTTATTATACATTAATAAATCGAGTATCCCCGTGGAGACCCGAGGGTATACCGGAAACCAATCCAAAAATTTTCGGGGATTTTTTTTTATTCCCCGAAACCGACCCGATCCCCGAATTTTCGAGGATTTTATTTCGGGTAACCGCGGGGATCCAAAATTTCAAAAAAAAATTGCCATCCCTAGATACGGTAATGTCAGCAAGTCGATTTTTATGTGTATAAATTAAAACCAACCAAATCTTTTGCGGTATTTTCGGTTTTAGTAAATTCGATTTTTGGTATTTTAAAATATAAAACCAAAACCATTTATTACGAACCAAAATGGTATGACCCTTCCGGACGTTCCGCTTCCACCCCTATTTAAAACTATGTAGATAAATTTCCATGACAATATGAGAAATAGTTCGAAAAAAGTATATCGATTATAATATTTTTATGTTTAGCCACTAAAAGTAAATTTTTCTTTAAATATGATTTAGTGATTGTACCATTATATAAATACAGTTTGACCATAAAAGACAAATTTTTTTTTACAAAATATGCGGATATATTTTTATGTGGCCTCATTGACGAATCTTCCTTTAGTAGCCCCTATCGCCAATTTCTAGAGGTTTAAGGACCTATCATAAATGATTTCAATTTTTTCATATTTTTAAATATATTAATTTACTTATACCATTTAACATGGTATTGCTACAATTGTCTTATCCTATTTTTAAAATATTTGTATTTACGTATATCATTGAACTTTGGGGTTTGTATATGCAAGGTAGTTATGTGTCTTTTCCACCTACGTTTAATGGTAGTAATTGATAAGCACTCAAAAGTGTTTTAATAAAAACCCCAATTGACAATTTTTAATTGCTTATTATCGATAAAATGGGTCTTGTGTGCATATATATTTATTTTGTAGGTAAAATGCCATTTGCGATTTCAAACGCTTCAATTCAAAACAAATGCCACTACAAGAAAAATGAATATTAGGGACGGGAGTATTAGGGACGGTCGTGTCATTTTGTCCCTTATGTTGTATCAAAAGGGACGGTTTTAATTACCATCCTTTTTATAGTAGCAAAAGGGACGATTTTTAAAAATCGTCTTTTATGGTATGTATAAAAAAGGACGGTAATTAAAATCGTCCCTTAAAGTATATGCGATTTTTTTGCGCTGATTTTTTCGCGGGCTAATATAAGGGACGGATTTTTAAACCGTCTCTTTTACTATACCAAATGGGATGGATTTTTAAAATCCGTCCCTTTTGGTATAGTAAAAGATACGGTTTAAAAATTCGTCCCATTTGGTATACCAAAAGGGACGGCTTTTTCTGACCCTTCCCATACATTTTTCCAACCCATACGAAATTGAAGCCGGGCTCTTTCATTTGCGCGCGACCTAGGTCTCAGGGCCGTCTCTCTCTCTCGTGCGATCTCTTTCCCTCACACTACGCTGCCTACTCTCCCTCCCACTGTTATAACTCTCCCTCTCTCTCCGTCGTGGTCCTGTGCCGCCCCACCCTTGGCCCTGGAGTAGGTATGACCGGAGATGGGTCGCGACCGAAGCTTGGGTCGGATTTAGGCAGGTGGGTCCAGACATCCGAGTATGGTAGGGGCTTGGGTTCATAGACTGGAGGTATGAGTGGGTCTGGCCGGAGGTGGGAGTAGGATAGAGGTTTCGGGTCACCGTCATTTATGGTTTGTTGGAAATCTAGTTTGGGTCATTGAGGGTACGGGGTTCGTTATTTGTGGTTTAATCCGGTGTGGGTTTGGAGGTTGGTTTGTACCGGATTTGGTTATGGCAGGAGCTGCTATGGAGGTCGATAGGAGTTACGGTGGAGACGGGTGGAGACCGAATTGGGGGTTAGAAGCAACAAATTGTCCTTTAAGAATTCTACAAGTGTTAATTTTGTTCTTGGCCTTGGTATTTTAAATTTGGTTTTAGATTTGTCCTTGTGAAAAAAAGGAATAGATATATACCTGGTTTAATTAGATTGGTGTTTGTTATATTATGATATACCTATTATGCCATTTTATATTATTATTGAAATTGAATAAGTATTTCTTCTCCAATTTATATAAAATCCCATTTATTTTAGGGTCTTATTTCGTATGTAATTTTTTTTTGTACTAATCTATAGTTGGGTAAGTTTGAAATTGATATGAAATGCTTTGTTTTTGAAGATGTACTAATCACAACGAGCATTCTTTGTGAGTACTCGCACTAGAGCTTGCGAAACTCTATGTGGCTTTAAATTATTTTTAGTGGTTATGTGTATGATTTGCCTTAGAATTGATCTTTAGTTGTTTGATTTGTTGGATATTGCAGATAATAATGACCACATTTGAATGATACTAGTTGATTACAGCTTTTAAAGGCTGAATTCGTAGATCATTTACCTCCTTTCAGTCATATATTAGTTCAAATATCAAATAACCACCTTTGAATTTACCTTGAGAAAGTGACCCAAAATTGAATCTCACCTTTTTCATACTTTTTGGATCTAGGTAAGATTTGTAGATGAAAAATAAGAAGAATAATGGTACTTCAATTTCCCTATATTGTTTCTTGTTCAATATTATTTGCAGGTTGATCTGCAGTCGAAAGAAAATCCCTAGTGGTTACCTCATTTATGGATCATTTGTATATTTATCCATGGACACACCCTTATATTTGATTGCTATTTGCATACTTAAATTCTGGAATTTTAGATTTTAATTGGATATATTCTCAATTGATTCTGATTTTAGTTCCTCTTTATTTAACAAATTTATCACATAAATGTCTCTTCTTCAAATTCCATGTCATTTTCCTCACGTGGTTGTCACATGAGGCAATATTATGAAGAATGCAACCTGTTATTACTAATTTTATGAATTATTTCAACATTTGGTATGTAATATACTTCCTCAGCTTCAAAGATTGATTCCTTGTCCATATCATCATTTTGTTACCGTATGCAGCCTTAAGATTCACAACCGTAAGCAACCTTAAAAATAGTTTTTTGTTCATTACAATTTGGTTGTTGATAAATCATAGGAAATGAATTCCTTATTTGTGTTTGTGGTGTGATTCAATATTTTTTATTTTTATTTTGTCTGGGTATATATATTTAGATGAGGTCTTTGAGGATCACATTGGCATAAACGTCGAAGCCCTTATGTGTACCGATGAGTTCTTTATCTTTTTTCATTATAAATGGTCATCACGAAGTGGTTTGATGCTTAGTAGTGAAGTTTTGAAAGCTTTGAGAGGTACTCAGCGAAGAGAATCGTGGGGAGGATGGAGTGTCGTTATTGAGCAAGGACTGGAGACTGAGCCAATTATGGAGGATGGAGTGTACTTCGATTTTTTATTTTGTTTTTTATTTTGGGGTTTTCTTTTCCATTTTTATTCACTTTTTTATGCGTGTCCATTTCACTAACACTAACAGGTTTTGGTTTTGTTCAGGATCTCAACCTTGAAATGACTACCGTTAGGATTTCTATCACCCGAGCATTTTTTTCCATTTATTTCCTCTAAGGTGAGGGTTCAATCACTTGGTTTTTACCTTTCAAACTTTCGATCCATACATTTTCTTTAGTTCGTTTATTACTAAGTTACTCTGTAATATTTTCATCTCATTTGATTTAGGTAGGTCCTTTAGGAATTTGAAATTATCCGCCAAACTCTTGCAATTTCAGATTATATGGGTTTGTTCTGTGTTTTTTTTTCTTTTGATTTGTATCAAGAATATATTTATTAGACATAAAATATTAAAATGAACTTTCATTGATGCCCGGAGTAAAATAACCACAAAATGGTCTCATAAGAGGCACGGGCACCTCGCACGGGACCAATGTAACTCGTACGAACCAACGGCATAGTCACCGGACTCCCCGTTTGAGTATACGACGAGAATTAGCAAAATTTAAGAGTTAGGCCTAAAGTATGGCGTCAAGGGGTGAAAATGTAAAATAGCCCCCAAACGGTCCCGTAAGAGGCACGAGCACCTCGCGCAGGATCATTGTAACTTGTACGAACCGATCGCGTAGTCACCGGACTCCCCGTTTGGGATAGGACGAGAATTTGTAAAAAATAGACTTGGGCAAAAAAACTTGACGTCATGGGGTGAAAGCGTAAAACAACCACAAAATGGTCCCGTAAGAGGTACGAGAACCTTGCACAGGACCAATGTAACTCGTACGAACCTATCGAGTAGTCACCGGACTCCCGGTTTGAGTATACGACGAGAATTTGCAAAATTTAGACTCAGGGCGGCGTCAAGGGGTGAAAACATAAAATAGCCATAAAACGGTCCCGTAAGAGGCACGAGCACCTCGTACGGGATTAATGTAACTCGTATGAACCTATTGAGTAGTCAACGGACTCCCGGTTTGAGTATACGGAGAGAATTTGAAAAATTTAGACTTACGGCTAAAAATATGACGTTAAGGGATGAAAACGTAAAATAGCCCCAAAACGGACCCGTAAGAGGCACGGGTACCTCGCACGGGACCAATGTAACTTGTACGAACTGACCGCATAGTCACCGGCTCCCCGTTTGGGTATACGACGAGAATTTGTAAAAAATAGACTTGGGCAAAAAAACTTGGCGTCAAGTGGTGAAAGCGTAAAACAGTCACAAAATGGTCCCGTAAGAGGCACGACCACCTCGTACGGGACCAATGTAACTCGTAAGGACCGACCGCGTAGTCCCCAGCCTCCCGGTTTGAGTATACGATGAGAATTTGCAAAAATTTAGACTTAGACTTAAAACATAAAACAACCATAAAACGGTCCAGTGAGAGGCACAATCACCTCGCACGGAACCAATATAACTCGTAGGGACCGACTGCGTAGTCCACGACCTCCTAGTTTGATTATACTATGAGAATTTGAAAAATTTAGAGTTAGGCTTAAAAACCTGACGTCAGAGGATGAAAACGTAAAATAATAACAAAACTGTCCCGTTGAAGGCACCATCACCTCGCACGGGACCAATGTAAGTCGTACGAACCGAACGCGTAGTTAGGGGACTCCCGATTTGAGTATACTATGAGAATTTGCAAAAAATTAGACTTATGCTTAAAAACCTGACGTCAAAGGATGAAATTGTAAAACAACAACAAAACGGTCCCATTAGAGGCACAATCACCTCGCACTGAACCAAAACGGTCCCATTAGAGGCACAATCACCTCGCACTGGATCAATGCAACTCGTACAAACCGACCGCGTAGTCCCCGGCCTCTCGATTTGAGTATACGACGAGAATTTGGAAAATTTAGACTTAGGCTTGAAAACATGACATCAAAGGGTGAAAATGTAAAATAACAACAAAACGGTCCCGTTAGAGGCACCATCAGCTTGCACGGGACCAATGTAACTCGTACGAATCGACAACGTAGTCAACGGACTCCCGATTGAGTATACGATGAGAATTTGTAAAATTTTAGACTTAGGCTTAAAAACATGAAGTCAACGGGTGAAAACATAAAACAGCCACAAAACGGTCCGGTGAGAGGCACGATCACCTCGCACATGAAGTCAATGGGTGAAAACATAAAACAGCCACAAAACGGTCCAGTGAGAGGCACGATCACCTTGCACGGGACCAATGTAACTCGTAGGGACCAACCGCGTAGTCCCCGACTTCCCGGTTTGAGTATACGACGAGAATTTGTAAAATTTAGAGTTAGGCTTGAAAACCTGACATCAAAGGATGAAAATGTAAAACAATAACAAAACGGTCCCATTAGAGTCACCATCATATCGCACGGGATCAATGCAACTCATACGAACCGACCGCGTAGTCAAGGGACTCCCAATTTGAGTATACGACGAGAATTTGTAAAAATTTAGACTTAGGCTTGAAACCTGACGTCAAAGGATGAAAACGTAAAACAACAACAAAACGGTCTCGTTAGAGACACCATCAACTCACACTCGACCAATGCAACTCATACGAAACCGATCGCGTAGTCCCCGACCTCTCGATTTGAGTATACGACGAGAATTTGGAAAATTTAGACTTAGGCTTGAATACATGACATCAAAGGGTGAAAACGTAAAACAATAACAAAACGGTCCCGTTAGAAGTACCATCACCTCGCACGGGACTAATGTAACTCGTAGGGATCGACTGCATAGTCCCCGGCCTCTCGGTTTGAGTATACGATAAGAATTTAAAAAATTTAGACTTAGGCTTGAAAACATGATGTCGAAGGGTAAATACGTAAAACAATAAAATGGTCATGTTAGAGGCACCATCACCTCGCACGGGACCAATGTAACTCGTACGAATCGATCGCGTAGTCACCGGACTTCCCGTTTGAGTATACGACGAGAATTAGCAAAATTTAAGACTTAGGCCTAAAATATGGCGTCAAGGGGTGAAAACATAAAACAACCCCAAAACGGTCCCGTAAGAGGAACGCGTACCTCGCACGGGACCAACGTAACTTATACAAATCGATCGCGTAGTCATCAGACTCCTCGTTTGGGTATACGATGAGAATTTGTAAAAAATTAGACTTGGGCTAAAAAACTTATCGTCAAGGGGTGAAAGCGTAAAATAACCACAAAACGGTCCCATAAGAGGCACGAGAACCTCTCACGGGACCAATGTAACTCGTACGAACCTATCGAGTAGTCCCCAGACTCTCGGTTTGGGTATACGGCGATAATTTACAAAATTTAGACTCAGGGCTAAAAACATGGCGTCAAGGGGTGAAAATGTAAAATAGCCACAAAGCCGTCCTATAAGAGGTGCGAGCACCTCGCACGCGACCAATGTAACTCGTAAAAATCGACGACGTATCACCGGACTCCCCATTTGAGTATACGACGAGAATTAGCAAAATTTAAGACTTGGGCCTAAAGTAAGGCGTCAAGGGGTGAAAATGTAAAGTAGCTACAAAACGGTTCTCTAAGAGGCATGGGCACCTCGTACGGGACCAATTTAACTTGTACGAACCGATCGCGTAGTCACCGGACTCCCCGTTTGAGTATACGATGAGAATTTGCAAAATTTTGACTTAGTGCTAAAAACAAGGTGTTAAGGGGTGAAAATGTAAAACAACCACAAAACGGTCCTATAAGAGGCACGGGCACCTCGCATGGAACCAATGTAACTCGTACGAATCGACAACGTAGTCATCGGACTCCCCGTTTGAGTATACGACGAGAATTAGCAAAATTTAAGACTTAGGCCTAAAATATGGCGTCAAGGGGAGAAAACGTAAAACAGCCCCAAAACGATCCCGTAAGAGGCATGGGAACCTCACACGGGACCAATGTAACTTGTACGAACCGATCGCGTAGTCACCGGACTCCCTGTTTGGGCATACGACGAGAATTTATAAAAGAATTAGACTTGGGCAAAAAAACTTGGCGTCAAGGGGTGAAAGCATAAAACATCCACAAAACGGTCCCGTAAGAGGCACGAACACCTTGCTCGGGACCAATGTAACTCATACGAACCCATCGAGTAGTCAACGGACTCTCGATTTGAGTATACGGCGAGAATTTGCAAAATGTAAACTTGGGGCTAAAAACATGGCGTCAAGGGGTGAAAACATAAAATAGTAACAAAACGGTCCCATTAGAGGCACCAGCACCTCACACGGGACCAATGTAACTCACAGGGACCGATCGCGTAGTCCCCGGCCTCCCGTTTTGAGTATACGATAAGAATTGACAAAGTTTAGACTTAGGCTTGAAAATCGAACATCAAAGGGTGAAAACATAAAACAACAACAAAACGGTCCCGTTAGAGGCACTATCACCTCGCACGGGACCAATACAACTCGTACGAACCGACCGCGTAGTCCCCGGGCTCTCAGTTTTAGTATACGACGAGAATTTGGAAAATTTAGACTTAGGCTTGAAAACATGACGTAAAAGGTTGAAAACGTAAAATAATAAAAAAAACGGTCCTATTAGAGGCACCATCACCTCACACGGGACCAATGTAACTCGTAGGGACCAACCGCGTAGTCCCCGGCCTCCCGATTTGAGTATATGACGAGAATTTGGAAAATTTAAACCGAGGCTTGAAAACATGACGTCAAAGGGTGAAAACGTAAAACAATAACAAAACAGTCCCGTTAAAGGCACCATCACCTCTAACGGGACCAATGTAACTCGTACGAACCGACTGTGTAGTCACGTGACTCCTGGTTTGAGTATACGATGAGAATTTGTAAAAATTTAGACTTAGGCTTAAAAATATGGCATCAACGGGTGAAAACGTAAAATAGCCACAAAACGGTCTAGTGAGAGGCACGATCACCTCGCACGGGACCAATGTAACTCGTAGGGACCGATCGCGTAGTCCTCAACCTCCCGATTTGAATATACGATGAGAATTTGTAAAATTTAGACTTAGGGTTTAAAACATGGTGTCAAGGGATGAAAACGTAAAACAGTCACAAAACAATACAGTGAGAGGCTCGAGCACCTCGCATGGGAGAAATGTAACTCGTACGAACCGATTGCGCAGTCAAGGGAGTCCCGATTTGAGTATACGATGAGAATTTGCAACATTTAGACTTTTAGGTTTAAACATTATTTGATTACTGATATCTTTTTTGTTTTTTTCCTTATATTTTTTTGCAGGATAACATTTTAGGGTTATATTTTATTCACGTTGAACACATGAACAAAGCAATGGTTTGCGACAGGTAGATTGTTTATTTATTATTGTTGTTAATATGCGAGATTGTTGTTTTAATTTTTTTTACTGCCCATGTGGGTTTTTGTGTTGATTAAATATGTTGGTTTTCATGTATAAACAAAGGAGACTCTGTAGAATTTTTTAAAAAATTGTAAAGAATTGTTGATATGGGAGATTTTTAATTTTTTTATGGTCGTGCGGGCTTTGTGTTAATTAAACAGGTTGGTTTTCATATATAAACAAAGGAGACTCTGCCGATTTTTTTTTAAAATTATAAAGAATTGTTGATATGCGAGATTCTTATTGCCGTGCAGGCTTTTGTATTGATTAAACATGTTGGTTTTCATGTATAAAAAAAGGATGAAAACGTATAACAACAACAAAGTAGTCCCGTTAGAGGCACCATCACCTCACACGGGACCAATGCCACTCGTACGAACCGACCGCGTAGTCACGGGATTCCCGGTTTGAGTATACGACGAGAATTTATAAAAATTTAGACTCAGGCTTGAAAACCTGACGTCAAAGGATAAAAATGTAAAACAACAACAAAACGGTCCCGTTAGAGGCACCATCACCTCGCACGGGACCAATGTAACTCGTACGAACCGATCGCGTAGTCCCCGACCTCCCGGTTTGAGTATACGACGAGAATTTGTAAAATTTATACTTAGGCTTAAAAACATGGCGTCAAGGGATGAAAACGTAAAACAGTCACAAAACAGTCCAGTGAGAGGCTCGAGCACCTCGTATGGGAGAAATGTAACCCGTACGAACCGACCACGTAGTCGAGGGACTCCCGATTTGATTATACGACGGGAATTTGCAACATTTAGACTTTTAGGTTTAAACATTATTTGATTACTAATATCTTTTTTATTTTGTTTGTTATATTTTTTTACAGGATAACATTTTAGGGTTATATTTTATTAGTGTGAAACACATGAATAAAGCAATGGTTTGCGACAGGTAGATTGTTTATTTATTATTGTTGTTGATATGAGAGATTGTGGTTTTAATTTTTTTTACTGGCCGTGCAGGATTTTGTGTTTATTAGACAGGTTGGTTTTCATGTATAAACAAAGGAGACTCTCTCGAAGTTTTTTAAAAATTGTAAAGAATTGTTGATATACGAGATTCTTATAGCCGTGAGGGCTTTTATATTGATTAAATAGGTTGGTTTTTATGTATAAACAAAGGAGACTCCGTCAATTTATTTAAAAATTGTAAAAAGTTATTGATACGATTAACTAATTTGGATATTTTATTTTTCTATAATATTATTTTGATAAGATGATTATTTATTGATTGCAGGTTGTGCACATGAAGTTGAAGAGACATGTTTTTGAGTGTGTCTACTATATGTGACACTAAGAGAAGTTTTTGAAGCGTGACAACCATATTTATCATCTTAATTTAGGGATGATATTTTTTTTTGACAAATGTATATCTTATTAATTAGTATTATTTTGTACTCATTTAAATATTTCGACTTGAATGTAGTTTAATAGAAGAAATTGTTATTGGGTACGTATTTCAATGTATGTGGTTGATATATTGTGTTTATGATTGGATGATTTGATTTATAATGCAAATTAGACGTCAATTATTCTTGCAACATAAAACATATAATAATATAACTATTTATGATAATTTTTTATTTATCAATTGGGACGGTTATAAACCGTCCCTACTACTTATTTGTATTAATTGAGAATACCTTTTGGGATAGTTTTTATCGTTCTAATTGGGTTGTCAGAATCTCAGTAGTATTAGGGACGGTTTATCCGTCCCTAATACTATTGGCGGGAGCGAGAATTTTTTCGCTGGAACACCATTAGGGATGGAAAAATCCGTCCCTAATGCCAAATGCAGAGTGTCCATGAATTAATATTTAGGACGGTAAAATCCGTCCCTAAATATTTGCGACGCCTAGTATAAGGGGCGAATTTTTGCCATTGCAAAAACCGTCCCTAATACTCTTTTGGGACAGTTTTTGTACTATTAAGGACGGTTTTTTACCATCCCTAATACTCATTTTTCTTGTAGTGTGCACGTTAAAAGGAGCTAAACCCCAAATCCAAAACTAATCCTAAACCGAGCTCAGACCTTCCTAATCCCTCCCTTAGCCTCGTGTGTGTTTAGGTTCCACTTTTTAATTTTTTTTAGATTTTTATTCGTGTCGTATATAATTTTTAGAATTTATTTTATTTTGAGTCGTGTATATTTTTAGGACTTATTTTTGCGTACAGCTATATATATTAGAGTCCTTATAGTGCGTCGTTTATTTTTATATTTTTTTATGTAAACATAATAGGTGTGAGTTTTATTTTTATGTGATTTTCATTTTATTTTTTATTTTTATTTTATTTTTAATAGGTTGGGATTTTAATTTTTTGTTTTAATCGATTTTAGTTTAATTAATTTTATTTTTTAGTTAGATATTTTAATTATTAGATACAAGTTAAACACACCCACACCCTATTGAACTACACACCTTAACATTACACCTAACACACACCACTATCCTACACCCTATCACACACAAACACATCTCACATTCTCTCACCTATCTCCATCTTCCACATCACATTTCTTCTCCCTCCTACCTCCATTAACAAACACCTAATAACTCCAAGACCTGATTCTACCTAACCACAACCCCAACCACCTTCCTTTATACCCATAACAGTCCCTACCCGAGTCCAAATCCTTTGAACCCACACCTTCTCAAACTGGCCTAAAAATTGAACCCATACCTGAGCCAACCCCGGCCCAGACTCGTGAGCTTATGCCCGACCACAATCTAGAGAAACTAGAAACCGATGCCATAGACCACACGTGACGACATCCAATACCCAAACCGGCGGCGACCCCACAGCCGACCTACTGTCTTACTCGACCCAATCGAACCTGGAACCAACCCGGTTTGTAGACCCGCAAACCAACTTGGACCATATTCCTATCCCCAACCTCCTACTACAACCCGATGTCCCAAATCCAACCCATCTCCCAATGTTTCTCCTAATCCTAACCCATCCCCATACCTAACTTCAAAAAGACTTCTGCCTGATTCTGCCCATTCACCCAAATAAAACCAAATACCAAAAATAAAATGACCCACATGTGTGTTATTTATGCCTTTAACCCTTTTACCCACTATACCCTCATCACCCCACTATCCACAAGCACTTATGTGCATTACTCTTACCCCTCTCTCACCTCACACCCCTCATACACACTATAAACCTTCCCTGCCCAAAATGCCCCTTACCTCCATGTTCATATAAAAGAAGCAAGGAGTGCCCATTTAAGAGGACCTAGAAAAAGAGAGGAAGAGTTATAGAGAGAAAGTAGAGAGATATTTTTTAGTAGAAATAAGTTTTATAATTATATCGTTATTTTTTTTAGATTTAAATCGAGGGAATTAAATTGAAGTGGGTTTCAAATTGAGTGTGATATTTTCATTTATATTTTTGTTGATCACTCAATTTGAGGGTTGTATACTTATCATTCAAAGATTGGAGTTCAATTGGAAGCAAAGAGAATGGGTTTGATTGTTCTCTTCTCTACACTTATATTTTAATGCCTTTGAATATTTGTTTATCATATTTCATATCATGTTAGGCTAAAAACCCCTTTCAAGGGGTAGGACGAACCCTTATTTAATGTTATTCTAATTAATTAGTTTGTTTATTTGAAATTCCCTTTGAATGTTAATTTGGATCATTCACCTTTCAATTTACGCCTCAAGAGAGGATAAATAATTTTTGAGATAAAATCGAAATTCGAGATATAATATTCATTTTGAGTTGAACTGGAGATGGGGGTATCTCAAGTGTTGTATTATTCCTTAAACTTAAACTCTAAATTTTATTTTCAATGATGTATATGAATTTTTCTGAATCGATCCTAGTGGGTGATTTATTAAAAGGAGTGTAAATCTACTTTCTAAGAGTTGTGGGGGATTGAATCTAATTTTCCAAAAGTAAGTGTTAAAATAGCATTTGTGACGAGAATTGACTTGTAATTTCAATACTAACTAGCGAGATTTCAAAATAGTTATTGGATTAATTAAAATAACTAAAAATATGTGGTCACTACAAGAAAAATGAGTATTAGGGACGGTAAAAAAACCGTCCTTAATAGTACAAAAACCGTCCCAAAAGAGTGAAAAACGTTGCTAATGCCGTTTAATACAAGATTAAACTGTATAAGCAACTCCGAGATGTTTGTTGAAGAAACCCTTTTCTTTTGAAAATAAAAATGATAAACAACAAGACTTGTTTACAAAAACTTATGTACGAGAGTAATCAAGACTTTGTAATCAGTTTTTAAAACTAAGACAGTTACAAAAATTCAGCACACTATAGAATGAGATGAGGAGATGAAGATAATCAGAACACACAGTTTTTAACGTGGTAAAACCTCTCCCAATAGAGGAAACATCCACGGTGACTTCTAAGTCACGAAAGTAAAAATCCACTAACAACAAATAATAGTTACAAACAATACAACATACATGCACACAAATCAACCTATTCTAAGTTTAGGAATATACCCCACTTGGTGTCCTTCTAACTTCTCATAGATTTGATTGTTGATGATGTTCTTCCAGTTTGATAACTTCCTTTGCTTTAGCTTCCTTATGTCGACTCAATAATCTTTGATCTTATTCACAACACTTCCAGTGTAGTAGTGTGTTATGTGTTTGTGATGTGCATCCTATCAACATGCATGAACTCACACACACTTAGTTTTACAGACAGTCCTAGAAAATTACATATAAAGACTATATGCTGTGATTTTCTTTTCTTTCTTTCTTACAGAACTTGTAACCTTTTTGACCTTTCAATATAACCCAGATTCCAAGGATATCTTGCTTCAAAATCGGTCAAGATCTTAATCAATCTCTGTTTTAAAAATATTTTTGAGATTGAAAATCTCCAAGTGTGAATCCAACTAGGTCAAGGTTAAGTTTCATAAGAATAGAAACCATAAAACATTTTCAAAACTAAATCAGTAAGGATTTTCTTAAATCGAGAAAGAAACATGCAGATCTAGTGAAATATAACATGCAGAGTGTAGATCTACAATTTCTATGAAAAAGAAATACAGATCTTCACACGAATGTTTAAGTTGGTAATAAGATCATAGACTAAGAGGTTACAGCTTCAATATGAACAACCAAGTAACACCTCTCTCTCTCAAACACTCAAGGTTGTGTTTGGGGTTATGAGTATACGAAGGTTTGAATCAGAAATGAAGTGTTTAGGGTTAGGGTTAGGGTTTGGCTAACAGTTTTTCCTTTCTCTCTCTTCTCTCTTTTCTTTTCTCTCTTCTCTCTCACTTCTCTCTTCTCTCTATTTTTTCTCTCAGAAATGACGACTGCCAAAAGTCTTGAATTGTTGAGAAAGAGAGGGCTTTTATAGGAGGGAAGGAAGGTTCTGGATATTCGAAGGAAATCAAGGGCTGAGATCAAGTCTTCCTAAAATTGACTTGATCCAAGGGTTATAAGAAGGCGGTGGTTAAGTCGAATGTGATTGGTTCACAGGATAGCACAAGGATAGGTTTAAAACACATGCAGGCCATCGATAAGGATTGATCCAACGATCAGCAAACCACCAGGCAACCCTCTCACATAACAAACACAAATTGATGCATCGGGCAAGTGACAAGTGTTGCAATGTGATTGGATTACAAACGCGCGTCAAAATAATTACAGGTAGCACCCTGAAGTCTCTAGCGCATTTACATTCTACCCAATCAAACATTCTAATGAAAAATGAATTTTTCAAAATAGCAAATTAACCCCACAAATTTTATAAACACACTTTTATTAATGAAAACATTATTTTAAAAATGTTTAAAAATTCCCAAAAATTATTAAAACAATATTTTAAGGGGAATTTAACACACAGTCAATTTTAAGCAATATATACACATGTATGCACTTCTAATTGTGTGTAGTGTGATTCAATTTATACCTTCTTGGATTATTGAAGAGGATTAGAGAGATAAATTTTTGAGGCTCTTTGGATTCTAGGTTAGACAACCAATTTTGTCACTATTTCCAAATTAGTTGAGCACTTATACAATATAGACTTAAGCAAGTCAAAGGTATAAGGTGCTTCAATCTCCCCCTTTGGAAATATGAGACAAAATCTCCTTTTGAGTTGGCTTAAACTCTCAGGGAACCAAAAAAAATGAAACCTAATCCTATACAAAAGATACTATCTACCCATTTCCTAGAAAGTCAAAAATTACATAACTCAACTATTTACAAAATTTGTACACTAGAAAAGGTAGACAATCAGTAGAAGAGATTCCTGCAAATATGCACACTAAGATCAAGCAGTTTAGATGAAATGTGAACAAAACATTGAACCCTTAAGACTCAAATTTCTCCCCCATTTTGTCTCAAATGGACAAAGGGTAAAAATTAAGGTCTTCAGAGTTTAATCAGCACATACCATACCTATAGAATTACGCAAATACATAAATCTGTTAAAGTCTAAAGGTTTAGTGAACATGTCTGCAAGTTGCAGATCAGTAGGTAGGTAATGGATTTCTAACTCCTTAGTTTCAACAAGTTCGCGTATAAAATGATGTCTTATTTTAATATGCTTAGTTCGCGAGTGTTGAACCGGGTTTTTAGATATGTTAATAGCGCTTTGATTGTCACAATACAATTGTAACTGATCTTCTTTAATACCATAGTCGCTTAACATTTGTTTTATCCATAGCAATTGAGCACAACAACTTCCTGCTGCTATATATTCGGACTCAGCCGTAGATAAAGATGTGCAATTCTGTTTTTTGCTACTCCAACCAACTAAATTATTGCCGACATAATAACAGGCACCTGATGTACTTTTACTATCATCAGTACATCCGGCCCAATCAGCATCAGTATACCCTATGATGGTGCTGCAGGTATCATTAGTGTACCTAAGTCCAAGATTAAGAGTGCCCTTTATGTACTTGATTATACGTTTTACACACGATAAATGGCTCTCTTTAGGGTTATTCTGGTAACGAGCACACAGACATACAATATACATTATATCTGGTCGTGAGGCAGTTAGATAGAGTAGGCTACCAATCATACTACGATAAAGTGTGGAATCAACTGACTTTCCATTTTCATCTTTACATAATTTAACTGTAGTACTCATAGGCGTTTTGGCAACTTTAGCATTATCTAAACCAAATTTCTTAACAAGATCTAAGACATACTTAGTTTGAGAGACAAATAGTCCATCAGAATTCTGTTTCACTTGAAATCCTAAGAAAAGTTGTAGCTCCCCCATAAGGGACATGTGAAACTCCTTATGCATAATAGCAGAAAAATATTTAACTTCAGATGTTGAAGTGGACCCAAAAATGATGTCGTCTACATAGACTTGGGCTATAATAATGTTTTTGTCAAAATGTTTGACAAAGAGGGTCTGGTCATTTCCTCCTCTCTTAAAACCCTTATCCAACAAAAAGTTGGAAAGGTGTTCATACCAAGCTCGAGGAGCTTGTTTTAAGCCATACAAAGCCTTTTTTAGACGAAAGACATGGTTAGGGTATTTAGGGTCAATGAACCCTTTGGGTTGTTCTACATACGTTTCTTCGGACAGAATTCCATTGAGGAAGGCAGACTTAACATCCATTTGATAAAGTGTAAATTTTAAGTAACACGCTATGGAGAAAAGAAGTCGAACAGATTCAAGACGAGTGACAGGGGCAAATGTCTCACTAAAATCTATTCCTTCTATTTGTGACTAACCTTGAGCAACTAGTCTAGCTTTGTTTCTAAGGATTACCCCATTTTCATCAGATTTGTTCTTAAAGATCCAACGTGTGCCAATGACATTTTTGTTTTGAGGTCGCGGTACAAGATACCAGACATCGTGAATGACAAATTATAAAAGTTCTTCCTGCATAGCAGAAATCCAGTGTGTGTCATTCAATGCTTCATTAACATTTTTCGGTTCCACAAGGGAGACGAAACATGCATAATTAGCATAATTCCTTAACTGGGATCTAGTACGAACTGGCTCATTAGGATTACCGACCACGTTGTCAATGGGATGATCTTTAGAGACCCAGCCAAGTACTTCTGGGCTCTCAATAGGCAATGAGTCATCTATTTCTGGTGAATCAGTTTTGAAATCATTTTCAGATTCAACCACAATAGGTGATTCAGATATCTTCTTTTCGACAATAGTGTCGCTTACAATTACATTTATCGATTCCATAAGGGCCTTAGTACGCAGATTGTATATACGATAAGCACGACTGTTTGGGGAGTATCCTAAGAACATGGCTTTATCACCACGCGTCTCGAATTTAGACAAATGTTCTCTGTCTTTACAGACATAACACTGGCTACCGAAAGTTCTTAGATATTTCAGATTTGGCTTCTTACCGTACCACAACTCATAAGGGGTTTGTTTAGTATTTTTCCTAAGGTAAACCCTATTAATGATATGACACGCAGTTCTAATGGATTCTACCCAGAAGTATTTAAGTAGAGATTTGGCATGCAACATGACACGTGCCATCTCTTGAAGAGTTCGGTTTTTCCTTTCAGCAATACCATTCTGCTGAGGAGTCTTAGGGGCACTGAATTCATGTTTGTAACCGTTGTAGTCACAATATTCAACTATTCATGTGTCTATGAACTCTCCCCCTCTATCACTAGGAATACGATTGACTTGTGTGTCCTTCTCATTTTCAATTCTTAGTAAAATTTTCAAAAAATTCTGAAACGTGTCAGATTTTTGTTTCAAGAAGGCAACCCAAGTGAATCGTGTGAAATCATCAACCATGACATGGATATAACTGTGTCCACAAAGACTAACAGTTCTAGAGGGACCAATAAGGTCCATATGGATGAGATCTAAAGGTCTAGAGGTGAGAATGTCTTTAACTTTTTTATGCGAAGTCTTAACTATTTTTCCTTCCTGGCAATGACCACAGACAATACTGGAAATAGGTTTAATTTTAAGAATTCCTCTAACAATCTCTTGACTAGACAATCTACCAAGGATATCATAACTTAAGTGACCCATACGATTATGCCAGATTTCATTGTCATCCATTCTGACAATGTTACAGGTTTCAGAACCAGTCTTGACTGTATAACAATTGTCAGGTGTTCTAAATTCGGTAATAATGCATTTACCTTTATCATTTAGAATTTTACAATTGTTCTTTAAAAAGGTAACTGTATGGTCAGAGTCACAAAATTGTGATATACTTAGGAGGTTGGCTTTAAGGCCTTTAACTAAAAGTACATTTTCGAGAGTAGGCATTCCCTCTTCTTTTAATGTTCCTTTACCTATGATCTGGGATGAAACTCCGTCACCAAAGACAACTTTGCCTCCAGCAAATCTGGTTTTGTTTAAGAGTTTGGTTTCATCTCCTGTCATATGTTTGGAGCATCCTGAATCTAAATACCAACCAGATGAAGTGTGTTCAGCTTTTAAAGCAGTGATAACAATGTTACACTTCATTTGGGGCAAAAGATCATCTTTTCTAACCCAAATAGCTCTAGTTTTAATTTTGCGCAAGTTTGCCCTCATTTGATAAAATTTTCGAGAAGTAGATTTTTGAAAAACATTTGGAGCAACAAACTGATTATTGTGGAAAATTTGAGCTTTTGGTTTAGGATAGTTTCTGGGAGCCTTTCTCTTAAATGAACTCTTAGTTTTGGTCTTTTTATTCCTGTAGTTAGAGTTCTTGTCAGGTTGTCTTGGAAGGACATAATGGTTACGATTTTGCCTAGAATAGTTAAAGTTCTAGAATAGCACAAGGATAGGTTTAAAACACATGCAGGCCATCGATAAGGATTGATCCAATGATCAGCAAACCACCAGGCAACCCTCTCACATAACAAACACAAATTGATGCATCGGGCAAGTGACAAGTGTTGCAATGTGATTGGCTTACAAACGCGCGTCAAAATAATTACAGGCAGCACCCTGAAGTCTCTAGCGCATTTACATTCTACCCAATCAAACATTCTAATGAAAAATGAATTTTTCAAAATAGCAAATTAACCCCACAAATTTTATAAACACACTTTTATTAATGAAAACATTATTTTAAAAATGTTTAAAAATTCCCAAAAATTATTAAAACAATATTTTAAGGGGAATTTAACACACAATCAATTTTAAGCAATATATACACATGTATGCACTTCTAATTGTGTGTAGTGTGATTCAATTTATACCTTCTTGGATTATTGAAGAGGATTAGAGAGATAAATTTTGAGGCTCTTTGGATTCTAGGTTAGACAACCAATTTTGTCACTATTTCCAAATTAGTTGAGCACTTATACAATATAGACTTAAGCAAGTCAAAGGTATAAGGTGCTTCAAAGAGTGTTAGGGACGATTTTTACAACGGCAAAAATCCGTCCCTTATACTAGGCGTCGCAAATATTTTAGGGACGAATTTTACCGTCCTAAATGTTAATTCATGGACACTCTGCATTTGGCATTAGGGACGGATTTTTTCGTCCCTAATGGTGTTCTCGTGAAAAAATTCCCGCTCCCGCCAATAGTATTAGAGACGGATAAATCGTCCCTAATACTATTGAGATTCTGACAATTCAATTAGAACGGTAAAAACTGTCCCAAAAGGTAATTTCAATTGATGCAAAAATGGGTATTAGGGACGGTAAAAACCGCCCCAAAAGGTATTCTCAATTAATACAAATAAGTAGTAGGGACGGTTTATAACCGTCCCAATTGATAAATAAAAAATTATCATAAATAGTTATATTATTATATGTTTTATGTTGCAATAATAATTGATGTCTAGTTTGCATTATAAATCAAATCATCCAATCATAAACGCAATATATCAACCACATGCAATGAAGCACGTATCCAATAACAATTTCTTCTATTAAACTACATTCAAGTCGAAATATTTAAATGAGTACAAAATCATACTAATTAATACGATATACAATTGTGAAAAAAAATATCATCCCTAAATTAAGATGATAAATATGATTGTCACGCTTCAAAAACTTCTCTTAGTGTCACATATAATAGACACACTAAAAAACAAGTCTCTTCAACTTCTTGTGCACAACCTCCAATCAATAAATAATCATTTTATCAAATTCATATTATAGTAAAATAAAATATCCAAATATATTAGTTAATTGTATCAACAACTTTTTACAATTTTTTAAATAAATTGACAGAGTCTCTTTTGTTTATACATGAAAATCAACCTATTTAATCAATATAAAAGCCCGCACGGCTATAAGAATCTCGCATATCAACAATTCTTTACAATTTTTTAAAAAATTCGATAGTCTCCTTTGTTTATGCATTAAAACTAATTTATTTAATCAACACAAAAGCCCGCACGACCATAAAAAATTGAAAAATCTCCCATATTAACAATTCTTTACAATTTTTTTAAAAAATTGACAGAGTCTCCTTTGTTTATACATGAAAACCAACATATTTAATCAACACAAAAGCTCTCACGACCAGTAAAAAAAATTATAACAACAATCTCGCATATCAACAACAATAATAAATAAACAATCTACCTGTCGCAAACCATTGCTTTGTTCATGTGTTCCACGCGAATAAAATATAACCCTAAAATGTTATCCTGCAAAAAAATATAAGAAAAAAACAAAAAAGATATTAGTAATCAAATAATGTTTAAACCTAAAAGTCTAAATGTTGGAAATTCTCGTTGTATACTCAAATCGGGAGTTCCTTGACTACGCGGTCTGTTCGTACGAGTTAAGTTTCTCCCATGCGAGGTGCTCGAGCCTCTCACTGAACCGTTTTGTGACTGTTTTACGTTTTCATCCCTTGACGCCATGTTTTTAACCCTAAGTCTAAATTTTACAAATTCTCGTCGTATATTCAAACCAGGAGGCCGAGGACTATGCCATCTCCGATCATACCTACTCTAGGGCCAGGGGTGGGGCGGCGCAGGACCACGACGGAGAGAGAGAGAGTTGTAACAGTGAGAGGGAGAGGGAGAGTAGGCAGCGTAGTGGGAGGGAAAGAGATCGTGCGCGAGAGAGAGACGACCCTGAGACCTAGGTCGCGCGCAAATGAGCGGGCCCGACTTCAATTTCGTATGGGTTGGAAAAATGTATGGGAAAATGAGGGAAAATACCAAAAGGGTCGGAAAAAACCGTCCCTTTTGGTATACCAAATGGGACGGATTTTTAAATCGTCTCTTTTACTATACCAAAAGGGATGGATTTTAGAAATCCGTCCCATTTGGTATAGTAAAAGAGACGGTATAAAAATCCGTCCCTTATATTAGCCCGCAAAAAAATTGCATATACTTTAAGGGACGCTTTTAATTATCGTCCTTTTTTTATACATACTATAAAAGTCGATTTTTAAAAACCATCCCTTTTGCCACTATAAAAAAGGACTGTAATTAAAATCGTCCCTTTTGATATAGCATAAGGGACAAAATGACACAACCGTCCGTAATACTCCCGTCCCTAATATTCATTTTTCTTGTAGTGGGTGTAGTCTCATTCCTTAATTGTTCTCATATTTATTTACCTCACTTTATCTCTTATTTTTGTGTTTGATTTTGTTAATTTTTTTATTCACTTAGTTGAGTAGCATATTTTCCCATTGAAAGTTGTTTTAATATAAAAAATCCATAAAAAATAGAAAACAAAAAAAATCAAGAAAGAAAAATAACTAAATCAGATTACATCTCTTTTCTTGTGTTTCACTCCATTAAGTTGGATTGATATCCTTATTTACCTCTATATAAGTTTTTGTTATATTTTTGTAGGTAATTGAAGGATTTTTTTTATTAAAGAGGCACTTGGATTACGTCTCTCTCTCTCTCTCTCTCTCTATATATATATATATATATATAAGGATTTTTTTATTTTATATATATATATATATATATATATATATATATATATATATATATATATATATATATTTTTATGTGTGTGTGTGTGTGTGTGTGCGCGCGCGCGCGTGTGTTGTTATATGAAAATGGATCTACTAGTATAAACCATCACATCAATGCTCTACTCAACAGTCAAAAGTAAAAAATAAGTAAAAGAGAGATAATGAGAGATCAACGCGAAATTTAGATTGGTTCGGCCATGAAAATGAGCTTGTGTGTACTATAAAACCTTGTTCTCATTATATCTATATAATTAATACAAGATTAGGGGCCTATTAGGTATACAATAATAGAAAAATGGGCTAGATACACAAACATATATGTGTTATGTTAATGAGTTTGTGGCCTTGTAGTGTATAGTGTTGAGATGCCGCGACTATTTCTTTATAGGCCTTGGACTTTTTTCTGGTCCTTGAGAATATCTTCATATGTTTATTTGGGATTCCATGCCACGTGTCTCTTGACCATTGGACGATAACTTTCGATACAATAGAATCCCCTCAAGCCTCTGTGCTAAAGGGTAAGTGATTTAGTATTGGGGCTTTATTCCTGTTCGCGGACCATTATCTTGGAGTCGAGGCCTAATTTTGATAGGATGAGGTTTGATTAGTGTCGTAGCATATAATTGAGAGGATCAGGCCTTGTTAGTATAAAGGTCTATTGTTGAGAGGCTAGGGACTAGTAAATTTTGAGGTCTTGTTGATGATGCGGCCTAGTGTTGAGAAGTTTCAAAATGCTGTGACGCTTCAACTTTTGTAACCTATTATATAAAATCTTCAGGTCTGAGGCCTCATTATCAGACATTGAGAGCAGAGAAAGTTTGGAATTTTAGGCGATGAGTGCGAGTTCTGGTGAGAATTTTAAAGTTGTTCCGATGATCTTTTTCTTGCAGGTCAATTTTCCCCCTTTCTCATGTAATTTCTTCATAGATTACGTTTGTTCTTGCATTCACTTTATTTCCATGCCTCGTTTTGTCTTTAACTTCGTCAAATTAACCCAAAACTTTATGAAATCTATAAACTATGGCTTTTTCTGGTTTTCTATTCTTGAGTTTATTTTAAAATTTCTTCAACCCCACCTAATTTGGTTTATATAATATCCAATCCATAATCATATACAACTTAATTGTAAACTCAAGAACTATATTTATAAGATTCTTCGAGTTTTTTGTTTTTTTTTGCTTCGAGTTTTTGAGGATTTTGAGTTGGATGTTTGTTGTTGATAAGTTTTGAGGGTTGATTATTATTGGTGAGGGCTATTAAAGGTAGGATACACGGTTATATTGTGTTTTTAGGCTAAAAAAGATGAGACTTTGGTTGGATATGGGTCATTTTTTTTTCAAGAACATGAGATGCTTATCATCGCGCGTTCTTAGTTGGAAAACCTAGGGTTTGAGGTTTGAATCTGTCCCTCTATTTCAATTAGTGATATTTGGTGTTTTTTTGTTCGGTCGTGGCCGTAGACAAAAAATCATGTTTTAACATTTGATGTCGCGGACATTTTATCATTATCTTAAACTTGCACATTTAGATTTGCACGCTTAAAACTATTTTAGGCGTAGCGACCTTGTAAGTTAGGACGTAATATTTTCAAGATTTACCTCGTATTATACCGTTGACCTATAAAATTAATTGCATCTTGTGACCAAATCTAACTTCTTTGGTTAGTGTTTTACCTTAAACATAGGAGTCTGTGGCTTTAGGTGTTTTTACCTCCTGTCGCATCATGTGCCCAAAATTTGTACCCTTGGCTTTAGTATCCGTACTTTTTTCACTGTCGTGGCCTTTGTGCATAAGGCCATGTTCCTTGAGACTTCTGAGTAGTTGCCTTATATTTTGTTCATAATGGTTGTGGTACTCTATTTATGGATATCCTTTATGATTTTACTGATATCTTCCGCGGCCTTATGCATTGGAATACTTGGGAGTACTTGAAAAGTTTTTGGATAAAGAACCTTAGGATACCTCCTCCCACGGTGTTGAACATATAAAAAGCTGTGGATCCTACAAACTATAAAAGTGGCCAATCTACATACGTGTTGATTTTGATTCCACAGATTCAAATTATAGGGAACTTATGAAGACTGTTGGGATAAGTCATGAAGCTGAAGAGGACACAGAGTCCACAAATAACCAAATTCCAGTAAAGAATAGAGAAGCCACGAAAGTCGAGATTTCTAGATGCAATCTAAATAGAGAGGGACCCTATGACCCTAAATTACCCTTGCATCATGATAGAAGAGTGGCTATCTCGTCTGACCGAAGTCTGTGAATTGCCTGAAGGGACAATGTGGATTGTTCCCTCCGTCGACCAAAGAGAATGATCTGTAATCCATAATGATGGAGTTTTCTTTCCCCTTCGTGCCTTCCTCCTCGAACTAAGGTTACTAATTCCAATTCTAATTACAAACATTTTCAAAGTGATAAACCTAAACCCATCCCAAGTTGATCGAAATGGGTAGAGGTCGATCTTGGCATCCTTAGTTGTTTGGAAGAAGAAATTCAACAAGGACATAACAGTTGTGAAGTTCTTCGACTTCTATTGGCCTAAGGAAATAGGGTGAATAACCATTGGTACTATTACATAGCGGTGCAGAGTGCCAGTAAATATCTCATAAATGGCAAGCCTTCCATCACAAAAAAACTGGAAGGGCAAATATTTTTTATCTCTACGGACAACTGGGAAACACACTCTATAGAAATCGAGCGTGAGAAATCCCATAAGATTTCGTGGTCTCGGGGTCGTCCCCCCTTAGAAGGTAGAACAAAGTGTTTACGAGGCCGCGACCTAGCTTCAATATTTTTAAATTGGTTCTAATTTGATTTTGTTTCATTTTGTTACAGTCTGTGCAGGCATGACTCCCTCATAACATCAGAGGTGGAGGATTAAGGTCGCGTTCGCTATTCCTGATATCAAGAAGGACTTTCCTTTTATGGTTACCTTACGAGCCTTGTACATGTTTGGTTACTACCCAATGCATATTGCACCTACCAGAGAAGCTTAAGGAGGTAAAATAAGTCTCTAGTTTGCAACCTATTTTGTCCTTGAATAAGTCTTACTGTGTGGACTTCTATAACTATTGTGCTAATATTCTATTACTTCACAGGTACTACCGCGGAAGGTGAGACAATCATGGAGATCAACGAAGCGCTGATTTTTTCCTAGCTTGATGAGCTGGAGAAAAATGTCCATAGCCTAAAGTAGGCCCCACGAAATATTAGGAGTAAGAAGAGAAAAAGAGTTGTGGATAAGGATGTTGCTCCCATATTTGAGGTCCCCATTGAGGCCATGACTAATAGGTTAAACCCACCACTTATTGAGGATGCCACGGTAAATATAACTAACACTGGATTAGCTTCTCCTAATGTAGGGGAGAAAAATCAAGTGCCAACACACTCGGGGCACATCACCATCAATGAGACGCTTCCACGAACGTTTGTCCCAAATGATACAAATGTCTGAACCCTTCAAATAAGGTATTTCATCTCTCGATCATGGCCTCGGATAAGACCAAGACAACCAAGTACTCCGTGGGATATTGAGGCCACAATGGTCTCTGAGATAAAAAAAGGTTGACAACTCCTTAGACCTTAAACATTTGTTTGAGGAGGATGGCAAGGACTTGGAGAACTACCAACCACATTGTTTTCTCTGGGTAAGCACGAATTTTTCATGGCTTTTTATTTAAGTTCTGCTTATTTATTTTCTTTTTCTTTTTCCTCCATGCTACTGAGGCTGCTATATACTAGAGGAAAAAATATAAAGAATTATATGCTTATAATAAAGTTGTTAAGGCTACCTTCCAAGATGATATGGAAAAGGCCAATTCTTCCTCATTTGAAGCACGCAAGATGTCCACAACTGCATCTTTTAAAGTTTCCCAACTCAAAGTTGAGGCCAAAGTGCAGGCTTTTGAAAAAGCAAAAACTGATGCCGAAGATAATTTTAAGTAAGCCGCAGAGGCCTTTAAGGTGTCTGAGACCAAATGTCTGCAAGCTTCCAGTCAATTCGCTGTTAGTAAAGGGAAATTATATTAATTTTGAGGCCCATATTTCCTCCTTATCTCAAAGTTATGCCGTGGCCATGCAAAAAATGGTTGATGATCATGTCGTGGCCCTTCAGAAATTAGTTAATCAACATATCAGGACTTTGAAGGTGTCTGATGAAGATGTCGTGGACAGCTTCAAGACTTCAAGTGATTTTTGGATTGACCAAAATAAGGCCTACATCCACGGCAACAAGAAAATGAGGCACATAGTTACCAAGAATTTTCATGAGGCCAAGGATGCCATTTTTGCATGGAGGTTCTCTAATTATGAGAACACCTAGTGTGAGGTGGATATGGAGGAGACCAAAGAGCTTGTCAGGAAACAGAAAGAAGAGGCCATAATTTTTGCTCAGAGTTCGAAGAGATTGAGATAGACCTGGAAGAAGAGGAAGGTAATGAAGAATGATACAAGGAGTCTTAGATATTTGTTCGTGACTTTTGTCTTCTTTTTTGATGTAATTTGTAACTTAACTATTGTAATGAATTATATTCTAATAAATGAAATTTACTTTTAGCTCCGTAAACTTATGTTTGTACTTTATAACATTGCTTGAATATTTAGTCTTGAATGTCTTCACTTTGTAGCATTACTTGAATTGTAACTTGATTTCTTATAAAAGGAACTTAATGTTAACTTTTACCCTTAGTTTTACTGCTAGACTTGCTTGTGGCCAAAGAGCTCCTCACTTCCAAACGTGATCTTGTTGTTGGGCATAATTGTGGTCACAACCTTAGTAATGTGTCATGCCCAAACGATTTGAATAATATTCCGCGACCTACTGAGTACTTGTGGCTCCCAAGGTTTTAGTCATGGATTGTTGCCCTTTGATGGTTGCGGGCATTAGTATGTTTTCTTCCTCTTTCGAGGTCTTCTATTATCACTTCAGTCTTCTATTTATTGAAATATTCAAATATTATGAGGTATTTAGGGTATAAGTATCCCCCCAAAATATTCAAATCTTATGGGGTATTTAGGGTATAAGTATCCCTTTAAGGCTCATAGGGTATAAGTAGCCCTCAAGTCTTGTAGGGTATAAGTAGCACCCCCCCTTAGGCTCATAAGGTATAAGTAGACCCCCAAGGCTTGATCCCACTTGTTGATAAGTGAGAATGTGCTATTCTAGAGTCTACCCTAAATCTAGTCAAATAGACTCATGATAATCAGGGTACCCCATTTTTAGAGGATTCGACGGGAACCACTAGCACGAAGTTCTTGCTATTTGGATCTCTGTGCAGACTAAGTCTGGGTGCTATAATCAGAGTCTGTATTTTTATGACTTAGGCTTCGTTGTCATGACTAAGTCTAATTGCTATTACCATAGTGTGCATTTCTATGACTTAGACTAAGTATGATTGCTATGACCGAAGTCCACATTTTTATGACATAGGTTTTGTTATTAAAGATAGATCTGACTTCGTATTTGAGCTCCTAGGTTTATGGGAATCTCTGATTCCATGTTCATTTATGGGTTGTGCCATCAATGATCACGGTCTTCTCTTGTGATATGGTGATACGCATCCTATGTAGTTGTCTTGAAATGTTATTGGTGTTAGGTTTTTCTCTAAACCTCTTGAACAAAAATTGTAAAGGAATTAAGGCAAACTATTAACTTTTCATTGATATGAATTTGATGGGATACATAATTTTCTTTTCTGGCCTAACTATGGCCTTGTAATAACTATAAAAGTTGAAAATTAGAAAAATAACCCTTAAAATAACTTTTAGGGTACGGTCTCCTTGTTGCTCAGTTGTTGGTCGCGGTCTTTGTGAACCCCCGTAACATCTCTTGCCTGACGAGTCTTTCAACCTCATGCTTTCGATCGTGGTACTTGTTGGTTACATGGACATAGCTATGGCCATCCCATTCTCCTCTCTCCCCCGCGGGGGGGGGGGGGGGGGGGGGGGGGGAAGGTCTCATGCCCTCTCCACTCTAGGAACACTTTGGATGTCGTCGATGTCGGGTGAATGTAAAGAGATGGAGTTGCTAACCTATTTTGCACAAAATAGGCAAAAGAATATGTCGTCGCTTCGAAAGAGTGGCGTCAAAGAAAAACTGTTGCTTACGAAACTAATAGTTCAAAGGAATCACCCTTTATTTCTCCGTGAAGTGTGTGTGCGTGTATATATGTAAATGGAGATCGGAATTGCCCAACTCATACCATGGAAGAGATAGAGTGAGGTCATTCATAGGAATGTTCCCAAAACAATATTTAGAAAAAATACAATTTATGCGTTTATCAAAATATTGATCGCTATGATGAAACGATAATATATGTTGGATAAAACGCTAATAACGATCACAAACATAATATGTATTAAAATAATGTATGGATGAAAAGGATGAAAATACAAAGATGGGAAAATTTAGGAAAATTAGAAAATAAGAAATTTAGAATATTAGAAAATTTGGAGAATTAGACTCGAGTCTCGGGTTTTAACCTGAAATGCCTACATAGCCTATAAAGGCATCAAAGTACACGTAGTTCAGATGTGGCATAAGGGTGGGGTTTATCCCATATATTTGAATATGAATCATATTGTGTGTGTGTGTGTGTGTGTATGTGTGTAGAAAACGTGTTTTAGTTTTCAGAAATTGTGATGGATAATCCCGTTGGAATTTATAGGTGTAGTGTAACCCTCTTTTTGTTTATTTTGTTTTTTTTATAGAAAATATGTGAAATATAATTAATAAAAAGGGGAGATGTTAATGTGTATGAACTAAAGTAAAAACTAAATTATGAATTTGATGTAATCAATGCGAAAATAAGAAATTTAAAGAGAGAGAAAGAGAAGGATCTTGGACCTTCTTTGAAGAATTGAAGCTTGATCTTGATCTTGGATGAGCTTAATTGAATGTTGAGATGAATGTTGGATGTGAGAGAATGAGATTTTGCTAAATTGGGTATGAAAAGGATGGGAATGTAAGATGGAAAGGAATTTCACAAAAGAAACTTCGCTGATTGTAAGAGAATGTTGTTGAGATTACTGATGATGATGGATTTGAGGTGTGCTTTGGGAGTGAGGTCATGCACTCTATTTATAGGGTAAAGGGGGTGCCGATCGCCATAGACCTAGCCCTGTAAATCGACAGGTAACCCTAGGGACAATGCCGATAGGCAGGGAAATGGACCTGCCAATCGACACTCTTGTGCAAATTTTTTTGAAAAAAGGTCGTAGAACGTAATCCGTTGATCAAATCGCGCACGGGGCATACCGTTAGAAAGGTAATTCAAAGACCTTAAAGAGTCCTTTGGGCCACTCCTGGGTCCAGGAGTTGACTTTGGGTCAAACGTGGCTCGGAAGCACTCGTCGATCCTTTGGACGGGAGATTGTAGGACGGAAACAGATCATTCGTCCGAACAGTAAGTCGAAATCATGCATGATGGGGACTGTTGGTGTGACAACCCGAATATAATTATGATTAATTATGCTTAAATCATGCCTAGCTTATGTGATATGATTAGTTTGTTATTAATACATGTGATGTTAATTTATTATGTTTAGTCTAATCCTACCTTCAAAAATCATGAAATGTCGAATTAGTTACAAATACAAAATTTTGAAGATTTCGGTAGGAATGTTCATGTTTAAGGCTAGTTTTGACCTTTATGAGATAACAATTGACTTGAGGTGTACATAGTTTTAGACAAGTGATTTATGGTTGTAATACAACAAACGGTTCATCGAACGGACATCGGAGTGGGAAGATATTATCTTTTTACGAACAGGGGGTAAACTAGTCATTTAGCCTTAAATGATATTTTGTTTTATGTAATGTCACATGTTATATTTTGATTGGACCAAGAGGGGGTGGCCTTATGCCGACTTAAAACCCTTGAATTAAGCTCTTCCTTCAGCATATTTCAGCCATGGAAGAGCTTTAACCTAAGGAAAGAGAGTTTTGAAGTTTAGGAAGAAAGTGTGAGGAGAAATTGAAGAAAAATTCATAGAAAAATTACGTAAAAGCCCCTAAGGTATTTCCATCCATAAATCTTGTTTATTTTTTTGTATTACTTATTTAAATGATTGCAATAATCATTTGTTTACTGAAATTCCATGTCTTGATGTTTACTTATGGATAGATGCATGTTTAAGCAAACTTGAATGTGTAAACCCTTGAGATTATTTTGTTTAGGAACCTTGTTTATTCAAACTTCCATATATTTCTCTATACTTACTGGAATTGATTGATTCCAATTGGAGATTAACATGGACTCACATGTGTATGAAATATCCGAAAATTATGTTAAAATACCAATAAATGAGTCTTTGGTGAGAGTTTGAAATTCGGGTATGAAATCTTCCCTAAGGGTGAAAGTATGCCCGCCATGTGTTCGATGTTTTGCTTGACATAGCAAATGAACTCTGAAAATTATGAAATTTTAATCTTGTATTGTTCAGTATGTTTACTGTTGTTGGGTGAAATATCACATCCACTTATGGTTTTTTGCCATTTTGAGGGTATTTTTGAATATCCCTATTTTTGACTGGGGGAGCCTGACTTTGGTGACCCTTTATTTTTGTTTGGATGCATTCAGTCGGTGTTGCCGATAGAACTTTACTAGCGCCATGTATATTTTAGAGGTATTCTTTATTTTATGCATTTTCTTTTATACATTTTATTCTTTCGACACTTTGTCATTTGCAGACGTGGTTCTATGAGGTGATTGGGCTTAACACCCAATTGATAGCTTTGAAGGACGAGTCCGTTGTGGCTTTTATCATATGTACCGATGGCGACAGTCCAGCCGACAGTCAAGGCGGTCCCTTTCTTTAGGGGAGGTACGTGAGGTCTTGGACGGCCTGACGAGCGATCGGGTAAATCTTCTTTCCCTTTGAGACAATTTTTTCTTGACGATATTTTCATATATTTATTTTTCATTGGTGATTTTGTAGGTGACCTTCTATCCCTAGGGGATGGCCATCCAGCACACGGGGGTGACCAGGGGGAATGCGCAACTGAGTCGTTTATTGGCGCATGAGTTTGGCTACTGCTAGTACCTGGGGAGAGAGTAGTTTGGAAGGTGGTGGAGGATGAGGTAATGGTGCCACATGCGAGGTCCCCGATGTACATGAGGTAAGCACGGGAGATGTCAAAGGATGCGAGGATGGCGGCGATGGTCGTCGAGCCTTTTTCGTCGTATACCGACACGGTGGTGACCTATAATTATTTGGATTTCGTGTCGAGCTGGCTGATGCCTCCCATCATATATAACATTATGTCTCTTCCTCCTTCGGGCTCTACTAGGGGCAGGAGTCGGCCAATGGGGTCAGCCCACAATGCGAGTGGTGCGTCGACATCAGCGGCGGCGATGACATCATAGGTTTCATTTGTGCGGTTGGCTCCTCCTTCTTATAACATCCGACGGTCTGACGGAAGGTCAGTGTGTATGATCCATCACCCCAATGCGATGGACCTGGAGGAGCTGGGGCTGATAGAGTACGTCCTTCAACCGACGGTATAACTTTCATTTCTTTGCCTTTTGATTTTATGATTTCTTTCTTTGCCTCAAACTGACTGATTTGCTATTTTTTATTTTTCTTGCAGAACATTCGGGTATCGACCACCTGGATGAGGGATATTTGGGAATGGGTGGCTTTTGCGACTACTCACACTCGGGAGTCGATCCAGATTCCGTCTTGCTTGGTGCCGTTTGCCTCATTTGGAAAGGGGTCTGGTTCAGGGAGAGGAGGATCGTCATCTCATTATCGGGGGAAGAGCGTACGCCACATGGACGGAGGGTCTTAGAGAGAGATAAAAATAGAAGAGAGAGAAAAAGAAAGTGAGAGAGAGAAAAAGTAGATGAAGGTATGAGAGAGAGAGGGAGAGGCTGAGTCTTTTTATTTTTGTGCTTTCTTACGAAATGTAATAAACCAATATGTATGCAATGAAATGGGATTTTGTCAATTTTTTACTGTAATGACTCAATGCATATGCATTTTTTACTTTGCTTCTCAGACCGTAAAAATAATTTAAAATAATTTTAGAATTTTTTTAATTTTAAAACAGGATAAGTAAAAATACAGGGAGAAGGAAATTATGAATTCCTTAGAATAAAAATTATTTTTATTGAGTTTTTCTATTTTGACAAAAAAGGAAAAAGGGAGCTTTATAAAAATAGGGGGTTGCCGATCGACATGCCCCTTGTCCTGCCTATCGGCAGGTCAGTCCACTCTAATCAACCCAAGGCTTTGATTGCACTTTCACTACACCAAAATACTATTTTTGTGAATGTCTTCTTGTAACTGCTAATGGGGGTGACAAACTTTATCATTGCCACTAGGGGTCACAATCTTATTTATAACTGCCATTAGGAGTAATAAAAGATCTGGGTCAATTGGTTTGTCACTACTAATGACAACCACAAATCTTACCATATAATTAATTTTGACTGCAATAAGGAGTCAGAAGTTTATAACTGCCACAAGGAGTCACAAATCTATCACTAAGCTTAAGTTATGACTCTTATGAGCAGTCACAAAATTGTAACTGCTATGAGTAGTCACACATTTTAGATTTGTGACCGCTCATAGCTGTCACAAGTTTTGGCTTAAGACTTAATTTGTGATCGCTATGAGCGGTGTAGCCATCACAAATTTCGATGTAAGAGTTAATTTGTGATTGCTATTAGGGGTCACCAAAATTATGGCCAAAGTTTAATTTCCCCGCTCTCTCTCCTATGTGGTTTGTAATCTCCCGGTCCCTCCTCCATCCTTCAATAATCTCCCGCTCCCTCTTCTCTCTCCTATGGCCTAGGTTAACAAAGCTTCAAGAGTGATTTTTTTAAAGCTTCAATCTCTATCGACCAAACTTTGAAGTTGGATAACAAATCTTCCTCTCTCTCTCCTCATTGTAAGCCTACATTAAGATTTTTTTGTATAAAATTTGATTATGAATCTTCCACTTCTATAAAACAGTACATGCTATGCACATTTTTTATTTATTTAAATGTGTCTATGTGCATTTTTTATTGCATATAAATTTTGAGGGTAACAGTTGTATGTTTATGTGCGTTTTTATTGCATATAAATTTTTGATTTAGGTTTGCTTGTACACTTTTTTTTATTGGAAATAAGTTTTAGGTCTGCGTTTTTTTATAAATTTTCGATTTAGGTTGCTTTTCTAGGGTTTTCGGTTCTTAGGCATTCACACATGCACATTTACTGCCAAAATAATAGGGTTTTCTTGGGTCTATGACACATACACATTTGATTGCTGTGGAATTAGATACACAATATTTTTGTTCTACACATTTTGCTGTGGAAACAGGTTTAGGGTCTGCCGGTACCCATTTGAGAATAATTAAGCATCTGGTTTAATCTCTTATTGCATTTAGATTAAGTTAAGATTTTTCAATTTTCGGTTGATGTTCTTATGTTTAATTATGATGCGTCGGTGACCGTAGTTTCCATTATATAGAGATTATATTCAACGTATTATGAATTGTGATTTCGGTTGCCTATGTTGCTGCCCTATTTTTTTTCTCCTAAAGATAATAATAAATTGTGTGATATCTTGCTGTAACGTCTTACTCTTTTTTTTGCCTTTTTTTATTTTTTGTAAGCTAATTTTGGGATTTCATTTTGAGAAGAAAATTAATTTGGACTATTTTGAGATTTTGTTGAACGAAATAAACTTGATATATTTAAGGGCCCTTTCGCACTTGTTTATTATGTTTATTATTATGTCTATATCATTTTCAGTTGTCAAAGTTTACTATATTATTATTTTTTATACTAGGACACTTTTTTCATATAAATGTCTCTTAAAGTCGTCCAAAATGTGTGAAGTCATGTAGTGAGTGATGCATAACAAACCAGTATAGTAAGAGGAAGTAGAAAGGGTTAAGTTCGTGAAACTTTGAATGATTATGATGAACTTGGGCAATTAAACACAAAATTGTAGCATTGTCATACCGAAATTGTAACATTATTTATGCAGTCCAATAATAAATTTGGAAAAAGAAATGCAGTGTAAGATTTGAGTTCTATTTTTCGATAGTTGTA
The DNA here is from genome assembly GCA_949130495.1 of Sambucus nigra. NCBI lineage: Eukaryota > Viridiplantae > Streptophyta > Magnoliopsida > Dipsacales > Adoxaceae > Sambucus > Sambucus nigra. The sequence goes on along the minus strand of OX422215.1, from coordinate 480,899,098 downwards.
TTGGATTTTTATTTCCCACAGTAGGAATCAAGTCTAAAACATGCTTACTTGTTCATTGTCACCACTCATGATCCATCCAAATTATATTTGTCGTCAAATTGCCACTAGGATTTATGAGTATATTTAAGTCTTTTTTATTTATGTATGGTCTTCCTTCATACTTTGGTAGCTAGACTATTATGATTTTAGTCAAATTTCTAATTATCATGATTGCATTTTCGATATGATGTATCAGTGAAGAGGAAGCAAATAAGAAAATTTATAATGCCTCTCGCGAGAGGTACCTCAGGTTTGGATGTGAGATTGATGAGGAGACATCGAATAAGCTTGAAAGTATATCTACATTGCTTTTACTAAAATGGATCCGAGTAATGTTATTACTTGTGCTGAAACATAGTAAAAATCAATCTTCTTCCCAATTTTTATGCTTACCGCTTCATCTATAATAATGTCCATTAGCTCTCATTTTTATTTGTGCGGATTATTTAGTCCTCTTAGTATTTTTCAAAAGTAGGCTTTTAGGTAGTGAGATTAGTGTTTTCATTTGATTTTTATTACTTACTTTCTTATATACTATGGATAAGTAAATAGATAGTGAATAGATGCACATATTGGATATTTAATTTTTGTTTTGGTGGATCTTGTATTACGCTAACTATTGGTTCATTTTTTTGTTTGTATTTGGATTACCTTTATGCTACGTTAATTCTAACTCACTTATGGAATTATTATAAATTGTGTGCTTTAGATATGATGAGCTACTGTAAAATTAATGGCATTACTTGGAAATGAAGGTTCACTTAATCTCAACTCATCATTAGAAGAAACAAAGATAGTGACTCTGCCATGTGAGCTCTATGAATATTTATAGAGGATGACATTATTCACCGAGCTTGAAGATTTATTAATTGAATGTTGAAATTTCTTCTTTGTTTTTTAGTCTTTGTAGATGTTCTTATCCATAGTGATAAATTTATGGAGCCAGTGATTGTAGATTTTTCTAACAAATATAAGGGGCATGTCCATTATTTTCTAAGAAATTTGGGCTTAAAACTCATATTTCTTGCCATGCAGGACATATATTTCCATTTGATCAACCAAACAATCCAATATTATATCTAAATTACAATATGTTTCATAGTTGAATATATAGTGTTTTGTACATGTTTAGCTATGGTTTCACTTGTTTGTCATATTTTGGTACTGAATCTTAATATTCAATTCATGATTCAGTTTTTAATCCGTAATTTACAAAATATCTAGATTATTCATTTGTATTCATGACTTTACCCTCATACAAAAGTGTTTCACCAATGTCTTCATTGTTATATAGGAAGATTGTAAAAACAACTTACGGGCAAGGGCATCTGAAAGGGAATCCTGACATCTCCTTTTAAGGTAATGCAATCAAATAATCTGGGTGTTGTACTTACTTTTGCTGTCTATAACACTCACCTCCCTCTCGACGCTACCCAAGAGCAACATATTAATGCAATTATTAGGTAAGTTCATCTCACACAGTCCTATTGGCTTCGAGTAATATATGTTTCACAATGATCATAAGTAAAACGGTGAACCGTATTTCACTTATTAAATTTTGTTTATATATTTTTTTCAAATCACATAATTATAGCTTATGCAATTATTATAATTTTATACACAAATGTTTTAACTTTAAATAGGAGAACATACTTTTCATACCTTACACAAAATTACGTTTCACTAACCAAAACAATATTTTAAATCGCGGTCGTGGAAGGTGTCGCGTTTGGTTCAGGGGTCGAGTTCCGCACTGCCTAAGCAATTCGTGCATTTTAACTTTTTAATTAGAAAAACATATAATAAATATAAATAAATTAATAAGTTTAAACAATCCTGAATTTTAAACAAGTGGACTTCCTAGATTTAGAAGTTGTGCTTGTTAATAATTATTGACCATAGTGGGCTTCCTAGATTTAGAATGAATTCTAACTTGTATATTTTCATCCATGCCCAATTGTATATGAATTGTATTTCAATATTGAATCATACCTAATTTTCATTTTGTTTGTATTTTCAGCCATAGTGAAATCAGTTCATAAGCACAACTTCAAGGTCAACTTTTGGTGCTGCTACTGTGACTCAAAATTCGAGTAAGTCCACTGAGGTCATTCTTTATTGCATAATTTTGATTCGTTTAATTGCATAATTATAAGCACAGAATTGTGATATGAACCCGATCCTCCCAATCAATTGACATATAGATAAAACAATCTGTCGATTGGTTTCTAGATTGAAATGGAGCATCCCTTGTTCCCTTTATGCAATTTCAATTATATAGTATTGTATTGTGTTTATAGAGGTCATAGTTTCTCTTTATTAATAGAATTTGAAGTTATTAAATTAATTGTACGTAGTTTAAAATCAAATCTACACAGACATAATTAAAATAAAGTTGATGTAGTGTATGTGGCTCTGTGTTAAGAAGAACTCTACAAGTAAAACTCTTTTATTTTGTGGTAATAATATGCAACTTCATGTTATTTTAGGCTTGGAAATGTTTGGTTGAGTAAGTTTAATCTATAAATTTACTATTTGAGTTCTGCTTTTTCTGCACGCATATAGTAAGCACTGGACGCTCATGAATTTTTTTGACAAAGCTCCTACGGTTGATAAGGATGCAGTTATGGCTCCCAACACTTCCATTTTTTAGTTTATTTTTTAGTCGATGTTCATTTTGTATTTGGCACCCGAGATGGGTTTATTTGATGTTAAATTAAGTTTAAACAAGTTAATATATACAGGATATTTGAAATATCCGAAATATAAATGAAATTTGTCAAATTGTTAAGACCTGTATAATGCCGGTATTAATTTTTTTAGATTTGTTACATGTTCATGGAATTTCATCTACTCCTCTATTTTAGTTCACTTTTTTATTCTACTATTTTTTTAAAACATAAAGATATTTGTAATTACTCTAAGCAGTGATACATTTAAAAATTCGACATTTATAATTGCTAATAGCAGTCACAAATTTGCCATTACTGCCAATTTTGTAACCGCTGTTAGCAGTTAAAATATAATATTTATGACTGATGTTAGCAGTCACAAATTCAATATTTGTAACTGTCGATAGTTGTTACAAATATTATATTCGTAACTGCTGACAACAATTACAAATAACAATTATAAATTGGGGCCACCAGTCATAACCCCCATAGGGGTTATAAAAATTTGTGACTGCTGTTAGGAGTTACAATTTTTCTTTTGTCACCCCCTAAATTATGACGGTAAATAGCAGCTATAAAGGTCATTTGTGACTGCTAACAACACTCACAAATATCCCATTTTGGTGTAGTGTTTCTTCAATTGCTTGGTCCTTGGTAGGATGTGAACAACAATGCATGATCTAGTAAGAAGTGACAGATCTTGATCGATGAAACAGGTAGGATGGATGAGAAATATGGGCAAATTTAGAGGGGGTTAGGAGAATATATGGGTATGAAGGGTGATTTACTAGGTACGATCTGGGTATATGGATCAAATTCTGAGTCTTCTTCTAGGAAGATGGCATTTATATTATTTGTGAATGGATTGTGGGTAGTGTTTAGTTTATGATTGGTTGGTGGGGCGATAATACCCCGATCAATAAGACCTTGGATTACACTTCTAAGGTGGAAACACTGATCAGTGGTATGGCTGACAGTTTGGTGAAAGTCGAAATGGGCATCTATTTTTAAATTATTGGGAAGTGGGTTTGGTAATAGACAAGGGTCCAATGGATTGATGATATTTTGGCTTAAAAGGGCTTGGTAAACTTTAGAAAGAGGAGCGTGAAGCTTGGTGTATTCCTTTTTTACCAGGTTAGAGTGGCTTTTTAGTGCCCATTAAGTGGCACGTTGAGAGATATTATTGATGGTTGAAACAGTGATATTGGCAGGCTTTTCATACTTTCTTGGAATGAACTGTCTGGATACTTTTTTTGGCTTAACTTCTGTCTTGGTAAGGTTTTCTTTGATCTCTACTCCTTCTCGAAGGGATAAAAAATGAGGAGTCCTCCCATCGTTGCTCGGACATGGGGTAAGAAATTCTTCTTCACAATACTGACTTGCTCCTCTTTGGAAGGTCAGTTGGTCATGGTGGCTGCTTTTTCTCTTCACCTTGCTATGAAGTTATTGATAGATTTCCCAGGTTTCTATTTTAGAAGTATTAAATCACGGTGGGTGAATTTCAATTCTTCATTATTCTTGTACTGTGATATGAATTCATGGGCAACATCCTCCCAACTGCGGATCCTTGACTCCTCGAAAGATAAGAACCAGCGAAGAGCGATATCCTTAAAAGTCTGTTGGAAAATTTGGGCCATTATTTCCTCTGAGGAACCTAGGAGAGTTATGGCTTGATAGTAACTTTGAAGATGAACAATTGGGGGTTCCACTACCCCCGAACTTCTCGATGTTGGGCATCTTGAACTTTTTTGGCAGTCTTGCTTTAGGGTAGGGATACATATAGGTGTAATCCTTGTAGTTCTCAGAGATTCGGACTTGATAAAACTTTTGGGTAAACATTTTTAGGTCTCCCTTGACCTTGTTCAGTTCTTATTCCTTCCAATCAATGATTATGGGTAGGTTAGCCCCTGGCAGGGTAAGATTCGGTATAGGGAGCTGGGCTGGCGGCGACCCATTAGCATGAGGGTCACGTGGATCGTACTGATATTCATCGAGAACCTAAATAGACTCGAGTGCAAGTGAACCCATAGCGTGAGGGAAGAGGACCTTAGGCTCTTCAAGAACAGGGACTCGATTTTGTTGCATCTCGTGAACCTCGATTTAAAGATTATCAATCTTAGCAGTGAGTTGGTCTTGGACTGTCATAAAATTCGAATGCACATTCTGTACTTGGTCTGTGTTCTCCATAGTTGGACTCATGGGTAGGGTCCCATTTTTAAAAATTGCGTAAAAATTTAGGCGGCATGCCGACCCGTCATTTCAAGAGAGTTTCGGGTAGAAACAGACAAATTAAATATGAGTGCCCATGGTTTGACTCCTATAAGAGGGTATGCAGTTGTTGGTTTAATTGGAAGGGTTCCCCCCATTTGGCACGACTTTCACGGTATACATCTTGCTTTTAAGGGCAATCATTATATGAGGACAAACCATTTGATATACCCGAGTGTACGTGAATTACCTCATTATATACCTCTTGGGGGATAGTACATGTGAGAAAGAATTTGATATAATCGATGTATATAAACGAGTTTCTTGCGATATACCTCCCGTCATGACTTCGGTCAAGAGGTACGATGCGGGGGGAACCGTTCGATGTACGTCGAAGGTTCTTGGCCAATAGAAGGTGAGAGTCATATCGCTTAGGCTAACTGCGGCTTGCCAGTAAGAACATAGTCTGTCACATTCAGTATGTCATATACCGCTACAAGTCTGTCGAGGAATTAAAAAGCGCAAATCTACAATCGACCATCCGAATTTCAAGTCAATTTCAACAATCATTCCCAATAAGGACGGCTTTGGTAAATATGGTCAAGTTCCATTTACATTTTACATTAAAAGTGTTGGGATATTTTTATGAAATGAAAAAACAAATTTTGAAATGTTTTAAATGATTTTTAATCATAAAAACTTTTGGATAAACACTCCTGATCCCATAAACAGTTTTGGATTTTAAGGATTCCAAGTTTTTAATATTTTAAAGTTTATTTAAGGGTAATCAGTGACTGTCGTTCAAATTACCCAAATTCCATGAAAGCATGTTGCAAAAATCCTGCTCGATTAAATGCCACATTGAAGGTAAAACTGTATTTGTAGTTTTATTGTTCTTTCTTGGTGTTTGTTAATATGATTTTTATTTTTTAATATAATTCATAGACTGATTGATTAATTGTGGTATGTCTCTAATTGGATTTTACCCTCTCGGTTGACATGTTTATTATATTCTTTGGCCATTTTTTATAGCTTCTCAAGTCATTTCTTAAGATAATATAATGCAAGAAGATTACGGAAATAAGGAAATCAGTACATATTGGCTTCTCATATGAATTAAGTCGGGAAAACTTACATAACTGTCTCCCAATAATCGGGGATCATTTAATTTAATTTAATATTGAATCGCACTCATAGCAATCAAAGCGACAATTACATAAGCATCTCAATCTTCATAATTCTCGGGATTGAGAATCTATACAACCTTTGCAAATGGTGTGAGATTTCCTGATTAAAATCTAGACAACTCTTAAACTAAAATCTCATGGGTGGTCTCATTAATACACTCTTGGGATGTATAATCCTTTGTTAGACTATCACACAAGCTTCGGAACCATCACACCGATCCTCCATAGTTTGAAATAAACTACTAGGATTACATCGCAACCGTTCTGATAGGATATCAAGTCCCTATTTAGGTTGTGAACTATTCAATAGTACTAAACCCAGAGTTTCAATCTCCATGTTTTCAATCCAAATCCGACTCACAGAAATTCCTACGAAGCTATATTGACTGATATTGATATGAAATATAAATCATTATCCCAAACTTTATTCTTATTTAAAAATGAATAAAAAAATCATTTATTAATCAGTAATAAAATATTTTACACATGATTTTATGAATAAAACCCAAAAGTTTTTTATTTACTTTTGTTTCCTCTTGGACAAACCCTAATTTTGCATTCATTAATTGAATTAAGTCACTTTACTTCTTTTTTGGTGCTTTTTAGGTTTGATAAAGGCCACATATATAAGGGAAGTTGATGGTTCTTCATCAAGCAATTAACATTTTGACGGTGAGATTCACACTCTCTCTATTTGCTTTATTATTTATATTTTTTGCTCATTGTGTGAATACATTTGGTTTGGGTACGTATAGTTTTTCCTTATTTTAAATTTTGTACAATGTGTCTACGTGACTACATAACTTTATTCTTTTTCTTTTTCTTTTTGTTTTTAATTTTTTAAATGGGTTCTGAATTAGTTCCGCACACATGACATGTTCTGCATTATGGGTTGGGTTTGGTTTCGACTGGACAAACAGGGATTGCCATATGAGATGGACAGATTCGAGCTTGGTCACCCAGTTAATTAAAAAATATGGATGCATTTTGAACCCACTAGAAGTTCCTAAAAGTAGAGGAACGAAGAAGCTGTAAGTAAACTTAAGTTTGAGTAACTATTAATTATATGAGTAAGTATTCATTATTTTGCCCAACTCATGATGTTCAAGTTAATCTATTAGTTGTTGAAATTGGGATTATACTCGTATTTTAAAATGAATGTTCTTTGTTAGAGTTGAGGTTCATCGATCAAAATTATATAGAGAGAGAATGACTAAATCATTTAATCCGCTAATTTCCCATTATCTATATCTTTATTTTTAACTTAATTTGCTAATTTCAATGGTAACATTATACAACCCTCCTTCAAGTTCCCGAGTGATTACAAAACTATGATTTATATTTTGAGTTTTCCTAATCAATTGTTATCAAATTTCTATACACTTTTGTGTTCTTTTCTAATTATTTGGATCTACTTTAACTATTTTTTTTATTGTTGAATCTAAAGGGGAATAAGAAGATAAGTGTATCCAAGTGATACCATTACCAATAGTAATTTCAATATGATTTTTACACAAGCTTTGTATTTATGCTGACTAACAATATATTTCAACTACAATTGATTTTTAATATATATGCTTTGAGTTAGCGTAATTACTTTTAATATTGATTACACTTTTTTGTGCAAATACTCATAAATAAATACTCATATATATTTGTGTTGGCAAGAAGGGTTATTTTATGTATATTGGTTTATCATTCATACAATGACAGGTGTAAATTTAAATTTATAGTTTTTTGTTTTAGGGTTTGAAAATCAACTTAGTTTAAATTTGATTTCTTAAATGTTGTAGAATGAATGTCAATTTTTTATAAGTTCATCTTGGGTCTGTAGGCAATTTTTTGTAACTACATGCTTGGGATTGTTGGCAATTTATGTTGTGAACATTTTTTATTATGGTGGTTTTAGATGTGAGGATGGTGTAACCTGTGGTGCATAATTTTTATTCTTTATATTTTAACTTTATATAAAACTTCGTGACATTTACAAAAAGGAACATTTTGTGTTTACATGTTACTATCTGTAAGTGTATATAACTGTTACAAAAAGAATAAATTTTTTCATTTGTAAGTGTCAAAAAAATCGTTGCAAAAAAATGCCCACTGAATAATGCAACGGGTTCAACCTGTTGCAAATAAAAAATTAGCAAAGGTTTGCAAAACATACAATTATATCTCTTATGAATCGTTGCAATTATTTTACAACAATTATCCAAATTGGACATTCGTGCGCAAGAAATCTTTGCAAATACTATTTTACAACGCAACAATTTTCACTGGTTTTGAACGTTGCCAATTTCATTTCAAGTGTTTAAAACACTTGCAAATTACTTTTTTGGTGTAATATACAAGTAGCAATTGGAAAAATAATACAACAAAGCATGCATTTGAAGAAGTTTAAGGTCGAATATTATGTCCAAGGAAATATTGTCGGAAGTGCAAAAAATCCATCAAAGTCAAATTTTACTTTGTTCTTTCCAATTATTAATTCTTTACATTTGGTATTTAAGTTTTTCTTGTTTATTAATTCAATTAATTTTGATTGATCTAAGTAATATGAAAATAATAAATCAAGTTATCTCATTATATTTAATTGATCAGACTTCCTTTTTTACTAATTTTGGATAATGACTTCTTGAATCGATTACATTTTTACTCACTACTCTAGGGCAACATGTTTCGTCATTACAAAAGGAAAGCCTGAGGTGTTGTCCGTGACAAGAGAGAGACCTACGGGGGGGGGGGGGGGGGGGGGGATCCTTGGTCACTTAGAAATTTATCCACATCGGTCAAATAAGATCCTGAATGGGTGGATAGCCTTGAAAGCAGGTCCATTCTCACCAAAAGTTGGTACTAGCTAAGGTGGAGTGTGACGACACCTCTTAAAAGGTAAGACCAATAAAATATACTGAATAATGAGAAAGGGGGAATGCAATAACAAATGTAAAAAGTTCATTTTCATTTCATATAAATATTAATTATTTACATGTACAATGATTACACAATCTTTGAACCACTAGATGTCCAATCCACGGACTTTAAGTGGGTAGTCTTTAGACGATGATGGGGAATGTCATCATTGTTGTTGTCATCGGTCAGATACTCCTTAATCAACAGTAGAGGAACTGCATCAAGTGGTTGTAACAACCCAGACTTTTGGGCGACTATTTTATATTATTTTGCCTGATGGGCTAATTTTATAAAATAGGGAAAGTTGGAGTAAATATTATTTCCCGTGATAATTAGGGATAATATTTACTATGTTTTGTCTATTTACCATTATGAGAAGGTAAATGGTATTATATTGTGCTTTGTTGCGTCGTTATATGTAAAACGACGATTATGACCTATATTTATATATTGGGTAAAATTAATGAAATAAAATGAAATTGGAACACAGAAATAATTCACATAATTCCAAATGCGAAAATAGGGTGTGCGGTTGTTTTTAGAATAGTCGAGATAGTCGAAATAAGTGCCCAGTTGTAATTTTGGAGTTTCGGGCATTTTTAAGGGGTTATGACTCAATTATGTGGTTACGAGTCATTTTAATGGTGTATTAGCAAATAAAAGAGGGGCATTTATGTTTTAAGACCCGTATAAGTTCTCCCCACCCCTCTTATTTTCTCATTTGTGTTAGAAACCAAGAGAGAGAGAGAGAGAGAGAGAAGAGAGAGAGCTTGGGAGAAATGGAGAGAAAGAGAGGAAAATGGAGATTTGAGCCGGAATCCGTCGCTACCAGAGGAGAATCCGAGACTACGAACTCGAGGCAAGTTTCTTACTTGTTAGTATATGATTTAATGTGAATAATTTGTGTGATTGTTGGGTAAAGGGGAAACTTGGAGAAAATGTTAGGTTTTGTAAGATTTTGATGTTTTAGCCTTGGATCTTGTGGTTGATGTGATTTAAGTGATCATAAGGGTTTATTTTGGTGTATAATTGTAGTGGTTAGGTTGTGGGGTGATTAGAGTAAAGAAATTGTAAGAATAAAGGGTGTAGGTTTCGGATTTGTCTTTGAAGAAAAAGGAATTTTTGAGGACCTGATAGGCGCGGTCGACCGCGGTCCCAGGACCGGTCGACCGGTCATGCCAAATCGAGCTTACTGCTTTCTATGGTTGGCAAAATCCGCAAGGGGCGGTCGACCGCGGTCCCCTGAGTGGTCGACCGATCCCCTGTTTTTCACCTTTATTTTCCTTATTTTCCTTTAGCCTCTTTATTTTAAGAAAGGAACTTAGGAACCTTCTTGAATGAAGTAAAACTAGAATACTAGTGTTTGTTGGTAAGGTATTTAAGAACCTAAGTTAGAAATGAAAGTTGGAATTTATAATGGGGATATTTGGGCTTATCCCAAGGGTTAGATTTGAGAGGTTAAGGTTCCGTATGATATAGGAAGTTGACCGAAAAATGTATAGGAGATAAAATGTTAATGTGAGACTTTTGGGAGTCAATTATTGAGGGAGACTCAATTTGATGACTTAGCTTATTGTGTTGAACTCTTGGAGCCTAGTTCGAGGATAATGGCACTTTGGGGTTTTAGGTCATTAACAAAATATGACTAAATGAATAAGAAACGCATATGCTAAAAACTTGGTACTAAATGAATAAGTACAAATGATTTTGAGAATGAAAAAAAATGGATGTTTTCAAATAGAAAGAAAAATGATTTTTATAAATGTTAATTTATGATTACACACGTCCCTAAATCACTATCATAAGGGAAGTTGCGTGCGTATGGTGATGCACCCTGGCTAATGAATGCAGGGTGGATATAGTCCTAGGCCATATGGGCGTTTATTATACTGCACTGGTTAGGAGATTCTGGGTGTGGTCTTGACTTTGCCGCAGGCATATGGCCGCTTCCCGACGTTTGTTAGGTTCCCAGGTTGTCTTATTTGATGGACCCTGTAAGATGATAGCCATTTAGGGGCGCGTCCAGTGGGGAAACTCGGAGGGACGGTCTTAGATTTTATTAATGCATTTTATGATAATAAAATGGATTTATTTACATTTCCTAGATGAAAGAAGGGAAATGAGTTAAATAAATAGGCTTCGGATACGTTCCCCGGATGGAAAAAGGGAAATGGAAGCATATGGTATTAAAAAGCATTTTTGTGATAATAAAAAGGGCTTTTTGCATACACTTCCTGGATAGAAGAAAGGAAGTGGGATTTTATGAAAAGGTAAAGCATTTTTATGTTAATAAAACATGCTTTTAAAATATGTATTTTCCTGGATGGAAGATTGGAAGTAAAATTGGCAAAGAAGGTTAATTTGAGATTTAATTGGTAAACATTTGATAAAAATGTTGTACCATATATATATATTCCTTAAGTAGAAACATGAATTATGCTTTTAGATGGTGAATGGGTTTGTTCATGTTTCCTTGAGTAGCTGTAGATGATTTCCCATATATGTATATATGTTAGTATTGTACTTAGGGTCTAATGGATCTCGGCGATCAACCTTGCCTAAGTAGTAGTGTATCGGGGGGTTCCTTATTTGGATTTCGCTTTGCGAGATACCCCACGCACGAATAGGGCATATTGTTAAGAATGGGGAGAAGTTAGCTCTTAGTACCTTGGGTTAACTAGATCATCATTAATATTGCGCTAGGTTGCTTTTAGAATGAGAGGTGAGAACCTTTATATTTATTGCGAGAGAATTACGCACTTAACTGTCATGCATTTTAGTCACATGGTAATCATCTCAAACCGGGCACTGACCAGTATATATTTCTTTGTTGTGCATGCAACTCTTTGTTCGTTCAGGTGCTCTACCACGAGGACACCCGTAGTGGCATTTCATTCCAGTTGTTATGGAGCTATGACATATCACGGATGTTATAGGGTATCTGTAGTAGACGCTCCTTTTCTTTGTATTCTAGTTATGTTCAGTTTAATTATTCGGGCGTGTTGCCCAAGCATTTCATTCATTTATTATACTGTAATATTTAAATTGTAATATTCAGTGTACTATTTATATTGGTCTGTTCACTGACAGCTCATTCGGTGATTATTTATATTTTGTCTTTCTTTATCCGTTGATTTTTTTGATATCCACCGTTTTTACAAATGGGATTGTCTAAGTGTTTTTCTTTTACTTGCAATTTTTTTTTTATATTGACAGTCCGTTTTCTAAAATGAATGGTGGTTATCTCATACTATTATTTTAATCGACAGTGATGCTGAGAATGGACCATCTATGATTCCTGTGATTATTAGAGTACTGGGCTGGCCACCTATTATTTTAGTAGGCGGGTTGTCACAGATTGTATCAGAGCATCAAGTTCTAGAGTTCTTAGGAATCTGTGCGGACGTAATACGTCTTCTGCGTTTCTTTTGATTTGACATAGAGCCCTAAGATTAAGATCGTCGATTGCTCTGGCGAGATTTCGTTCTCCTGCTAAGATGTGAGAACCCCCCCCAAAAAAATCTTTTGCGCGTTCGTGTGAGACTCGAAAGTTGTTAGATGAAGGGCATCCGGAAGGCCGTGGTGAAGGCGTCATAAGATGGGATTTCTAAGAACTGTCAATTGTATTCGTGGATGAGGGACTCTTTAGAGGTCTCTCCCTTCGTAGCATATCTTATATTGCTACAGCGACTACTATGTACAGTAGATATAGTTTTCCAAGTACCACTGCCAGTAGGGAGTGGTACTAAGTTTGGGATTCCAAGCGATGTCAATTTGAAGTTGAGGGGTCCTTGACGAGGACCACATGTTAAAGCTCGGTTAGATAGAAGAAGTGTAACCTCATTTGGTGGAAGTATATGGCCCAGGAGTTTTGCCCTAGAAAGGGGTATAGAAGTACCTAGGTGCGAAGATTGAAGGAAAATCTTTCACCACTTGGAGTGAGATTGAAGTGGCGGATATGGTAGTCGCCTCATTTTTGGGGAACGGGAGGTTTTGCCCATAGAGAAACTCGTTAGGTATTTTCAACAGCGAGTTTCTCTGGGATATTAGGAATGATGAGAAAGTAGATTCTCAAGTATTCACGTGAGGTTCGATCAGAGGCCGACCGTGAATAAAGGGTGTTACGGTAAAGGAAACTATACACCGAAGTAAGGTTGGTACAAGGGAGAGAGAACCTTTTTATGGAAACGATAGGCTCACAAGTAAGTGTTGCTAACACTTCAGGAGAAGTAGTTTTCATGAGACCTCAACAGTGGACATCCACCCGGGGAAGACTCATTGAACGAAGGCCGGTGAGGCTGGTAGAATGATCGCTTTACTGGAAAAGTTAAGGGAACTACGCGAGTAATCGCTATAGTAGCTAGAGATGGAAGTAGTTTGGTTCTTATAAGACTAGAATATTGTGTATAAGAACCGTCGGTGAGGGCCAGGGTGATTGGCAAGGATGTATGCGGGAGTTCCCCACCTTAGTTAAGGGTGGTGCATTTCTTTATGATAAGATGGAGTAGTATTGTACTTACCCTAGATTCAGGTGTGTATATCGAGTTGGGGGCAATATCGATATTATTATACTGAGTGTATCTATATGACTTCCATGATTGGGAAATTCTATAATTTTCTTTCACTCGTTATGGGGCGAGTGATGATATGTGTGGTATGTACTACTTGTATTATATATATTATACGAGTAGAGATATTCTTGGTTTGGTTGGTGCGATAGCAAGCGAATAAATTGCGAGGCTATCCTATTTCTAGTTCTAGAGAGGAGCTAGCTGTTCTATAATATCTCACCGAGATATAGGACTGAGACTTTATAGAGATAGTATACGGTATGTAGGTAGTTTTCATTTTTATTTGTTTTGTTTTGTTTGTCTTGTTTGATTATCTGTTTGCTTTGCTTATGTCTGTGTTGCCTTATCTCCACGACTAACAAGTTAAGGGGATTGTGTCGGAGGGGTTCCTTGTTTGCATTTCAATTTGCGAGACACTCCGTGCATGAACCTTAATGAAGTTGGGAGTGGAGAGGTGCTATATTTGCTTTTCCTTTTTTTTTTCTTTCCTTTCTTTCTTTTTATAAGTTGAGTGATGGGTTGGGAAGTTTAACCCAGAATCACGTAATTGAGTGATTAACAGGCTAAGTTAAAGTGCGAGATATGATCACTGTAATAGTCTTTCCCTTCGATCGATGCGGGGGAGACTTGGTTATGAAAGTCGGATTGAAATTTATGGTTATGCCTTAATGAGAAGGCCATTTAACGGATGTATGCATATATTGAGATAAAGTATTGGTGGCATCTTACAGAAAGTAACTGCCAGGTTAATTGAATTTTCAATTAATTGAGTTGGTAGGACTTAGAAGTAGAAGTGTATTAGTAGGGTTACTAGTTAGAGTCTTAGTGATCCCGATCACGAGTCTTAGACCATTACTTCTTGACGACCGACGATGCGAGGTAGTAGTGTAACGGGAGGGTTCCTTGTTTAGATTTCGCTTCGGCGAGACGCCCACGTATGAACCCGAGCGAATGTCTTAAGTTGAGAAAGGTCTTGGACACTAGGGATATCATTAGGATAATACCTATACGACTTAGATAGAATATATATCGACTTTAGTATTTTTAGGACGCTAGGCCCTTAGGGCATGTGATGTTATTTTAGGAAGGTGGTTGGGGGTTGACCACAATAGGTTTGTGGGTTAACTCTAAGTAGGATTTGGTCCCTTGAACGAGGAGTATGGGATCTTGAGTGTTTCAGAACATTAGGCCGTAGATGGTGGGGCCTCTCTTCGATAGAGCGTTACTTCGGTAACCTAACTTTTGGAGGAGTTGAAGGATGAGTCGACTTTTACTCCTGTACTCGTGTTGTTAAGATCGAGAGTGGATTTAACGAACGAGTCTCTGCCAGGAACGGGAAGTATTAATACGGGATCATGAACCCATTGTTTATGCGTCTCCCAGACTTAAATTTTGTAAGAAGTATTATCCCACGCTTGACTCGAAGTTGTAGCGGTAGTATTGCCTTAAAGGAATCGAGGCATTACTTCCTGGGCAGGAAATTGGTCTTTTCACGAGCAACAAGTTGGAGTTCGTAAAGGACTATCAAATGGATGATTCCCTTTCACTAAGAGAATGCGAATGCGGTCGTTGGTACGCCGAGTAGAAAAATGTTGGTACGTCGAGTCGCTAAGGAAACCCGTGAGGGGTTGAAGTTAGCCTTATGCCGAAAGGCCTACCCGAATGGGGGTGTTTGCCTTAAAGCTAGGTTTGGAGTAGTATCTTTTATGGGCCCAATTTCCATACAATAGTTCGGATCGTTGTCAAATAGTGTGGTGCCATGGGGGTGGCTTAGTGTAGTTATTCCCTAGCAAGGGTATAACGTGATTCGGGAAGAAAGGCAATTTGTGCCGAGATGTGTAAGTATCTCCTTCCGTAGTAGAAAAGTAGGATCGATAGTTCATGAGGAACGATTTGGTGCTATGCTAGAGCACGAGGAAGGTAGACTGAGATCGAATAGTAATGACCTTAGTTTGAGTCCAATGGGGACGCCTCAATGCCGAGGGGTTTGCTAGAAATGATAGAACGGTAGTTTCATATAGTATACCATTTATATGGTTATAAGTTGCGCCTGGATTTTGAGGGCAAAATTCCCTTCTAGGGGGGGGGGGGAGTATGTAACAACCTAGACTTTTGGGCGAGTATTTTATATTATTTTGCCTGATGGGCTAATTTTATAAAATAGGGAAAGTTGGAGTAAATATTATTTCCCGTCATAATTAGGGATAATATTTACTATGTTTTGTCTATTTACCATTATGAGAAGGTAAATGGCATTATATTGTGCTTTGTTGCGTCGTTATATGTAAAACGTTGGTTATGACATATATTTATATATTGGGTAAAATTAATGAAATAAAATGAAATTGGAACACAAAAATAGTTCACGTTATTCCAAATGCGAAAATAGGGGGTGCGGTTGATTTTAGAATAGTCGAGATAGTCGAAATAAGTGCCAAGTTATAATTTTGGAGATTCGGGCATTTTTAAGGGGTTATGACTCAATTATGTGGATACGAGTCATTTTAATGGTGTATTAGCAAATAAAAGAGGGGCATTTATGTTTTAAGACCCGTATAAGTTCTCCCCACCCCTCTTATTTTCTCATTTGTGTTAGAAACCAAGAGAGAGAGAGAGAAGAGAGAGCTTGGGAGAACTGGAGAGAGAGAAAAAAATGGAGATTTGAGCCGGAATCCGTCGCGACCGGAGGAGAATCCGAGACTACGAACTCGAGGCAAGTTTCTTACTTGTTAGTATATGATTTAATGTGAATAATTTGTGTGATTGTTGGGTAAATGGGAAACTTGGAGAAAATGTTAGGTTTTGTAAGATTTTGATGTTTTAGCCTTGGATCTTGTGGTTGATGTGATTTAAGTGATCATAAGGGTTTATTTTGGTGTATAATTGTAGTGGTTAGGTTGTGGGGGATTAGAGTAAAGAAATTGTAAGAATAAAGGGTGTAGGTTTCGGATTTGGCTTTGAAGAAAAAGGAATTTTCGAGGACCTGATAGGCGCGGTCGACCGCGGTCCCAGGATCAGTCGACCGGTCTTGCCAAATCGAGATTACTGCTTTCTATGGTAGGCAAAATCCGCAAGGGGCGGTCGACCGCGGTGCCCTGACCGGTCGATCGGTCCCCTGTTTTTCACCTTTATTTTCCTTTAGCCTCTTTATTTTAAGATAGGAACTTAGGAACCTTCTTGAATGAAGTAAAACTAGAATACTAGTGTTTGTTGGTAAGGTATTTAAGAACCTAAGTTAGAAATGAAAGTTGGAATTTAGAATGGGGATATTTGGGCTTATCCCAAGGGTTAGATTTGAGAGGTTAAGGTTCCTTATGATATAGGAAGTTGACCGAAAAATGTATAGGAGATAAAATGTTAATGTGAGACTTTTGGGAGTCAATTATTGATGGAGACTCAATTTGATGACTTAGCTTATTGTCTTGAATTCTTGGAGGCTAGTTCGAGGATAATGGCACTTTGGGGTTTTAGGTCATTAACAAAATATGACTAAATGAATAAGAAATGCATATGCTAAAAACTTGGTACTAAATGAATAAGTACAAATGATTTTGAGAATGAAAAAAAAATGGATGTTTTCAAATGGAAAGAAAAATGATTTTTATAAATGTTAATTTATGATTACACACCTCCCTAAATCGCTATCATAAGGGAAGTTGCGTGCGTATGGTGATGCCCCCTGGCTAATGAATGCAGGGTGGATATAGTCCTAGGCCATATGGGCGTTTATTATACTGCGTTGGTTAGGAGATTCTGGGTGTGGTCTTGACTTTCCCGCAGGCATATGGCCGCTTCCCGACGTTTGTTAGGTTCCCAGGTTGTCTTTTTTGATGGACCCTAGAAGATGATAGCCATTTAGGGGCGTGTCCAGTGGGGAAACTCGGAGGGACGGTCTTAGATTTTATTAAAGCATTTTATGATAATAAAATAGCTTTATTTACATTTCCTGGATGAAAGAAGGGAAATGGGTTAAATAAATTGGCTTCGGATATGTTTCCCGGATGGAAGAAGGGAAATGGAAGCATATAGTATTAAAAAGAATTTTTATGATAATAAAAAGGGCTTTTTGCATACACTTCCTGGATAGAAGAAAGGAAGTGGGATTTTATGAAAAGGTAAAGCGATTTTATGTTAATAAAACATGCTTTTAAAATATGTATTTTCCTGGATGGAAGATAGGAAGTAAAATTGGCAAAGAAGGTTAATTTGAGATTTAATTGGTAAACTTTTGATAAAAATGTTGTACCATTTATATATATTCCATAAGTAGATACAGGATTTATGTTTTTAGATGGTGAATGGGTTTATTTATGTTTCCTTGAGTAGCTGTAGATGATTTCCCATATATGTATATATGTTAGTATTGTACTTAGGGTCTAATGGATCTCGGCGATCAACCTTGCCTAAGTAGTAGTGTATCGGGGGGGGGGTTCCTTGTTTGGATTTCGCTTTGCGATACACCCCACGCACTAATAGGGCATAGTGTTGAGAATGGGGAGAAGTTAGCCCTTAGTACCTTGGGTTAACTAGATCATCATTGATATTGCGCTAGGTTGCTTTTAGAATGAGAGGTGAGAACCTTTATATTTATTGCGAGAGAATTACGCATTTAACTGTCATGCATTTTAGTCACATGGTAATCATATCAAACCGGTCCCTGACCCGTATATGTTTCTTTGTTGTGCATGCAACTCTTTTTCCGTTCAGGTGCTCTACCGCGAGGACACCCGTAGTGGCATTTCATTCCAGTTGTCATGGAGCTATGGCATATCGCGGATGTTATAGGGTATCTGTAGTAGACGCTCATATTCTTTGTATTCTAGTTACGTTCAGTTTAATTATTCTGCCATGTTGCCCAAGCATTTCATTCATTTATTATACTGTGATATTTAAATTTTAATATTCAGTGTACTATTTGTATTGGTCTGTTCACCGACAGCTTATTCGGTGATTATTTATATATTGTCTTTCTTTATCCGTTGATTTTTTTAATATCCACCGTTTTTACAAATGGGATTGTCTAAGTGTTTTTCTTTTACTTGCAATTTTTTTTTATATTGACAGTCCGTTTTCTAAAATGAATGGTGGTTATCTCATACTATTATTTTAATCGACAGTGATGCTGAGAATGGACCATCTATGATTCCTGTGATTATTAGAGTATTGGGCTGGCCACCTATTATTTTAGTAGGCGGGTTGTCACAGATGGTATCAGAGCATCAATTCTAGAGTTCTTAGGAATCTGTGCAGACGTAATACGTCTTCAGCGTTTCTTTTGATTTGACATAGAGCCATAAGATTAAGATCGTCGATTGCTCTGGCGAGATTCCGTACTCCTACTAAGATGTGAGAACCCCGAAAAAAAATCTTTTGCGCGTTCGTGTGAGACTCGTAAGTTGTCAGATGAAGGGCATCAGGAAGGCCGTGGTGAAGGCGTCACAAGATGGGATTTCTAAGAACTGTCAATTATAGTCGGGGGTGAGGGACGCTTTGGAGGTTTCTCCCTCCGTAGCGTATCTTATATTGCTACAGCGACTACTATGTACCGTAGATATAGTTTTCCAAGTACAACTGCCAGTAGGGAGTGGTACTAAGTTTGGGAATCCAAGCGATGTCAATTTGAAGTTGAGGGGTCGTTGAAGAGGACCACATGTTGAAGCTCGGTTAGATAGAGGAAGTGTAACCTCGTTTGGTGGAAGTATATGGCCCAGGAGTTTTGGCCTAGAAAGGGGTATAGAAGTACCCAGGTGCGAAGATTGAAAGAAAATCTTTCACCTCTTGGAGTGAGATTGAAGTAGCGGATATGGTAGTCGCCTCATTTTTGGGGAACAGGAGGTTTTGCCCATTGAGAAACTTGTTAGGTATTTTCAACAACGAGTTTCTCTGGGATATTAGGAATGACGAGAAAGTAGATTCTCAAGTATTCACAAGAGGTTCAATCAGAGGCCAACCATGAATAAAGGGTGTTACGGTAAAGGAAACTATACACCGAAGTAAGGTTGGTACAAGGGAGAGAGAGCCTTTTTATGGAAACGATAGGCTCACAAGTAAGTGTTGCTAACACTTCAGGAGAAGTAGTGTTCATGAGACCCCAACGGTGGACATCCACCCGGGGAAGACTCATTGAACTAAGGCCGGTGAGGCTGGTAGAACGTTCGCTTTACTGGAAAAGTTAAAGGAACTACGCGAGTAATCGCTAGAGTAGCTAGAGATGTAAGTAGTTTGGTTCTTATAAGACTAGAATATTGTGTATAAGAACCATCGGTGAGGGCCAGGGTGATTGGCAAGGATGTATGCAGGAGTTCCACCTTAGTTAAGGGTGGTGCATTTCCTTATGATAAGATGGAGTAGTATTGTACTTACCCTAGATTCGGGTGTGTATATCGAGTTGGGGGTAGTATCGATATTATTATAGTGAGTGTATATATATGACTTCCATGATAGGGAAGTTCTATAATTTTATTTCACTCGTTATGGGGCGAGTTATGATATGTGTGGTATGTACTACTTGTATTATATGTATTATACGAGTAGAGATATTCTTGGTTTGGTTGGTGCGATAACAAGCGAATAAATCGAGAGGCTATCCTATTTCTAGTTCTAGAGAGGATCTAGCTGTTCTATAATATCTCACCTAGATATAGGACTGAGACTTTATAGAGATAGTATACGGTATGCAGGTAGTTTTCATTTTTATTTATTTTGTTTTGTTTGTCTTGTTTGATTATCTGTTTGCTTTGCTTATGTGTATGTTTCCTTATCTCCACGACCAACAAGTTAAGGGGATTGTGTCGGAGGGGTTCCTTGTTTGGATTTTGCTTTGCGAGACACTCCGCACATGAACCTTAATGACGTTGGGAGTGGAGAGGTGCTATATTTGATTTTTTTTTTCATTCTTTTCTTTCTTTTCATAAGTTGAGTGCTGGGTTGGGAAGTTTAGCCGAGAATCACGTAATTGAGTGATTAACGGGATAAGTTAAAGTGCGAGATATGAGCACTGTAATAGTCTTTCCCTCTGATCGACGTGGGGGAGACTTGGTTATGAAAGTCGGATTGATATTTATGCTTATGCCATAATGAGAAGGCCATTTAACGGATGTATGCATATATTGAGATAAAGTATTGGTGGCATCTTACAGAAAGTAACTGCCAGGTTAATTGAATTTTCAATTAATTGAGTTGGTAGGACTTAGAAGTAGAAGTGTATTAGTAGGGTTACTAGTTAGAGTCTTAGCGATCCCGATCACGAGTCTTAGGCCGTTACTTCTTGACGACCGACGATGCGAGGTAGTAGTGTAACGGGAGGGTTCCTTGTTTGGATTTCACTTCGGCGAGACGTCCCACGCATGAACCCGAGCGAATGTCGAAAGTTGAGAAAGGTCTTGGACACTAGGGATATCATTAGGATAATACCTATACGACTTAGATAGAATATATATCGACTTTAGGATTTTTAGGACGCTAGGCCCTTAGGGCATGTGATGTTATTTTAGGAAGGTGGTTGGGGGCTGACCACAATAGGTTTGTGGGTTAACTCTAAGTAGGATTTGGTCCCTAGAACTAGAAGTATGGGATCTCGAGTGTTTCAGAACGTTAGGCCATAGATGGTGGGGCCTCTCTTCGATAGAGCGTTACTTCGGTAACCTAACTTTTGGAGGAGTTGAAGGATGAGCTGAATTTTACTCCTGTACTCGTGTTGTTAAGATCGAGAGTGGATTTAACGAACGAGTCTCTGCCAGGAACGGGAAGTATTAATACGGGATCATGGACCCATTGTTTATGCGTCTCCCAAACTTAAATTTTGTAAGAAGTATTATCCCACGCTTGACTCGAAGTTGTAGCGGTAGTATTGCCTTAAAGGAATCGAGGCATTACTTCCTGTGCAGGAAATTGGTCTTTTCACGAGCAACAAGTTGGAGTTCGTAAAGGACTATCAAATGGATAATTCCCTTTCGCTAAGAGAATGCGAATGCAGTCGTTGGTACGCCGAGTAGAAAAATGTTGGTACGTCGACTCGCTAAGGAAACCCGTGAGTGGTTGAAGTTAACCTTATGCCGAAAGGCCTACCTCGAATTGGGGTGTTTGCCTTAAAGCTAGGTTTGGAGTAGTATCTTTTATGGGTCGAATTTCCGTACAATAGTTCGGATCGTTTTCAAATAGTGTGGTGCCATGGGGGTGGCTTAGTGTAGTTATTCCCTAGCAAGGTTATAACGTGATTCGGGAAGAAAGGCATGTTGTGCTGAGATGTGTAAGTATCTCCTTCCGTAGTAGAAAAGTAGGATCGATAGTTCATGAGGAACGATTTGGTGCTATGCTAGAGCACGAGGAAGGTAGACTGAGATCGAATAGTAATGACCGTAGTCTGAGTCCAATAGGGATGCCTCAATGCCGAGGGGTTTGCTAGGAATGATAGAATGGTAGTTTCATATAGTATACCATTTATATGGTTATACGCTGCGCCTGAATTTTAAGGGCAAAATTCCCTTCTAAGGGGGGGAGTATGTAACAACCCAGACTTTTGGGCGACTATTTTATATTATTTTGCCTAATGGGCTAATTTTATAAAATAGGGAAAGTTGGAGTAAATATTATTTCCCGTGATAATTAGGGATAATATTTACTATGTTTTGTCTATTTACCATTATGAGAAGGTAAATGACATTATATTGTGCTTTGTTGCGTCGTTATATGTAAAACGACGGTTATGACCTATATTTATATATTGGGTAAAATTAATGAAATAAAATGAAATTGGAACACAAAAATAGTTCACGTTATTCCAAATGCGAAAATAGGGGGTGCGGTTGTTTTTAGAATAGTCGAGATAGTCGAAATAAGTGCCCAGTTGTAATTTTGGAGATTCAGGCATTTTTAAGGGGTTATGACTCAATTATGTGGTTACGAGTCATTTTAATGGTGTATTAGCAAATAAAAGAGGGGCATTTATGTTTTAAGACTCGTATAAGTTCTCCCCACCCCTCTTATTTTCTCATTTGTGTTAGAAACCAAGAGAGAGAGAGAGAGAAAGAAGAGAGAGCTTGGGAGAAATGGAGAGAAAGAGAGAAAAATGGAGATTTGAGCCGGAATCCGTCGCTACCGGAGGAGAATCCGAGACTATGAACTCGAGGCAAGTTTCTTACTTGTTAGTATATGATTTAATGTGAATAATTTGTGTGATTGTTGGGTAAATGGGAAACTTGGAGAAAATGTTAGGTTTTGTAAGATTTTGATGTTTTAGCCTTGGATCTTGTGGTTGATGTCATTTAAGTGATCGTAAGGGTTTATTTTGGTGTATAATTGTAGTGGTTAGGTTGTGGGGTGATTAGAGTAAAGAAATTGTAAGAATAAAGGGTGTAGGTTTCGGATTTGGCTTTGAAGAAAAAGGAATTTTCGAGGACCTGATAGGCGCGGTCGACCGCGGTCCCAGGACCGGTCATGCCAAATCGGGCTTACTGCTTTCTATGGTAGGCAAAATCCGCAAGGGTAGGTCGACCGCAGTCCCCTGACCAGTCGATCGGTCCCCTGTTTTTCACCTTTATTTTCCTTTAGCCTCTTTATTTTAAGATAGGAACTTACGAACCTTCTTGAATGAAGTAAAACTAGAATACTAGTGTTTGTTGGTAAGGTATTTAAGAACCTAAGTTAGAAATGAAAGTTGGAATTTAGAATGGGGATATTTGGGCTTATCCCAAGGGTTAGATTTGAGAGGTTAAGGTTCCGTATGATATAAGAAGTTGACCGAAAAATGTATAGGAGATAAAATGTTAATGTGAGACTTTTAGGAGTCAATTATTGATGGAGACTCAATTTGATGACTTAGCTTATTGTCTTGAACTCTTGGAGGCTAGTTCGAGGATAATGGCACTTTGGGGTTTTAGGTCATTAACAAAATATGACTAAATGAATAAGAAACGCATATGCTAAAAACTTGGTACTAAATGAATAAGTACAAATGATTTTGAGAATGAAAAAAAAATGGATGTTTTCAAATGGAAAGAAAAATGATTTTTATAAATGCTAATTTATGATTACACACCTCCCTAAATCGCTATCATAAGGGAAGTTGCGTGCGTATGGTGATGCCCCCTGTCTAATGAATGCAGGGTGGATATAGTCCTAGGCCATATGGGCGTTTATTATACTGCGTTGGTTAGGAAATTCTGGGTGTGGTCTTGACTTTCCCGCAGGCATATGGCCGCTTCCCAACGTTTGTTAGGTTCCCAGGTTATCTTGTTTGATGGACCCGGGAAGATGATAGCCATTTAGGGGCGCGTCCAGTGGGGAAACTCGGAGGGACGGTCTTAGATTTTATTAATGCATTTTATGATAATAAAATGGCTTTATTTACATTTCCTGGATGAAAGAAGGGAAATGGGTTAAATAAATTGGCTTCGGATATGTTTCCCGAATGGAAGAAGGGAAATGGAAGCATATGGTATTAAAAAGCATTTTTATGATAATAAAAAGGCCTTTTTGCATACACTTCCTGGATAGAAGAAAGGAAGTGGGATTTTATGAAAAGGTAAAGCATTTTTATGTTAATAAAACATGCTTTTAAAATATGTATTTTCCTGGATGGAAGATAGGAAGTAAAATTGGCAAAGAAGGTTAATTTGAGATTTAATTGGTAAACGTTTGATGAAAATGTTGTACCGTTTATATATATTCCTTAAGTAGAAACATGAATTATGATTTTAGATGGTGAATGGGTTTATTTATGTTTCCTTTAGTAGCTGTAGATGATTTCCCAAGTTCAGACCGAATCGATTCGGAAGGGGCGAATCTGCAACAGACCGAATCGATTTAAGGGTACATGAATGGGCAATCTGCAACAGAGCGAATCGATTCGATTCGGAAGGGGCGAATCGATTCGGCAAGTGTAGCAAGCTACGAAATGGGTGGTTTTCTTCTTAACCCAAAATACCCAAAAATCATTTTAATCATCTTCCAACCATTTTCATCCAACCCAGTCACATATATAACATTAATATTCATCCTAGAATACATATAAACTAATTTTTACCCTTAAATCCATTATATACACTACAAATCTAAGGTTTTTTTCCCCAAAAGTTAGGTTTTAACAATTTAAACCTAAAACCCAAAATTCAATCCACAAATCATGCAATAATTAGTACACAACAATTATTTAGCAAGTTTAATCACTTGCCTCGGGTTCGTAGGGTCTGAATCCGCCTTGAGATCGCGTATTTGCCCGGAAATCCTCTTTCTCCCTCTCTTTTTCTCCTTCTTTCTTCTTCTCTATTTCTTTCTTTCTTTTTCTCTTTCTCTTTTTGGAGAATTATCTCCCGTAGGCTAATTAAGCCTAAATCCCAAAATACACATCTTTGAATGATAATACACACTTTAAATGACTCGGTGACTTTAATTCGAGTCAAACGGTCCTAAATTATTTTGGAACCTAAATAGACCCCAAGTACAGTCATTTCGACTTTATCGACCCTTCCGGACACAATGGTGCCCTCAGAATTGCCATTCGAGACTAACGACTCTAAATTTTAACCTCAATTGCAAATTTAATTATTTCTCCAATAAAATATTATTTATTTCTCCCAAAATAAATAAATTGTTGTCTCCAAGACCTCGGGTTGTTACAAACTTCCCCACTTAAAAAAATTTCGTCCTCGAAATTTAGCTAAGCCTAATTCTCCAAAGTCCAACTAGTTCTAATATACCCATACTCACTAATCCTATCACCAAACTTCTAACTTCCCACGACGAATTTATTTAATTTATTTAATTTTTATGTTGATTATGAGTTATAGACAACCAATTTCCACAACTAGGGCGCCCATACACCCTTTATATTTGAGCTTTGTGCTCACAACAATCATAATGAGGCTTTATTTGCCTCCAAAATTCCACAATTCCAATAATATAAATAATACTAAAATTTTAATAGGGAGAAATTTGAATGGTCCAAAGAAATAACTCCTCTCAATTCCTGACAATTGCCACTTTCGTGCGGGGGACGTCTCGCAAAAGCAAAATCCAAACAAGGAACCCTCCCAATACACTACTGTGTGGCGACGTTGGGGATTGAGAGTTTGTTAATCCGGACTAGAGTTTGAAAAATTTAATTTTATGAAAATCATTTTGAAAGGGCCCGAAGGCCGATAAAGGTTTTATTTTAAAAATAGTTTATTTTGAAAACGGTTTATATATTATAATATAGTATAAAATGCCTTCTGTCCAACACAAGGTCTTTTAAATCATCATATATATAACAATATGTAGCTCACAAATATTATCATAATCATGAGCTAAAATTTTACCCGCGTCCCAACAAACCACAATCTCAACTTTCATACATAAACAACATCTTACACCATTTCAATATATATAGCCTTTTTATAAGGCACGTCCATATCTGGAAAACAACAATTATAATAGTCTATCCTGACTATATAAAAAGAAGTAGCTTTTATGATTACTACTTATCACCCTTACCATTCTTACATTTACCATAAGGTTTAAATCCCTTTTTGAGCACCTTGCAAAATCATCTATCCTTTTACAAAATAATAGAATAAGAGCCTATCTTGCTCAAAATTCCCCTTAGGGCCATTTCATACATAATAGGGCTATAGCACTACCCAATCACAATTATCTCCCACACGATATTCCAAAAACTTCATATAGTAATAATCCTATTAATAAAGGAAAATTAACTTACAACATCCATCTCTAGTCCGATTGCCCTTCCTCATCAATGGGCTCCCAAACATAGTCCCCCGGTCTAAAGCGACCTCGAATCTGCTGTAGGGGTTGCACTTCCAAAATTTCATCAAACTGTGGTCTTTTACCTCTTTGAGGACAATCTCTCTTTTTATGACCTATTTCCTTACAAAAGAAGCACCTACCCATAAATCCTTTCTGCCCACTCACATTACTGGCACTCTCCTTGCCAAACTCATTTGATGAACTCGAATCTCCAAAGTTCTTACCCTCTCGCAAACGAAGACGATATTCATGACACTTTAGTAGTGCCGCATTCACTACCTCGACGAAAGTCACTAACTTAGGACTCTCTAAAAAATGTTGTTGGATTTTCCAATATAAACCTCGAACAAACTTTGATATACGCTTCTCTTCCGTATTTACCTCATTAGGTACTAATCTCGCCCATAGAGAAAAATCTTCTTCATATTCTGCCACCATCCTATTTCCTTGGAAAATCCCTATATCCTGAGTAGGGGAAAGAAAATACCTTCGATCAAAAAGCTCCCAAAATGTTGCTATAGGTAAAGTATCTCTCTGTTCAGATGTGGTGACAGACTCCCACCATTGAAGAGCTGCACCCGATAACATAAAAGTGGCTAAAAATTGCTTCTGCACTTCACTACACTCAACCATACGAAGGTGCCTCTGTATACTATTCTTCCATTTACTTGCAGCCATTATATCAACTCCCCCTACAAACTCGGGAGGATGCCCCTTACTAAAATCTTCCTTCACTCGCTCCCATAAAGACAATCCTAAATGGGGTGGGGCTGCTCGAGCGGCAGATTGCTGAGCCATCGTAGAAACAGTAACAGTTACTGCTTGTGCCACAATATTGGCAACATCATCCGTAGTCATGTTCCTTTAAGGAATTTGGGGTTGCACTTTGTCAGCCCCTTCGTTTGTCCTGCCTGAACGACCTCCCTTCGGTGGCATCTGAAACAAGAACAATGATATCAAAACGCCTTTCAAATATTTTCGATTCACAGAAAGATATGGACGTATGAATGTAACCGTCCTAGCACTAAGGCTCTATGTCAAGAACGCTTACGGAAGATCGTAGTAACGCACACAGATCCTAAAGACACTAGAACCTGATGCTCTGATACCATCTGTGACAACCCGCTCTAAATAATAACGGGTGGCCAACCCTATACTACATTAAATCAGGTATCTCAGATGGCACAATCTCAACATCAACATACAACACTATAATATAAGGCTAACTACCCATAATCATTAAAAGCGAATTGTCAAAAATTTAAAACTTTTTTTTTAACAACAACAGCAGAACCAATAATGCACATTACCAACAATATACATCTAACTATGATGAGTGAAATGTGAAAACTCCAATAAAATAAAGGAGTACAAAAATGTACAAATAAAATCTCAACAATAAAATACCCGAATATGTTGTCGGGTAACAGACAGTACAATAATCTGATAAATGAAATATGAAAGTGTTAATCTACAACACTTAAATACTAACTCAATACAACTGAATCCTAATCTAGATATACAAAGATAGGAATCGACTAAAGCAAAGTGCTGCAACAGTCCGCTACTGCCATAGCCCACGAATCCTGAATGGATGAACATCAAAGGCGTTCTTGCAGAGGAACACCTGAAGTAGTACAATATATACATGGAGGAGAAAATATAAACGGGTCAGAGCCCGAGTTTGAAAAACATTTTATAGCAAGTGTATTAAAATGCATAATAATTATAAATGCATTATTACATGATTTAGCTGGAATCGAACTCTCCATAATAATTCAACTCACCTCTCATCTA
The DNA here is from genome assembly GCA_949130495.1 of Sambucus nigra. NCBI lineage: Eukaryota > Viridiplantae > Streptophyta > Magnoliopsida > Dipsacales > Adoxaceae > Sambucus > Sambucus nigra. The sequence continues at coordinate 480,870,970 of OX422215.1, read as the reverse complement.
AAGCGAGCACTAAGCGTATGCACGTGATCTCCAAATTGATGTCCGATTCTAATTTAGGTAAGAGGATTCTAACTTAAACCCAAAAGAAGTATTTAAGTGAAATCATATAACCTATCTCCCAATACATTTGTTTCCATAATTTATAAGTTATATACATTAACTTTAATGTAATAGTTATAATTACCTTTATAATGTTCATTTGTTGAACATATAAAGTTACATGATCCAATCATGTCCACATCATCACAATACATCAACAATCTCATTTACTAGAATTTTATATTCTAGAGATGCCCTTATAAGGCATGAAACCATATATATAATTATTATATGAGTTATTAGCATCAAGAGTTAATGACTAAACTCCTCCCAATTCTCAACACGGCGCTGCGTTTCGTGCGTGGGACGTCTCGCCGAAGCGAAATCCAAATAAGGAACCCCCCCGTTACACTACTCCTGACCGTATCGATCCTCGGGGCTCATTATGCCCTCAATGCAAGATGCATGTAACCCAAATGATTATTATCCAATTTTAATTAATTAATATTTCCAATTCTCAAGAGTACACGGCGTTTCATGCGTGGGATGTCTCGCCGAAGCGAAATCCAAACAAGGAACCCCCCCGTTACACTACTCCTGGCACTGTCGATCGTCGGGATAGGTGATGTATATATATAGATAATTATGAGCATTAAGGAATAAACTTATCCCCAAGTTCCAACATTACACTGCGGTTCGTGCGTGGGACGTCTCGCCGAAGCGAAATCCAAACAAGGAACCCCCCCGATACACTAGTCCTGGCAATGTAGGTCATTGAGGTCCATTATGCCATTGACACCCAAATACAAACATAAGTAATAATAACCATCCAACCGTGCTATAACTCGTAGGACGCAGGCTCACAAGCTATCATCTTCCAGTTGCCCGTATACGTAACTAACTGGGGCCACCTGGTGGGGTTCAACGACACCCACCTCGTGATCTACTCACGCACACAACGTCCGGGAAGCGATCATAGTTCCTAACCGGCAAGTGAGAGCGACACATACCCACGACCTCTCACCCCCAAAATAAATAAATGTATATATATATGTCATTTGCTGACCACAAAGGACGACTATGACCTGGGGAATATCCACATCCTGCTTTTCTAGTCAGAATGCTCACCCTCTACGCACGAAACTTCCCAATGATAGCAAGGAGGGGGTATGCTTAACATGTATATACACCATCATATAAGGTATACATACATCCCACATAATAAAGATATACCATTATATAAGGTATACCTGCAACAACATATTTATTTTCATTATACGCTCTTAGGCGCAATTTGATTAACATCATTGTTTAGTATATCTCTCTCATGATACACCAATCGTCAATACTCACACATTTTTCCCACTTAGTATATGCTATACTAATTCTCGCTTGAAGCTCTCATGTCGCTTCTAGTATGAATTGTCTCTCAATTCTTTTAAGTTAAGGGTATTCTTTACCCTAATGCACCTCAATTAGCATTTTTAATTCTCCATCCATAATAAGGTTCAAATCATTTTATGAACCTTTGAAATTATCCCATTTGGGATTGGATACTAAGATCCGGTATCTCTAAATTATTCACATTCTTTCATATGAATTGAATTTATTATCCCCATGTAGAGTCTCCAAATCAAGATGGGCTTCCCCACTTAGAATAAACCAAAATATCTAATCGGTATTCCTCGAATTTAGTCAATATGACTCCAATCATTCCTTATAAGGAAACTCTCTAAAAGTCTCCAAAACATACTCCAATTAACTCCCATAGAAATCCCAATCGATAACCTTAAACGAAATGGGATAAAATTCTTCCTAGAAAAACATCTCCAAAATCCCCTGTTTTCGAATCGATTCGGCCCATCTGAATCGATTCGGCTCCCAAAAGCGAATCGATTCGGCCCATCCGAATCGATTCGGTCCAAAGGACCTGGGAGTCTGCTACATACCGAATCGATTCGCAAGGGGCGAATCGATTCGGCCCTAAAGACCTGGGCAATCTGCAACAGACCGAATCGATTCGGAAGGGGCGAAGCGATTCGGTAAGTGCAGCAAGCTATGAAATGGGTGGTTTTCTTCTTAACCCAAAATACCCAAAAATCATTTTAATCATCTTCCAACCATTTTCATCCAACCCAGTCACATATATAACATTAATATTCATCCTAGAATACATATAAACTAATTTCTACCCTTAAATCCGTTATATACACTACAAATCTAAGGTTTTTTTCCCAAAAGTTAGGTTTTAACAATTTAAACCTAAAACCCAAAATTCAATCCACAAATCATGCAATAATTAGTACACAATAATTATTTAGCAAGTTTAATCACTTGCCTCGGGTTCGTAGGGTCTGAATCCGCCTTGAGATCGCGTATATGCCCGGAAATCCTCTTTCTCCCTCTCTTTTTCTCCTTCTTTCTTCTTCTCTCGTTCTTTCTTTCTTTTTCTCTTTCTCTCTTTGGAGAATTATCTCCTGTAGGATAATTAAGCCTAAATCCCAAAATACACACCTTTGAATGATAATACACACTTTAAATGACTCGGTGACTTTAATTCGAGTCAAACGGTCCTAAATTATTTCGAAACCTAAATAGACCCCAAGTACAGTCATTTCGACTTTCTCGACCCTTCCGGACACAATGGTACCCTCAGAATTGCCATTCGAGACTATTTCTAACGACTCTAAATTTTAACCTCAATTGCAAATTTAATTATTTCTCCAATAAAATATTATTTATTTCTCCCAAAATAAATAAATTGTTGTCTCCAAGACCTCGGGTTGTTACACTAATGTTTGGGTCGCACAATAAAACTTCCACATTACATGGTACTAAGCAAAATGCAATTAAATCACCAAATCGACGAACCTTCCAATTTATATTATGAAAGTCAAAACTTTAAAAACAAATTTATAATATTATGAATGCCAAAAAAAAATTATAATGTGAAAGAAATATTTCTTTTGCTTCATAAGCTTTCAACCAAAAAGAAGATTACAGCAGGCTTGATTGCCATCATTTGTAGACTACGATGAAAAAGGCCAAAGTTGTTTGTTTCTTAAGATAAAGTGATAATAGTTTTGTAGTGGGAGGGAGGGAGAAATGGGTTTGGATAAATGTGCAATTGTTAGTTTCCAATGACAACTAAAAGTGGAAATACTGTTGATGTAGAACCACTCATATTTAGCAATTAAAAACACAGAAACTTGTAATGTGAGTAATCTGAGCCCTTGGTCCGGCTGAAGCGACCAAATCTGAGCCCTTGTCCCCCGGACCACAGTATTGAATACAGGCATTTATGGTTGTCCCCTTCTTTAAACCGAACCTAATTCTGCCTGTTATGTAACCAACATCTCTACATGACTATGACCACACCTGTCCCCCACGCGCTCTCACACCTTATTTACGTGTCGCCCTCCAATTACTCCATTCCTCCCACGTGTTTGCAAAAGCGCGTGAATAGGATATTTCATGCAAACACAATAACTCACCTAAGATACTGTCTTAACCCTATTCTCTATATAAATTAGATCGATAAATGAAGAACACAGATTCGGTTTTTAAAAATAAAATCTCAAATCCTTAATAAAACAAATCGGGTTTGGTTTGGTAAAGACCGGTGAGTATAGGCAGGTTCCATTTTTGACAGTTAAATGGACTAAAAACGGTCAAATGGACTAAAAATAGCAACTGGTATGCACCATTTCAAACGAAAATTCTTTGCCAAAATGATGGCCATGTTATCAAAAAGAAACCTACAGGTAAGAAACCAAAGGCTTTACATCCAGTCAAAAAACCTATATCCATAAAACTAATTCTCAAAATATGAATACTGAAACCTGTTACCCGAACAACCGTTATGAGACGTGGAGCATTGTTTAGATCTGTAAAAAATAATTTGAAGAAAAAACCCCCACAAAGTTCCAATATGAGAAAGAGTCAAATGAGTTTGTTGGAATAGTAAAACCCACAAAGTTCCAATCGGAGAAGGAGTAGAATGGATTTGTTGGAACAGTACCTTAAAATCCCAAATGGATTTCTTCGAATAGTACCTTGGGCATTTAGTGATCTGAGAAAAATAGTAATACCTGCAAAGGAAAAAAAGAACAGGACATTAGTTCAAATGGTGCTCTTCTTCACATGGTTAAGGCTGTTGAGCATAAATTTTAAAAAGTTTTACAACATCAACTGATGCTCTTCTTCACGGACATTAGAATAGGACATTAGTTCAAATTAGACTGTATATCCAAAAAAATAGTTAGAACATATTATACTTTATTTTATATATTTCAAAAGTAGAAATTAAACAACTGAGAGAGAGAGATAATTTTTTGCAGAGGGAGGCCCCGCAAGAGCATGGGAGGAGGACGCAGGGGTTGAGACGGTGGAGGAAGAGGTGGTCTTGAGGTTCTAGTGAGAAATGAGAGAAGATAATGTCTGAGAAGGTAAAGGTAGATAAAAGTGATCGTGGGGGGGTTTTAGAGAAGATAATGAACTCAAGATGTTATAATACTATTTTACCCTCAATTTTGAATTTTAAAAAGAAGGGGGAAACAAATTAGAGTGTGTCAAAAGAGGGGGAATCTAAAATTTTCAAGGACAAAAGAGGTATTGTAAAAATAACTCATATAGATGACATCATCAATTAAGCTTATGACATACATAAGTTTTCAACTTTATTTTTATATATATATATATATATATATATATATATATATATATATATATATATATATATATATATAATCATCAAAAGATAATTATAATAAAAAAATGATTAATTACATTTATATTTAACATGAACAATCCATACAAAGAGAAGCGAAAGGCAAAAATTCTTCTTAATTAAAATATTATATGCTGGCCAAGGCCCGTAGATGGAGGAAGACAAGAAAGAGAAACATTCAAAATTACAAGAAGTACCCAACGAATAATAAAATCAAGGAGTTTCTCTTTGGGATCTTCTGTATCCTTGGCTTGATCGGTCGCTTGACATTCTTCTTCTTCTTCTCCTTCCTCTAAATTAGGAGTAGTGTCAAGGCCGTGCTCACTGAATAATGCCTATTTTTCAGGGACTCCGTCCTTCACCTGGTCACCATCCTAACCTATTTTCTAAAAAGTTCTTTTCGAAAAAGGTCAACTTCTTTAGAGCATTTTTAAAATATTTGTCTCATCGTTTATCAAAGGCAACATTATTTTCTTTCAACGCTGTCATAAGGATCTGGGTGGGCTCATGGTTCGCCTTCTCCATAGTCGCCACCTTGGCCTTCAGTTGAAGGATTACCTCATACTTAGTCTTCATTTTGGACTTACCCTCACCATTGGATTCATCAATGTCCTTTTGGTATTCATACAAAGGGACCCACAGGGTTGGATACCTCCTTCTTTTGATTGGCACTCGTGTCAAAAAAATTAAAAAAAGTCCACGACGAACTATAAAGAAAGGGGGAAAATAATGGGGACAACATCAATCATTAAAAAAAACTTACAACATGTAAAATAGAGAGGTTTTAGAACTTGCAAGGAATAGCTCTGTAACACTCCGTATGTTTTAATAATTAATTTTAGCATTTTTATTACACGTGTGCTTGTAATAATATTGCATATTTAATAAATATTAATTAATTAGAATAAAATTAATATTTATGTGAAAATAAAATTTACTAAGTGTGATTAAGAAAATTGAATTCGGTCAATTGTTAGTACGTCGTAGTGAATAAAAATTATTGGGATTGACAGTATCTTAATCGGGGCATATGGGTAGGCTATTCTTGGGTTGAGGCGGGATATTTATGTTTAGTGACTTGGATGGTGATTTGGAGTGCACGGTTAAATCGAGAGTGGTCAAAATCAAGAATTAGAGTGTAAAGATTGGTTATTGGGAGCTTTTTAGACTAGTCGCAACCCACTTGAGGCCATATGGGTCATTTTACATAGAGGGATTAACATAATTTTGGGATTAAGAGGTTTAAATAAGATATTAGTTTTAGGAGGTAACCGCTTTACACAAAAAAACCTACGAAGAAAGTTATTGTGAGAAAAGAAAGAGGCAAAACACTTAGGAGATCCATAGGGCTTGATTTGGAGAAGGAAATTAAGGAGGACTCTTCCTATCTTCAACCTCACACAAAGAAATTCAGAATCCTACGAATTTAGGGTAAGTGAATATCTTGCTTTATTGATTTATGTGTAGTATTCATTGACATAAAAATTAGTAGTAATTAACTAAATTTTGGGTTGGGGATTACTACGTGAAAAATGAGTTAGGGGAGACAAACTTGTAACACCCCGCATTTTTCATGCATTAAATATTTAATTAATTCGGGAATGAAAAATTACTTGTGAGTCATAATTTTAATTGAATTAATTAGGGAAATTTTATTTAAATATTAATCGGGGAGTGAATGGTTAATATTTACGGGAATTTATTTACTAAGTGAATAGTAATCATTTATTTAAGTCATTTCGAGTATTAATGACAGGGTATGCACTTATCTCAACCGGGAGTCGGTATAGACTAAAGGGGTGGGGGAAAAGTATTTTTATAAATTAATTCGGATGCCAATTCTAAGTGTACGGTTGAGTCCGGATGGGCCGAGATAGTCGGAAAAGTGTACCCGGGGGTAGTAAACGGGTCACGGGGAATTTTTAGACATAGCCGGGCCCACACGAGGGCAATTGGGTCATGTGGGCTTGGCCCATTAGGCAAAAAACGGGATTTAGGTTAATTGTTAAATTAGGAGAAGTAAGAAAACGACTGATAGAGTTTTAGAAAAAGGCTAAGTGTATTAAGGAACCCTAATAGCAGTTAAAAGCAGTTTTGGGATCACTAGAGAGCCAACAAGGATCATCTTCAACCTTGGAATTCATCTCTGAATCAGACACTACGAAACCTAAGGCAAGTGGATAACTTGCAATAGTATTGAATCTGTTTTTCAATTCATATTCATGTGATGTGTTTGATAAAAATTCATTTTGGGTGTTCATGGCATAAACACGAGGTTTTGAAAATAATAATATGATTTACGAATTTGAATGAGGATTCTTGTAGAAATATGATATTATAAATTGATACATATCTGGTAGGATGATATCTGGATAATTAGAAATGAATTTGGTGAAGGGATTTGGGTTGTAAATGGGTAAGGAATTTAAGATGAATATTTCCCCAAATTTAGAAATTGTAGTTAATGGATGAATTAATAACGTTGGAGGACATTCTGGAGGTCCCTAATAAGGTTCCTAACTTGTATTATTGTTAAGAAGGCTTGAGATTGCTGGTAGAAGGAGTTAGGTTTTTATGAAACTCGTCCATGGCAGAATCTGTCTTCGCGAAGAAGACGAAGACCTGCTCGATCGATCGATCGAAGGTCTGGGGTCGATCGATCGATGGTCGGCAGATTTTGATAGTTCGCCCAGTTGTCTTTTATATGAAGAAAATTTTAATTTAATCTTTTTCCATGAATTAATTTGGTGAGAAATTTATACATGGGTTTTAAATCTAATTAATGGTGAATAAAGTTAATTAGAATTTGGAGACGACTTAGTGTGACATCATAATTTAAATTTGTTGGGTTTTGGAGAAATTAGGTGTGACACACTAAGGTTGAATTTTTGGGAAGGTGTTCGAAAGGATTAAATATAGATGTAGTGAACAAGTCCGGGGATAACGGTTGAGGAATACTGAGAGATAAATCTTATTTAGGTAAAGGCTAAATAATTCGGGAGTCGGAAATTTAGACTCGGGTGAGGTTAATTCGGACTACGAGAGTAAGTCCAATTTTACGGTGGGGGCGACACCAAAGGTGACTTAATTAATTAATGTGCGAATTAATTAATAATTAGAATTGGACCATAAACTCTTAATAAATTAAATAGGCTTATGTTACGGATTTTGTACATGGTGCAGCTGGGACATTTTATATTTATATATATATACGGAGTGTGATAGTATATATATATATATAGTGTGTGTGCATTAATATCAGTGATTGAATATTATTAGTATATACTCTAGTGCTATAGGGGGAGGTTGCATGTAGTGGATGTATCTCCTAGCTTGAGGAGTAGGGCGAGTATAATCCCAGGTCATAGCGTCCGTTATATGGGTGAGGGGCATCTCACTTTCAGGGAAGGAATATGACCGCCTCCAATTCATATGTTAAACTAAGTTAGTGAGCGAATCTAACTTGGATAACTAGGTTATGTGAATACACCTAGTGGGATACTACTTGGGAAAATTTATATTTTGTGAGTATTTTTACTCGGTCGAAAGTTTGTATTAAATGTTATTTCAGTATGTTTGTGAATAGTAATATGATTAAATATATAATTAGGTAAATAATTATATATGGGATAATTAATACATAGTGAAAAAATGTATTATGTGCATAACAGGTGTGAATGTTATATGAAATTAAAAAGGGAAATGATTTAATTAAGTTTGACGTTTATAATAACTTAAAAATCATGAATTAAGGCATACTCGGTTAGAGTAGGTAAATTTCAAAGGGTAAAATAATTATTGGGTCAGGAGCGTAGGACCTAGTAAATTAAATGGAAGCGTTAGTAGTGCACATTAGAGGAGGGGTGAGTTAGTCCTCAAGAGAGTGCGACACTAACTAAAATATGAAGAGCATGCATATTTATTTATTACTGCAAGTTAGTCATTTGTTAAATATTTTCAAATGTTTTTGGGTACTAACCCTTTCTATACAAATTTTTAAAAACCTTTTAGGTGTCCAGCCACAGGGACGCCAGGCTTGACTCTATTCCAGGTATCCTTTGCTGCAGCACATGTGGATGTTGTGGGGTTTTTGATAGACGCCTCCTTCTTTCATTCGTGTAGAGACTCTCTAGTAGTAATCTGAGCTTGTCGCTCACAGTTCATTTATCAGTATTAGACTTGTTGAGATTTTCTTCTTATCTTTACTTGTATTGGATATTTGGACCGATGGTTTATTCAGTTAGGTATTTTATTTGTGGATGGTTATTTTAGTTAACTGTGATTGTGTATTATTTTATGTTCCGCATGAGTTTTATTTAATTAATTAAAAGATAAAAATTGGCACCAGTCTACTTTTCTCACTTAGGTGGTTAGTAATTAAAAAGACGACAGTGATGCTAAGAATGGACCAACTGAGAAACCTTTTCTAACTTGATTTAGGATTGATCACCCTGGATTAATTAGGCGGGGTGTCACAGATGGTATCAGAGCATCAGGTTCAAGTGTCCTTAGGATCTGTGCGGCTTTCTACGTTTCAGCATAACACTCGTTTGTTGTAGAGCCCTATTAGTAGTACTGTTAAATCATTTTCCGCTTGTGAGATATCGTATTTCTGTTGTGAATATTTTTGTGTAAACTGTGTACTTATGTGATTTAATCTATTTCAGATGCCACCGAGGAGATTGAGAGCGGAGAGGGCTGAGGCTAGGGATGAAATCAGGGAGGCTCGTCAGGAGCCACATGTACCGCCACCACCACCCCCGCCCGAGTTGATTTCCACTACTCAGGTGGCAGTGATAGTGGCTCAGGCGGTCAAAACAACAATGAGAGCTATGGAAGCTCACTTTCCATAGCCCCAGGCACCACCTCCAGTGGCACAGCAGTTCAGGCTCCAGTGGGGCCACCATCTTGGCAGAGAGTTAGGGAGACCTTTTAGAAGGGTCACCCACCTGAATTCCGGGGTAACACAAATGTGATAGAAGCTTGTTACTGGAAGAAGAACATTCAGCGCCATCTGCGCATGCTAGAGTGTACCTAGGTACAGAAATAGATGCTTGCTACCTTTCGTCTGTCGGGGGCAGCCTTACAGTGGTGGGAGTCAGTTACCACCGCCGAGGAGCGAGACTTGATGTCGATAGCAGAGTTTTGGGTGTGATTCGACCGCAAATACTTTCCACCAGCAGTAGAGACTGAGATGAGAAAGAAATTCAGTGATTTAGTTCAGGGTGACCGATCAGTGGCAGACTACGAGGAAGAGTTCATCCGTTTGGCAAACTTTGTGCCAAATGAGGTGAGCGATGAGGAGCGGAAGAAATCGAGGTTTATGGACGGTTTAGCCTGGCGAATTAGGCAACACTTGATTGGGAATTCGGCGTTAGTAACATATACAGACGTCGTTAATGCCGCACTTGTACACTGCCAGGATCATCGCTTCCATGCGAAGGGGAGAAAGAGAACAGGGGAGCCGAGTCAACAGGGCAAGGCTATTACTAGTAGTGACACAAGTGGTGCTCAGCAGCAGGCGGGCAGTCAGCAAGGGAATCAGGCTAAGAAGTTTAAGCCTGGTGGGTTCCGACCGGGAGGACAGGGGTTCAGGCAGGGGCAGCCAGGCCCGAATCAACAGTAGCAGGTTCCTCAGGGCCGTCATGGCCAAGGGAACAATGGGGGAGGCCAGCAGGGCCAGGGTCAGCCACGTCAGCGCCAACAGGGTCAACGACAGTGGGATGGTCAGAAACGTTGTTTTGTCTGTGGCCAACCAGGGCATTTCAAGAGGGAGTGCCCACAGAGGGGCAGAGGTCAATAGCAGGAGGCCCAACAGGGGCAATGGGGATAATTACCGCCAGCAGCAGCAGCCCCACCCGCCCCACCTCAGCAGGGGCAGATGCACTACGGACGTGTGTATAACGTCCGGGATGTTCCTAATCCCCCGGCGCAGCAAGCACCGCCAGCAGTTGAGGGTATGTTTCTCATTCATGGTTATGAGGGTAGTATTCTTTTTGATACGGTAGCATCACATTCATTCATTAAATTAAATTTTGCTAAACGGGCCGGACTACTAGAGACCGCGGGTAGTCTTCGGATGTGTGTAGAGTCGCCAGTAGGCAGCGGGGCTGCGATTCACTCGATTTGTCGGGGTGTGGACATTTTGATTGGGAGACTTAGTTTAGTAGCGGACCTCTTCTTATGTTAGATATGGAGGGGTACGATGTCATCTTAGGTATGGATTGGTTGGCAGGTTATCGGGCGATGGTGGATTGCTACGAGAGGACCATCGTGTTCTCCATTCCAGGGCAGGAAATGTTTTTGATAGCAATGCCGCTACCTGAGGGAGGGTCACGCACACACTTGTATTACATTGAGGAGGAAACCTCACAAGAGGTGGCTATTCCACTGGACTCAATCCCAGTTGTGAGAGACTTTGAGGATGTGTTTCAGGAGATACCAGGATTGCCACCTAGCAGGGAAATCGAATTTGTGATCGATTTAGCACCGGGGACGAGGCCGATTGCTCGGGCCCCATACCGTATGGCCCATTCAGAGATGCGTGAGTTGAGGGAGCAAATTCCGCAGCTTCTGGGGCAGGGTTTCATTCGACAAAGTACATCGCCGTGGGGTGCACCGGTGTTGTTTGTGAAAAAGCGAGATGGCTCACTACAGTTATGCGTGGACTATAGAGAGCTAAATAAGGCCGCGATACGAAATAAGTATCCGTTGCCTAGGATTGACGACCTATTTGACCAGTTGAGAGGGGTGTCTTATTTATCTAAGGTCGACTTGAGGTCAGGGTATCATCAACTACGTATCCGAGAGGAGGATGTTCCGAAGACCGCTTTCCTGTCGCGGTATGGATCTTACGAGTTCAGGGTAATGCCATTTGGGCTCACCAATGCACCAGCAGTGTTCATGGACCTCATGAACAGAGTCTTCATGGAGTTTCTCGATCAGTTTGTTATCGTGTTCATTGATGACATCCTGATCTACTTGCGTACCGAGGAGGAGCACGCAGAGCACCTGCGTATAGTGTTACAGACATTGCGAGATCACCAACTCTATGCCAAATTCGGTAAGTGTGGATTTTGGCTACGGGAGGTTCAGTTTCTTGGCCACGTGGTGTCAGACCGGGGTATTGCGGTGGATCCAAGTAAAGTATCGGCGGTGAGGGAGTCGGGACAGCCCACGACACCGATAAAAGTGCGCAGTTTTCTGGGGTTGGCCGGTTATTACAGACGGTTCATCAAAGGATTCTCAAAGATTGCGGGCCCTTTGACGAATCTTACCCGAAAAGGGGCACCTTTCACTTGGAATGATCACTGTCAATTAGCCTTTGACGAGTTAAAGGACAAGTTGACATCTGCACCCGTGCTTGCATTGCCGAAAGGAGGATTAGAGTATCGAGTTTACACTGACGCATCCTTACAGGGACTTGGGGGTGTGCTTCAGCAGGAGGAAAGGGCTATAGCTTATGCGTCCAGGAAGCAAAAGCCCCACGAGAGGAATTACCCCACTCACGACCTGGAGTTAGCATCAGTCGTTTTTTCTTTGAGGATATGGAGACATTATCTCCTGGGGGAGCTGTTCACGCTATTCACGGATCACAAATCACTTCAGTATCTCTTCACTCAGAAGGATCTAAATATGAGACAGAGGCGATGGCTAGAATTCGTGAAAGACTATCAGTTTGATATTCAGTATCATTCTGGTAAGGCTAATGTGGTGGCAGATGCATTGAGTCGGAGACCGACTGGGGAAATATCAGAATTCTGGAAAGCGAAGTGGAGAGAACTTCAATACGAGGATGATGTAGCCAGGGCTTTCATGTCAGTATTATGCATCACACCCGAGATCATTATGCGGGTTGCGAGGGCTCAGGCAGAGGATCAGACCTGCTGGGATAGGGTGAGCCAGTTGCTAGCTGAGGGAGCAGAGGGTTACTCGATCAGCTCGGAGGGAGGCTTACGCCTTAATGGGAGGTTGATTGTGCCAGAGAATGAAGAGTTGAGGCACGCCGTTATGACAGAGTCTCATGGGTCGAGGTTCGCGGTACATCCCGGTGGGGATAAGATGTATCAGGATATGAGGAGGCAGTATTGGTGGGCAGGGATGAAATGGGACATAGAAGAGTTTGTTTCGAAATGTGCCACGTGTCAGCTTATGAAAGTTGACCATCAGAGACCATCAGGGATGCTACAGCCACTTGAAATTCCTGTGTGGAAGTGGGAGAGCATCTCTATGGACTTCATTACAGGATTACCGACATCGCAGAAGGGTCACGATTCCATATGGGTCATTGTGGATCGGTTGACCAAAGTGGCCCACTTTCTGCCGGTTCGCACAGACTTTGAGACGATGCGTTATGCGCAGCTATTCATAGCAGAGATTGTTAAGATGTAAGGGGTACCGATAAATATTGTGTCGGATAGGGACAAGATCTTTGTGTCCCACTTTTAGCAGAGTTTTCAGGAGGCCATGGGCACGGAGTTACGTTTGAGTACAACCTATCACCCACAGACTGACGGACAGACCGAGAGAGTTAACCAGATGCTGGAAGATATGCTCAGAATGTGCATATTAGACTTTGGGGGAGGTTAGGAGAAGTATCTTCCTCTGGTAGAGTTTGCGTATAACAACTCTTACCAATTCACGATCGGCATGGCACCATTTGAGGCACTATACGGGAGACCTTGTCGTTCACCCGCTTGTTGGTTAGAGGTGGGGGATAACAAACTATTGGGGCTGGAGATTGTGCAGGAGACATCTGCCAAGATAGAACTGATCCGAGGGAGGATCCGAATAGCTCAGGATAGGCAGAAAAGTTACGCTGACGCTTCACGGAGACATGTGGAGTTAGAGGTTGGGGATCAGGTATTGGTCCGGGTGTCCCCTATAAAAGGGGTGATGAGGTTCGGCAAGAAGGGTAAGCTAGCACCGAGGTACGTGGGACCTTTCCCTATTATCGAGAGGGTGGGGCCTGTAGCCTACAGGCTGGGATTGCCGGAGCACCTTCAGCGGATACACGACGTGTTCCATGTGGCATCGCTGAAGAAATATCGCAGGAGCGAGAGGGCCTTCTGGCACATTCCACTCGAAGAAATTGATTTACAGCTAGACATCTCATATGAGGAGAGGCCGTGGCTATTCTAGACCGTAGCGAGCGGAAATTACGATCCAAGGTTGTTCCACTAGTTAGAGTACAGTGGGGTCATCACAACATTGATGAGTCTACCTGGGAGCGGGAGGAGGATATACGGGAGCATTATCCAGGGCTTTTCATCACAGGTATGACCTAATTTCGGGGACGAAATTCCTATGTAAGGGGGGGAGTATGTAATACCCTGCATTTTTCATGCATTAAATATTTAATTAATTCGGGAATGGAAAATTACTTGTGAGTCATAATTTTAATTGAATTAATTAGGGAAATTTTATTTAAATATTAATCGGGGAGTGAATGGTTAATATTTACGGGAATTTATTTACTAAGTGAATAGTAATCATTTATTTAAGTCATTTAGAGTATTAATGACAGGGTATGCACTTATCTCAATCGCGAGTCGGTATAGACTAAAGGGGTGGGGGATAAGTATTTTTATAAATTAATTCGGATGCCGATTCTGAGTGTACGGTTGAGTCCGGATGGGCCGAGATAGTCGGAAAAGTGTACCCGGAGGTAGTAAACGGGTCACGGGGAATTTTTAGGCATAGCCGGGCCCACACGGGGGCAATTGGGTCATTTGGGCTTGGCCCATTAGGTAAAAAATTGGGATTTAGGTTAATTGTCAAATTAGGAGAAGTAAGAAAACGGCTGATAGAGTTTTAGAAAAAGGCTAAGTGTATTAAGGAACCCTAATAGCAGTTAAAGACAGTTTTGGGATCACTAGAGAGCCAACAAGGATCATCTTCAACCTTGGAATTCATTTCCGAATCAGACACTACGAAACCTAAGGCAAGTGGATAACTTGCAATAGTATTGAATCTGTTTTTCAATTCATATTCATGTGATGTGTTTGATCAAAATTCGTTTTGGGTGTTCATGGCATAAACATGAGGTTTTGAAAATAATAATCTGATTTACGAATTTGAATGAGGATTCTTATAGAAATCTGATATTATAAATTGATACATATCTGGTAGGATGATATCTGGATAATTAGAAACGAATTTGGTGAAGGGATTTGGGATGTAAATGGGTAAGGAATTTAAGATGAATATTTCCCCAAATTCAGAAATTGTAGTTAATGGACGAATTAATAACGTTGGAGGACATTCTGGAGGTCCCTAATAAGGTTCCTAACTTGTATTATTGTTAAGAAGGCTTGAGATTGCTGGTAGAAGGAGTTAGGGTTTTATGAAACTCGTCCATGGCAGAATCTGTCTTCGCGAAGAAGATGAAGACCTGCTCGATCGATCGATCGAAGGTCTGGGGTCGATCGATCGATGGTCGGCAGATTTTGACAGTTCGCCCAGTTGTCTTTTATATGAAGAAAATTTTAATTTAATCTTTTTTCATGAATTAATTTGGTGAGAAATTTATACATGGGTTTTAAATCTAATTAATGGTGAATAAAATTAATTAGAATTTGGAGACGACTTAGTGTGACATCATAATTTAAATTTGTTGGGTTTTGGAGAAATTAGGTGTGACACACTAAGGTTGAATTTTTGGGAAGGTGTTCGAAAGGATTAAATATAGATGTAGTGAACAAGTCCGGGGATAACGGTTGAGGAATACCGAGAGATAAATCTTATTTAGGTAAAGGCTAAATAATTCGGGAGTCGGAAATTTGGACTCAGGTGAGGTTAATTCGGACTACGAGAGTAAGTCCAATTTTACAGTGGGGGAGACACCAAAGGTGACTTAATTAATTAATGTGCGAATTAATTAATAATTAGAGTTAGACCATAAACTCTTAATAAATTAAATAGGCTTATGTTACGGATTTTGTACATGGTGCAACCGGGACATTTTATATTTATATATGTATACAGAGTGTGATAGTATATATATATAGTGTGTGTGCATTAATATCAGTGATTGAATATTATTAGTATATACTCTAGTGCTATAGGGGGAGGTTGCGCGTAGTGGATGAATCCCCTAGCTTGAGGAGTAGGGCGAGTATAATCCCAGGTCATAGCGTCCGTTATATGGGTGAGGGGCATCTCACTTTCAGGGAAGGAATATGACCGCCTCCAATTCGTATGTTCAACTAAGTTAGTGAGCGAATCTAACTTGGATAACTAGGTTATGTGAATACACCTAGTGGGATAGCACTTGGGAAAATTTATATTTTGTGAGTATTTTTACTCGGTCGAAAGTTTGTATTAAATGTTATTTCAGTATGTTTGTGAATACTGTAATATGATTAAATATATAATTAGGTAAATAATTATATATGGGATAATTAATACATAGTGAAAAAAATGTATTATGTGCATAACAGGTGTGAATGTTATATGAAATTAAAAAGGGAAATGATTTAATTAAGTTCGACGTTTATAATAACTTAAAAATCATGAATTAAGGCATACTCGGTTAGAGTAGGTAAATTTTAAGGGTTAAAATAAGTATTGGTTCAGGAGCGTAGGACCTAGTAAATTAAATGGAAGCGTTAGTAGTGCACATTAGAGGAGGGGTGAGGAAGTCCTCAAGAGAGTGCGACACTAACTAAAATATAAAGAGCATGCATATTTATTTATTACTGCAAGTTAATCATTTGTTAAATATTTTCAAATGTTTTTGGGTACTAACCCTTGCTATAAAATTTTTTAAAAACCTTTTAGGTGTCCAGCCACAGGGACGCCAGGCTTGACTCTATTCCAGGTATCCTTTGCTGTAGCACATGTGGATGTTGCGGGGTTTTTGATAGACGCCTCCTTCTTTCATTCGTGTAGAGACTCTCTAGTAGTATTCTGAGCTTGTCGCTCAGAGTTCATTTATCAGTATTAGACTTGTTGAGATTTTCTTCTTATCTTTACTTGTATTGGATATTTGGACCAATGGTTTATTCGGTTAGGTATTTTATTTGTGGATGGTTAATTTAGTTAACTGTGATTGTGTATTATTTTATGTTCCTCATGAGTTTTATTTAATTAATTGAAAGATAAAAATTGGCACCAATCTACTTTTCTCACTTAGGTGGTTAGTAATTAAAAAGACGACAGTGATGCTAAGAATGGACCAACTGAGAAACCTTTTCTAACTTGAATTAGGACTGATCACCCGGGATTAATTAGGCGGGGTGTCACAAAACCATAATGAAAGAATTGATGAACGTTATCCTAAATTGTTAGAGGATGCATGTCTTAGGTAATATGAATTATTGTGGAGAAAAAAATTAGATTTGAGATGATTAATTTATGATGTATCACTAAGAAAATTCTGGAAAATTGATATATATATATATATATAAAGTCATGATTCGATTAAATTCGGGATTGAATTGTGTTACATACATGAATCTAAGGACGTAAAATGATTAGGTTCATGTTTAGGATCATTAAGATGTGTAGTAAAGAAATTGAGTTTGGTTGGATTATGATTTGTAGACTTGTTGTTATTGAAAACCCGTCAGTTTGGTGCCAGATATGGCCTCCTGCCCAGAATCGAATCGTTTCACAAATCGATCCGGCAAATTTGGTGTAGTGTCGGCCTTCATTAGCGAATCGATTCGGCGGGCAAATCGATTCGTCTATGAACCCAAATTGATTCACACCTGATGTGAGGGACAACTTGGTATTTTACTGTGAATAAATCATAGATTTAGAAGCTGACAAATTGAGTGAGATCAAGTGAATAATTTTAATACTTCTAGAGATGTGATTAGTAAGGGTAATTCGGGTAGACTGAAATTAGCCCAATTTACATGTACATAGGGTATTTAGGAGATAAAATATTTGGAACGTGATAGAGTGACTTCCGATTATAAATTTAGGGCTGGTTGGTATTGTCCGGGAAAACTCAGAGATGAGAAAATATGTTAAATTATTTAATTAGGAGAAGAATTTAATTAAATAAGATTCGGGATTAGACTCAGGTTATTAGACTAGTGCTTTGGGAATAGGCACGGATTAGTCGATTGATGTATTATATTTATACGGATATAGGCGGTATATATATGTGAGTTATGATATTTGTGTGCATGATATTCTGTCGATCATACCCCTCTAGTGCTATCAATGGAGGTTGTGCGATGTGGGTGACCTTCCCCGACAAATCATAGCATACTAAGTCTTGACCCCAGGTCATATCGCCATGTTTATGTTTGTGTGATTTATATTCACAGTGAGGTAATATTAGGTATGACTCACTGTCGAAGGTATAACCGCCTCCAATACGTTTATGATTTTACCAAGTCGGTGTGAGAGTCAAACCTTCAGTAACTAGGATGATGTGAGCATGCTCCAGATAATGATATCATTGTAGAGACGCATATCCAGTGAATTATTACTATGCGGAATGGCGACTCTAGGAAAAATATGTGTGTTTGTTGCAAAATATTATTAAGTATATTAATGCGTAGACAAATATACGGGTTAAAATAGTAAATGGATATTGTTTAAATAACTAGTGACAGTTATTGAAAATAAAGTAATAAATTATAAATATGATTGTGGAAATAAATAACTGGAGTAAAAGTTATATCTTAAATTGCGATAATTTAAAAAAATATTGATTAAAAAATTGTGAAAGCTAATTAATGAACTAAAGGTTGATATTATACTCGGTCTAGGATAGTATAGTATTGATGTTAGTAGCAAGTCTAGTTAGGTGGGTTAACGTGACTAGGCGAGTTGAAATGCATACGTTAGGTGTGCACTTTAGATGAGAGGTAACTCAAGAGAGTGATCTACCAATTTATTAATATGAAAAGTGTGTAACATTTTTATTTATGAATCTTATACACTTGTAAAATATTTTCAGAGGTTTTGGGCTCTGACCCATATCAAATCTATTTACAAAATTTTTAGGTATCCAGCCACAGGGACACCAAGGATGATTATTCTTTCCAGGGACTCGTATCTGAAGCTGATGTAGAGGCTTATAGGATTCAGAATAGCGGTTTCATTTATTGCTATCTATATTAGTTCTTTATTCCAGTATTGGTTGGGCGTGTTGCCCATTTTATTCAGACTTATGTATTTCTGATTATTTTAGTCAGTTGGATTGGTTGTATTGGATTTTATACCCAATGACTTACTCGGGGACCTTAGTTATGTATGTTAGCTTCAGACTTTATATTGTGATTTCATTTATAATGGTTACTATGTATGGAATTATTGTGGATTGGTTAACATTATTGTATGTTAATGGAAGATAAAAATCAATATTGCTTGTTAAATTAATTAGGTGGTTAGTAATTAATCAAGTTTCGACAGTGATGCTAAGAATGAGCCATATGATACTATCATTTTATTTTAGTAAAGGCCTGTCCACCCATTATTTTAATAGGCGGGGTGTCATAGATAGTATCAGATCACCATGTTCTAGAGTCTTTTAGGATCTGTGAGGCTTACAACGATTTCAGCGTAGCGTTCTTTGATATAGAGCCCTATTTTTTGACTGTTACATTCATACTTATGCATTTTCATGCTTATATTCTTCTGCTATTATTTTATATTTGACTATGAACTTATACAAATTTTAATCTGGTTTCAGATGACACCTGAGAGGATGACCACCCAGGAGTTCCAATGAGGAAAAGGCTCAACAGGGGCCACAGGGGACGGTGACAACACCATAGGTAGCCACTATTTTTCCCCTGGAGATTAATGCTTCCATCACCGCCATGGCACATCATTTTCCGAAGACCCAACCACAACAGCCAGTGGCACCTGTCGTCCAGTCCCACCCATGTCCATCAGCATGGGAGAGAATGAGGGAGGCCTTCTAGAAAGGGGGCATCCACTGAAGTTCCAGGGCAGTTCAGACGTGGTAGCTGCCAGACAGTGGAAGAAAGATATCACGCACCATTTTTGCCCCGTGGAGTGCAATGAGACCTAAAGATAGATACTATCTATTTTTAAGCTAGTAGGGTTGACAATGCAATGGTGGGAGTCAATTACCACGGCAGAAGAGAAGGATGTTATGACTAGAGTTTTTGGTGCGTTTTGATCGCATATATTTTCTGTCTGCAATCTAGACAGAGATGCGGCGGAAATGGATGTTACTCAGAGAAATAGGTCGATGGATGAATACGAAAAGGAGTTTACCCATTTGGACAACTTCATACCCGACAAGGTGAACACAAAGGAGAAGAATATGCCGAAATTCATGAATGGACTCACTTGGAGGATTGGGCAACACTTGCTTGGTAACTTGACGTTGTCCACCTACTCTGAGGTCGTCAATGTTGTATTACTTCATTATCAGGACCATCTCTTCCATCTGAAGGGAAGCAAGAGGGCGGGAGATACTAGCCAGGTAAGTAGAGCAGGTGGGAAATGTGCCAGTGGGGCACCGCATCAGTAGACGAGTAGATAACATAATCGGGATTCCTAACATGGGTATCTAGCTAAGAGATTTTAGTCGGAGGTTTTCAACCATATAATAGTGGATTCAGGTAGGGTCAGTAGGGCCCGCATTATCAACATCAACAGCAGTATGTTCCTCAAGGCTACTAGGGCCAAGGGAAAAATGGGGGCGACCAGTAGGGCCAGAGACTCGGAAAACCCCGATAGGTCCAGGGGCAGGTAGATTTCCCTAGCCTTTGTTTTGCTTGTGGAGATTTAGGCCATCGAAGGAAGGAATGCCCGTATCCAGGTCGCATACCACAGTAGGGTGCCCAACAGGGGCAGCAAACACAATTAACACCTGCAGTTCAATGCTACCATCCCCACAGCCACAGGGGTAGCTACAGTACGGACGTGTCTACAACATTCGAGATGCAGTCATACCACAAGTGCAGCAGGCGTCGCTAGAAATTGAGGGTACGTTTTCTATCCATGGGCATATGGGTGGGGTGTTGTTTGATACGAGAGCCTCTCATTTGTTCATAGCTACTAGATTTACGCACACAACTCGTCTACTAAATACAACCGACAGTACCGTTGTGTGTAGACTCGCCTTTGGGCAGTGGAGCCCTTATACACTTCGTCTTTAGGGGATTAGATATAGACGTCAGGAGATTATGTTTAGTGGCTGACTTGATTATTTTAGATATGGTAGGGTACGATATCATTTTGGGTATGGATTGGTTGACAGGGTACCGGGAAATGGTGGATTGCTTCGGTAGGACCATAGTGTTCTCTATCCCATGATAGGATATGTTCCTCGTGGTGATGCCTCTTCTCGAAGGAGGGTCGACCACACATCTTTATTATATTAAGGCGGAGACCTCATAAGAGGTGGTTATTTCCTTATATTCAATTTCGACAGTGAGGGAGTTCGCAGATAATTTCCAAGAGATACCCAGGTTGCTACCCAGTCGGGTGATAGAGTTTGTTATTAACTTAGATATTAAAACTAGGCCGATTGCACGAACACCGTGGCCCCTCTAAAGATGAAAGAGTTAAGGAATCAAATTCAACAGCTCTTAGGACAGGGCTTTATCAGGTGGAGTACATTGTCGTGGGGTGCATCGGTATTGTTTGTGAAGAAGAGATATGGGTCTCCTCGTCTGTGTGTAGACTATAAGGAGATGAACAATGTCACGATACGTAATATGTATCCATTGCCTCGAATCAATGACCCGTTCGACCAGCTGAGAGGAGCAGCATACTTCTCAAAGATAGACCTGAAATCGGGGTATCATCAGTTGTGCATCAGGGATGAGGGCATTCCTAAGACCGCATTCCTAACGCAGTATGGATCGTATAAGTTCAGGGTCATACCATTTGGACAGATGAATGCACCATAAGTGTTCACGGGTCTATTCTCATACTGTGGGTGAGCATATAGAGCATCTGCGTATGGTTCTACAGACACTACGTGACCATCAACTTTATGCCAAATTTGAGAAGTGAGAATTTTAGCTACATGGGGTGGGGGTGCAGTTTTTGGGGCATATTGTATTGAACAGAGGGATTTTCGTGGATCCGAGTGTGGTATCAGTGGTGAGAGAGTGGGGAAAACTCACGACACTGATGGAGGTTCGAAGTTTTTTGGAGGTGGGTGGGTATTATCATCGCTTTATAAAGGGCTTTTCGAATATTACGAGTCCACTGACAAATTTGACTCGCAAAGGGGTACCGTTTATTTAGGATGACTACTGTCAGCTAGATTTTGATGAGCTAAAGTACCAATTGACTTTGGCACCCGTACTTGCACTGCCTAGGAGGAGTGGAGTACACAGTTTTCACCGATGCGTCCTTACAAGGATTTGGGGGTGTGCTTCAGTTGGAGGATCGGGCTATAGTTTATGCTTCTCGCAAGCTTAAGCCCCACTAGAAGAATTACCCCACACATGATCTAGAGTTAGCAGCGGTTGTGTTTGCCTTGAGGATTTGGAGGCACTACCTTTTTGGTGAACAATTTAGTTTATTCACGGATCATAAGTTGCTACAATATTTGTTCACATAAAGGATCTTAATATGAGACAACGAAGATGGTTAGAGTTTATGAAGTATTACCAGTTTGATATTCACTCTCATCCTGGGAAGGCTAACGTGGTGGTAGACACATTGAGCCGATAACCTACGAAGGAGATAACGTAGGTTTGGAAGGCGAAGTGGGATGAGCTTGGGCATGATGATGAGGTCGCTAAAGCATGTATGGTAATATTAACTATCACTCCCGAGATCGTTATGTGAGTGGTGAGAGCACTGGACGGGGATCAATTATGTCAGGAAAAGGGTGCATCAGTTATTGGCGGATGAGGTAGAGTTTTACTCGATCAGTTCTGAGGGAGGCTTACGCTTCAATATGAGACTTAGGATGAGGATTTGAGACACGCAATAATGATCGAGTCTCACGGGTCGAGGTTTACGATACATCCTGATGGGGATAAGATGTATCAAGATATGCATAGACAGTACTTGTGGTCGGGGATGAAACGGGACATAAAAGATTTTATCTCGAAGTGCACTATATGCCAGTTAGTAAAGATAAACCAATAGAATGTTGCAACCGTTGGAGGTTTTGGTCTGAAAATTGGAGAGCATATCGATGGATTTCATCACTGGATTACCGACGTCACAGAAGGGTCACGATTCCATCTGGGTTATCGCGGATTACCTGACTAATGGGCTCACTTCCTGCCAGTTCATACAAATTTTGAGACGACATAGTATGCCCAATTATTTATTATTGAGATAGGGAGGTTATATGGAGTGTCGATTAATATCGTGTCCGACAGGGACAAGATTTTTGTGTCCCACTTTTGATAGAGCTTTCAGGAGGCATGGGCACTAATTTATGATTGAATATGGTGTATCATCCACAGAAAGATGGACAGACTGAGTGGGTTAATCAGATGTTAGAGGACATGCTAAGGATGTGTATACTCGATTTTGGCCAATGTTAGGAACAGTACCTTCCACTGGTGGAGTTCGCTTATAACAACTCCTACCAGTTCACCATCGACAAGGAACCGTTTGAAGTACTTTATGGATGACCTTTTCATTCATCTATTTGTTGGTTAGAGGTGGGGGACAACACGTTGTTAGGACCGGATATGATTCAGGACACCATTTCCAAGATTGAGCCCATTCGAGGATGCATACAGATAACTGAGGATAGGTAGAAGATTTATGCTGATGCCGATAAGAGTCACATAGAGCGACAGATTAGGATCAGTTCTTAGTATGCGTGTCTCCCATAAAGGGTGTCCTGATGTTCGATAAGAAGGGGAAGTTAGCACTGAGGTATGTAGGGCCTTTTTTTATCATTGAGAGAGTAGAGCCAGTTGCTTATAGGTTGGGGTTGCTGGAGAATCTACAAAGGATTCACGACGTATTCCATGCGTCGTCGCTGAAGACATATCAGAGGAGTGAGAGGGATTTTTGGCACATCCCACTGGAGGAGATTGACTTGAAACCAGACATCTCATACTAGTAGCACTACAACAATTCTTACATTTAACTGCGAATTTTTTAGCTACAAAAGAAAATTCGTAGCAAAAACTCATTATTTGCCACCAAAATAATTTCGTGGAGAAAAATATTACTTTTAGCTACGAAATACAAATTTTCGTTGACAATAAGTGCCAATAGGTTGGCGCCAATATTCCTGCGAAAAAGAAAATTATTTAGAAACGAAATATAAACTATTGGCAACGAAATTTTTTATGTCCAATTAATCCAAGGTAATTTACTGAAGCAAAATTCACAACTTGCTTCATGTTGTATTAGTAAGTTGGCGTGCAAATTTGTACCCTGCTGGACTGATTTTAGTATAATATAAGCCAAGTGGCTAGGACATACCGGGACATGTTGTATTACTTCTGTATTACTATGGCTTCATGTTGATGTTGGTTTAGTTCCCTGCTAGACATACCGGGACATGTTGTATTACACTCATAGCTTAGAGTTAATCTATTTAGTTCTTATCTTAATTCATGCTCACACAGATGGCAACATGAGCATTATGCCCTCAGACAGTTGTAATCCAGCAGAATAATTTATTTTCTTTGCCTATAGTTACATGCTAAATTTCTTGGTAGGCTACTTCACGGTTCATATAATCCAGAGATTTGTGGTAGGTTGCTTCACAGTTCTTGGTCTCAGTGACTTACTTCATTCGATCAGTGTTCTGTTTTCCAATGTCTGCCTTTATTTGCTTAGGATTGGAAGTTCTCTTATCAGTTGTAAATTCACATTCTTAATTATAGAAGCGTCCTTTCTCACATTATCTAACTTTGCTTGATTTGGCTTGATATAAGAATATATGTTGTGGACGGGCAGTGGCTACCTAGTGAGCCTCCAATTATATGTTGTCGTAAGGAGATCGATGATTCACTACCATCGGGGAAGTATTATCTCTGATAATGATATGTCCATTCCTCTTGACATTTTGGTCAATACTGTAGCAATTGTTAGGTCTAGCCTGCACTCTTCCATTGCATTACATAGATAGACTAACATGAAAATAGTGGGTGTTAAGAATAGTATAAATGGATTATTCTCATTCTAGGTCGAGGATAATCCTAATACTTGGGATGTTTATATTTTTAAAGCAAAATGTAGTTCCTCGTTCAACTACGATGTCTTATGTTCATCATCTAAGGATTTTGCTGCTCCTACGGCTTTTATTCACGAGGATGTTTGAGTTCTTTTCCAGAGTATGCCTCTTATAATTGGCAAGTTTGTGCACATTATGATTCCATGATTTTATGGTTTACTTTTGCAAGTAGCGTAGACATGGAAATACCCATAAGTTTTAGATGAGTATGCTTGCACATTTTTCTGTAACGTGCTTTTTTTAGGAGAATGTTTATCAACTTGACTATCCTCTTGAGTTTCAAAAACATCATGTGTTTAATATGGTTGGCATAACCTTTCCAGGGGACCCACATTCCTCATATTTAGTTGCAATTTGATAATTCACAACTGGTGCTATCCTCATGTTAACATAGTAAAGGGTTTTATTGATTCAGAGGTGGTACAAGTTCTAATAAAACCTTGTACCCATTACCTAATGACTTGTCTTAAAAAACCTAAGGCAGAGGCCATTTTAGCAGTGTATCTGATATCCTCATTGTAGATGTAGTGTATCATTGCTGAGGCAGAGACCATCTTGTCTTAGAAAACCTTGTACCCATTACTCGATATCCTCATTGCTGATTGCTGATGTAGTTACGGTGTAATGTTGGTAGAGAGTATCAACCTATCTTGAGTATATGGTAGTCAAAAAATATTTTGTACTATTTTGTTCTAATTTTCTTATAATACATATTTTTGATTGCTCATTGATGATTGTGTATATGGTAATGATCATAATAGTACTATTTCATGCCAATTATACAGATTTCAGAATGTTGCTGATTGCGTATAAGGAGAGTATGAAATGGATGTGGGGATATGGCATGAGGTTGGTCTGAACCTCCAGTAGGCTGCTGAACTTTTATTCCATTTTTTTTTAAATCTGATGCGACCTGTAGGTAAAGTGCCATTGGAAATTTCGTGCAGGCTTTTGGACGAGACAAGATGGGACAGACCTGCTGTCACCTGATTTCAACAGACATTTGATCCTTGTGCAAGAGTTCCACCTCTAAATTTTCACGTGGTTTCATTATCTCTTTAGAAATTGTGTTAGCTATAAGTAGTTTATCCATAGGTAGTAGCCCTTTCAGTGAGATAAACTCAATTATAAGTAGTTTAGCCATAGTTTAGCTATTGTTATAGCTGTATTCAGATAAAAGTAAAATATGGCAGCGTAGTTAAAGTCAGAGGTTTCCTAAAGTAGTCAAATATCACAAAAGACATACACATATGCAGGCTCATCAATTTTATGATGAATGAAAATTCAAAACTTTCTATATGTTAGAATGCATTTAATAAAGTTTTAACCATAGGATTCATATCACATCCAAGCAATACCAACTCATACAAATCAACCGGATTCAACTCGCCTAACAAGAAGCCTAGAATTGAAATCTCAGAGGACAATGATGATCATTTCACTGTCCCTGATTTCACTATCCCTGATCTTGGTTGAGATTCAGAAATGAAAGACGAGCTCTATGGTATAAGTGTAGTTGAACTATACATCCATAAATGCATACATGTGTATGTGTATATATTATATATGTGTATATACAACATTGTCTCGAACCTCCTTAGTTGTATCAACTGCAATTGATAACTCCCTCCTCACCCTGCCATCATTGAGGAGAGACTTGCTGGTCAACATCAGGAGATTCAAGCACTTTTGGTTGATAGTAAGAGGTTGGATGCAACCCATGTAGCACTCAAGCAGGAGCTAGAAGCTGTGTAACACAAGTAGGAGCTGAAATTTTTGAACTGAAATTCATGAAAGGGAAATGGTTGTGGTAAGTTTTGAACTGAAATTTGTCTTTATTTATGTTATGAATAAGTTGAAATATGTTAATATTTAAGAAGTCATGATAATTTTTGTATTACCCCCAACACTTCCTCTCCTGTGTGACCTTCAGTTTGCACTAATAGTTGGAGGTGGCCTATTCAATATACGACATAAGTTGTGGGTTCCATTCAAAAACATAAAACCAAAATCATTTTAGTCATTTTAGTCATGATACTAACTATGAAATATAGCCAAGAAGGTGTAGTCATTTTAAATTTGTAATGTAGCGAAGATGTAGTGTTTGGGGATTGCCAGGGAGAGGAAATTGATGAACATATTCATTAGGCTTCCATATACTAACTGCTTTCGATCTTTCTGTACATGTTTTTTTTTCCAGGTGGTAGTCCAAAACCAAGAATAGATTGAATGTGAAGGTGGTATGTGTCCGTGATGGTAGTTACAGCGGAGATTTCAGTGAGATCGATGCCCGAGCCAAGCTTATATGAAGGTATTTTTCTTCTCACACTTTTTTGTGTGGCATTTTGAAAACTACGCACAATTATTATAGTGGAACACGTGGGACGACTTCAGTTTATATATATGTGATTTTTTTACGAAGTTTGTTTCGTTAAAATATCTGTTAGATTTTACTTTTGAAATCATTGAATATTGTTGGATTGGTTGTTATCCCTTAATAGGGTGGATAGTCCAATAAACAAAGGTCTGTCCATTTTTTTTTAAATGGACACTTTGTTTATTTGAGGCGCAATGTGAATTCAGTGGATGAATATTTTGTATTTCATATTATATGTGTATTTGTTTGATGAATTTAGACTATTTGAATATTGTTGGACAATTTATTCTTTGTTAAGCAGGGTGGATAGTCTTTATAAACAAAGGAGATTATGGCCAATTTTTTTAAAAATTACATTTTGTTTTATTGTGGAGCAATATATTTACCGTTTTGCAATTACATACTTTGAAAATTTTAACCGTTTCACAATTACGTACTCTAAAAAAAATTTCGTGTCGATTATTATCTCTTTAATTATCAACTTCCGCTCGTCTTTATAATTTTTTCATGATAAAGACAAATCAAATACTACTTTATCTTAGCTAATGGTATTGTATTCTCTTAATTGCAGATTTGACGTGACAAGAAGTTATTTTTGGAGCGCCATGAACTCTGGACATCTGACGTTTGTAAATGAAATCTGAGACTTCTAAGTCCTTTAACTAGTTTAAGTTTTTTTTTGCACCATGACTATTTGTAGTTTGTAAGGGGATGAAATTTGAGACTTCTACGTCCCTTAACAAGTGTTTAGGTGACTTGACAATGTATGTGTATGTGACTCAATGTTAATTTTGTTTATGATAATTTAGTTATTTTGTGCATCTAAACGAATGTGTTTTTTTAGATGGTAATTTGTTTAAATTTGGTGCCATAAAATTCATTTTTAAAAATAAAAAATATATATTGAAACAATACGCTACCAAATTAAATGTTTTCGTAGTTAAATATGCAATTGATATATAAAAGTGTGGTTTAAGATTTTATAGTTTATTATTGAAAAAATTATGATTAAAAATCATTTTTCAACAATTAAATTTTGTACCCAATAGATCTTGAGGGAAGGTACAAATTTCGTGGTTAAAAACATCTAACACACTAGTTTATTGATAGAATTGGCAACGAAATGAAGACATTTGGCAATGGAATGTTGAACAAATAGTTACAAAATAAATTGTAAATTTCGTAGCTAAAAGCTTTTAACACACTAATTTATTAATAGAATTGACAACGAAATGAAGTCATTTAGCAACGAAATGCTGAACAATTAGCTACGAAATAAATTGTAGCGTAAATATGATTATTTGCCACGAAAAAAAATTCGTGGCAAATGATCTACACAATTGGCAACGAAATTTAATTTCGTGGTCATATACATTTAGCGACGGGCCTTTGGCCACGAACTCTCTACGAAATAAGTTTCGTTGCCAAAAACTATCAGCAACGAAATATACACTTTTGGCTACGAAAAATTTCGCAGTTAAATGTAAGAATTGTTGTAGTGTAGAGACTAGTTTCTATTCTTGATCATAGTTAGCGTAAGTTACGGTCAAAGGTGGTACCCCTAGTTCAAGTTTAGTGAGAACACCATAATATTAATGAGTCGACGTGGGAGCGGGGGGATGATTTGAGAGATAAGTATCCATAACTTCTTATCGCAGGTACATCCGAATTTTGAGAACGAAATTCCTTTGCAAAGGAGAAGTACGTAATACCCCGTATTTTTGAATAATTAATTTTAGCATTTTAATTACACGTGTGCTCATAATAATATTGCATATTTAATAAATATTAACTTGTGAGAATAAATTTTATATTTATGTGGATTTTTTTTTTGCTAAGTGTAATTAAGTAAATTAAATTCGGTTAATTGCTAGTACGTCGAAGTGAATCGAGACGATGGGGATTGATGGTATCTCAATCGGGGCATACAAGTAGGCTATTCTTGGATTGAGATAGGATATTTATGTTTTGATGACTCAGATGGTGATTTTGAGTGCACGGTTGATCGGAGAGTGGTCAAAGTAGTCAAAATAAGTACCCGGGGATAGATATTGATTACCGGGAGCTTTTTAGACTAGTCAGGGCCCACTCGGGGGCATATGAGTCATTTTACATAAAGTGGTTAACCTAATTTTGGGATTAAGAGGTTTAAATAAGAGCTTAGATTTATGAGGCAGTCACTTTACAAATAAAAACCTACAGAGAAAATTATTATAAGAAAAGAAGGAGGCAAAACACTTAGGAGATCCAAAGGGATTAATTTGGAGAAGGAAATTGAGGAGGACTCTTCCCATCTTCAACCCAACACAAAGGAATTCAGAATCCTACAAATTTAAGGAAAGTGTATATCTTTCTTTATTGATTTATGTGTTGTACTCATTCATCTAAAATTTGCTAGTAATTAACTGAATTTTGGGTTGGGAATTACTACATGAAAAACGGATTTGGGGAGACAAATCGTAATGAATAAATTGATGAGCGATATCCTAAATTGTTAGAGGATGCATGTCTGAGGTAATCTAAAGTATTGTGGAGAAAAATTTAGATTTGATATGATTAATGTATGATGTTTCATTAAGAAAATTCTGAAAAATTGATATATATATATATATATATATATATATATATATATATATGAAAGATATGATTTGATTAAATTAGGGATTGAATTGTGTTGAATACATGAACCTAAGGACTTAAAATTATTAGGTTCGTGCTTAGGATCATTAAGATACGTAGTAAAGAAATTGAGTTTGGTTGGATTATGATTTGGAGACTTGTTGTTGAAAACCTGTCATTTTGGTGCTAGATATGGGCTCCTCACAGAATCGAATCACTTCGGCCTTCATAGAGGAATCGATTCGGACATACTGTGAGGGACAACTTGGTAATTGTGAATAAAGGGTAGATTTGGAAATTGGAAAATTGATTGAGGTCAAGTGAATAATTTTTAATACTTCTGGAGATGTGATCAGTAAGGGTAATACGGGTAGACGGGAATCAGCCCGATTTACATGTACGTAAGGTATTTAGGATATTAAATACTCAGAACGTAGAATACAGAACGTGATAGAGTGACTTTCGGTTATAAATTTAGGAATGGTTGGGAATGTCCGAGAAAAAGTCAGAGATGAGAAAATATGTTAAATTATTTAATTAAGAGAATAATTTAATTAAATAAGAGTCAAGATTAAACTCGGGTTAATAGACTAGTGCTTTGGGGAATAGGCACGAATAAGTCAGTTGATGTGATTATACATATACGGATATGGGAAGTATATATATGTAAATAATTATATCTGTGTGCTTGATATTATGTAGAACATACCCCTCTAGTGCTATCAGTCGAGGTTGCGCGGTCTGGGTGACCTTCCTTGTTGAATCACAATAGGCTAAGTATCTACCACAGGTCATAGCGTCATATTTGTGTTTGTGTGATTTATATTCGCAGTGAGGTAATTATGGGTATGATTATGACTCACTGTCGAAGTACTATAACCGCCTTCAATACGTTTGCAATTATACTGAGTCGGTGTGAGAGTCCGACCTTCGGTAACCAGGATTATGTGAGCATGCCCTCGATAATGATAGCATTGTAGAGACCCACATCCAGTGAGTTATTAATCTGAGGGATGGCGGCTATACATGATATATGTGTGTTTGTTGTAGTATATTATTGCGTGTATTTATGTGTAGGCAAATATACGGGTGAAAATAGGAAGTGGATACTGTTTAGACAACTAGTGACAGTTATTGAAAATAAAGTAATAAATTATAAATGTGATTGTGGAAATAAATAACTGGAGTAAAGTTATATCTTAAATTATGATAATTTAATGAAATACTGATTAAGCAATTGCGAAAGCTAAT
The DNA here is from genome assembly GCA_949130495.1 of Sambucus nigra. Lineage (NCBI taxonomy): Eukaryota > Viridiplantae > Streptophyta > Magnoliopsida > Dipsacales > Adoxaceae > Sambucus > Sambucus nigra. The sequence goes on along the minus strand of OX422215.1, from coordinate 480,839,839 downwards.
TAATGAACAAAAGGTAAATATTATACTCGGGCCAGGAGTATAGTATTGATGTTAGTGGCAAGGCTAGTTAGGTGGGGTAACATAATTAGGAGGGTTTAAATGCATACATTAGGTGCGCGCTTAAGATAAAAGGTGAGGGGTAACTCAAGAGAGTGCACTACCGGTTTCATAATACGAAAAGTGCGTAACAGTTTCATTTACGCATCTTACGCATTTGCAAATTATTTTCAAAGGTTTTTGGCTCTGACCCGTATCAAATCAATTTTCAAAATTTTTAGGTGTCCATCCAGAGACGCTAAGGATGATTATTCTTTCCAAGGGATCGTAGCTGCTGCTGATGTGGAGGCTTGCAGGATTGAGAGTAGACGATTCATTTATTGATATCTAGATTAGGTTCTCTATTCCATTATTAGTTGGGCGTGTTGTCCATTTTATCCAGACTTATGTATTTTAGATTATTTTAGTCAATTGGATTGGATGTATTGGATTTTTTACCCGATGGTTTACTCGGGGACTTTAGTTATTTATCTCCACTTCAGACTTTATTTTGTGATTTCATTTATGTTAGTTCTTGTGTATGGAATTATTATGGATTGGTTATCATTGTTGTATGTTAATGGAAGACAAAATAGACATTTCTTGTTAATTTATATAGGTGGTTAGTAATTAATCATGTTTCGACAGTGATGCTAAGAATGAGCCATATGAGACTACCGTTTTATTTTGGTAGAGGGTTGGCCACCCATTATTTTAATCGGCGGGGTGTCACAAGATCTTGAGAGGCATGCATAGAAAATATCTTTAAGGTCAGACTAGAGACCGAAGTCTGGTCTCCAAGGAGTCAGTCTCCCCTTAAAAGTCCAAGAGCCAATTCTCGATGCTTAGCGACAGTTATCATTAAGAGTATTCCCATTGCCAAGGAAAATATCCACGGAATTAGAAATTTGGGTATTGATAACGATGTCATTGGTCAGTTTGATTTTCTTCGCAAAATTTGTCTTCTGTTTTTATTTTGAGAGGCCTCCATAACTACTAGATCTGAGGGCCCCCGACCTCCTTCCTCTTTATCGGGCCCGGGGGGGGGGGGGGGTAGTGGGAGAAGTTGGGAAGATAGCATCACCCACAAGATTTGGGATATTCCTCATTAGTGCAATTTCATCTTCATAGGAGGTTGGGATCAAGACAGGGATGGTATAAATATCAAAAGGCTCAAAGGAACTATAAGTGATACCATAAAAACGTTTGTGGTTGGCGTATCCCTCTAGGAGCTTAGAATCCTAGTCAACTAGTCGAGGAATGAATGATGTAAGTGACGAAGTGTATGTGATGAAAAAAGAAATCGACCTGGGATAATTAAAATTCCCAAGTCTTTGTTTGATTGCCCAAGGTTTCATCAAGACAACAAAGTTAACTTCGTCTCGATAGACGAAATGACCAAATAAATTTTTATCTATCAATGAAGGGAATAACGATGTGGAAAACAAGACAGGAATTCTCTGCAATGACATTGTAGACCTGTTGGGATTTGTCACAGCTTGGTAGCGCGTTTATTTTGGGTAGAAAATGTAACAGGTTCAAATTCTTTCGAGGAAATGCACAATAAAAATGATAAATGTATTACAACAATATCCAAATGAAATAGGAAGATGTCTATAGACATTTAAAAGTAAGGAAATAAGAATGGGCATGCACCTGATTCATTCCCCCCACTACGACATCTTGTCCAGTTGTAGGGTTCACCACCCTTGGGAATAGGCAAATGCTCGCGGTTCTTATCTATGAAGACATGGGACTAGCATTCCTAGTTATAATATGGTATATTAATGACCAAGGCCCTTTTTTCTTTCCTTTATTTCGGGTAGTAAACCTTCTCAGAGGTTAATACCCACATGTAGTAATAACGTATCTATGGGATCCCAAGAGGAATATCGAAAATCTCATTCAGGTGATTGACGCCATTGACGATCCTACACTCATTTGGTGGGAATTTGGTGGGGACAATGTTGAAATATTCATAAAACTCCAAGAAGAGGTGGTTTGGGGGAAATATAACCCTAGCCTCAGCCACAAATTGGTAAAAATTTAGTGGCCTCCATCAATATTATAATAGTCCATAAGACCGGAGTCCATTTCAATAGTCACTCAATTTGGGATATAATGTCTCTTGATGTCCTCTTTAGTGTTTTATAATATACACGATATATTGCAGTGGTTAACGAAGAAGGAAATCTCATCATTAGATAACGGTTGAAAAAAAAGCGTCCCTTCAACTCAGACGATTCAATGACTAGCATGCCCCCTACATGGGTGAAGCAAAAGATTGACGTGCATCCTAAATTTAACGAAAAAATGATTCTTCACTGTCAGGATAAATTACCTTAGTGCCCTTCGATCGCAGCATGATTGGGTGACCACGACTATTTGCGACCACAATACAAATTCTCTCAAAAGTAAAAACAAACCTTCCTCACCTTAATTAGTTGTAGGGATTTAAGAGTGATTGTGAAGGAAATAAACCACCACAGGTGGTAAGGGATCACGCGGCCCACTAACTCGATCAATTATTTACATCACATAGATAAGGATCACTGAATATTACCTCCTGCGAAAATCAAAGAAAGATATACAGTCGATCAGTTAGGGATAAATATAAAAGTGATTGAGGTCCCAAGGATGCAATAACTTCCTCTTATAAATGTAAACCTAGCCCTCGAGGAAAAGGGGAATGCAATCACGAGTGTTTAAACACTGTTAATAACAAAGTAGAACGACCCATGGACATAGGCAGATTGTCGAACCACCTGTATCTTGTTTTTTGTGTGTGTGAATAATTTTTTAATTATGTTCAGTTGATTTGCATTGAACCTTAATCAGTAGGATTTTACCACTTACACCTTCTATCCTACAACTACATCGTAGTAAGCCCAATTGTAAACTAAGAGTACAACATAGTATAATCCTTACTCGTGTTACCCAAATAGTAAGATATATGCGGTATCATGATAACACACTAATATGATACAGTGTCTTCATATAAGATGCCACACGAAGGCTTTAACCTTTGGGGACGTTCTCATGCCTCAATTGGTCAATTTGTATGTGTCCCATACCTAACGAATTTAGAACATGCACTCATAAAAGGATGGGGAATCACTATGCAGTCACACCATCGTCTAGTCACATACCAAACCATCTGACGGATCAAGTCATCCACATCTCCCCATCGTGGGACGGTGACCAATCGAACGCATTATCAAAATATCGACCTCCACATTTTCTGCTACATCACCCAGGGGTGTAGTGCCAGGTCCTATAATTGATGAATGCATTATTTTATTTCCAATTTTTTTTTATTAAACCATTTTATTTTGTGTAATAAATTCTCAGGACCATTTCGTTAAATAAAGAAAAAAAATTAAAGAATGGTTGATTTCGGATTCAAAGCGGTAATTTTAATTCAAAAATGGGCACTTCGATAATTTTATGATTTTCTTGTGCTAATTTATGAAAAAAGTTGCCTAGTGAAAATTTTTCAGGTACAGATGAAATTTGGTGCAAATTGACGATCAACTGGAAAAAAGCGTAAAAAAGCTACAAAAAAAGTCAAAATTTCTTATTCTACGAGTTAAACAAAATCAGCATGCACGTTCAACAAGAACAATAAGAGTCCCTGGTGGGTGAGGGGTGGGGAGGAAATTGACTACCTTATTCGGATCGAAAGATTAAAGGAGCTGGATTGTTTGGTTACAATGCTTTTCGATCAACTAAAAGTCTTTCACTCCAAACCAAATACTTCACCTATTGGCTAATAAAAATGACCATTGAGCTCACCATTTTACACACAATATTTAAGAGCAAACTTTGAGAGATATTAGATTATTTAAGGGCTAAGAATTGTAATTTTATGGGGGGATTTTTGTCAAGATTCATTATATATAAGACACAAATATATGTAAGTTCTTATTTATTCTTGCAATCTTATTATGTCTATGATCATTTTACTGTAAAATCTCTATTAGGATTATGCGAAGTTTATCATTTTTTATTAGTATTATGTATTTAATTTAATTTCATTTCATTCCCGACATGTTTTAAATACTTTAAAAATTCGATATTAACTTAAAACGATACGAGAGTGTGTTTTAAACCTTCAAAAGTGATTGTCAATTCATATTTTAAGAATAAAATATATATTTTTTTATGGGTTATGTTACATTAAATTGTTCGATGTCCCATGCTCAAATACAAGGTTAAGACTTAGAATTGATACTTCAAATTTTAATTTTTGGTGTGAGTACTTTTTATGAGTTATGCTTACACTCGATTGTTTTAATAGTCCATGCTCAAAGACTATTAAAACTTAAAATTCTTGTTTTTAAGGGAATGGGAATTTCAGTTGCCTAAATTGGAGACTATAAATTTGGTGTGAACTCAAATATTTTAATTTCGAATTAAATGTGCTGAGAGTCGGTTTAATTTTAGTTATAAAATCGAGAATAATGAAATTAAATTACTGTGTAATTTTAGTTAAAACTGATAAATGGATTCGAATCCTAGTTTCTCCCATAATTAGTTACATATTCTTGGTTGCTCCCATTAATTGCTTTTATTTTAATTTTATAATTTTCATCTATACACCGCACAATCTAGTTAAAAAGTTGAAAACTTAGAAAAATGACCAAATTTTTTGGGGTTAACTTGTATTTACACTCGTGATTTATAATAGCCCATGCACTTTCGATAATTTTATAATTTGACAACGATAATCCATTTACATCTAATTCCCCATGAGCCAAAACACGCACATATGGTATGAACACAAATAACACACAAAGCATATATATATATATTTATATTCTCTTTTAATCGTGTAAAATGTATAAGTTATACTACCCTAAACGTTCCTAATAAATCCACACATCCTGAGGATTAATTGTAAATCTCATAAAAAAAAATTCAGTGATAACTTTTAAGAGTAAATCCCCAAATATCCTACTTCAAACCTTCAATGGAGTTTCTTAAAGAACAATTAAGGGTGTGCACAAAAATAAAAAGTACTAACGGTATGTCAAAATCCGTGTGCACGGGGTCGTGTCTCAATTATTTCTGCTCAGATCCAGGCGCAAAGGATATCTTATAATTGTGCACACAGTCCCTCTATCGCAACTCCAAAAATTGCCCAAAATCTCCCCAAATCATCTTTCAACATTATTATAAACCTAAACCAGTCTTAAAACACCTTAAATATCATCTTTAATCAATTATAAACATGATTTTGATAATATATCATTTTAGATTTTATTCAATAAAAAGTTTCTTAAATCATTGAAGTCTAGTTTAAGTACACGATTCATCAACCTCAATGAGATTTATGATAGATCTAAACAAATTATAAGCATATATTCATCATAATTACTAAGGTTCAATCCATTAATGCATCATATTTGTTTTTTCATCATAAAATATTTATAATGTTCAAGGTACGAACTACCAATGTATTAGATTCAAACCTAGCATGTGTCTAAACATAAATTGATCCATTACGACAATTAAAACATATAACCGCATATTAAATTGTGATAAAGCAAGATTTTTCTTGCATATCAATGGATGATGAAGGTTCTAGCTTGATTCTTCCTCTTCAAATCTCTTAGTTCTTCCCTCAAAATCTTCCTTAGCTCTCCCGAACTTCTTATGTTGATAGGTTTATGTTTATAAGTTAACTACTGATGACTAATGCTACTTAAATACCCTTAACCCTGGAGATCTATAAAAAGCCTAATTTTGAACTCCCTATATGAGCCCAAAATGCAACCAAGCATGACCCGAAACTCAATCCAAATGTATACCTATTCATGTGGCCACTTCATACACTAAAAATACTTCTCCATGCCTATGTATCATCTTAAAGTCCAAGTCCAATGATAATACCACATTATGAAAAAACAAAATACACAACAAATATTTTTAAGAGTTAATTGTACATAATTAATTACACCAATTAGTTATTTGATTTATAACATTCTCTCTAATTGTCACATAATGCACAAATTATTACGATTTCACAAAATTAATAATTATTCACATTTTAAAATTTATTTCCAATTTAATAATATATAATACCGAATAATGTTGATGGGGTTATGTCTAATAAGAGATTATGAATTTTCTAACGACGTCAATGTTTCGTTAAAAATTTGGAGGTAAGTCAAGGGGATTAATCTAATAACTAGGTTTGCCCAAAAAAAATCTAATAATTAGAGGATGTTTTTTTCTCCTTTTCCTGAACTTCTTAGATTTTCAAAATACAATAAGATTTTTCCTATTTTGGAACGAAATATTTAATTGCCAATTTCCGAATTTCGATTTTCTCAATAAAGAACCAGAATTATTATTAAGTTTTAAATGTTAGAGATATTGTCCGAAAGAATGTTGATCCTATTTTTTCCATAAAGCTCTGATACTTTTCAAAAAAAATATGAATTATGCTTTTCCGATTTTATTTGTTTATTTTTATATGGTGATTACAAAATTTCTAAAAAATTTATGTTCTATACTAAAATTATTTCATTCCTTTCCTTAATTTTTAGAATTTTTCGATTTCTCCCAAACTTTTCCAATTATAGTTTCTGCTGATTTTTTAGTTTTATAAAATTTTTGATTTTCGAAAAAATTGAAATTTGTATAGAATTTTGCCAAAAAATTCAAAAAGTTTTTCTTATGTTTTCCAATCCGATATGGCTGAAACATTGTCTTACTAATAACACGTAACATAATACGGATCGAGTCAAAAGGCACTAAAAATTCATGTGTTCTTCCAAATTACTTGTTCAACTTTATAGCCGCATAGTGACAATAAATCCTCCCACTTTGAATTAAAACGGTTAGAGTAGAAATTGATAATTTTGATCCTCCTCAATTAACAAGGCAGAATTGTAAGGACTTTCAAATTTAAATTGTTAAATTTTTTTTGACAGTTATTGTAATTACTTGTTGGGTGGAAAAATACAATGTGAAATTGATAAATAAAGTGACATTACTTTGACTTTTGAAAATCGCATTATAATTGCCCTTATGGTAAGTTTTAGTATTATAATTATTTTTGCACTTCTATATTTATTGTGTTTCTTTATACTCATATTTTTCACTTCTCAAAATTTATTGAATTACACAGAAGAAAAATTAGGGTTTATTATACTTTAATCCTCATTTTCATTTCACGACTCCTACTTTTATTATCAACACTAAACCCCCTAAACTTTTTAAAACGGGTGAAATTACTCCCAAACTCTAAATGGTGTTACATTATAGATGCAAAATTAGTCATTTGTTTAGCACGTGAGGATATTTTTGTACGAAAATACCCTCATATGCCACGCACATGACCAATTTTTCATTCTGAATAAAAAATCGTTAGGATTTGGAATAATTTGATATTTTTAATAAGTTTAGGGGGTTAATGTAGAAAATAAAATTATAAGTGATGAATTGAAAATATGAATAAAGTTCAGTGGGTCAAAGTAGCAATGACCCAAAAAATTATAGTAACATAATAATTTTTTATGACATAATTTACATTAGATCAACTCAAAATCAACAATATGTTTGGGAGTTTCAAACAGAAAAAAAATAATTTAAATAAGAGATGAGAGTAAAATATTAACTTTTTTTATAGTTCACAAGAGAAGAGAAAATTATGGTTTGCTGGTCTAAGTGATGTCACACAATTCTTGGTAGAGTGCATTTGGCAAACCTATTTTAAAAACTAAATTTAACAAATTTTGTGTTTAAGATCCTGTTTTCTGAAAACTTATTTTTTAAGTAAAAAATGTCCATCATCTCTATTTTCATTCATTAATATATAATTTACATATAACACATATAAATGTAAACATTTATAAAATATAACAGAGTATATATATATATACACACACACATACACACACACACACACACGTGTCTGTATAATTCATATATTATATATGGCCACACATATGTAAATATACATACATCTGTTTTACTTTTTTAAAACTACTTATGAATCAACTTGACACTTCAAAGAAATTTACTTTTTTAAAACTACTTATGAATCAACTTTACTTGACACTTTAAGGAAATTAAGGAGAAAATTACTTGTTTTCCCCCTAAACTATTTAAATTGTTTAAAAATGACCCCTAAAATCTATTTAGTGTCAAATTAGCCCCCCCAAACTAAACAAAAATATTTAACAATACCATTCCATCATTTTGGGTGTTAACTTTGACAAAATGGTCGGTTTTGCAGGAAATCACAAGTCAGTAGTGAGTTAGTGGGGTTGGGAGAGGGTTTTGCCGAAATGGCAAGTGGGGGTGGGGCGAGTCACCGAAAATGACGGGTGGGAGGGTGGATGCAGGGGGCACCGAAAATAGCCGGTAGGGTGCTTTAAGGAAATGAAGATGAACTCTTAGGTGATTTTTTTCCTTTCTTTTTTTAGTTTGAACCAGGATTTTAGATTAATTACTCTAAACAACTTTAAAATATTATTAAAATTATTTCCGTTCATAATAGGCCATGTGCTTGACATATGATCGAAAAGGGCAAAAAGGGGCAAACCCAATGCATGAGGTTGATGCCAGGGGTACTTGGGGGATTAGATATACGCAACCTTATCCTTGCATATGCAGAGAGGTGGTTTCCTCGTGACTCCAAATCACAATGAGACAACCTTACCTTTACTCTAGGTTCACCCCTTGCTTGGCAAAATGATCTATTTGAGTCAAATTTAACACCCACAATGACAAGAAGGGTTTTGTTAAATATGTTTGTTTAGTTTGAGAGCTAATTAGACACTAAATATAGCTTAGGGACCATTTTGAAACAATCCAAATAATTTAGGGGCCAAATGAGTAATTTACTCAAAATTAAAACTCAGAAATATAATTTTTAAAATTATTCTCAAAAACAGCTTTTAAACCAAGATAAACGACCATTACATTCTTTCCTTACTACATTCTTTCCTCCTTGTTTGCAAGTTTTGGAAAAAAGAAATGTAAAAATTTCCTTTATACCCTTGCATATTAACAAATATCGTGCACAAAATTATACGAAAATATGCATAACTTACACTACACTAAAATGATGCCTAATCATGATCACAAGAAAAAACTGATACATTATACGAAATAAAAGAATTAGTTGACTAAACTAAACTATGATCATTGCATATAATAAATAATTATAGTAGTAGTAAGATAATTTTAAAAATAAAATTGAGCACAATTAAGACTAGCAATTGTTTAAAGTTACCAATGATAGCAGTAAACTCTTAAATTAAATACATTAAATTCTTCATGTAAATTCGGGTGCCAGACTGCTGAAAATCCAAATTCTTCATTTAAACGTGGGCGCCAGATTGCTGGAAATCCGTTTCAGGCTAGGGCATGCCGTGCGTAACCTTCCCACGTTCATTGAACATATCTATCGACCCACAAAGAGGTAACAAATAAAATGAGAACACAAATCAATAGCTATTTTCGGAAAAGAATGTCAAAATTATAGGGGCTGCTTATTTGTGGAAAACATTGTCCATTTTTCATCTCCATTTCTAGTTTTAATTTTCAATGGAGAATTGTAGAAAATTGGAAGATGAGTTCAATTATTGGTTGTAAGTTCGTGATGGTAGAAGGTTGTGGGACAAGTTTAAAACAAATTTCAATTTAAGGAAAACTTCTGATAGTCTCCAATTTTCTGGAAAACTGGAAAAGAGGAGAAATGGAAAACATTTTTCAAATTTGGGAAAAAATAGATATCTGAACGCAGTTTTCTATTTTTCTATTTTTCATAGAAAATTTTTTTGGGAAACAACCTAGTTTTCCACAACAAAACAGGGCCATAGCGTTCTGAAATAAAAATGAAATTTAAGAAATTTTTAGTTGAACCATCACCTTTGGGCAAAATCGAACATCAACTGTCTCCAGCATGTTACATGGTGCTATGGCAGCTTCAACCTCTTCTTCATCGATGTTGCACGACTAATACAAGCCCCCAAAGGTCACAGCAACAAACAAGGAAAAAAGGTTCAAAACCACATTAAATTGAAGTCCCAAATAAAACATCACCATCGGTCAATCAAAGTCGGCGAAGTTTCATACAAAAGTTATTTAGAAAAAAATCATATTTACATAAACAAGCTCAAAACTTGCAATCTGTCTCGGGGAAAAAGAATTCAAATAAGTATAAATTGCTACATCCCGACTCTATAAAGAGAACGCTAAATTATTTACATCTTTTGCAACTAAGGGAAATTCACCATTTGCTAAGAGCAACCCTTGTGCATACCCATAAATAGCGATTACTAGATTAAATATACAATATGAAAACGACCGTCCCTGCACTAGGTAAGCCACTCTATACCCAGATGAAGCATGAAATGAACAATGATTCCCACGGGACTTCTTTTTTTGTTTTTTAATATAATCTGGCATGGGACATTGACATTGCTTTCCCCCACAACTGGGCACAAAATGCCCTTATGCCCTACGCATAAAGGGTTGCTCTGACAGTTATTGTTAATTGAAATGACAAAATAAGCTTTCATTATTTCTTTCAACTCCGAACCATCTTTGTACTCCACTCACATTAAAGTATATGGTGACGAACATGTGTGTGTATATATATACATATATACATATATATGTATATGTGTATATATATGTATATATATACATATATGTATATAGGTTGATGTTATGGGCACCCTCATATGATAACCGAAACTCTCTTGATGAGATATTTCCAACACTCCTTTTCACGTATCCATAATTTAAATATAAAACTAAGGTGTCAGACACGTGTTAACGTGTATATACTATATGTAAGTGTATTAAAACATAAGATAAATTGGTACATCATTTTGAGATTTATCCTTCAAGAAATAGGCCCCAATGGCACCCCAACAGCTCTCCTTCGCTCTACTAGCACGTAGTAGCACAATTCTCTATCTAAAGGGGGAAAAAGACCGTACTTGTCCCCTTCGTTTTCATGTTCTACTTGAAGATATTTTTTTCATTCTGCTATAAAATTAGTTCATTATTTTTAACAAGCATTCAACCATTTTTTTCTCTCTTTTCATGTTCTTGTAAGCTTCTCTATATAAATTTATAAAAAGATATTTATATACAAACCCACAACGTTGTATCCTAAACTTTATAGATTTGTCATGTCAGCGTGTCCTTGTCGGGTCAAACACGATACCCGTGTCTATTCTTCTTAGGCTACTACTAATCTATTCATGATCACACTCTGCAACCCAACTGCGGGACGGACAACCACTGTATCACTTTTCAACAAATGTCCCATGAGCCACTTATTATATCCTCTCTGACAGACGATCTCTTCTCGCTTTTGGCATATCACTTCAGCATTTAATGCATGCACCCAAGATACCCCTGTTATATATAGAACCCTCAATTCACCTATTAAGAGAATGAAATAGCAACCTTCTTAATGTTCTCCATAAACTGTGAACCTTTACAGTTTAACAACCTTCATTCAATCTAGACCCCCTTCGACCCCTCCTTACCCATCTCTCTACCAAAGTGCCTTCTTTCTCACCCTCCTTGCTAATACTTTCGTGGGGATGTTATAATAGTAATCTGGATATGTATTTTTCATCAAGTGAGTTACGTCTCCTTACCCTCTCAACGACTAAGAGGTTTTAATCATAGCAATAACAATAACAACATTTATAATTAAGAGGTTAAGATAAGCCAAGACACCAACCAAGTTCAACCATAGGTGAAAAAATGCATACCTGAAGAAAGAGGCTTGTCAATCTAGGGCACTCGAGCTTCAAAATTTCCAGGGAGCAACAATTTCTGAGTAAGAGGCCATAAAGGGTAAGAAGAGAAGTTAACTAAGCAATGTAACCAATAAAAAAGGGATGTTCTTTTCACTTTACCAGAGATAATGCGGTATTTAGAAATACATATTAAAGGTTTTGTTGAGTTGAGTTGTACCCAGGGGTGGATAAAAAAAAGACCAACCCGATTGAATCAATTGGACCGAACCGGACCGGACCCGCATTTATAGGCTTTTTTATAAATCGGTCCTAATTCGGTCCTAATTTAAGAGACCCGAATATATTCGGTTCGGTCTAAAATGTATATTTTAAATTCGGTGTTTGGACCGGACCGTTTATTTTAATATTATATAATATATATTAATTTTATATAGATATATATGTATGTTATTTTAGTAAATAACAAAACCTAAAATCTATCCCTCCCTCCCTCCCTTACATTACACCGCCGCCCAACACAAATTGAAACCCTCTCTCTCTCTTTCGTCTTTCTTTCTCTCAATTTCTTCTCTATCAACCATGTCAACTCAACACGTGTTTGGTGGAGGTCCAGTAGTCTGTATTTTCGTCCCAAAACAGAGCACATCATGACATTAAGGGATGCCCGCTTGAGCACTTCTCGAACACGGGTGATGCCTCCGGCTCCTTCACGTCCACCCAGCATTAACACCATCTGTTGGGAAATCTCTCTCCTCCGATGCTCGTATTTGCTTGGGGTAGAGTGGCTGAGATTTTGCATAGTAAACACCACAAGGAGTAAACCCAATAGCTCTGTTGAACATCAGCAGGTAAGCCGACTCCTTCACCAAACCTAACAATAGCACTGTACTTGTGATTTCTTGGTTTTAGTTTAATTCTGATTTTTTGGTTCTACCATATTGGTTGAGATTGTTTAGTTTGGTATATGTTCTGTGATGAATGAAGATGTGATGGGTGAAAAAAAGTGATGATGAGAATAAGGAATGGGACACTGTTCTTGAGATTTGCGGCCCCATTTTTTTCAGCCCCTTTTTTCGGGTTTATTTTTCTCGAAGCTACTCAGTTGAGATTTGCGCATCTGAGCAGCAACTTACATTTTAAAGAATTGGACCGATTATTAACCGAACCGGACCAAAAATAGCCTAGACTGAATAATCAGGCTAAAATGATTAAATCGGTTTGAATTCGGTCTTCTCAAATATAGGACCGAATAATTCGATCCGGCACTTAAAATGGACAAAATCCGGACCGAACCGGACCTCCCCCACGAACTCAATAATTTTAAAGTTACCCACTCACCCCTCCCACCCACCCCAACCAAAACAACAGATAATGCACAAGGTACAATCGGGCATTACTTTTACAAGCTCAATAATTTTAAAGTTATCCCCCACTCACACTCCCCCCACCCCCTTAACAACAACAAATAATGCATAAGGTACAATCGGGCCGTTGCACACGTGGGGTTATCGCTAATTATTGAACTTGTAGGGGTTATCCCTAAATACCGAATCATCGAAGAGAAAAAGTTTAAAAAACACAAAATCAAGTAAATATTGTCTACCTCAAATTAAGAGAGCATAAATTTAAACAGGCAACATCAACTTCTCTCAGATTGACAGACAGGGATAGGTTTAACAATGCAAGATTGAACCATCGCGCTATTGAAGGAATGACAACTTTCTTGATATTCGGACAACCAACACAGTTGAGATTCTGCAGCAAACACTTCGGCTGTGCAACATGCAAGTTGAGCTTGGATAGGTGATCATCACTATGACCCCAATTTAGGTCATGCATATTAGCACATCCATTCAAGCTCACATGAGATAAATGAGTACAGCAAGAAAGAAGCGCTTCTATGGAAGATTTGCAGACGGTCCCATATGATAAGTCCAATTCCCGAAGAGTTGGGAGAGCACCATCGTTGTAAAGAGGTTCCAGCGATGAGTTGGCGAGGTACTTGGACGCTTGCAATATTAAAACCTTCACAAAGAAGAACAATTAATACAACAAAAAACAATTGATTCAAACAACATAATCTGACCCGGGGGTGCGTGTTAGGGAGGAGGGGGGATATACCACCAATGCCAGAGTAGCAATTTTTCAATGGATTATCTTGTGGTTTGGGGGAATATAATAACTCACATATTCAATCCGTATAAAATTATATGATTATTTTAATAACCCTAAAAATTCACTTCCAATAATGAACATCAAATTAATGCGCGCGCACACATAAATTTAGAAATTAGGGCCACAAGCTGTAAAAAGACTAAACAGGGTCCTAAAGAATATCACAAGGGTATATTACCCCTAGCTTATAAAAAAAACAAAAATAAAAAGGACAATCAAACATATTACAATTATTCCTTAGGGAGCTCGCTTACACATCAAACTGTATTTAGCAAGGGAAAGGGGGGAAATCTATGTCGCACGGATACGAATACGGTATGATACAGCGATACAGGTAATCTAAAAATGATACAGCGGTATAATTAAGTTGTTAATTACAATTCATGAGGACTTTTAATTTTGCCTTCATTCTTCAAAAAACGATAAGAACGAAAGGGCAAGCAAATTATACTAGTGATTTAAATAAACCAACACTCGGCTGCAAACTTAGAATATATATTACAAAAAAAAGGAACACAGAGAGAGTGTGATATAATATAGATAACACTCGGTTGTTATTTCAAAAAAGGAAAAAAACACAGAAAGTTATGTTTGAGTAACTAACTATGGAGAGTTATTCTTTTGTGTAGTTATTTATATCATTTATACAGGAGAGTTGTTCTTTTGTGTAGTCATCGATATCATTTAATAGTTCAATGTTTTATGATTAAAAACTGACCCCTTTTTAAAAAAAATAATTACGAAATGCCCCCGGCATATCCTAAAAGTACGGTATAGGGATGTATCCAAAAGTCAAAATGGCCAATTTGGCCAATGGATACATATTTGAAGTATCGGATACGTACAGGTCGTATTCTGAACTGTATCTGCGTCCGTATCCGATACTCCATTTCTGTCATTTTTGAAGTATCGGATATGTATAGGGCATATCTGAATTGCATCCGTATCCGTATCCAAAACCCCATTTCTGTCATATTTAAAGTATCCCTGCTACATAGTGGAAAATAAAATTAGACCATAAAAGGAAGTTATTTCCCCAAGATAGATAGAAGCAGACTTCGAAAAAGTAGGTCGTCCGTCTAACAAAGAAATTTAAGACTCCAAATATCAACACATTAATCATGTATCACCGTATCCTTTACACTCATGACAGCTTGTTTTGAATGATTTACAAAGGAGAGACGATAAAAGGTTCAATAGGGTTGCCAAAAAAGCCAAGTTTATCAACATGAACTTATCAAATAAATAAATAGAAATTAATAGAGGTTTGAGATTAGAGGGCAGACAAGTTAAGGATCTATGATCTAATAAATGTACGACTCTTGATGGAGCAGAAAGGCAACTCTTAATTAAGTAACCAACCTCAGTGGTCAAGGTGACCTCTTTACATTAGAACGAGCTGCAGACTTTTGTTAGTAACAATAAGGGGCAGTACATGGGAGCTCCATTTTTTTAGAGTCAATGATGTTACAAGTCCCATTGACACTTTTTCATTTAGTAAGTCCAAATTTTTGCCCACTATGATGATATGAGTACTATTTAAGCACGGGAAGTAAAGCTTATCTGCATAATAAGGCAGTATGGTGTAGCAGGTGGTACCTCCATCATCAAATATCTTGTAAAACGTTAATTATCTCTTGGAGACGTATGTTACAGTGAAGGAATTGGGGTTGGGATGGTAGGTAATTTAATTTATAAGCGTATTCTGGAAACACTTTGATGCAGGACCAATTGACAAAAAAAAATACAAAAAAATCTATTTAAAAGGTTCAATTTCAAATAAATAATCCAAAATATCAGAAGGACCCTAATACGAAGGCTCAATTAACCTTATAGTGACAATTTTCTAAATTACTATGATTGATACCTAATTGAAACCTATATAAAAAAATAATCTAAATATAACACCCCCACCCCCCAAAAAACATCATGATGCTCTGTCCTATGTATATGTTTGTGGTGTAAATATCTCAATAACTCTTTAATATCACACCATGTGTTCATCGTTCGGAAATTTAGGCATGATACGTAGCAAGTCACACATTATTTCAAGTTGACACAGAATGCAGCCCATTTTTCTCCTCAGAAAAGTAATCGAAAAGAAACCATCATATTCAGGAGCCCTATGATAATTATACCCTTGATTCGCTTTGTCAATCCTAATGTAGGGCTATCATACTCCAATTTATTTGTCCTCTTAAACTTTAAACAATGAAATCAAATGAAACCCACCTTGTTACAGGCTGTACTAACCTTCCATTACCAGTGTTCTAAATATCCCTGCCTAGGGGCGCCTAGACACTAGGCAATGCTCTGCCACCCGCCTAAGTTCTTGGCAGTGATATGTGTGCAAATATTTATATGTGTTCATACTTCATACACAAATTATATAAACAGAAGATATGGTTAATGGAGAGAAATTTTTT
Organism: Sambucus nigra; assembly: GCA_949130495.1. Lineage (NCBI taxonomy): Eukaryota > Viridiplantae > Streptophyta > Magnoliopsida > Dipsacales > Adoxaceae > Sambucus > Sambucus nigra. Next base: position 480,823,458 of record OX422215.1, on the reverse strand, counting down.
AATGCTCCGATATAAATACCTTTAACTGCGAACAAGACTCGAAAACAGGCTGCAAATTCCTCAAAAACGTAAAGGATAAATCAAGCAAGGTTAAATGTGGAAGACGCCGCAACGCCATGAGTCCATCAGAACCAACAACAGATGGGCACAACATCAATATCAATGACTTGATGAGAGGTAACGAAGCGGTTGTTGAGGACAAATAATCGTCCTTAAGTTGGCTATACGAGTAAAACAGAGTAAGTTTCAGCTAGGGCACGAGGGGAATATGAAAATACACGCTAAATGTTGATCTGATATATAAATACAATTGAAGTAAACTGACCTGCAAAATGAAGCATCCAAAGATTTTAAGAGAGGACAATTAATGGATGCTTCAGATAATACACCACATCCCTTCATTTCAAGCAAGACCATAAAAGGTGCTTCAATATGGAGAGAATTTAACATTGGAAATATCCCCAAATTAAGTGAACGAAGACCAACCTGCAACAAAATTAACATTTTCATATTTAGAGAGCAAAAGTTACATAAACCGAGCGCTTGACTTGTGACATGATGCAACAACATGCGAGTAAAAAAACAGATAAATATCACTACATTTCAAATGGTTGCCTGGGAATGCATTCTCGTCTATTAGTGGTACTTCATCATCTTCATTTTCAAACTTCTCGAAAAAATGCAATTAATTTTATTTTTGCTTTTTTAAGAAAACAAAAACTATTTCCACATTTAAGTCGGAGATTGGTACTAGTCCCAAAACAGTGCAAAAGGAAATTCAATATTTTAAATGAAGGCATATCAATAATTCACAAATTCAGTGTGATGGAATATACTATCAGTAAAATAAAACAGCTTTGAACTCCCATGCTAAACCTAGTATAAGAATTAAAGAATGGAAGAGTCTAATTATGAGGAGGAAATTGAGAAATGGTTGTTTTCACTTACAGGACAAAATAATGCTCTTTCGAGGAGATCACAGCCATTCAAAGAAATTCGATCAAGATAAGGGCAAGATAGTTCAATAGAGGTAATAGCATAGCAACCAGCAAGAGAAAGGCTGACCAAAGTAGTACTGCAGAACTCTGTACTTCTGTCAATTTCTGAACCAAAAGTCATCCACAAATCCAGTTAATACAATCACAATGGAAAAAAGTATTTTTTTTTGGTGGTGGGGGGGGGGGGGGGGAGGGGGGAGAGAGAGGGACTGAAAAGCATATTTCAGATGACTAGACTTTAATTCAGAAAACAGTTAAATATAAATAAATATATAAAATAATAAATAGGATGATAAATTAACTATAGCTAGAGGCTTGAACATTACCCAACATTTGTCCCCTTAAACCATTGGTTGAAACTGAAGTACCTTTGAAGAATATGAATGAGCATGTAAGATAACATTTTCTTATTTGATTTCAATATTTTTATAAGGTTAATTTTACATTTCACAAACTACACGAACATAAGGAAACAATAGGAAACTTCTCTTCTATTAAACCATTTCACACCAATTAGATCGCACAAAAACAGAGACAAAAAACAAGTTATTTTGTCAATATTAATTTAAATTGCGTTCTCATTTAATCAATATATACCACAAAAACTGTTGAAAAAAAAAGCACATTAGACCAGAAAAGGGCGTGAAAAAATTGGAAGCCGATATCTCAATTCATCAATTTGTATGTAGCATACAAAAGCTTAGAAGAAAAACAACAGAGCACAATAAACCAGGTTATTTAAAAAAAGAAAAAATAGAAAAATGGAATTATAAAATAAGTAAGTTCTCATATATATAGCACGCGATAACGGAGGATGAAGCAGAAAAAAGTAGTAAACAGATATGGGTCTTTTTGAAATAAATGAAGAGCAGATGAACAAGGGGAAAAACAAGAAGAAACGAAACTGAGGGTATTATAAAAAAAAAAAAACCGCTGAGATGGTGGTGTCGAAGTCCGCTTCTGTTTTCTTTTTCCTCGGTGTGATGTGAAGAGAAGAAACCCAAAAGCTAGGGCAAAAAAGTGTCGATGGTGACCCTTTTTTTAGAGAGAGGATAGTACGAAACAAAAAGAATAAAAGTTCCAAAATCTCTTGCCTTTTCGTTTGGGACCAGTCAACAGAGAATTTGAACAAATAAAAAAAAAGTCAGTTTTTCTATTGCAAAGCACTGCTTCAGTCAGGCAAGCATCCAGAGCCTTGCTGCCACTCGCACCTCCTCTGGGCGCCGCCTTCTAAAAATTGCCACATCCAGACCTCTGAGGTGCCGTACCCTCTGATAATAATTGTTGTGCCCAATAACGGCACCACAATCAACCAAACAGAAATAAATTGTACAATCAACAATAAATGACAAGAACATATGAGAGACACAAGATTTAACGTGGTTCACCAATTTAGGCTACGTCCACCAGAGGGATTAAATTTCACCATGAGAATAAACCGGTGTTTGAACACAAACTCTCATACTCTTAACAATTAAACTCTCTAATGTAACCCGGTGAGAAATCCCCCACATGATACATTTTGAGCACACCTAACATACATTAAACACTCACACCTACACCCACATCTTTCTTCCACCTTTGAGCAATACCCATGGGGTGAGGGAAAATCCATCACCTCACCCCAAAACCCTCACCTTTAAAAGAAGACACTCTCACTCTTATTGTGCTTTGATCATGCGTTCAGTCGGATATTTTGATCATGCATTTAGTAGGTCTCGACTTCGTGATGATAGAGGTCAATGATTAGCCATCAGTAGAGGTAAATAATGTGGCCATCAGTGGAATCTTGGTATGGGGCTATCCGAAGGTATGACTGTAAAGATCTCCTATTTTTATATGTATGAATTGATTTAGTTTGAGTTTGTTAGGTGAGGACTCCTTCGAACTTACCAATAGAGGCAAGAGAAGGTCTCAAAGTGGATGCTTTAGTGTGGATGTTATGAGACTTATATACGTGTATATAATATTAGTCCATTAATGGACACTTTGAGTTAAAGCCCTATGTTACATTTATGTGTTATAAGATTTTTGTATATTTTATCGTTCGGGTGACATGAGTGGGGGTTATTATGAAATCATATTGTGTGCCTACGTGATAGTTCCGTGATGAACATGTTTAATTAAAAGAAGATAAATAATGAAACGTCACGTTATGAAATCGTGAATATCTTAATGAGTGAAAGATGGGCATTGGGTTGTTTTCTGTACACGTATAGTTAGTTACATCCCTATTGTATTTGATATTTATTCACTTATTAGTCTATATATAGAGAATTCCAGTACAGTTTACGTCATGTGTTAGCATATGTTCATAATATTTCGCTTAGAAGAGGAATGAGGTATTCATTGCATGAGAGTGGTGATTCATCTCCGACCGAGACATTCGATTCACGGAACACTTTTGGCTAACCTTGTGGAAGTTAATTTGGGGATATACCACAACAAACCGTTATTTACAGGAGTAGGGAATCTTCTTCGGTGCCTTGGGTGAGAATCCAAGGGGTTGGAATGTCACTATTGCACAAAGTTTGCATATAACAACGCCATGATTCCTGCTGACTTTCTGGAGCTTCCCCATCTATTCCGTTCCTTTTGATTTCTTGATAGTCTGTCTTCGAGCGATTTTATGACTGGAATGACTTCTTTTCACGAGGATGTGCATGGTAGACTCTTAGTCTGTTTATGCATCTTACAAGGGCAAGTGGTTCCACATCACAGAGAGGTTGTGTTTCGAACGGGAGATTTGGTAATGGTAAACTTGATCAAGGAGCACCACCAGGTAAATGGGCATAAACTCCGGATGCATTGATGTGGTCATTTCACCCTTGTTTGTTGAGGGGATGATGCCTATCAGTTATACTTCCCGGAAAATTTGGGACAGCCTGTGCATACACTTATCAACCGTGTAGAGGGTATTATTGATGGAGAGGATATCAATACGCCAACAGTTTCAAAAGTTTGTTATTTGATTCGGTGGTTGGAAATGACCAGTTCCGTTCTGATATGGACTCGCCTGTTAGGGGGACTGTGATGAAAGTTTATATCTCCTTCATTCCGTTTACTTAATTTGTATAATTTATTTTCCCTTTTCGGTGTTAGGGGTATTTTAGACTTCGACTGTAAAGGGAGTCTTCAGATTATTTTAAGCTCTTGATACATTAATTTTTGTACTTTGTTACTGAGATGATGTGAGTTAATCTACAATTTTATCCATGATCATTTGAGCTGGGGATGATTTGATTATTCCTCTAGACTATAGAGGTCTTTATGGTGAAAATATGGAATTAACACATCATTAGCTACAATCAATTCTTCATAAGTGCTACACGGAATAGATGAATAATAGTTAGAAAAAAACCAACAAATCCACGTCCTATGATTCCCTACGAAGCACAAATTACCCAAATTTAATATTAATAGTAATGGTAAAACGAGATACAATTATCTGTTATGCATAAGCAAGTAAACGAAATAAGAAATTTGGGAAAATTAATGAAAATGACAAATAAGCCTATAACCACAAACCTCACAATTATCAAGAATTAATGACTTTAACATAGGGCATCCACCACCAGTGCTAAAGACTTCACAAATGGAGTTTGTTAGAGATTCACAATCTGTAAGGTCCACTTCTACCAAACACTGGCATTGCAAAGCTAATGCTGTTAATCTTTCTTGTTTTTGAAAAGCTAATTTCTGCATTAACATAACAAAATAAAAACAACATCAATTAGGATTGTACATCTTCAAAATTTATGGAGCATGAAGAGAAACAATTAGTCTAATGGAATACATACTTGTAGAGAATTTGATATGATGTTGATTTGCTGGAGCAAAGGGCAATTAGAAACTCTAACAGATGATAGCATCATAGTACGTAAATTTAACACAGTCAATCTGCATGGATAATTGTGCAAAGAAATAAAAAAATAAAATAAAATAAAAAATGTACGAAGAAATATAAATATATCATTGATTGTAACAGAACGAAGAATGGTGGATTTGGTAGAAAATTATACTTGTGACAATGTACAAGACTTATTTTCTGCAGATGTGGAAGATCCAAAGAGACCGTTGTCAATAAGCTGCAATTATCAAGCTCCAAAACCTGCAGCAGACATTATTGGTATTTAGTTTGGCTGAGACAACTCCCACAAAGAATAGACATTAAGGGTGGGTTTTATAGGATATATTTGATATGAAAATATATAGAAGATTCCATACTTCTAACTTTTTGTGTCTAATTGCAGAAATTTGCCTAGGAAATATTTTCCAATAGCCCAGAAAGTGCAACTTCTTAAAGCATGAAAATTTTCGTATCCCAACTATTATTTTCTTACCCACCCCAAAATTTCCCAAGGCAAATTTTTATTGGTTTAACCTAATTAAACCTCTTTTCCATCTTTTTACACATACAATCAAACTTGTATAAGAACAAATTTTAGGTTGGACCTTTTCAATCTTTCTATCAAACAAACCCTTATATATAAGAGATACAAGATACGAGAAAGAAAGTTCAAACCTCCAACATATAACTATGAGATATTGAAGCCATCGATGTTGTATTTATTCCCGCACAACAGTGTAGCCTAAGAACTTTCAACACTGGCAATCTAACAAACTACCCAAAACGAAAGAACTTTGTCAACAAAACAGTAGGTCAGAATATTAGTCCTATAATGATAATACAGCCACTAGGGCTGTGTTTCGGCTCCATTGCATTGGAAAATGGGCTTCAGAAGGAAAAAAAATAACAATTTTCACGACAAAGTAAATAAATCTGCCGATTCAGATTTTTTTAGAAAAACATAAATTTTGGAAAAATCTAAAAAATCAGAAATCACAACAAATAAATGAATTTTTCAGGAAAAAACGGAATTATTTCAGGAAATCTCCTAATCAACAATGGCATATATTAGAAACATCAGAATAGTATAATTTTGAGGAAAAAATAATAAAACAATATATGAAATTTTTCTGGAAAATCAGAATATTTGATTCTGATTCCAATTTTTATTCAATGAAATCGGATTTCAGCAATTAAAAATATCATTTCAACATTAAATATAATCAGATCATATTCCCGAAAGCTAGGATGGTCGCAGAGGGGGAAACTAGTACAGAACTATGTAACTGACCTCAAAAGATATGTTTGGGCAGTATGAAGCATTGAGAAAATGAAGATTTGCACAAGCGAGAGATATTTCATGCAGGGTCTCCTCACTAACACATGAACAATTTGACATATCCAATGACTCCAAAAGCGGGCATGACGTCACTAATGAACGAATTGAAGCATCCGAAATATTACGGCAAGATTCTATATCAAGGTCACGCAAAAGCGGGCAGTTCAGCATAGCATGTTCCATTCTGCTTCGCTTCAAGGACAAGGTCAGAAGTTGGGGGCACCTGAATAAACAATACATTATTGCAAAATTTGAACTACATATGATAATTTATGGGTTAATTTGACTTTGACACCCACTTTTTGATATGGTTTTGGGTTACTCCTATAATAAATTGAGTTACAACCCCCAAAAATGGCTCAAAATATCACAAAAGGACCGTCAGAATTCGCTGCTATTACCCCAATTGGGGCGCAAAGCAAATATTTTTTATTTTAGGGGTAGCTCAAAGGTGGTACAAAATGGGGGTGAAACTCAATGTATCCCTACTTCTATTTAAAACAGACAACATAATCACCTGACATAGACACGGAACATTTGACATTTCACTATTTGAAGTTGACACAATCGATCATGGCATATAGGCATCTCTTGGCTGCCACTACTAAGAGTAACTTCATTAACCATTAAACTCGTCAACTTCTTGCAATCCGTTAAGGCTTGGAAAAAGGATTCTGTTAACTGTCCTTTGCCCAAGGTCAAAGCCTTGAGATTTCTGAGAAAAATAAGATATATCAGAAACTATCACATAATCAACTAACTAGGTATTTAACAACATGGACATTTACCTTAAGGAAGAAAGTGTTGTCATCCCAAGCAAGTAAATAGCAGGAGCACCATCAATGTTCAAAGAACTGGCATTTGGATACCGATGGCACATATTTTCAACTGCAAGTGACACAAAAACTGAGCTTTCACTACATCCATTTGTATAATCTTTCGAAAAATAAAACGCATCCTCCATCTTGCATCTTAGAGTTTATAGGAATGGAAGGAAGAGGGAACTGTTTTCTATTGTATCCCGGTGTATGGAGTGTTGGAAGTACTACTATTTTTTTTCTTAACCACTGGATAATATTAATTACTTTAAGTTCACGCGTGACAACCCGCTCCAAATAATAACGGGTGGCCAGCGCTATACTATAATAAATCAGGTATCTCAGATGGCACAGTCTTAACATCAATTTAAAAAATACTATAATATAAGGCTAACTACCCGAAATCATTAAGTGTGGATTGTCAAAATTTTAAAACTTTTATATTTAACAACAACAACAAAACCAATAGTGCACGTAACCAACAATAAACATTTAACTATGATGAGTGAAATGTGCATGTTCCAAAAATATGAAAGAGTACAATACATTGTACAACAAAATCTCAACAATGAAATACCCGAATATGCTGTCGGGTAACAGACAATACAACAATCTGAGAAATGAAATAAGAAAGTGTTAATCTACAACACTTGAATACAAACTCCATGTACAACTGAATCCTAATCTAGACATACAAAGATAGGAATCGACTAAAACAAAGTGCCGCAACAGTCCGCTACTGCCACAGCTCCACGAATCCTGAAGGGAGGAACATCAAAGGCGTCCTTGCGGAGGAACACCTGAGGTAATACAACATATACATGGAGGAGAAAATATAAACGGGTCAGAGCCCGAGTTTGAAAAATAATTTATAGCAAGTGTATTAAAATGCATAATAATTATAAATGCATTATTACATGATTTAGTTGGAATCGAGCTCTCCATAATATCCAACTCACCTCTCAACTAAAGTGCGCACTAAGCGTATGCACGTGATCTCCAAATGGATGCCCGATTCTATTTTAGGTAAGAGGATTCTAACTTAAACCCAAGTGAAGTATTTAAGTGAAACCATCTAACCTATCTCCCAATCTACATTTGTTTCAATTCTCTTTAAGTTGTATATTTTAACTTTAATGTAATAGTTATAGTTATCTTTATAATGTTCATTTTTTGAACATATAAAGTTACATGATCAAATCATGTCCACATCATCACAATACATCAACAATCTCATTTACTAGAATTTTGTATTCTAGTGATGCCCTTATAAGGCATGAAACCATATATATAAATATTATAGTATTTATATATGAGTTATTAGCATCATGAATTTAAAGACTAAGCTCCTCTCGATTCTCAACACGGCACTGCGTTTCGTGCGTGGGACATCTCGCCGAGGCGAAATCCAAACAAGGAACCCCCCCGATACACTAATACTGGCAATGTAGGTCGTTGAGGTCCATTATGCTCTTGATACCCAAGTACAAACACAAGCAATAATAACCATCCAACCGAGCTATAACTCGAAGGACGCAGGCTCACATGCTATCATCTTCCAGCAGCCCATATACGTAGCAAACTGGGGCCACCTGGTGGGGTTCAACGACACCCACCTCGTGATCTACTCACGCACACAATGTCCGGGAAGCGGTCATATTTCCTAACCGGCAAGAGAGAGCGACACATACCCACGACCTCTCACCCCCAAAATAAATAAATGTATATCATATATGTCATTTGCTGACCACAAAGGACGACTATGACCTGGGGAATATCCACACCCTGCGTTATTTGCCAGGATGCTCACCCTCTACGCACGAAACTTCCCAATGATAGCAAGGAGGGGGTATGCTTAACATGTATATACACCATCATATAAGGTATACATACATCCCACATAATAAAGATATACCATTATATAAGGTATACCTGCAACATCATTCTCATGTTTATTATACGCCCATTGGCGCAATTTGATTAACATCATTATTTAGTAAAATTCTCTCAAGATATACTAATCGTCAAATCTGACACATCTTCCCCACTTAGTATACACTATACTATTTCTCGCATGAAGCTCGCATGTCGCTTCTAATTGTGAATTGTTTCTCAATTCTATTTAAATTAAGGATATTCCATATCCAATGCCCCTCAATTAGCATTCATAATTCTCCATCCATAATAGGGTTCAATTCATTTTATGAACCTTTGAAGTTATCCCATTTGGGATTGGATCCTAAGATCTGGTATCTCTAAGTTATTCTCATTTTCAAATCGTGAAATTGTTATTATCACCAAATAAAATCCCAAGTAAAAGTGGGCTTCCCCACTTAGAAAAATACCAAAATCTCTAATCGGTATTCCTCAAATTTAGTCAAAATGACTCTAAAATTTCTTATAAGGGAAACTCGCTAAAAGTCTCCAAAACATACTCCAAATATCTCCTATAGAGATCCCCAATCGATAACCTTGAACAAAATGGGATAAAATTCCATTTAGAAAAATAATCCCTCAAACGCCGAAATTCCGAATCGATTCAGGCCAATTCCGAATCGATTCGGCCAGGAAGGCGAATCGATTCGGGTCATCAGACCTGGGATTCTGTCTCAGGCCGAATCGATTCGGCTGGAGTTCGAATCGATTTGGTCACTCAGACCTGGGCACCTGCATAATTCCGAATCGATTCGTCCCTTCAGAACCTCGAAAATGGCTACTTTTTAAGTAAGCCAAAATACCCAAAACTCATTTTAATGATTTTCTCCTCATTTTTCTTCAACCCAATCACTTATATAACCTTGATATTCATCCTAGAATACATTTAAACAGATTTCTATCATCAAATCTAAGATCTACATATTAAATCTAGGATTATACCCAAAAGTTAGGTTTTTATAAACTAAACCTAAAACCCAAAAATTAATCCACAAATCATGCAATAAATGGTACACAGCAATTATTTAGCAAGTTTAATCACTTGTCTCGGGTTCATAGGGTCTGAATCCGCCTTGAGATCGCGTATTGGCCGAAAATCTCCACTCTCTCTCTCTCTCTCTCTCTCTCTCTCTCTTCTATCCTTCCTTTTCTTCTTCTTTCTTCTTCTCTCTTTCTTTCTTTCTATTTCTCTCTTTCTCTTTTGGAGAAATATCTCCCGTAGGATTTTTAAACCTAATCTCCCAAGATACACATCTTTAAATGATAATACACACTTTAAATGACCCGGTAACTTTAATTTGAGTCAAACGGTCCTAATTTATCTCGGAACCCAAATAGACCCCAAGTACAGTCATTTCGACTTTCTCGGCCCTTTCGAAAACGATGGTACCCTCAGAATCTCTATTCGAGACACTTTCTAATGACTCTAAATTTTGACCTCAATTGCCAATTTAATTATTCTCCAATAGAATATTATTTATTTCTCCCAAAATAAATTAATTACTGTTCCAAAAGTCTTGGGGTGTTACAATCTTCCCCACTTACAAAAATTTCGTCCTCGAAATTTATCTAAGCCTAATTCTCCAAAGCTCAACTACTTCTACTCTACCCATACTCACCAATCCTATCTCCAGACTTCTAACCTCCCACGACGAATTTACTTAATTTATTTTATTTTAAGTTGATTATGAATTAAATGAAACCAATTTCCACAACAAGGGCACCCATACACCTTTATATTTGAGCTTTGTGCTCACAGCAATCATAATGAGGCTTTATTTGCCTCCAAAGTTCCACATCACCATAAATATAATACTAACATTTTAATGGGGTAAATTTTTTTTTTTTTTTTGAATGGTCCAAAGAAATAATTCCTCTCAATTCCTGACATTCGCCACTTTCGTGTGGGGGACGTCTCGCAAAAGCGAAATCCAAACAATGAACCCTCCCAATACACTACTATGTGACGACGTCGGGGATTGAGAGTTTGTTAAATCCGAACTAGGGTTAAAAAAGTTAAATTTTATGAAAATCATTTTGAAAGGGCCCGAAGGCCGGTAAAAGCTTTATTTTGGAAAATAATTTATTTTGAAAACGGTTTATATATATAATATAATATAAAATGCCTTATCTCCAACACAAGGTCTTTTTAGATCATCATCTATATAACATGTAGCTCACAAATATTATCATGCTCATGAGCTAAAATTTTACCTGCGTCCCATCAAACCACAATCTCAACTTACAAACATAAACAACATCTTACATCCTTTTAATGTATTGCCATTTATAAGGCACATCCATATCTGGAATACAACAATTATAATAGTCTATCATGACTATATAAAAATAAGTAGCTTTATCATTTCTACTTATCATCATTACCATTCTTACATTTACTACAAGGTTTAAAGCTCTTTTTGAGCACCTTGCAAAATCATCTATCCTTTTACAAAATAATAAAATAAGAGCCTATCTTGCTCAAAATTCCCCTTAGGGTCATTACATACATAATAGGGCTATAGCACTACCCATTTACAAATATCTCTCATATGATATGCCAAAAACTCATTTTAGTAATTATCCTATTTATAAAGGAAAATTATCTTACATTACCATCTCTAATCCGATTACCCATCCTCATCAACAGGCTCCCAAACATAGTCCCCCGGTCTAAAACGACCTCGAATTTGTTGTAGGGGTTGCACTTCCAAGATTTCATCAAAACGTGGTACTTTACCTCTTTGAGGACAATCTCTCTTTTTATGACCTATTTCTTTACAAAAGAAACACTTACCCACAAATCCTTTCTGCCCACTCGCATTACTGGCACTCTCTTCGCCAAACTTACTTAACGAACTCGAATCTCCAAAGTTCTTACCCTCTTGCGATTGAAGACGATATTCATGACACTTTAGTAGTGCCGCATTCACTACCTCACTGAAAGTCATTAACTTAGGACTCTCTATCAAATGTTGTTGGATTTTCCAATCTAAACCTCGAACAAACTTCGATATACGTTTCTCTTCCGTATTTACCTCATTAGGTACTAATTTCGCCCACCTAGAAAAATCTTCCTCATATTCAGCGACCGTTCTATTACCATGAAAAATCCCCATATTTTGAGTCGGGGAAGGCAAATACCTTCGATCAAAAAGTTCCCAAAATTCTTTTATAGGTAAAGTATCTCTCTGTTCATATGTGGTGACAAACTCCCACCATTGAAGAGCTGCACCCGATAACCTAAAGGTGGCTAAAAATTGTTTCTGCACCTCACTACACTCAACCATACGAAGGTGCCTCTGTATAATATTCTTCCATTGACTTGCAGCCACTGCATCAACTCCCCCTGCAAACTCGGGAGGATTCCCCTTACTAAAATCTTCCTTCAATCTCTCCCATAAAGACAATCCTAAATGGGGTGGGGCTGCCCGAGCGGCAGATTGCTGAGCCATTGTAGAAACGGCAGCAGTTACTGCTTGTGCCACAATATTGGCAACATCATCTATAGTCATGTTCCTTCGAGGCATTTGCGATTTCCCTTTGTTTGCCTTGACTGAACGACCTCCCTTCGGTGGCATCTGAAACAAGAACAATTGTATCAGAACACCTTTCAAATATTTTCGAATCACAGAAAGATATGGACGTATGAATGTAATCATCCTAATAATAAGGCTCTACATCAAGAACGCTTACGGAAGATCGTAATAACGCACACAGATCCTAAAGACACTAGAACCTGATGCTCTGATACCATCTGTGACAACCCGCTCCAAATAATAACGGGTGGCCAGCCCTATACTATAATAAATCAGGTATCTCAGATGGCACAGTCTTAACATCAACTTACAAAACACTATAATATAAGGCTAACTACCCGAAATCATTAAGTGTGAAATGTGCACGTAACCAACAATAAGCATTTAACTATGATGAGTGAAATGTGCATGTTCCAAAAATATGAAAGAGTACAATACATTGTACAACAAAATCTGAACAATGAAATACCCGAATATGCTGTCGGGTAACAGACAATACAACAATCTGAGAAATGAAATAAGAAAGTGTTAATCTACAACACTTGAATACTAACTCCATGTACAACTGAATCCTAATCTAGATATACAAAGATAGGAATCGACTAAAACAAAGTGCCGCAACAGTCCGCTACTGCCACAGCTCCACGAATCCTGAATGGAGGAGCATCAAAGACGTCCTTGTGGAGGAACACCTGAGGTAATACAACATATACATGGAGGAGAAAATATAAACGGGTCAGATCCCGAGTTTGAAAAACAATTTATAGCAAGTGTATTAAAATGCATAATAATTTTAAATGCATTATTACATGATTTAGTTGGAATCGAGATCTCCATAATATCCAACTCACCTCTCAACTAAAGCGCGCACTAAGCGTATGCACGTGATCTCCAAATGGATGCCCGATTCTATTTTAGGTAAGAGGATTCTAACTTAAACCCAAGTGAAGTATTTAAATGAAACCATCTAACCTATCTCCCAATCTACATTTGTTTCAATTCTCTTTAAGTTGTATATTTTAACTTTAATGTAATAGTTATAGTTATCTTTATAATGTTCATTTGTTGAGCATATAAAGTTACATGATCCAATCATGTCCACATCATCACAATACATCAACAATCTCATTTACTAGAATTTTGTATTCTAGTGATGCCCTTATATGGCATGAAACCATATATATAAATATTATAGTATTTATATATGAGTTATTAGCATTATGAATTTAAAGACTAAACTCGTCTCGATTCTCAACACGGCACTGCGTTTCGTGCGTGGGACGTCTCGACGAGGCGAAATCCAAACAGGGAACCCCCCCGATACACTAATCCTGGCAATGTAGGTCGTTGAGGTCCATTATGCCCTTGATACCCAAGTACAAACACAAGCAATAATAACCATCCAACCGAGCTATAACTCGAAGGACGCAGGCTCACATGCTATCATCTTCCAGTAGCCCATATATGTAGTAAACTGGGGCCACCTTGTGGGGTTCAACGACACCCACCTCGTGATCTACTCATGCACACAACGTCCGGGAAGCGGTCATATTTCCTAATCGGCAAGTGAGAGAGACACATACCCACGAACTCTCACCCCCAAAATAAATAAATGTATATCATATATGTCATTTGCTGACCACAAAGGACGACTATGACCTGGGGAATATCCACACCCTGCGTTATTTGCCAGGATGCTCACCCTCTACGCACGAAACTTCCCAATGATAGCAAGGAGGGGGTATGCTTAACATGTATATACACCATCATATAAGGTATACATACATCCCACATAATAAAGATATTCCATTATATAAGGTATACCTGCAACATCATTCTCATGTTTATAATACGCCCATTGGCGCAATTTGGTTAACATCATTATTTAGTAAAATTCTCTCAAGATATACTAATCGTCAAATCTGACACATCTTCCCCACTTAGTATACACTATACTATTTCTCGCATGAAGCTCGCATGTCGCTTCTAATTGTGAATTGTTTCTCAATTCTATTTAAATTAAGGATATTCCATATCCAATGCCCCTCAATTAGCATTCATAATTCTCCATCCATAATAGGGTTCAATCATTTTATGAACCTTTGAAGTTATCCCATTTGGGATTGGATCCTAAGATCCGGTATCTCTAAGTTATTCTCATATTCAAATCGTGAAATTGTTATTATCACCAAATAAAACCCCAAGTAAAAGTGGGCTTCCCCACTTAGAAAAATACCAAAATCTCTAATCGGTATTACTCAAATTTAGTCCAGATGACTCCAAAATTTCTTATAGGGGAAACTCGCTAAAAGTCTCAAAAACATACTCCAAATATCTCCTATAGAGATCCCCAATCGATAACCTCGAACAAAACATGATAAAATTCCATTTAGAAAAATAATCCCTCAAAAGCCCAAATTCCGAATCGATTCGGGCCAATTCCGAATCGATTCGGCCCAGCGAATCGATTCGGACAAGAAGGCGAATCGATTCGGGTCATTAGACCTAGGATTCTGTCTCAGGCCGAATCGATTCGGCTGGAGTCCGAATCGATTCGGTCACTCAGACCTGGGCACCTGCATAATTCCGAATCGATTCGGCTGGAGTCCGAATCGATTCGGTCACTCAGACCTGGGCACCTGCATAATTCCGAATCGATTCGGCTAAGGGGCCGAATCGATTCGGCCCTTCAGAACCTCGAAAATGGCTACTTTTTAAGTAAGCCAAAATACCCAAAACTCATTTTAATGATTTTCTCCTCATTTCTCTTCAACCCAATCACTTATATAACCTTAATATTCATCCTAGAATACATTTAAACAGATTTCTATCATCAAATCTAAGATCTACATATTAAATCTAAGATTATACCCAAAAGTTAGGTTTTGATAAACTAAACTTAAAACCCAAAAATCAATCCACAAATCATGCAATAAATGGTACACAACAATTATTTAGCAAGTTTAATCAATTGCCTCGGGTTCGTAGGGTCTGAATCCGCCTTGAGATCGCGTATTGGCCGGAAATCTCCACTCTCTCTCTCTCTTCTCTCCTTCCTTTTCTTCTTCTTCTTTCTTCTTCTCTCTTTCTTTCTTTCTATTTCTCTTTTTCTCTTTTGTAGAAATATCTCCCATAGGCTTTTTAAGCCTAATCTCCCAAGATACACATCTTTAAATGATAATACACACTTTAAATGACCCGATAACTTTAATTCGAATCAAACGGTCCTAATTTATCTCGGAACCCAAATAGACCCCAAGTACAGTCATTTCGACTTTCTAGGCCCTTCCGAAAACGATGGTACCCTCAGAATCTCCATTCGAGACAATTTCTAACGACTCTAAATTTTGATCTCAATTGCCAATTTAATTATTCTCCAATAGAATATTATTTATTTCTCCCAAAATAAATTAATTACTGTTCCAAAAGTCTTGGGGTGTTACATCACGTAACCTAGAGAAAACAATTTGTAACAATAAAATATCATACATAATAGCAGAGACGTAATCAACTCGATTAAACTAGTCTGTAAACTCAATAGTGTTCCTTAGTGTCTTAGCCTACCCTAGTTTTAAAATAGCCATTACAACAATCAGTAGTCAAGCCAGAACTTTAGCTAGGAAGTGCAGAGACCTATAAGAAGGCAACTTTTCCGTGTTGGGACACGTATTGGACACCAACACTTTACCCTCACTCTAGGACGCATGTCTTACAATCACATGTACACATAAAGTAAAGAAATTTCAGACATCTCAGTTCGACGTTTCATATGCACAGTTCCAAACATGACCAACAAAATTTGGACACCGAGATATGACTTTACCCATAAAAACATCCAGATTCTTCTCTTGAACCCTTGGGCTGTGGATGGGGATTTAACCCAAAATTGGAGAGGAAAGAGACCTCCTGTAAAGGTCTCCCAATTGATCGGAACAAATAAATTTTGCGTGTTCATGTGCTAATGGCCCCGTCACCCATTAAGAACATTATTAGATAATTAACGGATAAACAACACCATGACATCAAGCAATATTCACATCGTTGAAAAGATATGTTCCGATTCTCAAAATTCAAGGCCCTCCAGAAATCTTCGTGAGTACTGGCTGCACCCCAATGCTTGCAAACCTAGGCTGATCGGCTAAGACTTATATGGTCCAAGTAAGAGAAAACCTAATATCATATAGAAACACAATATCAAGGAAAAACATGTTTTGAATATATATATATATATATATATATATATGTGTGTGTGTGTATGTGTGTGAGAGAGAGAGGGGGATAGAAGATGTCAAAAAAACGTTCGCTGATAAATTTTATCAAAAAATACAATAATTTAGTGGGTGAAATAAAAATTGAATATATAATTGAATTTTTTGCTGTTGTTGAAATTTTGACGATAGGTGTCAAGTGGGTTATCATCATCACACCCATTTCACCCACTAAATGGTTGATTTTTTATGAAATTTGGTGGAGTTTCTCCATGGTGATGAGATCATCTCTCCAAATTTCATCAAAAAGTCATTCATTTACCCCCAAAAAATTGCAGACTTGTTTACTAGGTTATGTTACATGAGGTATGTTGAAGAGCCTAGCTGCCATATATATATATATATATATATATTTGTGTGTGTGTGTGTGTGTGTGTGTGTGAGAGAGAGAGAGAGGGGGATAGAAGATGTCAAAAAAACGTTCGCTGCCAAATTTGATTAAAAAATACAATAATTTAGTGGGTGATATGAAAATTGAATATATAATTGAATTTTTTGCTGTTGAAATTTTGACGATAGGAGTCAAGTGGGTTATCATCATCACACCCATTTCACCCACTAAATGGTTGATTTTTTTATGAAATTTGGTGGAGTTTCTCCATGGTGATGAGATCATCTCTCCAAATTTCATCAAAAAAGTCATTCATTTACTCCCAAAAAATTGCAGACTTGTTTACTAGGCATGTTACATGAGGTATGTTGAAGAGCCTAGTTGCCATATATATATATATATATATATATATATATATATATATATATAGAGAGAGAGAGAGAGAGAGAATATGCCAATTAAAAGTTAACAAGTAAAAACAAACAATTGAATTAAAACTATGGATACCGTATGCAATAAGTCATCATTAATAAGATCCATCCGAAATTCTAAATCTTCCACTTTTCGAGTACGACTTCCATCTCCTTCATCACCTTTCCCACTCTTATAATCAAGGGTATTACCATTAATGCCATAACTCAACAATGGAGAAAGGTGATTGATATCGTTCTTAACGGAACTACTGTTGGTATTATAGTCCCTTCTAAGATAACGGCAACCGTCAGTATCTGAATACACCAAATATGCAAACTGTCAGTCCCCATCCCTACAAAAAAATATATATATTTAGCACAAAAGACCAAAAGAACACTGACTAAATTGTAATAACACAAGTCATGTCAAGCAAGCAATGCCTTTCAGGTTCCACTTAATTGGCTTTAATTCCAACTTTGGCAATCGGCACATTATACAACGGTAGCATCAAAATATCAAAGCACCATGGCTTACTTTAAAGTGCAAGTGTATGTTTCAATGCTAATTTGATCACATATGGGTATTCCTTTTTGCTTGACAAAATTAAAAAAAAAGTCCCCTTTAAGCATGGTGGAAAAACTACACATATTTTGCTATGTTCTCAAAGAACTAAGAATTGACGCATTTGGCCATAATATGAAATTTTGAAGTGAATACAACTTAAAAGCTACTTTGACATTCTTTATTGAATGGTATAAAGTAGGAGATGCCAAACTACATATCATTGCTATGATTTGAAAATCAAAGGAAAAAAGTAGGATGTTTTGTGTACACCACCACTTTTATAATTGGTGTAGTCTTACCCCATTTTTTCCAAGAATACGAAAACAGACCCACTTTCTAACTATTGTCACCGTTACTTTAACAATTGAGAATATTACTATTAATTAAAAATACAAATTTTTTTTAAGAAATCTTTAAAAAAAATAAAAAGATCGTACTCAGTGCACAAGACTCCCTCTTAGCTGCACAAAGACTGTCTGGGAGAGGCGGATGTCGGCTGGCCTACCCCCCATATATGGAGATGTTGCTCCCATGTCTCGAATCCGAGACCAACCGTAGCTTGGGCGAGGGCACTTGCCATCGCACCAAGGTACGACCTCTATTTTAAGAAATCTTTAATAATTAAAAAAAGGGCCATTTTGGGCTTGACCCCCATTAATTTTCATGATATTGACTGTTTATCACTAAAATGACTTTTAGCGACACTTTGTAAAACTTTTATAGTAATTTTATGGACCAAATCCCAAGATATTTATTAATCAAATATTAACCAACAGAAATTTAACAAACTGAAGAATACATGACAGGAACATAGAGCAGCTAGAGTTGATTTTTTCATAAAACGAGCTCTCTCCCCTCATCATAAATTGATATTCCCGCTTTCCTTTTAGTACATCCCAAATTGATAGTCTATTTTATACTTGTAGTATATAAGACTAGGTAAGATTTCAAAACTTACCCATCCGAATAATTCCTCCAAGTGCATGTCTTGGATGTAAATTTGAAGGGTATTCATCATTTTAAAAATATAAATTTGGAAGGCAATTTTTTTCTTACAAATGTTTGGTTTTTGATGAGTATTACTTTGGGTGCGAAAGTTATTATCAATTTCACTTTTTGCTATTTTAGTTCCACAAAAGGGTTACAAAACTTCACAAAAAATTGTAAAGATTAATAATTAAGCTATATAGAAGTGCAATATTAATTAAGTAGCCGCAAATTGACCAAGCAGAGGATGAATCAGCTGAAACTCAACAAACATAATTATATAGCACATTAACATAACGGAAAATCTCACATGGTAAAGGAATGTTCAAATTTAGGCCGTTTATTTCGAAAGTCGCGATCACAATTTTCTCTCTGCAATGCAAATGATGACAACGAAGGCTCTTTGCTCAAATCCAAATTCAAATCAATCTTCATTTTTAGAAGTGAAAATAACTTAAAAGCTACTTTGAAATTCTTTATTGAATGCAAAAATCTAGAAGATGACTAGTTAGATATCCTTAATGTCATTTTAATATTTAAAAAAGACTTATTATTACTAAACAATATAACAACCAAGTTACACAATTATGTTCAAAACTTAATAACCCAACCTCATACTGATCAACTAGACAATAAATCAGAAGAGATTCAACAAACATAAGAATATAGCACAAAATCTCACTATAATAAAGGAATGTTCAAAATTGTGTCGTTTATTGTAAGTATCACGATCAAAATTCTCACTCTTCAATGCAATTTCTTCTTCCAAATCCAAATGTAAATCAATGTTTAATAAGGCGAAAGCGAGATGTAAGGCATTTTCTTGTCCAAAAGTGAGACACAAGCCTCCACGCGTTGAGGCGAAAACCTTTTGTGCATTTGATTTTTTAATTAAAAAATTATAAAAAAATATTTGTAAAAATAAAATTAAGTAAATAACATATATATACACAGTATTGAAAAAATAAATACCATCCAAAAAAGCAATAATCAAAACACTAAAGTCTTAGATTTACAATACTAGATAGTCAAACTAACACTAATAAAATACTTAAAAGTAAAATGACATAAAAAGGCTTCACAAGCCTCCTCGTTTGCAATTATTACAAAAATATAACAAGTGGAGCTTAATAGTTGAAGCAGTAAAAACACATTGAAAGAAAAAAGGTTAAAAAACAGAGCTTTGATGAGATCCTAGAAAAAAGGATTTATCAAAATAGCATACGACAGAATATAATGACTTGGTTGCAATTCAAGTATTATTTAAGTCTTCCTTCGAGTTTCGTTCTATATCAATAAGATATATCACAAATCTTAAATAAACAAAAGATACTTGAAGATTTCATACTCTCTCGATTCTCAGCAGGTTCCCAACCTCAATCATTCCATATTTCTTTCTTTCTACAATAGTCAACAAAGTGGAACAAAACACTAGTTTCCTCTGCGCAGCGCTTCACTAACTCAACAAAGACTTTCCATTATTATTAACAAAAATGAGAGGTTAGTCGAACATATTTCATGAAAAAATACATTTTTTCCCATGCAAATCAACATTTTTTAAAAAATAATTGGCGCGATGCCTAATTATTTGCAAAAATTAGGGTTACGACAAATTTCGTATGATCAAATAACACATAATCAACATACTAAATCAAGTTAACACTTCTGGGAAATGGAGAAGAGGACATTAAAGGGAGAATTTGTATACAAGAAGAATTGTTAGCACTTCTGGGAAATTCTGCTTGGACGTCCAATGCAGATGGATATAAAGTCGTGTTTTGTTAATATGGGGCAAACGATTCCTTGTGTGGGGAGATACAAGAATCAAAGAATTTATATAGAGTAAGACTTGGGAAACTGTGTTAGAGAAGCACCACAAGGGGGAGACCCATCGGGAGACCCATTAAAATGATTTGGGTAGTTGAATTGTTACCAAGCGATGGTAATTTCAGTAAGAGATGTGGAAACTAGTAGCGTGTTCCTTAGGGCCATCCAAGATAAGGGAACAACACAGGTAGTCATCAGAGTTGAGACTACCAATGTTCGAGAGAAGGACCACCTTAACATGGTCAATGTGACCGGAGATAAGTGGAGTATGTGTAGAGGTATTTTGTGGGGAGTAAATCCCGTGCGTTATAAATGTTTCTCGAAGCAAGTATAGGGATAAGGGTATGGTGCCTATCAAGGGAAATAGTTATTAAAAAAATTTGGTTTGGTAGGGACAAGTGTGTTAAGTCCAAGAACCATTTGAGCAGCCATGGCAATTGACAAGATAAAAGTATTAGTTATATCCTCAAGTGATATTGTGTGTTGTATGTGTCAGGAATGAGTTACTACATTTTTATTACTACTATATTCGCATGAGAGTCTAGTTTAGTGAGTATCTCGGCAATGTTATTATTTATGTGGATATTTTTCCCGGGTATAAGGGGGTTACCTTTAGTGTTACCCGCGGAGGATGAATGGGTATATTGATAGTGGTATATACTTTATCGAAATCACTCGTTGTAGTGCTGTGTTATACGAGTATGATATTGTCGTAATTATAGTTTTATTATAATGTTTAAATCGATAGTGTGCGGTTATTGCAAGTTTATCGGGGTTACTACCTTGGCGTAGAATGTTTTGTTCTGGCAAGGCTCGCGATTATACATTTGTGTGTGTGTATATATATATATATATATATATATATATATATATATATATATATATATATATATATATATATATATATATTTTAGACTTTGAAAAATATAATGGTCTCGGATATTCGTTCCCGCTATGTGTTGGGACTTAATTGATATGATACGGAGTGTATTTAGTTTACTGTTCAGCGAAAAGAGTTAGCTGATTATTATAATTAACGCTTAGGATGTAGTAATAAGAAGTGTGCATTGTTTTATCACCCTTTAGAGATGCGGGGGTTAATACCCATAGTTGTATGTCTGGGGACGAGAATTTTGAGAACCCCGATTATATTTGATTGATGTTTATGGAAGGTGATTTCCATCAATATTAAGAGACAGTGTCTTTCGGAAGGAGTTCCTTGTTTAAGAGAAATTGCGGGAGGAGATGTAACTTTATTGTCAAGAAGCGGGAATATAGGGGTATATGTTATGAACAGAGGGCCTAACATATTTCGATGACTGACAATGCTAGGAAGTAGTGTATCGGGGGGGGGGGGGGGTTCCTTATTTGGATTTTGCTTTGCGAGACACCCCACGCATGAAACTTAGCGTAAGGTTGGTAGTAAGGAGATGTGTGGCCATTCGTTCATGATTTGGATACCTCGATCGTTATGAAAGTATGTAGTTATAACTGGAAGTTAAAGGGTAAATTACAATATAAGGCCAGTAGAGCCAGTGGTGTGGTGAGGAAGTACTGAAAAATTTTGAGTTTTTATTTCGGCGGGTTGAAGGAAGCACTGAGGTTAAGGAGGATGCAGGATTTCAAATTCGGGGGTGATTGAGAACGCCCAAGTGGTATAGCCACGTTACAAATGCAGGGGCAATAAAGAGTTTGGAGTACGTATGGAGCGTATATGATGTTTAAACCCGTATGCATGGGTTATAAGGGGTGTAGATACCCTGGTTTGCTTAGGCATTATTCGCCAAAAGAAGGGACATAGATGGGTGAAATATTATTTGTGAGACTAACATGTCAAAATAAAAGTGGTAGAGCGGATTAAGCGTCGTGAGAAGAACGACAATCTATTGATTCTTTGGCTCAAAATAACAAGTCCAAAATTGGTTGAAAGGCAGTGGGAAGCCATTTAAAAAGGGAGTGTCTCTTGAGAAGGCAAAAGTTAACTATTATGGACAATATTGGAGCAGAGTTCCACCCAATCAAATGTTGAGAGTGGCTTACGCGTAAATAGAGTGAGGATGTTGATAAAGTATAAAAGTCCAGATGTGCACAACGTGGTGAAAGGTGCACGTGTCAAAATTTTGGTATACGTCGAGGGAAGAAGAGGGTTAGTAAGTATCACTTAACGGGAAGAATTATACGTGAAAGTCGGTATTAAAAGGGGTATAATAAGTAGTAGATCGGTTGGGGTAAGATGATCAACTAGATAATTTTGTATCAAGCCGACGTTCCAGTGATGGAAGAGTCAAGTTGGTAAATTTCCTTGAGGGCGGTTTGCGCTTCAATGGGAGACTCGTTGTTCCAAAAGAGGAGGACCTTCGACATGCAGTGAAGATGGAGTCGCATGGGTCCCGATTTGCGGTACATCCCAGTGGGGAAAAAATGTACCAGGATATGAGGAGGCAGTATTGGTGGAGCGGAATGAAGAGAGACATCGCATAGTTCATCTCCAAGTGTACCACTTGTCAGCTAGTGAAAGTGGACCACCAGAAGCCACCAGGTTTACTTCAGCCATTGGAGATCCCTACGTGGAAATGGGATGGCATTTCCATGGATTTTATTACCGGCTTACCCACTTCGCCCAGGGGATACGATTTTATATGGGTTATTGTGGATCGGTTGACGAAAGTAGCCCACTTTTTTCCCGTCAGGACAGACTATACGACAGGACAATATGCCCAGCTATTTATTGCAGAGATAGTGAGGTTACATGGTGTACCCCTTGATATCATGTCAGACAGAGATAAGACTTTTGTGTCTCAGTTTTGGGACAGTTTCCAGGAGGCTACGGGGATCGAGTTGCAGTTGAGTACGGCGTATCACCCGCAGACCGATGGGCAGACTAAGCGCACTAATCAGATGCTGAAGGATATGTTGCGCATGTGTGTCCTTGATTTTGGTGGAGGTTGGGAGCAGTACCTTCCACTTGTAGAGTTTTCTTATAACAACTCCTATCAGTTTACGATTAGCATGGCCCCGTTCAAGGCATTGTACGGTAGACCTAGTCGTTCTCCGGCTTATTGGCTAGAGGTGGGAGACAACAAACTACTCGGGCCAGAGGTGATTTAGGACACATCGGGCAGGATCGAGATAATTCGGGGTCGCATACGGGTAGCACATGACAAACAAAAAAGCTACGCCGATGCTAAGCGGTCCTTCAGAGAGTTCACCATAGGGGACCAGGTTTTGCTGAGAGTATCTCGTATGAAGAGGGTAAGGAGATTTGGGAAAAAGGGAAATTGGCTCCGAGATATGTAGGACCATTTCCTATTATCGAGAGGATCGAACCAGTGGCATATAGGCTTAGGTTGCCGGAACACTTACATCGTATCCATAATGTGTTCCACATCTCGTCACTGAGGCGGTATCTTCGGGATGAGTTGGAACACACTCACATCGCGATTGAGGAGATTGAGTTACAGCCCGACAGTTCATATGAGGAGAGACCGATGGCTATCCTAGAATATAGTGACAGGAGGCTGAGGTCAAAGGTAGTTCCACTTATTCGGGTGCAGTGGCAGCATCATATTGTAGAGGAGTCTACCTGGGAGCGTGAGGCGGATATGCATGAGAAATATCCAGATTTATTCATACCAGGTATGCCTTATTTTTCGAATTTCAGGACAAAATTCCGTTATTAGGGGTGGATGTATGTAATACCCCATATTTTTGAGGATTTAAATAATTATGAGATTAATTATTATAGTGGGATTAATTGAATTAAAATGTGAGAATTTAATTGTTAATTAATTCGGATTTAAAAATAAATATTAACTAGCGTGCCAAGGGTTAATACTTATTGATTTAATATTACTCTGTGATATGTAATATGGAACTATACACTTTGATAAATTGTCGAGAGTGAATAATATGGCAGTTTGGTAATTTAAGTCTGACGCGCATGTGAGTCGTGTCGAGAGTAATTGAATGGAATAAAAATATAAATTAGTTGTATTAACTCGTAACGTCATTTCGAGTGCGCCGTTGAGTCCTGGAGGGTTGAGATAGTTAGAAAACACTACCCGGGTATTCTATTTGGACTCCGGGAGATTTTAGGCCAAACCGGCACCCCGTCGGGGTAGTTTTGTGATTTGAATTTTTAGGCAGTTTAAATGGACGAAAATTAGAGTTTTATTATATCCGTTACGTGGGAGAAGTTAGGGCTCACATTCACATAACTTAAGAGAGAGTCAGAGAGTGAGAGAGAGAAAATCCCAAGGAGCCAAAGATTTATGCATTATCTTCCACCACCATGACCACCAATGCGTAGATCGAGAAGAGAGGAATGCGTCTATACCAACATCACCAAAGGATTCAGACCTTCGATTTAAGGCAAGTGTTTATTACTTGCTTTCTTTTAGCAAAAATCATACTCATGTTAGAGTAAGTGAAATTAATCATGATTTACATGTTAATTGGGTGAAAATTGAGGTTAAATGATGATTAAAGACTGGGTTAATTAGTTGTTGATATTCCTTCATGTATGTAGAGCATTAATTACGAAATTGAATCATATATTGATGAACGAATCTGGGTTGATTAGGTTCTTTAATTGAAATTTTGGAAACTAGGGTTCATGTGAATTAATTTGGGGATTTTATATAATTATGATGATTAATGATGAATTAATGATCCTAGGAAGTTAGGAATGATTTATAATCTGTTATGTTTTGATGGGTATTGATGATGAGGCATTGGGTGTTGAATCTTAGAGTTTTTAGGCTAAAAATGGTAGAAAACGCTGAAATTCTGTGAAGAAGACGAAACAGTTGGTCTCGTGCAAAGTCGCGCAAAGTCGTTCAAATGAGATTGGTATCTCGTTCGAAGTCGCTCGAGCGACACGTGACAGTCATTCAAATGACATTTCTCATTCGAGCGACAGGGTGAATTTCTGGGAATATTCTTAAAGTCCAGTTTTGAGTTTACTGATTTATTGGAGTGAGAGAAACTGCCCGATAGTAAACTTAAACAAGACAGAATTTCGGGAAAGTATGTGAGAATAAATACTTTACTTATTTTGGTATAGAGAGAATGTACCATGGAGATTAGAGAGAGATAGTAATCTAAATATTTATACTATACGTAGTGTTGAGGTTAAAATACGTATGAGAAGTATATCTATAGGTTGGAGAAATACCTATAGATTCTAATAGGATGTGTGTATGCCTATTATGTGATATTATTATTAAGAGCACTAATGGGTGATAACCCGGGGGTGCAATAATCTTACTATTAGGTGCACTAATGAGTGATAACTCGGGGGTGGACGGATTCTATCGTTAAATGTACTAATGGGTGATAACCCAGGGGTACAAGAATATTATTACAAGTGTACTAATGGGTGATAACCCGGGAGTACCAGATTAATGTTATAAGTGCACTAATGAGTGATAACCCGGGGGTGCAACATTATTATGGTTAGGTGCGCTAATGGGTCTTAGCCCGGGGGTGCAGTATTAGAACATATATATATATATATATATATATATATAGGGAAGATGTGACTATATGTGTATATACATAAACTTGTGAATCATTCTAGTGAGTATAGTTAGTAGAGATGAAAATGTTGTTATATAAAATAAATCTTAAGAGTATAATAGATTTATTATGAAAACGAGAAAACATGCTAATTAGCTGTTCGACATAGGCTAATTTGAAAGCGTAATATATGGGCGATACGAGTATACTATTGGTGGGTATAGATACTATTTGAATGCCTTCAGACTAGTTAGACTGGGTGGTATAACTAGGAAAAAAAATTAGATGTACGTTAGGCGTGCACAATATATTAGAGGTGAGAAGCTCATGTGAGAGTTCGATAACTAACATGCGTATAAGGCTTATTTTAAGAACTAGTTTTAAATACTTGCTAAATCATTTTTAAACCTCGGGCCCTGACCCGTTTATTGCATCATTTTCTCTCTTTTGCTATATATATATTATACCAGGTGCTCAGCCGCAGGGGTACTAGAATTAGAGATTGGATTGACAGACGTGTTGCAGCTATTGTGAAAGTTGTAGGTCCTTGCATTAGACGCATCTATCATTTCCATTCAGTTTCATTTAGACGTCCTATTTAGGGCATGTGTCGCTCGCTTCTCGTCTTTTATTTGAGATATTGTATTCAATTTACTTTATGGTTTGGAGTTTTGAACTGGGAAGTTTTACCTAGTCTTATTTATTACAGTATTTGATTCATGTTCAGTGTTTATTATATTCCTATGTGTAGTGAATGGTTTATATTTTAAGACTGAATGAAAATGGATTTACTTGGTTTTACTAAATTGGAAATGTTTTGACACCTAGCTTAATTTTATATTAGGTGATTAATGTGTTAAAAAGTTTTTCGACAGTGATGCTAAGAATGAACCAACCGAACATTCTGTTTTAAATTGGTACAAGACTGATCACCTTTTATTTAATTGGGCGGGGTGTCACAATGAATAACCAATGTAATGAAATAAACTAAGTATGGAGTAAACACTCCAATAATAGTCCCAAAGAAAAATATAATCTCAATACAAAAGTCTGAATAAATAAAACCAACATTTGAAATAAATGAAAGTCTGAAACTGGTATCTCTAAATGAAAAGGGGTGACATGCCCTAACTGATTTAGATACTCTGTAAGAATTAAAGATAGATGGTGGAGGCGTCTAATACCAAGATCTTGTAACTTCCACCGCAGCTACATCACATCAATAAAATGGAACTCCTATGCTTGGTGTCCATGTGGATGGGTACCTAAAAGGTTTTTACAAAACAAAATAGATTTGGAAGCAAACGGGGCAGAGCCCGATGTGAAAATATTTTAAAACAGCAAGTGTTTAAATTGCATTAAACAGTAAATATCATATATATGTTAGTCACGTACTCTCACATGAGTTTCTCACCCCTCAACTATTATGCACGCCTAATGCATAGTTACTTCCCATCCTAGCTTTGTTACCTACCTATCTTATTGGTACCAAATCTTTGTCTATAGGGATTACTATATTGAGCCACCCGTATTACCCAAATACCATAGAATTCCATTGCCATTATTTATTAATCAATTTCAAGTAACTTAATACTCATTTTAAATGTCCACAACTTTACATTATTCTATAGGTCTCATCCTAACTCATCTACCAAGCAACAGAGTAGAACAATTTTCAGTATATATTTATACCACTCTCAGTACGTATATACACATAAGGCACCCCTAGGATGAGCTGCGGTGCATGCATACTCTACTATCGAATCCCGGTACATTACATACGTAAGGATCACGAGTTTCGAATCCCTCAGGAACCGTTTCAATGCAAATCACACATATTGGAGGCGAACATAGTTCACATATCCATGGGTCACGCACATACCTACGCTCCCATGGTCAACTGACTTATTAACTCACACATAAGTCTTCACAGTCCTATGTTTTGTGGCACCAATCGAAAGTCCCTCTGAAGGCACACAAAGATAAGACTGTCCCCTTTCTAAAACCTCCCATGATATATAGAAAGTATGGCAGGTATGTCATACACATAATAATCCATATAGTAGGTAATCACACAAACTAAGTAATCATCATTTCAATATAGGTATACTCATATCCCATATTACAAGTCTCATAAGTAGTATAATTTCATCCCGATTATTCTACATAATATGTTTAGCGCGACAACTCTCGTCGTATAAATCTGAGTACTTAAACCTATCCCAAACGATTACTAAGTCTCCCACTTGTCTCCAAGGTTATATCAGTAATCTAAAGTCCATCTACTACTATTCCTAACCTTAAGTTATCATTCATTTAACTTCAGTCCCAATTTATATAATTTCTAACCGTACCTCACTCGACAAGTACTCGTACGTATACCATTTAATCCCATAAGATATAACATTTTCCGAACATTAACCACGACTCCACTGACCTTAACTAAGTCCCACAATATTCTATTAATCACACCAAGAGTTCTTATAAGCTTGGGATTTTGTCAAACCTTAAAGGAAAATAATTAACAAAATTCAGGAGGAGTCGATCGATCGAAGGAATTGGTCGATGGATCGACATTCTTGGGTCGATCGATCGATCCATCAGGTATTGGCCTACCATTTCTGCATATTTTGGCTTACGGGTTTCACCAATTTTAACGCTTAAATCCTTTATTATAATGTCCCAAACTCTCAAATATTTATACCAAACGTTATACCAACATAAACACATAAATTCTAACCTCTTAGGATCATAAAATCATAATAGCTTATCATTTTCTTGGATCAATCATGTATTTTTCATAAAAAAAAAACTATTTCTACTATTTTCTTCAAGAACATCATATAACTCAACATAAATTCGTAATTCTCTACACATGGATCATGACTCCGTGGCTGCTATATTTTCATAAGTTATTCTACAAGCAAAACCTACAGAGATTAAGATTTAAATCTCCAAATCCATTAATTCATCATTTTTCATGGTTTTTCTCCAATTCTAAATTATCACGGATAATATATACACTAAATTATTGCAAGTTAAATCACTTGCCTGGAAATGGAAGTTTTGATCCTTTGGAGAAGATGATATAGGAGCAATCCTCTCTTCTCGATCTATTCGATGGTAGCGACGGTGGTGCAAAAAGCCTAAAAATGGTGGTTCTCCTTTGGGAACTTCCTCCACTTCTTCTCTAATGGCCGTTTGTGAGTTTTGGTGGTGAAAACCCTAAGGGCTCTAACCTAGCAGCTGACAAATTTTTCTAAATTTCGTGGTTCTTAATACTCTAAAATTTAAAATGCCCAAAATACCCTCCCGGGTTGCCGGTTTGGCCTAAAACTGCCATGGGACCCAAACGAAACCCCTGGATAGACTTTTCTGACTATCTTAAACCTTTTGGACACATGACACACTCAAAAAGAATATTTGGATGACATAAAAATAAATTGCTTTCTAATCCATTAAATTGGCCCTGCACAACTGACACGCGTGTCCCAACTTAATTTCTAAAACTGTCGTATTTTCCACACGTGACAATTTTAATAACTTCATAATCATATATTACTATACCCGCTCAGTAATATTCAACATAATTATCGTAATCAAATACCAACTCTCGTCTCGCTAGTATTTAAATCTAGATTAATTACCAATTAATTTCCTAATTAATTCAATTAATCCTATAATTAAAATCAGTAAAAATACGGGGTATTACATAAACGTCTTGCACCAGTCTAACGTCTTCAACGAATTACGCAATGGGACTGCATCTCTCGTTAATTACACTATTAATGGAAAATCATACGATATGGGGTACTACCTTGCTGATGGCATATACCTTTCATACGCAACAATCGTTAAAACATTTAGGAACCAACATGGGCTATTACAAAAACCAAAATTATTTTGCAAGTACCAAGAATCGTGAAGGAGAGATGTTGTATGTTCTTTTGGTGTAATACAAGCACGATTAGTTTTCATTCGCGAACTTTGTAAATTATGGAATAGGGAATTCTTAGCAACCATAATGAAATCTTGCATTATAATGTACAACATGATTATTGACGATGAACGTAGATACCGTCCGTGGAAAAATGAATACAAACAGACTGATCCCACACATGAAATACTACGGGGGCAAACTATTTTTTACGGCTACCTAATGTGGGATGCTAATGTTAGAGACGCAACTAGATATCAACAACTATAAGATGATTTGGTAGAGCACATTTGGAACACCAACGGTGATGTCACGAGGGATTAATGATTATAGATTTTATGTGTATTTGGGCATTTCTAATCACTTTCTTAGTTCCTTTTTTACATTGTTCTTTTACGATGTACATCAATATAATATATGTTATCTTTATTATGTAATTATTTTGAATCCCCTACTTCAATTTAGCATACATTTAAACATTTGTTGCACCGTTTAAATAACATAACATCCAAGTTGACATTACATTTATTATAGTAACCAAATAGCAAAGAATTAAACGGACCACACATTACATAACTTCCTAGTCAACATTTTTTGTACCAGATAGACCAGAATTAGAATTTGACGAGCCGACACTGTTTGGCATAAGCACAAAAATCGAAGTTTCGATCGCAACAACCATATTTCCGAGGTCGGTGAACCTTTCCACATGTAATTTCTATTGTACCTTGTTCAATTTGGTTATATCCAACTCCATGATTTATGATTGTTCTCGGCCTAGACGTACAAGTTGCTCTTATTTTTTTGTAATTTGATCATCTCTTTTCATCTCAATGAAGGCATCCATTTGAGAATCAAATTTCATAGCCTAACTTTGCTTCCACTCTTGCTTGCTTTACACATTTCAGTGAATTCTTCGCAGTGTTTAAGGATCGTCGTGTTACATTCAAGGTTGTCACGACACGCACGTTGACGGGCACGTTGTTTCTCCCCATTCTGCCTGAGGGTTTGTACGTTACGTCACTTACATCAGGACTGACCTTCGAGTCTAGAGGCGTAGGATTATCGTTGTTGCACACTATGTTCTCCATATCAAATTTGGGTAACTCTTTCAAAATTTGGTAGCATTTATCAAACATGAATTATTTTCTTGTTTCAGTGCGGTATGCCTCGCGGGCTAGAGTAACCGCATTTAACTCATTATTTACGCTTCCTAGATTGTTTAGTTGGTGAGACAGCTTCGCAACGTATATCATTACACACGATGAAATATGATTGTAACGTGTTGAAAGCATAGTCCTCGTACGTTGAATATAAATTTCAGACGTGTTGTTGTATTCATTCATAACAGAATCCCAAAATATTCTATGTGATATCGAGTTGCCTTCAATACCACGACTCGTATATTCAACATAAATGGTACATAAAATTTCATTTTTAATAGTTGTCATGTTTGGTTGCCATGAACTACTCGTATTAATTGGTTGAGATGAAGACATATTGGTGGGTAATTATAATGTATAAGGAGAGGAAATTAAGAACTGATAAATAATTAAAATGAAGAATTTCATTGGATGGAAGAAAAATAATGAGAAGTTTATAAATATGGGGCAAAATGAAATTGGTGGGAATTTGGGGGAGGGAACTATGGGGTTATATAGGATAACGGTCGTTAAATTTACTGTGGTGAAAATGGTTCCTACGAACTTCTGAAGTTGGTAGGAACCATTTACAAATTCTCCTCACGATTTGTAAATTTGCAAAACCACTGCAAATTCCTTTACGGATTCTATTCCTTAAACCTCACCACTGCAGTGCCTTCGATTTGTAAACTTATATTTTTTTTGTATTTTACCTCCACCATTGTACATGCTCTTAGGACTCTACCAGCTTATATCTATATTATACCTCTAATACAATAGTATTAGAGGTGTAAATGCAATTTAATACCTCCATTATCTCTTCTCAATCGTACATTCTCTATCATTTTATCTCAGAGCATACCCGCTCATTGCCTTAAAAAGCTATTCGACTTCTTTTTTTTGAATGCTTGTTGACACCAAAACGTCCAAATGTGCGTCATTTATTCTCCCCCTTTCTCTTTCAAAACCGTCCAAATCCCGTGAAGCATTTCAATCTAACCCCTATAAAAATATAGATATTAATTCACCGCCATTTCCACTGGCACCATTCTTCATCATCCGCTACTCTATGTGGACAATATTCGTCCACCGCAATTTGCCCCCCACAAAGCTCTTCGTTATCCATCGTCATCGCCGTTCTAAGGTGTTTACTTTTAAGTATTGATTAAAAATATCTCAATGTGTATTTGGTTCTTACATTGAGGTTTGGTATTTATATGATATTACTCTGTGATAAGGTGGGACAGATTTTGATTTATTTTTTTCATGCCATCTTTGGATCGACTTTGGTGTTTGGTAATTGGAATTTACATCTGGGATCTTTTGTGTGATCAATTGAACTGCTATAGAGAGGTTTACAGAATCACCAAGCTAGGTAATAGACATTGCTAAAAAAGATCGATAGACATTGATAAACAATGAAATAAACGCATAGTTCTTTGATTATATTATGTATAATTGGGGTTGCTAAAGTTTTAACTACTAAAAAAAACTTATCTGTTTTTTTTTTTTAAAACTCTTTACAAAAAGTGAAAAATAGTTTTATACAAATTTTTTTTTTTTACAAAAATAAACGGTTTTAACTATTAAAAAACAATGTTTTTTAGAAAAAAACTATATTTTCATCTAACTTTTTTAAATAATTTTTTTTAATAATAAAATATTTAAAAAAATATTTAAAATTTTCTTAAGTGTTTTAGAAAAAAACATTCCAACTGTTTAAAAAAACTTCTTATATGCTTTTTATTCATTAAAAACTGTTTATAAACATAAAAAAAATGTTTTATGTAAAATAAAAACTATTTTTACAAAAATAAATAGTTTAAACTATTTAAAAAACAATGTTTTTAATTTTTTTTTTACAAAAGACATGTTTTCAAAATTGTTTTGTTTTATAATATATTTTTAAAAAAATAAAAATAAATAAATGTCCAATATTATATTTAATACAAATATGTGTCTAAAGGAGATTTTTTTTAATTTTTTATATTTTAAAAACATTTAGTTAATTAATTTAATTGTTTTTATTTTAATTAAAATTCACCATAAAACATTTATTTTAAATTTTAAAATAGATCCTTATTAAAATTACTTTTTTTTATAATGGAAAACACAAAATTTATTTTATTTTATAAAAAATAGTTTTTAAATCATTTTTTTTGTAGAGAAATTTAAAACATGTTGTTTTTTAATAATCAAAATAGTTTATTATTGCAAAAACAATTTTTGTTTTTATAAAACTATTTTTTACTTTTTATAAATAGTTTTTTAATAAAAAAATGATAAGTTTTTTTAAAAAGTTAAATTTTTTTTTAAAAACTGTTACAAAAAGTTTAAAAGAGTTTTGTTTTTTAATTTTAAAATTGTTTCTTATTAAAAAGAGTTTTTTTTATAATTATTTTTTATTGAAAATACTGATTTTTAATTTTTTTATCAAATGCATATGTGTTGGAGGCCAAAAAAATGGACAAGTTTAAGAGTACAATGGTCATTTCATACTCAAATGGTGCGGAGGGAGGATGGGAGGAGTGCGGGAATAACCATTCCCATATTATAAATGTTTTATGTATCTTGCATGCTAGTTATAAATAAGGATGACCGCCTATTTTTGATACATCAATTAATAAGAACTCTTCCTCTCTCTAAAATGATCTTTGTGCCCTATTTCTCTTAATACGTTATCAGCAATCATCTCATAATCGTTCGACGTATTCAAATCTAGTATATTTTCTTTAAAGACAATTGTGATGTTACTTTCTCGGAAATAATGTTACTCCCACTATATTCTTTGGCCCCACCATCAGTTCTAGAGCAATAAACTTATCTGCACAACAAAGAATTAGAGAGAGAGAGAGAGAGTTAAACTCCTATACATACCAAGTATACATATCGATTTTTTTTTAAAAGTAAAAAAAAAATTACTTTTGAGTCGAATTTTTTATATGGTATTTAAACATTTCAGTGGACCCATATAAAAAATAGCGAAAAATAAATTTTTTTGACCTATTTTTTAAAAATAGCAAAAAAAGTTATTTTGAGTTGATTTT
Organism: Sambucus nigra; assembly: GCA_949130495.1. NCBI lineage: Eukaryota > Viridiplantae > Streptophyta > Magnoliopsida > Dipsacales > Adoxaceae > Sambucus > Sambucus nigra. The sequence continues at coordinate 480,788,942 of OX422215.1, read as the reverse complement.
TTTTATATGGCTCCCTTGAAACGTTTAAATATCACATAAAAAAACTTAATTCAAAATTATTTGTAAAAATGGATCCGCGCCAGCGGTATGTATAGTTGGTATGTACAGGAGCCTGACTCTCTCTCTCTCTCTCTCTCTCTCTCTCTCTATCTATATATATATATATATATATATATATATATATATATATCCGCCTAGGCTTGACGCTTGGCAGAAACGTATCGCCTTAAACCTTTCACGCCTTATTCTTTGTAAAAGGCTTAAAACGCACTTTTTTTAAAACAAAAACTCTTTAGTGAAACGATATCACATTTTAAAGATTTTTTTAAAAAATCGGACTAATATCTCACTCACAACAATCAAATGACAAATGGTGTCCCAAAACTCTTTTCCCCTCATCCAAAAAAACGCATGTTATTTCCTTTTTTCTTTTTTCTTTTTTGCTTAGTATTTAAACAAATAATATTTTAGTTTGCATATATTCAGACATATTTTAAGGTATGTACCGGTTTAATATTTTTAATAGCCTTTTTATAGTTAAAAAATATTAAAAAGGACCTAAATGCCTTTTCACATTTTTTTACGCTTAAGGCTCGACTAGACTTCTAAGGCTTAACGCTTGGTCTCCATGCCTCGGTCACGCCTCAGATTTTTAGAACCTTGGTATATATATATTAGTAAATGGCAACACATATAAAGCAATGATTGCATGATATCATATGTTTTGTTTATATATATCATTGTTACTAGCATACAGGCCACGCGATCGCAACATGATTGGCTGACCACGACTATTTGCGACCACAATACAAATTCTCTCAAAAGTAAAAACAAACCTTCCTCACCTTAATTAGTTGTAGGGATTTAAGAGTGATTGTGAAGGAAATAAACCACCACACATGGTAAGGGATCACGCGGCCTGCTAACTCGATCAATTATTTACATCACATTGATAAGGATCACTGAATATTACCTCCTGCGAAAATCAAAGAAAGATATACAGTCGATCAGTTAGAGATAACTATGAAAGTAATTGAGGTCCCAAGGATGCAATAACTTCCTCTTATAAATATAAACCTAGCCCTCGAGAAAAAGGGGAATGCAGTCATTAGTATTAAAACACTGTTAATAACAAAGTAGAACGACCCGTGGACATAGGCAGATTGTCGAACCACGTATATCTTGTTTTTTTTGTGTGTGAATAATTTTTTAATTATGTTCGGTTGATTTGCATTGATCCTTAATCAGTAGGATTTTACCACTTACACCAACTATCCTACAATTACATCGTAGTGTAAGCCCAATTGTAAACTAAGAGTACAACATAGTATAATCCTTACTCGTGTTACCCGAATAGTAAGATATATGCAGTATCATGATAAACACAATAATATGATACAGTGTCTTCATATAATATGCCACACGAAGGCTTTAACCTTTGGGGACGTTCTCATGCCTCAATTGGTAAATTTGTATGCGTACCATACCTAACGAATTTAGAACATGCACTCATAAAAGGACGGGGAATCGCTATGCAGTCACATCATCGTCTAGTCACATACCAAACCATCTGACGGATCAAGTTGTCCACGTCTCCCCATCATGGGATAGTGACCAATCGAACGCATTATCAAAATATCGACCTCCATATTTTCTGCCACATCACCTAGGGTTGCAGTGCCCGGTCCTATAATTGATGAATGCATTATTTTATTTCCAAATTTTTTTTTTTGTTAGACCATTTTATTTTGTTTAAGAAATTCTTGGGACCATTTTCTTAAATAAAGAAAAAAAATTGAAGAATGGTTGATTTCGGATTCAAAGCGGTAATTTTAAGTTAAAAATGGGCAATTCGATAATCTTATGATTTTCTTGTGCTAATTTATGAAAAAAGTTGCCTAGTGAAAATTTTCCAGTTAATTTTGGAATTTGGTGCAAATTGACGATCAAGTGGAAAAAAGCGTAAAAAAGCTACAAAAAAAGTCAAAATTTCTTATTTTATGAATTAAACAAAATCAGCATGCACGTTCAGCAAGAACAATAAGAGTCCTTGGTGCCGGGGGGGGGGGGGGGATTGAGTACCTTATTCTGATCGAAAGACTAAAGGAGGTGGATTGTTTGATTAGAACGCTTTTTGATCAACTAAAAGTTTTTCACTCCAAACTAAATACTTCACCTATTCGCTAATAAAAATGACCCTTGAGCTCACCATTTTACACACAATATTTAAGAGCAAACTTTGAGAGATATTAGATTATTTAAGGGCCAAGAATTATAATTTTGTGGGAAGGATTTTTATCAAGACTCATTAAATATAAGACACGATTAAATGTAAGTTCTTATTTATTCTTGCAATCTTATTATGTCTATGATCATTTTATTGTAAAATTTCTATTAGGATTATGTGAAGTTTATCATTCTAGATTAGTATTATGTATTTAATTTAATTTAATTTCATTCCCGACATGTTTTAAATAATTTAAAAATTCGATACTCACTTAAACGATACGAGAGTGTGTTTTAAACCTTCAGAAGTGATTATTAAATCATATATTAAGAATAAAATGTGTATTTTTTTATGGGTTTGTTACATTAATTTGTTCGATATCCCATGCTCAAATACAGGGTTAAGACTTAGAATTGATACTTCAAATTTTAATTTTTGATGTGTGTACTTTTTATGGGTTATGCATACACTCGATTGTTTTAATAGTCCATGCTTAAAGACTATTAAAACTTAAAATTGTTATTTTTAAGAGAATGGGAATTTCAGTTGCCTAAATTGAAGACGTTAAATTTGGTGTGAACTTAAATGTTTTAATTTCGAATTAAATGCGTTGAGAGTCGGTTTAATTTTAGTTATAAAATCGAGAATAATGAAATTAAATTACTGTGTAATATTAGTTAAAACTGATAAATGGATTCGAATCCTAGTTTCTCCCATAATTAGTTACATATTCTTGGTTGCTCCAATTAATTACTTTTATTTTAATTTTAGATTATAATTTTCATCTATACACCGCACGGTCTAGTTAAAAAGTTGAAAACTTAGAAAAATGACCAAATTTTTTGGGGTTAACTTGTACTTACACTCGTGATTTATAATATCCCATGCACTTTCGATAATTTTATAATTTGACAACGATAATCCATTTACATCTATAACTCTTGCCGATAAATTCCACATGAGCCAAAACACGCACATATGGTATGAACACAAATAACACACAAAGCATATATATATATATATATATATATATATATATATATATATATATATATATATATATATATATATATATATATATATATATATATTCTCTTTTAATTGTGTAAAATGTATAAGTTATACTACCCTAAAAGTTCCTAATAGATCCACACATCCTGAGGATTAATTCTAAATCTCATAAAAAAAAATTCAGTGATAACTTTTAAGAGTAGATCCCCAAATATCCTACTTCAAAACTTCAGTGGAGTTTCTTAAAGAATAATTGAGGGTCTGCACAAAAATAAAAAGTACTAACATTATGTCGAAATCCGTGCGCACGGGGTCGTGTCTCAATTATTTTTGCCCAAATCCAGACGCAAAGGATGTTTAATACTTGTTCACACAACCCGTGTATCGCAACACCATAAATTGCCCAAAATCTCCCCAAATCATCTTTCAACATTATTATAAACCAAAACCAGTCTTAAAACACCTTAAACATCATCTTTAATTAATTATAAACGTAATTTTGATAATATATCATTTTAGATTTTATTCAATAAAAGGTTTCTTAAATCATTAAAGTCTAGTTTAAGTACACGATTCATCAATCTCAATGAGATTTATGATAGATATAAACATGTTATAAGCATATATTCATCATAATTACTAAGGTTCAATCCATTAATGCATCATATTTGTTTTTCATCATAAAATATTTATAATATTCAAGGTACGAACTACCAATGTATTAGATTCAAACCTAGCATGTGTCTAAACGTAAATTGATCCATTACGACAATTAAAACATAGACAAACCGCATATTAAATTGTGATAAAGCAAGATTTTTCTTGCATATCAATGGATGATGAAGGTTCTACCTTGATTCTTCCTCTTCAAATCTCTTAGTTCTTCCCTTAAAGTCTTCCTTAGCTCTCCCAAACTTCTCATGTTGATAGATTTATGTTTATAAGTTAACTAGTGATGGCTAATGCTACTTAAATACCCTTAACCCTGGAGATCTATAAAAAGCCTAATTTTGAACTCCCCAGATGAGCCCAAAATGCAACCAAGCATGACCCAAAACTCAATCCAAATGTATACTTATTCATGTGGCCACTTCATACACTAAGAATACCTCTCCATGCCTATGTACCATCTTAGAGTCCAAGTCCAATGATAATACCCCATTATGAAAAAAAAATATACACAACTTAAATATTTTTAAGAGTTAATATTACATAATTAATTACGCCGATTTGTTATTTGATTTATAACATTCTGTCTAATTGTCACATAATGCACAAATTATTACGATTTCACAAAATTAATAATTATTCACATTTTAAAATTTATTTCCAATTTAATAATATATAATACCGAATAATGTTGATGGGGTTATGTCTAATAAGAGATTATGAATTTTCTAACGGCGTCAGTGTTTCGTTAAAAATTTGGAGGTAAGTCAAGGGGATTAGTAAAGTGGGGATTAATCTAATAACTAGGTTTGCCCAAAAAAAATCTAATAATTAGAGGATGTTTTTTTCTCCTTTTCCTGAACATCTTAGATTTTCAAAATACAATAAGATTTTTCCTATATTGGAACGAAATATTTAATTACCAATTTTCGAATTCCGATTTTCTCAAAAAAGAACCAGAATTATTATTAAGTTTCCAATGTTAGAGATATTGTCTGAAGGAATGTCGATCCTATTTTTTCCATAAAGATCTGATACTTTAAAAAAAAAATCTGAATTATGCTTTTTCGATTTTATTTGTTTATTGTTATATGGTGATTACAAAATTTCTAAAAAATTTATGTTCTATACTAAAATTATTCCATTCCTTTCCGTAATTTTTAGAATTTTTTGATTTCTAGCAAACTTTTCCAATTATTGTTTATGTTGATTTTGTTAGTTTTATGAAATTTTTTATTTTCGAAAAAATCAAAATCTGTATAGAATTTTGCCAAAAATTTCAAAAAAAAATCTTCTGTTTTCCAATCCAATATGGCTGAAACAATGTCTTACTAATTACGCGTAACATAATACGGGTCGAGTCAAAAGGCACTAAAAATTCATGTGTTAATCACATTGGAGACGAGCTTCATTTATTTATGCCACCATCTTCAAACTACCCTCCAAATTACTTGTTCAACTCCGCAGCCGCATACTGACAATAAATCCACCCACTTCGAATTAAAACGATTAGAGCAGAAATTGATAATTTTGATCCTCCTCAATTAACAAGGCAGAATGGTGTTAGATTCTAAATGGTCTACACTAAACCTCCTAAACTTTTTAAAACGGGTGAAATTACTCCCAAACTCTAAATGGTGTTACATTCTAGACGCAAAATTAGTCATTTGTCTAGCACGTGAGGATATTTTTGTACCAAAATACCCTCCATGTGCCACGCACATGACCGATTTTTCATTCAGAATAAAAAATTGTTAGGATTTGGGATAATTTGATATTTTTAATAAGTTTAGGGGGTGAATGTAGAAAATAAAGTTATAAGTGATGAATTAAAAATATGAATAAAGTTCAAAGGGTCAAAGTATAAATGACCCAAAAAATTATAGTAACATAATAATTTTTTATGACATAATTTACATCAGATCAACTCAAAATCAACAATATGTTTGGGAGTTTCAAACAGAAAAAAAGATAATTTAAATAACAAATGAGAGTAAAATATTAACTTTTTAAAAGTTCACAAGAGAAGAGAAAATTATGGTTTACTGGTCTAAGTGTTTAAAAATGATTTATATGTCACACAATTCTTGGTAGAGTGCATTTGGCAAACCTATTTTAAAAACTAAATTTAACAAATTTTGTGTTTAAGATCCTGTTTTCTGAAAACTTATTTTTTAAGTAAAAAATGTCCATTATCTCTATTTCCATTCATTAATATATATTTTACATATAATACATATAAATGTAACAGAACATACACACACACACACACACACACACACACACACACACGCGTGTGTATGTATAATTCATATATTATATATGGCTACACATATGTAAATATACAAGCGTGTCTGTTTTACTTTTTTAAAACTATTTATGAATCAACTTTACTTGACACTTCAAAGAAACTTACTTGTTTAAAACTGCTTATGAATAACCTTTACTTGACACTTCAAAGAAATTAAGGAGAAAATTACCCGTTTTCCCCCTAAACTATTTAAATTGTTTAAAAATGACCCCTAAAATCTATTTAGTGTCAAATTAGCCCCCCCCCCCCCCCCCCCCCCAAACTAAACAAAAAATATTTAATAATACCATTCCATCATTTTGGGTGTTAACTTTGACAAAATGATCGGTTTGTCAGTGGTGAGTTGGTGGGGTTGGGAGAGGGTTTTGCCGAAATGGCAACTGGGGGTGGGGCGAGTCACCGAAAATGATAGGTGGGAGGGTGGATGCAGGGGGGCACCGAAAATAGTCGGTAAGGTGCTTTAAGGAAATGAAGGTGAACTCTTAGGTGATTTTTTTCCTTTCTTTTTTTAGTTTGAACCAGGATTTTAGATTAATTACTCTAAACAACTTTAAAATATTATTAAAATTATTTCTCTTCACAATAGGTCATGTGCTTGACATATGATCGAAAAGGGCAAAAAGGGGCAAACCCAATGCACGAGGTTAATGCCCGGGGTACTTGGGGGATTAGATATACACAACCTTATCCTTGCATATGTAGAGAGGTGGTTTCCTCGTGACTCCAAATCACAATGAGACAACCTTACCTTTACTCTAGGTTCACCCCTTGCTTGGCAAATGATCTATTTGAGTCAAATTTAACACCCAAAATGACAAGAAGGGCTTTGTTAAATATGTTTGTTTAGTTTGAGAGCTAATTTGATACTAAATAAAGCTTAGGGACCATTTTGAAACAATCCAAATAATTTAGGGGCCAAATGAGTAATTTACTCAAAATTAAAACGCAGAAATATAATTTTTAAAATTATTCTCAAAAACAGCTTTTAAACCAAGATAAACAGCCATTACATTCTTTCCTTACTACATTCTTTCCTCCTTGTTTGCAAGTTTAGGAAAAAAGAATTGTAAAAATTTTCCTTTAACAAATATCTTGCACAAAATTATACGGAAATATGCATAACTTACACCACACTAAAATGATGCCTAATCATGATCACAAGAAAAAACTGATACATTATAAGAAATTAAAGAATTAGTTGACTAAACTAAACTATGATCACTGCATATAACAAATAATTATAGTAGCTGTAAGATAATTTTAGAAATAAAATTGAGCACAATTAAGACTAGCAATTGTTTAAAGTTACCGATGATAGCAGTATACTCTTAAATTAAATACACCAAATTCTTCATGTAAATTCGGGTGCCAGACTGCTGAAAATCCAAATTCTTCATTTAAATGTGGGTGCCAGACTGCTGGAAATCCGTTTCAAGCTAGGGCACGCCGTGCGTAACCTTCCCACGTTCATTGAACAGATCTATCGACCCGCAAAGAGGTAGCAAATAAAATGAAAACCCAAATCAATAGCTATTTTCGAAAAAGAACGTCAAAATTATAGGGCCTGCTTATTTGTGGAAAACATTGTCCATTTTTCATCTCCATTTCTAGTTTTAATTTTCAATGGAGAATTGTAGAAAATTAGAAGATGAGTTCAATTATTGGTTGTAAGTTCGTGATGGTAGAAGGTTGTGGGACAAGTTTAAAACAAATTTCAATTTAAGGAAAACTTCTGATAGTCTCCAATTTTCTGGAAAATTGGAAAAGAGGAGAAATGGAAAACATTTTTCAAATTTGGTAAAAAATAGACATCTTAACACAGTTTTCTATTTTTCTATTTTTCATAGAAAAACTTTCTGGGAAAAAACCCAGTTTTTCACAATAAAACAGGGCCATAGCGTTCTGAAATAAAAATGAAATTTAAGAAATTTTTAGTTGAACCATCACCTTTGGGCAAAATCGAACATCAACTGTCTCCAGCATGTTACATGGTGCTATGGCAGCTTCAACCTCTTCTTCATCAATGTTGCACGACTAATACAAGCCCCCAAAGGTCACATCAACAAACAAGGAAAAAAGGTTCAAAACCACATTAAATTGAAGTCCCAAATAAAACATCACCATCGGTCAATCAAAGTCGGTGAAGTTTCATACAGAAGGTATTTAGAAAAAAATCATATTTACATAAACAAGCTCAAAACTTGCAATCTGTCTTGGGGAAAAAGAATTCAAATAAGTATAAATTGCTACATCCCGACTCAATAAAGAGAACGCTAAATTATTTACATCTTTTGCAACTAAGGGAAATTCACCACTTGCTAAGAGCATCGCTTGTGCATACCCATAAATAGCCATTACTAGATTAAATATACAATTTGAAAACGACCATCCCTGCACTGGGTAAGCCACTCTTAACCCAGATGAAGCATGAAACGAACAATGATTCCCATGGGACTTCTTTTTTTGTTTTTTAATATAATCTGGCACGGGACATTGACATTGTTTTCCCCCAAAACTGGGCACAAAATGCCCTTATGCCCTATGCATAAAGGGTTGCTCTGACAGTTATTGTTAATTGAAATGACAAAATAAGCTTTCATTATCTCTTTCAACTCCGAACTATCTTTGTACTCCACTCACATTAAAGTATATGGTGACGAACGTGTGTGTATATATATATATACATATATATGTATATGTGTATATATATGTATATAGAGAGAGGTTCTCATGAGGACATCTGTTTGCATACCGCTGGCGCGAACCAATTTTGATAATATAGTAAAATATATATTTTTGAGCTAATTTTTTTATATAGTTTTTAAACATTTCAGTAGGGCCATATAAAAAAAATCAAGCCAAAATGAATTTTTGTACTATTTTAAAAAAATCGGTCAAAGTTGATACTTTTTGACCGATTTTTTTAAAATAGTAAAAAAATTCATTTTGAGCTGATATTTTTTTTATGGTCCTATTGAAATGTTTAAAAATCATAAAAAAAAAACCAGCTCAAAAATATTTTTTTTACTATTTTAAAAAAATGGTCCTCATTCAGGGTCCTCAAACTCGGACCTCGCTTGATCCTTTTCCTATGTATATATATACATATGTGTATATATATGTATATAGGTTGATGTTATGGGTACCCTCATATGGTAACCGACACTCTTGATGAGATATTTCCAACACTCCTTTTCACGTATCATAATTTAAATATAAAACTAAGGTGTCAGTCACGTGTTAACGTGTATATACTAGATGCAAGTGTATTAAAACATAAGATAAATTGGTATATCATTTTGAGCTTTATCCTTCAAGAAATAGGCCCCAATGGCACCCCAACAGCTCTCCTCTGCTCTACTAGCACGTAGTAGAACAATTCTCTATTTTAAGGGGGAAAAAGACCGTACTTAACCCCTTCGTTTTCATGTTCTGCTTGAAGATACTTTTTTCATTCTGCTATAAACATTGGTTCATTTTTTTAACAAGCATTCAACCATTTTTTTCTCTCTTTTCATGTTCTTGTAAGCTTCTCTATATAAATTTATAAAAAGATATTTATATACAAACCCGCCACATCGTATCCTAAACTTTATAGATTTGTCATGTCAGCGTGTCCGTGTCGGGTCAAACACGATACCCGTGTCTGTTCTTCTTAGGCTACTACTAATCTACTCATGATCACACTCTGCAACCCAACAACGGGGAGGACAACCACTGTATCACAATTCAACAAATGTCCCATGAGCCACTTATTATATCCTCTCCGACAGACGATCTCTTCTCGCTTTTGGCATATCACTTCAGCATTTAATGCATGCACCCAAGATACCCCTGTTATATATAGAACCCTCAATTCACCTATTAAGAGAATGAAATAGCAACCTTCTTAATGTTCTCCATAAACTGTGAACCTTTACAGTTTAACAACCTTCATTCAATCTAGACCTCCTTACCCATCTCTCTACCAAAGTGCCTTCTTTCTCACCCTCCTTGCTAATACTTTCGTGGGGATGTTATAATAGTAATCTGGATATGTATTTTTCATCAAGTGAGTTACGTCTCCTTACCCTCTCAACGACTAAGAGGTTTTAATCATAGCAATAATAATAACAACATTTATAATTAAGAGGTTAAGATAAGCCAAGACACCAACCAAGTTCAACCATAGGTGAAAAAATGCATACCTGAAGAAATAGGCTTGTCAATCTAGGACACTCGAGCTTCAAAATTTCCAGGGAGCAACAATTGCTGAGTAAGAGGCCATAAAGTGTAAGAAGAGAAGTTGACCAAGCAATGTAACTAATAAAAAAAGGATGTTCTTTTCACTTTACTAGAGATAATGCGGTATTTAGAAATACATATTAAAGGCTTTGTTGAGTTGAGTTGTACCCCAGGGGTGGACAAAAAAAAGACCGACCCGATTGATCCAATTGGACCGAACCGGACCGGACCCGCATTTATAGGCTTTTTTATAAATCGGTCCTAAATTAAGAGACCCGAATATATTTAGTTCGGTCAAAAATGTACATTTTAAATTCGGTCTTCGGATTGGACCGGACCGTTTATTTTAATATTATATAATACATATTAATTTTATATAGATATATATGCATGTTATTTTAGTAAATAACTAAACCTAAAATCTATCCCTCCCCCCCTTACATTACACGGCCGCCCAACACAAATTGAAACCCTCTCTCTCTCTTTCGTCTTTCTTTCTCTCAATTTCTTCTCTCTCTCTCAACCATGTCAACTCAACACGGGTTTGGTGGAGGTCCAGTAGTCTGTATTTTCGTCCAAAAACAGAGCATATCATGTCGTTAAGGGATGCCCGCTTGAGCACTTCTCGAACACGGGTGATGCCTCCGGTTCCTTCACGTCCACCCAGAATTAACACCATCTGTTGGGAAATCTCTCTCATTCGATGCTCTTATTTGCTTGGGGCAGAGTGGCTGAGATTCTGCGTAGTAAACACCACAAGGAGCAAACCCAATAGCTTTGTTGAACATCGGCAGGTACTCCTTCACCAAACCTAACAGTAGCACTGTTCTTGTGATTTCTTGGTTTTAGTTTAATTCTGATTTGTTGGTTCTACCTTTTTGGGTGAGATTGTTTAGTTTGGTATATGTTCTGTGATGAATGAAGATGTGATGGGTGAAAAAAAGTGATGATGAGAACAAGGAATGGGGCACTGTTCTTGAGATTTGCGGCTCCAATTTTTTTTTCAGCCCCTTTTTTCGGGCTTATTTTTCTCGAAGCTACTCAGTTTTGATTTGCGCATCTGAGCAGCAGCTTACATTTTAAATAATCAGACTGATTATAAACCGAACCGGACCAAAAATAGCCTAGATTGAATAAACAAGCTAAACCGATTAAATCGGTTTGAATTCGGTCTTCTCAAATATAGGACCGAATAATTCGGTCCGGCACTTAAAATGGCCAAAATCCGGTCCGAACCAGACTGCCCCCACGAACTCAATAATTTTAAGTTACCCTCTCACCCCTCCCACCCACCCCAACCAAAACAACAGATAATGCACAAGGTACAATAGGGCATTACTTTTACAAGCTCAATAATTTTAAAGTTATCCCCCACTCCCACTCCCCCCACCCTCTTAACAACAACAAATAATGCATAAGGTACAATCGGGCTATTGCACACGTGGGGTTATCGCTAATTATTGAACTTGTAGGGGTTATCTCTAAATACCGAATCATCAAAGAGATAAAGTTTAAAAAACACAAAATACTGAATCATCGAAGAGATAAAGTTTAAAAAACACAAAATCGAGTAAATATTGTCTACCTCAAATTAAGAGAGCATAAATTTGAACAGGCAACATCAACTTCTCTCAGATTGACAGACAGGGATAGGTTTAACAATGTGAGATTGAACCATCGCGCTATTGAAGGAATGACAACTTTCTTAATATTCGGACATCCAACACAGTTGAGATTCTGCAGCAAACAATTCGGCTGTGCAACAGGCAAGTTGAGCTTGGATAGGTGATCGTCACTACGACCCCAATTTAGGTCATGCATATTAGCACATCCATTCAAGCTCACATGAGATAAATGAGTACAACAAGAAAGAAGCGCTTCTATGGAAGATTTGCAGAGGGTCCCATATGATAAGTCCAATTCCCGAAGAGTTGGGAGAGCACCATCGTTGTAAAGAGGTTCCAGCGATGAGTTGGCGACGTACTTGCACGCTTGCAATCTTAAAACCTTCACAAAGAAGAACAATTAATACAACAAAAAACAATTGATTCAAACAACATAGTCTGACTCGGGGGTGCGTGTTAGGGAGGAGGAGGGGGGATATACCACCAATGCCAGAGTAGCGATTTTTCAACAGATTATTTTATGGTTTGGGGGAATATAATAACTCACATATTCAATCCGTATAAAATTATATGATTATTTTAATAACCCTAAAAATTCACTTCCAATAATGAACATCAAATTAATGCGCGCGCACACATATATTTAGAATTAGGGCCACAAGCTGTAAAAAGACTAAACAGGATCCTTAAGAATATCACAAGGGAATATTACCCCTAGCTTATAAAAAAAACAAAATAAAAAGGGCAATCAAACATATTACAATTATTCCTTAGGGAGCTCGCTTACACATCAAACTGTATTTAGCAAGGGAAAGGGGGAAGATCTATGTCGCATGGATTCGGATACGGAGTACGAGTTCGGATACGGTATGATACAACGATACAGGAAATCTAAATAAGTTCGGATACGACAATAATATAAACTATCATTTATAATTAAGTTGTTAATTACAATTCATGAGGACTTTTAATTTTGCCTTTCATTCTTCAAAAATTGATAAAAACAAAAGAGCAACCAAATTATACTAGTGATTTAAATAAACCAACACTCGGCTGCAAACTTTGAATATATATTACAAAAAAAGGAACACAGAGAGAGTGATATAATATAGATAACACTCGGTTGTTATTTGAAAAAAGGAAAAAAAAACAGAAAGTTATGTTTGAGTAACTAACTATGGAGAGTTACTCTTTTGTGTAGTTATTTATATCATTTATACAGGAGAGTTGTTCTTTTGTGTAGTCATCGATATCATTTAATAGTTCAATGTTTTATGATTAAAAACTGATCCCTTTTTAAAAAAAATAATTACGAAATGCCCCCGGCGTATCCTAAAAGTACGGTATAGGGCTGTATTCAAAAGTCAAAATGGCCAATTTGGCCAATGGATACATATTTGAAGTACCGGATACGTACAGACTGTATTCCGAACTGTATCTGTGACCGTATCCGATACTCCATTTCTGTCATTTTTGAAGTATCGGATATGTATAGGGCGTATCTGAACTGTATCCGTATCCATATCCAATACCCCATTTCTGTCATTTTTGAAGTATCCCTGCTACATAGTGGAAAATAAAATTAGACCATACAAGGAAGTTCTTTCCCCAATATAGATAGAAGCAGACTTCGAAAAAGTAGGTCGTCCGTCTAACAAAGAAATTTAAGACTTCAAATATCAACACATTAATCATGTATCACCGTATCCTTTACACTCATGACAGCTTGTTTTGAATGATTTACAAGGGAGAGACGATATAAAGGTTCAATAGGGTTGCCAAAAAAGCCAAGTTTATCAACAGGAACTTATCAAATAAATAAATAGAAATTAACAGAGGTTTGAGATTAGAGGGTGGACAAGTTAAGGACCTATGATCTAATAAATGTACTACTCTTGATGGAGCTGAAAGGCAACTCTTAATTAAGTAACCAACCTCAGTGGTCAAGGTGACCTCTTTACATTAGTACGAGCTGCAGACTTTTGTTAGTAACAATAAGGGGCAGTATATGGGAGCTCCATTTTTTAGAGTCCATGATGTTATAAGTCCCATTGACACTTTTCCATTTATTAAGTCCAATTTTTTGCTCACAATGATGATATGAGTACTATTTAAGCACGGGAAGTAAAGCTTATCTGCATAATAAGGCAGTATGGTGTAGCAGGTGGTACCTCCATCATCAAATATCTTGTAAAACGTTAGTTATCTCTTGGAGATGTATGTTACAGTGAAGGAATTGGGGTTGGGATGGTAGGTAATTTAATTTATAAGCGTATTCTGGAAACACTTTGATGCAGGACCAATTGACAAAAAAAAAGATATAAAAAAATCTATTTAAAGGTTCAATTTCAAATAAATGATCCAAAATATCAGAAGGACCCTAATACGAAGGCTCAATTAACCTTATAGTGGCTATTTTCTAAATTACTATGATTGATACCTAATTGAAACCTATATAAAAAAATAATCAAAATATAACACCCCCACCCCCCAAAAAACATCATGATGCTCTGTCCTATGTATATGTTTGTGGTGTAAATATCTCAATAACTCATTAATATCACACCATGTGTTCATCGTTCGGCAATTTAGGCATGATACGTAGCAAGTCACACATTATTTCAAGTTGACACAGAATGCAGCCCATTTTTCTCTTCAGAAAATTAATCGAAAAGAAACCAGCATATTCAGGAGCCCTATGATAATTATACCCTTGATTCGCTTTGTAAATCCTTTAGGGCTACCATACTCCAATTTATTTGTCCTCTTAAACTTTAAACGATAAAATCAAATGAAACCCACCCTATTACAGGCTGTACTAACCTTCCATTACCAGTGTTCTAAAAATCCCTGCCTAGGGGCGCCTAGACACTAGGCAATGCTCTGCCACCCGCCTAAGTTCTTGGCAGTGATATGTGTGCAAATATTTATATGTGTTCATACTTCATACACAAATTATGTAAACAGAAGATTAGGTTAATGGAGAGCAATTTTTTAATGCTTCGATATAAAATACCTTTAACTGCGAACAAGACTCGAAAACAGGCTGCAAATTCCTCAAAAATGTGTAGGATAGATCAAGCAAGGTTAAATGTGGAAGACGCCGCAACGCCATGAGTCCATCAGAACCAACAACAGATGGGCACGACATCAATATCAATGACTTGATGAGAGGGAACGAAGCGGTTGTTGAGGACAAATAATTGTCCTTAAGTTGGCTATACGAGTAAAACAGAGTAAGTTTCAGCTTGGGCACGAGGGGAATATGAAAATACACGCTAAATGTTGATCTGATATATAAATACAATTGAAGTAAACTGACCTGCAAAATGAAGCATCCAAAGATTTTAAGAGAGGACAATTAATGGATGCTTCAGATAATACACCACATCCCTTCATTTCAAGCAAGACCATAAAAGGTGCTTCAATATGGAGAGAATTTAACATTGGAAATATCCCCAAATTAAGTGAACGAAGACCAACCTGCAACAAAATTAACATTTTCATATTTAGAGAGCAAAAGTTACATAAACCGAGCGCTTGACTTGTGACATGATGCAACAACATGCGAGTAAAAAAACAGATAAATATCACTACATTTCAAATGGTTGCCTGGGAATGCATTCTCGTCTATTAGTGGTACTTCATCATCTTCATTTTCAAACTTCTCGAAAAAATGCAATTAATTTTATTTTTGCTTTTTTAAAAAAACAAAAACTATTTCCGCATTTTAGTCGGAGATTGGTACTAGTCCCAAAACAGTGCAAAAGGAAATTCAATATTTTAAATGAAGGCATATCAATAATCCACAAATTCAGTGTGATGGAAATATACTATCAGTAAAATAAAACAGCTTTGAACTCCCATGCTAAACCTAGTATAAGAATTAAAGAATGGAAGAGTCTAATTATGAGGAGGAAATTGAGAAATGGTTGTTTTCACTTACAGGACAAAATGATGCTCTTTCGAGGAGATCACAGCCATTCAAAGAAATTCGATCAAGATAAGGGCAAGATAGTTCAATAGAGGTAATAGCATAGCAACCAGCAAGAGAAAGGCTGACCAAAGTAGTAATGCAGAACTGTACTTCTGTCAATTTCTGAACAAAAAGTCATCCACAAATCCAGTTAATACAATCACAATGGAAAAAAGTATTTTGGGGTTGTGGTGGTGGTGGGGGGGGGGGGGGGGGGGGGGGGAGAGAGGGACTGAAAAGCATATTTCAGATGACTAGACTTTAATTCAGAAAACAGTTAAATAAAAATAAATATATAAAATAATAAATAGGATGATAAATTAACTAAAGCTAGAGGCTTGAACATTACCCAACATTTGTCCCCTTAAACCATTGGTTGAAACTGAAGTACCTTTGCAGAATATGAGCATGTAAGATAACATTTTCTTATTTGATTTCAATATTTTTATAAGGTTAATCTTACATTTCACAAACTACACGAACATAAGGAAACAATAGGAAACTTCTCTTCTATTAAACCATTTCACACCGATTAGATCGCACAAAAACAGAGACAAAAAACAAGCTATTTGGTCAATATTAATTTAAATTGCCTTCTCATTTAATCAATATATACCACAAAAACTGTTGAAAAAAAGAGCGCAAAAGACCAGAAAAGGGCGTGAAAAAATTGGAAGCCGATATCTCAAATCATCAATTTGTATGTAGCATACAAAAGCTTAGAAGAAAAAAAAAACAGAGCACAATAAACCAGGTTATTTTAAAAAAGAAAAAACAGCAAAATGGAATTATAAAATAAGTAAGTTCTCATATATATAGCACACGATAACGGAGGATGAAGCAGAAAAAAGAAGTAAACAGATATGGGCCTTTTTGAAATAAATGAAGAGCAGATGAACAAGAGGAAAAACAAGAAGAAACGAAACTGAGGGTATTATTAAAAAAAAAATACCGCTGAGATGGTGGTGTCGAAGTCCGCTTCTGTTTTCTTTTACCTCGGTGTGATGTGAAGAGAAGAAACCCAAAAGCTAGGGCAAAAAAGTGTCGATGGTGACCCTTTTTTTAGAGAGAGAATAGTACGAAACAAAAAGAATAAAAGTTACAAAATCTCCTGCCTTTTCGTTTGGGACCAGTCAACTGAGAATTTGAACAAATAAAAAAAAACAGTTTTTCTATTGCAAAGCAGTGCTTCAGTCAGGCAAGCACCCAGAGCCTTGTTGCCACTCGCACCTCCTCTGGGCGCACGCCTTCTTAAAATTGCCTCATCCAGACCTCTTTGAGGTGCCGTACCCTCTGATACTAATTGTTGTGCCCAATAACGGCACCACAATCAACCAATTAGAAATAAATTGTACAATCAACAATAAATGACAAGAACATATGAGAGACACAAGATTTAACGTGGTTCACCAATTTAGGCTACGTCCACCGGAGGGAGAATTAGATTTCACCATAAGAATAAACCGGTGATTGAACACAAACTCTCATACTCTTAACAATTAAACTCTCTAATGTAACCCGGTGAGAAATTCCCCACATGATACATTTTGAGCACACCTAACATACATGAAACACTCACACCTACACCCGCACCCTTCTTCCACCTTTGAGCAATTCTAATGGGGTGAGGGAAAATCCATCACCTCACCCCAAAACCCTCACCTTTAAAAGAAGACACTCTCACTCTTATTGTGCTTTGATCATGCATTCAGTCGGATATTTTGATCATGCATTTAGTAGGTCTCGACTTCGTGATGATAAAGGTCAATGATTTAGCCATCAGTAGAGGTCAATGATAATGATGTGGCCATCAGTGGAATCTTGGTATGGGGCTATCCGAAGGTATGACTGTAAAGATCTCCTATTTTTATATGTATGAATTGATTTAGTTTGAGTTTGTTAGGTGAGGACACCTACGAACTTACCAATAGAGGCAAGAGAAGGTCTCCAAAGGTGGATGCTTTAGTGTGGATGTTATGAGACTTATATACGTGTATAAAATAATAGTCCATTAATGGACACTTTGAGTTAAAGCCCTACGTTACATTTATGCGTTATGAGATTTTTGTATATCTTATCGTTCGGGTGACATGAGTGGGGGTTAATATGAAATCATATTGTGTGCCTATGTGATAGTTCCGTGATGAACATGTTTAATTAAAAGAAGATAAATAATGAAAAATCACGTGATGAAATCGTGAATATCTAAATGAGTGAAAGATGGGCATTGGGTTGTTTTCTGTACACGCATAGTTAGTTACATCCCTATTGTATTTGATATTTATTCACTTACTTATTAGTCTATATATAGAGAATTCCAGTAGAGTTTACGTCATGTGTTAGCACATGCTCATAATATTTCACTTAGATGAGGGGTGATGTATTCATTGCACGAGAGTGGCGATTTATCTCCGACCGAGACATTCGATTCACGGAACACTTTTGGCTAACCTTGTGGCAGTTGATTTGGTGATATACCCAAACAAACCGTTATTTACAGGAGTAGGGAATCTTCTTCGGTGCCTTGGGTGAGAATCCAAGGGGTTGGAATGTCATTATTGCACAAAGTTTGCATATAACAACGCCATGATTCCTGCTGATTTTCTGGAGCTTCCCCATCTATTCCGTTCCTTTTGATTTCTTGATAGTCTGTCTTCGAGCGATTTTGTGACTGGAATGACTGCTTTTCATGAGGATGTGCATGCTTTTATGCATCTTACAAGGGCAAGTGGATCCACATCACAGAGAGGTTGTGTTTCGAACGGGAGATTTGGTAATGGTAAACTTGATCAAGGAACACCACCAGGTAAATGGGCATAAACTCTGGATGCATTGATGTGGTCATTTCACCCTTGTTTGTTGAGGGGATGATGCCTATCAGTTATACTTCCCGGCAAATTTGGGACAGCCTGTGCATACACTTATCAACCGTGTAGAGGGTATTATTGATGGAGAGGATATCAATACGCCAACAGTTTCAAAAGTTTGTTATTTAATTCGGTGGTTGGAAATGACCAGTTCCGTTCTGATATCGACTCGCCTGTTAGGGGGGCAGTCATGAAAGTTTATATTGCCTTCATTCCGTTTACTCAATTTGTATAATTTATTTTCCCTTTTCGGTGTTAGGGGTATTTTAGACTTCGACTGTAAAGGGAGTCTTTCGGATTATTTTAAGTTCTTTAGACATTAATTTTTGTACTTTGTTACTGAGATGATGTGAGTTAATCTACAATTTTATCCATGATTATTTGAGCTGGGGATGATTTGATTATTCCTCTGGGCTATAGAGGTCTTTACGGTGAAAATATGGAATTAACACATCATTAGCTACAATCAATTCTTCATAAGTGCTACACGGAATAGATGAATAATAGTTAGAAAAAAACCAACAAATCCACGTCCTCTGATTCCCTAAGAAGCACAAATTACCCAAATTTAATAGTAATGGTAAAACGAGCTACAATTATCAGTTATGCATCAGCAAGTAAACGAAATAATAAATTTGGAAAAATTAATGAAAATGACAAATAAGCCTATAACCACAAACCTCACAATTATCAAGAATTAATGACTTTAACATAGGGCATCCACCACCAGTGCTAAAGACTTCACAAATGGAGTTTGTTAGAGATACACAATCTGTAAGGTCCACTTCTACCAAACACTGGCATTGCAAAGCTAATGCTGTTAATCTTTCTTGTTTTTGCAAAGCTAATTTCTGCATTAACATAACAAAATAAAAACAACATCAATTAGGATTGTACATCTTCAAAATTTATGGAGCATGAAGAGAAACAATTAGTCTAATGGAATACATACTTGTAGAGAATTTGATATGATGTTGATTTGCTGGAGCAAAGGGCAATTAGAAACTCTAACAGATGATAGCATCATAGTACGTAAATTTAACACAGTCAAGCTGCATCGATAATTGTACAAAGAAATAAGAAAATAAAATAAAAAATGTACAAAGAAATATAAATATATCATTGATTGTAACAGAACGAAGAATGGTGGATTTGGTAGCAAATTATACTTGTAACAATGTACAAGTCTTATTTTCTGCAGATGCGGAAGATCCAAAGAGACCGTTGTCAATAAGCTGCAATTATCAAGCTCCAAAACCTGCATCAGACATTATTGGTATTCAGTTTGGCTGAGACAACTCCCACAAAGAATAGACATTAAGGGTGTGTTTGATAGGATATATTTGATATGAAAATATATAGAAGATTCCATACTTCTAACTTTTTGTGTCTGATTGCAGAAATTTGCCTAGGTAATATTTTCCAATAGCCCAGAAAGTGCAACTTCTTAAAGCATGAAAATTTTCGTATCTCAACTATTATTTTTTTACCCACCCCAAAATTTCCCAATGCAAATTTATATTGGTTTAACCTAATTAAAACTTTTTTCCATCTTTTTACACATACAATCAAACTCGTATAAGAACAAATTTTAGGTTGGACCTTTTCAATCTTTTCTATCAAACAAACCCTTATATATAAGAAATACAAGATAAGAGAAAGAAAGTTCAAACCTCCAACATATAACTATGAGATATTGAAGCCATCGATGTTGTATTTATTCTCGCACAACAGCGTAGCCTAAGAACTTTCAACATTGGCAATCTAATATCCTAATCAGCATTGGCATATATTAGAAACATCAGAATAGTATAATTTTGAGGAAAAAATATTAAAAAATATATGAAATTTTCTGGAAAATCAGAATTTATTTGATTCTGATTCCAATTTTTATTGAGAGAAATCGGATTTCAGCAATTAAAAATATCATTTCAACATTAAATATAATCAGATCATATTCTGGAAAGCCAGGATGGTCGCGGAGGGGGAAACCAGTACAGAACTATGTAACTGACCTCAAAATATATGTACGGGCAGTATGAAGCATTGAGAAAATGAAGATTTGCACAAGCGAGAGATATTTCCTGCAGGGTCTCCTCCCTAACACATGAACAATTTGACATATACAATGACTCCAAAAGCGGGCATGAAGTCACTAATGAACGAATTGAAGCATCCGAAAGATTACGGCAAGATTCTATATCAAGGTCACGCAAAAGCGGGCAGTTCAGCATAGCACGTTTCATACTGCTTCGCTTCAAGGACAAGGTCAGAAGTAGGGGGCACCTGAAACAACAATACATTATTGCAAAATTTGAACTACACATGATAATTTATGGGTAAATTTGACTTCGACACCCACTTTTTGATCTGGTTTTGGGTTACTCCTATAATAAATTGAGTTACAACCCCCAAAAGTGGCTCAAAATATCACAAAAATACCGTCAGAATCCGCTGCTATTACCCCAATTGGGGCGCAAAGCAAATATTTTTTATTTTAGGGGTAGCTCAAAGGTGGTACAAAATGGGGGTGAAACTCAATGTATCCCTACTTCTATTTAAAACAGACAACATAATCACCTGACATAGACACGGAACATTTGACATTTCACTATTTGAAGTTGACACAATCGATCATGGCATATAGGCATCTCTTGGCTGCCACTACTAAGAGTAACTTCATTAACCATTAAACTCGTCAACTTCGGGCAATCCATTAAGGCTTGGAAAAAGGATTCTGTTAACTGTCCTTTGCCCAAGGTCAAAGCCTTGAGATTTCTGAGAAAAATAAGATATATCAGAAACTATCACATAATCAACTAACTAGGTATTCAACAACATGGACATTTACCTTAAGGAAGAAAGTGCTGTCATCCCAAGCAAGTAAATAGCAGGAGCACCATCAATGTTCAAAGAACTGGCATTTGGATACCGACGGCACATATTTTGAACTGCAAGTGATACAAAAACTGAGCTTTCACTACTACATCCATTTGTATAATCTTTCGAAAAATAAAACGCATCGTCCATCTTGCATCTTAGAGTTTATAGGAATGGAAGGAAGAGGGAACTGTTTTCTATTGTATCCTGGTTTATGGAGTGTTGGATGTACTACTATTTTTTTTCTTAACGACTGGATAACATTAATTACTTAAGTTCACGTAACCTAGAGAAAACAATTTGTAACAATCAAATATCATACATAATAGCAGAGACGTAATCAACTCGATTAAACTAGTCTGTAAACTCAATAGTGTTCCTTAGTGTCTTAGCCTACCCTAGTTTAAAATAGCCATTACAACAATCAGTAGTCAAGTCAGAACTTTAGCTAGGAAGTGCAGAAACCTATAAGAAGGCAACTTTTCCGTGTTGGGACACGTATTGGACACCAACACTTTACCCTCACTCTAGGACGCATGTCTTACAATCACATGTACACATAAAGTAAAGAAATTTCAGATATCTCAGTTCGACATTTCATATGCACATTTCCAAACATGACCAACAAAATTTGGACACCGAGATATGACTTTACCCATAACAACATCCAGATTCTTCTCTTGAACCCTTGGGCTGTGGATGGGGATTTAACCCAAAATTGGAGAGGAAAGAGACCTCCTGTAAAGGTCTCCCAATTGTTCGGAACAAATAAATTTTGCGTGTTCATGTGCTAATGGCCCCGTCACCCATTAAGAACATTATTAGATAATTAACGGATAAACAACACCATGACATCAAGCAATACTCACATTGTTGAAAAGATATGTTCCGATTCTCAAAATTCAAGGCCCTCCAGAAATCTTCGTGAGTACTGGCTGCACCCCACTGCTTGCAAACCTGGGCTGCTCGGCTAAGACTTATATGGTCCAAGTAAGAGAAAACCTAATATCATATAGAAACACAATATCAAGGAAAAACATGTTTTGACAATATATCATATATATATATATATGTGTGTGTATGTGTGTGTGTGTGTGAGAGAGAGAGAGAGAGAGAGAGAGAGGGAGAGAAGATGTCAAAAAAACGTTCGCTGCCAGATTTTATCAAAAAAATACAATAATTTAGTGGGTGATATGAAAATTGAATATATAACTGAATTTTTTACTGTTGGAATTTTGACGATAGGTGTCAAGTGGGTTATCATCATCACACCCATTTCACCCACTAAATGGTTGATTTTTTATGAAATTTGGTGGAGTTTCTCCATGGTGATGAGATCATCTCTCCAAATTTCATCAAAAAAGTCATTCATTTACCCCCAAAAAATTGCAGGCTTGTTTACTAGGTATGTTACATGAGGTATGTTGAAGAGCCTAGCTGCCATATATATATATATATATATATATATATATATATATATATATAGAGAGAGAGAGAGAGAATATGCCAATTAAAAGTTTAACAAGTAAAAACAAACAATTGAATTAAAACTATGGATACCATATGCAATAAGTCGTCATTAATAAGATCCATCCGAAATTCTAAATCTTCCACTTTTCGAGTACGACTTCCATCTCCTTCATCACCTTTCCCACTCTTATAATCAAGGGGATTACCATTAATGCCATCACTCAACAATGGAGAAAGGTGATTGATATCGTTCTTAACGGAACTACTGTTGGTATTATAGTCCCTTCTAAGATAACGGCAACCGTCAGTATCTGAAGACACCAAATATGCAAAATGGCAGTCCCCATCCCTACAAAAAAAAATATATATTTAGCACAAAAGACCAAAAGAACACTGACTAAATTGTAATAACACAAGTCATGTCAAGCAAGCAATGCCTTTCAGGTTCCACTTAATTGGCTTTAATTCCAACTTTGGCAGTCGGCACATTATACAACGATAGCATCAAAATATCAAAGCACCATGGCTTACTTTAAAGTGCTAGTGTATGTTTCAATGCTAATTTGATCACATATGGGTATTCCTTTTTGCTTGACAAAATTAAAAAAAAAGTCCCCTTCAAGCATGGTGGAAAAACTACACATATTTTGCGATGTTCTCAAAGAACTAAGAATTGACGCATTTGGCCATAATATGAAATTTTGAAGTGAATACAACTTAAAAGCTACTTTGACATTCTTTATTGAAAGGTATAAAGTAGGAGATGACAAACTACATATCATTGCTATGATTTGAAAATCAACGGAAAAAAGTAGGATATTTTGTGTACACCACCACTTTTATAATTGGTGTAGTGTTACCCCATTTTTTCCAAGAATATGAAAACAGACCCACTTTCTAACTATTGTCACCGTTACTTTAACAATTGAGAATATTACTATTAATTAAAAATACAAAAATATTTTAAGAAATTCAAAAAAAAAATAAAAAGGTCCTACTCAGTGCACAAGACTCCCGCTTAACTGCACAAGACTGTCTGGGAGAGGCGGATGTCGGCTGGCCTACCCCCCATATATGGAGATGTTGCTCTCATGTCCCGAATCCGAGACCAACCGTAGCTTGGGCGAGGGGACTTGCCATCGCACCAAGGTACGACCTCTATTTTAAGAAATCTTTAATAATTAAAAAAAGGGCCATTTTGGGCTTGACCCCCATTAATTTTCATGATATTGACTGTTTATCACTAAAATGACTTTTAGCGACACTTTGTAAAACTTTTATAGTAATTTTATGGACCAAATCCCAAGATATTTATTAATCAAATATTAACCAACAGAAATTTAACAAACTGAAGAATACATGACAGGAACATAGAGCAGCTAGAGTTGATTTTTTCATAAAACGAGCTCTCTCCCCTCATCATAAATTGATATTCCCGCTTTCCTTTTAGTCCATCCCAAATTGATAGTCTATTTTCTACTTGTAGTATATAAGACTAGGTAAGATTTCAAAACTTACCCATCCGAATAATACCTCCAAGTGCATGTCTTGGATGTAAATTTGAAGGGTATTCATCATTTTAAAAATATAAATTTGGAAGGCAATTTTTTTCTTACAAATGTTTGTATTTTGATGAGTATTACTTTGGGTGCGAAAGTTATTATCAATTTCACTTTTTGCTATTTTAGTTCCACAAAAGGGTTACAAAACTTCACAAAAAATTGTAAAGATTAATAATTAAGCTATATAGAAGTGCAATATTAATTAAGTAGCCGCATATTGACCAAGCAGAAGATGAATCAGCAGAAACTCAACAAACATAATTATATAGCACATTAACATAACAGAAAATCTCACATGGTAAAGGAATGTTCAAATTTAGGCCGTTTATTTCGAAAGTCGCGATCACAATTTTCTCTCTGCAATGCAAATGATGACAACGAAGGCTCTTTGCTCAAATCCAAATTCAAATCAATCTTCATTTTTAGAAGTGAAAATAACTTAAAAGCTACTTTGAAATTCTTTATTGAATGCAAAAATCTAGAAGATGACTAGTTACATATCCTTAATGTCATTTTAATATTTAAAAGAGACTTATTATTACTAAACAATATAACAACCAAGTTACACAATTATGTTCAAAACTTAATAACCCAACCTCATACTGATCAACTAGACAATAAATCAGAAGAGATTCAACAAACATAAGAATATAGCACAAGAATGTAGCACAAAATCTCACTATAATAAAGGAATGTTCAAAATTGTGACGTTTATTATAAGTATCACGATCAAAATTCTCACTCTTCAATGCAATTTCTTCTTCCAAATCCAAATGTAAATCAATGTTTAATAAGGCGAAAGCGAGGTGTAAGGCGTTTTCTTGTCCAAAAGTGAGACACAAGCCTCAAGGCGTTAAGGCGAAAACCTTTTGTGCATTTGATTTTTTAATTAAAAAATTATAAAAAAAATATTTGTAAAAATAAAATTAAGTAAATAACATATATATACACAGTATTGAAAAAATAAATACCATCCAAAAAAGAAATAATCAAAACACTAAAGTCTTAGATTTACAATACTAGATAGTCAAACTAACACTAATGAAATACTTAGGGGTTCGGGGTGAGGTGGTGTAGGTGGATGATGAGGTGTATTTCCTCTGTCAAATTCTCTGTCCTTGTTAATGGGGTTCCGGAAGGGTTCTTCTCGAGCTCGCGGGGTCTGCGGCAAGGCGATTCGTTGTCCCCATTCCTCTTTATTTTGGTCATGGAGGCGTTCTCTCGGATGATGAATCGTACGGTGGAGGGCGGTCTGGTCTCGGGATTTTTGATTGGGAGCCGTAACTCCCATCCGGTCGAGGTGTCCCACCTTCTGTTTGCGGATGACACTATTATATTTTGTGGGGCATCTGAGGTTGAGGTGAAGACGTTAAGGATGTTGCTGGTGTGTTTTGAGGCTGTGTCGGGATTACATATCAATATCAGGAAGAGTGAGATGATTGCCGTGGGAGATGTGGGTAATGTGGATTATTTGGCTAGTATTCTTGGATGTAGGGTCGGATCGCTCCCATCTACCTATCTTGGTCTTCCATTGGGGGCTAAGTTTAAGTCATCGACGATGTGGGAACCGGTTCTCGAGAGGGTACAAAGGAGGTTAGCTGGTTGGAAGCATAGTTTTCTTTCCAAAGGTGGTCGGTTGACATTGATAAAAAGTGTGTTATCGAGCCTTCCGACATATTTTATGTCGGTGCTGCCTTTACCGACTTCCGTTGGTAAGAGGCTAGAGAAGTTGATGAGGGATTTCTTGTGGAGAGGTAACGATGACGAATTCAAATACTGTTTGGTAAGGTGGGATGAGGTGTGTATGCCGCTAAAATTGGGTGGGGCCGGGGTAAGGAGTTTAGCTCATTTTAACCAGGCTCTATTGGGGAAGTGGTTGTGGCGGTTTCATAGGGAGGGAGACAGACTCTGGAGGAAAGTGGTTGTGGCTAGGTTTGGGGTCGATCGTCTTGGATGGGGGCCTACGGTGGGGCGTTCTGCTCATGGGATGGGATGGTGGAGGTTTATTGCTCGGAGGTGGGGTGAGTTCTCTTTACTCACTGGCTACCAGCTTGGGAATGGGAGGCGAATCAGATTCTGGAAGGATAAATGGGGAGAGGGTGGATCTTTAGAGAATCTCTTCCCGGGGATGTTTCGGGTTGGGGGGGATGTAGAGGGGTCAATTGAGGGTCATAGGAGAAGGGTAGGGGGTCGTGTGGTTTGGGACCCTAAGTTTAGGAGGGGTCTCCGTGATTGGGAGTTGGAGGAGGCAGAGGAGTTCTATGAGTGGTTGCGGTTGGCGCCAATTCCATCCTCCGGGGTCGATGGGTTGAAGTGGTCCAGCGCGAAAAATGGTTGTTTTTCAGTTAAGAATTATTATCAGGTGCTGAGGGGCCGAGGGGGAGGGAATTTTCCGTGGAAGACCATTTGGAAGAGCCAGTCGCCTCCCAAGGTTAGTTTCTTCGTGTGGACTGCCGCTAGACAGGCTATCTTGACTATTGAGGGACTTCAAAACAGAGGGAGGAGGATGGTCAGCAGATGTTGGTTATGTAAAAAGGAGGAGGAGACGACCAATCATCTTCTTCTACACTGTCAGGTGACCGCGACTCTTTGGGATTTGATCTTCACCATGTGTCATATTCGTTGGGCTATGCCGCGTACGGTGGTTGAGTTGTTGGCATCCTGGAGGAGGCCCAGGGGTTGGGTTGGTCCTAGAGTGGTCTGGAGGATGGTTCCTCATTGTATTTTTTGGACCGTCTGGCAGGAACGGAATAGGAGGTGCTTCGAGGGGGTAGATCTTGACCCTGCTCAAATTCGGTACAGGTTACTTAGTCATTTACTTTCTTGGTACTTGAAAAGGCATGTATCGTCGTTATCCCACCTCCTAGAGTTCTTGGAGGAGTTTTAGGTCCTTGTCGAGACTCCCTTTGGGCTTCGGCTCCTGTTATTTGTTATTTTGTATACTTCCTGTGTACGGGTTCCGCCCCCTTAGGCGGGTTTGGTTTATTGATTCATTTATTTACCAAAAAAAAAAGAAATACTTAAAAGTAAAATGACATAAAAAGGCTTCACAAGCCTCCTCGTTTGCAATTATTACAAAAATATAACAAGTGGAGCTTAATAGTTGAAGCAGTAAAAACACATTGAAAGAAAAAAGGTTAAAAAACAGAGCTTTGACGAGATCCTAGAAAAAAGGAATTATCAAAATAGCATACGACAGAATATAATGACTTGGTTGCAATTCAAGTATTATTTAAGTCTTCCTTCGAGTTTCGTTCTATATCAATAAGATATATCACAAATCTTAAATAAACAAAAGATACTTGAAGATTTCATACTCTCTCGATTCTCAGCAGGTTCCCAACCTCAATCATTCCATATTTCTTTCTTTCTACAATAGTCAACAAAGTGGAACAAAACACTAGTTTCCTCTGCGCAGCGCTTCACTAACTCAACAAAGACTTTCCATTATTATTAACAAAAATGAGAGGTTAGTCGAACATTTTAGTTAAAAGGGCAATTTACAATTAAATCCCTTGGTAACAATTTTTAAACAATTAAGGACAATTTACAATTAGGTCCACTTGCTATACCACTAGCGTGTTCTACAAGAAGAGAATTAGTGGACCTAAGTGTTTAAAATTTGTCAAAATTCCTTTAGTGTTTAAAATTTGTTTGTGAGGGACCTAAGAGTACTTTCCCCTAGTTAAAATTATGTAGTTTTAACTGGTTCAGTCGAAGGGGGGAAAGCACGAAAAGCATTAAAAATGCACGAAAAGCGTTAAAGACGCAAATTTTTTGTGTATTACGCTAAACCAAGTGAACCTTAAGGCGTTTTGGTTTCAAAAAGCCTTAAGAGGTGCCTCAATTCACATTTTTTAAGCTTTTTCAAACACTGTTGCAAATCGACACAACATATTTCATGGAAAATTACATAATGCAAATTAACACTTTTTCCATGCAAGTCAACACTTTTTTTTAATGAAATTGATGTGATATCTAATTATTTACAAAAACTAAGATTAAGTCTAATATCTTAATTATCAAACTGGGGTAAGAATATAAAATTAAGCTCAAAACTAACTACACAGATTAATCCACATAAATTAAAATCACAATCATCAAAACTTTCTGACTCGAATGGATCTAATAACGATGACGAAGACGCGTCTTCGTTCAAATCCAGAAAAACTCCCCTAGTAAAAGCTGATTCTAACCATAACAACTCGTCTTCGTAGTGAAAAATTTAACCCTAATTTGAGACCCTCGGTTTCGTTATTTCTTTCTTCGTTGGCTATTTGAAACCCTAATTCACACCTATTTCATGCAAATCAACAACTGTAAACACATTTCATGGAGAGAAAAAAACTTTTTCCATGCAAAACGACGATATTTTTGTCAAGCGCGTAGAAGTGTATAAAATCAAGTTATACAATTAAGCTCAAATACTAACTACACATCAAAAAATAAATCAACAGAAATTCAGCGAACATAACAAATTAACAATACAACAGAGCCAAAAAATCTCACTTATTAAAGGATAGTTCAACTTTAGGCCATTTATTTTGAGAATCGCTCAAAACTTTCATGCAAATTCACACCTATTTCATGCAAAGCAGCAACTATAGACACATATTTCATGAAAAAATACATTTTTTTCCATGCAAATCAACATTTTTTTAAAAATAATTGGCGCGATGCCTAATTATTTGCAAAAATTAGGGTTAAGACAAATATCGTATGATCAAATAACACATAATCAACATACCATCATTATAACAAACATCTTTTTGAAAAACTCACTTAGTAAACAATAAATCAACAGAAATACAATAACATAACAAAATAAATACGAAAAACTCACTGAGTAAAGGATTGTTGTTCAAGTTTAGGCCGTTTACTAGTATCACGATCATCAAAATTTTGTGGCTCAAACACTGATGACGAAGAGGCCTCATTCAAATCCAAAGAATCAAACCAATCATCATTTGATTCTGACGATAATATTTCATCTGCGTGGATGTATTGCCGTAACCCTGATTTGAAACCCCTCGCTCCGTTTCTCGCCGTTCGGTTTCTGTTCATTGTGTTCTTAGATTATGAAACTTTGGAAGGAATGAAAAATAAATGGGGAGCTTTATATAGTTGAGGTGAAGGTGGTATTCTTTATCACGTCATTAGTTTTAAGAAAAATAAATAAATCTAATAACATAAAACATATAGTATAAAATTTTGGTGTCTCTTTATAGAGAAATGACACCTCTTTTGCATTTAATGTTTATTTACAAGATCATTTTCATCTTCTGTCTTTTAAGTCTCCCGTCTCACTTCGTTTTCCCACTTAACTTTTACCCCTTCAACACTTCGATTCCCCAAAAGTTAATCCTTTCATCTATCTCTTGGAAGTTGTTCGCGTTGCATCAAAATGAATATAAGACTCTCCATTTTTTTTAACTCTCCAACTTCACTAGCAGTGCACTCTCTCACTTCCGAAACGTCAAGCGTCAGCACACATTTACTACCCTCTCTCTTTTTCCAAACGAATTGTTTAAATGGTGCCTCTATTTTCACGGAATAGAGAGATTTTTGTTCTTCTGTTTTTTATATCCCAGGTGCCTCTTATTCTCCCACATTTAGTCTTCTTTAGCTCTTTTTTATCTTCTCCCAAGCTTTCCAGATTCTCCCAACAATCCAACGTACCATCCTACAAATCCTAAGGTCACTCATCTCTCTTATGTTTTATTACTATATTCATCCCTTGCTTCATTTAGATCTCTTTTACTCCAAACTATAATATGGTCTGTAGCAGATCCCCATTTTCTACTATTTTTTTTTCTTTCTTTTCATTATTACGCTGTAGTGCAATCTTCACTCCTCTGAATCTTTAAAGAAAATTGATCTGTGAAACAGTGTATCCTCGGAAAACAGTGGATGGGACACGACGATTAAATAATTCATGTTGAATGCGATTAAGATATTCACATTCATTTTTAATCAGTAGATAATCAACGCAATCAAATTCTAAAAATAGTCCAAAACTGATGTTCACAAAAGTGAACATCTTGATCTGTTTAGAATCTCACAAAGATGTTAAATAATTTTGTAGTTGTTTGTTTAATATTTATTTTGTTTAGTACCTTATTTGTTCATTTTTTTTGAAATATTATGCATTTAATATTGATGGATAAAGAATTAACACTAATTTGCCGTTGGATTATATTTATATTGTATTTATCTTATAATTGTGAACTCTTTACTGCCATTTGTATAGTTTATGATTTAACAATATTTTTTCTCATATATTTAAAGCCCCCGCGCATCGCGCGGGGATAAAATCTAGTTGTTATAAATATTTGTATTTATCTTATTTAAGTGTACGTTCACTTTTATTAGAGCATCCGCAGTGGTGTACCTCCACGAAAGCTAAAATACAAATCCAAATGGGTCATTTACTTTTTGCTTGGATGGCAGCCATGCAGTCGACGCTCATTAACTAGTGTCGAGTGCATGTGGCAATTAATAGAGGTACATATTCTAAATTTATTATTTAAATGTTTACGCATTTTATGTTTAGTTAAAATAATAGTTTATGTATTCTAATCAATTTAATTTATTTACATATTTTGAAGTACTTACATCCCGAGTTCATGGTGATCGCATATCAGATTATTATTGATCCGACCGTAGATGTATGGCCCCAGATATTTCGCTGGTCAAAGTCAAACAGGAGTCGGGTAAAGGGAGAGCAACAGTTTAATATCTCAGGCAGCCAACATGAGCTTGAGATGTGATCACCCGAATCCATCATTTGGCAGTCGTATGAGACGTCGATGTACTGGCATAATGACGTCATCGCATACGCATATTATTTATCTGGGTTGCGTATGATTTTTTGGGATCCCTTATTGAAGGGATTTTGGTACTTGGGCAACCGAGGATTTCAATAATTTATGGGCCATATATGGATAGCAGACTACCCTCCCCGAAATTTGGGCTCAGTCTCAGACTCGAAACAACAAATTACCTTTGCCCATAATCGGCCTATTGCAAATGACCATATATCAGTTGTGTCCCAAGAAGAGTATGATGCATATTGGAAGGTGGTTGCGCAAAGACCCCATTACTACCGGTAATGGCAAGATATGTTAATGTAGATTTGATTGGAGTTGGGTCAGTGGTGTAATATTCCGTATTTTTATGCCTTATAATTATGAGATTTAATAAATTAATTTAGGATAATTAATTAGAAAATTAATCTGAATTTAAATGCTAGCGAGACGAGAGTTAGTATTTGATTATATAATGTTGTTGAATATTACTGAGTGATTATGGTAATATGTGATTATTGAATTTATTAAAATTGTCGTGAGTTGAAAATACGGCAGTTTCAGTAATTAAGTTGGGATGCGCGTGTCAGTCGTGTCAGGACCCAATTTAATGGATTTAAAAGTATTTTATTTTTATGTCATCTGTATGAATATTTTGAGTGCGTCAACGTGTTCGGAAGGTTCGAGATGGTCAGAAAACACTAGTCGGAGGTTTAGTTTGGGTCTCGGAGCATTTTTAGGCAAAACCGGCAACCCGAGAGGGTATTTTAGTCATTCCTATTTTTGGGTGAATAGTGACCCACGAATTTTAGACACTTAATATCAGCCAACACTTGAGTCCCTTAGGATTTCTCAACCAAAAACCATAAACGACCATTAGAGTGGAAGAGAAGGAAGTTTCCAATGGAGAACCACCACTTAGAGACTTTTGCACCACCGTCACCACCACCGGATAGATCGGAAAGCAAGGATCATCTCCATACCGTCTACTTCATCGGATCAAAATCTTCATTAACAGGCAAGTGATTTAACTTGCAATAATTTAGCGCATATATCATTCATGTTAGGTTTGAATTGAAGAATAACCTTAAAAAATGAAAATTGAATGGATTTGAAGAATTTAAATCAAAATCTGGGTAGGTCTTGCACGTAGTTTAATATTGGAGATAATACCAGACACAAAATTATGATTTATGGGTAGAGAATTATGAAAATGTATTGAATTATATAGTGTTCTTGAAGAAATAGAAGAACTAGGGTTTTATATGAAAATTAGGTAAATTGATCCAAGAATTTGATGTCCTACTTTGATTTGTTGATTCCAAAATATGGGAAATGATGTAAACATGTTGGTATGATAATTAGTATACTTAGTTGGGAGTTTAGGACATTGTAATGAAGAATTAGAGGTGTAAAAAGAGGAAAACCCGTAACTATTTAAGAAAACCTGGGCTGATACCTGCGTGATTGATCGATCGACTCAAGAATATCGATCGATCAATCGACCTATTTTCTTCGATCGATCGACCCCTTCTGATTTTTGGCAATTGTTTTCCCTTAAGGCTTAATAAAAATTCCAAGGCCGATGATGATTCTTAGGATGTTTAAATTGATATTGTGGGACTTCGTTAAGGTCAGTAGGGTCTTAGTTGATGCCGGGAAAAATGGTTTATCATATGAAAATAAATGTTATTGCTTATGAGAGTTACTGAGCGAGGTACGGTTAGAAACGTCTGAATTGAAATTATAATGGGAATGAATGATGATGTAAGAATAAGAACAGTAACGGTGGGACTTTAAGTTACTGAGATAACATTAGAAACTAATAGTTGACTTAGTAACCTTTTGGGATAGGTTTAAGTACTCAAATTGATTCGACAAGAGAGTTATCAAGCTATATATATGTTACGTGTGATATTCGGGATAAACTTGCTACGTACAAGACTTACTATAAGGAATGTGTGAATACCTATATTTATATATGATTACTTAGGTTGTGTGAATGCCTAGTGTATGGATTTCTTATGTGTATGACATACCTACCATACTTGCTATCACGGGAGGTTAGTTTTCGAAAAAGGGCTATCTTATCTTTGTGTGCCTTCGGGGGGGATTTAGATTGGTACCTTAAGTACATAGGACTGTGAATGACTTATTTGTGAGTTGATAACTCAGCTGACCATGGGATCGTAGGTATGTGCGTGACCTATGGGTATGTGAATTATGTTCGCCTCCAATATGTGTGATTTTGCTTATTGAAACGGTTCTTGAAAGATTCGGAACTCGTAGTCCTTATGTACGTGATGTATCGGGATTCGATAGCAGAGTATGCGAGCACCGCAGCTTAGCCAAGAGGTGTCATATATGTATTTATGTACTGAGAGTGTTATACTTATGTACTTGTGACTGGTTCATTATTGCTTAGAAAATGTGAATAATTAAGATATTTGAATGGGTTAAGAATGAGAAATTAATCAACACTTGAGATAAGAAATTTAATGAATGCGAATATGGGTTATGAATATAACTTATCTGGATATTAAGAGTAGACATCCTATGGTAGAATGCGAAAGAGGAAGTGGTACAGACTAGTTAGTTAGCAACATAACTATGATAGGTTAAGGGCATACGTTAGGAGTGCACATTAGTTGAGAGGTGAGAAACTCATGTGAGAGTACGCAACTAACGTGTTTATAATATGTGTTATTTAATTATAATTTAAACACTTGCTAAAATTTTAAACTGTTTTCACCTCGGGCTCTGACCCGTTTTCCTCCAAATCTATTTTGTTTTGTAAAAAAATATTTTTAGGTGCCCAGCCACAGGGACGCCAAGCATAAGAGTTCCATTCTGATGACGTGTTGTAGCTGGTGTGGAAGCTACGGGATATTGGTATTAGACGCCTTCATATTTATCCTTGGTTCCTTCATAGTTATTTGTATTAGAGGTTGTAGTTATAGTCTATTATTATTTCGGTTATTGGTTTATTTATTCAAATTCTTGTATTGGGACTTTATTTACTTTAACATTATTGTTATTGGAGTGTTTACTCTAGACTCGGATGATTTCATTTCGTTGGTTATTCATATGATATTGTTTATGCGATTGATGGTTAATGATTTAATTCTTGGTTGATAACTTAATTAATAAAATTGGAGATCTATCTTTTTAAATATTAGTTGGCTAGTAATTAATTAAATATTTTCCGACAGTGATGCTAAGACTGAACCAACTTGATATTCTGTATTAATTTAATAAAGGATTAGCTACCCGGTATTTAATTAGACGAGGTGTCATAGGTGGTATCAGAGCATCAGGTTCTAGTGTCCTTTAGGATCTGTGCGGCTTATTATGCTTCCAGCGTGCTTTCTTTGACATAGAGCCCTATGTTTAGGATTGTTGATTTCTTTGGTGAGATTTCATTCTCCTGCTATGATGTATATGATAGTGAATCTTATTTTCATTCGAGTGTGTTCATGTGCCGAACAATGCAGTACGTCAGGCGAAGACAGTTGGGCAGACAGCAGGAGGCAAAGATCAGTTGAGGTTACTTGATTTATGAAAGAAGGATGACAGTAGTTGAAGTCACCCATATTATGGCACGGAAGTCCAGGACGGTAAAGACGGCTAAGGCGCGACTTGTGACTTCTAGGTACAACTATAGTAGAAAGTCGGGTCAAATTAGAATCACCTAGCAAGGTTGGATTGGGAGAAAGTCAGATGAAACATTGAAAAGAACCAGTAGTGGAAATACTAGAAATGTGGAGATGGCGTGTACTAGCCAACTAACGTAAAATATCCAAAGGCTTGGACATATGACGGGGTATGGCTAATCGGGAGTGAAAATTTGGGGAATTTTTTTTTCTTGGCTCGTAAGAGCAGAGTTACAATAATGAGGCAACTACCACACTTAGAAGTTGAATGTGTCGTCGAGAGAAGGCGCATAAGTATGGTTTGACCATAAGTTCCTTCATTAGATGTTCAGAGTGAGATGCGAATGACATTCTGAACTCACACAAGAGGGTCGGACAGAGGTCACTTTGTAAGGAGAAATTTCATTGTTTAGCAAATCTTACACCGGGTGAAGTAGGTGAAATGGAGAAGAGGACATTAAAGGGAGAATTTTTATACAAGAAGAATTGTTAGCACTTCTCGGAAATTCTGCTTGGACGTCCAATGCAGATGGAAATAAAGTCGCATTTTGCTAATATGGGGCAAACGATTCCTTATGTGGGGAGATACAAGAATCAAGGAATTTATATAGAGTAAGACTGAGGAAACGGTGTTGGAGAAGCACCACAAGGGGGAGACCCATCGGGGGACCCGTTAAAATGATTTGGGTAGTTAAATTGTTACCAAGCGATGGTAATTGTAGTAAGAGATGTGGAAACTAGTAGCGTGTTCCTTAGGGCCATCCAAGCTAAGGGAACAACAGAGGTAGTCATCAGAGTCGAGACTACCAATGTTCGAGAGAAGGACCACCTTAACATGGTCAGTGTGACCGGAGATAAGTGGAGTATGTGTAGAGGTATTTTGTGGGGAGTAAAACCCGTGCGTTATAAATGTTTCTCGAAGCAAGTATAGGGATAAGGGTATGGTGCCTAGCAAGGGCAATAGTTATTAAAAAAATTCAGTTTGGTACGGACAAGTGTGTTAAGTCCAGGAACCATTTGAGCAGCCAGGGAAATTGACAAGATAAAAGTATGAGTTATATCCTCAAGTGATGTTGCGTGTTGTATGTGTCAGGAACAAGCTACTACTTTTTTATTACTACTATATTCGCATGAGAGTCGAGTTTAGTGAGTATCTCGACAATGTTATTATTTATGTGGATATTTTTCCCTGGTATAAGGGGGTTACCTTTAGTGTTACCCACGGAGGATGAATGGGTATATTGATAGTGGTATATACTTGATTGAAATCACTCATTTTAGTGTTATGTATACGAGTATGATATTATCCTAATTATAGTTTTATTATAATGTTTAAATTTATAGTGTGCAGTTATTGCAAGTTTATCGGGGTTACTACCTCGGCGTAGAACGTTTTGTTCTGGCAAGGCCCCATCTGCGATAGGGTTTGGCTCGCGATTGTACATTTGTATATATATATATATATATATATTGTTGAGACTTTGAAAAATATAATGGTCTCGGATATTCGTTCCCGCTATGTGTAGGGACTTTATTGATATGATGCGGAGTGTATTTAGTTTACTGTTCAGCGGAAAGAGTTAGATGATTATTATAATTAACGCTCAGGATGTAGTAATAAGAAGTGTGCATTGTTTTATCACCCTTTAGAGATGCGGGGGTTAATACCCATAGTTGTATGTCTGGGGACGAGAATTTTGAGAACCCCGATTATATTTGATTGATGTTTATGGAAGGTGATTTCCATCAATGTTAAGAGACAGTGTCTTTCGGAAGGAGTTCCTTGTTTAAGTGAAATTGCGGGAGGAGATGTAACTTTATTGTCAAGAAGCGGGAATATAGGGGTACATGTTATGGAACGAGGGCCTAACATATTTCGATGACTGACAATGCTAGGAAGTAGTGTATCGGGGGGTTCCTTGTTTGGATTTCGCTTTGCGAGACACCCCACGCATGAAACTTAGCGTAAGGTTGGTAGTAAGGAGATGTGTGGCCATTCATTTATGATTTGGATACCTCGATCGTTATGAAAGTATGTAGTTATAACTGGAAGTTAAAGGGTAAATTACAATATAAGGCCAGTAGAGCCAGTGGTGTAGTGAGGAAGTACTGAAAAATTTTGGGTTTTTTATTTCAGTGGGTTGAAGGAAGCACTGAGGTTAAGGAGGACGTAGGATTTCAAATTCGGGGGTGATTGAGAACGCCTAAGTGGTATAGCCACGTTACAAATGCATGGGCAATAAAGAGTTTGAAGTACGTATGGAGCATATATGATGTTTAAACCCATATGCATGGGTTATAATGGGTGTAGACACCCTGGTTTTCTTATGTGTTAATCGCCGAAAGAAGGGACATAGATGGGTGAAATTATTATTTGTGAGACTAACATGACAAAAGAAAGTGGTAGAGTGGATTAAGCGTCGTGAGAAGAACGACAATCTATTGATTCTTGGGCAATCAGAATAACACGTCCAAAATTGGTTGAAAGGCAGTGGGAAGCCATTTAAAAATGGAGTGTCTCTTGAGAAGGCAAATAGTTAACTATTATGGACAATATTGGAGCAGAGTTCCACCTAATCGAATGTTGAGAGTGGCTTACGCGTAAATAGAGTGAGGATGTTGATAAGGTATAAAAGTCCAGATGTGCACAACGTGGTAAAAGGTGCACGTGTCAAAATTTGGGTATACGTTGAGGGAAGAAGAGGGTTAGTAAGTATCACTTAACGAGAATAATTATACGTGAAAGTCAGTATTGAAAGGGGTATAATAAGTAGTAGATTGGTTGGGGTAAGATGATCAACCAGATAATTGTAACACCCCGCCCGCCCGGGGAGAGCGAACGGAGCGCTAATGCGATAAAATAAATTCAAATCCACAAGTGACAAGGTATAGAGCATCTAAATAAACCCACAATAATATAAATCCATTTTCCAAAAATTAATTAAAATAGCCCAAAATTACGCGGGTTGTTACACTTCCCCACTAACAATGGAATTTCGCCCTCAAAATTCGCCGAATGCCTAACTCTAAAAAATCAGGCTAACAATCTCCAAAAATAATTTCGTCTTCAAAAATAAATTCCTCACATCTAATCTTGAAACCTATCACGAATATCACCTAAAATTTTCTAACTCCAAAAATTGTTAACCACGCAATGAACCCAAAACCCAAGCCCCGAGGGTTGCCGTATACCTAAGCTCTGATACCATTTGTAACACCCCGCCCGCCCGGGGAGAGCCAACGGAGTGCTAATGCGATAAAATAAATTCAAATCCACAAGTGATAAGGTATAGAGCATCTAAATAAACCCACAATGATATAAATCCATTTTCCAAAAATTAATTAAAATAGCCCAAAATTACGCGGGTTGTTATCAAGTCGAAGTTCCAGTGATGGAAGAGTCAAGTTGGTAAATTTCATTGAGGGTGGTTTGCGCTTTAATGGGAGACTCGTTGTTCCAAAAGAGGAGGACTTTCGACATGCAGTGAAGATGGAGTCGCATGGGTCCCGATTTGCGGTACATCTCAGTGGGGATAAAATATACCAGGATATGAGGCAGAAGTATTGGTGGAGCGGAATGAAGAGAGACATCGCTGAGTTCGTCTCCAAGTGTACCACTTGTCAGCTAGTGAAAGTGGACCACCAGAAGCCACCAGGTTTACTTCAGTCATTGGAGATCCCTACGTGGAAATGGGAAGGCATTTCTATGGATTTTATTACCGGGTTGCCCACTTCGCCCAGGCGATACGATTCTATATGGGTTATTATGGATCGGCTGACGAAAGTAGCCCACTTTTTGCCTGTCAAGACAAACTATACGGCGGGACAGTATGCCCAGCTATTTATTGCAGAGATAGTGAGGTTACATGGTGTACCCCTTGATATCATGTCAAACAGAGATAAGACTTTTGTGTCTCATTTTTGGGAGAGTTTCTAGGAGGCTATGGGGACCGAGTTGCGGTTGAGTACAGCGTATCACCCGCAGATCGATGGGCAGACTAAGCGCACTAATCAGATGCTGGAGGATATGTTGTGCATGTGTGTCCTTGATTTTGGTGGAGGTTGGGAGCAGTACCTTCCACTGGTAGAGTTTGCTTATAACAACTCCTATCAGTTTATGATTAGCATGGCCCCATTCGAGGCATTGTACGGTAGACCTTGTCGTTCTATGGCTTGTTGGCTAGAGGTGGGGGATAACAAACTACTCGGGTCAGAGGTGATTCAGGGCACATCGAGCAGGATCGAGGTGATTCGGGGTCGCATACGGGTAGCACAAGACAAACAGAAAAGCTACGCCGATGCTAAGCGGTCCTTCAGAGAGTTCACCATAGGGGACCAGGTTTTGCTGAGAGTATCTCGTATGAAGGGGGTAAGGAGATTTTAGAAAAAAGGGAAATTGGCTCCGAGATATGTAGGACCATTTCCTATTATCGAGAAGATCGAACTAGTGGCATATAGGCTTGGGTTGTCGGAACACTTACATCGTATCCATAATGTGTTCCACATCTCGTCACTGAGGCGGTATCTTCGGGATGAGTTGGCACACACTCACATCGCGATTAAGGTGATTGAGTTATAGCCCGACAGTTCATATGAGGAGAGACCGATGGCTATCCTAGATAATAGTGACAGGAGGCTGAGGTCAAAGGTAGTTCCACTTGTTCGGGTGCAGTGGCAGCATCACAATGTGGAGGATCCTACCTGGGAGCGTGAGGCGGATATGTATGAGAAATATCCAGATTTATTCATACCAGGTATGCCTTATTTTTTGAATTTCGGGACAAAATTTCGTTATTAGGGGTGGAAGTATGTAATACCCCATATTTTTGAGGATTTAAATAATTATGAGATTAATTATTATATTGGGTTTAATTGAATTAAAATGTGAGAATTTAATTGTTAATTAATTCGGATTTTAAAATAAATATTAACTAGCATGCCAAGGGTTAATACTTATTGATTTAATATTACTCTGTGATATGTAATATGAAACTATACACTTTGATAAATTTTCGAGAGTGAATAATATGGCAGTTCGGTAATTTAAGTCTGACGCGCGTGTGAGTCGTGTTGAGACCAATTGAATGGGATAAAAGGAGAAATTATTTGTATTAACTCGTATGGTCATTTCGAGTGCGCCGTTGAGTCCGGGAGGTCTACCCGGGTATTCTATTTGGACTCCGGGAGATTTTAGGCCAAACCGGCACCCCGTCGGGGTAGTTTTGTGATTTGAATTTTTAGGCAGATTAAATGGACGAAAATTAGAGTTTTATTATATCAGTTACGTGGGAGAAGTTAGGGCTCACATTCACATAAATCAAGAGAGAGTCGGAGAGTGAGAGAGAGCAAATCCCAAGGAGCCAAAGATTTTAGGCATTATCTTCCACCACCGTGACCACCAATGCGTAGATCGAGAAGAGAGGAACGCGTCTATACCAACATAACCAAAGGATTTAGACCCTCGATTTAAGGCAAGTGTTTATTACCTGCTCTCTTTTAACAAAAATCATACTCATGTTAGAGTAAGTGAAATTAATCATGATTTACATGTTAATTGGGTGAAAATTGAGGTTAAATGATGATTAAAGGCTGGGTTAATTAGTTGTTGATATTCCTTCATGTATGTAGATGATTAATTATGAAATTGAATCATTTTTTAATGAACGAATTTGGGTTGATTAGGTTCTTTAATTGAAATTTTGGAAACTAGGGTTCGTGTGAATTAATTTGGGGATTTTATATAATTATGATGATTAATGATGAATTAATGATCCTAGGAAATTAGTAATGATTTATAATCTGTTATGTTTTGATGGGTATTGATTATGAGGCGTTGGATGTTGAATCTTAGAGGTTTTTAGGTTCAAAAATGGTAGAAAATGCTGAAATTCTGTGAAGAAGACGAAACAGTTGGTCTCGTGCGAAGTCGCGCGAAGTCGTTCAAATGAGATTGGTATCTCGCCCGAAGTCGCTCGAGCGACACTTGACAGTCATTCAAATGGCATTTCTCGTTTGAGCGATAGGGTGAATTTCTGGGAATACTCTTAAAGTCCAGTTTTGAGTTTATCGGTTTATTGGAGTGAGAGAAACTGCCTGATAGTAAACTTAAACAAGACAAAATTTCGGGAAAGTATGTGAGAATAAATACTTTACTTATTTTGGTATAGAGAGAATCTACCCTGGAGATTAGAGAGAGATAATAATCTAAATATTTATACTATACGTAGTGTTGAGGTTAAAATACGTATGAGAAGTATATATGTAGGTTAGAGAATACCTATAGATTCTAATAGGATGTGTGTATGCCTATTATGTGATATTATTATTAAGAGCACTAATGGATGATAATTCGGGGGTGCAATAATCTTACTATTAGGTGCACTAATGAGTGATAACTTGGGGGTGCACGGATTCTATCGTTAAATGTACTAATGGGTGATAACCTGGGGGTACAAGAATATTATTACAAGTGTACTAATGGGTGATAATCCGGGGGTACCAGATTATTGTTACAAGTGCACTAATGGGTGATAACCCGGGGGTGCAACATTATTATGGTTAGGTGCGCTAATGGGTCTTAGCCCGGGGGTGCAGTATTAGAATATATATATATATATATATCACTGTTCTAAAAAACCCGCCTAGGCTCCGCCTAGCCACGCCTAGGCTTAAGGCTTGGGCGAAACGCCTCGCCTTAAGTTTTTCACGCCTTATGCTTAGTAAAACCCTTAAGGCACACTTTTTTCTAAAAACAACAATGTTTTAGTGAAACGATATCATCTTTTAAAGAATTTTTTAACTAACCGAACCATTATCTCATCCAAAATAATCAAATATTTTAATTTTCATATATTCAGACATATTTTTATGATATGTACAATTTTAGTATTTTAATAGCCTTGTTATGGTCTAAAAATATTAAAATATATTAAGAAGGCCTAAACGCCTTTTTACGCTTAAACTCGCCTAGGCTTCTAAGGCTTAAGGCTTAACCTCCACGCCTCGATCACGCCCCGCGTTTTTTAGAACCTTGATATATATATATATATATATATATAGGGAAGATGTGACTATATGTGTATATACATAAACTTTGTATCATTCTATTGAGATAGTTAGTAGAGATGAAAATGTTGTTATATAAAATAAATCTTAAGAGTATAATAGATTTATCATGAAAATGAGAAAACATGCTAATTAGTTGTTCGACAAAGGCTAATTTGAAAGCGTATTGTATGGGCGATATGGGTATACTACTGGTGGGTATAGATACTATTAGAATGACTTCAGACTAGTTAGACTGGGTGGTATAACTAGGAAAAGAATTAGATGTACGTTAGGCGTGCACAATAAATGAGAGGTGAGAAGCTCATGTGAGAGTTCGATAACTAACATGCGTATAAGGCTTGCTTTAAGAACCAGTTTTAAATACTTGCTAAATCATTTTTAAACCTCGGGCCCTGACCCGTTTATTGCATCATTTTCTCTCTTTTGCTATATATATATATTATACCAGGTGCTCAGCCGCAAGGGTACCAGAATTAAAGATTGGATTGACAGACGTGCTGCAGCTATTGTGAAAGTTGTAGGTCCTTGCATTAGACGTATCTATCATTTCCATTCAGTTTCATTTAGACGTCCTATTTAGGGCATGTGTTGCTCACTTCTAGTCTTTTATTTGAGATATTGTATTCAATTTACTTTATGATTTGGAGTTTTGAGTTGGGAAGTTTTACATAGTCTTATTTATTTCAGTATTTGATTCATGTTCAGTGTTTATTATATTCCTATGTGTAGTGAATGGTTTATATTTTAAGACTGAATGAAAATGGATTTACTTGGTTTTACTAAATTGGAAATCTTTGTCTAGAGGGATTACTATATTGAGCCACCCGTATTACCCAAATACCATAGAATTCCATTACCATTATTTATTAATCAATTTCAAGTAACTTAACACTCATTTTAAATGTCCACAACTTTACATTATTCTATAGGTCTCATCTTAACTCATCTACCAAGCAACATAGTAGATTAATTTTAAGTATATATTTATATCACTCTCAGTATGTATATACACATAAGGCACCCCTAGGATGAGCTGCAGTGCATGCATACTCTACTATCGAATCCCGGTACATTACGTACGTAAGGATCACGAGTTTCGAATCACTCAGGAACCGTTTCAATACAAATCACACATATGGGAGGCAAACATAGTTCACATATCCATCAGTCACGCACATACCTATGCTCCCATGGTCAGCTGACTTATTAACTCACACATAAGTCTTCACAGTCCTATGTTCTGTGGCACCAATCGAAAGTCCCCCTGAAGGCACACAAAGACAAGACTGTCCCCTTTCTAAAACCTCCCGTGATAGCAAGTATAGTAGGTATGTCATGCACATAATAATCCATATAGTAGGTAATCACACAAACTAAGTAATCATCATTTCAATATAGGTATACTCCTATCCCATATTACAAGTCTCATAAGTAGTATAGTTTCATCCCGATTATTCTACCTAATATGTTTAGCGCGACAACTCTCGTCGTATAAATCTGAGTACTTAAACCTATCCCAAACGGTTACTAAGTCTCCCACTTGTCTCCAAGGTTATCTCAGTAATCTAAAGTCCCTCTACTACTATTCCTAACCTTAAGTTATCATTCATCTAACTTCAGTCCCAATTTATATAATTTTTAACCGTACCTGACTCAACAAGTACTCGTAAGTATACCATCTAATCCCATAAGACATAACATTTTCCGGACCTTAACCATGACCCCACTGACCTTAACTAAGTCCCACAATAATCTATTAATCACACCAAGAGTTCTTATAAGCTTGGGATTTTTTCAAACCTTAAAGGAAAATAATTAACAAAATTCAGGAGGAGTCGATCGATCGAAGGAATTGGTCGATCGATCGACATTCTTGGGTCGATCGATCGATCCATCAGGTATTGGCCTACGATTTCTGCATATTTTGGCCTACGGGTTTCATCAATTTTAATGATTAAATCCTTTATTATAATGTCCCAAAGTCCCAAATATTTATACCAAACGTTAGACCAACATAAACACATAAATTCTAACCTTAAAATCATAATAGCTTATCATTTTCTTGGATCAATCATGTATTTTTCATAAAAAAAAACTATTTCTACTATTTTCTTCAAGAACATCGTATAACTCAACATAAATTCGTAATTCTCTACACATGGATCATGACTCCGTGGCTGCTATATTTTGAGAAGTTATTCTACATGCAAAACCTACAGAGAATAAGATTTAAATCTCCAAATTCATTAATTCATCATTTTTCATGATTTTTCTCCAATTCTAAACTATCACGGATAATATATACACTAAATTATTGCAAGTTAAATCACTTGCCTGGAAATGGAAGTTTTGATCCTTTGGAGAAGATTATATAGGAGCAATCCTCTCTTCTTGATCTATTCGATGGTAGTGACGGTGGTGTAAAAAGCCTAAAAATGGTGGTTCTCCTTTGGGAACTTCCTCCACTTCTTCTCTAATGGAACTTTGTGAGTTTTGATGGTGAAAACCCTAAGGGCTCTAACCTAGCAGCTAATAAAGTTTTCTAAATTTCTTGGGTCTTA
Source organism: Sambucus nigra (assembly GCA_949130495.1). NCBI lineage: Eukaryota > Viridiplantae > Streptophyta > Magnoliopsida > Dipsacales > Adoxaceae > Sambucus > Sambucus nigra. The sequence continues at coordinate 480,744,032 of OX422215.1, read as the reverse complement.
ATACTCTAAAATTTAAAGTGCCCAAAATACCCTCCCGGGATGCCGATTTGGCCTAAAACTGCCATGGGAGCCAAACGAAACCCCTGGGTAGACTTTTATGACTATCTCAACCCTTTTGGACACATTGACACACTCGAAAAGAATATTTGGATGACATAAAAATAAATTGCTTTCTAATCCATTAAATTGGTCCCGCACGACTGACACGCGCGTCCCAACTTAATTTCTAAAACTGTCGTATTTTCCACACGTGATGATTTTATTAAGTTCATAATCATATATTACTATACCCGCTCAGTAATATTCAACATAATTATCATAATCAAATACTAACTCTCGTCTCGCTAGTATTTAAATCCAGATTAATTACCAATTAATTTCCCAATTAATTCAATTAATCCTATAATTAAAATCAGTAAAAATACGGGGTATTACATAAACGTCTTACACCGGTCTAACGTCTTCAACGAATTATGCAATGGGACTGCATCTCTCGTTAATTACACTATTAATGGAAAATCATACATTACGGGGTACTACCTTGCTGATGGCATATACCTTTCATACGCAACAATCGTTAAAACATTTAGGAACCAACATGGGCTATTACAAAAACCAAAATTATTTTGCAAGTACCAAGAATTGTGCAGGAAAGATGTTGTATGTTCTTTTGGTGTACTACAAGCACGATTCGTTTTCATTCGCGAACTTTGTAAATTATGGAATAGGGCATTCTTAGCAACCATAATGAAATCTTGCATTATAATGTACAACATGATTATTGATGATGAACGTAGATACTGTCCGTGGAAAAATGAATATAAACAGACTGATCCCACACCTGAAATACTATGGGGGCAAAATATTTTTTACGACTACCTAATGCGGGATGCTAATGTTAGAGACGCAACTAGATATCAACAACTATGAGATGATTTGGTGGAGCACATTTGGAGCACCAACGGTGATGTCATGATGGATTAATGATTATAGAGTTTATGTCTATTTGAGAATTTCTAATCACTTTCTTAGTTCCTTTTTTACATTGTTCTTTTACGATGTACATCAATATAATATATGTTATCTTTATTATGTAATTATTTTGAATCCCCTACTTCAATTTAGCATACATTTAAACATTTGTTGCACCGTTTAAATAACATAACATCCAAGTTGACATTACATTTATTATAGTAACCAAATAGCGAAGAATTAAACTGACCACACATTACATAACATCCTAGTCAACATTTTTTGTACCAGATAGACCAGAATCAGAATTTAACGAGCCGACACTGTTTGACATAAGCGCAGAAATCGAAGTTTCAATCGCAGCAACCATATTTGCGAGGTCGGTGAACCTTTTCACATGGAACTTCTGTTGTACCTTGTTCAATTTGGTTATATCCAACTCTATGATTTATGATTGTTCTCGACCTAGACGTACAAGTTGCTCTTATTTTTTTGTAATTTGATCATCTCTTTTCATCTCAATGAAGGCATCCATTTGAGAATCAAATTTCATAGCCTAACTTTGCTTCCACTCTTGCTTGCTTTAAACATTTCAGTGAATTCTTCGTAATGTTTAAGGACCGTCGTGTTACATTCAAGGTTGTCACAACACGCACGTTGACGGGCACGCTGTTTCTCCCCCTTCTACCTGAGGGTTTGTACGTTACGTCACTTACATCAGGACTGTCATTCGAGTCTAGAGGCGTAGGGTTATCGTTGTTACACACTATGTTCCCCAAATCAAATTTTGGTAACTCTTTCAAAATTTGGTAGCATTTATCAAACATGAATTATTTTCTCGTTTCAGTGCGGTATGCCTCGCGGGCTAGTGTAACCGCACTCGTTATTTACACTTCCTAGATTGTTTAGTTGGTGAGACAGCTTCGCAACGTATATCATTACACACGATGAAATATGATTGTAACGTGTTGAAAGCATAGTCCTCGTACGTTGATTATAAATTTCAGACGTGTTGTTGTATTCATTCATAACAGAATCCCAAAATGTTCCATGTGATATCGAGTTGCCTTCACTACCACGACTCGTATATTCAGCTTAAATAGTATATAAAATTTCATTTTTAATACTTGTCATGTTTGGTTGCCGTGAACTACTCGTATTAAGTGGTTGAGATGAAGACATATTTGTGGGTAATTATAATGTATAAGGAGAGGAAATTAATAACCAATAAATAATTAAAATGAAGAATTTCATTGGATGGAAGAAAAATAATGAGAAGTTTAGAAATATGGGGCAAAATGAAATTGGCGGGAATTTGGGGGAGGGATGGGGTTATATAGGATAACGGTCGTTAAATTTACTGTGGTGAAAATGGTTCTTACGAACTTCTGAAGTTCGTAGGAACCATTTATAAATTCTCCTCGCGATTTGTATATTTGCAGAACCACTGCAAATTCCTTTACGGATTCTATTCCTTAAACCTCACCACTGCAGTGCCTTTGATTTGTAAACTTATAATTTTTTTGTATTTTACCTCCATCATTGTACCTGCTCTTAGGACTCTACCAGCTTGTATCTATATTATACCTCTAATACAATAGTATTAGAGGTGTAAATGCAACTTAATACATCCATTCTCTCTTCTCAATCGTACATTCTCTCTCATTTTATCTCAGAGCATACCCGCTCATTGCCTTAAAAAGCTATTCGACTTCCTTTTTTTTGAATGCCTTTTGACACCAAAACGTCCAAATGTGCGTCATTTATTCTCCTCCTTTCTCTTTCAAAACCGTACAAATCCCGTGAAGCATTTCAATCTAACCCTTATAAAAATATAGATATTCATTCACCGCCATTTCCACTGGCACCATTCTCCATCATCCGCTACTCTATGTGGACAATATTCGTCCACCGCAATTTGCCCCCCACAAAGCTCTTCGTTATCCATCGTCATCGCCGTTCTAAGGTAACAATTTGTTTACTTTTAAGTATTGATTAAAAATATCTCAATGTGTATTTGGTTCTTACATTGAGGTTTGGTATTTATATGATATTACTCTGTGATAAGGTGGGACAGATTTTGATTTATTTTTTTCATGCCATCTTTGGATCGATTTTGGTGTTTGGTATTTGGATTTTACATCTGGGATCTTTTGTGTGATTAATTGAACTGCTATAGAGAGGTTTACAGAATCACCAAGCCAGGTGATAGACATTGCTAAAAAAGATCGATGGACATTGATAAACAATGAAATAAACGCATAGTTCTTCGATTATATTATGTATAATTGGGGTTGCTAAAGTTTTAACTATTAAAAAAACTTATCTGTTTTTTTTAATTAACAACTCTTTACAAAAAGTGAAAAATAGTTTTATATAAAATAAATTTTTTTACATAAATAAACGGTTTTAACTATTAAAAAAAATTTTTTTTAGAAAAAAGAACTGTTTTGTAAAAATAAAAATAAAAAATCTGTATTTTCATCTAATTTTTTTAAATAATTTTTTTTAATAATAAACTATTTAAAAAAAATATTTAAAATTTTCTTAACTGTTTTAGAAAAAAATTTCCAACTTTTAAAAAAAACTTCTTATATGCTTTTTATTCATTAAAAACTCTTTATAAACATAAAAAAATGTTTTATGTAAAATAAAAACTATTTTTACGAAAATAAATAGTTTGAACTATTTAAAAAACAATGTTTTTAATTTTTGTTTACAAATGACATGTTTTCAAAATTGTTTTGTTTTATAATATATTTTTTTTTAAATAAAAATAAATAAATGTCCCATATTATATTAAATAAAAAATATGTGTCTAAAGGAGATTTTTTTTAATTTTTACATTTAAAAAACATTTAGTTAATTAATTTAATTGTTTTTATTTTAATTAAAATTCACCATAAGACATTTATTTTAAATTTTAAAATAGATCCTTATTAAAATTACTTTTTTTTTATAATTGAAAATACAAATTTTATTTTATAAGAAATAGTTTTTAAATCATTTTTTTGTAGAAAAATTTAAAAAATGTTGTTTTTTAATAATTAAAATAATTTATTTTTGCAAAAACAATTTTTGTTTTTATAAAACTATTTTTTACTTTTTATAAATAGTTTTTTAATAAAAAAAGAGATAAGTTTTTTTAAAAAGTTAATTGTTTTTTAAAAAACTGTTACAAAAAGTTTAAAAGTTTTTTTTTTTTAAATTTTAAAAGAGTTTCTTAGTAAAAAGTATTTTTTTTATAATTATTTTTTATTGAAAATACAGATTTTTAATTTTTTTATCAAATGCATATATGTTGGAGGCCAAAAAATGGACAAGTTTAAGAGTACAATGGTCATTTCATACTCAAATGGTGCGGAGGGAGGATGAGTGGAGTGTGGGAATAACTATTCCCATATTATAAATGTTTTATGTATCTCTCCCGCTCATCGTGTGGGTTGCATGCTAGTTATAAATAAGGATTACCGCCTATTTTTGATACATCAATTAATAAGAACTCTTCCTCTCTCTAAAATGATCTTTGTGCCTTATTTCTCTTAATACGTTATCAGCACGCATCTCATAATCGTTCGACGTATTCATCTGATAAAATCTAGTATATTTTCTTTAAAGACAATTTTGATGTTACTTTCTCGGAAATAATGTTACTCCCACTATATTCTTTGGCCCCACCATCAATTATAGAGCTATAAACTTATCTGCACAACAAAGAATTAGAGAGAGAGAGAGAGAGTCAAACTCCTGTACATACCAACTATACATACCAAGTATACATATCGATTTTTTTTAAAAAGTAAAAAAAAAATTACTTTTGAGTTGAATTTTTTTATACGGTATTTAAATATTTCAATGGACCCATATAAAAAAGAGCGAAAAATAAATTTTTTTGACCTATTTTTTAAAAATAGCAAAAAAGGTTATTTTGAGTTGATTTTTTTATATGGCTCCCTTGAAACGTTTAAATATCACATAAAAAAACTTAATTCAAAATCATTTGTAAAAATGGATCCGCGCCAGCAGTATGTATAGTTGGTATGTACAGGAGCCTGACTCTCTCTCTCTCTCTCTCAGAAACGTATCGCCTTAAACCTTTCACGCCTTATTCTTTGTAAAAGGCTTAAAACGCACTATTTTCTAAAACAAAAACTCTTTAGTGAAACGATATCACCTTTTAAAGATTTTTTTTAAAAAATTGGACCAATATCTCACTGACAACAATCAAATGACAAATGGTATCCCAAAACTCTTTTTCCCTCGTCCAAAAAAACGCATGTTTTTTCTTTTTTTCTTTTTTCTTTTTTGCTTAGTATTTAAACAAATAATATTTTAGTTTGCATAAATTCAGACATATTTTAAGGTATGTACCAGTATAATATTTTTAATAGCCTTGTTATAGTTAAAAAATATTAAAAAGGACCTAAATGTCTTTTCACATTTTTTTACGCTTAAGGCTCGCCTAGACTTCTAAGGCTTAACGATTGGTCTTCATGCCTCGGTCACCCCTCGGATTTTTTAGAACCTTGATATATATCCATATAATATAACGCCATATGGGGATAGCAAAGAAGCATGTATGATATTTTTGACATTTCATGCCCATGCATGAAATGTCATGCTAAAAGTGGTTTTTTTTTTCTTCTTTTATAAATTATTTTTTTTTTAATAAATAGATATGGATTTTTTAACTATTTTTTTTATTTTAATTTTAATTTTTTTATGTGCTGAATTTTATCACGGGGGTAAATTTATCACCATGCCCTCGGCACGGGTATCCGCTAGTATATATATACAGTCATGCTCTTGTGCGGACCGGACATGTGTCACCTGGCGGTGAGCCCAGAAAAGAGAGAGAGTGTGCCTACAATTTATGCGATAATTTCTAAGTGCACCGTTAGGTGACACATGTCCGGTCCGCATTTTTATAATGCGGACTAGTCCGCACAGGAGCATTATTATATATATATATATTAGTAAATGGCAACACATATAAAGCAATGATTGCATGATATCATATGTTTTGTTTATATATATCATTGTTACTAGCATACAGGCCACGCGATCGCAACATGATTGGGTGACCACGACTATTTGCGACCACAATACAAATTCTCTCAAAAGTAAAAACAAACCTTCCTCACCTTAATTAGTTGTAGGGATTTAAGAGTGATTGTGAAGGAAATAAACCACCACACATGATAAGGGATCACGCGGTCCACTAACTCGATCAATTATATACATCACATTGATAAGGATCACTGAATATTACCTCCTGCGAAAATCAAAGAAAGATATACAGTCGATCAGTTAGAGATAACTATGAAAGTGATGTGACACCCCGACTAATTAAATACTGGGTAGCTACTCCTTTATTAAATTAATTCAAACTGCCAAGTTGGTCCAGTTAATAGCATCACTGTCGAAAACATTTTTATGATCACTAACCACCTAGTATTTAAAAAGTAAGTTGTCAAATTTTAATTAAAGTCTGATTAACATGCAACAAGTGTAATGAAGAATAATAACACCATTCACCATAAAGAAGTAAATAGAATAACCATCACATAATGTAAATAAAGTCTGGAGGAAAACTCCTCACTACAAATCCCACAACTGAAATAAGTAACGAAATACTGAATACTGAATCAATACATGACAAAGTCTGAAAAACTGAAATAGAAAGATGTCTCTAATAGAAATGGGCAACATGCCCTACAACTGATAAATCCTGAATCAGGAATCCAAATGGTAGAAGCGTCTAAAAGCAATTCCCTGTAGCTTCCACAAACAGCTACAGCTCGTCACCTGAATGAGTATCCTATGCATGGTGTCCTTGTGGCTGGGCACCTAAAAAGGTTTTACAAGAAAAATAGATTTGAAAGCAAACGGGTCAGAGCCCGAATGTGGAGATATTTTAAAAACCTGCAAGTGCTTTAAAAACATTTAAAACATTAAATGTAAAGTACATGTTAGGACGTGCACTCACATGATATTCTCACCTCTCGTCTAACTGTGCACTCCTAACGTAAGTACCCATCTAACCACTAGTTACGTGACCTCATATCTAGCTAGACTGTCATAGGTCCTACCCTTATTATTTGGTTCCATTAACATTATAACGATCTCAGTTAAATAGGTGCTTAACGAAAATTCAGGTTCTCATACAAAGGTAATACAGCTCGTTATAGATTAGCCCCCTATGTTATTCAATAATTACACACAATACCATATGAAAGTTCCCAGTTTATTAAGCGTATATTTTCCACAACATAAATATACAATATAAGCACCCCGAGACTAAGCTGCGGTGCACACATACTCTGCTATCCATCCCGGTACATCACGTACATAAGGATCACATATTCCGAATCTCTCAGGAATAGTTCACAGATAACAACATCACAAATAATGGAGGCGAACACAGTCACATCACATGGGTTACGCATATACCTACGCTCCCACGATCAGCGGACTTATTAACATCCTAATAAGTCTTTCTCTGACCTATGTTCATCGAGGTAACCAGTCTAAATCCGGGCAACACAAGGATTAGAGGGCCCTAAGCGAACGCAAACCTCCCGTGATAGCAAGTATGGTAGGTATGTCATACACACAATTCATATACCAATACTAAGTAAGCACACATCTTAGTAATCCCGTAATTTAATTGTAGTACTTATCGCATTCTCGTACCAATCTTAATATATATACAACTTATATAATCCCGGTCCATAATTACACGCGCCATAATTTATTCTCACGTCGTGGTAAACACTCACGTCTCAATCCCATATTAACCATTATTTAAATCACTCGTATATAATTTACTCCTCATGATAACCCAAATGTCCCAAATCTCTCAATATATCATCAAAGGAATGTTATCTCTATCCTCGAACAAGTTTACGGGACTCTCAAAATCAAAACAGGCCAAAAAGGCCTAAACTATCAACTCGTTCGAAGTTTCGTTCGAACGAGGCTGTTCGAACGAGATTCAGTTCGTTCGAACGAACTGCACCTTCTAACGACATCTCGTTCGAACGAAGGTATCGAACGAAATTTCCTCTCGTTAGAAGCGACTGGTCAACTCGTTAGAAGCTCGTTCGGACGAGCTCGTTCGAACGACCTGGGGAGGTCTTCTAACGAACGACCAGTTTCGAGCCCAGATTTCCTTAGTTTCGTTTTTCACCATTTTTATCTCTTCAAAACTCATCTACACATCAAACCAACGATTGTTTAAGGTCTCTAATCATCCCTAAACGTACCTAGGTCACATACTAACATATTTTGAGGAGTTAATTCATCCCAATCATCATTAAATCATTAAATCACATCACTTTCCCCCAATTTTTACAAGAACATAAACCCTAAAATTTTAAAATCATGAATTAACCCAATTAAATCCGTTTTAATTTCATCCAATAACTAATATCATCAGTATAATCATCTACCTACCATTCTACATGCGATTCTCCTCAAGATTTCAAGTTTTAAACTCCAAAATACATGGGTTTTCATGTTTCACCAAGAACAAATCAATTTTATTAAATTCCTACACATGGAAAGAGCATTCTCTGAAATTAAACGATAATAAACCACTTGCCTTGAGTGTCTCTGAATTTGATGTTGATTTCCTCTCTCTTTCTGCAGAATTCCCTCTCTCTCTCTTTCTCCAAGCTTCTTCTCCAATGGCTATGGTGGCTAGGGTTTTCTTATGGAAAGTAATAGAAACCTAATTCTAATAACCTACGTAACCTATTGGGTTAACATGGATTGGTTAGTGGCTTAGTGGGTCAAACCCACATCAGATTTACTTCTCAAATTTTCGTCATTTTTAATTCCTAAAAATACGAAATTACCAAAATACCCTTTATATTGTCGGTATGGCCTAAAAATACCACGGGACCCAAACTACACCCCCGGCTAGTGTTTTCTGACTATTTCGACCCTTCCGGACGCGTTGGCGCACTCAAAATGACCATACGGTTAATAGAATTTAAATTCACTTTTATACTTAAAATAATTATATCCTGACGCGACTGTCACACGCGTCCCAATAAAATGACCAAATTGCCGTATATCAATCTCACGACAAATTTCATAATTCAATATTCATATAACACCATATATACTCAATATAGTCAAATACCAACTCACATCACGCTAGTATTTTATCCGGATTAATTTCCAATTAATTCTCATTTAAATAATTAAATCCCAAAAATAAATATAGCCAAAAATATGGGGTATTACATACTTCCCCCCTAATAACTGAATTTCGTCCTGAAATTCGAAACTAGAAAGTACCTGCTAAAAACAACTCTGGATAACGTTCGCGCATCTCATCCTCGCGCTCCCATGTGGACTCCTCGACATTGTGATGTCGCCACTGAACACGCACTAACGGAACTATCTTTGACCGTAATTTCCTCTCACTTCGGTCCAAAATAGCAATCGGCCCCTCCTCGTAGGAGCTATCCGGCTGGAGATCGATGTCCTCCACAGCAATGTGAGAATGAGCCAAATTATCTCTAAGGTATTTCCTTAGCGAGGAAATATGAAACACATCGTGAATCCGATGCAAATGCTCCAGTAACCCAAGTCTATACGCAACCGGTCCGATCCGCTCAATAATAGGAAACGGCCCCACATACCTTGGTGCCAACTTCCCCTTCTTCCCGAAATGCATAATCCCCTTCATAGGAGATACTCTGAGCAAAACCTGGTCCCCCACTTGGAACTCCCTGAAAAATCTCTTCGCATCAGCATAACTCTTCTGCCTGTCTTGAGCTACCCGAATGCGACTCCGAATCAACTTAATCCTTGTCGAAGTATCCTGAATCACTTCCGGCCCAAGTAGTTTGTTGTCCCCCACCTCTAACCAACATGCTGGGGAACGACAAGGCCTACCGTACAATGCTTCAAACGGAGCCATGCCAATAGTGAACTGATAGGAGTTGTTGTAAGCAAACTCCACCAGTGGAAGGTACTGCTTCCATCCACCCCCAAAGTCAATAATGCACATGCGTAGTATGTCCTCCAACATCTGATTTGTGCGCTCGGTCTGCGGATGATAAGCCTTACTCAACCGCAATTCCGTGCCCATGGCCTCCTGGAAACTCTCCCAAAACCTCGAAACAAATATCTTGTCTCTGTCAGACACGATGTTTAGGGGCACACCGTGAAGTCTCACAACCTCTGAAATGAAGAGCTGGGCATACTGTCCCGTAGTGTAGTCAGTCCTTACGGGTAAAAAGTGAGCGACTTTGGACAACCTGTCCAGAATTACCCAAACGGAGTTGTGACCCCTCTGCGACGTAGGTAACCCCGTGATAAAGTCCATAAATATGCTCTCCCACATCCACACCGGGACCTCCAACGGCTGTAGCAGTCCTGCCGGTCTCTGATGATCCACTTTAACAAGCTGACAAGTGGCGCATTTTGAAACAAACTCAGCGATATCTCTCTTCATACCGCTCCACCAATACTGGCGTCTCATGTCTTGGTACATTTTGTCCCCTCCGGGATGTACCGCGAACCGTGAGCCGTGTGACTCTGCCATCACCTCGTGTCGCAATTTCTCCCCTTCTGGAACTACCAATCTCCCATTGAAGCGTAATCCCCCGTCTGAGCTAATGGTATAGGACTCGGCTCCCTCTGCTAGTAATCGAACTATCTGTTCCTGACAGAACGAGTCATTAGCTTGTGCCCGTACTACCTTCGTGACAATTTGCGGGGTAACGGTCATCACAAACATGAAAGATCGGGCCACTGCATCCTGGTGTCCCAACTCCTTCCACTTTGCCTTCCACACCTCTGCCACCTCATCTGCTGGCCTACGGCTCAACGCGTCTGCTACCAAGTTTGCCTTACCTGGGTGATACTGGATATCGAACTGGTAGTCTTTCACAAACTCAAGCCACCTACGCTGCCGCATATTCAACTCCTTCTACGTGAACAGGTATTGTAGGGACTTGTGGTCCGTGAACAGTTGGAATTTCTCCCCTAAATGATAGTGCCTCCAAATTCGTAGGGCAAATGCCACTGCCGCCAATTCCAAATCATGCGTGGGGTAATTCTTCTCGTGAGGCTTAAGCTTACGGGAAGCATAAGCTATGGCCTGTCTCTCCTGCTGTAATACACCTCCAAGCCCTTGCAAAGACGCATCAGTGTAAACCAAATACTCAACTCCCGGTCTCGGCAATGCTAACACAGGTGCTGAGGTCAATTTGTCCTTTAACTCATCAAATGCCAACTGACGGGCATCACTCCAGATGAATGGCACACCCTTACGAGTCAGATGTGTCAAAGGACCCGTTATTTTCGAAAATCCCCGAATGAACCTCCTGTAGTATCCTTCTAGGCCCAAGAAACTACGAATCTCCGTTGGTGTCGTGGGCTGTCCCCACTCTCTCACCGCAGATACCTTCCTCGGATCAACAGATATTCCCCGATCGGAAATAATGTGTCCTAAAAACTGGACCTCCTTCAGCCAAAACTCGCATTTCTCATATTTTGCATACAACTCGTTCTGACGGAGTGTCTGCAAAACTTGCCTCAAATGCTCGGCGTGGTCCTCCTCTGTCTGGGAGTAAACCAGAATATCATCAATGAAGACAATGACAAAATGATCTAGGAAATCCCTGAACACTCTGTTCATCAAGTCCATAAACACTGCTGGAGCGTTGGTCAAACCAAAAGGCATAACCCGAAACTTGTAAGAACCATATCTCGATAAGAACGCAGTCTTCGAGACATCCTCCTCCCTGATACGCAACTGATGGTAACCGGATCTCAAATCAATCTTTGAGAAGAAAGAAGCTCCTCTCAACTGGTCGAATAAGTCATCGATTCGAGGCAACGGATACTTATTCCGTATCGTGACCTTATTCAACTCTCGGTAGTCCACACACAATCTCAGTGAACCGTCCCTCTTCTTCACAAATAAAACTGGAGCTCCCCAAGGTGAGGTACTCCTGCGAATAAAGCCCTGACCTAACAGCCGCTCTATCTGATCTCGTAGCTCTCGCATCTCTGCTGGAGCCATACGGTACGGTGCGCGTGCTATAGGCCTCGTATTTGGCAATAGGTCTGTAACAAAGTCTATCTCTCGACTGGGGGGTAGGCCTGGTATCTCCTGAAACACATTCGAATACTCCCTGACAACCGGAATCGAATCTAAAGGAATCACAACCTCCTTAGAGGTATCCTCCTCTATGTAATACAGATGAGCGGTTGATCCTCCCTCTGGGCGAGGCATCGCCACTACGAACATCTCTTGCCCCGGAATGGCAAAAACAATGCTCCCGCTGAAGCAATCAATCATGGCCCTATATGTTACGAGCCAATCCATACCGATAATCACATCGTGAACATGCATATCTAATACCAACATGTCTGCAGGTAATACCAAACCACCAATCTCGACCCCCACTCCCCGGCATATAAAGAATATAAGTGACCCACTCCCCAATGGTGAGTCGACACACGTCACTGTGCTCTCTGCCGTAGCTAACAATCCTAAGGCTTTCGCGAAGTGTGTAGCTATAAAATAATGTGTAGCCCTCGTATCAAATAATACCCGACCCATAGTGCCATGGATAGGAAACGTACCCTCAATCGCGGGCGGTGCCTGTGGAACTGCTGCCTGGTGGACGTTGTAGACACGTCCATACTGTAGCTGCCCCTGCTGAACTGGGACTGCTGGAATGGGTGGCAATGCTGCCATCTGTGGCGGTGCGGGGAGAGCGGCGGGAAACATAGGCCTCTGCGGCTCCTGGCGAGCACCCTGCTGCTGCTGCTGTGGGGCCCTGCCCCTATCAGGACAATCCTGTCGTTTATGGCCAGTCTTGCCATAAACAAAACACTTCCCTGGGAAGTTCCCTCCTCTCTGCCCCTGTGTTCCCCGGCCCTGGTGGCCGTTACCGTTCCTCCCTTGGCCCTGCTGGCCCTGTTGAAACTGCTGCCCATTCTGCCCCTGTTGGCCCTGATGGCCGTTCGGACCCTGATGGGCCTGACGGAAACCTCCCTGTCCCTGACTGTAGTTCCCTGATCGGAATCTCTTCTGATCCCCCTGCTGAGAACCCTGCTCACCCTGTCTCTGCCCCTGAATATATTGTGCCCCACCGGCACCATGTCCTCCTGTCCTGCCCTGATGGCTAGACTCTCCCGACCTCTTGCCCTCAGCCATATGAAAGCGGTGGTCCTGGCAGTGTAACAAAGTAGCGTTAACCACATCAGAATACGTGGCCAACGAAAGGTTCCCTAACAGATGCTGACGGATCCTCCATGTCAACCCGTCGGTGAATTTCTCAATCTTCTTCTTCTCTGTTGGTATCTCATCCGGAATGATATTCAACAGATTTGTGAACTCGACCTCATACTCGGACACGGTCTTACCCTCTTGCCTCAAATTCATCAGTTTCTTCCTCATTTTCGTGTGAATAGCCGACGGAAAGTACTTGCGGTCAAACCGCACCCAGAAGTCCTGAATAGTGAGAGTATCCCTCTCCTCCACGGAGGTAATAGACTCCCACCACTGCAGTGCAGATCCAACTAGCTTGAAAGTAGCTAGCACCTGCTTCTGAACGTCCGTGCACTCATACATCCTCAAGTGCCTCTGCATATCCTTCCTCCATTGGCTCGAGACTACCACATCTGAGCTACCTGCAAACTCTGGCGGATGCGCTTTCTGAAAAGCGTCACGTACACGCTCCCAAGCAGACGGGAATGCATTTGCCTGTACTGGCGCGGCAACCGGAGCCTGAGGTGGTGCCTGCTGGACTATGGCAATTGCGACATTTACCGCTTGGGATACTATAGCTGCAACCTCAGCGGCGTTCATCATGCCCTGAACTGGAGCGGGCTGGGGTTCGGGCGTTGCATCCCTGGGAACTCGTCGTGCACGTCATGGAGGCATCTGAAATAAGAACAAAGTTCATAAGTTCACTGTTTATAAACTTAATATAGCTTAAGAACGAAGCATACACAAAAAGAGTACAACAGTCCTAAAATATAGGGCTCTATATCAAAGAAACTTAGCGGAAACATAATAGCCGTACAGATCCTAAAGGACACTAGAACCTGATGCTCTGATACCACCTGTGACACCCCGACTAATTAAATACCGGGTAACTACTCCTTTATTAAATTAATTCAAACTGCCAAGTTGGTCCAGTTAATAGCATCACTGTCGAAAACATTTTTATGATCACTAACCACCTAGTATTTAAAAAGTAAGTTGTCAAATTTTAATTAAAGTCTGATTAACATGCAACAAGTGTAATGAAGAATAATAACACCATTCACCATAACGAAGTAAATAGAATAACCATCACATAATGTAAATAAAGTCTGGAGGAAAACTCCTCACTACAAATCCCACAACTGAAATAAGTAACGAAATACTGAATACTGAATCAATACATGACAAAGTCTGAAAAACTGAAATGGAAAGATGTCTCTAATAGAAATGGGCAACATGCCCTACAACTGATAAATATTGAATCAGGAATCCAAATGGTAGAAGCGTCTAAAAGCAATTCCCTGTAGCTTCCACAAACAGCTACAGCTCGTCACCTGAATGAGTATCCTATGCATGGTGTCCTTGTGGCTGGGCACCTAAAAAGGTTTTACAAGAAAAATAGATTTGAAAGCAAACGGGTCAGAGCCCGAATGTGGAGATATTTTAAAAACCTGCAAGTGCTTTAAAAACATTTAAAACATTAAATGTAAAGTACATGTTAGGACGTGCACTCACATGATATTCTCACCTCTCGTCTAACTGTGCACTCCTAACGTAAGTACCCATCTAACCACTAGCTACGTGACCTCATATCTAGCTAGACTGTCATAGGTCCTACCCCTATTATTTGGTTCCATTAACATTATAACGATCTCAGTTAAATAGGTGCTTAACGAAAATTCAGGTTCTCATACAAAGGTAATACAGCTCGTTATAGATTAGCCCCCTATGTTATTCAATAATTACACACAATACCATATGAAAGTTCCCAGTTTATTAAGCGTATATTTTCCACAACATAAATATACAATATAAGCACCCCGAGACTAAGCTGCGGTGCACACATACTCTGCTATCCATCCCGGTACATCACGTACATAAGGATCACATATTCCGAATCTCTCAGGAATAGTTCACAGATAACAACATCACAAATAATGGAGGCGAACACAGTCACATCACATGGGTTACGCATATACCTACGCTCCCACGATCAGCGGACTTATTAACATCCTAATAAGTCTTTCTCTGACCTATGTTCATCGAGGTAACCAGTCTAAATCCGGGCAACACAAGGATTAGAGGGCCCTAAGCGAACGCAAACCTCCCGTGATAGCAAGTATGGTAGGTATGTCATACACACAATTCATATACCAATACTAAGTAAGCACACATCTTAGTAATCCCGTAATTTAATTGTAGTACTTATCGCATTCTCGTACCAATCTTAATATATATACAACTTATATAATCCCGGTCCATAATTACACGCGCCATAATTTATTCTCACGTCGTGGTAAACACTCACGTCTCAATCCCATATTAACCATTATTTAAATCACTCGTATATAATTTACTTCTCATGATAACCCAAATGTCCCAAATCTCTCAATATATCATCAAAGGAATGTTATCTCTATCCTCGAACAAGTTTACGGGACTCTCAAAATCAAAACAGGCCAAAAAGGCCTAAACTGTCAACTCGTTCGAAGTCTCGTTCGAACGAGGCTGTTCGAACGAGATTCAGTTCGTTCGAACGAACTGCACCTTCTAACGACATCTCGTTCGAACGAAGGTATCGAACGAAATTTCCTCTCGTTAGAAGCGACTGGTCAACTCGTTAGAAGCTCGTTCAGACGAGCTCGTTCGAACAACCTGGGGAGGTCTTTTAACGAACGACCAGTTTCGAGCCCAGATTTCCTTAGTTTCGTTTTTCACCATTTTTATCTCTTCAAAACTCATCTACACATCAAACCAACGATTGTTTAAGGTCTCTAATCATCCCTAAACGTACCTAGGTCACATACTAACATATTTTGAGGAGTTAATTCATCCCAATCATCATTAAATCATTAAATCACATCACTTTCCCCCAATTTTTACAAGAACATAAACCCTAAAATTTTAAAATCATGAATTAACCCAATTAAATCCGTTTTAATTTCATCCAATAACTAATATCATCAGTATAATCATCTACCTACCATTCTACATGCGATTCTCCTCAAGATTTCAAGTTCTAAACTCCAAAATACATGGGTTTTCATGTTTCACCAAGAACAAATCAATTTTATTAAATTCCTACACATGGAAAGAGCATTCTCTGAAATTAAACGATAATAAACCACTTGCCTTGAGTGTCTCTGAATTTGATGTTGATTTCCTCTCTCTTTCTGCAGAATTCCCTCTCTCTCTCTTTCTCCAAGCTTCTTCTCCAATGGCTATGGTGGCTAGGGTTTTCTTATGGAAAGTAATAGAAACCTAATTCTAATAACCTACGTAACCTATTGGGTTAACATGGGTTGGTTAGTGGCTTAGTGGGTCAAACCCACATCAGATTTACTTCTCAAATTTTCGTCATTTTTAATTCCTAAAAATACGAAATTACCAAAATACCCTTTATATTGCCGGTATGGCCTAAAAATATCCCGGGACCCAAACTACACCCCCGGCTAGTGTTTTCTGATTATCTCGACCCTTCCGGACGCGTTGGCGCACTCAAAACGACCATACGGTTAATAGAATTTAAATTCACTTTTATACTTAAAAATAATTATATCCTGACGCGACTGTCACACGCGTCCCAATAAAATGACCAAATTGCCGTATATTAATCTCACGACAAATTTCATAATTCAATCATATAACACCATATATACTCAATATAGTCAAATACCAACTCACATCACGCTAGTATTTTATCCGGATTAATTTCCAATTAATTCTCATTTAAATAATTAAATCCCAAAAATAAATATAGCCAAAAATACGGGGTATTACAAGTGATTGAGGTCCCAAGGATGCGATAACTTCCTCTTATAAATGTAAACCTAGCCTTAGAGGAAAAGGGGAATGCAGTCATGAGTATTAGAACACTGTTAATAACAAAGTAGAACGACCCGTGGACATTGGTAGATTGTCGAACCACGTATATCTTATTTTTTTTGTGTGTGAATAATTTTTTAATTATGTTCGGTTGATTTGCATTGAACCTTAATCAATAGGATTTTACCACTTACACCTACAATCCTATAACTACATCGTAGTGTAAGCCCAATTGTAAACTAAGAGTACAACATAGTATAATCCATAACTCTTAATTTGTATTCCTTCGGATTTGGATTTGGAATGTCGCTGCGGTCAAACTTTCGAGTATCAAATATTCCTGGAATTACCTACAAAACTTGTTAAAAATTCAGTATCGTGGCAAATTCGGGTATCAATCCAATTTCTGTAATCGTGAAAACTTGCAATTCCAATTTTTATTAAAAATCTTTTTGTATTTTTTTTGTATAATTTTTTTTTAAAAACAAATTTTAATGTAGAAAATGGAAATTTACGCAACTAAAGTAACTACGAAATTTTGAAAAGTAATCTAGTTTGGAATTTACGAGAAGAAACAAGAGATGGGATTACTCCACGCAATTACCTTAATTTAATTTTTCCAATTATTCATTTGATACGTTCGAAATAATATTGAAATTTAAAATTTAACTCTCGTTACAATCCTAAATTCAAAATTATTTTTTTAGCAATTAAATCAGAAAGTGTCACAACAGATAAAAAATTAGATTCATACATTTTTTCACAAACTACCCGCTAGGATCAATTCATAAAAAAATTATACGGATCTTTGAATTGCACACACATGATTAATATTTCATTCAAGAATGAAACTTATCTCTAAGTTAAATCCAAAAATCAAATATCAATTTTTAACATTAATTTATTAACTCTCGTTAAATAAATTAATGTGTGATTTTTTTTCCAATTTAATTTGCCTATAACACATCAATAGAACAATTGTTCAATTAATTAAAATTAACATACGTGTTTCATCCCACCCCTTGAAAGAGGTGTGTAGCCAGACATGATTAAAATTTAAGCACAAACACAATCAACAAACAAAAAATTAAAAAGAAGAGAAAGAAATACAATACGAATAATTCTTTGAGTCAATTGTGGCATGAACACGCGTCCCAACTGGTCACAAAATCTGAATTGGAGTACAAAACCAAAAAGAAGAAAAAGAACCTACAAATTTTTCTAAACCTAACACTATTTTTTTTGTATTTTTCTGACTACTTTTTTCTACCCTCTTTTTTTTCTTTTTCTGTGTCACCGTCTCCCTCTATCTGTGTATATTCTTTATTTGCTGTTGAGAGACCCACTTTAAATGAGAGTTTTCTTCCTTTTTGTGTAGTCACGACTTTGGATGGAGGATGACATATTCTTGGGATTTCCTTGGCTTTGATTTTGTATCCGATTGTTAAGGGATTTGGGATTGACTGTGGAAGGCTTCGAAGTGGGTAAGGGTTGAACAAGGTTGGATGGGAAGATGGTGAGGAAATGGGTATTCGGTTTGTAGTTTGGACCCGGGTTTGGCTGGGGGTTAAGCGGCTTTGGTTGCTTTCCGGGTTCGGGCCGGTTTGAAGCTGGCGAGCAGGTGGTTCGGGTGGCGACGGTCGGAATTTTTTTTTTTGTTTTAAAATCCGGTTGGTGCAGTCGCGTCCGGCTGGTCTAGTGGTTGTGCGAACCAGGTTGGCAGATGAGGTCGGGGATCGGATCAGGGGCTGGCCGGTCGCCGACGAGGTTGGGGTTGGAACCAGGCTGGTTCGGTTTAGTTGTGCCGGAGGCTGCGACACTGATGGGGGACGACGGGGGTTTGCGCCGGGATGGGTTGAGAATGGGGGTAAGGAGAGTTGAGAGATGGTGGTGGTTGTGGGTGTTGTTTTGTAATGGAGGTTATGGAGTGAGATGAGAGAGAATCGGGTGTGGTTGTGGAAGAAGAAGAAGAGAGGGGGGTTAGAGTGTGGTGAGGGTGTAGAGTATTAGGTGAGGGTGTGCGTGTGGGTGTGTTTTAGTATTTAATGTGTGTGTGTTTAATTTAGTCCCCTAAAAAAAATGACACCACTTAAAAAAATTAAAACTAAAATAAAATAAAAACTTAAAATCTAATAAAACTAAAAAAAAAACTCACTTTCTCAAACTAAATAAAATAAAATAAAAAGAGATAAATTAAATTCTATTAAAACTAAAAACATATAATCCTAATAAAATAAAACTACAATAAATTCCTAAAAATAAAATAAAGGTTAAAAATTAAAAATTAATAAAATTCAAAATCAAAAATAAAGAAATAGAAAAATAGAAAATAAATCCTAGAAAATTCTAAATAAATCTTAAAAATAAAATGACTAAAAATAAAAATCTAAAAAAAAAATAAAGGTACAAACTAAACACACACCGGGCTCGGGGAATGGTCTGGGCTTGGTGTAGGCTTAGGTTTGGATTACGGGACTGGTTCGGGGCATCGGAACACATCTTGGCACACTCAAATAAGACTCCAGACTTTGCGATCTCCTTTGATTTCTTCGATGCAAGCTTTTGACCGCTATTGAGTCGCAATTGTACTGATTTAGCATTATTTGTACCGCAACTGCGCATTGACCTGCAAAATGATAAAATACGATATAAGGCCAATTTTAATTAAAACGAGGGACTAAAATTCATCTATTCGGGGTATAAAATATACACTTTTGGGTGCTAATCACTCGTGTTACCCGAATAGTAAGATATATGCGGTATCATGATAAACACAATAATATGATACAGTGTCTTCATATAATATGCCACACGAAGGCTTTAACCTTTGGGGACGTTCTCATGCCTCAATTGGTAAATTTGTATGTGTACCATACCTAACGGATTTAGAACATGCACTCATAAAAGGATGGGGAATCGCTATGCAGTCACACCATCGTCTAGTCACATACAAACCATCTGACGGATCAAGTTGTCCACGTCTCCCCATCATGGGACAGTGACCAATCGAACGCATTATCAAAATATCGACCTCCATATTTTCTGCTACATCATTCAGGGTTGTAGTGCCCGGTCCTATAATTGATGAATGCATTATTTTATTTTCAAATTTATTTTTTTGTTAGACCATTTTATTTTGTTTAATAAATTCTTGGGACCATTTTCTTAAATAAAGAAAAAAAAATTGAAGAATGGTTGATTTCGGATTCAAAGCGGTAATTTTAAGTAAAAAATGGGCACTTTGATAATTTTATGATTTTCTTGTGCTAATTTATGAAAAAAGTTGCCTAGTTAAAATTTTCCAGTTAATTATGGAATTTGGTGCAAATTGACGATCAAGTGGAAAAAAACGTAAAAAAACTACAAAAAAAGTCAAAATTTCTTATTTTATGAATTAAACAAAATCAGCATGCACGTTCAGCAAGAACAATAAGAGTCCCTGGCCGGGGGGGGGGGGGGATCGAGTACCTTATTCTTATCGAAAGACAAAAGGAGGTGGATTGTTCGGTTACAACGCTTTTTGATCAACTAAAAGTTTTTCCCTCCAAACAAAATACTTCACCTATTGTCTAATAAAAATGACCCTTGAGCTCACCATTTTACACACAATATTTAAGAGCAAACTTTGAGAAATATTAGATTATTTAAGGGCCAAGAGTTGTAATTTTGTGGGAAGGATTTTTGTCAAGATTCATTAAATATAGGACACAATTAAATGTAAGTTCTTATTTATTCTTGCAATCTTATTATGTCTATGATCATTTTACTGTAAAATCTCTATTAGGATTCTGTGAAGTTTATCATTCTTGATTAGTATTACGTATTTTATTTAATTTCATTTCATTCCCGACATGTTTTAAATAATTTAAAAATTTGATACTCACTTAAACGATACGAGAGTGTGTTTTAAATCTTCAGAAGTGATTGTTAATTCATATTTCAAGAATAAAATGTGTATTTTTCTCTGGGTTTGTTACATTAAATTGTTCGATGTCCCATGATCAAATACAAGGTTAAGACTTAGAATTGATACTTCAAATTTTAATTTTTGATGTGAGTACTTTTTATGGGTTATGCTTACACTTGATTATTTTAATAGTCCATGCTTAAAGACTATTAAAACTTAAAATTGCTATTTTTAAGGGAATGGGAATTTCAGTTGCCTAAATTGGAGACGTTAAATTTGGTGTGAACTCAAATGTTTTAATTTCGAATTAAATGCGCTGAGAGTCGATTTAATTTTAGTTATAAAATTGAGAATAATGAAATTAAATTAATGTGTAATATTAGTTAAAAGTGATAAATGGATTCGAATCCTAGTTTCTCCCATAATTAGTTACATATTCTTGGTTTCTCCCATTAATTACTTTATTTTAATTTTAGATTATAATTTTCATCTATACACCGCACAGTCTAGTTAAAAAGTTGAAAACTTAGAAAAATGACCAAATTTTTTGGGGTTAACTTGTATTTATACTCGTGATTTATAATATCCCATGCACTTTCGATAATTTTATAATTTGACAACGATAATCCATTTACATCTATAACCATTGCCGATAAATTCCCCATGAGCCAAAACATGCACATATTGTATGAACACAAATAACACACAAAGCATATATATATATATATATATATATATATATATATATATATATATGTTCTCTTTTAATCGTGTAAAATGTATAAGTTATACTACCCTAAACGTTCCTAATAGATCCACACATCCTGAGGATTAATTCTAAATCTCATAAAAAAAAAAATTCAGTGATAACTTTTAAGAGTAGATCCCCAAATATCCTACTTCAAAACTTCAGTGGAGTTTCTTAAAGAACAATTAAGGGTCTGCACAAAAATAAAAAGTACTAACATTATGTCGAAATCCGTGTGCACGGGGTCGTGTCTCAATTATTTCTGCCCAAATCTAGGCGCAAAGGATGTTTAATACTTGTTCACACAACCCCTGTATCGCAACACCAAAAATTGCCCAAAATATCCCCAAATCATCTTCAACATTATTATAAACCTAAACCAGTCTTAAAACACCTTAAACATCATCTTTAATTAATTATAAACATGATTTTGATAATATATCATTTTAGATTTTATTCAATAAAAGGTTTCTTAAAACATTAAAGTCTAGTTTAAGTACATGATTTATCAATCTCAATGAGATTTATGATAGATATAAACATGTTATAAGAATATATTCATCATAATTACTAAGGTTCAATCCATTAATGCATCATATTTGTTTTTTCATCATAAAATATTTATAATATTCAAGGTATGAACTACCAATGTATTAGATTCAAGCCTAGCATGTGTCTAAACATAAATTGATCCATTACGACAATTAAAACATACACAACCCGCATATTAAATTGTGATAAAGCAAGATTTTTCTTGCATATCAATGGATGATGAAGGTTCTATCTTGATTCTTCCTCTTCAAATCTCTTAGTTTTTCTTTTAAAGTCTTCCTTAGCTCTCCCAAACTTCTCATGTTGATAGGTTTATGTTTATAAGTTAAACGAGTGATGGCTAATGCTACTTAAATACCCTTAACCCTGGAGATCTATAAAAAGCCTAATTTTGAACTCCCCATATGAGCCCAAAATGCAACCAAGCATGACCCAAAACTCAATCCAAATGTATACTTATTCATGTGGCCACTTCATACACTAAGAATACCTCTCCATGCCTATGTACCATCTTAGGGTCCAAGTCCAATGATAATACCCCATTATGAAAAAACAAAATACACAACTTAAATATTTTTAAGAGTTAATTGTACATAATCAATTACGCCAATTTGTTATTTGATTTATAACATTCTGTCTAATTGTCACATAATGCACAAATTATTACGATTTCACAAAATTAATAATTATTCACATTTTAAAATTTATTTCCAATTTAATAATATATAATACCGAATAATGTTGATGGGGTTATGTCTAATAAGAGATTATGAATTTTCTAACGGCGTCAGTGTTTCGTTAAAAATTTGGAGGTAAGTCAAGGGGATTAGTAAAGTGGGGATTAATCTAATAACTAGGTTTGCCCAAAAAAAATCTAATAATTAGAGGATGTTTTTTTCTCCTTTTCCTGAACATCTTAGATTTTCAAAATACAATAAGATTTTTCCTATTTTGGAACGAAATATTTAATTACCAATTTTCGAATTTCGAGTTTCTCAAAAAAGAACCAGAATTATTATTAAGTTTCCAATGTTAGAGATATTGTCTGAAAGAATGTCGATCCTATTTTTTCCATAAAAATCTGATACTTTTAAAAAAAAATCTGAATTATGCTTTTTCGATTTTATTTGTTTATTGTTATATGGTGATTACAAAATTTCTAAAAAATTTATGTTCTATACTAAAATTATTCCATTCCTTTCCGTAATTTTTAGAATTTTTCGTTTTCTCCCAAACTTTTCCAATTATTGTTTCTGCTGATTTTGTTAGTTTTATGAAATTTTTTATTTTCGAAAAAATCGAAATCTGTATAGAATTTTGCCAAAAATTTCAAAAAAAATTCTTCTGTTTTCCAATCCAATATGGCTGAAACAATGTCTTACTAATTACGCGTAACATAATACGGGTCGAGTCAAAAGGCACTAAAAATTCATGTGTTAATCACATTGGAGACGGGCTTCATTTATTTATGCCACCATCTTCAAACTACCCTCATAATTACTTGTTCAACTTTGCAGCCGCATAGTGACAATAAATCCACCCACTTTGAATTAAAACGTTTAGAGAAGAAATTGATAATTTTGATCCTCCTTAATTAATAAGGCAGAATGGTGTTACATTCTAAATGGTCTACACTAAAACCCCAAAACTTTTTAAAACGGGTGAAATTACTCCCAAACTCTAAATGGTGTTACATTCTAGACGCAAAATTAGTCATTGGCCTAGCACGTGAGGATATTTTTGTACGAAAATACCCTCATGTGCCACGCACATGACCGATTTTTCATTCTGAATAAAAAATCGTTAGGATTTGGGATAATTTGATATTTTTAATAAGTTTAGGGCGTGAATGTAGAAAATAAAATTATAAGTGATGAATTAAAAATATGAATAAAGTTCAATGGCTCAAAGTATAAATGACCCAAAAAATTATAGTAACATAATAGTTTTTTATGACATAATTTACATCAGATCAACTCAAAATCAACAATATGTTTGGGAGTTTCAAACAGAAAAAAAAGATAATTTAAATAACAGATGAGAGTAAAATATTAACTTTTTTAAAAGTTCACAAGAGAATAGAAAATTATGGTTTGCTGGTCTAAGTGTTTAAAAATGATTTATATGTCACACAATTCTTGGTAGAGTGCATTTGGAAAACCAATTTTAAAAACTTAATTTAACAAATTTTGTGTTTATGATCCTGTTTTCTAAAAACTTATTTTTTAAGTAAAAAATGTCCATTATCTCTATTTTCATTCATTAATATATAATTTACATATAATACATATAAATGTTATAAATGTAACACAATATATATATATATATACACACACACACACACACGTGTGTATGTATAATTCATATATTATATATGGCTACACATATGTAAATATACATGCGGGTCTGTTTTACTTTTTTAAAACTATTTATGAATCAACTTTACTTGACACTTCAAAGAAATTTACTTGTTTAAAACTACTTATGAATCAACTTTACTTGACACTTCAAAGAAATTAAGGAGAAAACTACCCGTTTTCCCCCTAAACTATTTAAATTGTTTAAAAATGACCCCTAAAATCTATTTAGTGTCAAATTAGCCCCCCCCCCCCCCCCAAACTAAACAAAAATATTTAACAATACCATTCCATCATTTTGGGTGTTAACTTTGACAAAATGGTCGATTTTGCAGGAAATCGCAAGTCAGTGGTGAGTTGGTGGGGTTGGGAGAGGGTTTTGCCGAAATGGCAAATGGGGGTGGGGCGAGTCATCGAAAATGACAGGTGGGAGGGTGGATGCAGTGGGGCACCAAAAATTGCCGGTAGGGTGCTTTAAGGAAATGAAAATGAACTCTTAGGTGATTTTTTTCCTTTCTTTTTTTTAGTTTGAACCAGGATTTTAGATTAATTACTCTAAACAACTTTAAAATATTATTAAAATTATTTCCCTTCACAATAGGTCATGTGCTTGACATATGATCGAAAAGGGCAAAAAGTGGCAAACCCAATGCACGAGGTTAATGCCAGGGGTACTTGGGAGATTAGATATACACAACCTTATGCTTGCATACGTAGAGAGGTGGTTTCCTCGTGACTCCAACTCACAATGAGACAACCTTCCCTTTACTCTAGGTTCACCCCTTGCTTGGCAAATGATCTATTTGAGTCAAATTTAACACCCAAAATGACAAGAAGGGCTTTGTTAAATATGTTTGTTTAGTTTGAGAGCTAATTTGACACAAAATAAAGCTTAGGGACCATTTTGAAACAATCCAAATAATTTAGGATCCAAATGAGTAATTTACTCAAAAACAACTTTTAAACCAAGATAAACGGCCATTACATTCTTTCCTTACTACATTCTTTCCTCCTTATTTGCAAGTTCAGGAAAAAAGAAATGTAAAAATTTTCCTTTATACCCTTACATACTAACAAATATCTTGCACAAAATTATACAAAAATATGCATAACTTACACCACACTAAAATGATGCCTAATCATGATCACAAGAAAAAACTGATACATTATAAGAAATAAAAGAATTAGTTGACTAAACTAAACTATGATCACTCCATATAATAAATAATTATAGTAGCTGTAAGATAATTTTAAAAATAAAATTGAGCACAATTAAGACTCGCAATTGTTTAAAGTAACCAATGATAGCAGTATACTCTTAAATTAAATACACCAAATTCTTCATGTAAATTCGGGTGCCAGACTGCTGAAAATCCAAATTCTTCATTTAAATGTGGGTGCCAGACTGCTGGAAATCCGTTTCAAGCTAGGGCACGCCATGCGTAACCTTCCCACGTTCATTGAACAAATCTATCGACCCACAAAGAGGTAGCAAATAAAATGAAAACACAAATCAATAGCTATTTTCGGAAAAGAATGTCAAAATTATAGGGCCTGCTTATTTGTGGAAAACATTCTCCATTTTTCGTCTCCATTTCTAGTTTTAATTTTCAATGGAGAATTGTAGAAAATTGGAAGATGAGTTCAATTATTAGTTGTAAGTTCGTGATGGTAGAAGGTTGTGGGACAAGTTTAAAACAAATTTCAATTTAAGGAAAACTTCTGATAGTCTCCAATTTTCTAGAAAATTGGAAAAGAGGAGAAATGGAAAATATTTTTCAAATTTGGGAAAAATAGACATCTGAACGCAGTTTTCTATTTTTCTATTTTTCATAGAAAAACTTTCTGGGAAACAACCCAGTTTTCCACAATAAAACAGGGCCATATCGTTCTGAAATAAAAATGAAATTTAAGAAATTTTTAGTTGAACCATCACCTTTGGGAAAAATCGAACATCAACTGTCTCCAGCATGTTACATGGTGCTATGGCAGCTTCAACCTCTTCTTCATCAATGTTGCACGACTAATACAAGCCCCCAAAGGTCACAGCAACAAACAAGGAAAAAAGGTTCAAAACCACATTAAATTTAAGTCCCAAATAAAACATCACCATTGGTCAATCAAAGTCGGCGAATTTTCATACAGAAGTTATTTAGAAAAAAATCATATTTACATAAACAAGCTCAAAACTTGCAATCTGTCTTGGGGAAAAAGAATTCAAATAAGTATAAATTTCTACATCCCGACTCAATAAAGAGAATGCTAAATTATTTACATCTTTTGCAACTAAGGTAAATTCACCATTTGCTAAGAGCATCGCTTGTGCATACCCATAAATAGCCATTACTAGATTAAATATACAATTTGAAAACGACCGTCCCTGCACTGGGTAAGCCACTCTTAACCCAGATGAAGCATGAAACGAACAATGATTCCCATGGGACTTCTATTTTTGTTTTTTAATATAATCTGGCATGGGACATTGACATTTTCCCCCCCACAACTGGGCACAAAATGCCCTTATGCCCTATGCATAAACGGTTGCTCTGACAGTTATTGTTAATTGAAATGACAAATAAGCTTTCATTATTTCTTTCAACTCTAAACTATCTTTGTACTCCACTAACATTAAAGTATATGGTGACGAACATGTGTGTATATATATATATATATATACATATATATGTATATGTGTATATATATGTATATAGAGAGAGAATCTCATGAGGACATCTGTTTGCATACCGCTGGTGCGGATCAATTTTGATAAAATAGTAAAAAATATATTTTTGAGCTAGTTTTTTTATATAGTTTTTAAACATTCCAGTAGGGCCACATAAAAAAAATCAAGCCAAAATTATTTTTTTTACTATTTTAAAAAAAGCGGTCAAAGTTTGTTTCTTTTTGACCGATTTTTTTAAAATAGTAAAAAAATTCATTTTGAGCTGATATTTTTTTTATGGTCCTATTGAAATGTTTAAAAATCATAAAAAAAAAGTTAGCTCAAAAATATTTTTTTTACTATTTTAAAAAAATGGTCCTTATTCAGGGTCCTCAAACTCGGACCTCACATATGTATATAGGTTGATGTTATGGGTACCCTCATATGGTAACCGACACTCTTGATGTGATATTTCCAACACTCCTTTTCACGTATCCATAATTTAAATATAAAACTAAGGTGTCAGTCACGTGTTAATGTGTATATACTAGATGCAAGTGTATTAAAACATAAGATAAATTGGTATATCATTTTGAGCTTTATCCTTCAAGAAATAGGCCCCAATGGCACCCCAACAGCTCTCCTCCGCTCTACTAGCACGTAGTAGAACAATTCTCTATTTTAAGGGGGAAAAAGACCGTACTTAACCCCTTCGTTTTCATGTTCTGCTTGAAGATACTTTTTTCATTCTGCTATAAACATTGGTTCATTTTTTTTAACAAGCATTCAACCATTTTTTCTCTCTTTTCATGTTCTTGTAAGCTTCTCTATATAAATTTATAAAAAGATATTTATATACAAACCCGCCACATCGTATCCTAAAATTTATAGATTTGTCATGTTAGCGTGTCCGTGTCGGGTCAAACACGATACCCATGTCTGTTCTTTTTAGGATACTACTAATCTACTCATGATCACACTCTGCAACCCAACAACGAGAAGGACAACCACTGTATCACAATTCAACAAATGTCCCATGAGCCACTTATTATATCCTCTCTGACAGACGATCTCTTCTCGCTTTTGGCATCACTTCAGCATTTAATGCATGCACCCAAGATACCCCCGTTATATATAGAACCCTCAATTCATCTATTAAGAGAATGAAATAGCAACCTTCTTAATGTTCTCCATAAACTGTGAACCTTTACAGTTTCACAACCTTCATTCATTCGAGACACCAACCAAAGTGCCTTCTTAATGTTCTCCATCTCTCTACCAAAGTGCCTTCTTTCTCACCCTCCTTGCTAATACTTTCGTGGGGATGTTATAATAGTAATCTGGATATGTATTTTCCATCAAGTGAGTTACGTCTC
The DNA here is from genome assembly GCA_949130495.1 of Sambucus nigra. Classification (NCBI taxonomy): domain Eukaryota; kingdom Viridiplantae; phylum Streptophyta; class Magnoliopsida; order Dipsacales; family Adoxaceae; genus Sambucus; species Sambucus nigra. The sequence continues at coordinate 480,715,386 of OX422215.1, read as the reverse complement.
CTTACCCTCTCAACGACTAAGAGGTTTTAATCATAGCAATAATAATAACAACATTTATAATTAAGAGGTTAAGATGAGCCAAGACACCAACCAAGTTCAACCATAGGTGAAAAAATGCATACCTGAAGAAAGAGGCTTGTCAATCTAGGGCACTCGAGCTTCAAAATTTCCAGGGAGCAACAATTGCTGAGTAAGAGGCCATAAAGGGTAAGAAGAGAAGTTGACCAAGCAATGTAACTAATAAAAAAAGGATGTTCTTTTCACTTTACCAGAGATAATGCGGTATTCAGAAATACATATTAAAGGTTTTGTTGAGTTGAGTTATACCCCTGGGGTGGACAAAAAAAAGATCGACCCGATTGACCCAATTGGACCGAACCGAACCAGACCCGCATTTATAGGTTTTTTTTATAAATCGGTCCTAAATTAAGAGACCCGAATATATTCGGTTCGGTCTAAAATGTACATTTTAAATTTGGTCTTCGGATCGGACTGGACCGGACCGTTTATCTTAATATTATATAATATATATTAATTTTATACAGATATATATGTATGTTATTTTAGTAAATAACTAAACCTAAAATCTATCCCTCCCTCCCTTACATTACACGGCCGCCCAACACAAATTGAAACCCTCTCTCTCTTTCGTCTTTTTTTCTCTCAATTTCTTCTCTCTCTCTCAACCATGTCAACTCAACACGGGTTTGGTGGAGGTTCAGTAGTCTATATTTTCGTCCAAAAACAGAGCATATCATGTCGTTAAGGGATGCCCGCTTGAGCACTTCTCGAACACGGGTGATGCCTCCGGTTCCTTCACGTCCACCCAGAATTAACACCATCTGTTGGGAAATCTCTCTCCTCCGATGCTCTTATTTTCTTGGGGCAGAGTGGCTGAGATTATGCGTAGTAAACACCACAAGGAGCAAACCCAATAGCTTTGTTGAACATTAGCAGGTACTCCTTCACCAAACCTAACAATAACACTGTTCTTGTGATTTCTTGGTTTTAGTTTAATTCTGATTTGTTGGTTCTACCTTTTTGGGTGAGATTGTTTAGTTTGGTATATGTTATGTGATGAATGAATATGTGATGGGTGAAAAAAAGTGATGATGAGAACAAGGAATGGGACACTATTCTTGAGATTTGCGGCCCCAATTTTTTTTAGCCCCTTTTTTCGGGTTTATTTTTCTCGAAACTACTCAGTTTTGATTTGTGCATCTGAGCAGCAGCTTACATTTTAAAGAATCGGACTGAATATTAACCGAACTGGACCAAAAATAGTCTAGATTGAATAAACAGGATAAAACGATTAAATCGGTTTGAATTTGGTCTTCTCAAATATAGGACTGAATAATTCGGCCCGACACTTAAAATGGCCAAAATCCGGTCCGAACCAGACTGCCCCCATGAATTCAATAATTTTAAAGTTACCCTCTCACCCCTCCCACCCACCCCAACCAAAACAACAAATAATGCACAAGGTACAATCGGGCATTACTTTTACAAGATCAATAATTTTAAAGTTATCCCCCACTCCCACTCCCCCCACCCTCTTAACAACAACAAATAATGCATAAGGTACAATCGGGCTGTTGCACACGTAGGGTTATCGCTAATTATTGAACTTGTAGGGGTTATCTCTAAATACCGAATCATCGAAGAGATAAAGTTTTAAAAACACAAAATCAAGTAAATATTGTCTACCTCAAATTAAGAGAGCATAAATTTGAACAGGCAACATCAACTTCTCTCAGATTGACAGACAGGGATAGGTTTAACAATGTGAGATTGAGCCATCACGCTATTAAAGGAATGACAACTTTCTTGATATTCGGACATCCAACACAGTTGAGATTCTGCAGCAAACAATTCGGCTGTGCAACAGGCAAGTTGAGCTTGGATAGGTGATCGTCACTACGACCCCATTTTAGGTCATGCATATTAGCACATCCATTTAAGCTCACATGAGATAAATGAGTACAACAAGAAATAAGCGCTTCTATGGAGGATTTGCAGAGGGTCCCATATGATAAGTCCAATTCCCGAAGAGTTGGGAGAGAACCATCGTTGTAAAGAGGTTCCAGCGATGAGTTGGCGAGGTACTTGCACGCTTGCAATCTTAAAAACTTCACAAAGAAGAACAATTAATACAAAAAAAAAACAATTGATTCAAACAACATAGTCTGACTCGGGGGTGCGTGTTAAGGAGGAGGAGGGGGATATACCACCAATGCTAGAGTAGCGATTTTTCAACGGATTATTTTGTGGTTTGGGGGAATATAATAACTCACATATTCAATCCGTATAAAATTATATGATTATTTTAATAACCCTAAAAATTCACTTCCAATAATGAACATCAAATTAATGCGCGCGCACACATATATTTAGAATTAGGGCCACAAGCTGTAAAAAGACTAAACAGGATCCTTAAGAATATCACAAGGGAATATTACCCCTAGCTTATAAAAAAAACAAAATAAAAAGGGCAATCAAACATATTACAATTATCCCTTAGGGAGCTCGCTTACACATCAAACTGTATTTAGCAAGGGAAAGGGGGAAGATCTATGTCGTACGGATTCGGATACGGAGTACGAGTTCGGATACGGTATGATACAGCGATACAGGAAATCTAAATAAGTTCAGATATGACAATAATATAAACTATCATTTATAATTAAGTTGTTAATTGCAATTCATGAGGACTTTTAATTTTGCCTTTCATTCTTCAAAAAATGATAAGAACAAAAGAGCAACCAAATTATACTAGTGATTTAAATAAACCAGCATTCGGCTGCAAACTTTGAATATATATATTACAAAAAAAGGAACACAGAGAGAGTGATATAATATAGATAACACTCGGTTGTTATTTGAAAAAAAGAAAAAAAAAACAGAAAGTTATGTTTGAGTAACTAACTATGGAGAGTTACTCTTTTGTGTAGTTATTTATATCATTTATACAGGAGAGTTGTTCTTTTGTGTAGTCATCGATATCATTTAATAGTTCAATGTTTTATGATTAAAAATTGATCCCTTTAAAAAAAAATAATTACGAAATGCCCCCGGCGTATCCTAAAAGTACGGTATAGGGTTGTATTCAAAAGTCAAAATGGCCAATTTGGCCAATGGATACATATTTGAAGTACCGGATACGTACAGACTGTATTTCGAATTGTATCTGTGTCCGTATTCGATACTCCATTTCTGTCATTTTTGAAGTATCGGATATGTATAGGGCATATCTAAACTGTATCCGTATCCGTATCCGTATCCAATACCCCATTTCTGTCATTTTTGAAGTATCCCTGCTACATAGTGGAAAATAAAATTAGACCATAAAAGGAAGTTCTTTCCCCAAGATAGATAGAAGCAGACTTCGAAAAAGTAGGTCCTCCGTCTAACAAAGAAATTTAAGACCCCAAATATCAACACATTAATCATGTATCACCGTATCCTTTACACTCATGACAACTTGTTTTGAATGATTTACAAAGGAGAGACGATATAAAGGTTCAATAGGGTTGCCAAAAAAGCCAAGTTTATCAACAGGAACTTATCAAATAAATAAATAGAAATTAACAGAGGTTTGAGATTAGAGGGTGGACAAGTTAAGGACCTATGATCTAATAAATGTACTACTCTTGATGGAGCTGAAAGGCAACTCTTAATTAAGTAACCAACCTCAGTGGTCAAGGTGACCTCTTTACATTAGTACGAGCTGCAGACTTTTGTTAGTAACAATAAGGGGCAGTATATGGCAGCTCCATTTTTTAGAGTCAATGATGTTATAAGTCCCATTGACACTTTTTCATTTAGTAAGTCCAATTTTTTCCTCACAATGATGAAATGAGTACTATTTAAGCACGAGAAGTAAAGCTTATCTGCATAATAAGGCAGTATGGTGTAGCAGGTGGTACCTCCATCATCAAATATCTTGTAAAACATTAGTTATCTCTTGGAGATGTATGTTACAGTGAAGGAATCGGGGTTGGGATGGTAGGTAATTTAATTTATAAGCGTATTCTGGAAACACTTTGATGCAGGACCAATTGACAAAAAAAAGATACAAAAAAATCTATTTAAAGGTTCAATTTCAAATAAATAATCCAAAATATCAGAAGGACCCTAATACGAAGGCGCAATTAACCTTATAGTGGCAATTTTCTAAATTACTATGATTGATACCTAATTGAAACCTATATAAAAAAATAATCTAAATATAACACCCCCACCCCCCAAAAAACATCATGATGCTCTGTCCTATGTATATGTTTGTGGTGTAAATATCTCAATAACTCATTAATATCACACCATGTGTGCATCGTTCGGCAATTTAGGCATGATACGTAGCAAGTCACACATTATTTCAAGTTGACACAGAATGCAACCCATTTTTCTCTTCAAAAAATTAATCGAAAAGATACCAGCATATTCAGGAGCCCTATGATAATTATACCCTTGATTCGCTTTGTCAATCCTTTAGGGCTAACATACTCCAATTTATTTGTCCTCTTAAACTTTAAATAATAAAATCAAATGAAACCCACCCTGTTACAGGCTGTACTAACCTTCCATTACCAGTGTTCTAAAAATCCCTGCCTAGGGGCTCCTAGACACTAGGCAATGCTCTGCCACCCGCCTAAGTTCTTGGTAGTGATATGTGTGCAAATATTTATATGTGTTCATACTTCAAACACAAATTATGTAAACAAAAGATAAGGTTAATGGAGAGAAATTTTTTAATGCTCCGATATAAATACCTTTAACTGCGAACAAGACTCGAAAATAGGTTGCAAATTCCTCAAAAACGTGTAGGATAGATCAAGCAAGGTTAAATGTGGAAGACGCCGCAATGCCATGAGTCCATCAGAACCAATAACAGATGGGCACGACATCAATATCAATGACTTGATGAGAGGGAACGAAGCGGTTGTTGAGGACAAATAATCGTCCTTAAGTTGGCTATATGAGTAAAACAGAGTAAGTTTCAGCTTGGGCACGAGGGGAATATGAAAATACACGCTAAATATTGATCTGATATATAAATACAATCGAAGTAAACTGACCTGCAAAATGAAGCATCCAAAGATTTTAAGAGAGGACAATTAATGGATGCTTCAGATAATACACCACATCCCTTCATTTCAAGTAAGACCATAAAAGGTTCTTCAATATGGAGAGAATTTAACATTGGAAATATCCCCAAATTAAGTGAACGAAGACCAACCTGCAACAAAATTAACATTTTTATATTTGGAGAGCAAAATTTACATAACCCGAGCGCTTGACTTGTGACATGATGCAACAACATGCGAGTAAAAAAATAGATAAATATCACTACATTTCAAATGGTTGCCTGGGAATGCATTCTCCTCTATTAGTGGTACTTCATCATCTTCATTTTCAAACTTCTCAAAAAAATGCAATTATTTTTATTTTTGCTTTTTTAAGATAACAAAAACTATTTCCGTATTTAAGTCGGAGATTGGTACTAGTCCCAAAACAGTGCAAAAGGAAATTCAATATTTTAAATGAAGGCATATCAATAATTCACAAATTCAGTGTGATGGAATATACTATCAGTAAAATAAAACAGCTTTGAACTCCCATGCTAAACCTAGTATAAGAATTAAAGAATGGAAGAGTCTAATTATGAGGAGGAAATTGAGAAATGGTTGTTTTCACTTACATGACAAAATAATGCTCTTTCGAGGAGATCACAGCCATTCAAAGAAATTAGATCAAGATAAGGGCAAGATAGTTCAATAGAGGTAATAGCATAGCAACCAACAAGAGAAAGGCTGACCAAAGTAGTACTGCAGAACTGTACTTCTGTCAATTTTTGAACAAAAAGTCATCCACAAATCCAGTTAATACAATCACAATGGAAAAAAGTATTTTGGGGTTGTGGTGTGTGTGTGTGTGGGGGGGGGGGGGGGGGAGGGACTGAAAATCATATTTCAGATGACTAGACTTTAATTCAGAAAACAGTTAAATATAAATAAATATATAAAATAATAAATAGGATGATAAATTAACTAAAGCTAGAGGCTTGAACATTACCCAACATTTGTCCCCTTAAACCATTGGTTGAAACTGAAGTACCTTTGCAGAATATGAGCATGTAAGATAACATTTTCTTATTTGATTTCAATATTTTTATAAGGTTAATCTTACATTTCACAAACTACATGAACATAAGGAAACAGTAGGAAACTTCTCTTCTATTAGACCATTTCACACCGATTAGATCGCACAAAAACAGAGACAAAAAAAAGCTATTTTGTCAATATTAATTTAAATTGCCTTCTCATTTAATCAATAGATACCACAAAAATTGTTGAAAAAAAGAGCACAAGAGACCAGAAAAGTGCGTGAAAAAATTGGAAGACGATATCTCAAATCATCAATTTGTATGTAGCATACAAAATCTTAGAAGGAAAAAAAAAACAGAGCACAATAAACCAGGTTATTTTAAAAAAGAAAAAACAGCAAAATGGAATTATAAAATAAATAAGTTCTCATATATATAGCATACAATAACGGAGGATGAGGCAGAAAAAAGAAGTAAACAGATGTTGATGTAAAAAACTAGATTCAATCTAATTATTTTAATCACAGATAAAAATAAATAAATAAATATAAGACAATGGATTTTTAAAGTGGTTCAGCCTTTGGAGAATGGCCTACGTCCACTGTTTTTGTATTACTGACTATTTGCCTAGAATTCTCGATAACAGGTTTTCCAAGAGATCCCCCGTCCCCTTCTAATGAGGAGGTTACAATGTATTTATAGCCTTGAGGTTGTACATGTGAAAGGACAATGCGCTGTTATCTAGTAGACATATACATCTGTACGATAATAATGAGTTAATGCGCAGTCATCTTTTTGATTCTCTTGATTTGGATGCTCTGCACGCTAAGTAGCTCGGACCGCCTAAATTGCTCGGCACGCTTGAGTTGCTCTGAGCGTATGAGCTGCTCGTAGAACGTATTCGTATTTGCCACGTAGGTTGACACTTGTCTTCTAATGATTGGTCCATGTTAGCAGACTAAGTTTGGTATCAACAGAAGCCCCCAATGTTTCGTAGGTTGATACTTGCCTTCGTTCTTTCCATCGTTCATTGTCACCTGATTTCTCTTTCTCTGTAAGATTTTCTTCCCTTTCTTTTATTTACTTTGTTCATCATGGTTTATCTTGTTGATTCGCTGGACAAATTTTAGTATGAATTTTCAATCCCTTCGTGGGTTATTTTGGAAGAACTTTCTAAACCTTCTGATTATTTTTCTTTGGCTGAGGGACATTGGTTCCCAAGTCTTTTTGTGGCCGAATGTGGCTTTTCTTTTTCGCCAAATCCCCTATGTTTGGAGTTCTGCCAATATTTTGATGTTGTACCTGCAAGAATAGCTCCAAATACCTGGAGGATAGTTAATGGCGTACATAGATTGAATCAACTTTATGGAACCCGTTTAGGTATTCCAGAGATTATGTACTGCTATAGATGGGTTGTCAGTGATACCACATTCTATTTAAAAACTACGTTTTTGAATAGAGCTTTAGTTGTCAATCTTCCTGATACCAATAGGGATTATTTTGATTATGGGGTTTTTATGAAAAATTGGCAACACCCTCCATTAAATGGAGATGATGTATATCAAGGTCCCAGGTGTCCCCCTTATGGCAATAGAATAGGTTGTTTTTATTTTTTGAAATCTTATTTTCTTTGTGTTCGATAAAATGCATCACTGACATTTGTTTTTATTTGTTACAATTAACAGTAAAAGAAAACCTCCAAAGGAAACTGATGTTAATATAAAGCATTTAAAACTTATCTGGAGCTTGCATCAATCTGTTACTGAGGAGCATATTAGATCTGCTTCTTACTTGTTACAGTACAAAAGCTATACTTCATCTTTTACTGCTCGTCCTCGTCCAATGATAGTTAATCTTGACCAAGTACCAGCCTCTGAGACTAGTGTGGAAGGTTCTTCCTCTGAGTCGAGTATTCCTATCAGTGATCTGATGAAGAAGAGAAAAGATCCTCCCCCTTTTTGACAAATATGCCTCTGCCACTGTGGAGGCAAAGAAAAGTAAACAAGATGTCCCAGAAGAAGGGACAAAAACCATTGATGTACCCCCTCCTGCTGCTGCCAAGAAGGCTGGTGAGAAGCCCTCTGTGGCTCCGAGCAAGACTGTTGCTATCTCTCCTCCGAGCGAGGTTATTATCATATCACCCATATAGACAGCGTCTTTAGTTGAAAATGCTCATGCTCCTCTGAGGAGGTTAAAGAAAAGCTCTTCTGAGAGACCTGCTGAACCTATCTCTCAACCTTTAAATGTTGAAGGTAGTGTTCCAACTTTTGTTCCTCCGAGCTCTGCTATGGGCTTGGTAAAATCCTGGACTATCCCAGAAGTCCAAGGCATTGAAGATACTCTTTCTCATGAGAGAATCACTACCCTGGATGCTCAACACATTGCCTCAGTAAGTATCTTTAGCTCGACCCCTTTATTTTTTAATACTATGTTCATGTATTGACTTAAAGTGATTTCTTTTTTCAACTGGTGATGTGTTTCAACAACATTTTGAAGAAGGATGAAGCTACCAAGGCTTCAAGCTCCCCGGGAGGAGTAGAGGAAGCTTTTATTGGGCTGACCCAATCTTTAAAAGATTCTCGTCAAAAGTACGAGGAAGATAAAGTTACTTGGGAGAAGCAATTTAAGTCCATTGAGCTGGACATAAATCAAGTTGTGAATGCCTCTAAGGAATTGGAGAAGAAGTTGAAGGAGTTTGAGTAGAGCAACAAGGAGCTTCGAGTTAAGCTCAAGTCTGCTGAAGAGGAAGTTGTTAAACTTCAAGATGTCGAGCGACAGAAAACGGAGGTGGAAGAGAAGTTGAAGGCTACCGAGGAGTTCCTTAGGGAAAGGACCTCCTCGGAGAAGGCAAAAAGGAAAAATGCAGTTAAAAAATCATTCAGTGATGGTTGTGATAAAGGCTGGAATAAGGGTCTGGCTACCATGTCCTCTCAAATGGAGTATGCCAACCTCAAATATTTTAGGGATTGATGGGTTGCAGCCTTGCAGGAACTAAAAATTGCTGAGAATTCTGAGTTATTCCAGAAGCACACTCATGGCCCTCCTCCCTCTCCTGGAGAAGAAGAAGAGGATGAAGCTGCTTCACATGAATCTTATATGATGATTGGAGATCAGGTCCCTTATGTTCCTGTTGTTCAACCTTGTTTCGAGTAACTCCAACCAACCAGCACTTTTGCTGAGCAGCTACCCTTATCCTCCGAGCAACCAGTCACTTCTGCCAAACCTTCTGAGGAAGTCATAGGAAACAAGGAGAAGGTGTAATGTTATTTGGGCTTTTTTATTTTGTTGCTCTCTTGAATGTAACCTCAGACTTTGTATTTTCTCTTATGATGAAATAAAATTCAAACTTTGGTTGTTCATCTTGAATTTATCTTTTACTTGCTCTGTCTGTGTCATTATTGATTCTTTTTATTTCTTCTCTTTGCTAGTTTATGGTCAATATGGAGCTCTTATCAGCTCATGACACAGAATTGATGAAGAAATGCAATGACTATTTTAAAACTGGTCATACAGATCTTAATGAGGCCTAGATAATTGACACCCTCGGATCAGGTGCTTCTGACCGAGCAGTTGAAGCTTACCAATACCTGAAGTGTTTGCTCGATCGTGTAGTTGCCAATAATGTGGCCTACTATGAGATGATTGAAGATCTCCAAGGAACGATCGAGGAACTTCAGCAGCAGTACAAAGAGTCCTCCACACTTTTTCATCAAGGATACGAGAAGAAATATCAGCAATTGAGTGCTGACAAAGGGTATGATAAATTCATCTCTGATCATGAGAAGAAAGAGAGAATTCTGAAACTTGAAGTTGAAGTGCACAGACATATCGCTAAGTTGTTGGAGTAGAAGAACATTGCTTTGTAAGACGAGATAAAATAACTCAAATCTGCTGCATCTTCTTCGGGAGCCTTGGTCCCTGTTAACGATGAAGGTTCCTACGAGATGAGTTGGAAACTTTGAAAAGAGCTGGACCCTCCACATCTACTCGTGGATGAGCAAGATCTTCTTCTTGTGGATGAGCAAGGGCTGCTCGGGTTTCTATTGAAGAAGCGAGAACTCAATCGGCCTTGGAGAATTAGGCAGTTCTGTTGATGGCGAAGAATCAAGCTTTGGCAGAAATGTCCAAGAAGATTCTGAATTTTACTGACCAACTCTCTTCCCAGAGTTCTGCTTTGGAAAATAAAGAAATTCGGGTGAAGAGTCTCCACGAGCAACTGGAGAGGTTAACTTATCAGTTCCATAAACAACCCAGAGAGTTTTGGATGACTGGGTATAGTGAAGCCCTTTACCATTTGATGCTAGGATCCAACAGTCAAATAACGAGGGGTACAAGCAAGGGTGGTTGAATGCACTGTGTGTGCTAAAATTGGAGCAGGGCCACTACTTATGGGATTATTATGACCCTGGAGTGCTTGATTTGCCCGTGCCTCCTTTTAAGCTTGATATTAGTTAGATTTCTGCTCGTGAAATTCCTCAATGCTTGATTTCCAAGTATCTTGGTGATTACAGTCTTCATGCAAACTTCGAGATATCTCGCCCAGAGCACTTGCTTGATCGGCCCTCTGTAATGAATGTTAGAATGCTGAGAGATGTAAATTTTATAAACTTTCCTTATGCCTTAAATGATCCTCCTGCTGGAGTAGAACCTGTTTCAAAGGCAGAAGGGAAAAAACCAATAGAATAGGATTTTTATGTAATGAAGTATATTTTTCACAGCATATGTAATTCTACTTGATTTGAATGAAGAAATTTTTAGTCTTTTCAGCCATTTTATTTTCTTCTAAATAATTTGTATAATGTCCTTGCTTGTTGGCTGGTAAATATATATGTATATATTATACTTATCCCATTTGTTGTTTAATTATAGTGACTTGTCACTCTTTGGGCCTAAGCAATGAAATGATTTGCATCCCATGTTCCTGCTTAGTTTAACCAATCGGAGTTGATTGTAATTGATTTACCGACCAACTGGAGTTGGTGGTAATTAGTTCCCGACCAATCGGAGTTGGTGGTAATTGATTTACCGACCAACCGGAGTTGGTGATAATTGATTCCCGACCAACCGGAGTTGGTGGTAATTGATTCCTGACCAACCGGAGTTGGTGGTAATTGATTTCCCGACTAACTGAAGTTGGTGATAATTGATTCCCGACCGACCGGAGTTGGTGGTAATTGATTTACCACCCAACCGGAGTTGGTGGTAATTGATTCCCGACCAATCAGAGTTGGTGGTAATTGATTTCCCGACCAACTGAAGTTGGTGATAATTGATTCTCGACCAACCGGAGTTGGTGGTAATTGATTCCCGACCAATCGGAGTTGGTGGTAATTGATTTCTCGACCAATCGAAGTTGGTGGTAATTGATTTACCGACCAACCGGAGTTGGCGGTAATTGATTCCCGACCAACCGAAGTTGGTGGTAATTGCCGAAGTTGGTGGTACTTGATTTACCGACCAATCGGAGTTGGTGGTAATTGATTCCCGACCAACCGAAGTTGGTGGTAATTGATTCTGACCGAATAACCGGAGTTGGTGGTAATTGCTTTGAATTTGATGTGTAGTGTGTAGCACTAATATTTCGAAAAATTTTCAGCAGAGAAAGAAACTGGGTGAATATCACTTTATTCATACTGAAGAAACTGCATTACATAGGAATTTCAATTACTGATAATATTTGTGCAGATGCTCTGCATTCCATGCATTCTTGAATTCTTCTCCTTCCAAGGTCTCAATCCTGTATGTCCCTGGACGAACAACTTCTGTTACTCTGTAGGGTCCATGCAAGTTGGCTTCCAGTTTGTTATGCTTTTGGATCACTTTCTTCAGCACATAATCCCCCTCCTTCAAATCACACTTCTTCACTCTTTTATTATAGAACAAAGATGTTCATTGTTGATATGCTGCATTCCTGATCGCTGCTTCTTCCCTGACTTCTCCGAGCATATCCAGGTCTAATCTTCTCATCAAATCACTGACAGGAGAATTGAAATTAAGCACCCTATGCGTGGGTAGACCCAATTCAGCAGGTATGACAGCTTCACTTCCAAATGCCAGCATGTATGGAGACTCTCCTGTTGCTGCTCATGGTCTGGTACGATAAGCCCACAGCACAAAATGTAGCTCGTTAATCCAATTTCCTTTTGCATCATCTAGTCATTTCTTCAAACCATTCAGCAGCGTTCTGTTTATCACCTCAGTTTTCCCATTGCTTTGGGGATGGCCTGGTGCAGAGTGGATCTTCAGTTCATTGGATTGATGACAATGCGCAGTAAACTCCTCGTTATCAAACTGGGTTCCATGGTCAGTAATGAATGCATGTGGGAGATCATATCTGCAGATAATATTATTCCAAATAAATTAATAGACTTTGTCGTATGTCATATCAATGAGAGGCTCAACTTCCACCCATTTGGTAAAGTAATCCACAGCAACCATGAGGTATTTAAATCTTCCCCTGGTCGTTTGAAGTGGCCTGACCAAGTCTATTCCCCACATGGCGAATGGCCAAGGAGACGTGATGGGTGTTAATAATGCTTGGGGAGTTCTTCGAATAAAAGATAAATGTTGACATTTATCGCACTTCTTGGAATAAGCTACGCAATCAGTTCTCATCGTCGGCCAGTAATACCCATGCATTATTCTTTGTAAAAGCGTCCGACCTGCTACATGGGCTCCACAAGACCCTTCATGGACTTCTTCGATCAAATCTTTCACTTTGGAGGGATGGACACATCTTTGTATCCCTGCTATAACTCCTCGTCTATATAAAATTCCACTGGTCAATACATAATGAGTATCTTTAAACTTGAGTTTCTTGGCTGCGAGTTTATCAGTTGGTAAAGCCCCTTCTTTAATATAGGCCCTGATGGGGTCCATTTAAGATGGTCCCAAGTCGAGTGCAATAAAGTTCATCATCAGATCTTCGTCTATGCTCCGACCAGCCAGGATTTCTATTGGGATTATTCTTCGTAGCTCGGTGCGTGTGGCTGATGCTAACTGAGCTAGTGCGTCTGCTCTTTCATTCTCCAATATCAGTATTATGATCAACTGAATTGCAATAAAACTTGATACAACCTCCATTGCTTTCGCATGATACTTGATTAATTCTCCTTTTGCTGCATACACCCCCAGAATTTGATTTACGATTAACTATGAATCACTGAATACAATGACCTGCTCTGCCTTCATGGTTTTGGCCAGACTTAGACCCACGATCATAACTTCATATTCAGCCTCATTATTAGAAGCCTTAAATTGAAAGCGTAGAGCATACTCCACATCAATCTCATCCGGACTGTTTAAAACAATCCCTGCTCCACTGCCCATAGTGCACGAAGAGCCATCCACATACAAATTCCATATAGGTACCTCATCATCAAATTTTTGATCAAACAGAGTTCCTCGGTGGAATATTTGGTGCTTCCTTTTGTCCTCCTCTAGCACTTTTCGCTGCTCGTTGATCATCTTTTCTTGCTCGTCTACCGATGTAAGTTGGTCAGGGTTTAAGGTTGATGAACCTGTAACATCCACAGGTTGGTCTGTATTTAACTCCTATTCTTCGGAGGCATCTTCTTGAGTAAACTCTGTAAAATTCGCAACTGCCTACCCTTTGAGCGACGATCTAGGCTCATAAATTGTATCATATTCATCAAGTTCTACTGCCCAGTACATCAATCTTCCTGATTTCTCCGGTTTATGCTGAGCTTGTCTTAATGGCATATCGGTGTACACCACTATAGTATATGCTTGGAAGTATGGCCTCATCCTTCTACTTGCTTCAATCAGTGCTAGTGCCAACTTCTCCAGCCTTGGATATCTTATTTCTGCTACTTGGGAAGCTTTGCTGGTGTAATAGACTGGTTTTTATACTCCGTCTTCCACTCTTATCAACGCCGAGCTCACTGTATTTTCTAAAACTTCCAGATACAAGTATAATCTTTCTCCCATCATTGGTCTAGATAATAATGGAGGTGTCCCCAGATACTTCTTCAACTCTTGAAAGTCCTCCTCGCATTCATCATTCCACTCAAAAGTTTTTTGGAGTGTTGACACCTGTCTGTTACTCGTGACATAAATCTATTAAGTGCTGAAACTCGCCCTGTGAGGCTTTGCACTTCCTTCTTTGTGGTTGGAGATCGCAGATCTAATAGAGCCTTGATCTTTTTAGGGTTCGCCTCAATCCCTCGTTGGTTAACAATATATCCGAGAAATATACGTTCTCGTACTCCGAATATGCATTTGGTGGGATTCAATTTCATTTGATATTTCTCTAGTTGATCAAAGGCTTGACCTAGGTCAACGAGATGATTAACAGCTTTTTTTCTCTTCGTCAGCATATCGTCAACATAAACTTCCATGTTATGACTGATTTACTCCACAAACACCTTGTTCATCAGCCGCTGATATGTCGCACCTGCATTTTTAAGTCCAAAAGGCATAACATTATAACAACAAGTTCCCCTTGGGGTGATAAAAGAGGTACTCTCCCTATCCTCAGGCTTTATCTTAATCTGGTTGTAACCAGAATAAACATCCATGAAACTCAACAATTCATGCCCCGAGGTAGCATCCACCAGTTGATCGATTCGGGGAAAAAGAAAATGATCCTTTGGGCATGCCTTATTAAGATCAGTGAAGTCTACACACATCCTCCACTTGTTATTTTTCTTCTTTACCATGACCACATTTGCTAGCCAATCGGGATATTTGACATCCTCAATAAAAGAGGCTTTTTGTAGTTTCTCTACTTCTTCCTGTATAGCTTGGTTCTTCTCAGGACTGAACACTCTTCTTCGCTGTTTTACTGGCTTGATTTCCTTGTTCACGTTGAGCTCGTGACATAAGAAACTCGGATCTATCCATGACATGTCTTCATGACTCCATGAAAAAGTCTGCTTTCTACGCCTTAAAAATGCTATCAATTCCTATTTTATCGATACATCCAGTGATGCACCAATTTGAGTTGTTTGTTTTGGATGCTCGTTGTCCAGAATGATATTTTTAGTAGCCTCCATGACATGTCCCTTCATGAGCCGAGATTTGTCTCTAGGGTCTAACGTTTCAATCTCTGCATCTTCTATTTCATCCACCTGATAGGTAGTAGTCCTCTTCCTGGATTCTTCACGCTCCTCTTGTTCGGCAGATGAATAGTAGCATTCCCGAGCTACTTTCTGGTCTCCTTTCACAACTCCAACTCCAAAGTTGGTTGGTAATTTGAAATATTGATGTACGGTAGATGGTACTGCTTAGAACTTCTTTATACCTACCCTTCCCATGATGATATTATAAGCTGATTGGACATTTTTATCCATTACGAAAAAGCGTACTCTTTCTGTTCGACAAGCAGGCCATGTACGAATAAGCATATCCAACTTGATCGTCCCAAGTGGAAAAACCTTCTCGCCAGTAAAACCAAGGAGGGGCCTATGATATGGTTCCAACTGGGCTAGCTTTAGATTCAAACTATCAAAGCATGGATAGAACATGATATCTGCCGAGCTACCATTATCCACCAGTACTCGTGAAATCATCACTTCTTTCATTCTCATCTTGATTACCAATGGATCATCGTGAGGATATAAGACACCTGCCAGGTCATTTTTAGAGAAACCAATGACCAGTTTATCTTTATTCATCTTCCTCGGGCGATCATCTTCAGCCAAGTTTATTCGCTGTATGTACGAGCAAGCTTGAGCCTCATTGAGGTAGGCTTTCCTCTTCGCAATAAGATCTCCACCTCCTGCATCTCCACCTGTAATTACATTACATTCAAATGATCCAAAATGGATTGAAAATACCTCAATCTCTGGCTGTCTTGGTCTTTTAGGAAGGTCGGGATCATCTTCTGGATCATCATCGTGGTCTCTCTTCTTATCTTCTTTTTCTCGACGAGGAGATTTAGACCTTTGCCTTCCTCGGTCGCTGGTCTTCTCACCATTTTGGCAATCAACATACTTAGATAATTTTCCTCGTCTGATGAGTGCTTCAATTTCATTCTGGAGAGCTATGCAACGTTTAGTTGTATGACCATGGTCTTTGTGGAATTCTCAATATTTGGACTTGTCCCTTCTGTCAGGATCTGCCTTCATTTTTGCTGGCCAAGCTAGCTCCTCGCTGTTCTTAATCTCCTCCAGAATGTGATTTATATCTACCTTCAAAGGAGTATAATTTCCAAATTTCTTCAACTGCTCCAGTGCTTGCTTTCCTTTAGACTGCCTGCTGCCACCATTATTCTTTTGATCCTTCTTTTCAGTTTTACTATCTTCCATCTTGGTTTCCTTAGTATCCGCATTCTTCTTCGCAGCCATGGCCTCCTCGGCATTCATGATTTTGGCTTCTTTTGCCATCAATTCTGCCATGGTCCTAGGTGGATCTTTGGCTAGAGTGTAGTACAACTTATCTGGCAACAGTCCGCTCATCAGGGCAGTAATTGCTGTTTTCTCCTTGTAATTAATTACTTCAAGTTTATCGTTATTGAAATAAGTAATATAATCCCTGGTGCTTTCGCCTGCCTTCTGTCTAACACTTAGCAAGTGTGCTACTCGTTTGACCGGTTTCACTCCAAAATAGAAATTCCTGATGAAGAGTTCTGCCAATTGAAAGAAAGTCGCAATCTTTCCTCGAGGAAGGTTGTTGTCTCATATCTGAGCTGATCCGATAAGAGTTCCTGAAAATGCCCTGCATCTCATCTCATCTGGAACTGCATAGATATCGGCAGCAGCTTAGTATTGTTCTATACGAAGGGCAGGGTCAATTTTTCCATCATATTTAGGCATCACCGTAGGAGCTTTGAATTTTGATGGGGTGGGAAAGTTCACAATTGCCTGTACAAATGGTGTCCCTTGGACAAAAGTTCTTTGTAGAGGATTCTTAGCCTTAGCCATTTCCCCTAATCTATCCTCCAATCTTTGAATCGAGCCTTTCCATGCATCGTCTCCCACCTCGGGCTTATTTATTCGAGAAATTGATCACGCTGAGTTTTCCTCCTAGGATCCTTCATTGCGAGCTACTGGGTGTGATTGGGTAGATCCTTCCCTTAGGTCGGATGGTCGTTGAGAATTCCTCGACCCAATCCTAGGAGGACTTCTATTCCTCCGAGGGCCTAAACGATCAAAAGGAGAGACCCTACTCAACCTTTCAAGAGCACTAGTCCTTTATGGAATTAAAGTGATGTTTCATTGAGAATTTGTAGCTCGTACTGACGAAGTCTGACCAGGTTGATACGAAGGATCACTAGATCTATCAGTGCGATATGACTCAGTATATCTGGATTGAGAAACCTCTGGTAACAGCGTTCGTCTTGTTCTTGAGGAAGGCATATGGGTATTTCTCTGAACACTTCGTTGTCCAGATTGGGCTGGCAATCCACCTTGAACAGTTTGTATCAGTTGACGCATGGTTTCTTGCATGGATGTTTTCCCTTGGGCTAAATTAGCCATTATGCCTGCCAGATCTTGAAAATTTGGGGGAGCAGAAGGGTTTGGAGGGATTCGAGTGTTTCGATTACTGGATTCCGGATTATCAGCCATAGATGATGAATTATTTTGGTGAAAAACGCTAAATACAGTCGTTTCCCACAGACGACGCCAATCTGTTGATGTAAAAAACTAGATTCGATCTAATTATTTTAATCACAGATAAAAATGAATAAATAAATATAAGACAATGGATTTCTAAAGTGGTTTAGCCTTTGGAGAATGGCCTACGTCCACTATTTTTGTATTGCTGACTATTTGCCTGGAATTCTCGATAACAGGTTTTCCAAGAGATCCCCGTTCCCCTTCTAATGAGGAGGTTACAATGTATTTATAGCCTTGAGGCTGTACATGTGAAAGGACAATGCGCTGTTATCTAGTAGACATATACATCTGTACAATAATAATGAGCATTTAATGCGCAGTCATCTTTTTGATTCTTTTGATTTGGATGCTCTGCACGCTAAGTAGCTCGGACCGTTTAAGCTGATTGGACCGCCTAAGTTGCTCGGCACGCTTGAGTTGGTCGGAGCGTATGAGCTGCTCGTAGAACGTATTCATATTTGCCACGTAGGTTGACACTTGTCTTCTAATGATTGGTCCAAGTCAGCAGACTAAATTTGGTATCAATAACAGATATGGGCCTTTTTGAAATAAATGAAGAGCAGATGAACAAGAGGAAAAACAAGAAGAAACGAAACTGAGGGTATTATTAAAAAAAAAATCACTGAGATGGTGTTGTCGAAGTCCGCTTCTGTTTTCTTTTTCCTCGGTGTGATGTGAAGAGAAGAAACCCAAAAGCTAGGGCAAAAAAGTGTCGATGGTGACCCTTTTTTTAGAGAGAGAATAATACGAAACAAAAAGAATAAAAGTTACAAAATCTCCTGCCTTTTCATTTGGGACCAGTCAACAGAGAATTTGAACAAATAAAAAAAAGTCAGTTTTTCAATTGCAAAGCAGTGCTTCAGTCAGGCAAAGCACCCAGAGCCTTGTTGCCACTCGCACCTCCTTCGGGCACACGCCTTCTTAAAATTGCCTCATCCAGACCTCTTTGAGGTGCCGTACCCTCTGATACTAATTGTTGTGCCCAATAACGACACCACAATCAAATAAATAGAAATAAATTGTACAATCAACAATAAATGACAAGAACATGTGAGAGACACAAGATTTAACGTTGTTCACTAATTTAGTCTACGTCCACCAGAGGGAGAATTAGATTTCACCATAAGAATAAACCGGTGATTGAACACAAACTCTCATACTCTTAACAATTAAACTCTCTAATGTAACCCGGTGAGAAATCCCCCATACGATACATTTTGAGCACAGCTAACATACATGAAACACTCACACACACACCCGCACCTTTCTTCCACCTTTGAGCAATACCCATGGGGTGAGGGAAAATCATCACCTCACCCCAAAACCCTCACCTTTAAAAGAAGACACTCTCACTCTTATTGTGCTTTGATCATGCATTCAGTCGGATATTTTGATAATGCATTTAGTAGGTCTCGACTTCGTGATGATAGAGGTCAATGATTTAGCCATCAGTAGAGGTCAATGATGTGGCCATCAGTGGAATCTTGGTATGGGGCTATCCGAAGGTATGACTGTAAAGATCTCCTATTTTTATATGTATGAATTGATTTAGTTTGAGTTTGTTAGGTGAGGACACCTACAAACTTACCAATAGAGGCAAGAGAAGGTCTCCAAAGGTGGATGCTTTAGTGTGGATGTTATGAGACTTATATACGTGTATATAATATTAGTCCATTAATGGACACTTTGAGTTAAAGCCCTATGTTACATTTATGTGTTATGAGATTTTTGTATATCTTATCGTTCGGGTGGCATGAGTGGGGGTTAATATGAAATCATATTGTGTGCCTATGTGATAGTTCCGTGATGAACATGTTTAATTAAAAGAAGATAAATAATGAAACATCACGTTATGAAATCGTGAATATCTAAATGAGTGAAAGATGGGCATTGGGTTGTTTTCTGTACACGTATAATTAGTTACATCCCTATTGTATTTGATATTTATTCACTTAGTTATTAGTCTACATATAGAGAATTCCAATAGAGTTTACGTCATCTGTTAGCACATGCTCATAATATTTCACTTAGATGAGGGGTGAGGTATTCATTGCATGAGAGTGGAGATTTATCTCTGACCGAGACATTCGATTCACGTAACACTTTTGGCTAACCTTGTGGAAGTTAATTTGGTGATATACCCAAACAAACCGTTATTTACAGGAGTAGGGAATATTCTTCGGTGCCTTGGGTGAGAATCCAAGGGGTTGGAATGTCATTATTGCACAAAGTTTGCATATAACAACGCCATGATTCCTGCTGATTTTCTGGAACTTCCCCATCTATTCCGTTCCTTTTGATTTCTTGCTAGTTTGTCTTCGAGCGATTTTGTGACTGGAATGACTGCTTTTCATGAGGATGTGCATGCTTTTATGCATTTTACAAGGGCAAGTGGATCCACATCACAGAGAGGTTGTGTTTCGAACGGGAGATATGGTAATGGTAAACTTGATCAAGGAACACCACCAGGTAAATGGGCATAAACTCCGGATGCATTGATGTGATCATTTCACCCTTGTTTGTTGAGGGGATGATGCCTATCAGTTATACTTCCCGACAAATTTGGGACAACCTGTGCATACACTTACAACCATGTAGAGGGTATTATTGATGGAGAGGATATCAATACGCCAACAATTTCAAAAGTTTGTTATTTAATTCGGTGGTTGTAAATGACCAGTTCTGTTCCGATATGGACTCGCCTGTTAGGGGGACAGTCATGAAAGTTTATATTGCCTTCATTCCGTTGACTTAATTTGTATAATATATTTTCCCTTTTCGGTGTTAGGGGTATTTTAGACTTCGACTGTAAAGGGAGTCTTCGGATTATTTTAAGCTCTTTAGACATTAATTTTTGTACTTTGTTACTAAGATGATGTGAGTTAATCTACAATTTTATCCATGGTTATTTGAGCTGGGGATGATTTGATTATTCCTCTGGGCTATAGAGGTCTTTACGGTGAAAATATGGAATTAACACATCATTAGCTACAATTAATTCTTCATAAGTGCTACACGGAATAGATGAATAATAGTTAGAAAAAAACCAACAAATCCAAGTCCTCTGATTCCCTACGAAGCACAAATTACCCAAATTTAATAGTAATGGTAAAACGAGCTACAATTATCAGTTATGCATCAGCAAGTAAACGAAATAAGAAATTTGGAAAAATGAATGAAAATGACAAATAAGCCTATAACCACAAACCTCACAATTATCAAGAATTAATGACTTTAACATAGGGCATTCACCACCAGTGCTAAAGACTTCACAAATGGAGTTTGTTAGAGATTCACAATCTGTAAGGTCCACTTCTACCAAACACTGGAATTGCAAAGCTAATGCTGTTAATCTTTCTTGTTTTTGCAAAGCTAATTTCTGCATTAACATAACAAAATAAAAACAACATCAATTAGGATTGTACATCTTCAAAATTTATGGAGCATGAAGATAAACAATTAGTCTAATGGAATACATACTTGTAGAGAATTTGATATGATGTTGATTTGCTGGATCAAAGGGCAATTAGAAACTCTAACAGATGATTGCATCATAGTACGTAAATTTAACAGAGTCAAGCTGCATGGATAATTGTACAAACAAATAAAAAAATAAAATAAAAAAAATAAAAAAAAAATGTACAAAGAAATATAAATATATCATTGATTGTAACAGAACGAAGAATGGTGGATTTGGTAGCTAATTATACCTGCGATAATGTACAAGTCTTATGTTCTGCAGATGCGGAAGATCCAAAGAGTCCATTGTCAATAAGCTGCAATTATCAAGCTCCAAAGCCTGCAACAGACATTATTGGTATTCAGTTTGGCTGAGACAACTCCCACAAAGAATAGACATTAAGGGTGTGTTTGATAGGATATATTTGATATGAAAATATATAGAAGATTCCATACTTCTAACTTTTTGTGTCTGATTGCAGAAATTTGCTAAGGTAATATTTTCCAATAGCCCAGAAAGTGCAACTTCTTAAAGCATGAAAATTTTCGTATCTCAACTATTATTTTCTTACCCACCCAAAAATTTCCCAAGGCAAATTTATATTAGTTTAACCTAATTAAACCTCTTTTCCATCTTTTACACATACAATCAAACTCGTATAAGAACAAATTTTAGGTTGGACCTTTTCAATCTTTTCTATCAAACAAACCCTTATATATAAGAAATACAAAATAAGAGAAAGAAAGTTTAAACCTCCAACATATAACTATGAGATATTGAAGCCATCGATGTTGTATTTATTCTCGCACAACAGCGTAGCCTAAGAACTTTCAACATTGGCAATCTAATCTCCTAATCAGCAATGGCATATATTAGAAACATCAGAATAGTATAATTTTGAGGAAAAAATATTAAAAAAATATATGAAATTTTACTGGAAAATCAGAATTTATTTGATTCTGATTCCAATTTTTATTAAGAGAAATCGGATTTCAGCAATTAAAAATATCATTTCAGTAATAAATATAATCAGATCATATTCCGGAAAGCTAGGATGGTCACGGAGGGGGAAACTAATACAGAACTATGAAATTGACCTCAAAAGATATGTATGGGCAGTATGAAGCATTGAGAAAATGAAAATTTGCACAAGCGAGAGATATTTCATGCAGGGTCTCCTCACTAACACATGAACAATTTGACATAATGAAGTCACTAATGAACGAATTGAAGCATCCGAAAGATTACGGCAAGATTCTATATCAATGTCACGCAAAAGCGGGCAGTTCAGCATAACACGTTTCATACTGCTTCGCTTCAAGGACAAGGTAAGAAGTTGGGGGCACCTGAAACAACAATACATTATTGCAAAATTTGAACTACATATGATAATTTATGGGTTAATTTGACTTCGACACCCACTTTTTGATCTGGTTTTGGGTTACTCCTATAACAAATTGAGTTACAACCTCCAAAAGTGGCTCAAAATATCACAAAAGGACCGTCAGAATCCGCTGCTATTACCCCAATTGGGGCGCAAACCAAATATTTTTTATTTTAGGGGTAGCTAAAAGGTGGTACAAAATGGTGGTGAAACTCAATGTATCCCTACTTTTATTTAAAACAGACAACATAATCACCTGACATAGACACGGAGCATTTGACATTTAACTATTTGAAGTTGACACAATCGATCATGGCATATAGGTATCTCTTGGCTGCCACTACTAAGAGTAACTTCATTAACCATTAAACTCGTCAACTTCTGGAAATCCGTTAAGGCTTGGAAAAAGGATTCTTTTAACTATCCTTCGCCCAAGGTCAAAGCCTTGAGATTTTTGAGAAAAATAAGATATATCAGAAACTATCACATAATCAACTAACTAGGTATTAAAAAACATGGACATTTACCTTAAGGAAGAAAGTGCTGTCATCCCAAGCAAGTAAATAGCAGGAGCACCATCAATGTTCAAAGAACTGGCATTTGGATAACGATGGCACATATTTTCAACTGCAAGTGACATAAAAACTAAGCTTTCACTACATCCATTTGTATAATCTTTCGAAAAATAAAACACATCCTCCATCTTGCATGTTAGAGTTTATAGGAATGGAAGGAACAGGGAACTGTTTTCTATTGTATCCCGGTGTATGGAGTGTTGGAAGTACTACTGTTTTTTTCTTAACCACTGGATAACATTAATTACTTAAGTTCACGTAACCTAGAGAAAACAATCTGTAACAATAAAATATCATACATAATAGCAGAGACGTAATCAACTCGATTAAACTAGTCTGTAAACTCAATAGTGTTCCTTAGTGTCTTAGCCTAACCTAGTTTAAAATAGCCATTACAACAATCAGTAGTCAAGTCAGAACTTTAGCTAGGAAGTGCAGAGACCTATAAGAAGGCAACTGTGACACCCCGCCTAATTAAATACCGGGCGATCACTCCTTTATTAAATTAAAATCAAGGTGAACAGTTGGTTCATTCTTAGCATCACTGTCGTAAAAATAAATTTTCCAAATTAACACCCTAATTAATTAAGCTAAGTGTCAAAACCATTATTAACATTACTTTCCAAATTTTATTTTTAAATAAAAATCATTTATTTATTTATTAACAACATTATCAATAAGTAAGAATCATACCACAATTATCCTGGAACATAATCCAATTAATTGAAACATTCAACATTCAAAATCCCAACATTCAAAACCTAAAGTAAAACATTCATGCTGAATAAATCCCAACGTAACCGTACTAGAAATAACTGAAATACAAATGTCCCAATAAAACAGATAAATAGTGGAATGGGCGACACATGCCCAATAAATGAGAATGATAGATGTGGAATCAAGTAAATGAAGTCGTCTATGCAAGTGGCCTGCAACTCCCACCTAAGCTGCAGCACGTTCCTTTCAAGGGATCCTAAGCAAGACGCCCCTGTGGCTGGGCACCTGTAATATATACATATATATACAAGAGAGAGAGGAAAATAAACGGGCCAGAGCCCGATAGTGTGTATGATTTAAAATTCGTTTAGCAAGTATTTAAATTGATACATGCCAATGCAACAACATATTAGTGCGACACTCTCTTGAGAAATTCTCACCTCTCTTTTAATGTGCACACCTATCGCACTATCCTTCCCAACGGTTTATCTTATCATTTATCGCACTAATCTACCCAATGATTTAACTTATCTTAGATTACTCGTAAGATTTTAGAACCGAACCATGTAAATGTTTAAAAAGGAGGATTTCGCTTAATAACAATGCTCTCATTTTACTTTATTTATTAACAAAACTTCCCAGTGTTATATTATACTTTTCAAACAAGTATTTTCGACTTACGACATTATATCAGTCTTACTTACCATAACACAGTAAGTAGTATCAACTTTCATAATTTCATATATATATTAACTACTCGTATAATATATATATTATAACAGCACCCCAAATAAAACTATGGTGCGGGCATACTCTGCTATCCAATCCCCGTATCGCTCACACTAAGGGAAATACAAGTTCAGAATCACTCTCGAACTTTATCAACATATATATACAAACAATATTGAGGCGAAGCGTAGATTCCAAGTCTCTAAGAGGTCAGTACATACCCCACGCCTCTTAGGACCGTCTGAACTATCGATTCGATAGCCTGTACCAAGGATATCTATCTTCTAGGGTACAATTCAATATCCCCCATAAAGGTCCCATCGAGATAAGACTGTCCTAGCGCGGTAACCTCAGGGATAGAAAGTAGCGTGGGCATGGTTTTCACATGTATATAATATATGCATACATAATCATATAAATATACCACTTTTATCATATTAATATAGGTTCCTCTCATCACCCATAATTACAACATTTATCCTTAATTTTCACATTATTAGTATTACGTATAAGAGTTCGTTCCTAACCTTAACTCGAAGGATTTTCTCATCTGAATACGTAACATGCATGGACTCTATCCTCCCAAGTGTAAAATTCAGTAAGTGTCCTTTCTATGTTCCAACGTAACTCTCTTACGCAACTCTCCCGTTAATTCATAAACTCATCAACCCTTAAGTAATTATCCCACAAGTACAATTCTCGTCTCATATTAAGAATCCCAAAATTATTCATATGTCCTACTGGTCCTCCATATCTCCCAAAACATTTTATTAAGGATGCCCAAGAATTATTTCACATTAAATTGAATTTCAACTAATTAATAAGGGGAAACATGAGTCTGCCAGGAGGGGTCAATCGATCGAGGTCTGGGGCTCGATCGATCGAACCTTCGATCGATCGAAGCTCTAGGCTCGATCGATCGATCAAGCAGGTCTGCGAAATCTGCAGAATTGCAGTTACGGGTTTCATCTTCTAACTTACACCAAATCCATATTTTACAATCCCAAACGTCTCAAAATTTGTACTACTAACATCCTAACATGATATTATACATTTCCTACGTAAAGCATGTCAATTTACGTCACTAAACATGGATTAATCATGCCAAAATTCATTTAAAATTCAAGAACCCTAAAAATCTCTAAATCATGGTTCCAATCTGTTTTACCCCGAAATTTCCTTCTTATACTACATTAAAATTTCGTGGATTATTCTTCTACATCACCAATAATTTCCAGAATAAGGTTTAAGTCATCACTACATGCAAATTCCTATCACAATTTAGGTTTTCTTCAATGTAATTCATCCCTAATCATTCCTAAACTAATATGAAGGATGCACCAACGAAATAAGCAAGATAAACACTTGCTTGGGATTTTCAGAAGTCTAGTTTGGTGTCGAATTCGGTATGGTTGCGTTCCCCGTCTCGCGATCTACGCGTTGGTGGTGGCGGCGGTGCAAACGGGTGAGTATCGAGCCTTGGGATGCCTTGAGAGCTCTCTCCTCTCTTCTCCAATGGCCGTTCTAAGGTTTGAGTATTCTAACCCTAAATGATAACCCAGATATCTGATATAACCCCTTTAATTTTCGTGGGTTTAATTACCCAAAAATGCAAAATGACAAAAATGCCCTCACGGGTTACTAATTAGGCCTAAAAACGCCCCGAGACCCAAACTAAACTCCCGGGTACACTTTTCTGGCTATCTCGACCCTTCCGGACGCGTTGGCGCACTCAAAATGACCATACAAACAACTTATAAAATATTCACTTTTATTTATCAATATTTAGTCCTGACGCGACACGGGCGCGTCCCGACTCAAATTTCCAAAATCGTCATTTTATTCACTCGTGACATTCAATATAACCAATATTACATATTACTTTGCTCATTAGTAATATTCAACAAATTTCCCATAATTACTAACTCTCGTCACGTTAATAATTATAACAATTAATTTCCGAATTTTTATTAAATAATTAACTCACATTAAATTTAATAAATCCCCAAATTAATATAGCATAAAAATACGGGGTATTACAGCAAATTTTCCGTGTTGGGACACATATTGGACACCAACACTTTACCCTCACTCTAGGACACATGTCTTACAATCACATGCACACATAAAGTAAAGAAATTTCAGACATCTCAGTTCGACATTTCATATGCACAGTTCCAAACATGACCAACAAAATTTGGACACCGAGATATGACTTTACCCATAACAACATCCAGATTCTTCTCTTGAACCCTTGGGCTGTGGATGGGGATTTAACCCAAAATTGGAGAGGAAAGAGACCTCCTGTAAAGGTCTCCCAATTGTTCGGAACAAATAAATTTTGCGTGTTCATGTGCTAATGGCCCCGCCACCCATTAAAAACATTATTAGATAATTAACGGATAAACAACACCATGACATCAAGCAATACTCACATTGTTGAAAATATATGTTCCGATTCTCAAAATTCAAGGCCCTCCAGAAATCTTCGTGAGTACTGGCTGCACCCCACTGCTTGCAAACCAGGGCTGCTCGGCTAAGACTTATATGGTCCAAGTAAGAGAAAACCTAATATCATATAGAAACACAATATCAAGGAAAAACATGTTTTGACAATATATATATATATATATATATATATGTGTGTGTGTGTGTGTGTGTGTGTGTGTGTTTGTGAGAGAGAGAGAGAGAGGGAGAGAGAGATGTCAAAAAAACGTTCGCTGCCAAATTTTATCAAAAAATACAATAATTTAGTGGGTGATTTGAAAATTGAATATGTAATTGAATTTTTTGCTGTTGAAATTTTGACGATAAGTGTCAAGTGGGTTTGTTGAAATATAAACTTGTTTTTATATTTAATCAACCAATTTCTAAGAAGCATCCTAAGTTAGGTAAGGTGTGTTTATTTATTCTTAGTGCTTCATAGTGGCTAAATAAGTGGAAGCAAATTGTGTGGCTTATGAATATGTGGATTAATTTAATTTGAACCACATTGAGTGCATTTGATTTTCTTCTAGTATAAATAGCCATCATCCTTGAGTTCTTAGTATCATAAAAACAACAAGGAAGATAATAAGCAAAGCTTATTAGTTGTAATAGAGAGAAGTTAAGTTGTAAGAGTGTTTCTTCTTTGTAATAATATTTAAGTGTTGAATACAAGATAGTTGTGTGAGTGTCTTTGAAAGCTTATTTCCAATAAAGTGGTATCAGAGCAATTAGAAATTTGTTTCAAAGTAAATGCTATAGCATATCAAATCGAAGCTCTCGATGAGACGAATCCAACGCCGCCAGATTCATCCCAATCGGAGGTTTGACGGGCCGCCATGTGTCAACAGAACGTTGCTGCCAGAAGTTAACTCACCGAGTTAGCCAAATCATCTGAGTTGGAGCCGAGTTGACCGAGCCGTGAAGCCTGTTGAACGAGCCGTGAAGCCTGTTTGAGTTGCTTGACCGAGCTGCCGAGTCTTGACCAAAGGCTGAACGTTGACCAAATATTGACTTTGACCGTTGACTTTGACTGTTGACTTTGACCAGATTTTCATTTTTTGGGTCCACGTTGTTCCTAAGGTTTTTGGGCGTTCCGGATCCATCCACGCAATCAAAATTTCCAAATTCTCACTAGAATTATGGAAAATGGTGGTATGGCATCCTTTCAAGTCCCGATACTCAACAACAACAACTATGATAATTGGAGTATTAAGATGAAGGCACTTTTGGGTGCACACGATGTTTTGGAAGTCGTGGAGAGAGGTTACAGTGAGCCAGAAAATGAAGTTGTCTTAAACCAAACTCAGAAGGAGAGTTTGAACGACTCAAGAAAGAGAGATAAGAAAGCTCTTTATTTCATCTATCAAGCATTAGATGATGATGGTTTCGAGAAGATTTCAAGTGCAATCTCCTCTAAGCAAGCATGGGAGAAACTGTAAACCTCTTATAAAGGAGCCGAACAAGTGAAGAAAGTTCATCTTAAAACTTTAAGAGGTGATTTTGAATCTCTACATATGAAAGTGTCTGAGTCTATCTCCGATTACTTTTCAAGAGTCTTAGCTATTTCAAATCAATTAAAAAGAAATGGTGAGAAGTTAGAAGATGTGACGATCATGGAGAAGATACTCCGCTCGTTAGATCCAAAATTCGAGTACATCGTTATGACGATTGAAGAAACCAAAGACTTGAATGAGTGGACAATCGAATAACTAATGGGGTCATTGCAAGCATACAAAGAGAAGAAGAAGAAGCAAGAGATTGTGGAACAACTTCTTAAGACGGAGCTCCATTCGACAAAAAAAGAAGAAAGTTTCAACAACGATAGAAGCCAACATGGAAGAGGTCGTGTCCGAGGATGAGGTTACAAACGTGGATGAGGTTGGAATTCTAACAACTACAATTCTAATAACAACTAAAAGAGAGGGGAAAGCTCAACACGAGGTCATAGAAGAGGCAATCCAAACTCGAGGTATGACAAATCTCAAGTTTGATGTTATAATTGTCAGAAGTTTGGGCATTATGCTTCAGAATGCAGAGCACCTAATAATAGAGTTGAGGAGAAGGCCAATTATGCGGAGGAGAAGATAAATGAGAAAGAAAATCTTCTTCTTCTAGCACGGAAGGAGACCGATGGTAGCCAAGAAAATTCCTGGTTTCTTGACAGCGGTGCAAGTAATCACATGTGTGGAAGGAAAGACATGTTCGTGGAGTTGGACAAGTCAGTAAGCAAAAATGTCTCATTTGGAGATGATTCCAAAATATCGGTGAAAGGAAAAGGTAACATCCTTATTCGTGCAAAAGATGGTAGTCACCAATTAATTTCAAGTGTCTACTATGTGCCTAATATGAAAAGCAACATCTTGAGTTTGGGTCAACTCTTAGAAAAGTCTATAATATCCATATGAAAAATTGTAGTCTTTTTATAAGAGATGACAAAGGAGATTTAATTACCAAGGTACAAATGTCAAAGAATAGAATGTTCCCATTGAATATTCAAAACGATGTTGCAAAGTGTCTAAAAGGTATGTTACAAAGATGCATCGCGGCTATGGCATCTTCGATTTTGGCATCTCAACTTTAGAGGATTGCAGTTATTATCTAAGAAGGAAATGGTGAGAGGATTACCTTGCATTAATCACCCTGACCAACTGTGCGAAGGATGTTTACTTGGGAAGCAATTCAGAAAAAGCTTTCCAAAGGAGTCAGACTCAAGAGCTAAGAATCCACTCGAGCTAATCCATACCGATGTATGCGGTACGATCAAGTCAAGCTCTATTGGTAAAAGTAATTATTTCCTTCTCTTCATTGATGATTTTTTAAGAAAAACTTGGGTATATTTCTTGAAGCAGAAATCAGAAGTTTTGAAATATTCAAGAAGTTCAAAGCTGCCGTGGAAAAGGAGAGTGGTCGTAAGATCAAGGCAATGAGATCTGACCGAGGAGGAGAATTCACTTCGAATGAATTTCAAGAATTTTGTGAAGTAAATGGAATTCGTCGACCAATGACAGTTCCTTGATCCCCTCAGCAAAATGGAATAACGGAAAGAAAGAATCGAACCGTCCTCAACATAGCTCGGAGTATGCTCAAAAGTAAGAAACTTCCCAAGGAATTTTGGGCGGAAGCAGTGGAGTGTGCCGTCTACTTGTCCAACCGATCTCTAATAAGAAGTGTTTGGGGAAAGACACCGCAAGAAGCATGGAGTGGAAGAAAACTGGGTATCTCTCACCTGAGAGTCTTTGGGAGCATAACCCATGTACATGTACCAGATGAGAGAAGAACCAAACTTGATGACAAAAGTGAGAAGTTCATCTTCATTAGCTATAACAACAACTACAAAGGTTATAAATTATACAATCCTAACAATGGAAAGATTGTAATTAGCCGAGATATGATATTTGATGAAGAAGGAGAATTTTATTTCGGCTCAAGTATAGATGATTTCAACTTCTTTCCCGACTTTGAAGAAGAGAATGAAGAAACCATGATAGAGCAAGAAGGAGAAGTTCAACAAGAGACCACTACTCCACCTACATCACCAACATCAACCACTCATGGAGACTCATCACTATCGCCAAGTGAAAGTTTCAATGAAAGAGTTGTTCCCCACATAAGAAGTCTACGGGATCTCTATGAGGTAACTGAAAGACATGATAATCTTACACTCTTCTGCCTCTTTGCCGATTGTGAACCAGTAAACTTCCAAGAAGCTGCACAAGACAAGAAGTGGAGAGATGCGATGAATGAAGAAATTAGGTCCATTGAGAAGAATGACACTTGGGAACTCGCTTCACTTCCAAAAGGTCAGAAGGCTATCCGTATCAAATGGGTGTACAAAATAAAGAGGAATGCTATGGGAGAAATAGAAAGACACAAGGTGAGGCTAGTCGCAAAAGGATATAGTCAAAGAGCTAGCATTGACTATGATGAGGTATTTGCTCCTGTTGCCCGCTTAGAAACTATGAGATTAATTATATCCCTAGCATCTCAAAACAGGTGGAAGATTCATCAGCTAGATGTGAAGTCTGCATTCTTAAATGGAATACTTGAAGAAGAAGTCTACATCGAGCAAGCTTTGGGATATGTAGTGAAGGGACATGAAGAAAAAGTCTTGAAACTGAAAAAAGCTCTCTACGGGTTAAAGCAAGCACCAAAGGCGTGGAATAGTCGTATTGACAAGTACTTTCAAGAGAATGGTTTTAGAAAATGTCCATACGAGCACACTTTATATATCAAGATCAAAGATGGATATATTTTGATCGTGTGCTTATATGTGGATGATTTGATTTTTTTCGAAAGCAACCCAAACATGTTCAATGACTTCAAGAAAGCAATGGCGAAAGAGTTCGAGTTGACAGATATTGGGCTAATGGCATACTATCTTGGCATTGAAGTTAAACAATAAGAAAATGGAATTTTTATCTCACAGGAAGGCTACACAAAGGATATCCTCAAGAAGTCCAAGATGAATGACTGTAAGCCAATTAACACTCCAGTGGAGTGCGGAGCTATGCTGTCAAAGAATGACGAAGGCGAAAGCGTAGATCCAAATTTTTTCAAGAGTTTGGTTGGAAGTTTGCGCTATCTAACTTGTACAAGACCTGACATCCTCTATGCAGTTGGACTTGTAAGTCGATACATGGAAACCCCAACAACCTCGCATTTTAAGGCTGTAAAAAGAATTCTTCGCTATCTCAGAGGTACATTTAACTTTGGTCTGTTATACTCTTTTTCAAATGATTACAAGTTTGTTGGTTATAGCGATAGTGATTGGGGTGGAGATGCAGATGATAGAAAGAGCACGACAGGTTTCGTGTTCTTCATGGGATATACCGTTTTCACATGGATGTTAAAGAAGCAACCAATTGTCACACTATCTACATGTGAAGCTGAATATGTAGCCACTACATCATGTGTTTGTCATGCAATTTGGCTAAAAAATCTGCTGAAGGAACTGAGTTTATTACAAGAGGAGCCAATAGAGATTTGTGTTGATAATAAGTCAGTGATAGCCCTGGCAAAGAATCCATTTTTTCATGATCGAATCAAGCATATAGATACTCATTTCCATTACATAAGAGAATGTATTACAAGAGAAGATGTGAAACTGAGGTACGTAAAATCTCGAGACCAAATTGCCGATATCTTTACCAAGCCACTGAAGTATGAGGACTTTGTCAGAATAAGAAATTCTCTTGGAATAACAAAACAAGTTTAAGAGGGGGTGTTGAAATATAAACTTGTTTTTATATTTAATCAATCAATTTTTAAGAAGCATCCTAAGTTAGGTAAGGTAATAGGTAAGGTGTGTTTATTTATTCTTAGTGCTTCATAGTGGCTAAATAAGTGGAAACAAATTGTGTGGCTTATGAATATGTGGATTAATTTAATTTGAACCACATTGAGTGCATTTGATTTTCTTCTAGTATAAATAGTCATCATCCTTGAGTTCTTAGTATCATAAAAACAACAAGGAATATAATAAGCGAAGCTTATTAGTTGTAATAGAGAGAAGTTAAGTTGTAAGAGTGTTTTCTTCTTTGTAATAATATTTGAGTGTTAAATACAAGATAGTTGTGTGAGTGTCTTTGAAAGCTTATTTCCAACAGGGTTATCATCATCACACCCATTTCACCCACAAATGGTTGATTTTTTATGAAATTTGGTGGAGTTTCTCCATGGTGATGAGATCATCTCTCCAAATTTCATCAAAAAAGTCATTCATTTACCCCCCAAAAATTGCAGGCTTGTTTACTAGGTATGTTACATGGGGTATGTTGAAGAGCCTAGCTGCCATATATATATATATATATATATATATATATATATATATATATATATATAGAGAGAGAGAGAGAGAGAGAGAATATTCCAATTAAAAGTTAACAAGTAAAAACAAACAATTGAATTAAAACTATGGATACCATATGCAATAAGTCATCATTAATAAGATCCATCCGAAATTCTAAATCTTCCACTTTTCGAGTACGACTTCCATCTCCTTCATCACCTTTCCCACTCTTATAATTAAGGTGATTACCATTAATGCCATCACTCAACAATGGAGAAAGGTGATTGATATCATTCTTAACGGAACTACTGTTGGTATTATAGTCCCTTCTAAGATAACGACAACCGTCAGTATCTGAATACACCAAATGTGCAAAATGGCAGTCCCCATCCCTACAAAAAAAATATATATATTTAGCACAAAAAACCAAAAGAACACTCACTAAATTGTAATAAAACAAGTCATGTCAAGCAAGCAATGCCTTTCAGGTTCCACTTAATTGGCTTTAATTCCAACTTTGGCAATCGGCACATTATACAACGGTAGCATCAAAATATCAAAGCACCATGGCTTACTTTAAAGTGCTAGTGTATGTTTCAATGCTAATTTGATCACATATGGGTATTCCTTTTTGCTTGACAAAATTTAAAAAAAATTCCCCTTCAAGCATGGTGGAAAAACTACACATATTTTGCGATGTTCTCAAAGAACTAAGAATTGACGCATTTGGCCATAATATGAAATTTTGAAGTGAATACAACTTAAAAGCTACTTTGACATTCTTTATTGAAAGGTATAAAGTAGGAGATGACAAACTACATATCATTGCTATGATTTGAAAATCAACGGAAAAAAGTAGGATATTTTGTGTACACCACCACTTTTATAATTGGTGTAGTGTTACCCCATTTTTTCCAAGAATATGAAAACAGACCCACTTTCTAACTATTGTCACCGTTACTTTAACAATTGAGAATATTACTATTAATTAAAAATACAAAAATATTTTAAGAAATTCAAAAAAAAAATAAAAAGGTCCTACTCAGTGCACAAGACTCCCGCTTAACTGCACAAGACTGTCTGGGAGAGGCGGATGTCGGCTGGCCTACCCCCTATATATGGAGATGTTGCTCCCATGTCTCGAATCCGAGACCAACCGTAGCTTGGGCGAGGGAACTTGCCATCGCACCAAGGTACGACCTCTATTTTAAGAAATCTTTAATAATCCGTTTTGGGTTTGACCCCCATTAATCTTCATGATATTGACTGTTTATAACTAAAATGACTTTTAGCGACACTTTGTAAAACTTTTATAGTACTTTTATGGACCAAATCCCAAGATATTTATTAATCAAATATTAACCAACAGAAATTTAAGAAACTGAAGAATACACGACAGGAACATAGAGCAGCTAGAGTTGATTTTTTCATAAAACTAGCTCTCTCCCCTCATCATAAATTGATATTCCCGCTTTCCTTTTAGTCCATCCCAAATTGATAGTCTATTTTATACTTGTAGTATATAAGACTAGGTAATATTTCAAAACTTACCCATCCGAATAATACCTCCAAGTGCATGTCTTGGATGTAAATTTGAAGGGTATTCATCATTTTAAAAAAATAAATTTGGAAACCAATTTTTTTCTTACAAATGTTTGGTTTTTGATGAGTATTACTTTGGGTGCGAAAGTTATTATGAATATCACTTTTTGCTATTTTAGTTCCACAAAAGGGTTACAAAACTTCACAAAAAATTGTACAGATTAATAATTAAGCTATATAGAAGTGCAATATTAATTAAGTAGCCACATATTGACCAAGCATAAGATGAATCAGCAGAAACTCAACAAACATAATTATATAGCACATTAACATAACAGAAAATCTCACATGGTAAATGAATGTTCAAATTTAGGCCGTTTATTTCGAAAGTCACGATCACAATTTTCTCTCTGCAACGCAAATGATGACAACGAAGGCTCTTTGCTCAAATCCAAATTCAAATCAATCTTCATTTTTAGAAGTGAAAATAACTTAAAAGCTACTTTGAAATTCTTTATTGAATGCTAAAATCTAGAAGATGACTAGTTAGATATCCTTAATGTGATTTTAATATTTAAAAGAGACTTAATATTCCTAAACAGTATAATAATAAAGTTACACAATTATGTTCAAAACTTAATAACCCAACCTCATAATGATCAACTAGACAATAAATCAGAAGAGATTCAACAAACATAAGAATATAGCACAAGAATATAACACAAAATCTCACTATAATAAAGGAATGTTCAAATTGTGTCGTTTAATATAAGTATCAAGATCTAAATTCTCACTCTTCAATGCAATTTCTTCTTCCAAATCCAAATGTAAATCAATGTTTAATAAGGCGAAAGCGAGGTGTAAGGCGTTTTCTTGTCCAAAAATGAGGCACAAGCCTCAAGGCGTTGAGGCGAAAACCTTTTGTGCATTTGATTTTTTAATTAAAAAAATTAAAAAAAAAATATTTATAAAAATAAAATTAAGTAAATAACATATATATACACAGTATTAAAAAAATAAATACCATTCAAAAAAGCAATAATCAAAACACTAAAGTCTTAGATTTACAATACTAAATAGTCAAACTAACACTAATGAAATACTTAAAAGTTAAATGACATAAAAAGGCTTCACAAGCCTCCTCGTTTGCAATTATTACAAAATTATAACAAATGGAGCTTAATAGTTGAAGCAGTAAAAACACATTGAAGGAAAAAAGGTTAAAAAACAGAGCTTTGACGAGATACTAGAAAAAAGGAATTATCAAAATAGCATACGACAAAATATAATGACTTGGTTGCAATTCAAGTATTATTTAAGTCTTCCTTCGAGTTTCGTTCTATATCAATAAGATATATCACAAATCTTAAATAAACAAAAGATACTTGAAGATTTCATACTCTCTCGATTCTCAGCAGGGTTCCCAACCTCAATCATTCCATATTTCTTTCTTTCTACAACAATCAACAAAGTGGAATGAAACACTAGTTTCCTCTGCGTAGCGCTTCACTAACTCAACAAAGACTTTCCATTATTATTAACAAAAATGAGAGGTTAGTCGAACATTTTAGTTAAAAGGGCAATTTATAATTAGGTCCCTTGGTAACAATTTTTAAACATTTAAGGAGAATTTACAATTAGGTCCACTTGCTATACCACTAGCGTGTTCTACAAGAAGAGAATTAGTGGACCTAAGTGTTTAAAATTTGTCAAAATTCCTTTAGTGTTTAAAATTTGTTTGTGAGGGACCTAAGAGTACTTTCCCCTAGTTAAAATTATGTAGTTTTAACTGGTTCAGTCGAAGGGGGGAAAGCACGAAAAGCATTAAAAATGCACGAAAAGCGTTAAAGACGCAAATTTTTTGTGTATTACGCTAAACCAAGTGAACCTTAAGGCGTTTTGGTTTCAAAAAGCCATAAGAGGTGCCTCAATTCACGTTTTTTAAGCTTTTTCAAACACTGTTGCAAATCGACACAACATATTTCATGGAAAATTACATAATGCAAATTAACACTTTTTCCATGCA
The DNA here is from genome assembly GCA_949130495.1 of Sambucus nigra. Classification (NCBI taxonomy): domain Eukaryota; kingdom Viridiplantae; phylum Streptophyta; class Magnoliopsida; order Dipsacales; family Adoxaceae; genus Sambucus; species Sambucus nigra. Next base: position 480,678,993 of record OX422215.1, on the reverse strand, counting down.
AGTCAACACTTTTTTTTAATGAAATTGATGTGATATCTAATTATTTACAAAAACTAAGATTAAGTCTAATATCTTAATTATCAAACTGGGGTAAGAATATAAAATTAAGCTCAAAACTAACTACACAGATTAATCCACATAAATTAAAATCACAATCATCAAAACTTTCTGACTCGAATGGATCTAATAACGATGACGAAGACGCGTCTTCGTTCAAATCCAGAAAAACTCCCCTAGTAAAAGCTGATTCTAACCATAACAACTCGTCTTCGTAGTGAAAAATTTAACCCTAATTTGAGACCCTCGGTTTCGTTATTTCTTTCTTCGTTGGCTATTTGAAACCCTAATTCACACCTATTTCATGCAAATCAACAACTGTAAACACATTTCATGGAGAGAAAAAAACTTTTTCCATGCAAAACGACGATATTTTTGTCAAGCGCGTAGAAGTGTATAAAATCAAGTTATACAATTAAGCTCAAATACTAACTACACATCAAAAAATAAATCAACAGAAATTCAGCGAACATAACAAATTAACAATACAACAGAGCCAAAAAATCTCACTTATTAAAGGATAGTTCAACTTTAGGCCATTTATTTTGAGAATCGCTCAATACTTTCATGCCAATTCACACCTATTTCATGCAAAGCAGCAACTATAGACACATATTTCATGAAAAAATACATTTTTTCCCATGCAAATCAACATTTTTTGAAAAATAATTGGCGCGATGCCTAATTATTTGCAAAAATTAGGGTTACGACAAATATCGTATGATCAAATAACACATAATCAACATACTAAATCAAGTTAACTTAGACATCATTATAACAAACATCTTTTTGAAAAACTCACTTAGTAAACAATAAATCAACAGAAATACAATAAACATAACAAAATAAATACGAAAAACTCACTGAGTAAAGGATTGTTGTTCAACTTTAGGCCGTTTATTATATCACGATCATCAAAATTTTGTGGATCAAACATTGATGACGAAGAGGCCTCATTCAAATCCAAAGAATCAAACCAATCATCATTTGATTCTGACGATAATATTTCATCTGCGTAGATGTATTGTCAGAACCCTGATTTGAAACCCCTCGCTCCATTTCTCCCCATTCGATTTTTGTTCATTGTGTTCTTAGATTATGAAACTTTGGAAGCAATGAAAAATAAATGGGGAGATTTATATAGTTGAGGTCAAGGTGGTATTCTTCATCACGTCATTAGTTTTAAGAAAAATAAATAAATCTAATAACAGAAAACATAATATAATTTTGGTGTCTCTTTAGAGAGAAATGACACCTCTTTTGCATTTAATGTTCATTTACAAGACCATTTTCATATTTTGTCTTTTAAGTCTCATGCCACACTTTGTTTCCCCACTTAACTTTTATGACTTCAACACTTTGGTTCCCCAATAGTTAATCCTTTCATCTATCTCTTGAAAGTTGTTCGCATTGCTTCAAAATGAATATAAGACTCTCCATTTTTTTTAACTCTCCAACTTCACTAGTAGTGCTCTCTCTCACCTCCGAAATGTCAAGCGTCAACACACATATACTACCCTCTCTCTTTTTCCAAACGAATTATTTAAATGGTGCCTCTCTATTTTCACGGGACAAAGAGATTTTTTTTCTTCTGTTTTTTATATCCCAGGTGCCTCTTATTCTCCCACATTTAGTATTCTTTAACTCTACAATTTTTATCTTCGCTCAAGTTTCCCAGATTCTCCCAACAATCCAACGTACCATCCTACAAATCCTCAGGTCACTCATCTCTCTTATGTTTTATTACTATATTCATCCCTTGCTTCATTTAGATATCTTTTACTCCAAACTATAATATGTTCTGTAGCAGATCCCCATTTTCTACTATTTTTTTTCTTTCTTTTCATTATTACGTTGTAATGCAATCTTCACTCCTCTGAATGTTTAAAGAAAATTGATCTGTGAAACAGTGCATCCCTGGAAAACAGTGGATGGGACACGACAATTCAATAATTCTTGTTGAATGCGATTAGGATGTTCAAATTCATTTTTAATCAGTAGATAATCAACACAATCAAATTTTAAAAATAGTCCAAAGTTGATGTTCACAAAAGTGAACATCTTGATCTGTTTATGATCTCATAAAGATGTTAAATAATTTTGTAGTTGTTTGTTTAATATTAATTTCGTTTAGTACCTTATTTGTTCATTTTTTTCTGAAATATTATGCATTTAATATTGATGGATAAAGAATTAACACTAATTTGCCGTTGGATTATAGTTATATTGTATTTATCTTATAATTGTGAACTGTTTACTATCATTTGTATAGTTTATGATTTAACAATAATTTTTCTCATATATTTAAAGCTCCCGCGCATCGCGCGGGGAAAAAATCTAGTTGTTATAAATATTTGTATTTATCTTATTTAAGTGTACGTTCACTTTTATTAAAGCATCCACAGTGGTGTACCTCCACGAAAGCTAAAATACAAATCCAAATGGGTCATTTACTTTTTTCTCGGATGGAAGCCATGCAGTGGGGGAACTTCCTGCGAACTTTAGAAGTTCCTAGGAGGAAGTCCCCAACGGCTATAAACGGCTATAAATGGCTAGGGGTTTCTGTTAATAAATAAATGACCATCCCTTCTCTCTTTCACACTTCTTCTTCTTCTTCTTCTTCTTCTTCTTCTTCTTCTTCTTCTTCTTCTTCTTCTTCTTCTTCTTCTTCTTCTTCAGCCTAACTTCTTCTTCTTCAGCCTAACTCAAAAAACAGACAACATAGCTACCCCCCAAAAAAAAACTTCCTTTATCCCATAAATCAGTCACATAAATCCATCTAAATTCATCCCAATAATTATGAAAAAAATCCTCAAATTAACTAAAACCATCCCTTCCATTTCATCTAAACAAATTTTCATTTCTCGGTTTTTTATTTTTTACATCATGGATGACAAAAGATGGAAAAAATACTTAAATATCGGGAAAAGCAAAAAACACGGCTCCACTTCAACGGCAATTCCAATTCAACCTCCGCCGAGTGAACCTGTCGATCCTGTATACCAGCATTACACCCATATTTTTGATCGAGAATCACACACGTTTGACGGGGAGATAACGATTATTAACGGTAATAAGTTTGAATTTTGGGGCAATTGGGCGGGGCGCAATGAAATTGTACAAAACTATCGGAGAAAATAAACCATTGGTAAAAGAAATTATCGATGGTGTCAGTGTTATGTCCAATTGATTTTCGAAGGTGATGCCGAATTCTGATCAGTGCATTGTGAAGACAATGATCGAACGTTGGTGGGACACGACACATACCTTCCAACTACCGTTTGTTGAAATTGCATTCACGCCTTTCGACTTCACGATGCTTTTCGGTAATTTTTATTTCTTATTAAATTCCTTATATAATATTATTTATATTAAATTTATATTATTTGGAGGTGTAACAATAATTATCATTTTATTTGTACATATGCCGTGCATTTTTAATTTATGTACAGGCATCCCGATTGGGCAAGAGTTACTCATTCAAAATTTGTCGATAAAAAAAATACACAAATTTTGAAAATACCGTTAACGAATTTCCCCCTTAAATTCATATACAACGATTTTCAGGTGCGAAAATTTCGGTTTCCGACTTTAAGAAATATATTGAAAATTATGTGAAACAACCAGACCTACCCGATTACATGTGGCCAGCCATCGCTTTGGCATTTTGGTTTTACGTAATTGACAGTTTATTCTTTCCAAGTGCCAATTCCACCTCCGACCTCAGGTATTTACATTATTTTGAAGACGTTACGGTGATTGGGGCTTACGATTGGGGTTCGGCAATTTATGCTCGTATCATCTGGTCAATGGACAAAGCAAGTCGATGCTCATTAACTAGTGTCGAGTGCATGTGGCAATTAATAGAGGTACATTTTCTAAATTTATTATTTAAATGTTTACGCATTTTATGTTTAGTTAAAATAATAGTTTATGTATTCTAATCAATTTAATTTATTTACATATTTTGAAGTACTTACATCCCGAGTACATGGTGCCCGCAAGTCAGATTATTATTGATCCGACCGTAGATGTATGGCCCCAGATATTTCGTTTGTCAAAGTCGAACAGGAGTCGGGTAAAGGGAGAGCAACAGTTTAATATCTCAGGCAGCCAACATGAGTTTGAGATGCGATCACCCGAATCCATCATTTGGCAGCCGTATGAGACGTCGATGTACTGGCATAACGACGTTATCGCATACGTATATTATTTATTTGGGTTGCGTATGATTTTTTGGGATCCCTTATTGAAGGGATTTTGGTACTTGGGCGACCGGGGGTTTCGATAATTTACGGGCCAGATATGGATAGCAGACAACCATCCCTGAAATTTGGGCTCAGTCTCAGACTCGAAACAACAAATCGGCTTGGCCCATAATCGGCCTATTGCAAATGACCATGTATCAGTTGTGTCCCAAGAAGAGTATGATGCATATTGGAAGGTGGTTGCGCAAAGACCCCATTACTACCGGTAAAGGCAAGATATGTTAACGGAGAATTGATTGGAGTTGGGTCAGTGGTGTAATACCCCGTATTTTTATGCCTTTTAATTATGAGATTTATTAAATTAATTTGGGATAATTAATTAGAAAATTAATCCGAATTTAAATGCTAGCGAGACGAGAGTTAGTATTTGATTATTATAATGTTGTTTAATATTACCGAGTGATTATGGTAATATGTAATTATTGAATTTATTAAAATTGTCGTGAGTTGAAAATATGGCAGTTTCAGTAATTAAGTCGGGATGCGCGTGTCAATCATGTCAGGACCCAATTTAATGGATTTAAAAGTATTTTATTTTTATGTCATCCGTATGAAAATTTTGAGTGCGCCAACATGTCCGTAAGGTTCGAGATAGTCAAAAAACACTAGCCGGGGGTTTAGTTTGGGTCTCGGGGCATTTTTAGGCATAACCGGCAACCCGAGAGGGTATTTTAGTCATTCCTATTTTTGGGTGAATAGTGACCCACGAATTTTAGAAAGTTAATATCATCCAATACTTTAGTCCTTTAGGGTTTCTCAACCAAAAATCATAAACAGCCATTAGAGTGGAAGAGAAGGAAGTTTCCAATGGAGAACCACCACTTAGAGACTTTTGCACCACCGTCACCATCACCGGATAGATCGGAAAGCAAGGATCATCCCCATAACGTCTACTTCATCGGATCAGAATCTTCATTACTAGGAAAGTGATTTAACTTGCAATAATTTAGCGCATATATCATTCATGTTAGGTTAGAATTGAAGAATAACCTTAAATAATGAAAATTGAATGGATTTGAAGAATTTAAATCAAAATTTGGGTAGGTCTTGCACGTAGTTTAATGTTGGAGATAATAGCAGCCACAGAATTATGATTTATGGGTAGAGAATTATGAAAATGTATTGAATTATATAGTGTTCTTAAAGAAATAAAAGAACTAGGGTTTTATATGAAAATTAGGTAAATTGATCGAAGAATTTGATGTCCTACTTTGATTTGATGATTCTAAAATGTGGGAAATGATGCAAACATGTTGGTATGATAATTAGTATACTTGGTTGGGAGTTTAGGACATTGTAATGAAGAATTAGAGGTGTAAAAAGAGGAAAACTTGTAACTGTTTAAGAAAATCTGGGTTGATACCTGCTTGATCGATCGATCGACTCAAGAATGTCGATCGATCGATGATCGATCGATCAACCTATTTTCTTCAATCGAGCGACCCCTTTTGGTTTTTGTCATTTATTTTCCCTTAAGGCTTAATAAAAATCCCAAGGCCGATGAGTATTCTTAGGATGTTTAAATTGATATTGTGGGACTTAGTTAAGGTCAGTAGGGTCTTAGTTGATGCGGGAAAAATGGTTTATCATATGAAAATAAATGCTATTGCTTATGAGGGTTACTGAGTGAGGTACGGTTAGAAATCGTTCGAATTGAAATTATAATGGGAATAAATGATGATGTAAGAATAAGAACAGTAACGGTGGGACTTTAAGTTACTGAGATAGCATTAGAAAGTAATAGTTAATTTAGTAACCTTTTGGGAAAGGTTTAAGTACTCAAATTGATTCGACGAGAGAGTTATCAAGCTATATATTACATGTGATATTCGGAATAAACTTGCTACGTACGAGACTTACTACAAGGAATGTGTGAATACCTATATTTATATATGATTACTTAAGTTGTGTGAATGCCTAGTGTATGGATTTCTTATGTGTATGACATACCTACCATACTTTCTATCACGGGAGGTTAGTTTTTGGAAAAGGGACATCTTATCTTTGTGTGTATTTGGGGGGGATGTAAATTGGTACTTTAAGAACATAGGACTGTGAATGACTTATTTGTGAGTTGATAAGTCAGCTAACCATGGGAGCGTAGGTATGTGCGTGACCCATGGGTATGTGAATTATGTTCGCCTCCAATAGGTGTGATTTTGCTTATTGAAACGGTTCTTGAGAGATTCGGAACTCGTAGTCCTTAAGTACTTGATGTACCGGGATTCGATAGCAGAGTATAGGAGCACCGCAGCTTAGCCTAGGGATGCCATATATGTATTTATGTACTGAGAGTGTTATACTTATGTACTTATGACTGGTTCATTGTTGCTTAGTAAATGTGAATAACTAAGATATTTGAATGGGTTAAGAATGAGAAATTAATCAACACTTAAGATAAGAAATTTAATGAATGCGAATATGGGTTATGAATATAACTTATTTGGATATTAAGAGTAGACATCCTATGGTAGAATACGAAAGAGGAAGTGGTACATAGTAGTTCGTTAGCAACATAACAAGGATGGGTTAAGGGCATACGTTAGGAGTGCACATTAGTTAAGAGGTGAGAAACTCATGTGAGAGTACGCAACTAACGTGTTTATAATATGTATTGTTTAATTGTAATTTAAACACTTGATAAATTTTTAAACTGTTTTCACCTCGGGCTCTGACCCGTTTTCCTCCAAATCTATTTTGTTTTGTAAAAAAACATTTTTAGGTGCCCAGCCATAGGGACGCCAAGCATAGGAGTTCCATTCTGATGACGTGCTGTAGCTGCTATGGAAGCTATGGGATCTTGGTATTAGACGCCTTCATATTTATCCTTGGTTCCTTCATAGTCATTTTTATCAGTTAGGGCATGTCGCCCATTCTTATTTAGAGGTTATAGTTACAGTCTATCATTATTTTGGTTATTGGTTTATTTATTAAACTCTTGTATTGGGACTTTATTTACTCTGAAATTATTATTATTGGAGTGTTTACTCCAGACTCAGTTGATTTCATTTCGTTGGTTATTCATATGAGATTGTTTATGCGATTGATGATTAATGATTTAATTCTTGGTTATTTGATAACTTAATTAATAAAATTTGATATCTCGCTTTTTAAATATTAAGTGGTTAGTAATTAATTAAATATTTTTCGACAGTGATGCTAAGACTGAACCAACTTGATATTCTGTATTAATTTAATAAAGGAGTAGCTACCCGGTATTTAATTAGACGAGGTGTTACAGGTGGTATCAGAGCATCAGGTTCTAGTATCCTTTAGGATCTGTGCGGCTTATTATGCTTCTAGCGTAGCTTTCTTTGATATAGAGCCCTATGTTTAGGATTGTTGATTTCTTTGGTGAGATTTCGTTCTCCTGCTATGATGTATATGATAGTGAATCTTATTTTCATTCGAGTGTGTTCGTGTGCCGAACAATGCAGTACGACAGGCGAAGACAGTTGGGCGGACAACAGGAGGCAAAGATCAGTTGAGGTTACTTGATTTATGAAAGAAGGATGACAGTAGTTGAAGTCACCCATATTATGTCACGGAAGTCCAGGATGGTAAAGACGGCTAAGGCGCGACTTGTGACTTCCAGGTACAACTATAGTAGAAAGTGGGGTCAAATTAGAATCACCCAGCAAGGTTGGATTGGGAGAAAGTCAGACGAAACATTTAAAAGAACCAGCAGTGGAAATACTAGAAATGTTGAGATGGCGTGTACTAGCCAACTAACGTAAAATATCCAAAGGCTTGGACATATGACGGGGTATGGTTAATCGGGAGTGAAAACTTGGGGAAAAATTTTTCTTGGCTCGTAAGAGCGGAGTTACAATGATGAGGAAACTACCACACTTAGAAGTGGAATGTGTCGTCGAGAGAAGGCGCATAAGTATGGTTTGACCATAAGTTCCTTCATTAGATGTTCAGAGTGAGATGCGAATGTCATTATGAACTCACACAAGAGGGTTGGACAGAGGTCACTTTGTGAGGAGAAATTTCATTATTTAGCGAACCTTACACTGGGTGAAGTAGGTGAAATGGATAAGAGGACATTAAGGGGAGAATTTGTATACAAGAAGAATTGTTAGCACTTCTGGGAAATTCTTCTTGGACGTCCAATGCAGATGGAAATAAAGTCGCGTTTTGTTAATATAGGTCAAACGATTCCTTGTGTGGGGAGATACAAGAATCAAAGAATTTACATAGAGTAAGACTGGGGGAAACGGTGTTGGAGAAGCACCACAAAGGGGAAACCCATCGGGGGACCCGTTAAAATGATTTGGGTAGTTGAATTGTTACCAAGCGATGTTAATTTCAGTAAGAGATGTGGACACTAGTAATATGTTCCTTAGGGCCATCCAAGCTAAGGGAACAACGGAGGTAGTCATCAGAGTCGAGACTACCAATGTTCGAGAGAAGGACCACCTTAACATGGTCAGTGTGACCGGAGATAAGTGGAGTATGTGTAGAGGTATTTTGTGGGGAGTAAAACCCGTGCGTTATAAATGTTTCTCGAAGCAAGTATAGGGATAAGGGTATGGTGCCTAGCAAGGGAAATAGTTATTAAAAAATTTTGGTTTGGTACGGACAAGTGTGTTAAGTCCGGAACCATTTGAACAGCCAGGGCAATTGACAAGATAAAAGTATGAGTTATATCCTCAGATGATGTTGCGTGTTGTATGTGTCAGGAACGAGTTAATACATTTTTATTACTGCTATATTCGCATGAGAGTCGAGTTTAGTGAGTATCTCGACAATGTTATTATTTATGTGGATATTTTTCCCTGGTATAAGGGGGTTACCTTTAGTGTTACCCGCGGAGGATGAATGGCTTTATTGATAGTGGTATATACTTTATTGAAATCATTCGTTTTAGTGTTGTGTTATACGAGTATGATATTATCCTAATTATAGTTTTATTATAATGTTTAAATCGATAGTGTACGATTATTGCAAGTTTATCGAGGTTACTACCTTGGCGTAGAACGTTTTGTTCTGGCAAGGCCCCGTTTGTGAGAGGGTTTGGCTCGCGATTGTATATATATATATATATATTGTTGAGACTTTGAAAAATATAATGGTCTCGGATATTCGTTCCCGCTATGTGTAGGGACTTTATTGATATGATGCGGAGTGTATTTAGTTTACTGTTCAGCGGAAAGAGTTAGCTGATTATTATAATTAACACTCAGGAAGTAGTAATAAGAAGTGTGCATTGTTTATCACCCTTTAGAGATGCGGGGGTTAATACCCATAGTTGTATGTCTGGGGACGAGAATTTTGAGAACCCCGATTATATTTGATTGATGTTTATGGAAGGTGATTTCCATCAATGTTAAGAGACAGTGTCTTTCGGAAGGAGTTCCTTGTTTAAGTGAAATTACGGGAGGAGATGTAACTTTATTGTCAAGAAGTAGGAATATAGGGGTACATGTTATGGACCGAGGGCTTAACATATTCCGATGACTGACAATGCTAGTTAGTACTGTATCGGGGGGGTTCTTTGTTTGGATTTCGCTTTGCGAGACACCCCATGCATGAAACTTAGCATAAGGTTGGTAGTAAGGAGATTTGTGGCCATTCGTTCATGATTTGGATACCTCGATCGTTATGAAAGTATGTAGTTATAACTGGAAGTTAAAGGGTAAATTACGATATAAGGCCAGTAGAGTCAGTGGTGTGGTGAGGAAGTACTGAAAAATTTTGGGTTTTTATTTCGGCAGGTTGAAGGAAGCACTGAGGTTAAGGAGGATGTAGGATTTAAAATTCGGGGGTGATTGAGAACGCCCAAGTGGTATAGCCACGTTACAAATGTAGGGGAAATAAAGAGTTTAGAGTACGTACGGAGCGTATATGATGTTTAAACCCGTATGCATGGGTTATAAGGGGTGTAGACACCCTGGTTTGCTTATGTGTTAGTCGCCGAAAGAAGGGACATAGATGGGTGAAATTATTATTTGTGAGACTAACATGAAAAAATGGAAGTCGTAGAGTGGATTAAGCGTCGTGAGAAGAACGATAATCTATTGATTCTTGGGCTATCAGAATAACACGTCCAAAATTGGTTGAAAGGCAGTGGGAAGCCATTTAAAAAGGGAGTGTCTCTTGAGAAGGAAAATAGTTAACTATTATGGACAATATTGGAGTAGAGTTCCACCCAATCGAATGTTGAGAGTGGCTTACGTGTAAATAGAGTGAGGATGTTGATAAGGTATAAAAGCCCAGATGTGCACAACGTGGTGAAAGGTGCATGTGTCAAAATTTTGGTATACGTCGAGGGAAGAAGAGGGTTAGTAAGTATTACTTAACGGGAAGAATTATGCGTTAAAGTAGGAGTTGAAAGGGGTATAATAAGTAGTAGATCGGTTGGGGTAAGATGATCAACCAGATAATTTTGTATCAAGCCGACGTTCCAGTGATGGAAGAGTCAAGTTGGTAAATTTCCTTGAGGGGTTGCCAACTTATAGATAAGTAACGAGTTCCTTCGAATATGTGGGACAGGTTGTTCGGAAGGAAAGTAATTGTTATATCCTGGAGTAAATTACACTATTAGATAGTGAACACGCCGGTACGTGGTCCTACGCAGTATTATTCAGAACTAGGATGAGATCCCCAAAATCCACATTCAACGTGGGGTATCAGGAAGTAGTGGAGATAACATTTCGTTCTGAGAAGATTGTATCACCGATAGCCCGAGGAGTAGGCGCAAGGTGATTGACGACTGGTGGAACTGTATAAAAACAATTTTAGATCCATTGCGATCATTTCATTTCCAAAACGGGTATAGCTAGTAAGTGAGGTATATTGTGGTAATAGGGAAAAGATATTACCTAATGGTAGAGTTGGGTGAAAATGCATGTACCTATTCTTAGTGGACAAGGTGCTTACTGAGGTTTGTGTGGATAAACCTTATCATTTTTTCTCTGGATGTTTAGAGGTGAGCGGATTATCAGAGTTTTAGATCAGTTAGGAGTTAGAGTCCGATGACTAAAATGATATAACCACCAACAGTCGTGAGTGACTTTCCCTGGTGTAAAAGTCATAACGCCGGGAATAGAGATTCAAAGAACAGACAAGAGTAGTCAGATGTTCTATGGTTTCTCCCAGGATGGGAGTTTTGTGTCTAGATAAACATGAGGGTTGATACGTAGTGAGGTGCGGGCTCACAATAATATTGAGATAATGCGGCCAATGATATATAGGCTATTCTTATTCGAATGTTGTTTAGTAAGAGCACAACGTGAGGTGCATTTATTGAGGTGTAACCCTATAACTTATAAAGTATTGAGACTATTCAACAAACTTGTTGTGAAATGGGGGTTGTAGTGATTGACCCTTCTTTTGAATTTTGTTATGAGTGCTGGAGGATACCTAATTTTTCCAAGTATGCCTTACTTTTTCGAATTTCAGGACGAAATTCCGTTATTAGGGGAGAAGTATGTAATACCCCGTATTTTAATGCCTTTTAATTATGAGATTTATTAAATTAATTTGGGATAATTAATTGGAAAATTAATTCAGATTTAAATGCTAGCGAGACGAGAGCTAGTATTTGATTATTATAATGTTGTTGAATATTACTGAGTGATTATGGTAATATGTGATTATTGAATTTATTAAAATTATCGTGAGTTGAAAATACGGTAGTTTTAGTAATTAAGTTGGGCTGCGTGTGTCAGTCGTGTCAGGACCCAATTTAATGGATTTAAAATTATTTCATTTTGATGTCATCCGTACGAACATTTTGAGTGTGTCAACATGTCCGGAAGGTTCGAGATAGTCAGAAAACACTAGCCGGGGGTTTAGTTTGGGTCCCAGGGCATTTTTAGGCATAACCGGCAACCCGAGAGGGTATTTTAATCATTCCTATTTTTGGGTGAATAGTGACCCACGAATTTTAGACAGTTAATATCACCCAACACTTGATTCCCTTAGGGTTTCTCAACCAAAAATCATAAACGGCCATTAGAGAGGAAGAGAAGGAAGTTTCCAATGGAGAACCACCACTTAGAGACTTTTGCACCACCGTCACCACCACCAGATAGATCGGAAAGCAAGGATCATCCCCATACCGTCTACTTCATCGGATCAGAATCTTCATTACCAGGCAAGTGATTTAACTTACAATAATTTAGCGCATATATCATTCATGTTAGGTTAGAATTGAAGAATAACCTTAAATAATGAAAATTGAATGGATTTGAAGAATTTAAATCAAAATTTGGGTAGGTCTTGAATGTAGTTTAATGTTGGAGATAATAGAAGCCACGAAATTATGATTTATGGGTAGAGAATTATGAAAATTTATTGAATTATATAGTGTTCTTGAAGAAATAGAAGAACTAGGGTTTTATATGAAAATTAGGTAAATTGATCCAAGAATTTGATGTCCTACTTTGATTTGATGATTCTAAAATGTGGGAAATGATGCAAACATGTTGGTATGATAATTAGTATACTTGGTTGGGAGTTTAGGACATTGTAATGAATAATTAGAGGTGTAAAAAGAGGAAAACCCATAACCGTTTAAGAAATCTAGGCTGATACCTGCTTGATCGATTAATAGATTCAAGAATGTCGATCGACCTATTTTCTTCGATCGATCGACCCCTTCTGATTTTTAGCAATTGTTTTCCCTTAAGGCTTAATAAAAATCCCAAGGCCAATGATGATTCTTAGGATGTTTAAATTGATATTATGGGACTTAGTTAAGGTCAGTAGGGTCTTTTTTGATGTGGGGAAAAGTGGTTTATCATATGTAAATAAATACTATTGATTATGAGGGTTACTGAGCGAGGTATGGTTAGAAATCGTTCGAATTGAAATTATAATGGGAATAAATGGTGATGTAAGAATAAGAACAGTAATGGTGGGACTTTAAGTTACTGAGATAACATTAGAAACTAATAGTTGACTTAGTAACCTTTTGGGATAAGTTTAAGTACTCAAATTGATTAGACGAAACAGTTATCAAGCTATATCTATGTTACGTGTGATATTCGGGATAAACTTGCTATGTACGAGACTTACTATAAGGAGTGTGTGAATACCTATATTTATATATGATTACTTAGGTTATGGGAATGCCTAGTGTATGGATTTCTTATGTGTATGACATACCTATCATACTTCCTATCACGGGAGGTTAGTTTTAAAAAAAGGGCCATCTTATCTTTGTGTGCCTTCGGGGGGGGGGGGGGGGGGGATTTAGATTGGTACCTTAAGGACATAGGACTGTGAATGACTTATTTGTGAATTGATAAGTGAGCTAACCATGGGAGCGTACGTATGTGCGTGACCCATGGGTATGTGAACTACGTTCGCCTCCAATATGTGTGATTTTGCTTATTGAAAAGGTTCTTGAGAGATTCGGAACTCGTAGTCCTTATGTAGGTGATGTATCGGGATTTGATAGCAGAGTATGCGAGCACCGCAACTTAGCCTAGGGGTTCTATATATGTATTTATGTACTGAGAGTGTTATACTTATGTACTTGTGACTGGTTCATTGTTGCTTAGTAAATGTGAATAACTAAGATATTTGAATGGGTTAAGAATGAGAAATTAATCAACACTTGAGATAAGAAATTTAATGAATGCGAATATGGGTTATAGATATAACTTATCTGGATATTAAGAGTAGATATCCTATGGTAGAATACGAAAGAGGAAGTGGTACAGACTAGTTATTTAGCAACATAACTAGGATGGATTAAGGGCATACGTTAGGAGTGAACATTAGTTGAGAGGTGAGAAACTCATGTAAGAGTACGAAACTAACGTGTTTATAATATGTGTTGTTTAATTGTAATTTAAACACTTGCTAAATTTTTAAACTGTTTTCACCTCGGACTCTGACCCGTTTTCCTCCAAATCTATTTTGTTTTGTAAAAAAATATTTTTAGGTGCCCAGCCACAGGGACGCCAAGCATAGGAGTTCCATTCTGATGACGTGCTGTAGCTGCTATGGAAGCTACGAGATCTTGTTATTAGACGCCTTCATATTTATCCTTGGTTCCTTCATACTCATTTGTATCAGTTAGGGCATGTCGCCCATTCTTATTTAGAGGTTGTAGTTACAGTCTATCATTATTTCGGTTATTGGTTTATTTATTCAAACTCTTGTATTGGGACTTTATTTACTCTGACATTATTATTATTGGAGTGTTTACTCTAAACTCATTTGATTTCATTTTGTTGGTTATTCATATGAGATTGTTTATGCGATTGATGGTTAATGATTTAATTCTTGGTTATTTGATAACTTAATTAATAAAATTTGACATCTCTCTTTTTAAATATTAGGTGGCTAGTAATTAATTAAATATTTTTTGACAGTAATACTAAGACTGAACCAACTTGATATTCTGTATCAATTTAATAAAGGAGTAGCTACCCAGTATTTAATTAGACGGGGTGTCACAGGTGGTACCATCAACATTGCACATCCCACGGGCGCCAGCACCAATGAACCAACCATCTGAGTATCATACACAGTTTGCATTGGCTGGCCCTACACAGATACAGGTGCCTAGGCAGAATTGGAGGGTAGATGTCGGCTTATCACATGGTGCTTCATATAAAGATGTGTGCCGCGACCAAATTTCCCAACCAACGCTCCCCTAGCTCATTCGTTGTCACAATTAAAACGAAGTGAGACATCCATCGACGCAGCAAATAATATACATGATCTCCGTCATTTACTACTTACTGAGACTCGAGAGAATGAGGATAGCATCAGAGCACGCGATGATCGAATTAAGGAGCATAAGCGACAACGTGTCGCCTTTAATGTGCGTGGTGTTGGACCTGAGGTTAGTGGGCCGAGTGTAACACCACGCTAAATTCTGGTGTCGGTCGCCACCAAAATTAAGCCTGGCGTTAATAAATTAAATATCATCCTTAGCATGCGACATATGTGAGACATATTAATTTTACTCCACAAGATGAATATTTTAAATCAATCCCAAATATTTAGAACATCCAAATGTTTATCACCAAAGTGCGATATAAAGTCTATCGCATGAAATCTCCAAGTCTCTCAATTATTACAATAAATCAAACCAAACTGAAATTTTAAGACAACTTTGGAACCGAAAGGCCCAATAAAAACCCAAATATAGTCTCACAATAAATACGACTGAATAGGAGAAGATATAAACTACTAAACAATTATATAGCTCGAGCTGCACTTCCAAAGGATCTCCAAAAATTTCTATGCAGCTACTCCAATTAAATCCCTGAAAATATTAGTCAACGCATGTGTCAGAGACAAGGCCCTAAGCATGAATACCGTCTACTCCTTTCAAATAGGGTCCTTGAACCCAGAAAATAGTGCTATACATATCGACCATAACAATAGAATCTTTTAATTAAAAGAAATTCTATAATCATCAACCGTAAATTTCTAAGTACCCGCAAGGTTTAAATGTACCACACCAATATTATTTTAAATTTAACCCAAGTCCCACGATGTTAATGTGTTTAAATTAACCAAAATGATTTGTTCTCATTTTATTAATTAGGTATAGAGGTCCTCCCGCTTTGGGTGATTTACACCAAAATATATTATAATAGCGGTCCTCCCGCCATGGGTGATTTTCCCCACCAAAATTTTGACGGTTCTCCTGTCGGGGGTGATTTACACCAAAAAAACTTCCCCTTGTCATACTCACCGTCTGACCCATTTTTATCCTGCGATCCTCGATATATGACAAGGTTCCACACAGGACACAACATAAATTGCCCTCTGACCCGGTTAAACTTTCGACCTTGGACACATTATGTCGCCAATAAATTTTAATACCAGTTTTAGTCTTGCGGTATTAATTTCCTAAAATTTCTCATACTAGTTATTCACATAAATTTTTCCCACCCTTAAAAGCGATGTGAAAATACTCAAAATATTCCTTAGTCCCAATTAAAAGTTTCCAAAACACAATATCATCTTACCATTAATAAATGATGATTATAATAATTTTACTTCACCTAGATATCAATCCTAGGTTATCACAACAACGATAAATATGGAGAATTTGCCCCCACCCCAATCTATATAACCCGCATAGATTTATATTAATTAGTCCCATACCTTATTAGTATAAATTCCAACTAAGGCCCACTTACTATTCCCATACCTAACAAGTGTATTATAACAAGGGGTGAAAACCAAAATTTTAAAATACCAATGTCTCCGAAATATTTAATATTATAATATTTCACAAGTGACACAATTTACAATTTATGATAATATTCTCAACAAAACTAAATTCCCAATAAATGATTTTTAATCTAAATATGGGGAAATTAAAAACACCAAATTATTATGATTTTTTCGAATCATTATTAATCGCAAGTTCCATAATAGTTATTTATTTTCTAGCGCAAGTAATTTAATTAATTTATGAATTTTTACATAAACATCCAAATTAAATTACTAACGGATCCTCCACATGTATATGCCCACAATATCACCAACTAAGTAAATACAATCGAAATAACAACAAAATTATAATTATTTGGTATTATTAATTATTTTCACAAAATAGCCCCATAATTAATTTCTTCCAAATATTATGTTCTTTAATTTATTTTAGAACACATGAGTTTTAATGGATGCTATAATTAAGACACATAAAACTAAAGGAAAAGAATAGGATAAACATGCTTGATTTGTAAATGTTGAAATTGACTAGAAATCCGAGTTCCTCTTGAAAAATTGAACAAAAACTCCTCTTGAACCAATTGGGACATATTTGTTTAAGCGTCCAAAGTTGAGCTTGAAAGTGGTTTTAATGGTGGTTTATGGTGGCTCAAGGGGTGGTCACAAATTTGGAATTTACTACTGGGTTGTAAGAGCTTAAGGTAGTGGGAGAGATGGCAAAAATTTGTTTGTTTTCTTATCTCATTAACCCACATGGTTAATACATTATATAACCCCATAATTCATTAGTTTTTTCATCAATTAACTTCAAAAATCTTATATCCATCCAATATTGGTGAGGTTATTCAAGGGGGCAGGTGAGGGAGGTATAGACTAGGGGTTGAATCAATGGATGGCTTAGGATTAAGCCAAAATAAAAAATAAAACCCCAAATTTATTAATATTTTTATTATTTTTACAACTGAAAATATATCTAAAATAGGTATAAATGACGTTTTTTAGAGATATAGAAGAAGAGAAAGTTGCTCAAAATTAAATTTTAAGTTGATCTGAATTTTTTCAGAATTTTCTAAGCACTTTTATTTTTTGACGAGAAATAATAATATTTTATTTATTTATTCATTTTTTTTACTTTTGACCCCATGGCACTCTTAGGCCTATTTTTAGCATCCAATAAATATGGTCAAATTATTTTTAACTCCAATAAAACGTCCTACAAAAATTACGCAAGCTCGCGTCCTGTGCGACACATGCTGACAAAATTCGCGTTATATGAACCATGACCGTGTCACAATCATTCCTTGGAATTTTTGCATCAAACTTAACCAACATATTTATTTAATCAAAATCATTAAATTCAAAATTTTTATTTTTCTCGATTATTCTAATTTTTTTTAAATACCCATTTAAAAATCTGGGTTGTTACATACTTTTTTTACTAACAAGAAATTTCGTCCTCGAAATTTAGCAAGACTAAGTGTGTACAAAAAATAATTAGGTGCCCATACACCTAATTATACCCAAGTGGAAATTATTAAAACTACATATATAATAAAATATTTTACGTACCGATCCTCAATTTAGCCACGTCGTGGCTCCTGCGGTGCCTGCTCCTCTCAAGGCTGAAATTGGTAGCACCTCCCATAACCAATGTTAGTTGGTGCTGCAGTCGCTCCCTATGCACCAAGTGCTGTTGGCGCTTCCTCAATGCCTATCGTTGCCATTACTGTCGGGGCTCCCCGCACCTCGGGCCCTGCCGTTGCTAGAGGTCCTTGGCCTTGCTGACCCTGATTAACTTGACCTTGAGTAACGGGACCCTGCTGGCCCTCTTTCACATAACATTTATTCGCTCTATGCCCCACTTTCCCACACTTGAAACAAGTACCATAAAAAGGCTCTGAATTTCTATTCCAATTTTGCTCACCCTGACGACCCTGCCTCTGGTTGTCCTGGTGAAAGTTATTATTCTGCTGTCCTTGGTTCAGCCTCTACCTCTTCCATGCTTGGTTATTGCGACCCCTATTGTCTCCGCCCCGACTCTCTGTATCTTGCCTCTTTCTTAATTTCTTCTGATTATTTTTTCTTTCCTACCAATGTAACATCGCGACATCCACTACTTGGGAGTAACCAGTGTGCGCCGAATTTCCCAAAACCATTTTTCTGATGGGCTATGATAACCCTTTGATGAAGCACTCCTATTATTCTCAGTATCTACATCCTCCGGTACGAACATAGATAAATTTGTGAACTCTTGTTCGTACTTTACAATTGATTTTGAACCTTGGTCCAACTCCAGAAATTCTCTTTTCTTTTCACTCTTAATAGCATAAGGGAAGTACTTGTTGTTGAACCTTATTTGAAAATCAGTATAATTCAATTTATCTCGTTCCTCCGACGTGGTGGTGCTCTCCCACCATTGTAAGGCATTTCCCGACAACTGAAATGTTGCTAATAACTGCTTTTTCACTTCCGTGCATTCTACTAATCTCAAGTGTTATTCCATGTCCCTCCTCCATTGGTGAGCGACCGTGGAATTGGATCCTTCGGTAAAGGTAGAAGGATTTCCCTTGAAAAAGTTGGTCCTCACTCTATCCCAATTTGAGAGGGGTGGTTCCTACTGTTGGGGTTCTAACGTCATCACTCTTTGTCTTCCGATTTCAATACCGGCCACTGTGGCCTCTCGTACGATTGTCGCTAGTGCTTCGGCATTTAGGATAAAATGCGTTTGTCCCTCATGAACTACGGGACCAGAAACAGACTCCTCCCTTCTATTACCATTTTTCCTAGTGTTCGTCATCTGAAAAGATAAGAACAATCATTTATGAGACTCAGAAAAACTAAGAGTACAAATCATCGAAAGGAAATCAAAGGTAACCAATGCGGAAGCTAAACAGACTCATAACCTACGAGACCTAAGACCATGCTCTCATACCATCTGTAACACCCCGCTAAATTCTCGCGTCGGCCGCCACCAAAATTAAGCCGGGCGTTAATAAATTAAATATCATCCTTACAATGCGACAGATGTGAGACATATCGATTTTACTCCACAAGATGAATATTTTAAATCAATCCCAAATATTTAGAACATACAACTGATTTATCACCAAAGTGCGATATAAAGTCTATCGCATGAAATCTCCAAGTCTCTCAATTATTATAATAAATCAAACCAAACTGAAATTTTAAGACAACTTTGGAACCGAATGGCCCAATAATAGTCTCACAATAAATACGACTGAGTAGGAGAAGAAATAAACCACTAAACAATTATATAGTTCCTGCTGCACTTCCAAAGGATCTCCAAAAATTTCTATGCAGCTACTTATGTAAGGACATAAATTTCGAATTGAGTCCCAGTATTGTTTTGACTTAATTCCGTGAACAAAACTGGGTTTGTAATATGTCATAGGGAGAATTTTATTTTGTCACGATCCCACTTGGTCTATGATGTATTGAAGAAATTGAAGACGTTGCGGCAAAGCTTCAAAGAAATAATCATGCCGATGTTTATTTGGTGCAAGTTTACTCGTCTTCAAAGATAATTTCATTCCAAGATCACTCGAGTACGAATGCGTATAATTAATGGTGCTCGAAATTATTTTATAAAATATAAGGATGTAATTTTTATATAGAAAAATGATTTTAAATGTTTTAAAAGTGTTTTAATGGCTTAAACTTCGTTTTATGATGATAAGCTCGAAATATAGTTTGACTAATTTGAATCTCTTTGTTAAGAGACGTTTTTATCTGAAAGTCAAAGAAAGTCAAACTTTCGCAAGGTCGCTCGAGCGACATTGGATCTCGTTCAAACGAGATACAATGTCGTGCGAACGACATACTTGAGTCGTTCGAATGACATGTTTTTTGAGGCGGTGTTTAAATCCAATTTAAACAGTGTTTGCATCATAATTTCGTAAGTGTGCTTTCTGGAAAAAAGTTTTACAAACTAGAACCTTATTTGCACATGTTTTCTAAGGTTTACAAAGCATAAACACATCCTTAGAGTTTGCAAAGATCCGAGTTATCATACTTATAAGTTTACGTGATCTTGCTGCACCAAAGTTGTTTGTTCTACACATTGAACACAAAGGGTTTTGTGGTGAAGAAGCGACGGACATCGTGTTCGACATCGTAGACGTATCAAAGCCATATCGGTGGACACCGAGACATACGTTGACGCGTGTGTTGTGGACAGAGATCGTGGAAGACACAATTTCTGCGTGGGCACTATTGAAGAACGATTGAAGATCAGAAGGAGTGTCAAGACCTGTGGGGATCGAGTCTTAGTGTAAGGATAATCTGTCTTTGTAAAACCATTATTCATAGTGATTGTCTGGCTTGGGCCGTCCGAGGTTGTTTTCCCTTTTTGGGTTTTTTCCTCGTACATCCGGCGTTGTGAGTATTCTTTACTTTGCTTTACTTGCTTTAATCACTAGATGCATGTTTAGGATTAATCAAGATAAAATTGGTTTAAAGTAAGAATTGGGTTTTCACAATTTGGTTGGTGCATTATTAAAAGTTGGATCTTTTTCGAAGAAAAATTAGTTTTGTTGAAAACACACAAATCGGGCACACCCACACTTTCTTCAAATTGGTATCAGAGCTAGAATTTTTTTTATTTGTTTTGTGATCCCGTGTGTTTTCAAAGATGAATTCTGGATATAGTGAATTTTCTCGAACTCCTATTTTTGATGGCACTAATTACACTTATTGGAAGATGAGAATGAGATGTGCTTTAAAATCTATTGATGAGCGTGTTTGGCTTGCAGTTGAAAAAGGTTGGACGCCCCCTATCACTATTGTAGGTGAGGTCACTAGTTTAAAGCCTGTTGAGTCATGGACCGAAATTGAACAAAGACTTGCACAATATAATTCTAAGGGTCTGCACGTTATTTCTTCACATGTCACACAGGAAGAATATAGTAGAATTATGACTTGTGAAACATCAAAAGAGGCTTGGGATATTTTGGCACTCACTCATGAGGGCACTAGCACGGTAAGGGCGTCAAAACTTCAAAATCTCACTACACAGTTTGAGACCATTAGGATGTTAGAGAGTGAGACCTTTGATGAGTTTTATGCTAGGTTGTCCAATATTGTCAACTCGTCGTTTAACCTAGGTGAGAAAATTCCTGACAACCGTGTCATTAAGAAAATACTTAGGTCGTTGCCTAGTAGGTTTGATGTGAAAGTGACCATTTTAAACTCCTTGGGTAGGTTAGAGTCAACGAAACTAGAAGAAATTGTAGGTGACTTACAAACCTAGGAAATTGACATGATTACCTCCAAGCAAGTGCCTAAGAAAGAAAAGGGTATTGCTTTGAAAACTCGAAAGGAGGAAATTAAAGTTTCAGATGTCGATTCCGATTCCAATTTTGAGGATGTTGCATTGTTGGCAAAGAAATTTAAAAAATTTATTGAGTTTCAAAAGCAATCGAAAGATGCCAAGAAATTTGAAAAATTCAAGAACAACAAAGTAGATCCCACCTCTAAGGATAAGTTTGAAAAGCCTAAGAGAGATGAGTCGGTTAAGTGTTTTGGGTGTGAGGGGTACGGTCACAAAGTTAAGGAGTGTCCCACTAGACTTAAAAAAGAGGGCAAGCAACCCGTTGTCTATAATGCCACCTTAAGTGATAGTGAACCGGAAGAGGGAGAGAGTTTCCCCATTAAGCGTAACTTTGTTGTGTTTATGGCATTTCATGTGAGCGACGACGATACAACTCATGTGAATGACACTTCCGAGGAGGTTTTGAGTGTATCCCATGTTAGTGAGGGTGAAGAGAGTGACGAGGAGGAGATAGATGTGAAAGAATTGCAAAATGCGTTTAATGAGTTGTATGCCGAAACGGTGAAGGTGAAAAAGGCTAACTCAAAATTGCAATTTAAGTTGAATGAGCGTGCCATAAAAAATAATAATAGTTTGATTGAGGATCTTAGGGCATGCGAGAAGAAGTTTAGGGAAAAACTAGAGTTTGTTGAGAAAGAGAGAGACAATCTCCGTGGTTTGATGGAGTCCTTGAAAAAGGATATTTTAGAGTTTGAGGAGACTAGGCATTTACTCGAGTCTAGGATTCACGAGTTGGAGGAGAGATTGAAAGACTCATCTAGAGTCAAGTTTGATTTGGAGGCTAGGTTGGAAAAGTTAGATAAAATCCTAGGCACTGTCCAAATTAAGGAAGATAGGGGTGGTATAGGTTTTGGTGAGAGAGTTGGTCCCATTCCACCCGCACGTGTGAGAAACACTAGGATGGTTAGAAAAGGTCCACATAAAGGTAATCATTCCCACCACCGCTACACCTGCACATTTTGTGGTAGGAAAGGTCACCTTAAGCGTTATTGTTACGACCTTAGACAAGCTCCTAGGAAGTTTAGGAATAAAGTTGCCCCGGTTCCCCACACCCACATGCGTTATTTTACACCTACTTGGGTTAGGAAATCGGATTTAGTGACTTTAGGAATTAAACTTCATGATCCTCGTTTGGGTGCACTTGATTCTTCCCATGCTAAATCTAAAGGATGATAGTGTTTCCATGTTTGTCATGTGCTAGTTTTCTTCATGATATATTCATTGCTAGTATTATGAAATATGTATCATTTTGTATTATAGTTTTCATTTGTTTGAGTCCTATTTGAAAAATACAAAAAAGATTTTTCTTTTTAGAAAAATTTTTAAAATCCAAAAAGATTTTGCTTTTCTTTGAGTCAAAATATGTTTGAAAAGCCAAAAAGATTTTCGGTTTTTTATTTTTGAGTTTACATGTTTTCCAATCATTTCATTATCCATGTGGCTAGGACATTTGGTCATTATTATCGATGCTTAGAATGATCTTAACCATTGTTTATATGGGGTTGTTTCGAAGTTGATATGCATCTTGATTCGACTTTGTATATATGCCAACATTGCACACATGCACGAGTTTATATGGATGTTCGAATTCTCTTGCATATTTGAATTTAGTGAGGCGTTCTTATCTCAATCTTGTCATCTATGCGTAAGTAAACTTAAGGAGAAGTGTGCATATAATAACCGTTTACCGTGAGGATTTGAATTGAATAATTGATGAGTGATTCACAGGAAAGGGCTGCGAGAGTTCAAAATTAAGTCGTTGTGAAAGCCACCGTTTAAAAGAGCCCAAAAGAAAATGCAATATGCTAAGAAAAAGGCCAATAAGATTTTCTCTAAGTTGAGAATTATAGTAACCTCAAAAGAACTTGATAAATTATGTTTATGTGAGGGTGTTTTGGTTGGAGAAAATTTAAACGGGTTTGCACATCTAATCCTAACGTTGAAACATTGCAATTTGACGCTATTGTTTGTAGAATCATCAAAACTATGGATTTATGTGCATGTAGTATGTTTAGTTCATTAAGCTCACACTTTTATTGTCATATGGCTATGATAAAGTTTGATGATTTATCGCTATCAATTAGAGCTTCTTTATCGTTTCGATGTGTTGGAAATGTGACTCATTTGTTGTAGTTTCACGCCCATTCATTCCATGTCTATGTTTGAGCACATCAGTACTATGTTTGCATGTAACTCGCATTTTATGTTTTAATGAGTGTTTGCGTTTTGTGCGAAAAGCCTACTGTTTTAGCATTGTTTTGCTTCTGTTAGTCCCTTCCTGGAATTTTTTTGTGGAAAATTTTTCACTGGGCTATACTTTATAATATTTCTGGGAAACTGGGAAATTTTGGCAGGTCGCGCGAAGTCGTTCAAACGACATCTCATCTCGCGCGAATGACTTCTGTACTTCGTTCGAGCGACTTCCTCATCTCATTTGAGCGAAGTCACTGGTTCGTTCGAACGACAGGGTGAAAAATGCCTTCTGATTGGTTTGCAGTTCTCTGGCTTAATTTGATATATTTTTGGTACTGCTGGAAGCATTTTTTGGATTAATTGGTTTATATGCAGGTTCTTTTATGTTCCAAATTGATATTTTGCATATATGTCTGTTTATCACACTTGATTTGACTGGTATACTCTTTGTGTGATTCATTGGTTTACTAGCTACTATTTTGTCATTACATGATCATAATTAGCTGGTTGTCTCATGTTCATCTAGCGGTTTTCATTTGTTTTAAAAATTGGTATCAACTTGATTCAATTGGGTCTCATATACTCATGCTAGATATTTCATATTGGTTTATCTTTTCACCGGATTGTCTATTCGAGACAACAAGGGGGAGAGATTTGGTATGTGATGTAGGGGGAGATTTGTTGAGCGCTTAAATTTATTTCAAATTGGTATAAAATAATTGCTCACATGTTTCAAATGATATGTTCTTATTGACTATATAAATTGGTTCATTTGTTACTCCATACTTCACTGGGTATTTGTTTGTCTGTTTCATGTGTGTAGGTATGCTTCAGCGATTCGAGATTTCAAGTCTACATCACATTCAGACAGTTTATGCTTGCCGGTGCTATATATTAGTCCGTGTCCTGTATTTTTGATTTTGGGTTTATGGGATGGGATTTAGGCGTCATACAGCTTGACGACCCGGTTAGGCATTTCACTGGTTTAGTTTTGTCCCGGAATAGTCAAAGGGGGAGATTTGTAAGGACATAAATTTCCAATTGAGTCCCTGTATTGTTTTGACTTAATTCCGTGAACAAAACTGTATTTGTAATATGTCATAGGGAGAATTTTATTTTGTCACGATCCCACTTGGTCTATGACGTATTGAAGAAATTGAAGACGTTACGGCAAAGCTTTAAATAAATGATCATGCCGATGTTTATTTGGTGCAAGTTTACTCGTCTTCAAAGATAATTTCATTCCGAGATCACTCAGGTATGAATGCGTATAATTAATGGTGCTCGGAATTATTTTATAAAATATAAGGATGTAATTTTTATATAGAAAAATGATTTTAAATGTTTTAAAAGTGTTTTAATGGTTTAAACTTCGTTTTATGATGATAAGCTCGAAATAGAGTTTGACTAATTTGAATCTCTTTGTTAAGAGACGTTTTTATCTGAAAGTCAAAGAAAATCAAACTTTCGCAAGGTCGCTCGAGCGACATTGGATCTCGTTCGAATGAGATACAATGTCGCACGAACGACATACTTAAGTCGTTCGAATGACACATTTTTTGAGGCGGTGTTTAAATCCTATTTAAACAGTGTTTGCATCATAATTTCGTAAGTGTGCTTTCTGGAAAAAATTTTTACAAACCAGAACCTTATTTGCACATGTTTTCTAAGGTTTACAAAGCATAAACACATCCTTAGAGTTTGCAAAGATCCGAGTTATCATACTTATATGTTTACGTGATCTTGCTGCACCAAAGTTGTTTGTTCTACACATTGAACACAAAGGGTTTTGCGATGAAGAAGCGACGAACATCGTGTTCGACATCGTAGACGTATCAAAGCCATATCGGTGGACACCGAGACATACGTGGACGCGTGTGTTGTGGACAAAGATCGTGGAAGACGAAATTTCTGCGTGGGCACTATTGAAGAACGGTTAAAGATCAGAAGGAGTGTCAAGACCCGTGGGGATCGAGTCTTAGTGTAAGGATAATCTGTCTTTGTAAAACCATTGGTCATAGTGATTGTCTGGCTTGGGCCGTCCGAGGTTGTTTTCCCGTTTTGGGTTTTTTCCTCGTACATCCGGCATTGTGAGTATTCTTTACTTTGCTTTACTTTCTTTAATCAGCAGATGCATGTTTAGGATTAATCAAGATAAAATTGGTTTAAAGTAAGAATTGGGTTTTCACAACTTGGTTGGTGCATTATTAAAAGTTGGATCTTTTTCGAAGAAAAATTAGTTTTGTTGAAAACACACAAATCGGGCACACCCACACTTTTTCAACTCCAATTAAATACCTAAAAATATTAGTCAACGCGTGTGTTAGAGCCAAGGCCCTGAGCATGAATACTAGCTACTCCTTTCAAATAGGGTCCTTGAACCCAGACAATAGTGCTATACATATCAACCATAACAATAGGATCTTTTAATTAAAAGAAAGTCTATAATCATTAATCGTAAATTTCTAGGTACCCGCAAGGTTTAAATGTACCACACCAATATTATTTTAAATTTAACCCAAGTCCCACAATGTTAATGTGTTTGAATTAACCAGGATGATTTGTTATCACTTTAGTAATTAGATATAGCGGTCCTCCCGCCATGGGTGATTTTCTCCACCAAGATTTTGACGGTTCTCCTGTCGGGGGTGATTTACACAAAAAAACACTACTCCTTATCATACTCGCCGTCTGACCCGTTTTTATCCTGTGATTCTCGACATATGACATGGTTCCACACACCACATAACATAAATCTCCCTCTGACCCGATTAAGCTGTCGGCCCTGGACACATTATATCGCCAACAAATTTTAATACCAGTTTTAGTCTTGCGGTATTAATTTCCCAAAATTTCTCATACTAGTTATTCACATAAATTTTTCCCACCCTTAAAAGCGTTGTGAAAATCCTCAAACTATTCCTTAGTCCCAATTAAAAGTTCCCAAAACACAATATCATCTTATCATTAATAAATAATAATTATAAAAATTTTACTTCACCTAGATATGTAAAATATGTGACGTGTGATACCGATTAAAACTAACTCGCAAGTTTCCAATCAAACCTTATTTAATAATTGGAGTCTATATAATCCAAATTAATCCAACTCCTAAACAAACATCTAAATTGCGTGTGTCAACACATAAATAAATATAAAGCATGCGACACAATAAATATGTTGAGACACAGATTTCAGGAAAAAACCCCTTTCGGGTAAAACCTTTATTTCACTATGAATTCATAAATCGCAACTTACAATTACATAGAGAAATCTGCAATGGATCAATGCGCAGCCAACCCATAAAGACACGCAGTCTTGAACTCAGCAAGAGAATACACGCATCACCCTCCAAGGACTTGCAGCCCAATCTTCAGCTCACGCAGCAAGATCCTTAATGACACGCAGCCATACGGTGTAGAGATGCACTCCACGAAAGATGAACAAAGGCAAAGTGTTATTGAAAATGAAAAACAATTCACTAAAGCATATGGGAGTTTTGTGAATTGAAAACCAAAAAGGGATTAAACCCTAAAAGAAGAAGCCTAAAAGAATTATGCTTTCGCAGTTTTTTTGTTCATCAAAACGCTGTGACTTCTTAAGAAAAACGATACCATTTAATGAGTATTTATACAAAAACTGCACTGTCTCAAAATTCGAGCTCGTTTGAACGAGATTACATGTCGCGCAAACTAGACACGATGTCGTTTGAATGACATCGCGCGACACTGCTTGTCATTTGAACGACATACAAATGTCGTTTGAACGACAGTTTTGAAAAAATAATATTTTAATATCCACTTCAACACTTAGAAAAAAATACTCATTCTTAAATTTTGACGAAAAAGTTCGCTCCAACACTTA
Organism: Sambucus nigra; assembly: GCA_949130495.1. NCBI lineage: Eukaryota > Viridiplantae > Streptophyta > Magnoliopsida > Dipsacales > Adoxaceae > Sambucus > Sambucus nigra. The sequence goes on along the minus strand of OX422215.1, from coordinate 480,651,099 downwards.
GAAAGTATTTTGTAAAAATATCCCAAAAGCTCTAAGTGAAAAGTTAAGGTATTAAAAATATAACCTTACCAAAGTAAACTTTGCGGAGTCTTGAATGATGAGCTTGAGTAATTCGGATCCGCTTTTGATGTAGATGTATCTTGAATGCTCTTCGACGGTGTAGCAGTATATGACATAATAAATTAATAACGGGCCTATGAAAATATGTCCTTACAAATATCCCCCTATGTCTATGCCGATACATACATAAAAAATCCAAATTATCAAAAGCCAAAATGCCTATACAAATCTACCCTCCCATGAATAAATTTTTAAGATCTCAAAACTGTTCTTTAATCATCTTCGTCAATTCTCAAAGCTTTTCTCATCAGGGTGTGCAACATCAAGATCTTTAATCTTTGTGCCTACACGCATGAGATAAATCAAAATACCTTCGTGACGCATCGAGTTTGAAATGATATAAGAATAAAACATTAATAATCAAATCTCCCCCATAATGCAAAAACTCCCCCATAACATGATAATTCTTTCTCCCCCTTTTTATGATGTCCTCAAATAGACAGATAAGAAGAAACAATCAAAACATGGAGTGTCACGATAAAATACGTAGCAACCATGGATCAAACTATGCGCATGCAAAGGTGTATCCCACAAACATCCACAAACTATTTTTGGATTTTTCAATTTTTCATACAAAAATAAGATATAAAAAAATCACACCATGGATTTAAACTCAAACAACCAAGTCATGGAAATGGAATGTATGGGTGTGAACGCATTCGATAGGTAAATAAACTCAATCAATCATGTGTGCACGATGCATATGTGTACTCCTAACGAATGAGCATCAAAAGTATCCTTAGGTGTAAAAATTTATTGAATTTAAATGACATCATCTTATGCAAATCAACAAATGAAAGTCAAAGTGATTTCCAATTTGTAAATGACATCACTTTTAATAAAGCTCTGATATCAATTTGTAAAATACGTGACGTGTGATACTGATTAAAACTAACTCGCAAGTTTCCAATCAAACCTTATTTAATAATTAGAGTCTATATAATCCAAATTAATTCAGCCCCTAAACAAGCATCTAAAGTGCGTGTGTCAACCCATAAATAAATATAAAGCATGCGACACAATAAATATGTTGAGGCACAGATTTCAGGAAAAAAAACCTTTCGGGTAAAACCTATATTTCACTATGAATTCATAAATCGCAGCTTACAATTACATAGAGAAATCTGCACTAGATCAACACGCAGCCAACCATAAAGACACGCAGTCTTGAACTCAGCAAGAGAATACTCGCAACACCCTTTAGCAAAGAATCTTCACATAGCAAGATCCTCAATGACACGCAGCCATACGGTGTAGAGACGCACTCCACAAAAGATGAACAAAGGCAAAGTGTTCTTGAAAACCAAAAACAATTCACTAAAGCATATGCGAGTTTTGTGAATTGAAAACCAAAAAGGGATTAAACCCTAAAAGAAGAAGCCTAAAAGAATTATGCTTTCGCAGTTTTTCTGTTCGTCAAAACGCCGTGACTTCTTAAGAAAAATGGAACCATTTAATGAGTATTTATACAAAAACTGCACCGCCTCGAAATTCGATCTCGTTCGAACGAGATTACATGTCGCGCGAACAAGACGCGATGTCGTTTGAACGACATCACGCGACACTGCTTGTCGTTTGAACGACGAACAAATGTCGTTTGAACGACAGTTTCGAAAAAGTAATATTTTAATATCCGCTTAAACACTTAGAAAAAATACTCATTCTTAAATTTTGACGAAAAAGTCTGCTCCAACACTTTCAAAATATTTTGTAAAAATATCCCAAAAGTTCTAAGTAAAAAGTTAAGGTATTAAAAACATAACCTTACCAAAGTAAACTTCGCGGAGTCTTGAATGATGAAGAACTTGAGTAATTCGGATCCGTCTTTAATGTATATGTCTCTTGAATGCTCTTCGACGGTGTAGCAGTATATGACATAATAAATTGATAACGGACCTATGAAAAACAAGATATCAATCCTAGGTTATCACAACAACGGTAAATATAGAGAATTTACCCCCACCCCAATTTATATAACCCGCATAGATTTAGATTAATTAGTCCCATACCTAATTAGTATAAATTCCAACTAAGTCCCACTTATTAGTCCCATACCTAACAAGTGTATTATAACAAGGGGTGAAAACCAATTTTCTAAAATACCAACATTTCCAAAATATTCAATATTATAATATTTCATAAGTGACACAATTTACAATTTATGATAATATTCTCAAAAACACTAAATTCCCAATAAATGATTTTTAATCTAAATATAGGGAAATTAAAAACACGTAATTATTATGATTTTTCTGAATCATTATTAATTGCAAGTTCCATAATAGTTATTTATTTTTTAGCCCAAGTAATTTAATTAATTTAGGAATTTTTACATAAACATCCAAATTAAATTACTAAGGGATCCTCTACATGTATATGCCCACAATATCACCGACTAAGTAAATACAATCCAAATAACAACAAAATTATAATTATTTGGTATCATTAATTATTTTCACAAAACAGCCCCATAATTGATTTCTTCCAAATATTATGTTCTTTAATTTATTTTAGAACACATGAGTTTTATTGGATGTTATAATCAAGACACATAACACTAAAGAAAAAGAATAGGATAAACATGCATGATTTTTAGATGTTGAAGATTCGATGTTGGGGCTGCACATTGATTTGGGTCAGGATTATGATTTTGGGCAGGGGCCATGGTGGTTGTATTCATTTTATTTAAATTTCTATTCGTTTTATTAGTAATTCATTTCCATTTTATATATTGTATTCATTTCCAGTTTATTACACAGTGAGTGACAATATAAAAAATAGCAGCTCCCAACATAATTGAATATTACTTCATAATAAAAACATAGAAACGATATATAAAATTAATATATGGTGACACACTATCCGATAATATATGGTGACACACTATCCGATAATATATGGTGACACGCTATCCGATAATATTTTTAAACATTTGATTATTCCTCCAATTTTTCCCTTATAAATATATGGTCTCATTTGAAGATTCCTCCACAACACTAGTTATACTTCCTTAGATCATAAAATTAAAATTGCATAACCATGTCTACATGCCGAATGAAGATTCACCCTTCTTAACCCATGTTCCCAGGAAAACTCTCTCCGAGAAAAAAGTTTCATATTATAACTGGTCACTGCCTAAAAAGGTAGTGCGATGTGATTACCTCTTAACAGGGGGCAAGCAGGATGCAACAGGTCGCGAAGAAAAAGTGTAAGTCTAAAGCATCAACATCATTTGGTGTTGAACATGTTGAGGTAACGCACAGTAATGTTGAACCAGTGTTGACTAACCCATAGATCTACCACAATCCCCATGGAGGTAGTTAGTTTGGAGAGGAAAAGGTTTTTGAAAACATCCCTATATGTACACTCCATTCTTTAGGCGACGTTAACCATGTGATGAAATGGTTAACACCGACAAAGGGAAATATTCCATGGGATGATCATTTGAAATGGCATACGTTATTTAATAGACATTGCGATTTGGAGTGCGACTGTCATTGGCATTGTTTACCCGTGCCATGAGAAAAATCGGCAAGATATTGCAAAGATCCAAACAAAGATAATTAAAAATGTATACGTTTATTGCAATGCAAAATTGCACAGATGGAGAAAATGTTAGAGTGGTGGCATGCTAAACATTTGATAAATACTGAATTTGACGATCCAATGTATGCATCGGATTCGTACCTGTCAGATTACAAAGGGACCGAGTCGGACATGGATTTAGTACATCATCTACTAACCATGTTTATGGGGGGTGGGAATGACTTTTGTTGTGTTCCGTGGTTGCGTAGGAAATAATGGTGTTAACTATACAAATCAATCATTAAAATGTTGCGATCCATTGAGTAGGAAACCACAAAGTATTTAATATGTAACTGTAAGGACATTATTTTATTATCCGTAATCAATTGAGTATGTAGTATACCGTTAAAAACGTCGAAGAAATATTCAATATCATTCAAACTTCGAGACGGATCCAAATATCAAAGTTCTTCAACATTCAAGCCTCCGCGACACAGATTTTGGTAAGGTTTTGCCTTAAAGTACCTTAACATTTCACTTAGAGTATTGGGATAAGTATTCGAAAATATTTTCTAAGTGTTAGAGTGGAGTTTTTTGTCAAAAATATTTTTCTAAGTGTTGAGGTGGAATTTTAAAATCAAAATAAAAAATTAATTTTTATTTAATCTCATTCGAGCGAGATTCACTATCGTCCGAGCGACATGTGATCTCGCGCGAAGCTGCCGTTCGAGCGGTAGTCCTCTCCGTTTGAGCGAGATGCCTTTTTTTTTTGAGTGATGCGCCGCCTTAACTTTTATATAAATAGCGTGTTAAACAGTTCATTTTTTCTTCAAAAGACCTACGGATTTTCAATTGACGAAACTACTTTGGCAGAACACATTGTCTTCTCACTTTTAGGGTCTTAATCCCATTTATTTTTAATTCACAAGATCCAAATAGTTTATGTGAATTGTTTTGGAACCAAAGAACACATATTATATCAAGTTTCTCTTATAGAGAGGATCTCTAATGTTGATCTAGGTGCCGCTTGAGGGAGGTGCTGGGATGACGTTAACTGCGTGTCAAAGGGAGTGCTTGCAGGTATTCCAGGGATGATCTAAGACTGCGCATCTTTATGGATCTTCTACGATCAGTTCAGGATTGAGGTTCTTGAGAGTTTGATGCGATAAATTCTTTGCAGATTTCATTGTAATCATTATAAGTATTACAGTGAAAAAAAGGTTTTTGCCCTTCAGGGATTTTTCTTGAAATGTGTGAGTCAGTAATTTTATTTGTGTTGGCATGATCCACTGCACGTAGATGTTTGTTCAGGAATGAAATAAAATTGGACTTAATTAGTTTGGCTTAAAAATTGACACTTGATTAAATAAGTATTTAATTGAAAACTTGCAAATTTGTTCTAATCGTATCACACGGCATTTTACAAATTGGTATCAGAGCAGGTTACTCAAATTTACCGAGTATTCCTATTTTTCGCAAAATTTGTGTGATATTGATTTTTTTTAAAAATATGTTTTGTAAAAAATCGCATTTTTTTCGATGGAGCACTTATGCAATCGGGTGGCTCCCCGTAATGACATGAGTCGGAGTTTTGATGATTTAAACAGTTTGAATTTGACATTTGCTAAACAAATTAAAGTTTTGGAAAAAGAAAATTCTCGTTTTAAATCCGCGATGGATCTTTTGCAAACGGTTCAAAATTAAAGAGATTTTTATCATGAGAAATTTATTTCTCTGGACCATGAATTTAATTTTTTAAAATTGTCCAAAAAGGAGAGTGATAATAGAGTCCTAGTCTTAGAAAAGAATTGGAGGACTTTAAAAAATCTAGGATTTGTGTTTGTGCCAAAGTAGATAAAAATATTTTACTTGACGAGTTTGTGGCACATGAGGAGACTCTTAGGGATGTGCGTATTTTAAGAACGAACGTGATAACCTTTTAGGAGTAATTGAAAATTTAGAGAAGGAGTCCCTAAAATTGGTAGAGTCTAATTCTTTGCTTGAGTAAAAAATTTTGGAATTAAAAAATAATTTAATAGATCGAGTAGTGTTGGTTGATATGGCAGTGGCTCATCGCGTTCTCATGTTTCAAGTGTTAAAGTCAAGACCTTTATTTATTTTAGAGGGTCAATAAAATCCAAGGACGTTAGAAAAGGTCAAACCATAGGTGTCGTTCCACCCGTTTACACATGTTCACATTGTGGTAGGAAAGGTCACTTTAGGCATTTTTGTTTCGATCTTCGAAAAGGTCCTAGGAAGTTTAAGTCTAGTTTTTCCATGGTTCCTAAAATCTCTATGCGTCGTTTCACACCTATTTGGGTTAGGAAATCACTTTAAGAGGCACTAGATGTTAGACTAGTTGATTCTCTGTTGCTTGCACATGATTATTCTCTTGCTATATCATATAGATGATTGTGTTCGCATACTTGTTATACGCTAGTTGCGCTTTATGATATATTCTTGCTAGTGTTATGACTTGTGTACTTTTTGTATTAGATTTTTATTTTTTCAAAATTTTTGAAAACTGCAAAGAGATTTTATTTTGATAAAAATTTTGAAAAAGACAAAGATTTTTGTTTTTTGTTTGCGCCGTTTATAAATGGACATTTAGGATGACCGAGTCACAATATCATTCCATTAACATGTGAAGATTTGATAGTGTTTTGATATGCGTTATCATTTCATTTATGTGTTTTATAATGTTCGAATTCATTGAGATGTGATTAGTTGTTACTACCTATATGTTTGACTCATGAGTTCCTTTATTGCACACTTGCATAGATTTGTTTGACTATTTATACTTGTTTATCACATATTGGTCAGAGTGTTTTCATCTTAATTCTGTTTTTAAAACGAACCATATGCGATAAAATTTGACAATGAAAGTAGTGCATGTAATAACCGTTTACCGTGAGGATTTAATTGCAATGAAAAATGATGAGTGAAACATGAAAAGGGTTGCGAAAGTTCAAAATTAACTTGTCGTGAAAGCCACCGTTTAAAAGAGCTCAAAGAAAAATTAAAAGGCAATAACAACATAAATTTGCCAAAAAGGGGCCACCTCAAAAGGCAATAACAACATGTTCGTTTCGGTGTGGTATGCCTCGCGGGCTTGTGTAACCGCGTTTAACTCGTTATTTACGCTTCCTAGACTGTTTAGTTGGTGAGACAGCTTCGCAACGTATATCATTAGACACGATGAAATATGATTGTAACGTGTTGAAAGCATAGTCCTCGTACGTTGAATATAAATTTCAGACATGTTGTTGTATTCATTCATAACATAATCCCAAAATGTTCCATGTGATATCGAGTTGCCTTCAATACCACGACTCCTATATTTAGCATAAATGGTACATAAAGTTTCGTTTTTAATAGTTGTCATGTTTGGTTTCCGTGAACTACTCGTATTAATTGGTTGAGATGAAGACATATTGGTCGGTAATTATAATGTATAAGGAGAGGAAATTAAGAACCGATAAATAATTAAAATGAAGAATTGCATTGGATGGAAGAAAAATAATGAGAAGTTTAGAAATATGGGGCAAAATGAAATTGGTGGGAATTTGGGGGAGGGAACTATGGGGTTATATAGGATAACGGTCGTTAAATTTACTGTGGTGAAAATGGTTCATACGAACTTTTGAAGTTCGTAGGAACCATTTACAAATTCTCCTCACGATTTGTATATTTGCAGAACCACTGCAAATTCCTTTAGGGATTCTATTCTTTAAACCTCACCACTGTAGTGCCTTCGATTTGTTAACTTACAATTTTTGTTTTATTTTACCTCCACCATTGTACATGCTCTTAGAACTCTACCAGCTTGTATCTATATTATACCTCTAATACAATAGTATTAGAGGTGTAAATGCAACTTAATACCTCCAGTTTCTCTCCTCAATCGTACCTTCTCTCTCATTTTATCTCAGAGATACACGCTCATTGCCTTAAAAAGCTATTCGACTTCGTTTTTTTATGCCTTTTGACACCAAAATGTCCAAATGTGCATCATTTATTCTCCCCCCTTTCTCTTTCAAAACCGTCCAAATCCCGTGAAGCATTCATTCTAACCCTTATAAAAATATAGATATTCATTCACCGCCATTTCCACTGGCACCATTCTCCATCATCCGCTACGTTATGTGGACAATATTCGTCCACCGCAATTTGCTCCCCACAAAGCTCTTCGTTATCCATCGCCATCGCCGTTCTAAGGTAACAATTTGTTTACTTTTAACTATAGATAAAAAATATCTCAATGTGTATTTGGTTCTTACATTGAGGTTTGGTATTTATATGACATTACTCTATGATAAGGTGGGACAAATTTGATTTATTTTTTTCATGCGATCTTTAGATCGACTTTGGTGCTTGGTATTTAGATTTTTCATTTGGGATCTTTTGGGAGATCAATTGAACTGCTATAGAGAGGTCTACAGAATCACCTAGCCAGGTGATGGACATTGCTAAAAAAGATCGATGGACATTGATAAACAATGAAATAAACACATAGTTCTTTGATTATATTATGTATAATTGGGGTTGCTAAAGTTTAAACTATTAAAAAAAACTTATATGTTTTTTTAATTAAAAACTCTTTACAAAAAGTGAAAAATAGTTTTATATAAAATAATTTTTTTTACAAAAATAAACGGGTTTAACAATTAAAAAACAACATTTTTTAGGAAAAAAAACTGTTTTGTAAAAATAAAAATTAAAAATCGGTATTTTCATCTAATTTTTTTTAATAATAAGCTGTTTTAAAAAAATATTTTTAATTTTCTCAATTGTTTCAGAAAAAAACATTCCAACTGTTTAAAAAAACTTCTTATATGCTTTTTATTCATTAAAAACTGTTTATAAACATTAAAAAATGTTTTATGTAAAATAAAAACTATTTTTACAAAAATAAATACTTTGAACTATTTAAAAAATAATGTTTTTTTTTTCAAAAGACATGTTTTCAAAATTGTTTTCTTTTATAATATATTTTTTTAAAAATAAAAATAAATAAATATCCAATATTATATTAAATACAAATATGTGTCTAAAGGAGATTTTTTTAATTTTTATATTTTAAAAACATTTAGTTAATTAATTTAATTATTTTTATTTTAATTAAAATTCACCATAAGGCATTTATTTTAAATTTTAAAATAGATTCTTATTAAGATTATTTTTTATTGTAATTGAAGATACAGATTTTGTTTTATTTTATTTTCTAAAAAACAGTTTTTACATCATTTTTTTTGTAGAAAAATTTAAAAAATGTTGTCTTTTAATAATCAAAATAGTTTATTTTTGTAAAAACAATTTTTGTTTTGTATAAAACTATTTTTTACTTTTTATAAATAGTTTTTTAATAAAAAAAAGAGATAAGTTTTTTTAAAAAGTTAAATGTTTTTTTAAAAACTGTTACAAAAAGTTTAAAACAGTTTTTTTTTTTTAATTTTTAAGCAGTTTCTTATTAAAAAGAGTTTTTTATAATTATTTTTTATTGAAAATACAGATATTTAATTTTTTTATCAAATGCATATGTATTGGAGGCCAAAAAAGGGACATGTTTAAGAGTACAATGGTCATTTCATACTCAAATGGTGTGGAGGAGGATGAGAGGAGTGTGGGAATAACCATTCCCATATTATAAATGTTTTATGTATCTCCCCCGCACTTTGTGCGGGTTGCATGCTAGTTATAAATAAGGATGACCCCCTATTTTTGATACATCAATTAATAAGAACTCTTCCTCTCTCTAAAATGATCTTTGTGCCCTATTTCTCTTAACACGTTATCAGCACGCATCTCATAATCGTTTGGCGTATTCATCTGACAAAATCTAGTATATTTTCTTTAAAGACAATTGTGCTGTTACTTTCTCGGAAATATTGTTACTCCCACTATATTCTTTGGCTCCATCAATTCTAGAGCAATAAACTTATCTACACAACAAAGAATGAGAGAGAGAGAGAGAGAGAGAGAGTCAAACTCCTGTACATACCAACTATACATACCGATTTTTTTTTAAAAGTAAAAAAAAATTACTTTTGAGTTGAATTTTTTATATGGTATTTAAACATTTCAGTGGATCCATATAAAAAAATAGCTGAAAATAACTTTTTTGACCTATTTTTTAAAAATAGCAAAAAAAGTTATTTTGAGTTGATTTTTTTATATGGCTCCCTTGAAACGTTTAAATATCACATCAAAAAACTTAACTCAAAATCATTTGTAAAAATGGGTCCGTGCCAGCGTTATGTATAGTTGGTATGCATAGGAGTCTGACTCTCTCTCTCTCTCTCTCTCTCTCTCTATATATATATATATATATCCGCCTAGGCTTGACGCTTGGCAGAAATGCATCACCTTAAACCTTTCACGCCTTATTCTTGGTAAAAGGCTTAAAACGCACTTTTTTTAAAACAAAAACTCTTTAGTGAAACGATATCACCTTTTAAATTTTTTTTAAAAAATTGGACCAATATCTCATTGACAACAATCAAATGACAAATGGTGTCCCAAACCTCTTTGCCCCTCGTCCAAAAAAATGCATGTTTTTTCTTTTCTTTTTTTGTTTTTTGCTTAGTATTTAAACAAATAATATTTTAGTTTGCATATATTCAAACATATTTTAAGGTATGTACCGGTTTAATATTTATAATAGCCTTGTTGTATTTAAAAATGTAAAAATATATTAAAAAGGACCTAAATGCCTTTTCACATTTTTTTTACGCCTAAGGCCCGCCTCGACTTCTAAGTCTTAAGGCTTGGTTTCCATGCCTCGGTCACGCCTCACATTTTTTAAAACCTTGATATATATATATATATATATATATATATATATATATATATATATATATATATATATATATATATATATATATATATATATGTATGTATTAGTAAATGGCAACACATATAAAGCAATGATTGCATAATATCATATGCTTTGTTTATATATATCATTGTTACTGGCATACAGGCCACGCGATGCGTGGCCGAATTTACGTGAACTCTATTGTTTTGTTGTTATAAATTTGTTTCACACAATATACTCTATGAATGAAAGGATATTGGATTTTAAATTACTATCAAAAGTCATTCAATAAGTGCAATTGATATTTTTTTATCTTGATAATACATTATAATAAATTTTCATTCAGTTTTATGATTATTTAACAAAGAAAATAATTATTTTTAATCATTGAATCAGTTTAATATAATAATAAAAACTATAAATCACTCTTATAACTAAAATTATGAGATAAATATTGTTAATTATATGTATTTATAAATACGTGAAAAACACCAAGTTTTGGCATTAAAATTTTAAAGTCGAATGGATAGATCAAACAATCTCCAAGAGTATGTAAGTTCAAAAGAAAATCAACCTCTAACTTATAAAAAAGTTGGAAAGACTTGTTGTTAAAATAAACATAATATCTAAAGTGCAAATGATTTAAATGGTAAGAGTATTTTTTAAAATAAATTATTTTTATAAATCAAATATTTTTGTTGTTCAACTCAGTGAAAATATAAAAATTATGAAAGACATGAATAAATATGAATATTGATGAGGACTTTTAAAGGCGAAATCGGGAGTTACATGCCTATGAAACAATTTATCAAACACTTAAAGTGCGCACTTTTTCAAAACCTTTATCGATGGCCTGAACCGGGTGAATTTGATGTTTGTGAAAAAAATAAAGACATAATTAATATCATTTTGTTTAACTATTAAAAAGTACAGTTTGAAATATTGTCTTTATAAAGTCTTTTAAATTAGTTAAAAAAGAGCTTGAAACTGCACTGAAAATAATTTATTCAAAAGGAATCTATCTCATGGCTACTTACTCTTGTGAATTATTTAAGCATAGTTTACAACCAACCGATGTCTGAGACTAAATTTAGAATATGTGTCAGCATCTTTCAACAAAGAAAGGAAGAAATCTAGGAAGCAAAGAACCGTGACCAATCTTGTACCGAGACAATTAAAGATAACAACAAAGAATAAAGCCAAATCAGAGATGAAATAGGTCATCATCTTCATCTATGAAAATCTAAGTACCGCAAATGAAGGATTTTCATTTCATGGATTATATTGGGTTTTTAGAGAAAGAAAAAGAGTAATCTCTTCTCCCGTATTTTCCACGTGAAAATAGAGTTAAAAAATCCCCAAAAAATAAAGATAGCCTTCTAAAAAACATAACATATATAAATTTAACTTCTGAGTTTGTCACCTGATTTATAAGATATCCATTGTTAAAAAATCTAGAAAACCCCCATCTTAAATAGAAAATTCTCCATGAATTAAAGAAATAAGCATACCATTTTTTTTAACTATGCTCAAAATGACATCTCTAGACATTCTTGACAATGATTTACAACATAATCATCCCATGAAATACAAAAGGCAAGTGGAATACAATATATAATTCCACCACCACTTTAAGATTAATGATTTGTAGCAACAAATTACAACAAAATGTACACTTAATTGTTAGAAATCCAACATAACAATGTAATTTAACTTATCCTCCGGTTGAAAACCTAATACCATAACGACGGTGATTAACAATAGTATGCGGGGAGCTCACAGCATACCATTTTGAATATATGATTATTTGGAAATAAAAACCTTTTAAAACGAACATGGAAAACCATATGAGAGAGAATACTTACATGGTTTTGTTTTAGAAATGTTATCTGGTGCGTTGGCATTCATGAGCCAAAAGAGAGAACGACAATGGTAATGATAGCGGTAAGGAAGAGAAAATTGTGAAGAAAGGAGGAGAAAGATTGGGAATTACCTACATTGGATATCGTTTGTGCATAGAAATTAGTGAGTTGCAACTATTCAAATTTTCCTTTTGGTCTCCTACACAATGATCTCTTGGGGTACTTGATTAAATATGGCATTGTTTAATTTAGGTAGTGAGATCACATGTAAGTTTTGTAGTACTATTTTATATATATACATAGATTTATAGGAGCTTTTTGTATTCTTATATGTTTATAAACATAAACTATTATTTGTGTATAATTTAATAAACGTCATTAAAAACTCTTGAATATTTATTATATATTAATTTATATTATAACAAATGTTGTTATAATATTTTTTTATATTAATTAGCCATATGATTTGACCGGATATAAAATAAATGGTATATTTTATTTCTATATAATAATAATTCCCTCATTTTTTTGGCATAATTACAAATTGGACTATTCAAATTCGATAATCATTATTATTTGGATTTGAAGTTACTTAATCAATTTTTGGAACCAGAAGATCCCAAATTAATTATAATTTGAGACCCGAAGTTCTCCAATAATTATTTATATTTGGACCTGAAGTTCTAATAATTTTTCTTTAATCAAACCTGATGTTGTGATTTATAAGTTGGGATATGGATTTCCCATTAATTAGGACCCGAAGTTCTCAATTACCTAAAAGAATGGGACTTGAAGTTTCCATTAATTGGGGCCTGAAGTTCTCAATTACCCTTAAAATTTGGGATTTGAATTGTTACGTAAAATATGGACCTGAAGTTCCAAATAACATATAACCTTAATCAAAATTCGAAGTTTTGATTATTTGTATCATAAAGTAAGGGATATTAAATATTCCCACATAATTTATAATGTGGACCTGAAGTTCCAAATAATAAAAAAAAACTCTGATCAAACCTGAAGTTTTGACACAATAGAGTAGAGACTATGAAGTCCTTATACTTAATAAAATTGACTCGAAGTTCAATTATTTAATATGTTGATATGAAGTTCCCAAGAATCAATGGCACGAACCTGAAGTTCTAATTATTAAATCAAGGACTTAAAAGTCCTAAATACACATGATATTACAACTAATATTAAATTAAATTATTTTATTATTATTATTATTATTATTATTATTATTATTATTATTATTATTATTATTATTATTATTATTATTATTATTATTATTATTGTGCATCACATATTTTTTATTGTAATCTATTTATTGAATAGTTTAAATATGTCAAATAATTCTAAACTCAAATTTGAAGTACTTAAACTTTCCGGCGTGAATTATCTTAATTAGTCTGAAGATGTTGAACTCCACCTCCAAGCTCGAAACCTTAGTGGTGCAATAACACTTGAAAATACCATGTCCCGACAAGATAAGGCTAAGGCCCGAATATTCCTTAGGCATCACATACACAATAATTTGAAAAGTGAGTACCTGACTGTGAAAGATCCTCTTCATTTATGGAACTCCCTGAACGAGCGCTATGCCCACCAAAAATCGGTTATACTTCCATGTGCATAACATGAATGGCTCAACTTGAGATTTCAATACTTCAAGACTGTGTTTGAATACAGTTCTGCTATGTTCAAGATTACCTCCAAGCTAAAGCTATGTAGAGAATAGGTAGAGGATGCTATTATATTGGAGAAAACTTTCCCAACTTTCATGCCTTGAATATGCACCTGCAGTAGCAATATCGAGAGCAAGGGTTTAAAAGGTACTCCGAACTAATCTCATGTCTCCTAGTTGCTAAGAAGAACCAAGAATTACTGATGAATAATCATACATCTAGATCCATTGGATCTAAATCACTCCCTGAAGTGAATGCTAACTCTGTTTAGAATCATAAAAAAGATATAGGAAATATGCGACGGGGTCGTGGCAACTCCAGAAGAGGTGGATACCATAATTAAGGCCCTAGACAAAATACAAAATTCAAGAACCACCAGAAGTGGAATGATCATAAGAATAAATGGCATCAGACGTCAAATCCTTAAAATCCAAATAATATTTGTCATAGATGTGGCCACAGTGGGCATTAGACATGTACCTGTTGTTCATCCAAGAAATTGGTGGAAAAATATCAAGCCTTGAAAAAGGGAGTGGAGACAAACATTGTGGAAGGTCCTGAAAATCGTTGGAAACTTGGCGATATTAATCTCAATTTTAATGATTTTTTTGAAGATGAGGATGTAAATGCTATAGATGATGAGACATTTGATAACATTCTTGGAGAACCACCTAATACGGTCTGAAGACCTAAATGATTATGCTTCATTTATTTATTTATTTGTTTATTTATTTATTTATTTATTTATCTGCTTCATATTTATTATTGAGACTTTAGTAGTTTAGCCCTAGAGAGTAAACAATATCTTTATTTCAAAATTTACTAGTTAATGGAATGGTTTTGATCATTTTTTTTATAATGCTTATATGATTGGTGGGTTGAATTTCAACTTATATTTAATTATGTTAAAGGTATGGATTTGAAAGTAAACGCAAGAAGTGATACTTGTCTGGTAGACAGTGGGAAAACTCACACTATTTTGAAAAACCAATTTTTTTTCTCAGACTTGGTATACAATACAAGGAATGTTTCTACTATAGTTGGAACTGCTAAAATTACTGAAGGCTTTAGAAGAGCCCACGTGGTGTTACCTAATGGTACCCACTTATTCATAAATAATCCTATATACTCAAAAAATTCCAGAAGAAATTTATTGAGTTTTAAGGACATAAGGATGGACGATTATCAAATGGAAACATGTAATGAAGGCAATAAAGAGTTCATTTGCTTTACTTCTAGTGTTGGAAGACAGGATCTCCCACTAGAGAAATTGCTCGCATTATCCATGGGGTTATACCAAACAAAAATTAATGTTGTAAAACCACATAATGTCATGAGCCGAAAGCTTAATGATCCTTATAATTTAATATTGTAGCATAACCGCTTGGGTCAGCCCGGATTAAACATGTTGCGTCGAATCATAGATAACTCATATGGGCACTCATTAACAAACAAAAAACTTACCTTACCTGATGATCGTTTTTGCACACCTTGTTTTCAAGGCAAATTAATCACTAAACTATCTTTTCTCAAAATAGATTCGGAGTCGCCATCCTTTTTACAAAGAATTAAAGGGGATATTTGTGGGCCTATCCACCCTTTTAGTGGACCTTTTATATATTTTATAGTTTTAATTAATGCATCCACTCACTGGTCACATGTTTATTTGTTATCTACTCATAACTTGGCCTTTGCAAAATTACTAGCTCAAATCATAAAACTTAGAGCACATTTTTCTGATCAACACATTAAATCCACCCGTTTAGATAATGCGGGAGAATTTACTTCTCAAGTTTTTGATGATTATTGTTTATCACAAAGTATTGATGTTGAGCACCCAGTCCCCCATGCCCACACCCAAAATGGTTTAGCTAAGTCTTTAATTAAACGATTGCAACTTCTTGCGCAACCACAATCCAAACTCTCAGTCTCTGCTTGGGGACATGATATCCTTCACGCTGCTAAGGTAATTAAGCCTAGACTCACTGCTTATCACCCATTTTCATCCTTTAAACTTGTTTCTGGATGTCAACCAAATATATCACACTTGCATAAATTTAGTTGTGCAGTGCACGTGCCCATCCCCCACCCCAGTGTACTAAAATGGATCCACAACGTCCTTTAGGAATATATGTGGGTTGTGATTTTCCATAAATCATTCGTTATATTGAGCCACTGATAAGTGATACGTTTATCGCTAGTTTTGTGGATTTTTATTTTGATGAAACATTATTCCCGTCATTAGGGGGAGTAAAGAACGTACTATAAGTACGGTCCGTTCCTGAAGAACGACGAGAATTAACATGGAACACTTCCACTTTATCTCATCTAGACCCTCGTACTACTCAGTGTGAGCATGAAGTGGGAAGGATATTACATCTTTGATAAATTTCAAATAAAGTACCCGATGCATTCAATGCTGCTGTAAAAGTAACCAAGTCTCATGTACCCGCTGCAAATTTGCCGGCCAGAATTGATGTACCAATGGGACAAATGTTGACATCGGAAGCAAATGAATCTGTTGCACTCCAGAAGCGTGGAAGACCTATAGGTTCCAAATACTCTGCTTCCCGGAAGTGGAGATCAAATGAAAAATCATTCCCTAATAACCCTCCCGAAGAGGTTATGAATAGAAGAGCCACTTTCTCTGAAACCCTTAAAGAGGTTATTATCAATGAAAACACACAAGTCGCTGAAGTGACTATACAAGCCCCTGAAGAGGTAAAGGTACCTAATAATAATAATAATGAGATCTCTATGTTTTATACATATTCAGGAGAAATATGGGATCGTAAAGAAACTGTCATCGATGACATTTTTTTTATATGCAGTAGCTACACGAATTTCAAAGGGGAGTGATGACGATAATGAACTATGCACTCTAAATAAATGTCGACAAAGAGTAGATTGTCCAAAATGGGAAATTTCCATCAAGGTAGAACTCAAGTATCTAAATAAACGTGGTGTATTTGGACCTATAGTACAAACCCTAAAAGGTTTTAACCCAGTATGTTATTGGTGGATTTTTGTAAGAAAAAGAAATGAAAATAATCAAATCACTCGATATAAGGCACGACTTGTGTCACAAGGTTTCTTGCAGAAATCTGGTATTGATTTCGAGGAATTATACTCCCCTGTTATGGATGGTATAACTTTCACATATCTAATTACTTTAGCAGTTTACAAAAATATTGATTTGAGACTCATAGATGTTGTGACCGCTTATTTATATGGGGACTTAGACGCATAAATATACATGAAAATCCGCAAAGGATTTCCTTTGCCTAAAGCAAAGCCAAGGAGTATGCATGCAATCTGATTAGGACATTTATTGTACGGTTTAAAGGAATTCGAAAGAATGTGATGCAATCGTCTTAGTGAATACTTGTATAAGGAAGGGTATAATAACAATCCAATCTGCCCTTGTGTATTTACAAAGAAATCCTAAAAAGGCTATGCAATAGTAGCAGTCTATGTGGATGACATAAATATAATCGGGACTCCAGAAGAACTCGAAACAACTGCTAACTATTTGAAAAAGGAATTTGAGATGAAAGACATTGGGAAAACTAAATTTTGTCTCGACCTGCAGATCAAGAAAAATTCTAGTGGAATTTTAGCCTATGAGTCTAATTATACCGAAAAATGTATTAAAATGCTTTAATATGGATAAATCACACCCACTAAGTACCCCCATGGATTTTCGGTCTTTAGACATAAAGAAATATCCATACCGTCATAAAGAAGAAGATGAGAAAATATTAGGTCCATAAGTACCCTATTTAAGTGCATTTGGTGCATTGTTGTACTTGGCACAATGCACTAGGCTGAATATTTCATTCTCTGTGAATCTGCTTGCTAGATATAAATATGAGCCAACCAAAAGGTATTCGACTGGTGTCAAGTATATCCTAAGATATCTACGTGGAACCACTGGCATTGGTTTATTTTATTCCTATAATTCTAATAGTTCTAAATTAGTTGGTTATGCGAATTCTGGATATCTCTATGATCCTCATAAAGGTTGGTCTCAGACATGTTATGTATTTCTTTGTGGTAATGCTTCTAGTTTTTGGCTTTTTACTAAACAAACTTTAGTAACTATTTCTTCTAACCACTATGAAATTTTAGCTCTTCATGAAGCTAGCTATTAATGTGTATGGTTGAGATCTTTAATTCAGCATATTCACAGTTCTTGTCAATTACCTTACATTACAAATGTTCTAAGTGTCATCAATGAAGACAATGCAACACGTATATCACAAATTAAAGAAGGATTCATCAAAGGAGATAAAACCAAGCATATTTCACTAAAGTTTTTCTTCACTCATGAGCTTCAGAAGAAAAATGATATTAAAGTCATGCAAGTTCGTTCAAGTGATAACCTAGATGATCTCTTCACAAAGTCACTACCAAAGGCGATATTTTAGAAGTTTGTGTACACGATTGGAATGCTTCGTCTCCACAAACAGTGAAATTGAACATATAAATCATGGGGAGCATCTTATCAAGGGAGGATACAAAAACATATGTTTTGGGACATTTGTGCGCTATAGACTTTTTCCTTTAACTAAGTTTTTATCCCATCGAGTTTTTTCTAGTAAAAGTTTTAACAAGGCAGCATTAAGCATGTCCAACACCGACTCAATGATCACAAAAATTTTACTTTTCTCCTTCACTACTATTTTTTTCCAATGGGTTTTCCTTAGTAAGGTTTTAATGAGGAAATAATTATTGAATAGTGGAAATGGTGTACATCCAAGGGGGAGTATTACAAGTATTTGTATTTGTCCTATTTAAGTGAATGCCCACTCATATTAGGACTCTACCAGCTTGTTCTATAAATAAGGGGTGATCCTCCATTTTTGATACACCAATTAATAAGAACTCTTGCTCTCTCTAAAATATCTCTATTCCCCATTTCTCTTAACATACCTAAATTTGTGAAAAATTATAAAAGCATCCATAAGTTTTTAAGTCTGCGCAATGTGAGTGCGAGTATTTATTAACGAGTAGTTCTATTTGTACAAAGTATTAGACTGATGTGACGTGTCGTGCCTATTTTGATCCGTGTCTTCAGTCCACATAAGATACAGATCACTATAGACACAACACACTAGCTTGTATATACGATTATGTACGAATCCTATGTACAAATAGAATTTTCTTTTACTATATTTGATCATTGTAGAAATGACACGAAACGATAATAATTGACATGATATATCTTGGTTGTATTGGATTTTTTACACGAAGTAAGGGACGAACAAGACACGTGTGACACTCCGCTTATTAAAATAACGGCTGGCCAGCTCTATACTAAAATAAAACAGGAATCTCAGCTCGCTCACTCTTAGCATCACTGTTGAAAATTCAATTAATTATTAATAACTTATTAAGCCCGGTGTCAAATTTTAAAACTCATTAAACTGGCATAATTAAATTCCATTCACCACAAACCATTCCAAATAAATAAATAAATTCACCATGAATAATAAATGAATAATGAAATAATAATAATAATCCAACTGATCGAATAAACACCCGGTAGTAATCTAATACAATAATCCATCGACTCGATAAATGAAAACTGCATAAATAACTATATGATAATTGTCAATATGTTCAAATAACAATTGAATGAAAACCTATCTAGGACACAAGATAGATATGATTAATCAGAGGGATCACATGTATTTAGTCTCACTTTTAAAGATTCATTTGCACCCACACCCGTATTTTTTTTAAAATTATTGGCCCTATTTTAACAATTATGGGACAAGTGTCATTCTCTACACAGAAGAAGAGAGGTGATTACAAGGTGGTTGACAGAGGTTTTGGGTGGTTATAGGACTTAATATAATTTTAAAAATACATGGGAGGAGCCTAATAAAACTTTCAACACGAGACTAAATATAAAAAAAACTATTAATTAAATCCTTACAAGCATCCACAGCTGCTGCAGCACCGCGTGACTGAAAGGAATAATCATGTTTTTCATCTCTATGCCTGGGCACCTAAAAATTTTGAAAATATTTTGATCCGGATCAGAGCCCAAAACCTTTTGACAATATTTTTCAATTGTTTAAAATGCAATAATAAACATGCAATGCAATCTTTCATATTTAAACTGATGTTGCACTCCCATGAAATAATCCTCACCTCTCATCTATAGTGCGCACCTAATGCATGTATTTTAAACACCCTAGTTATGCTACCCTGCCTAACTAGTACCAACATTTACTTTAGCCCTTACACTAATTTTCTAGCCAAAGTGTGCCACCAGTATTTATTCTTGACTTTAATTCTTATTTAACTACACATATGCTAAATTATTTTAATTTTCATCATTAGCCGATACAAATAACTTCATGCCAGTTATTGATTTACTAATCACACAATTATTTTATTCACCCGTATATATTTATCACACTTATATATGTATTTTTATATCACATTTCATACACATATATATACCGCTTGCTATATATGTATAACCACAATCCCCAGAGCATTAACTTGTGGATGCATTCTCTATTATGCTATCAAGCTCCAAGGACATTACATGCCCACCTGGGTCACCGGGTCGGAATCTCACCACCGAATCCAAATCGTAAACGCAAACCGAAGGTGGTCATAGTCATACATCCATGGGTTATAACCATACCACATTACCCCACTAGACTCTAAACTCTCATACAATGATCGTGCGACAGACCTATAACCCGGAGAATCGATCCAACACCTATTAGTCAACGCCAGGGTGGACCGCCCACTACGCGCAACCTCTATCGATAGCATCCCTAGAATAGGTATGTTTCGTATATATCAATCACACAAATATATTCATTCACACACACACACACACACACACACACACACACACACACATATACCCGTATGTATATACATTAAAAATTGGCTAACCGTGTCTATGTCATCCGTAGCACTAGCCTATAATCCCCGAGTCTAATCTCGACTTCTGAATACATAAGTAATCCCTTACTTATTTTTAATTCACACTTATGTGTATTACAGTGGGCACTAAGCCATCTCAATCCATCTCGTATCCACATTCCATCTGAAATTCGCAATCGAATCCATTAATATATTTTCGAGTGTCATTCATCTTAAACACTCCTAATTCCATACCCCGATTTTATTCTCAGCTAACGTCGAGGCAATATCATATGCCATAAAATCCCAAAAGTCCTAAACATCACCTACAGATATTCAAAATAACTCGATCCCAACTGATTAATCGAACCATTAAATTAACAAGTCTGGGCCAAACAGGTGGCATGAACCGGTTCATCCCTGGGTTCTACCCAAGGCAGACCTATTATGTTTTAGATGGGGTTTCATCATCTTCATCACCCCATATGAAATTCATTCTTTATCCATACCCTTAATATTATTGTAAGGGTATTTTTTTGACACTGCCCCCAGGATCTAGGACTTCCCCATAGTATCTAGGTTGCATTTGTTATAGCATATCCTGTTACATTGGTTATGGTACAACGTCTCCACGATCATCCATGACGTCGAGATATGAATATCCAGCAGTGTGCATCTCCAACGTGCACCACTCATCTTCATAATGTTCCACGTTCATCTTTAACATTTATTACAACTCCACGTTATTATGGTATATTCTATGTTTGGAGTTCTTTGTTTTTCAAATTATATTGGGAGTATTTTTATTTCATTTCAATTGATAAACAAGGCTGGTTTTATTTAAAAAAATAAAATTTTCACATGCTATCGTTCAAACGAGATGGACATCTCGTACGAATGATCCAGCAATCTTGTTCGAAGTCTCGTTTGATGGCCTATATCGAACATGCTTCAAACGAGGGCGTACTATTTTGGTTTTAGTCAGGTCGTGAGAAGGTCGTTGGAAATGATCTTATAACGAGATGCATATCTCATTCAAATGAAACTTCGATCTTGTTTAAACGACCTGATGCCACTTCGATTTTCGTGTTTGATTATAAAAACATGCTTTTTATAGGTATTTTGCAAGACTTTTAAAACCTCGATTTATGTAGACCTGCTGCACAGAATTCTCACCTTTGAAAAGGGAAAACACCTTTTGATTCACACATAACCTGCCATATATATTTTGTGAATCACTTTGAAACCCTCATATATCTTCATCGTAGAATTTATATTGTGAAGAAGGCGTCTCCACTACTGATCTTATCATTCTCGTGGGAATCATTGTTAAAGGAAGACGAAGGGTCACATGAGGGAGATTCATCTAAAAATGTCGTATGTATTTCTTTATTGTAATTATAAGTTGCGATTTGCAAACTATAGTGAAATAGAAAAGGTTTTTCCCCAAAGGGGATTTTTCCTGAAATTCGTCTTGCATTGTTTAATTGCATGCTTTCATGTTTTAACGCTTTCAACCACATATAGTTGCATGACCTATGTTTTTAAGGAATTAAAACTAGTGTGAGCTAGCATTTAATTAAATAAGTTAAGTCCATTGGACTATAGCGCATTCTCAAATTGGTATTAGAGCCATTTACACAACTTTATCGTGTAATTGATTTTTCGCAAAAAAAAATTGATATCAATTTTCTGAAAAATTGATTTTGAAAAAACTGAGTTCAAAATGGATAACTTATATAATAGAATGCCAACTTTTTATGGATCTAATTATGCCTATTGGAAAGTGAGAATGAGATCCACATTAAAAGCAATTGATGAAAGAGTCTGAATAACTTGTGAAAGAGGGTGGACACCACCCACTATGGTGGTGGGTAATGAAATTAACCCTACACTTGTGTCTTTATGGACTGAAGAAGAATTTAAATAGAGTAATTTTAATTCAGGAGGCCTTAATGCTATTTCTAGTGTCATCACACCCGACGAGCTCCAACTTATAATGACGTGCACCACGTCAAAAGAGGCGTGGGATATCATGCAACTTATACACGAGGGTATAAACCCTGTTAAGGCATCTAAATTGCAAAACTTGACTACACAGTTTGAGATCATAAATATGCATGAGTTCGAGAGATTTGATGAGTTTTATGCTCACCTGTTGGATATTAGTAATTCGAGTTTTAATCTTGGTGTAAGAATTCTTAAAACTAGAGTAGTCAAGAATATTTTCAGATCACTCCCTGCCCATTTTATCCCGAAAGTCATTGTGCTTAATTCTTTAGGAATGTTAGATTCCCTTAGGTTAGAAGAACTCAAAGGAGACCTTTAAACTTATGAAATCGACATGTTCCCTAAAATGGTTTAACCAAAAGAGAAAAGGATTACACTTAAGGCCCAATCTAAAAAGAGAGAGGAGGTGTGTAGAAAGAGAGAGGAGGTGTCTTCCGATTCTGACTTAGTCTTAGATGATTTAAACCTTTTTGCTAAGAATTTTAAGAAATTTCTTAAACCTAAAAATAATCGCACATCTAAAGATAAAAAGAGTTTTGAGAAAAATAAAACTGGGAAGAAATTTAAAAAAAGATAAAAAGGACGCCCCAAAGAGAGAGGAAGATAGGTGTTACGAATGTGATGAGAGAGGTCACAAAGTTTATGAGTTCCCCACTAGGTTAAAGCATCAAGGCAAGGGAAAATATACCTTGAATGCCACCATTAGTGATGATAGCGAGGTAGAGTCGGTGGATTCAGGAGAAGAATCCCCTCTTGAATGTAATCGCATTTGTGGCTAGTCATGTGAGTATATCGAGTGCACCTCACGACGATGAGGATGGTACTTCACATGGACACCTTGACAGTGATATCTACATGAGTGAAGGCGAGGATGCAGTAAGTGATAGCGAGAGTGACCTATAGCACGTGTACGCCGAGTTATATGCCGAGTCATGGGTTAGAAACTAGGATCATTGCGCTAAAAAAGGAGTTAGGAGAGACAAGAGAGAGATAGAGTCATCCGTTAGAGAGTCTTTGAGAGAGAGAGAGTTTTTTGAGAAAAAGAGGGAGTTTGTGAGAGAGAGGTGGGGGGGGGGGGGGGGACTTAACCAAACAAGTGGCTAGTCTTATAAGTGAGCTCCTTACATCCATGGAGACTCATAAGAAACTTGAAGCCCTTGTAACCCAACTCGGGAAATATCTCAAGAGAGCCGGGGAGGTCAAGGTAAAAATAGAGGACACATCTAAGAAGATGGGAAAGATATTCCTCGTCCCCGCTTTAGCGTTTGGTGAGAGGAAAGGAATAAGTTTTGACGATGCTTCCATGTTACATGTCATACCAAAATCGATTTTTGAATTCATTGTGAATCTTTATGACCTTCAACCAAAACCCTAAAGAAAAGTTCAACCAAGAAAAGAAAACCAAGGTAGGCCTAAGGCTGTTTACTTATGAACTTATTACAAGACAAATGGCCACTTTAGGGAGTTTTACTGTAGTTTAGGTCAGACTCGACGTACACATACTCTATCGCAACACTTTAGCAATTTTACTAGCCTCAGAGAGCAAGTTGAGTCTCCATTTCTGATAGTTTGATGGAAGAGTTCCAGCGGATGTCGTTGTCGTTAGTGGATAATTTTAACATCCCTACTAGAACCAACAATGGTAAGGGTAAACAAAAGGTCCTATTTATGGGAACCTAAGCGTAAAGAGAAATCCCTTATTGTTCATGTTTCTTATAAGGATAATAATACCTCCCGTGATATTTTGACAGTGGTTGCTCCATGCATATGACTGGTGATGTCTCATTTTTGACCAACCTTGAGGATCGCAAGGATGGAAAAGTTACCTTTGGGGATAAGAGTTAATATAGCATTATAGGATGCGGTACGGTAGAGATAATCGGGTTTCCTAATCTAGATAATGTTTTGTACGTCAAAGGTTTGAAAGCAAGCCTTACCAGTAGTAGCCAACTTTGTGATGCAGACTTTACTGTAAATTTTGATCGAAATGAGTGTAATGTTTTTTATCAACTCGATAAACTTTTACTACAAGGGGTGAGGACATAAGATAATTATTATGGGATTATGCCCAAGTCCTTATTTGTGTGCAACAACACTACGATCTTTTCGATGGATTTATGGCATCAATGTCTAGGTCACGTTAATTTTATAAAGTTGGAGTGTGTAGAAAAGAAAGACCTAGTACATTGTTTACCGTTGCTTGGAAAGCTAACTTCCACAGTTTGTGGTCCTTGCTAGCAAGGAAATTAAGTTCGGAGTCCTCATCGAAAGTTGAATTCCATTACCACTAAACGTGCGCTTGAGTTGATACATATGGATATTGTGAGTCCTACTCGCACTGAGAGTTTGAGTGGTAAGAGGTATATCCTCATGAGGTTAGATGATTTATCTCGTTATTCGATAATTGGTGTCCTAAAAGAGAAATCCGAAGCTTTAGAGAGTTCGAATCCCAGAGCAATAAGGGAATTTTGTTAGGATATTCGTCGATGAGCAGAGCATATCGGGCTTCTAACCTGAGCAGCTCTAAGGTCATAGAATCAATAAACATCACTGTTAAAGATGACGAGTCATTGATATTTGTTGATCCTAATCCTGTGTGTAAGGATGATGCACTTCTTGGTGACGATCCCATTGTTCCTTATGCACCTATTGGGGACCCTATTCCTATATTAGGGGACACACCTTCTTAGGTTCGCAAAAGTCATTACCCTTTGGCCATTTTAGGAGATCCTACTTTAGGTGTCAAGACTCACGCCCAGCTTGAGAACATTGTTACCTATTGATGATACGAGAAATTGGCCACAAGGCGTTCTCATACCAGTAAGTCAAGAGTAGAGTGTGTGATAAAGAAGTAAAGCAAGTAAATAGAGAGAAGACAAGATATAGAGTGGTTCAGCCTTTAAAATAGGCCTACGTCCACTGTGTTGCTCCGTTCTCATTATATGCGTTGCATGGTACAGTATAATCGTGCCTAAAGTGGCATACAAATATAAGGATAATGGAGAGTACATGGCAGTACTGAGGATTCCGGGGTGCTGGATAGGCGGCTGCGATGTGGACGCGTGGCCTCCAAGTTGTGTGTTGAGGTTGTGTAGTGAGGATCTGTATTGTAGAGCCTACCTTGGGCGTATCTGGAATCCATCCCCCTTTTCCGGGTATGGTCCTCTATTTATAAGGAAGTCAGTTGAGTCATGTGCCCACAGCACGTGGCATGTACCAAGTCTGCCGTCACTTGTGGATAAGGGTGTGCAACCCGTAGAGTAAGCAACGCCGAGTACTGAAGCGCCCTAAGGTGGTGTGCCGCAGCCTCTGATGTAGGGGGCCGCACACTACGAGAGATCTAGCCGCGCCCTGACTGTGATAACTGCTGCGGCATGTATGGTCTGAACATCCGCGGCTTCGGATGAGTACTATCGCGGCAGGGTGCTACATATGGCATTATCAATAAGCCCCCAAGCCGTTGTGCCAAGGGAAGTATATTGGGACTGCGGCTTATAAGCCTAGTAACCGCGGTGCTTCCAAAGCGACGATTCGTCTTCCGCGCTCACTTATATAAATTGTTTCTGGCCGTGGACTTCATTACGTTTCCAAAACTTGAGAGAGCAAATCGAGAGCGAAATTCTGCACAATCCTTCTTGCATTTTCCGACAGCCTTCCGAGGTGGTTTGAAGCTGCGTGTGGTGTTTTCAAGGTGGTGTGCGGTTGTTCTTCACGGTTTTCTTCATTTCCAGGTGACTTTTCAACCACTACTCTCACTTTTCTTCGTTGTTTACGCCTTTCTTCGTCCGTTTGTCTGAAATCTTGGGTTTTACATGTTTGTTTTGCTTTTTTCCCACATCTGCTGCATAAGACATTCATACCACTGTCCTTGACATTCATAGCTGAAAACTCCACCTTTTGTGAATTTGATCTTAGGATATGTAAAATTTTGTTAATCAACTGTTTAGGATAAATGCCGCGACACAATATGATTAGCAATTTTGCGCTAATGTGCCAAATGGCCGCGGTTCCTTAAGTCCACATCCGCGGCATCTACATACACATTCCCCTTGGGACCAAGACATCCATGTAGAATAACTGTAGTTGCTACTAGAGCATTTAGGACTGTCTGAAAAATTAGGAATAGCCACGGTCGGTGATGCCTTAAGGCAATCCTAATTCATTTCCGCGGCGGCTCAGGTTCCATAAAATGGAACTGTCCACGGACAGTTGGGGCCGTTTGGTCCCATAAGCAATAGAGTTCGCTTATTAATAACTGTATTAGGGACGTAATTCCAGCCTTCAAGATTTAAAACAAACAACCTTCTGCGGCCTCTTGAAGTCTTACAAGTCATACTGGCTGCGGCGCCTAACTGCGAATTCTGCCTTTCAGGTACTGCTGCAGCCATATGAGCTTTGACCCAAACGAGTTCCTTAGAGGCTTTTGGGCAAAGCATTTTGGGACCTCTCCCCCAGAACTTACTTCCGCGCCGCCTCTAAGGTCAGTTGGGCCCTGCAAACTGAAGGATTGTCCGAACTGCGTGGTAATTGACTCAACCTCCGCGGATTCTGCATCTGGGAAGGGTTCCCCATCTCGTTCGATGGAGGAGGAAGACAATTCAAGCACTCATCCCATGGGAGAAGGAGAGATTGCCGCGGCTTCTAGAAATAAGCCTGGAAGTACATCTGGGAGGGCTGCAAAACCATTGGCCGCTCTTGACATCCGCGGCTCGATGACCCAAGAATGGGTTGAGCAGGTTGCTGAGGCTTTCGAGTTTCCAGAAAACTTGACATGTTCAGCCCCTGCCGCGAACCAGAGACCGTGCACGACACTTTCTGATGATGGAATTTGCTTCCCTTTGCACGCGTTCATCTATGGGCTGCGGTTGCCTGTTCCCGTTCCCATCCGTCGCATTTTCCAGACGATGAAGCTGGCTCCAGCTCAGCTAGACCCCAATGGTTGGAGAGCTGTTCTTGCTGCAGTTGTCCTTTGGGAGAAGTTGTTCAAAAAGGACATTACTCCCGCGGAGTTCTTCCACTTCTACCGCCCAAAGGAGAACTCAGTAAAGTTCGCGGGCTACTATTACTTTTCTAGCCGCGGCAGGGACGAGACCCTATACACTGGGAGACCGACCAGCGTAAAAAACTGGAAGGGGAAATATTTTTACATCTCCGGTGAAGGCTGGGAGATGCACCCAGAGGAGAACGAGAGAGAAAGATCATACAAAATGCCGCGGCAATGGGGTTCACCCTCCAAACTAGGTATAAGATTCTAGGCGTCTTTTATTTTCTCTTGGCCACTACTAACTTGGAACTGTATCTTCTTTCTGCAGCTCTTGACAATCTGCACTTGAACTCGCGGCAGGAAAAAAGAGTTGCCGAGGCCGCGGAGTTTCCTGCTGATCACAAGAAGTTCAGCATACTTGTAACATCGGCCACTATATTTGGGGCGGGATTCTTCCCCAACAAATCAATTCCTCAAGAGATGGGCGCAGAAGGTAATTAACTGTAGCATTTCTCTCATTTCGCGGTCGTTTTATTCTCTTGGAATTTGTTGAACTCATGCCATTATTTTCCAGGTGAGGAGGTTGATAGGGAACTGCTGGCCGCGCAGTTGGCAGAGATGGATGAGGACGCGGTCGTCCTAAATAACACCGCGAGGAGCAGGAAAAGGAAGCGGTCTAGGGCTAAGGTACAGGCCGCGACTTCTTTTGTTGATAAACCCACAGATCCTGCCGTGGATCAAGTGGTTCACGATGAAGCCCCTGTGCATCATGAACACTTTGATGATGACATAGGGGAAAATTTGGCCGCGGCATGACTTCTGCCAGCGGAAGTTCCCCGGCAACCATCGTCTTCTCCACCCCCACCCAATGTTGTGGCCGTCAACGCAAATTTGCCGCCTCCTCAATTCCGCGGAGAGACTGGGCCAGATGGTAGGCCAAGGCCTCAACTAAGGCAGCCTGACCCAAATTCCTCCTGGGACACTACTGCCAAGGCTGCCCGGAGAATGAAACGTGCATTGGATGCCGCGGACCTCGACAGACTTGTTGGGGAAGATCACGAAGACCTGGAGGATTGTGGCCTCCACAACCTTCTCAGGGTACGTACCAATCATCATAATCTTTTTACCTCGTATTTTTTGCTTTTGCTAACGTCTCTTATTCCATATACAGGTCGCGGACGTGATTGTAGTCCAAAAAAGAAAGTACGAGGCTTTATACCGGCTGAAAGAGGCCGAGAAGAGTGCTCATGCCGCGGATCTGCAGTCGGCTCGGACATCTTCTTTTGAGGCCGGGAAAGCATCATCTGCCGCGGCCCTCCAGGCAGCCCACATGGACCTGGAGAAGGCCAA
Organism: Sambucus nigra; assembly: GCA_949130495.1. NCBI lineage: Eukaryota > Viridiplantae > Streptophyta > Magnoliopsida > Dipsacales > Adoxaceae > Sambucus > Sambucus nigra. The sequence goes on along the minus strand of OX422215.1, from coordinate 480,621,849 downwards.
TAAAGCCAGAGAGGAAGCGGAAGAGAATTTCAATCAGGCCGCGGAATCTCTGAAGTCGTCGCAAGCTCAAACAGCTGAAGCCGCCCGTGTTGCGGAGATTGCAACTTCCAAGCTTGCCCTCCTCCAGCAAAAATACCAAGAGCTTGAAGCCAAGTCTACCCAGAAGGACGAAGCCCATGCCGCGGCTATCAAAAAGATGGAAGTTGATCACGACGACGCCCTCCAGCTGGCTATAGATCATGCCGTGGAGTCCTTCAAAGGCTCCAAGGATTTCTTCCTTACAAATAACAGGGCCTACCTCCGCGGCTATCAGGAGTTGCGGCAGAGAATCATTAGAAATTTCCCTGACGCCAAGGATACGGTCCTCGCGTGGAAATTAAGTGATGCAGAACATCAGGAGTGCATTGCTGAGCTGAGGGCCGCGGCTGAAGAGAGGGCAAGGCTGATAGCCCAAGCAGAGGCAGAGGCCGAGGAGACAGAGACCGCCGCGGGCGGTGATGAAGCTGATGACGACGACGACGCGGCTTCTTGAATTTTAAGTTGCACTTTGTAATTTTGAACTTTGCTGTGGCTGCGACCCCTATTTTTGTAATCCACATTTATTAATACAAAGGCTGCGGCCATATTCTTATCTCTGCTTCAAATTTTCTTCTTTTTTGCATTGCGTGTTATACTCTGCCATCCATAATGAATGGTTGTATGTTACTGCCTCTCATATTTGTAACCAGCTTTTTGTATTGAAAGAACTTGTAGAACTTGTAACCAAGTCCGCGGCAGCATAGCATAATTCCATGCACTTTCTTGTATATCATCCGCGGTTCCTTTGTCACCTTGGCCCTTTATTGCCTTACTCTACCTTAGGCGGTCACCCCAGGCCGCGGTGCGATTTCTTCCTTTTTCTGTACATGCCGCGGCGATTTGAACGAGCAATGGCCGCTTTTTCATTTAACTGGCGGGTTACCATCCATCACTAAGGTTGTGGTGGATGAAGATGCCGCGGCATCTATTTGACCGTTGACAAGATAATGGGGTTGTAGAACCTTGCCCCTGGGAAACTGAGGCCATCCTCCTGCGGGTTTGACACGCCTCATGATCATGATGACCGAGCTTCCAATATTGATTCGATTGTCCTCCATGGCTTACCTTTAGTCGATCTTGGGACACTATGAAGCCTCTTCAGGCTGGGTTATATTATTAAGCCACCCACAGCTAATATATGAGATACTATCAAGCCTCTCCAGGCTGGGTTACGTTGTTAAGCCACCCACAGCTAATATGTGAGACACTATCAAGCCTCTCCAGGCTGGGTTACGTTGTTAAGCCACCCACAGCTAATACGTGAGACACTATCAAGCCTCTCCAGGCTGGGTTATATTATTAAGCCACCCACAGCTAATATGTGAGATACTATCAAGCCTCTCCAGGCTGGGTTACGTTGTTAAGCCACCCACAGCTAATATGTGAGACACTATCAAGCCTCTCCAGGCTGAGTTACGTTGTTAAGCCACCCATAGCTAATACGTGAGACACTATCAAGCCTCTCCAGGCTGGGTTATATTATTAAGCCACCCACAGCTAATACGTGAGACACTATCAAGCCTCTCCAGGCTGGGTTATGTTATGAAGCCACCCAAAGCTACTGATATACATAAAGCCCTCCACGGCCAGAGATTATAAGCCTCCCGGCTTGATGACGCGTCCCGAGAGCTGAGAACGGGCATTGTAAGCCCCCGTGACTGATAAAAGCTCCCTGAATCCTCGGATGCTTTCCTGATTATAATCATCATATGATAAGATACAGTCGCGCGTCGTGAGGAGAACTTTTGAGCTAATTAAGACCGCAATCCCTCCATAGGTGCATCCCAAAATAATAATAATCTTCCAAGATAATGTTTTATTCTTCCCTTGGATTCTGTTTAAGACAAAGGGTCTTTTCGTGAGATGACAAATTATGAAAACAAGAGAGGAATAAGATATGGAAAAATTTGCTAATTCATTATATTTATATATGTATGTTTCAGCTAATGGCTTTGCTAATAAAACATAAAATCTTGAGTATTCGGGCTCTAATGAGCTACATAAATGCATAGACAAAAATAGCGGAATTGAAAAAGGCTAAGGATGAGATGTGGCATGCAGCCTCTGTCAGGTCCGGCTGAGCCCTTTATGCATTCTTCAGGAATCGCTGCAGCATCCCCTGGCCAATTAGCCTTTCGACTTCATCTTTCAGAGCATAGCATTGCTCTGTCTCATGGCCATGGTCCTGATGGAATTTGCACCAGGCGGCTTTGTTCCTCTTGTGGGGTGGAGCTCTCAGCTTTTCCGGCCACCCCAAGAGCTTGTCCTCTTTGATACACTCAAAGATCTCTTCAATTGGGAAAATCAACGGTGTATAGACGCCCGACTTTTTCTCTGATTTCTCTGCTTCCCTTTTCTGCCTTTTGCCAGTTGGTTCTGCGGCTACTTTGACTGCCGCGGCAGGTAAAGCTCTTCCCGGACCTGCGTTTGTATTTTTATTGGCTGCGGCCTCTAGCATCAGCACCCTCTGAGTGAGGTAATTGACCTGGGTCTGAAGTGAAGCATGGCTGTCATAGAGGTGATTAAGGTGATTGTACAGTTGCACAATCTCATCCTTGACTTCCATGCTCTGGCTGGATTCCCCCTCCATTTCTGCTTTTGTTAGTCTTTATAGAGTATATAGAATCTGAGACAAAACTAACAGAAGTGAGTAATAACAGGAGTATCGAGGGGGGGGGGGGGGGGAAAGGAATGAACTGCCCCATGATATGTTGAGGAGGCCGCGGCAAGTAGGGCACACAAGTGCACTGCCGCAGCCTTTGAATGATATCACCAAGGTTGAGCTGAAGGCCACCCGAATGTTCCTTGATGTTTTGAAGCTTCTGCAACATACCTACCCCAGTAGAGGCCGCGACATGTTAGGTAGTTGAACTACCACGCCGCATCCCTACCTAGACAGGGAAAATCCTAAGATTGAAACCCAAAAACTGAGTTTTTCTCCCGAAACCCGTGGATAGCATGCCTACTGGGGTCTATCCATGAGAGAATAACCTCTCGGTACACACAATGGCACAATTTTAATGATAAACCCTAGATCATAGGACAAGAACAAAAAGGGAGTAAATATAACTCTTCCCTAATCACCCACATTTATGGGGCTGAAGCCCATCAAGCCTTCCAGCTTTATCTAGGTGGGGTGATGTCACAAGGGTATGTAAAATAGATCTAAGGTCATAAAATGGAGACCCGAGAATAGATCTGAAGGTATGAAATACCCATTCAAGGGTGTAAGTATCAAATAGAGCTCAGTAACCAAAATTTACTCATGGGATGATGATCCAGAGGATCCCCGTGAATAGAATAAGGTGTTCGAGAACTCGAAACATAAAGAAACAAGATTGAGGTATCTCGCTTCCCACAGACGGCGCCAAATTGATGATACGAGAAATTGGCCACAAGGCGTTCTCATACCAGTAAGTCAAGAGTAGAGTGTGTGATAAAGAAGTAAAGCAAGTAAATAGAGAGAAGACAAGATATAGAGTGGTTTAGCCTTTAAAATAGGCCTACGTCCACTGTGTTGCTCCGTTCTCATTATATGCGTTGCATGGTACAGTATAATCGTGCCTAAAGTGGCATACAAATATAAGGATAATGGAGAGTACATGGCAGTACTGAGGATTCCGGGGTGCTGGATAGGCGGCTGCGATGTGGACGCGTGGCCTCCAAGTTGTGTGTTGAAGTTGTGTAGTGAGGATCTGTATTGTAGAGCCTACCTTGGGTGTATCTGGAATCCATCCCCCTTTTCCGGGTATGGTCCTCTATTTATAAGGAAGTCAGTTAAGTCATGTTCCCACAGCACGTGGCATGTACCAAGTCTGCCGTCACTTGTGGATAAGGGTGTGCAACCCGTAGAGTAAGCAACGCCGAGTACTGAAGCGCCCTAAGGTGGTGTGCCGCGGCCTCTGATGTAGGGGGCCGCACACTACGAGAGATCTAGCCGCGCCCTGACTGTGATAACTGCCGCGGCATGTATGGTCTGAACATCCGCGGCTTCGGATGAGTACTATCGCGGCAGGGTGCTACATATGGCATTATCACCTATCTGTGCTACACATCCAAAGTTGAGCCCAAGAATATTAAAGAAGCACTCAAAGATAAACACTAGATATCCGCTATGCAGGATAAGTTGCTTCTGTTTAGAAAGAATGATGTCTGGGAACTTGTCCCCTACCTAGTGAGATAAATGTGATTGGTACTAAGTGGATTTGTAAGAATAATATGGATGAGAATGGTACCATTATCCATAACATGGTTAGGTTAGTCTCTCAAGGCTACACACAAATTAAGGGTGTAGACTTTAAGGAGACTGTTGATACCAAATTTACTCTGCTGACGTGGACCCATCACTTGAAGACATGTGTCAACTAACGAGATAATTACAAATACTTTTACCGATCAACTTACTACCACCGAGCTGCTCAAGCGCCACGAGCAGCTCATACATCCCGAACAACTTAAGCGTATCGACCAGCTTAAGTTCCCCTAGCAACTCATGGGCCCCAAGCTACTCAAGCATTCCGAGCTACTACGGCGGTCCGAGTAGCTCAAGCATGCTGAGCTACTTAGCGTACAGGGCACTCAAATCAGGATAATCAAAGAGACGACTGCACATTAAATGCTCATTAATATGTCTACTAGATAACGACGCATTATCCTTTCATATGTACATCCTCAAGGCTATAAATACATTGTAACCTCCTCATTAGAAGGGGACTCCGGATTTCTGGGTACTCATTTATCAAGAATTCTAGGCAAACAGTCAGCAATACAAAAATAGTGGATGTAGGCCATTCTTATTAGGCTGAACCACTTTAAAAATCCATTGTCTTATATTCATATATTCATTTTTATCTGTGATTAAATAATTAGATCGAATCTAGTTTTTTACATCAACAGATTGGCGCCGTCTGTGGGAAAATGACTGTACTTACCGTTTTTCACCAAAACAATTCATTATCAATGGCTGATAATCCTGAATCCAGTAATCGAAACGCTGGAATCCCTCCAAATCCATCTACTCCCCCAAATGTCCAAGATTTGGCTGGTATAATGGCTAATTTATCCCAGGGCCAGACGGCCATGCAAGAAACCATGTGACAACTCATACAAACTGTCCAAGGCGGAGTGCCGGCCCACTCTGGACAAAGAAGTGTTCATAGAAATACTCGTTTACCCTCTTCGCGAACTAGCGAACGTTATTCCTTGAGGAATCGCGATCTAGACGCACCGAATCATATCGTACTGAGAGATCTAATGATCCTTCTTATCAACCTGGTCGGACTTCCTTAGTACGATCTACAAACACTCAACAGAACACCACTTTATCTCCAGAAAGGACCAGTGCTCTCGAAAGGCTTAGTAGAATCTCTCCTTTTGATCGTTTGGGCCCTAGGAGGAACAGAAGTCCCCTAGGAGTGTGTCAAGGAACTCTCAATGACCAACTACTCGTAATGAAAAATCCCAAGAAGAAAATTCAACGCGATTAGTTGCTCGAACTAATAGGCCCGAGGAAGGAAATGATACATGGAAGGGCTCTATTCAGAGGTTGGATGACAGATTAGGGGAAATGGTTAAAGCCAAGAATCCTCTATAAAGGACTTTTGTTCAAGGGACACCCTTTGTACAGGCGATTGTGAATTTTCCAACACCATCAAAATTCAAAGCTCTAATGGTAATGCCTAAATATGATGGAAAAAATGACCCTCTCCTTCATATTGAATAATACCAAGCTGCTGTCGATATCTATGCAGTTCCAGATGAGATGAGATGCAGAGCATTTTCAGGAAGTCTTACCGGATCTGCTCAAATATGGTACAACAATCTTCCTCGGGGGAAGATTGCGACTTTCTTTCAACTGGCCGAGCTCTTTATTGGGAACTTCTATTTTGGAGCAAAACCAGTTAAATGAGTAGCACACTTGCTAAGTGTTAGACAGAAGGCAGGTGAAAGCACCAGGGATTATATTACTCATTTCAATAACCAGAAACTTGAGGTAATCGATTACGAGGAAAAAATAGCAATTACTGCTCTGATGAGTGGACTGTTGCCAGATAAATTATACTACACTCTAGCCAAAGATCCGCCTAGAACCATGGCAGAGCTAATGGAAAAGGCAGCCAAGATTATGAACGCCAAGGAAGCTATGGCTGGGAAGAAGAACATGGATACTAAGGAGACCAAAGTTGAGGCTAATAAGGTCGAGAAGAAGGAGAAGAAGAACAATGGTGGCAACAAGCAATTAAAACAAAGCAAGCATTGGAACAGTTGAAGAAATTTGGAAACTATACTCCTTTGAAGGTAGATATAAACCACATTCTGGAAGAGATCAAGAACAGCGAGGAGCTAAACTGGCCAGAAAAAATGAAGGCGGATCCCGACAAAAGGAATAAGTCCAAATATTGCGAGTTTCATAAAGACCATGGTCACACAACCAAAAATTGTATAGCTCTCCAGAATGAAATTGAAGCGCTCATCAGATATGGAAAGCTGACCAAGTATGTTGATCACCAAAATGGTGGAAAGAACAACGACCGAGAAAGGCAGAGGTCTAGATCTCCTTGTCGAGCAAAAGAAGATAAGAAGATAAGTCATGAAGAAGACCCGGATGATGACCAGGATGACCCCGATCTCCCCAAAAGACCAAAACAGCCAGAACGTGAGGTATTTTCTATCCATTTTGGAATGTCATTACAGGTGGAGATGCAGGAGGTGGAGATATAACTGCCGAGAGAAAAGCTTACCTCAATGAGGCTCAAGCTTGCTCGTACATTCAGTGAATAAATCTAGCTGAAGATGATCGCCCGAGGAAAGTGAATAAGGACAAACTGGTCATCGGTTTCTCTAAGAATGACCTGGCAGGTGTACTATATCCTCATGATGACCCATTGGTAATCAAGATGAGAATAAAGGAAGTGGTGATTTCACGAGTACTGGTGGATAATGGTAGCTCAGCAGATATCATGTTCTATCCATGCTTTGATAGTTTGAATTTAAAGTTAGCCCAGTTGGAGCCTTATTATTGGCCCCTCCTTGGTTTTACTGGCGAGAAGGTTTTTCCACTTGGGACGATCAAGTTGGATATGCTTATCGGTACATGGCCTGCTTGTCGAACAGAAAGAGTGCGCTTTTTTATCATGGATAAAAACTTCTAATCAGCTTATAACATAATCATAGGAAGAGTAGGTCTGAAGAAGTTCGAAGCAGTACCATCTACTGTGCATCAATGTTTAAAATTCCCAACCAATTTTGGGGTGGGAGTTGTGAAAGGCGACCAGAAAGTAGCTCGGGAATGCTACTATTCATCTGCTGAATAGGAGGAACGTGAAGAATCTAGGCAGAAGACTATCACCTATCAAGTGGATGAGATAGGAGATACAAAGATTGAAATATTAGATCCTAGAGACGAGTCTCAACTCGTGAAGGGACAGGTTATGGAGGCTACTAAGAATATCATTCTGGACGATGAGCATCCAAAACGAACAACTCAAATTGGTGCATCCTTGGATGTATCGATAAAACAAGAATTGATAGCATTTCTAAGGCGAATAAAGAAAACTTTTGCATGGAGTCACGAAGACATGCCAGGAATAAATCCTAATTTCTTGTGTCACGAGATCAATGTGAACAAGGAAATTAAGCCAATGAAGCAGCGAAGAAGAGTGTTCAGTCCTGAGAAGAATCAATCCATACAGGAAGAAGTAGAGAAGCTACAAAAAGCCTCTTTCATTGAGGATGTCAAATATCCTGACTGGCTAGCAAATGTGGTGATGGTAAAGAAGAAAAATAACAAGTGGAGGATGTGTGTAGACTTCATCGACCTTAACAAGGCTTGCCCAAAGGATCATTTTCCTTTGCCCCGAATTGATCAACTGGTGGGTGCTACCTCGGGGCACGAACTATTAAGTTTCATGGATGCTTATTATGGTTATAACCAAATTAAAATGAAGACTGAAGACAGGGAGAGTACCTCTTTTATCACCCCAAGGGGAACTTATTGCTATAATGTTATGCCTTTTGGACTTAAAAATGCAGGTGCAACATATCAACGGCTGATGAACAAGGTGTTTCCAGAACAAATCAGACATAACATGGAGGTTTATGTTGACGATATGCTGATGAAGAGAAAGAAAGTTGCTGATCATCTAATTGACTTAGGCCAGACCTTTGATCAACTAGAGAAATATCAAATGAAGCTGAATCCCACCAAATGCATATTCGGAGTACGAGAAGGCATGTTTCTCCGATATATTTTTAACCAACGAGGGATTGAGGCGAACCCCGACAAGATCAAAGCACTATTGGAACTGCGATCTCCAACCACGAAGAAGGAAGTACAAAGCCTCACAGGGCGAGTTGCAGCACTTAACAAGTTTGTGTCACGAGCAACTGATAGATGCCTCCCTTTCTTCAAAACACTCCGAAAGACTTTTAAGTGGAATGATGAATGCGAGAAGGCCTTTTAAGAATTGAAGAAATACCTGGGAGAACCTCCATTGTTATCCAGACCAATGATGGGAGAAAGATTATACTTGTATCTGACAGTTTCAGAAAATGCAGTAAGCTCGGCGTTGATAAGATTGGAGGATGGAGTGCAAAAACTAATCTATTACACTAGCAAGGCCTTCCGAGGAGCAGAGATCAGATATCCAAGGCTGGAAAAGTTGGCACTAGCATTGATCGAAGCAAGTAGAAGGACGATGCCATACTTTCAAGCTCAAACCATAGTCGTGTATACTGATATGCCATTAAGGCAAGCTTTTTATAAACCAGAAAAATTAGGAAGATTGATGTACTGGGCAGTAGAAATTGATGAATATGACATAGTTTATGAGCCTAGATCATCGTTTAAAGGGAAGGCAGTGGCAGATTTTATCACAGAGTTTACCTATCCTCACACCTCCGAAGAGAAGAAATTATATACCGACCAACTCGTAGATGTTACAGGATCATCAAATTTAAACACCGACCAACTTAAGTTGGTAGACGAGCAAGAGAAGATGGTCGACGAGCAGCAAGAAGTACTAGAGGAGAACATAAAGAAGCAACAAATATTCCACCGAGGAACTCTGTCCAATAAATTTTTTAATGATGAAGTACCTATATGGAATCTATATGTGGATGGCTCATCTTGCATTACAGACAGTGGAGCAGGGATTATTTTAAATAGCCCGGATAAGATCGATCTCGAGTATGCTCTGCGCTTTCAATTTAAAGCTTCTAATAATGAAGCTGAATATGAAGCTATGATTGTAGGTCTCAGTTTGGCAAAAACCATGAAGGCAGAGCAGGTCATTATATTCAGTGACTCACAGTTGATCGTAAATTAAATGCTGGGGGTATATGCAGCAAAATGAGAATTAATGATCAAATATCATGCGAAAGTAATGGAGTTTGTATCGAGTTTTAATGCCGTACAGTTAATTAGAATACCGAGATCGGAAAATGCAAGAGTAGATGCACTATCTCGATTAGCATCAGCCACACGCACCGAGCTAAGAAGAACAATCCCAATAGAAATCCTTGCTGATCGGAGCATAAATGAGGATCTAATGATGAATTTCATTGCCCTTGATTTGGGACCATCTTGGATGGACCCTATCATGGCCTACATTGAAGAGGGGGCTTTGTCGACTGATAAACTCGCAGCCAAGAAATTGAAGTTTAAAGCTGCTCGTTATGTATTAACTGTAAGAGGGTACTTTAGATTATATATATGGAGGCGTAACCCCTATTGAGTATGGTAATCACAAGTTAAATTAGCCAACACCCTAGACTAATTATAGGAAATGCACACACAAAACTCAATGAAGATGAACTCAGTTTAAACTCACAAAGCCTCTCGTGTATGACTCAGGGAATAATAATGAACTTTAGAAGTGGCTTAGCTAGAGGGAGAGGGAAATAAGCACCCTAGATACACCCTGATAGGCAGGTAGCAACACACCAAACACCCTCAAGAATCTCTGTCAAATATTAAAAGCTTCGCAATAAATGACAATGGTGAGTCAGTGAACTCTCTAGTTTGCAATAACTCTTTTTTAATTCTCCAAAAGATCATCCTCTCCTCAAAGGTGGTTGGGGTCCTTAAATAGCCCCCCCCACACCACCCCCGAGGCAACTCAGTCATTAAAGACTATAAAAGACATCCCTCATACTTTATGTCACAACATTAAATGCCTGATGCACTAGTTGTCTCCACGTCATAAACATTAAATGCCAAGACATGCCTTTTGCCTACCCACTGTGTGTCAGGGGGTTGTTGTCGCAGAGGTGGCTCACCAACTACCTGACAGCCCCAAATACCACAGCGGTTTACTCAAGTGTATGTCTGACAACGTTTAGATGGCTAGTGACATCACCCACAGTAGATTTGACATTAAGTAGAGGGTTGTTTGGTCCATAACTTAATTCCCGATAGAATTCCAAGCAGCTCCGCTTGAGGTTCCATGGTCGGGGTCCTTCGGTGTTTTACCAGGTGTATCTAAGATGGTCAGGACAAGCCCCAACGGTGCCTTACTTCTCAATCCTCCGAACCAGGTCCCTCTAAAGTTCCCACAGTGAGGTCATTCGATAGAGCATGAAAGCTCTCCCAGGCCCTGCCAAGCCTGGTCTCTCGCAAGTACCGTTTGGCCTCATACAGAACCCTTTAGTTATTATCGTTACGTCATTACAATCGTTAGAGCTTACAGAAATCAATAATGAAAGTACGATGTGATTAAAACAATAAGCTAATATATGAGTTGCCACGCTGAGCTGCCTCACCCAGATGTCACGCTTGAGTTGCCACGCTGAGCTGCCTCACCAAGATGTCACGCTTGAGCTGCCACGCTGATCTGCCTCACCAAGATGTCACGCTTGAGCTGTCACGCTGATCTGCCCCGCTGAGCCTCAAGCCCCCCTACATTTGCCCCCTCGTGGAGAGATTTATTGGGACAAGAAATGTCTGCACGAAATGACTCAATCTTGATGGATTTTTTCTTTGTTGAACCGTTGGAACATCTTCTCCGTTGTGGCCCCGTTGGATAAGTCTGACAAGGAGATTGGCGCCAAAACTCAAACTTGCTGAGGAAGGCAACGCTTCCTGTTCTCTATGCGTCATTTCATTAATGACGTGCGCTGTGTTTTCAACTGTCACAGCACTTCCCGAAGTGCCACGTGTTTTTGTGAAATGATTACAGGCGGCCGTGCACGTGCGAGGGTGGGAAAATCTAAACGCCAGACTCGAAAGTCCCAACAGCCATTTTTCAAAATACTTTGAACCTAAAGAGTCTGTTTCTACTTCTTCTTCTCTTCCTCACTTATTTCCTTACTTCATTGTTATCTTCTTTGCTCAGATTATCGCTTCTGTTCTTAGAGAGAGAGAGATAAATACGCCATTGTTGTAGAGAGCTATATAATACTACTTGTGATCGTCCGTCTCCATTGTTGCCTTCAATCCCTTTCTCTCGAAGCTTTCTTTGTTACGGCTTCAAGCACCATTCCTGCCATGGCGTCTTCAAGCAACCCCACCATTTCTGCCACCAGTGTTCCATCTGCCACCACCACTGCTGCATCTGCCCAGGGCGCTGCTCGCCAAGAACAGCTGAGATTTTACTGTCGCTCTCCCATTTTTGGGGAGGGTGATGGCTTTGCTGCTGCCTGTAAGGCTGTTTGCTTTTCCTCCAAGTTTGACGCCCTCTTGCTGGGTGATGAAGACGAAGAGGCGTCTAAGTAGGGATTTCTGCCCCCAGAAGGAACTCTGAGATTTCGCTTAGAGTGAGGGGACTTCCCATGGTCCCATATTGAGTTTGAAGCCCCGGGGGGATCCCCCGCACACTTTGCTGCCTGGAACTCTCACATGCAGAGTTCCTATGCTGATGTCCTTACTAAGATCGGACTGCAACGGGCAAGGTGGTTCGGTGAGTTTACTCTATCAAAGAACAACGCTGCCTTGCCTATACTGGTCTCTCGCTGGAACGTGGATACTCATACGTTCATTGCTGCCTGGGGTGAGTTTACCATAACTCTGGAAGATGTGTGTGAGCTCCTGGGCCTCGATGCAACAGGCCATGAGCCTTATACCGATGAAGCTCTTGATGCTCAAGAGACTGCGGATCGTTCGAAGTTGGATCGCATATGCCGAAGCTGCATCGGTTCTTCGAACAAAGCTACTTTCTCTCCCCTGATCAACTATTTCTTCCAGAGTTCTGGCGAAGGCAGCTCTTCATCAACTGCCCCTGGTCAAGGTACATCGTTGGAGCTTCCTGCTTACACTCTTGTGATTTTGTCCCGTTTCTATTTGACGGGCAAGCCTAACGATCAGCCCCGAAGAGACCTCATCAACCTGTCCCTTCGCCTAGCTCGAGGCATAAAGCTTCCCCTGGCTGCAATTGCCTTGGGATCCCTGTACACCTGGTTGGACAGGATTTTATTCGACATGGAACGCTCCATTGGTCGTTATAACCTGGCCAACTTTTCCAACAGTGTGCTTCTGACCAGCTTTCTCTACTTCCGCTTTCCTGCCGTAGCGGCCAAGCGCAACAGTCCTCCTTCGGCTGAATCAATTTTGCCTCCTCGGCCCCTTATTTACCATAAGAGGCAAAGCCGAAAGGAGTTGATTTCGGTGATTGACCGTTTTGAGAGCTTCGTTATGAGGCCTTATCAAGAAGACGCCTTTTTTCACACTTGTAGATTTTTTCATCATGATGCCAGGTTGATACAGGACCCTTCTCCTGACATTGAGGATCCCTCGCTTGCCGTGGTTCTTCTTCTTTCTCCTGGATATCTGCCCTCTTACACCGAGTGGGGATACACGAGCGAGCACTATAACCCCAGCCGATGCAGCCGTCAGTTTGGGTTTGACCAGGGGGTGCCGCGTCCAGTTTTTCAAGCATCAAACCCCAAAGTCTCCTTTGGCGAGGCATGCTCCTTATTTTCTTCAACTGCTGCGTGGGGGATATCTTCAGTAATGGCTGGGCGTGTCACCATTCCCAGCATTACCAGGCATGGGGATGTGACCCCTCTGTTTGCCACCAAGTATTGGCCAAGACAACTAGCTGAAATTGCTAAGTTCATCGAGCAAGAGCCGGTGTATCCTCCTGTTTGCTCCTTTTCTGCCCTAGAGTTGGGGCTAAAGGGCAACTCTGTGCTTGGGATAGAGTTCCCTCTAAGCTCAACCTACAAAGCGCCTCCCAATGAGCTTCCCCCACTTTGTGCCATGGTCCCAGTTGCCACGCCCAAGTCCAAAACGGCTGCTGCGAAGAAGGCTGACCCCTCTACTGCAATTACTACCGACGAGGGGGCTTCTCAACCACTTGCCAAAAAAGCAAGAACGGCCAAGAGTGGGACATCAAAATCAAAGTCGAAGTCCCAGAAGCCCCAAACTCCCGTGGCAGCTCTTCCCATAGCATCCGTTCCTCCTCCCATGCCTGCTGAGATGGCTGAGCGTGTGAGGCAGGAGGCCCAGGCAGAACTGGACCGAATACATGCTGAGTATCAACGGCATGCAGTCGTTGTCCCTTCCCCCACTGCTTTCCCCACGGTGTTGGTGGATCCTTCAGAGCCAACGGCCAAAAAGAGGAAGAGTTCCCGGGTTCCTCAAGGGGTCAGCGTTAGTGCAGCTAGCTCGAGGAAGAAGACTCTGGGCACCAAGTCCCAGAAGAAACGGACTCCTGAAGTACGCATGACCCCGGAGGTGCAATCGACCCCTGCCCCCTCAATTGCTGCCACTCCTCCCACTTCGCCCGTGGTTGTGCCCTCTCGTTCTCCTTCTGAATCGGAGGTATGCATTGCTGACTTAATTATTATCTCCTTTTTGCTTGAGGATGACTGTCTTTGCTTGTGTGTATACTTATCCCTCCCCCCTTTCTTTGACAACTGTTTTGCAGGGGGTTGAAGTAGAAGACCCAGATCCTTCCAGTCCTCCCGTGAGCCGTTTCGTGGGGGGACGCTTCGGTGCCCCTTATACCGATGTGACTCCTCCCCGTTCCCCCATGACAGGGCTCACGTATTCTCGCCGTGGAGCCAGCCAACGTGCGAGGGAAGTTTTTGTGGGATGTGATGATGTTGATCATGCGAGTGATTCCTCGCCTGAGGTGATAATCTTGCCCGAAGTGGCCCATCCTGAGACAACATCCTTTGTCCCCTCTGATTCACGGGCCTCACCTGAGGTTCCTCTGCCCATTGTGCTTGTGGAGGAGAGTGAGCCCGAGGTATGATGTGATCTGTAATTTGTTTGTTGTAGTCCTTTCGGTCATACTCTTTATTTGGCTTACTGAATTATGATATGTACTGGGTACCCCAGGTGGAAGTGTCCTCGTTGTTGGCGAGCATTCTTCTTCCAACGATGCTGATAAGGCCCCCGACTGTCATTCCTTTGTTTAGCACCCTAACTGAGGTAAGCTATATGTCGAGATATTTCTTCATAATTTCTGTGCCCATTCTTCTTTTCTAACACTTGGCTTTGTGCACAACTGTCTCCTGATCTTGCACCAACTCTCGTGGTGAGGGCCCAGGTTGGTGTGTTTACACCCCCTCCTGCTGTGGCTTTGTTTGAGGGCCCAGTGTCTTCTCATGATGATCCCAATGTGCTGGCCCTTGTGCCCTATACGGGTGATCAGGTTTGGACAAGCGTGGGGGCTTCTGCGCCCACGGACCCCGTTATGCCATCTGAGGCAATAATCGTTCCAACAACGGTTCCTGTCCCTGTGGCTGCCTCGACTGCTGCCGTTGTGACTGAGGTATGTTTTTCTTGCTATCTTTCGTTGAGGTTTTCCGTTATCTCCATCTGATGATTTTTTTCACAAGATTGTTCTTAAGCTCCGTCTTGTAACGGTGACTTAACAACGAAAACACTTGTTTAAGTTTTTTCACAAACTCCACCTTATAACGGTGACTTAACAACGAAAACACTTGTTAAGTCCTTTTTTTTTTCACAAACTCCACCTTATAACGGTGACTTAACAACGAAAACACTTGTTAAGATTTGTTCACAAACTCCACCTTATAACGGTGACTTAACAACGAAAACACTTGTTAAGTTTTTTTTTTTCACAAACTCCACCTTATAACGGTGACTTAACAACGAAAATACTTGTTAAGATTTTTTTCACAAACTCCACCTTATAACGGTGACTTAACAACGAAAACACTTGTTAAGATTTTTTCACAAACTCCACCTTATAACGGTGACTTAACAACGAAAATACTTGTTAAGATTTTTTTCACAAACTCCACCTTATAACGGTGACTTAACAACGAAAACACTTGTTAAGATTTTTTCACAAACTCCACCTTATAACGGTGACTTAACAACGAAAACACTTGTTAAGATTTTTTCACAAACTCCACCTTATAACGGTGACTTAACAACGAAAACACTTGTTAAGATTTTTCCACAAACTCCACCTTATAACGGTGACTTAACAACGAAAACACTTGTTAAGATTTTTCATTTCCTTATTTGGGCTTTTCTTTTCAGGTTGCTCGGGAAGATTCGCCCCCAGTCCTCTCGCCTGTAGGCTCGCCCTTCCGAGAACCTGATGCTTCGGAAAATTCCATTCATGATGATCAAGGCTCTACGACTGGTGCTGCAGTCGAGAGCGAATCTGGGTGTGAGGTCCCTCTTCCCGACCTAGCTCCTCACTCGTTCTGCCTCATGGTGCTTCGGCAATCTCCTCAAATGCCCGTCAACCATCGGCTGGTGATTGAATAATTGGTGGGTCGCCATCCTGAGACCTTCACACCGGATTGCCTGCGCTCGAATATTCACGTGATGAGTCACAAGCTGCAAGGCATGGCGATCGTTGTTGCTGAAATTGCTAGTACCCCCACCGCCAATGTTACCAGATCCCTTCTCAACCAATTTCTAGGTTTTCTGAAGGAGTTGGGGCGTGATGGTTTCCGTTTTGACTGGCTTATAACGCATCTGAAGACTTTGAAGAACCAGTAACTGATCGGCCAGAGGGAAGTGCTGATAAAGCACCAGGAGGACCAACGGGCTGAGGAGGTTAAATTAGCCGAGCTGGCACCTCTTTTGGAATCGGACGATGAAGAAGTAATGAATGCCGAAGAAGCTCTGCGTTTGGCTAAGCTAAAACGGGAAAGGCTCCTTATTGAACGCGCCCAGGTGCAAACCAGGCTAGAGGTTGCTGTCAACGCTCAAAATTCGTTTGCATCAGCTTCTTCGGGCCTTCCCGGGGATTTTTTCTCTTCCCCGGATCTGTGGTTTCTCCTAGGGTAGTAAAACTCCTGTACATATTTTCTTTTTTTCATTCATGTAATTCTTGGGCAGTAGTTCCCTATTTTTCTTGTAATGCTCTCTTCTTTAATGAATGGAAGAATGTACATGTTTAGTTTATCTCTGAGTTATGCCTGCTTTCATATCAATGTCTATACTTCATATCATCAGTAAAACTTGTATATTCATAATAAAAAAGACCCAATACATCGATGGTACAAACTAACTGTCTACACATGATATACTTTCAGCCATTTATTGTTAATTTTGAATGGCCTATCTTCCTCCAACTTAGAAATTAGGCAATAACCTGAATCATGAGCTTCGTTCACGATGAAAGGTCCCTCCCAATTGGCTGCGAACTTTGGCAGAGGAAGTCCCCTAATGTGTTTCACTGCTGCCTTCAAAACGAGATCTCCCTCCACGAACCTCCTTGGTCTTACCATGTTGTCATATGCCCTAGAGAGATGCTTTGTATACATTTGAAAATGTTGCATCGCGTTGTCTCTGTGTTCATCCAACGCCTCCAACTGCACATGCCTGTTCTGAGGGAGCATGCTACTTCGCAAGGCATATCGAGCCGAGGGAACTTCCAACTCTACTGGAAGAATTGCCTCAGCCCCATAGACAAGGGAGAATGGAGTGTACCCTGTGGGCTTCCTTTTCGTCGTTCGATAGGCCCACAACACTGTTGGTATCTTGTCATCCCACGATCCTGGAAAGTCCTCCATTGTTTTAGCCAATATATTAACTAGAGTTTTGTTAGTTGCTTCAGCCTGACCATTCCCCTTCGGGTATGCCACCGTTGAAGTGTGATGAACAATGGAGTACTTGTCTGTGAGCATCGTTATTTCTGAGTTGACGAAGGGAGTCCCATTATCTGAGAGAATAACCTTTGGGATCCCAAAGCGGCAAATGATATACTCTCTGATGAAGCTACTTACTACCCCAGCCGTTGCCCTTCTAAGTGGTATTGCTTCAGCCCATTTTGTAAAGCACTCCGTTGCTACCAGTATCCATATCTTGCCCCTCGACGAAGGATGTATCGCCCCCACGAGGTCGAACGCCCAAGTGTGGAAAGGATAAGGTGTTGCCAGAGAGTGTAAGTCCACCGATGGGGCATGGATCATATTTCCATGAAGCTGGCAAGCCTTGCATTTTTGGACAAATTCGGCGGAGTCTTTCTCCATCGTTGGCCAATAATACCCCAACGTCATCAGCTGATCATATAACTTGGCCCCTCCCATGTGAGCTGGGTCATGGGCTTGTTTGAGGACCTCAGTTGCTTCTTCTTTTGTAATGCAACGCAATGGCCTGTTGAAGTACCCCCTTCGATAAAGCTGCCCCTCTTGGATATAGAACCTCGGGGCCCTTCGCCTTAGTCCCATCGCATCCATTTTCTCTGTTGGGACAATTCCATCCTGAATAAAGTCGATATAGGGCTGCCTCCAGTCTGTTTGGGCTTCAATGAAATGGCACTCAGCTGCTTCGAAAAATAGCTGACACTTATCACAATTCCGTTGTAGTTCTGCCGCATCCTGTTTCATTTTAGGCCAAAAATATCCCCCTCTTTGAATTCTCCTATAAAGAGGTATCTCAGTTGTTTCACAGTGCTCCTCATGTGTTTTCTTCAACCTCCGCTCTGCCTCCTCTGGCCCAACGCATCTCGATAACCATCCCCCTGCATTTCTGAAGTAAAGATTTCCCTGGTTTGTAAAGTATTGGGCTAACTCTCTGAGTCCCATAGCTCCTTCGCCAGACTCCAGTTGCTTCCTGACCTCTCCTCTCCAATCCGCGTCTCCCTCCATCGGTAGTATTGACTGTACCACCGAAGGAGCTGTTCTTCGTTGGATCGTAACAATAGTCGTATCGCTCCTCATGACCATCTTTTGAGCAATAGTGGCATAAGCGTCTGGATGTCGGTTCATTGTTCTGGGATGTCTTCTGATTTTGGCCCGATGGAACTGGCTGAGGAGCCTTTGAATGATCATTCTGTACGGTGCCAAATTTATGTGCTTCAACGCATATTCTCCATTAACTTGCTGAATTACTAAGTTCGAATCACCCTTGATGCAGAGTGAACGAATTCCCCTTCGAAGAGCCTCCAGCAACCCTAGTACCAACGCTTCGTATTCTGCTTCGTTATTGGAGCAAGGGAAATCTAGTTTGTAGGAAAGGCAAATTTCCTCCGTTCCTTTTGAAAGGATGACCCCTGCCCCTCCTTTTTTTTCAGCCGAAGACCCATCGAACTGCATCGTCCATTCCTCATCGGTTGTATCCAGATAGTTGGCTTGTAAGTCGTCTCCCGGAACGTCTTCTTTAGGTGGTTCAAACGTTCCTGATGGAAAGATTGCCAATAGATCAGCATACGCCTGGCTCTTGATAGCACGAGGAACCACACACTTCAAATCATATTCGGAGAGAATAAGGAACCACCTAGCTGCCCTGCCAATCAAGATAGTTCTAGCCAACAAATACTTAATAGGATCACATCTAGTTACAATGTGAATTGTAAAAGACAGCATATAATGTCTAAGTTTTTGTGCTACAAAGACTAAGGCCAAATAATGCCTTTCTAGGCTGCTATATCTAATCTCTGGCCCATGTATGATCCTGCTGAGGTAATATACTGGCCGTTCTTGCCCGTCAATCTCTTGCGCCAGCAAAGCTCCAACGGACCTTGCGGTGGAGGTGAGGTACAGCTGCAACGGTACTCCTGCCTATGGAGGAACCATGATTTGTGGTGAAACGAGCAGCTTCTTCAACCCATCGAGAGACTCCTGGTGATCCTTTTCCCACCTGAATTTTGTGTTCTTTCGCAGTAGCTGCATCAACGGGTGTGTTACCTCGGCCAATCCTGGTACAAATCTTCTAAGGTAGGAAACTTTACCGAGGAAACTTTTCAGCTCCTTCGCCGTTCTTGGGTACGGCATTTCTAAGATCGCGCGTTGTTTATCCTGGTCCATCTGCACCCCTTGTCGATCAACCACGAAGCCTAGAAACTTCCCACATGTTACTCCGAAGATGCACTTCAATGGGTTCATCCTTAGTTTATACTTCCTACATCGAGTAAACACCTTCTTTAAGTCATTTAGGTGGGACTCCTCCTTCTTCGATTTGATGACCAAATCATCCACATAGAATTCTACAAATTTGTGGAGGAAATCGTGAAAAATGGCCATCATTGTTCTTTGATAAGTAGCTCCCGCGTTCTTAAGTCCAAACAGCATTACTTTGTACATGAAATTTCCCAACGGGGTTCTGAATGCCGTTTTCTCTGCGTCCACGGGGTCCATCTTGATCTGGTTGTACCCAACGTACCCATCCATGAAGCTATACATCTCATGCCCAGCCGTGGCATCTATCAAGCTATCAATGGAAGGTAGAGGGAACTCATCTTTGGGGCAAGCCCTGTTCAAATCTCTAAAATCCACACAGATCCTTATTTGATTCTTGTCCTTTTTTCCTACTGGCACGATGCTAGATAGCCAAAGGGGATGCTGTATGGGTTTGATGAATCCTGCTGCCAACAATCGCTGAACCTCTTCCTTAATTTTTAAGTCCAACTCAGGTTTATAAGTCCTTGTTGACTGCTTTACCGGGATGGCTGAAGGCATCACGTTTAACTTGTGGCAGCTCACTTCCTCATCAAGCCCTTCCATTTCGGTATACTTCCATGCAAAGACATCTATGAACTCCCGGATTAGCCCAACCAAGGCTTCTCGTTTCTCCTTACCGAGATCCTT
Organism: Sambucus nigra; assembly: GCA_949130495.1. Taxonomy (NCBI): domain Eukaryota; kingdom Viridiplantae; phylum Streptophyta; class Magnoliopsida; order Dipsacales; family Adoxaceae; genus Sambucus; species Sambucus nigra. Next base: position 480,601,809 of record OX422215.1, on the reverse strand, counting down.
CGCGATGAAGATGGGCTTTGGGTCTTCCCCCTCTCCTGCCAGGTTCAACTGCTCCAACTCTTGTGCCTGGGGCTTCGGTTGATTTGCCATGTAGTCCGGTTCTTCGGCGACCTCCTCCACGAACTCCTGTATGTTGGAGTTGTCTATCACCATACACTGTCCCTGTTGATCTACCAAGAAGCACTCATATAACGGGTCATCCCCATCCTCGGTTTCTTCGACCGCCCGCTCACATCGTTATAAACGGTATACCACCTTCCCCTCTTCAGTGACCACCTTCTTGCATTGCCTGTTGGTGACTGTTGCCACGACCTTCCTCTTTCTTTCTCTCGAAGTCTCAGCAATCCTTCCCCCTGAAAAGCGACTCAGCACGCTTTGCCGTTGGACCTCATGCTCCACAGGATCCATTCTAAGCTTTACTTTGTTTTTGAGCTGCTTCGTAGTTCCTTGGGGTCGAGGGATCACTTGATGGGTTTCTTCGGCCCTCACCCCTTCGTTACTCACGGCTTCTTTGCCTTGCTCGTTCAGAGGCCCCATTCTATCTCTAATCGAGGGAACCCATGCCCCCTCCATTCTTCTCGTTAAGATTCGAGCATCCTCCTCCAACTCCGTATAAAAGGCCGCATCTACAAAGTGAGCTTCCTCGATAGCAAAAGGCCTTTTTGTAGCCCTAATGGTCACTTCTGTTCCTTTGACATTCGCCTTGGCGCATTGATGATATGTTGAAGGAACTAAACCTTGATTGTGCATCCACACTCTTCCTATGAGTAAATGATAGGAAGTTGCACTTTCTATTACATGGAACTTGATGTGGGAACTCAGATTTCCCATTACAATTCCCACATTCACATACCCAATGGATTTGGAAGATTGGATGTCATACCCTGAGATTACCAGAGGCATGGGGACCAACCTTTCTTTTGGGATATCAGCTACGTGGAAGGAGTTGATCGGCATAATGTTGATGGAAGCACCCCCATCCATAAGCGTTCTTGCAAAACTAACCCCGTTGATACTGGCCGTCACATACAAGGGCCTGTTATGAGGGAACCTTACAGCTCTATCTGCATCGCTGAAGGTCACCTCTGATAGGAACTTTTTTACCAGCCTCGCCATGGATCCCCTCCATTTCAGCGAGGGAACCGCGTCCTTCTTCGCGATGTCAAGGATCGCCCGAGTTATTTCCAGTCTGCTCTCCTTTGGTATCCCCACTTGATCGAAGAACCAAGCGAACTTTGGGGATTTTGAAACTGCGCTATATTCTATGACTGGACCCGTTTCCTCGCCCTCAACGCTATAGGCGTCTTCTACGTCCCTAGCACTTGCTTCATCATACGCCAGAACTACGTTAGCCATTCCCCTAGTGCAATACTCCAGTGCTTTACCGAACTCCATCGTTGCCCCTCTCCCCTCTCGCTCTACCTCCTTATCATAGGCCGTCACAACATTGGCCCCATGCACCGGGAGTGGGTTATTGTTAACGTTTTGTGGGGGAATTTGCAGCGTTCCCGCCTTCACGTACTTGTCTATGATTCTTCGCAGCGTGAAGCAGCTTTCCGTTGGGTGCTGGACCTTTCGATGAATCTGACAATATTTGGGATTGGCCCTGGTTGCCGGGTCGGGTTCCTCCCCCGGGATGCCTTTTGGTTCGTAAACCGTTCCGCCTTGTACCATTGCGTTGTAGCAACTTACGGCCTCCTCCACCGTACAAGGCAACGGTGGCGGGTCTTCTCTATCCCTTCCAAACTTTCTTTTATTGTCCTTCCTCTGAGCCTTGCCACCATCTTCTCTCTCGACATATCCCACCCGTGGGGCCTGAGACCTTCCCCCGATGGGTTGTATCGGCTGTCTGAACATCATGGGGGCTGCTACCGGGCTAGGTCGCACCACCAAAGATATATTTCTTGCGGATTTTAAGAAAGCTGAAAAAGTTCCCTCGCGTGTCTCATTGATCAGGTGACAGATATACTCAGGAAGTAATCCCTCAGCACAAATTTGTAGTAACCTGGCCTCCTTAGCTTCTTCCCTCACGTCAAGGGACCTTTCCCTAAACCTTCGGATATAGGCCACTACCTCCTCTCCTGGCCTTTGCCTCTCCCTGCCAAGTTGGGTTAGGGTGAACTCATCTTCTGCCAAGAAGAACTTTCAGACAAACAATACGTGCATCTCCTCCCACGTGGAGACACTATTGGGAGGCAGGTGAGAGTACCAAGTGTAGGCCTTATCAGTCAAGGATTTGGAAAACTCCCTCAGCCTAAGCTTTTTGTCATTGCAATGCGCCCCCAGGTGTTCAACGAAACGCTTGATGTGCTCCTTCGGGTTCCCACCCTTCCCTGAGTATTTTTCAAAGGTAGGGGGAATATAGTCCTTCGGGTAGGGTTCGTCGTTGTACTCCTGGGGGTAAGGTTTTCGAAAGTCATCATAGACCGAAGCCACCTCGCCCACAGCCTGCGAGGAAGACTGTATGAATTTCAGCATCTCCTTCTGCATCTCTTTTCTCATCTCTTCCAAGGGCGAGGCTACTGGGGCCACCTGCAACGGGGCAGACGGTTGAGCGCTCGTTGCAACCGGGGCGAACGTTATCGGTTGTGTCGTTGAAACTCCCGAGCCGCCCCCAGTGGGATTCATAATAGAGGGTACACTTGCTGGTACCGCTCCCGTAACGCCTGCCCCTGGTGGGGCCCCTGGGGCCACTCCTGGTGTCACGAAGGCACTAGTCTCCAATCCTCCCAGCATAGTGGAAGCTACTGGGGTTTGCAAAAACTCGTAAAATTTGCTCATGAGGAGCGCCATCTGGGTAGGTCCCAGCCCTACGCTCGTGGAGGGTTGTGCAGCCCCTGGGACGCCTATCGTTATTGGAGCCAGCGGTATCTCTCACCGAGGAGCCCCATCTCTTAGGGCCTCCTGCTCCCTCGCAGCCTGTTCTTCATTATGCTGTATGTCATCAAAATTGAGTCTTCTAGTAGCGTTATCCTGCGCCATACTCCTTCTCTAGAAGGATGCCTCCCCAGCGGAGTCGCCAAATGTAAGAGGGTACTTTAGATTATATATATGGAGGCGTAACCCCTATTGAGTATGGTAATCACAAGTTAAATTAGCCAACACCCTAGACTAATTATAGGAAATGCACACACAAAACTCAATGAAGATGAACTCAGTTTAAACTCACAAAGCCTCTCGTGTATGACTCAGGGAATAATAATGAACTTTAGAAGTGGCTTAGCTAGAGGGAGAGGGAAATAAGCACCCTAGATACACCCTGATAGGCAGGTAGCAACACACCAAACACCCTCAAGAATCTCTGTCAAATATTAAAAGCTTCGCAATAAATGACAATGGTGAGTCAGTGAACTCTCTAGTTTGCAATAACTCTTTTTTAATTCTCCAAAAGATCATCCTCTCCTCAAAGGTGGTTGGGGTCCTTAAATAGCCCCCCCCCACACCACCCCCGAGGCAACTCAGTCATTAAAGACTATGAAAGACATCCCTCATACTTTATGTCACAACATTAAATGCCTGATGCACTAGTTGTCTCCACGTCATAAACATTAAATGCCAAGACATGCCTTTTGCCTACCCACTGTGTCAGGGGGTTGTTGTCGCAGAGGTGGCTCACCAACTACCTGACAGCCCCAAATACCACAGCGGTTTACTCAAGTGTATGTCTGACAACGTTTAGATGGCTAGTGACATCACCCACAGTAGATGTGACATTAAGTAGAGGGTTGTTTGGTCCATAACTTAATGCCCGATAGAACTCCAAGCAGCTCCGCTTGAGGTTCCACGGTCGGGGTCCTTCGGTGTTTTACCAGGTGTATCTAAGATGGTCAGGACAAGCCCCAACGGTTCCTTACTTCTCAATCCTCCGAACCAGGTCCCTCTAAAGTTCCCACAGTGAGGTCATTCGATAGAGCATGAAAGCTCTCCCAGGCCCTGCCAAGCCTGGTCTCTCGCAAGTACCGTTTGGCCTCATACAGAACCCTTTAGTTATTATCGTTACGTCATTACAATCGTTAGAGCTTACAGAAATCAATAATGAAAGTACGATGTGATTAAAACAATAAGCTAATATATGAGTTGCCACGCTGAGCTGCCTCACCCAGATGTCACGCTTGAGTTGCCACGCTGAGCTGCCTCACCAAGATGTCACGCTTGAGCTGCCGCGCTGATCTGCCTCACCAAGATGTCATGCTTGAGCTGCCACGCTGATCTGCCCCGCTGAGCCTCAAGACCCCCCTACATTAACCAATGGAATTTTATACAGACGAGGAATTATAGCAGGGTTGCAAAGATGTGTCCACCCCTCCGAGGTGAAAAATTTGATCGAAGAAGTCCATGAAGGGTCTTGTGGAGCCCATGTGGCAGGTCAGACGCTTTTGCGAAGAATAAAAATGCAGGGGTATTATTGGCCGACGATGAGAGCTGATTGTACATCTTACGCAAAGAAGGGTGATAAATGTCAACGCTTCTCTTCTATTCGAAGAACTCCCCAAGAATTATTAACACCCATCACGTCCCCTTGGCCATTTGCTATGTGGGGAATAGACTTGGTCGGGCCACTTCCAACGACCAGGGGAAGATTTAAATACCTCATGGTCGCTGTGGATTACTTTACTAAATGGGTAGAAGCCGAGCCTCTTATTGATATGACATATGACAAGGTGCATCAATTCATTTGGAAGAATATCATTTGTAGATATGGTCTTCCCCATGCATTCATCACAGATCTTGGAACTCAGTTTGACAACGAGGAGTTTGCTGCATATTGTCATCTGTCAAACATATTGAAGACTCACTCTGCACCAGGTTATCCCCAGAGCAATGGACAAACTGAGGTGACGAATAGAACGCTGCTGAATGGTTTGAAAAAATGACTGGATGATGCAAAGGCAAATTGGATTAACGAACTACATTCCGTGTTATGGTCCTATCGCGCCACACAACGAACAGCAACAGGAGAATCTCCATACATGCTAGCATTTGGAAGTGAAGCTGTCATACCTACCTAATTAGGGCTACCTACGCACAGGGTGCTTAATTTCAATTCTCCTGTTAGTAACTTAATGAGAAGATTAGATCTGGATATGCTCGAGGAAGTTAGAGAAGAAGCAACAATTAGGAATGCTGCATACCAATAACGAACAACTCTGTTCTACAATAAGAGAGTGAAAACGTGTGATTTGAAGGAAGGGGATTATGTGCTGAAGAAAGTAATTCAAAAGCATAACAAACTGGAAGCTAACTAGCATGGACCCTACAGAGTAACAGAAGTTGTTCGTCTAGGGACATACAGGATTGAAATCTTAGAAGGAGAAGAATTTAAGAATTCATGGAACGCAGAGCATCTGCACAAGTATTATCAGTAATTGAAATCCCTATGTAATGCAGTTTCTTCAATATGAATAAAGTTTTGGATGTTTTACCCAATTCTCTCTTTTTATTGAAATTTTTCGGAGTATTAGTGCTACACACTACACATCAAGTTCAGAATAAATTACCACCAACTCCGGTTGGTCGGGCATCAATCTCCTCCAACTCCGGTTGGTCGGGCATCAATTTCCTCCAAGTCCGGTTGGTCAAAAATCAATTACCACCAACTCCAGTTGGTCGGGCATCAATTTCCTCCAACTTCGATTGGTCAGAAATCAATTACCACCAACTCCGGTTGGTCGGGCATAAATTACCACCAACTCCGGTTGGTCGGGCATCAATTTCCTCCAACTCCGGTTGGTCGAAAATTAATTACCACCAACTCCGGTTGGTCGGACATAAATTATCACCAACTCCGGTTGGTCGGGCATCAATTTCCTCCAACTCCGGTTGGTCGAAAATCAATTACTACCAACTACGGTTAGTCGAACATCAAATACAATCAATTCTAGTTGGTTAACTAAGCAGGAACATGGGATACAAAATGGGATACAAATCATTTCATTGCTTAGGCCTAAATAGGACAAGGTCCATTATTCAAAAAACTAAAACATAATGGACAAATCAAAATATGCTTATATTCACAAACAAAAACATTTTGCAAACTATTTAGAAGAATATGGAATAGCAGAAGACTAAATTTCTTCATTCAAATAAAAAAGAATTACAAATGATGTGAAAAATGTACTTTATTACATAAAAAATCCTATTTTATTGGTTTCTTCCCTTCTGCTTTTGAAACTTGTTCTACCCCAGCAGGAGGGTCATCTAATGCATAAGGGGAATTTATAAAGTTTACATCGTGAAGCATTCGAACATTCATCATTGATGGCCAATAAAGCAAGTGCTCCGAGCGAGATATCTCAAAATTAGCATGAAGACTGTAGTCGTCGAGATATTTGGAGATTAAGCACTAAGGAATTGCCCGAGCAGGAATCCAACTAATGTCGAGCTTAAAAGGAGGCACGGGCAACTCGAGCAGTCCAGGGTTATAGTAATCCCATAAGTAGTGCCCTTGCTCCACTTTTAGCACACACAATGCATTCAACCATCCTTACTTGTACCCCTCGTTATTTGATTGCTGGATCCTATTATCAAGATGGTAGAGGGCTTCATTGTAACCAGCCATCCAAAACTCTCTGGGATGCTTATGGAATTTATAGGTAAACCTCTCCAATTGCTCGTGGAGATTCTTCACTAAAAGTTCTTTATTTTCCAAGGCAGAACTCTGGGTAGAGAGTTGTTCGCTGAAATTTAAGATTTTCTTAGACATCTCTGCTAAGGCTTGGTTTTTTGCCATCAACTGAAAGGCCTGATTCTATAGAGCCGACTGTGTTCTAGATTCTTCAATAGAAACCCGACCAGCCCTTGCTCATCCTCGAGAAGAAGATCTTTCTCGTCTGCGAGCAGATCGTTCGCGAGCAGAGGTGGAAGGTCCAACTCTTTTTATAGTTTCCAACTCATCTCTTAAGTTGGCATTTTTGACCTCCAAGAAAGATAAGCCTTCATCGTTAATAGGAACTAAGGCTCCCGAGGAAGATGTAGTAGATTTTAGTTGTTTATTCTCTTCCTGCAAGGCGATGTTATCCTGTTCCAACAACTTAGCAATACGTCTCTGTTCTTCAACCTTAAGCTTCAGAATGATCTCTTTCTTCTCATAAGCAAAGATGAATTTATCATATCCTTTATCATATCCCTAATGCAAAAGTGTGGAGGACTATTTGTACTGTGACTGGAGTTCCTCGATAGTTCCTTGGATATCCTCAACCATCTCGTAGTAAGACACATTATTGGCGACTGCGCGATCAAGCAAACACTTCAGGTATTGATAGGATTCTACTGCTCGTTCAGAAGCATCTGAACCAAGGATGTCAAGTATCTGGGACTCATTTAGATCATCATGAACAGCTTTAAAATTGTCGTTACATTTCTTAATTAATTATGTGTCATGAGTTGATAAGAGTTCCATCCTGGCCATAAACTAACAAAGAGAAGAAATGCAAAGAATCAATAAGGATGCAGACAGAATAAGTAAAAGAGAAAGTTAAGACGAATAACCAAGGTTCGAATTTTCATTTCATCATAAAGGGAAAATATAAAATCCAAAGTTACATTCAATAGAATAACAAAATAAAACACCCGAGCAACCCTACACCTTCTCTTTGTTTCCTATGATTTACTCAGAAGGTTTTGAGGAAGAGACTGGTTGCTCAGAAGGAAAAATTAGCTGCTCGGCAGAAGTATTGGCTGATGGCGGTCGCTCAGAAAGATGCACAATTGGAACAGAAGGGGACTGATTCGCAATCATTATAGATGATTCATCTGAAGCAGCTTCATCCTCTTCTTCTTCACCAGAGGAAGGAGGAGGGCCATGAGTGTGTTGCTAAAATAATTCAGAATCCTCAGCAACTTTCAGCTCTTGCAGGGCTGCCACCCATCCATCCCTAAAGTATTTAAGACTGGCATATTCCATTTGAGAGGACATGGAAGCCAAACATTTATTCCAGCCCTTATCCCAACTAGCACTGAATGACTTTTTAACTACCTTCTTCCTTTTTGCCTTCTCCGAGGAGGTCCTTTCCCTAAGGAGCTCCTCGGCAGCTTTCAACTTCTCTTCCACCTCCAGTTTCTGGTACCCAATATCCTGAAGTCTAATAACTTCCTCTTCGGTAGACTTGAGCTTAACCTCCATCTCCTTATTACTTTGCTCGAAGACTTTGTTGCTCTGCTCAGACTCTGTCAATTTCTTCTCCAAATCCTTGGAGGCATTCACAACCTGACTTTTTTTTTCTAGCTCGATGGACTTGAGTTGCTTCTCCCAAGCAACTTTATCTTCCTCATACTTCTGACGAGAATCTTTTAAAGATCGAGTCAGACCAACAAAAGCCTCCTCTACACCTCCAAAGGAGATTGAAGCCTTGATAGCCTCATCCTTCTTCAGAATAGTGTTGAAACACGCTACCAGCTGAAAAAGAAATAATTTTGAGTCAGTACAGGGACACAGAAATGAAAAGTGAAAACTTAGACTAATAATACTTACTGAGGCAATATGTTGAGCAGCCAAGGTAGTGACTCTATCACGAGAAAAAGTATCTTCAATACCTTGGACTTCTGGAATAATCCAAGACTTCACCGAGCCCGTAACAAAGCTCGGAGGAACAAAAGTAGGAATACCACCTTCGACATTTAAAGATTGAGAGACAGATTCAACAGGTCTCTCAGAAGAAATTTTCTTTAACCTCCTCGTAGGAGCAGGAACATTCTCAACTAAAGATGTTGTATTTGTTGGTGAAATAATAATAACCTCACTTGGAGGAGAAACAACAACAATCTTGCTCGGGGCCACTGGGGACTTCTCAACAACTTTCTTGGCAGCAGCAGGAAGGGGTGCATCAATATTCCTTGTCCCCTCTTCTGGGACATTTTGCTTACTTTTCTTTACCTCTCCATCAGTAGAGGCAAACTTATCAAAGAAAGCAAGAACTTTTCTTTTCTTCATTAGATCACTAATAGGAATACTTGATTCAGAGGAAGAACCTTCCACACTAGTCTCAGTAGCTGGTATTTGGTCAAGGTTAACCACCACTGGACAAGCAGTAAAAGATGAAGTATAGCTCTTGTACTGCAACAAATAAGAGGTCGATCTAATATGTTCTTCGGCAATATATTGGTGTAAACTCCAGATAAGTTTCAAATGCTTTAAATTAACGTCAGTTTCTTTGGGAAATTTTCTCTTGCTGTCAACTGCAGATAATAAAAAAGTAAATGTCAGTGAAACATTTTATCAAACACAAAGAAAACAAGATTTCAAAAAATAAAACCAACCTATCCCATTGCCATAAGGAGGAAATCTAGGACCTTGGTATACATCATCTACATTTAATGGAGGGTGTTGCCAATTTTTCATTACCACTCCATGTTCAAAATAATCCCCGTTGGCATCAAGAAGGTTGACAACTAACGCCCTATTCAAAAACCTAGTTTTTAAATAAAAAGTACTATCGCTGACAACCCATCTATAGTAGTACATAATCTCTGGGATCCCTAAACGAGTTCCATGGAGTTGATTCAATCTATGAACGCCATTAACTATCCTATAGGTATTTGGAGCTATTTTTGCAGGTACAACGTCAAAATACTGACAGAATTCCAAACATAAGGGATTTGGAGGAAAAGAAAAGCCACATTCGGCCACAAAGAGACTTGGGAACCAATGTCCCTCAGCCAAAGAAAAATAATCAGAAGGTTCAGAAAGTTCTTCCAAAATGACCCATGAAGGGATTGAAAATTCAGAACAAAATTTGTCAAGCGATTCAACAAGGTAAACCATGATGAACAAAGAAAGTAAAAGAAATTCTTACAGAGAAAGAGTGATTCAGTTGAAGACAAACAATGGAAGGAATGAAGGCATAATATAGAGAAGAAATGAAAAGTTCAAAGATACAGATTGGAAAAGTGAAAGATAGGATTTCTGCCACGCTTAAATACTTTACCTCGGGAATAGAAGAAAGCAATGATTACAAAGGAGAATGTTTGTGTATTTGGTGGCTAAAAGAAAAAAAAACTGGAATCGAAACAGTCATGAAAATTCAAAAAATTTATGAGGCCTGATACTGTGCACTCAAAAAGAGATTATATACAACGAATGCTTTCCTAAAAACCATACAAATAATCTATGCAGTTTTCAAGCAGAATGTTCCACACTTTTCGTCAACATTAAACCATGAAACATTGGGGGCTTCTGTTGATACCAAATTTAATTTGCTGACGTGGACCCATCACTTGAAGACACGTGTCAACTAACGAGATAATTACAAATACTTTTACCGATCAATTTACTACCACCGAGCTGCTCAAGCGGCACGAGCAGCTCATACATCCCGAACAGCTCAAGTGTATCGACTAGCTTAAGTTCCCCGAGCAACTCATGGGCCCCGAGCTACTTAGCGTACAGGGCACTCAAATCAGGATAATCAAAGAGACGACTGCGCATTAAATGCTCATTAATATGTCTACTAGATAGCATCGCATTGTACTTTCACATGTACAACCTCAAGGCTATAAATACATTGTAACTTCTTCATTAGAAGGGGACTCCGGATTTCTTAGTACTCATTTATCAAGAATTCTAGGCAAACAGTCAGCAGTACAAAAACAATGGATGTAGGCAATTCTTATTAGACTGAACCACTTTAAAAATCCATTGTCTTATATTCATATATTCATTTTTATATATGATTAAATAATTAGATCCAATCTAGTTTTTTACATCAACAGAGACATTCGCTCCTTTTGTGAGGCTTGAGTCCTTCCGCTTACTACTCACCATCGCATGTCATCTGTGCTTCAAGTTATATCAGATGAATGTCAAGAGTGCATTTTTAAATGTCATTATTCAAGAGGAGGTTACGCAGAACAAATGGTTTTAAGACCCTATGCACCTAGGAAACGGCTATTATCTGAGAAAAGCCTTGTATGGCTTGAAGCAAGTACCTCGTGCTTGGTACGAAAAGCTTACCTCCTATTTCTTAGCCCGTGACTTCAAGAAGGGGGAGTAGATTAGACATTATTTGTGAGGAGAGGAAAATATGTTATTTTGTTTGCCCAAGTCTATGTGGATGACATAGTATTTGGATCCACGTGCTCCCTCCATGCTCACGACTTCGAGGAGGAGATAAAGAGTGAGTTCGAGATGAGCATGGTTGGTGAGCTTACATTCTTTCTTAGTTTTCATGTTCGTCAGCTAAAGGACGTGAAGTTCATCTCCCATTTCAAGTATGAAAGAGACCTCATGAAGAAGTTTAGGTTAGACGCCTCTAAGCACTCACGTACCCTTATGAGTACCTCGACTCAGATTAGTAAGGACACTTCAGGCAAGAACGTAGAGCAAACCTTATATCGGAGTATGATAGTAGTCTTCTACACTTAACTGTTAGTTGTCCCGACATAACCTTTAGTGTTGGAGTCTGTGCACATTATCAGGCATCCCCGAAAGAGTCACATTTACTTGCTCTTAAACTTATTATCAAATACGTCAGTAGGACTCTCCCATATGGCATTTGGTATTTCTTTAATACCGATGATCGTTTATCCACCTATTCGGATGTCGATTGGGCCAAGGATGTAGATGGATGTAGGAGAACTTTGGGTGGGTGTTTCTACTTTGGGAGTGCTGTTGTTTCTTGGTTGAGCAAGAAGAAGAACTCCATCTATTTGTCCACTACGAAGGCTGAGTACATCGCCGCTGGGAGTTGTTGCACACAACTCTTATGGATAAAGAAAATGTTGAAGGATTAAGGGATTTCACAGGGCACCATGACTATTTCCCGTGATAACATGAACACGACTTATATATCCTGAAATCCAGTCCAGCATTTGCGCACGAAGTACATTAGGATACGTGAGCATTTTATCCTAGATCGAGTAGAGGAGAAGGTCATGTCCTTGAGCTTTGTGACCACCGACCTCCAATTAGTCGATATTTTCACGAAACCTTTACATGCCCTTGGATTTAAGAGTCTTAGGAAGTCATTAGGTATCTTCATAGCTGACCAAGGGTTGATTACTTTATCGAGTATAAGATGATTTTTCACGTTCAGATTTTTTATTCCTATTGCTAGATTGTATTATTTGTATTATTCTTGTATTTTATATATATATATATATATATTCATATTATAGAAAAATCCAAAAAGATTTTCGGCCTTTAAGAAGAAAATGGAAAAATACAAAAAAGATTTTTGTTTATTAAGAAAAGAGAAAAAATCAAAAATATTTCGATTTTTAAGAAAAAATGAAAAATACAAAAATATTTTTGATTTTTAAGAAAATTGAAAAAGTCAAAAAATATTTTCATGTTATAAAAATTTATGAAAAACACAAAAAGATTTTTGTAGTCTGTTTACACCTTATATGGATGGACATTTAGGATTCCAAGTCATAATATCATTCCATTATCGACGTGACTTTTTGATAGTGTTTTGAGACACAACATCATTTTATCCATGTGATTTATAATGTATTGGAGTCATTGAGATGTGATTAACGGTTCTTTCTACATGTTTCACTCGTTGCCTCCTTTAATGCACACATGCATGAATTTATTTGAGCATTGCTGATCGAGGTGGAAACCGAGCGTCCGTGTAAATACGCTAGTCGTTGTTATCGGCTTCCAACCACAATATAAAAACCTAAACTATAATTACACTCTTGCGGAGTATAGTGGCTAGTCTGGGTATCGAATCCTCAAGGAACTAGGACGAGTGAACGTGATGACAAAGGTAAGACTGTTAACCCTAACTAGACTCTAAAAAGAAACAAAAAGATGATTGAGATGGGAAATAACTAATTAACTAAATGCAAACTCTAAATTCCTTAAAAGATTGAAAATGACTAAAATAAAACTTGAATTATATGATGAGAAAAACAGGTGGGGAATACAATCCCTCAACCCTAAAGTATTGCTGGTATAAAACTAATCGTAAATTTAAATGATTAATTAGACCCAGAATTTAGTACTCCCAAGCATTGTATATGAGGTTCAAGCCCGCACCATACTTAATCAGAGGACGAGTAAATCGGTATTGCGATATTTACACTCGAATTACATTCTGAAGCATCCCGGTTACCCTGAAGAAAAAGAGATCCAAAGATCTACAATTGTCGTGTTTCTACACAATACGATCATAATCAAATCATTAAATTTAGAGGATTAATTTTATACACATGCAACTACCACATCAGGTTGAGTTCATGCATTCCAACCATAAACAATTTAGCTAGACATATTGAACCTAACTATTCATGAATTAACTACGTTGCATGAATTCATAATTGCGTGGAAAGGGAGACTGAACATGAGAAATAATAATAAAAGTGTTGGAAATAAAAGTTACCGAGATTGAAGAACAAGAACATGCAAGAAGAAATCAAAGGTTGAAGAAAAACTCGAAAAGCTCTTGAATTAATGGTGCAAAGTATGTAAATTCTTCTCCTAGATGTCCCTACTTGTTATGGAGACTTTACACCCATGAAATATGAATAAAAAGAGTCCAAATGACTAAATATATAGGCTAGAGGTCGTTTAGAAGAGTCTCCAAAACATAAAACTCTTTTGGCTAAAAGATAAGCACAAAATAAAAATCCCGTATCAACCAATTTGTCACACTTAGAAAGCGTGACTAATTTTATAACGGATCTAGAGCTTGACTAATAACCGGATCGGTTCTTTTAATTTCTGACCGGATCGGTTTGGGTCTGACAGCTTCTTCTTGGATTTGTTTCTCAACTTCAAATGGGCATAACTTCTTCACCGTAGCTCGGATTGAGGTACCGTTTTTCCAGTGTTCTTGTAATTGAAAGCTATTTAACTTTCCAGTTGGCCCCACCTCCTAACTAAGGCTAAAAAATTACAAAAATGCCCTTCAACTCCCCAATTCTTGGTTTCTTTCACTATTTTAAGTTCTCTTTTCCATCTTTCTTGCATAAAATACCTGTAAAACACATAAGAGATACACAAAATACGAAATACTTGCCAAAAAGGGTTAGTAGCGTAAATATGAGACAAATCCAAGCCATTTACACCGCACGGGATCATAAAAATACCAAAATTAAGGGGATAAATGTGAAGAATTTATGCCTAATCAATTGCACTTGTCTATCACATATTGATCATGGTGTTTTCATCTCAATTCTGTCTTTAAAATGAGATAATGAAAGTAGTGCATTATTTATCATCAATGGTAGCACTAGTTAATTATTTAATTAAACTGGTCTTAACTTATTGAATTAAATGTCAACCCACACCAGTTTTAATTCCTTTAAACCCTAGATCATGCAACTATGTGATTGAAAACATTAAAACATGAAAGCATGTAATCCAACAAAGTAGGACGAATTTCTAAAAAAAATCCCCTTCGAGGAAATTTTTTTTCTATTTCATTATAGTTTGCAAATCGTAACTGTAGACACCCAATTCTGTTACCCCCTAAACTCTCCTTAGGTCCCTAGCACCTCCCTTCATCACTACAAACCCAGGTCATACCTCGAGTACTGACCTAGATGCCATCAGGTACTCCCAGACTCCGTTTGATCAAAAGTCAAAGTCTTCAGCTTGACTGAGGCTGAGGATTCTTTGAAGATCACTGAAACCCCCCTCCAACGGTCCATTCCATGCGCGATTCCAACTTACCATGCAGACGAACGACCTGTTTTCCCCCGAAACTCAATCAGGAGGCCACCGGGCGCCCCAGGCTTCGTTTGACCAAATGTCAAATCTTTAGCTCAATCGAGACTGAATGAATCTTTGAAGGGCACTGAAACCCCTCTCCAACGGTCCATCCCGTGCGCGATTTTGACTTACCATGCGGACGAACGATCCATTTGCGTCCGATGATTCCCAGTCCAATGGACTGGCGAATGATTCTGAGCCATATTTGACCCAAAGTAAACTCCCAAATCCGAGAGCGGTCCAAATGACTTTCGAAGGTCTCTGACTTACCTTTCCAACGGTCATCCCTGTGCGCGATTCTGGTCAACAGTTTGGATTTTGCGGCCAATTTTCCAAAAATACCCGAAAGACAATGCCAAACGGCACGTCCCCGACCCTGCCTATTTGTAGTGTACCTAAACGCACCTACCGATTGGCAGGAATAGGGATATGCCGATCGACAATGCCCTGGGCTTATAAAAAGGTGGCCAGACCTCACTTGCAAGGAGATCCCAGATCTGATAGATATCACTCTCAGCAAATCCAGAAAACCTCTCTCGAAGTCAGCGTGATTTCCACACCCAAATCCCTTTCCAACCTTCCCTTTTCATCATCCTTTTCATCAAAATTGGTGAATTCACTACCCTCCATCATAATCCAAGTATAAGGGCTGCTCTCCAACATTCAAGATCAAGCTCAAGATCTTCAAGAAGGTCCAATTTTCTCAACTCTCTCCTTAAATTCTCATAAATTTGCAATAACTTGTTTTATTACTTAGCTCTTTTGTTATCTCATCTCACACATCCTAATATACTTTTTATTTAGTATTATTGCACATCCCTTATTTTCATATAAATAAAAACCCAAAAAACAAGAATAAGGGGGTTTGCTCATAAATTTCAAACGGGAATTCTCATACTTTTCTTACACTTTTTGACAACTAAAACACTTTTTCTACACACACACAAATAAGAGAATCCCCCGATTGGATTTATGGGACAAACCCCACCCCTCGTATTGCATGCGAACTACGTGGACTTTGATGCCTCTATAGGCTACGCAGGCATCTCGAGGTAAAATTCGAGACTCGAGTCCTATTTTTACTTTTTCTCTTACTTTATATTCTTCTCTAAACTCAATTATCTTATATATACATATATTTGTTCTTAATGGCATATTATTCCGCATGCGTTATCGTTCTATCATAACGGTCAACGTAAGGATAATCGTGTAAATCCTATTTTTTAATATTATTTTTATACCTTTCTACGGATAACTCGCTTTATCTCTTCGATGATACAAGTCGAGGATTCCTATCTCCACTATATATACACATGCACACACATCACGGGGAAGATAAAAGGAAAATAACAAAAACCCATTAGAGTCCGAAAGGGCGGAATATGTTCCTAACACCATCCCATTTCGTAACTTAGCCTCCGGATCCTTTTTAAGTCATTTTGGTTTCGTTTGCTTCAGTATGTCTTTCGATGCTATTCTTCGGGATGACTCCCTTTCTAATGTCTGTTTTGAGTAAAATAGACGGGAGACTCTAATCTCTCTACATTTTTACACCTCAGGCGACCGAAGCGCTCCCGAGAGGGACACGTAGGACCTAGGATCCTTCATCACGCGTGCGCCCGCTACGAGGATCCGGGGGGGGGATGGCCACCGTGGCGACTCGTCTGGGGATCTTCTTATGAGGGCTAAACTCTATTTACATGGATGTTATGTTTGTTTATATTTTACCCATTTTTGCATGTTCCCATTTTCCATGTATCTCCCATACTTATGCTTCTATTCACACACTTGTAGAAAATTCTCCGTGTACACTTCGCACTACGTGCACTTAGGATCACATATATCCATATGTTGCACGCATCATCCATCCATACTTGGTGAACCATTGGTACTTGCACTTTGCTCTCTGTTCGGCATAATCAGAAAAGAAATTCTCATAAGATACTAATAAGAGAATCATGCATGATTCACACGAAATCACCAAAGAGCATTGTTATTGACCAAATTTCACCCAGTAACTGGAGGGTCACTTCATGATGGGCGCTGGTCCGGCAGGGCACAATTAGCCTAAGCGATATGACTCTCACCTTTCATTGGCCAAGTGCCTTCGACGTATATTGAATGGTTCCCCCTGCATCGTACTGCTTGGTCGAAGTCATGACAGGAGGTATATCGCAGGGAACTCATTCACGTACGCCGAGTATATCAAATTCGCTCTCACACATACCGTCCCCACGAGGTATATGGTGAGGCAATTCACGTACACTCAGGTATATCAAATGGCTAGTCCACATGTACCGATTACCTGCAAGGGCCAGACGTATATCATGGAAGTCACGCCAAAGGGGGGAACCCTTTCCAATTCACTCAACCAATTACATACCCGCATATAGCTGTCAAGCCTAGGACACACATGTTAGATTGTCGGTTTCTACCCAAAACTCTGCCAAATTTCTAGGTTAGCCTGCCACCCGAATTTTTGCACATTTTTAAAACGAGACCCTGTCCGTGAGCCTGGTCACAAGTCCAACCATAGCTTTGCATATATTACAAACCCAATTTTTCCAGGCTCGGGTCCCGTCCGGAATTTCATTTTGCATTTAGGAGAATTAATACAAGTGAAAATATAATAATTATAATAATCATGCTGAGATCGTCTCCAAAGGAAAATTCTCCTTTTTCTTTATCCAAAATCCAAAAACATTTTTTCCTTTCCTTATCAAAAATCCAAAAACATTTCTCCTCTCTTTGTAAAAAATCCAAAAATATTTTGTCTTCCAATCTTGAAAAAAATGTCAATTTTTTTTTTCATCCCTTTTTCTAAAAAATAAATCCCATTTTACGCCTTCTCAGGTCGATCGCAAGCCCTTGTTCTGGCTAGTCAAGTCACCCCAGAGTTTCGTCCATTCCGTTATTACTTCTTTCGAGTCTGGAATCTATCCGCCTTCCATGGAGAACATAGATCAAGTACCCGTTGTGCAGCCGGATCTGACGGCAGTTCTAGCTCAGCTTGTGTCCAAGATTGACAACCTCCAAACTGAGGGCCGAGAGATGCAATGAAACCAAGTTCCCATTCATCAAGAGCCCGAGGCCCTATTCCCTCATGCTATGGATCCACCCGAGCCTATCTAGGTTCCCGAAGAGTATCAGCACGCTCCACATGCCCCTCCCGTTAATGGGCCGCCACCTGCCTAGCTTCCTATGCCGAACCTTGCCTAACGTGGGGCTAACTTGCCTATAATCATTGATACGAAGGAAGAAGAGTGGGACAAAGTCAAAGAGGACCTCAAGATGCTCACTAAGAAGTTCGACCAAGTCAGAATCTCAGGAAATTACATAGACTACACCCACATATCTCCTTATCCTAAAGCGTGGTTACCCGAGAAGTTCAAGATGCCAAACATCGAGAAATTCGGAGGAAGTGGATCCCCGATTGTTCATCTCTGAAGTTATCACCGTTCTATGAATCTACTAGGGGATTCCGAAGAAGTGATGGCCCAATTGTTTCAGCAAACTTTGAAGGATAGAGCCCTCCGATGGTTTTTGTCTCTTGAGGAGTCCAGAATCTGTAGCTGGGAGGATGTAGCCCAGGAATTCATGTCATAGTACAAATACAATGAAGAGCTTGAGGTCACCCACCATGATTTAGACCTTCTCAAACAGAACCCTGGAGAATCAGTCAGTAACTTCATTGCCCGATGGAGGGAAAAAGAAGCAACCATGACGAATCGACCTTCTGAGGTAGAACAAGTCAGCATAGTGAAGAAGAACTTCTTACCCCATGTTTGAGTAATGATGGGATGAAAATACTATCCCCACTTCTGAGCTCTCAGAGAATAAAGAGTAGAAATTGAGGAAGGTCTTGCCAAAACAAAAGTCGAACCAAAGAAGGTGTGTGGACAGTTTACCCCTAGAAAATATGACAAGTCTGCCAGTGCTATAGTTTCAACCATTAACAACATCTCTCAACTGACCACCTCATGGGCACCAGAAAGCCGCCCTTTCCTAGTCCAAAAGGAATACACCGAGCTCCATGCTCCCCTATCCAAAGTCTATCAAGCCTTGTTAAGCCAAAACCTTATCAAACCTTTGGATCCTCGTCCATTGCCAAATCCACTCCCAAGAAACTTCAAGGCAGATGCCCATTACGCCTTTCACTAATATGCTAGGCATACCACCGAACAATGCCTTCACCTCCGAAACATAATCCAAGGTCTAATTGATCGGGGTACCATCGCCCCACCAGCCAATCCTAAGCAAAACACTACTCACAACCCACTTCCAAATCATGCCAATGCCATCTTTCTAGAAGAGAACCCAAAATTCGATCCCTCAACTCAAATCACACCCATATACTTTCCTAAACCTCTCCAAATTTTTCCATATTCCCTCCTACACCCTACTAGCTTCGCTGATCAGGCACTGTCACTCCTTACTAGAGCATGCATCGCTGTCTGTACCCGTTCTAAAAATGGAAGCATGGAATTATCAGAAGTGTTAAACCATCTCCTAGAGTTCGGGCTAAAATTTCCCTCACAAATGATCCTTGATTGCCAGAGATTCAGTACGCTGTTCTTGGAAGCATGGAAATGGGCCTGAGAGTCAGATAGTTGGGTAGTACCAACTGATGAAGTCAGCCTGGATGACGTTGCCCAGATCATGGAAAAATTATTTAGGCAAACCAATAACATTTACAGTATAACCGAGTTACTTGATTCTCTAAAGCTACAGGGGCGCCTGGTCCCTTCACCCTTACACATCCCCACATAATGGGATGACCTGTATGAAGAAGCCGTTGAAATTGTGGAATGCATTGACTTTACATGGAAAGACATAATTGTTACCACCAGATGGGGGGAAGAATTCAGAGATTCGAATGAAGAACAAGCTTTCAAGAAAACTGGCCTGGTAGCCGACATATGTGGAATGATATCATTTGAAAAACTCCTCGGAGAAATAAACAAGGTGGCAAAACAACTCGAGATCGATGAGGAAACGTGATTCATGTTTTTCCCTTCTTGAGTAAATCACATGACCAGATTAGGGAGGCATTACCAGATTCCAATCTCACTACGAGCAAATGATAAAGGAAAGGGTGTTTAAAACCTTCCTATGTCAGAGATGACCCTCGAGGAGAGTAAGATTCTCGATCAACTAAAGAAAACTCAAGCCAACATCACTCTATGGGGGCTTTTCATGTCTTCTCAACTGCACATAAATGCTTTGATCAAGTTGCTCACTAGACCCATAGTTCATCCTTCTACCACACCAGAAGAAGCGGTAAATTTGGTCAGATCCTTGACCTCTACCAAAATGCTATCCTTTTACAAAGAAGAAATCTCCAAGATTGGGCCAAACCAAAATCATGCACTCAACATCTCCGTTAAAGTTATGGGGAAGGTCGTGTCACTCTCTCTTGTCGATAATGGATCCGCCTTGAATGTCTGCCCACTGAGAACCTTCAAATGTTTAGGCTTAAAGGAAAGCGACCTCGCTCAAACCTCCACTGCTGTGTGTGCCTACGATAATACCCATCGGGAGGTGATGGGATCCATAAAGATTGTAATAGGGACTGGCCTTATAAACCCTATCGTTGAATTCCAAGTTATTGACATCCAAGCCTATTTCAACCTATTGCTAGGACGACCTTGGCTCCACAGTATCAAGGGTGTGTTCTCGTCACTCCATCAAAAATTAAAGTTCTTCATCGACGGATGGGTCATTACCATCTTGGGTGACAACGACAATGCCGATGGTGCAAGTACCAGCAGTCCAATCCCTGAGATACAACACGGGTCAAATGATATGCTCCTATCAAGATTCTGAGTTGAGCCACTTCCACTTCCGTCAAGGGATGACTTCAAGGAAAGGGTTTGTCCAGAATACGACCCTCACGACAATGTCAATGTTATTCAGATGTTTAGAAATATGCATTTCATGCCCGGACTAGGGATAGGACAAAGACATCAAGGTATACTTGAGCCTATTAAACTTAAGAAGGCTTTCCCTCCTCATGGTTTGGGGTATCAACTATTAGAACAAGAGCTCAGAATGATCCGCATATCTCGACTAAAGAGAAGACTAGACTGCATCTAGACTATCCTAGGTGACTCTTTGAATGGACAATTCATCAAAGAGGGCGAAGACTTCTCCTTTTGCGTCTTTTCAGAACCATGGTATGACCATACAGACAAGAAGATGAAGCCTGGAATGGAGATCTTCTTCCAAGACAGCTACCCATGGGTCGAGAGTTCCCAACACCATGTATAACCTATCATCAAAGATACCGAAGAGACTGAGGAAAGTGACTCTGAAGATTCCTTCAATTTATAAACACTGGGGATGACACTCTGCATGGTTCACTCAGGCACCACATCATCGGATCCGTCCCAACTGATTAAAGCTGCTGATACAGCTCTCCTCAATTGGCATGCTGTGCCAGTTCTACCTGCTAAAATCTCCCCTAATCCCAATGTTTACCCCATTTCTTATTCTATTGTCTATCCTTGTTCAAATGTAATCGAGTCCTCTTTTGATGAGGTTCTCAATGCTATTTTTCCTATAAATGAAATCAACGAAGATTTTGAGTATCTTGTTGTGCCTTACATTAACTATTTGGATTCTAATCAAACTTTTTATGATAATGATTTTGCAAATGAACAATATAAATAAGGTTAATAATAAATAACATAACCGCGTTCAAGTTAATGAAGAAGATACTGTTGTTATTAACCTCGGTTATAGTAGCCAACTGCGCGAGATTAGGATAGGGGATACCCTTAACGAGCATCAGCGTGCACAACTCGAAGAATTGCTGAAGGAATTTGTGGATGTCTTCGCATGGTCCTACGATGATATGCCCGACATTGATCCTAAAACAGCTCAGCACAAAATCCCCACTCTCCCAGATTATAATCCGGTTAAACAAAATTTGAGAAAACTCCACACCAAATGGTCGTTCAAAGTCAAAGAAGAGGTGGTCAAACAATTGAACGTAGACTTCATTCGTGTGATCGAACATCCCACATGGCTAGCCAATATAGTGCCTGTACCAAAATCAGGAGGAAAAGTTGGGATGCGTGTAGACTATCGGCATTTGAACAAAGCCTCTCCAAAGGATGATTATCCACTTCCCAATATCGACATGATCGTGGATAACACAACCAGTCATGCTCTCAAGTTATTCGTCGACGGGTTTGTCGGATACAGCCAAATCAAAATACACCCAGACCACCAAGAAAAAATCGCATTCATCACCCCATGGGGAACCTTTTGCTACACCATTATGCCATTTGGTCTCAAGAATGCTAGGGCTACCTACCAGAGGGCTTCCACAACCATCCTGCACGATTTGATTCACAAAGAGGTTAAGGTCTATGTGGATGATATGATTATCAAATCTAAGACTAGACAAGGTCATGTTACTGCTTTTCGAAAGTTCTTCGAACGACTGTGACAGTATCATATGAGACTCAATTCGCAGAAATGCGTCTTCGGTGTTACAAAGGGAAAACTCTTGGGATTCATAGTCAGTGAGAAAGGGATAGATCCTGCCAAGCTGAAAGCCATACTTAAGATGCCACCTCCCCGAGCAGAGAAATAAGTCTGAGGTTTCCTTAGGAAATTACAATACACCAGCCAGTTCATCAGCTAGTTAACCTCCATCTGCGAACCTATCTTCAAACTCCTTCGAAAGGATTCAACTAAATTTTGGAATAAGGCTTTCCAAGAAGCTTTGGAACGAATAAAACAATATCTGACCCAACCCTCGGTGCTCATGCCACCACAGCCTGGTCTCCCCTTGCTACTATACCTAACCATAATCGACACTGTAGCTGGGGCTTTGCTAGCCCAATGCCTTGAAGATTCCCGCCAAGAAAGAGCTATCTATTACGCCAGTCACAAATTGGTCGGGAATGAGGTTAATTACACCACTTTGGAAAAGGCGTGTGCCGCACTTGTCTGGGTCACCCAAAAGCTACGGCACTACATGCTCGCCTTCCCCATCAAACTTATATCCAGAATGGACCCCATAAAATACATGCTTGAGAAACCCACTTTATTAAGCCAAATGGCTCGATGGTTGATGCTCCTAACCGAGTTCGATATCGTGTACATCACACAGAAATCCATGAAAGGAAAAACCATCTCTGACTATCTCGCTGATTAACCCATGGAAGAAGTTGATGTCTGGATCTTCGAATTCCCAGATGAAAACATCCTTTGCACTGCTCAAGATAACCTTCGATGGAAAATGTTCTTTGACGACGCTGCCAAAAAAAGGGATATGGCATTGGGATACTTTTGATCGCCCTAGATGACTCCCACACTCCCATCGCCATCAAGATGGATTTCCCTTGTACCAACAATATGACTGAATACAAGGCATGCACAGTAGGCCTCAAAGTTGCTCTTAAGAAAGTTATTTAATGCCTAGATATCTACGGGGATTCCGCCCTCATCATCGGTCAAGTGCTCAGAATGTGGAAAGTCAAGGACGAGAAACTTCAACCCTTCCATGCCCACTTAGAAGAACTAGCCTCCCAATTCCAAGATATCACCTTCCATTACCTACCTCGAGCAAAGAATAACCTAGCCGATGCTCTTGCTAGCTTGGCTTCCATGGTCGACATGCCCGAAGGAATAACTATGACCCCCTTCCTAGTTCAAAAGCATGACAAACCAACCCACTGCTACCACATTGAGCTCGTCACCACAAAAGATCCCGAGATAGCCAATTATTGGTACTATGATATCTGGCACCTCCTCAAGCATGGTAGGTATCTCAAGGGTTCCAATAAGAAAGATTGAGCAACCCTCTGAAGACTGGCTTCCCAGTACATCATTTGTCACAAATCACTGCTCAAAAGAAACTTCAATGGAACTCATCTGCACTGCATCGATGGGGCTGTCATTGAAAAGATAATGCAGAAGATCCACTGTGGGGAATGCAGACCCCACATGAACGATCACATGCTTGCCAAAAAGATCATACGATAGGGCTACTACTGGACCACCATGACCCAAGATTTCACTGCCGATGTTCGGAGATGCCTCAAATGCCAACAATTCTCCAACCTTCAGCATCTGCCTCCACGTGAATTATACAACATGACCTCTACCTGGATATTCTCCACCTGGGGCATCGACATTATAGGGAAGGTTACACCGAAGGCTTCCAATGGGCATGAGTTCATCCTAGTTTCCATTGATTACTTCACCAAATGGGTCGAAGCGGAGTCATACGCAGTGCTGAACGCTAAGAAAGTGTCCAAATTCGTCAAGAAAAACATCATCTACCGGTATGGGGTCCCGCACGAGATAGTATCAGATAACGGGTTGCATTTCAAGGAAGAAGTCACATAGGTGGTCAACGAGTATGGGATTCAGAGACACAAATGTTCTCCCCACCGACCTCAGACCAATGGTGCAGTTGAAGTCGCCAATAAGAACCTCAAAGCCATCATCAGCAAAATGATTGAAAGCTATCGGGATTGGCTGATCGGATCCCATACGCCCTCTGGGGCTACCGAACCTCCATTCGAACCTCTACTGGGGCTACCCCTTTCTCTCTAGTCTACGGCATGGAAGCAGTCCTACCAGTGGAGCTGGAAATACCCTCATTATGCGTCATGCTTGAAAGCAAGGTTAGCGAAGAAGACTAGTACCAAAGCCGTCTTGACGAGCTGACCCACCTAGATGAAATGAGATTAAAAGCACTATACCACATACAAGGGTACCATCGCCGAATAGTGCGTTCATTCAACAAGAGGGTCAAGGACCACGATGTCCGAGAAGGGGATCTAGCCCTCAAAGAAATCATAGAACCCATCTGGGACCCCAGAGGGAAATTCAAGCCCAATTAGAGCGGCCCCTACATTGTGAAGAAGATCTTGTCCGGTGGTACTGCAATGCTTACCGACTTAGATGGGGAAGATATGGCTCGTACAGTCAACCTGAACCGTCTCAAGAAATTCTACTCCTAGTCCGAAATCTCGGCACGCTACGACTCTTATCGTCTCCCTTCTATTTAAAAAAAATCTTCATTTCCTTCTACCCAGAACTACGTGGGCCTGATCCTCTGCAAAAAGCCATTTTCAAACAAAATTATAACTTTTCAAAGACCCCAGAGGTACGTAGGCAGCTCATACACATTACATGAGTACGACCCTTTCTTTTTCATAAAATACTATTCTTTTCTTATCTCCGAGAGCAACTGCCAATTCCAACATATACTTAAACAAAAGGATTATGTATGCCTTAGCGATTGGTATAGATAATTCACACAACACAAAATTCATCAAAGGGCACAGCTGGATGATCAGAAACTTGTTTATTTCACTAATAAGACATTAGGTACAGATTACATAAGAAAAGGAACGGATAACTCCCTTCCCCTACCTTCCTAAAAAAGCCAAAATAAAATCCCCACATTTATCCCCCATTAGAAAATAAATTCTCCAGGAGTCCTACCCACAGCTACCAGAGGAGCTCGCTCCATCATCATCATATGCATCCTGGGGTCCCCAAGCCTCCCCTGCATGAACAGAGTGCCGCAGACGCTCCATGGACCGATATGCTCGAACCAGCTTTGAAAAAACCACAACACCTCCCTTCATGGTATTAAATAAGATAAGCCACCTTTGTCCAGTATCCACTGCCAACATCTTGCTGACCACTCTCCTCCAAAACCACTTCATATAATCCCCGGGGATAAGCCAAACTCTCCCAACAGACTGAGAAGGACGGGTTGACGGATGCCAACTCTCCCACAGAGAGCCAAGTCCCAAGCGCAGACGCTTGGTCAAATACTCTATCAGAAAGAAATTTAGTGTTCGAGGTGGCATGACCGCTAAGGGAAATAAAAAGAGGTCTGACTGAAACCAACTAGCCGTACATACGGGTATTCTACTAGCTCCAGAACAGGCAGCAACTGTCCCCACCAAGGCACTAACCAGTACAGATTTCGAGACCCATGCTCCACAAGACAATTCTCCCAGCTCTTAATATCCATTCTAATGCTGAAGAAGTGACGTGAAAAGAAGTTCGGTACAACTGACAAAGGATATTCTAGAAGAGTCACCAGGCAGAGTCTCTCAGACAACCACATGAACAACATCATGGGGCTACACCGCAGGAAGTTGCAATGACCTTCTCGCTAGGTATCCAGACCGTTCAGGGTCTCCTCCAGTATCACTGCCACAGGATTGCGACGGTATGACATCCATGAAGTAATGGATGTAAGTTGTGGATCCACCAACAGTTCCCCACTCACCAGCAGCAATTTTGAAACCAGGCCTAGAGCAACGGCTCCAGTAGTTCTTGCTTCATTCTTAGACCAGAGATTTATTATGAGGCTAGCATCTTAGGTGATGACCTCAGACCCTCATAACACCATTCAGTGGTGACGAGGTCTAAGCTCAGACACCATAATGAGATGACCTCAGACCCTTAACATCATTAATTTGGTGAAATTAATTATGAGGCTAACATCTTAGGTGATGACCTCAGACCCTCATAACACCATTCAGTGGTGACGAGGTCTGAGCTCAGAGACCATAATGAGATGACCTCAAACCCTTAACATCATTAATTTGGTGAAATTAATTATGAGGCTAACATCTTAGGTGAGGAGGGCTGTCTTTGCTTAATTTTGCTGAATGTCATGTGATCTCTTCTATTCTGCTCCGGGTTTTGCCTGCGATGACCTCTTCCCGATCTCGGAAGACGTTTGGTGCCGTCTCTTCCAAATCTCGGAAGACACTACGGTTTGTCTCTTCGCCGTCATCTAAGCCTTTCTCTGTCTCGGCCTCTTCCAAACTTCTACCGGCCTCCTCCCAGGTGAATTCTGCGATAAAGTCTGCGAGGGCCTGCCCCTTGATGGCTGTCCTAGGCTGGTAGGTAAGATCATATTCTCCTAGTTCGATGGCCCAGGTCATCAATCTTCTGGACTTCTCAGGTTTGTGCAGAACCTGCCTTAGTGGGGAGTCAGTGAGGACTACCATGGAGTGAGCTTGGAAGTAAGGCTTTATTTTCCTTGAGGCATGTATTAGGGCATAAGCCAACTTCTCCATTCGGGGATAATTTTGTTCAGACCCTTGAAGGTCCTTACTGTTGAAGTACACAGGCCTCTGGGCCCCATCCTCTTCCCGTATGATGGCCGCGCTGATGGCTGATTCAGAGACTGCTAGATACACAAATAACGTTTCCCCCGTGATGGGCCGAGACAGCAACAAGGAAGGCCCTAAGTAGGACTTGAGTTGGTTGAAGGATTTTTCACACTCTTCATCCCATTGGAAGGCCTTTCTTAGAACTTTAAAGAATGGAAGACACTTGTCCGTTGCCCTAGAAACAAACCTGTTAAGGGCAGCCACTCTTCCCATGAGTCTCTGGACATCCTTGATACTCCTAGGAGTCTTCATGTCGAGTAATGCCTTTATTTTCTCAGGGTTCGCTACAATCCCCCTCTGATTAATGATGAATCCCAGGAACTTCCCAGCTCCTACTCCGAAGACACACTTTGCTGGGTTGAGTTTCATTCTGTACGAGTCCATGACATCGAAGGTCTTCTCAAGGTTTGCTACGTGAGTACATGCTTTCAGGCTCTTCGTTAGCATATCGTCTACATATACCTCCATGAGCTTACCTATTTGCTCTTCGAACATCTTATTGACAAGACGTTGATACATTGCCCCCGCATTTTTCAGACAGAAGGGCATCACCTTGTAGAAGTACGTCCCTTTGTCAGTAATGAAGGCTGTCTTCTCAGAGTTTTCAGCATCTATGAAGATTTGGTTATAGCCTGAATAAGCGTCCATGAAGCTCATGAGCTCGTGCCCTGCCATTGCGTCCACCATCTGGTCTATCCTAGGTAAGGGATAGCTTTCTTTCGGGTAAGACCTGTTCAGGTCAGTGAAATCTACACACATTCGCCACTTCCCATTGGCCTTAGGCACGATGACTGCATTTAAGAGCCACTCCGGATAGGTAACCTCTCTTATGAACTCGGCCTCTTCCAACTTTTTTACCTCTTCCCGGATGACGTCGTACTTCTCCCTGGAGTAGACCCTTCATCTCTGCTTTATTGTCTTGGCATCTCTATCCACGTTGAGCTTGTGGCTCATGACCTCAGGGTTGATACCAGGCATGTCTGCGTGACTCCATGAGAAGACACTCTGTCTCCTCCTGAGGAAGTTTATCAGCTCTTCCTTGATTCCTGGCTCTAGGGCCTTACCTACCTGGACGGTTTTTTCCTGCTCGTCCTCATTGAGGACGATGGATTCTACCTCTTCCGCGGCCTCACCCTTCTTCAATTTTGTTTCGTCTTTTGGGTCAAGAGTGTCAATACTGTAAGTGGTGGTTGCTCTCTTATGGGCTTCTCTCTCTTCAGCCGAGTTGAAGTAACACTCTCGCGCCATGGTCTGGTCCCCTTGCACTTACCCTACTCCATAAGGAGTCAGGAATTTTAGCATCTGATGGACCGTCGACGGCACAACTTCAAACTCTTTAAGGGCCACCCTTCCTATGATGAGGTTGTAGGCCGAGAAGATGTTTTCGTCCATAACAAAAAAGTTTTTTCTTCTTGGTCAGCCTCTTAGGCCACTCATCCCCCATCCGTACATCCATATCATACATTCCCAATGGGTGGACCTTTTCGCCACTGAAGCCTATCAATGGGTGATGATAGGGCACCAGCCTTGCCCTGCTAAGATCCAGGCTCTTGAAGTAAGGCCAGAACATCACGTCTGCTGAGCTTCCCCCGTCTATGAGGATCCTCCGTACCTCGCACCCATGCACCATTGTTGTTATGACCAAAGGGTCATCATGGGGGGCTAAGATACCCTTGAAGTAGAGTCTGGAGAACCCCACTACGAGGGTGTCCATGTCCACCTTCTTCCTCTTCTACACTGCATTAGAAGACGTTAGATTCACAACTTCGAGCTTGGCCAATGACCTGGCCTCTGCTACATGAGCCTTCCTGTCGGCTACCTCAGAGCCACCTCCTACAAATCCCCCACATATGGTGCTAACACCAAAGGAGATCATACCGACCCTCTTCACCGGGGTGTTGTCATCCTTTGGCAGAAGATCTGGGTCATCTTCATCATCTCCTTCTGAATCATCGTCCCTTCTGGCTGGGATATTGCCACGGCATCTGTCATTTCTTCTTTTCTTAGGGTCATCTCTTCCACCCTTTGGAGCCTTACCATCCACATACTTCCTCAGCTTTCCAGATTCCAGCATCTTCTCAATCTCATCCTTTAAAGCGAAGCATCTATCTGTGACATGGCCATGATCCTGATGGAACTTGCACCATAGGTTTTTGTTCCTCTTATGTGGTGGGGCCTTCAGTTTCTCTGGCCACCTCAGAGTCCGATCAGTCTTAATCTCATTGAGGATGTGCTCACAGCTCACAGTCAGAGGAGTGTAATGAGCGAACTTGTCATCTCCTGACCTCTTCTTCCCCTCTTTCTTACCTTGGGACTTTCCCGTGCCACCGCGGTTCTCCTCCTCACACTTGGCAGCCATTGCCTCTTCCGCATTCATTACTTTCCCTGCGGTTGCCAGCATCTCCGCTATAGACCTAGGTGGGTCTTCCGCCAGTTTCCACAATAGCTTCCCCTTCTTGAGGCCTCCTATAAGGGCGGTCATGGCTATGCTCTCTTCATAATCTTCCACCTCCAATTTCTCTTTGTTGAATCTTGCTATGTAGTCTCTTAGGCTCTCACCCTTGGCTTGTTTAACATACATCAGGTGGGTAGTCTTCTTTTGAGGTCTTACGCCAAAGCAGAAGTTGTGGATGAACTACTCAGCCAAGCCTTTGAAGTTCTCAATTGAGTTCTTCGGAAGGGAGGTGAACCAACTATGCGCTGCCCCTGTCAAGGTCCCTGAGAAGGCCCTACACTTCATCTCATCGGGTATCGAGTAAATGTCTGCTTCCGATTGGTACATCTCGATATGGTGTACAGGGTTAGTGCTGCCATCATACTTGGGAGTCACTGTAGGAGGCTTGAACTTGGCTGGGGTTGGGAATCCAACTATCCTAGCCACAAATGGGGAGCCCTCTGAGTAACCCCTTTGTAATGGGTCCTTGCTTTTAATGAGATCTCCTATCTTCTCCTCAAGGCGTTGGATAGAATCATTCCAGGGTCTTCTGTCATCAACTTGGCCAAGGTTATCCCTTGCCACCTCCCTGCGATGGACAGAGGGTTCCCCAATCGCGACACGTTAGCTGTTGACCTCTTCCTGTTCCCTGCCTCTTCTTTCACAGGATCGGCCTTGGTCTGGCCGACCCTGCCTATTCCCTCTCTGAGAGCCTGCTGCACTCCTTGACCTCGACAGCCTCTGTCTTAGGTCATTCACTGGGCCCAGTCGCTCGAAGGCCGACCCTCTGCTCAACCTATCAAAGGCCGACCCTCTTTGTTGGGCCTCTTCACCTCTTCGGCCGACACATCCTTGACTCTGCCTAAGAGGTCGTATAGTGTTATTTGACACCTCATACGGCTCCCAGCAGTCTTCTGGGGATTCTTCATACCTGTCCTCTGGGCAAGGGTTTCCCTGCCTCCCCAGGCGCAAACGCCTAGGGTCAGCAACGTCCCTTCTCCGCTGGGGTACAGGCTGGTCCTTCATGGGACCTGGGGTGGTCCCCTGGCGTCAGGATGAGGCTGAACTGCCGCCGGAGTGATCATTTTCGGTGAGACTCCAGGTGGCCTCATCATAGTTTAACTGAGCTGAGCAAATTTCTCCTTTATGGCTTGTTGTGTTGCAGCTAAAGATTTCAAGGCCGCTGCTACCTCCGCCATTTCAGACTGGGGGGTGCCTGATTGGAGCTAGGCCCTCCACCCCCGGGCGGCGGAAGAGGCGGTGGTAAGTCTGGTGCCATATGTTAACACTATAGAGCTTGAGTAGCAAATGAGCTTAACACCTCATAGGACCTCTTTCAATGGTGAAATAGCTCCACGCTAGGGGGAGGCCTGGTTCACCACCAGAGTCTCCGATGAGGTTAAGGAGAAAAAGAGGAGGAGATAGTTTCTCGTTCCCACAGACGGCGCCAAAATGATGATGGTGAAATTAGCACCACCAGATAAGGTGTTTTCAAGCCCAATCTAAGAACAACAATGGCAACATAGTTACGTAAAAGGTAAGAGAATGAGATGAGGAGAAGAGGAGAGAGCACCAGGATATATGGTTCAGCCTAAATTGGCCTACGTCCACTGTGTGTGTGTGAATAACCTCACTGGAACAAGGCACTAACGGCCATGGATACAATCTCTCAAGCTTTCTCTCTCTACTATGTATCTAGACAGTTTCAGCTAGGGTTCAATATCTGTCCTCCTCAAGGTAGAGGATGACCTCTATATATATAGTACTTAGGGGGTGTAGTGTACCCCCATGCATGTAATATGCACATGTGTGTTAGCCTCACCAATAGGGGAAGCCACCTGTCACTGTCACATGTAAGGAATGATGATGAAATATTCTCCCCACGTGTGGAGAATAATCTTGTTACAACTGATTTGTGCCCATGTGTCCTTATTCAAATGTCAACAGATGCTCGACCGCCATATTGGTGCATGTCCTCGGCCTGGGAGAGGCCGAGCTGTAAAGGCTTGATATTCGTTCAATCCGAGATGTGCCATAGGGAGTCTCGGCCTGATCTCATCCGAGACATTATTCTGGGGTCGGCCCCAGCCGAGGTTGGACTGATTCCATGTTGAAGATTACCAAGGCTTCTTGTCACCTCGGCCTACACTCGGCCGAGGTTGCCATACCCAGGTATATGAGAATGCTGTTGATGCCTGTGATGCGCGTAGTGTCCATTGGAAATGTAGGTGATAGTGTCGGCCTGGGCCGACCTTACTAAGGCCGAGGGCTGATATCATGGGCCCATGGCTTATCCAGGGTCGGTCAATATCTCGGCCATCACCTCGGCCGAGGTTGGTGTCTCTAGGCCGAGGTCACACTTGGGGCATATCAACCAACGTCACCTACTTACCGCAAATGCATGGACTGCAACACCACCGAGAGGGAGATCATTCCTCCAATAACCAGTGATCTAGTCACCGAAGGTGAAATACGAAGAAGCCCATCTAGAAAATCCTTGGGAGAATGAGAAAATTCGGGTAAAGCCGCAGCAACACTGGGATTTATCCCCAATAAGACAGAAAATTCCTCGTAGGTAGGACAAACTTCATCCAAACCAAAGCGGAATACATGGTCTTTGGGGTACCAAAATTGTACCGCCGCCATCAACATGTTCCACTCAATGGACCGATTGCACCACAAAGAGACTCGATGCATGTTGAAAGCATCGTAGTAGACATTATAAGAGCACATCGCTTCCAAGGCTTCGTGGTAGTTAACAAACTCAATGCTACTAGGATATCCATCTTGTAGGACTAAGAGATAGTAGGCAAGTAAGTAAGAATGTGAAGGTGTGATGAAAACACTCAACCCCTACCCCTTTTTATACTTGAGAACCCTCACAAAAGACACAATCCTTGCAGAAATCAGAGGGAATCCTACCCCATAAAGTACCAAGAAGCTGAGAAGGGCACTAATCAAAGCTTTGAATTGATGGGACTGGACTTGACTGCCGATAGGCATGATAAGGGGCTTGCCGATCGGCACCCCCTATTTTTGGAAGTTTTCCTTTTTCCTCTTTTGTCAAAATCAGAAGCTCAATAAAAACAAATTAATATTCTCAATAGAATTTCAAAAATCCTTTTCCACCCCTATATAATTTCCCATTCTTTAAACTTTCCTCAAAATCCTAAAAATATCTCTTTTTACGGTCTCAGCAGCAAAGTAAAAAGAGCATGTGCATGCATTCATTCATCATTAACAAAAGATAATAAAAATTCCCATTGCATTGCATATATATATATTCTTTTGTGTTACATCAAATTTTACAGGAAATAAAAGAAAAGCAAAAAACTACGGGACTCAGCCCGAACCCACATTCTCTCTCACCTACCCTTCCCCTTTTCTCTAAGAGCTTCCACCCCTATGATGCGCTCTGTTTCCCCTACGGCGAGATGATGCACCACCGCTACCCGAGCCAGAGTCCTCCCCGGACGAAGCAAACGACACCAAATAAGAAGGAATCGGGACCACGTCCCGAATATGGCTAGTCGCCGAAGATATCCAGTCTCTGATGTCCATCAGCCAAGTGGTTGACACACGAACTTACTACAAGTAAAAGGCAAAATCAATATCAAAGAAGGATCAGAACAGAAAAGGAACCAAAAAGAGGAAAAGAATAGAAAGGTATACCACAAGACAAAGAACCTCCTCTGTCAAACCCAACTCCTCCGGATCCATCGCAAGAAGACAATGCAACATGGGGACCATCCCTCCATCACCCCGTCAAATGTTGTATGAAGGGGTATGCAATCGAACAAAGGGAACCTCTGAAGTCTCCACCGCCGCAGATGCCGACGGACCACCGCCGCTGTGGGAGGACCCCACCGCCCAACTTGAACCCACAGGAAGGAAAGGCAAGGCATCATATATGCTGGGTGCCTTCAACCAGCTCATCACAAAGTCCATATAGTCATACGACATGATTGTATCAGTGTACAACAAGTAGGACTCGCCGATCATAGCCACGATCCTCGCATCTTCTGGCAGCAGCTACTCCCACCTCATAGATGTAGGAGGCTATGCGGGTGGCACCACCACCTCCTCCTCAGTAATCTGCCGAACCACCCACTCCCCCAGATACCAGGAATGGCCAAACTCATGTGCCAGCAAATGCCTCATCTGCGCATTCACCCCGATCGCCCCCATATCCTGAATGGCTGTCCCCCAAGGGTAAAGGGTTACCTGAAAATCCCTGGTAGGCATAAGTAAATATAGAATCAGAACGTGCAAAAAAATCAAGGCTGAAAGTCAGTCCATTCAAGACCTGACGCACCACCTCCAGAGAGAAGGATCCCTTCGACTGCCGATTGGCCTTGCGCCATCAATACAATCGACATAAGTCCCCAACAGTCTCGTCCTTCAAGAAAATCAGCGGGGTATTGCACCCAATCACCTCATAGAACCACGTCTACCAAAGATAGTAATTCACAATAAAAAAGAGACGCATAAGGAAAATGCGAATGCGTGAAAGGAAAAATGTGCAAAATTAAAGAAATACCTCAAGAAGATACGTGGCTCCAATAAAAGTTTATCGTTAGCACCGACTGAATGCATCCAAAGAAAAATAGAGGGTCGCCAAAGTCAGGCTCCCCTAATTATAGAGAGGGATGTTCGAAAACATCCTCTAATACGACAAGAACAACAAATGGACGACGTCGCCACTCGACGCCACAATGAAAACTCCCATCACCAGCAAAATGAACAACGTGGCAATCTGCCTCACCTGCAGCCCATCCTACACATCAACCACCCTACTCAGTAAGACATCCTTCAGAAAGGACATCCAGATGGAATCCCCAAAAGCTATTCTCCCTACATCGCTGAGCGCCGCCCTCACCGCCTCCGCCCTCACCCTCAGAGAGCGATCCACCTCTATCTTCTCCCTATAGCAATCCAGCCCCAGCAACTGTTGCGCATCTATGGGAGTCAAGGTTATCTCCCAAAAACCAAAACAGAAGGAGTGGGTAGTATCCCACCATCTCTCCCCGAGAGCGCATAAGACCGCTGTCGACCGAGGCGTCTCTTCCAGCGTAGACGCCAACCTCCCAAAACTCGCTGATGATACCACCCAACGCACCACAATTGGAAGATGGTCCTAGACATCCTTGAGCCCCATCATCCCATGAGCACACATGTTCTTCAAAGAGATATCAGACTGTCAAAAGAAGAAACCTTGTCAAAATTCAAGAAGGAAGAAAAAATCATTAAAAAGAGAAGAATGCCAAAAGTCTTTACTTACATAATCGTCAGGGTTCACCACCCTCGAGGAGCGATGACGTGACGTCTCTCATAACAAGGTCTGCTCATTCGCAACCGGCTCGAGCACATCAAAGGAGTTCTCACTCCCCAAAGCAAGAGGCGCCCTGGCCCTCCACTCTATGTTCGCCCAGTCATCAACAGTCAACCATTCCCTATGCGCTGCAGTGCTCACAAAGGCAGCTATTTCTTAGAGATCGGAATGCTAGAACGATTTGCAGAAGAAAATCGCAAAAAGAATGAAAACAAGAAGCTGTGAAAAATGAGGGGAATTCGCTCCCTTTATATAGGATGCCAAGGGTCATGCCGATCGGCATTGTCCCCCACCCACCAATCGGCACTGACCCCTTACTTTCCTGAGGCAGTCCAAAAGTCCATGCCACTGCCGAATGGCACCCTCTAAACCATGCCGATCGGCACCCCCTTAAAATTTTGTACAAAAATTCCCAAAAAATACCAGA
Organism: Sambucus nigra; assembly: GCA_949130495.1. Lineage (NCBI taxonomy): Eukaryota > Viridiplantae > Streptophyta > Magnoliopsida > Dipsacales > Adoxaceae > Sambucus > Sambucus nigra. The sequence continues at coordinate 480,566,787 of OX422215.1, read as the reverse complement.
AAGCCTTGAAAAATTCTCAAAAAATTCCTAAAAATCCCAGGAAGGATTTAGAACATTTTCATTAAGAAAATTTCACACTCCCTCAAGAGGAACCCCCATTTCCCCAACGAAACTCACAAAAACCAAGTAAAAATCCTCCCGACAATGTCCCTGGAGGATCTCTAAAGATCACCCCTATTACCCAAAGGTCTCAAGCAATACATCCAAACCCTGAATTACCTAATAACTTCCCCAATGGAGTTTATGACATCAAACTTGCCTTTTCTCCGCAAAATCCCCAATATCACAAGGATTTCCCCAGCGGAACTCCGGAGGACACTACATTTTCCCCAACTCATTCATTATTCCCCAGCGGAATCCAAAGTCTAATGTTTACCCCCAGCAGAATCCCTGATTGTCCCAAAGGAAATGTAGGTCAGAATTAACCTCGATCTTAGATCGTCACCTTAGTTAGGTCAGAATTGACCTCGGTCCTCGGTTGTCACCTATCTTAGGTTAGAATTGACCTCGGTCTTTAATCGTCACCTTAGTTAAGTCAGAATTGACCTCTGTCCTCAGTTGTCACCTCTCTTAGGTCAGAATTGACCTCAGTCTTGGATCGTCACCTTAGTTAGGTCAGAATTGACCTCGATCCTCGGTCGTCACCTCTCTTAGGTTAGAATTGACCTCGATCTTGGATCGTCACCTTAGTTAGGTCAGAATTGACCTCAGTCCTCAATCATCACCTCTCTTAGGTCATAATTGACCTCGTTCCTTGGTCGTCACCTCTTTTAGGTCAGAATTAACCTCGATCTTGGATCGTCACCTTAGTTAGGTCAGAATTAACCTCGGTCCTCGATCGTCACCTCTCTTAGGTTATAATTGACCTCAGTCTTGGGTCATCACCTTAGTTAGGTTCGAATTGACCTCGATTCTCGGTCATCACCTCTCGTAGGTCAGAATTGACCTCAGTCTTGGATTGTCACCTTAGTTAGGATAGAATTGACCTCGGTCCTTAATCGTCACCTCTCTTAGGTTAGAATTGACCTCAGTCTTGGATCGTCACCTTAGTTAGGTCAGAATTGACCTCGATCCTCGGTCGTCACCTCTCTTAGGTCAGAATTGACCTCGATCTTGGATCATTACCTTAGTTAGATTAGAATTGACCTCGGTCCTCGGTCGTCACCTTAGTTAGATTAGAATTGACCTCGGTCTTTGATCATCACCATAAGCCCGTAGAATTGGCTTCTACTCGTAGAATTGGTCATCTCACCTTAAGCCCGCAGAATTATCTTCGACTGGCAGAATTGGTCATCTCCACATAAGCCCGGAGAATTAGCTTCGACCCGCAAAATTGGTCATCTCACCTTAAGCTCGTAGAATTGGCTTCGACTTGCAGAAATGGTCATCTCCACATAAGCCCGTAGAATTGGCTTCGACCCGCAGAATTAGTCATCTCTACATAAGCCTGCAGAATTGGCTTCGATCCACAGAATTGGTCATCTCACCTTAAGCCCGCAGAATTGGCTTTGACCCGTAGAATTGGTCATATCACCATAAGCCTACATAATTGGCTTCAACCCGCAGAATTGGTCATCTCACCTTAAGCCCGCAGAATTAGCTTCGACCTGCAGAATTGGTTATCTCAACTTAAACTCGCAGAATCGTCTTCTACCTACATAATTGGTTATCCCCATCACACTTTGTAGGTCCTCAAAATTGTCCTCGACCCTCTGAATAGGTCATCCTCGCTCCCTTAGGTCCTCAGAATCGGCCTCGACCCTTTGAATTGGTCATCCTCCCTCAAAAGCATCATACGGTGTCTATTCGATGGCTATCGTTTATTCCAAACTCACCCGTTGAGGGGCTCTGTAGACACCCCATTATGTTACCCCCTAAAATCTCTTTAGGTCCCTAGCACCTCCCTTCATCACTACAAACCTAGGTCATACCCCGAGTACTGACCTAGAAGCCATCGGGCACTCCCAAGCTCCATTTGACCAAAAGTCAAAGTCTTCAGCTCGATCGAGGCTGAATGAATCTTCGAAGGGAACTGAAACCCCTCTCCAACGATCCATTCCGTGCACGATTCCGACTTACCATGTGGACGAATGACCTATTTTCCCCCAAAACTGAATCAGGAGGCCACCAGGCGCTCCCAAGATTCGTTTGACCAAAAGTCAAATCTTTAGCTCGATCGAGACTGAATGAATCTTCGAAGGGAATTGAAATGCCTCTCCAATGGTCCGTCCCATATGCGATTCTCACTTACCATGCAGACGAACGATCCGTTTGCTTCTGACGATTCCCCGTCCAATGGACAGAAAAATGCTTCCGAGCCATATTTGACCCAAAGTCAACTCCCGAACCCGGGAGCGAACCCGAATCCTATTCAACACTCGCGAACTAAACATATAAAAATCAGACATCACTTTATACACGAATTAGTTGAAACTAAGGAATTAGACATCAATTATCTTCCCACTGATTTGCAACTCCTAGATATGTTTACAAAATCCTTGGATTGTAATTGGTTTATTGCTTTACGTAAATCGATAGGAATGGCTTGTGCTGACTAAACTCCTATGACTTAAATAATATTCCCTTTGTCCATTTGAGACAAAATGGGGGAGAAATTTGAGTCTTATGAGTTCATTTTTTTTGTACATATTTCTAAAATGCTTGATCTTAGTATTCTTTGTAGGAATTTGCACCAATGATGCTTTTAGGGTATTGGTTTGTAAATAGTTGAGTTATTTAATTTTTCTTTTCTAGGAAAAGGGTAGATAGAATTTTTGTATAGGAATAGGTCTTTCCTTATTTTTTTGTTGCCCTAAGAGTCCTAGACAACTCAAAGGAGATTTTGTCTCATATTTCCAAAGGGGGAGATTGAAGCACCTTATACTCTTGACTCACTTGAGTCTACATTGTATAAGTGCTCATCTAGTTTTGAAATGGTGAAAAAATTGAGTCCAATCCCTAGAATCCAAAAAGACTCAGACTCCACTCTTCATTCCTCTTGTTTAATCAATTAAAGGTATATTCACAAACACTCACATACTTTAAGATTTCATATTTTGCTCATATATTGCATTAAATTGCTTGTTTGTGTGTTGTATGTGTTAATTTCCCTTAAAACATTTTTTAATAATTTTTTTGGGAATTTTTAATGATTTTTATAATCATTTTTTCAAAATTAAAATTGGATTAAAAAGCTTTTGGGGTCAATCTGTAAATACTGGTTTTATGCCTATAAGTTGATTTGGGTAGAATCTGAAACGGCTAGAGACTATAGGGTGTCTTTGTATTTATTTTCAAACGCACGTGTGAGCTTCAGTACAAGCCCTACACTTGTCATAACCATACCGGCCTGATTTGTGTTTCTTTGAAGACACATAACTGTTGTTCATTATCAGCCCTTGGATCGTTATTATCAACGCTCTGCATGCGTTTGAATACAATCCATGAGAAACATGTCTAAACCAATCAGAATCCTTTTAACCCTCCGCTTGTATCTCACCGTTATATCAAAGTCAATTTGGGAAGACTAAGTCCCAACCCTTGATTTTGAATTGCCTTCTCGATCCTTCTCAACCCACTATATAAGGAGGCTTACCCTCATCCTTTGAGAGACTTTTGGCACTTCGTTAGAGTAGAGAGAGAAGAGAGATAAGAGAGAGAAACAAAAGAGAGAGTTAGAAACCCTAATTCGTCCAAACTCAGTTTCAAACCCTAATTCTTTTTTCTAAAACCTTTTACACCAAACATCAACCATGAGTGTTTGAGAGTTTTTATGTGTTGGTTTGAAAGTTGTTTTGTGATTTAACCTCTTGGTTTTAAGATCTTGTGTCCAACTTAAACATTAGGTTAGGATCTGTATTTCTGTTCTATAAAAATTATAGATCTGGCATTTTTTTTGTTGTATTACACTTAGATCTACATTCTTAGTTTCTGGTCTTGAGAAATCTTTTGTTGATTATTTTTAGTAAATGTTTTTACCTTCAAAATCAAAAAAATCATTTTCTGTTTCTAGTTCGTTTGAACAAGACTTTTGACCTAGTTGGAATCGCACTTGGTGGTTTTTAATTTCAAAAATATTTTCAAAACCCCTGAAATTGATTAAGATCTTGAACCGTCTTCTGAGCAAGATAGCCGTGGATTCTTGGATCATTTTAAAGGTCAAATAAAGTTTTTGTTTATAAGAATAGAGAAACTGAAAATCACAGCATTGTGACAACCCGCTTAAAATAATAACGGGTGGCCAGCCCTATACTACCTTAAATCAGGAATCTCAGATGGCTCAGTCTCAACATCAACTGACAATGCTAAAATATATAAGGCTAACTACTCGAAACTATTAAAAGCGGATGCCAAAATAAAGAAAAACATACCATGAACAACAAACCAACACTATAGAACTACTAACAAAGGTGGAATGCATACAAGTACTATGATAAATGAAGTGCTATAATAAAATTAAATGAGTATGTATAAGAAAATATACCTGAATAAGCTGTCGGGTCACAGACAATACAACATCCATGAGAAGAAATATAAATAACATATAAATAACTCTTGGGTATAAACCCGATACACAACATGAATCCTACCTAGATTTTTAAAGAAGTAAGAAGTGACTACAATCTAAATCCCGCAACAGTCCGGACCTGTTACGACTCCCACGATTCCGGATAGAAGGGTAACCGGCATCCCTGCGGTAGGACACCTGTAGTAATATATATATATATATATATAGCATGAGAGAAGTATAAATGGGTCAGAGCCCGATGTGTAAAAATGTTTAGCAAGTGTGTTAACCGTGCATAATAAATATCAATGCACTTATTTCATAATTAAGGTGGAGTCGCACTCTCGTGAAACCCTAACTCACCTCTCATCTAATGGCGCGCACCTATTCGCGTCCTAGAATCTTAAGTAAGTTACCCCACCCATAAGGACAACCTACCTACCATACTCACGATCTATACCCACTATCCCTACCATTCTAAAATACCCCAAGAATTCTTTCCGTTCGAAACACATTTAATTATATTCTTATATACATATACCTTACCAGGTTTCATTGATTTCCAATTTATAGCTAAACAATTACCCATCTTATTACTTCACATATTAACATTAAACTTCAATTTAAGAGTTTATTCTCTAATTTTTCATACATACAATTTATAGGGTCAAAACTTCTCTCCACTCTCAACATTGCGTTGCGTTTCGTGCGTGGGGCATCTCGCAAAGTGAAATCCAAACAAGGAACCCCCCCGATACACTACTTCTTGACAATGTCAATCGTAGGTATCCGTTCATCACAAGCTAGCATTAAGTTTTATTATAAGAGTATAATCTCTAAATTAAATTCATGCAAGTACTAAGACAAAACTTCTCTCTACTCTCAACATTGCACTGCGTTTCGTGCGTGGGGCGTCTCGCAAAGAGAAATCCAAAAAAGGAACCTCCCCGATACACTACTTCTTGGCAATGTTGAGTGTAGGGATCCATTATGTCGTCCACACAATCATACTACTGATACATACAAGTACCAAGGACAAAACTTCTCTCTACTCTCAACATGGCACTGCGTTTCGTGCGTGGAGCGTCTCGCAAAGAGAAATCCAAACAAGGAACCCTCCCAATACACTACTTCTTGACCATGTTGATTGTAGGGATCCATGTTGTCATCACACAATTCCACTACTACAACTACCTACAGTACTAAAGACAAAACTTCTCTCTACTCTCAACATTACACTGCGTTTCGTGCGTGGGACGTCTTGCAAAGCAAAATACAAACAAGGAACCCGCCCGATACACTACTTCTTGGCAATGTTGATTGTAGGGATCCATTATGTAATCCACACAATCATACTACTACAATTTGTATTACTAACTAAGAGTAACTCCCAAAATCTCCACTAAATCCTTGGGTTGATATAACTGAAATTTTTCCTTAAGTGCGATACATCAAACCCCAACATTTTAGTACACCGTAATCACCCAAGATGTACACTATCGAAATTCATAACCTTTCACCTATAGGATATAATAAATATATATATATATTTACTCTAAACATATATATATATATACAACCATTCATTCCCATAGCCAACTGTACATACTATATATAATGTACAATGGCCATACACATAATACATCCGGCTACATACTGCCGATATACTGCACCATGCTATGATCTTCCGGGAAATTACTCATATATCATCCTGGGGACCACGATCGGACTCAATATCACCAATATCGGGGCCAACACACACACACGACGTCCGGGAAGCGGTCATAGTTCCTAACCGGCCAGTGAGACGAAACATACCCACCACATCTCACCCCCAAAAAATGTAAATCACATAATAACACCATGGATGCTATGACCTGGGGAATATCCACACACTGCTCCTCGTTATTTGTGTAAACAATGTAAAGCGGTCATTGTTTGTGTGTGTGTTGTATGTATTAATTTCCCTTAAAAAAATTTTTAATAATTTTTTTGGGAATTTTTAATGATTTTTATAATCATTTTTTCAAAATTAAAATTGGATTAAAAATCTTTTGGGGTCAATCTGTAAATACTGGTTTTATGCCTATAAGTTGATTTGGGTAGAATCCAAAACCTCTAGAGACTATAAGGTGACTGTGTATTTATTTTCAAACGCGCGTGTGAGCTTCAATCCAAGCCCTACACTTGTCACAACTATACCGGCCAGATTTATGTTTCTTTGAAGACACATAACTGTTGTTCATTATCAGCCCTTGGATCGTTGTTATCAACGCTCTGCATGCATTTGAATTCAATCCATGAGAAACCTGTCTAAACCAATCAGAATCCTTTTAACCCACCGCTTTTATCTCACCGTTGGATCAAAGTCAATTTGGGAAGACCAAATCCCAGCCCTTGATTTTGAATAGCCTTCTCGATCCTTCTCAGCCCACTATATAAAGAGGCTTACCCTCAGCCTTTAAGAGACTTTTGGCACTTCGTCTGAGTAGAGAAAAGAGAGAGAAACCAGAGAGAGAGAGTTAGAAACCCTAAATCATCCTAACTTAGTTTCAAACCCTAATTTATTTTTCTAAAACCTTTTACGGCAAACACCAACCCTGAGTATTTGAGAGTTTTTCTGTGTTGGTTTGAAAGCTGTTTCGTGATTTAATCTCTTGGTTTTAAGAACTTGTGTCCAACTTAAACATTAGGTTAAGACCTGTATTTCTATTTTATAGAAATTATAGATCTGGCATTTTTTTATGTTATATTACACTTAGATCTACATTCTTAGTTTCTCATCTTGAGAAATCTTTAGTTGATTTTTTTCTGTAAATGTTTTTATCTTCAAAATGAACAAAATCATTTTCTGTTTCTAGTTCGTTTGAAACAAGACTTTTGAACTAGTTGAAATTTCACTTGGTGGTTTTCAATTTCAAAAATATTTTCAAAACCCCTGAAATTGATTAAGATCTTGAACCGTCTTCCGAGCAAGATAGCCGTGGATTCTTGGATCATTTTAAAGGTCAAATAAAGTTTTTGATTCTAAGAAGAGAGAAACTAAAAATCAAAGCATATAGATCTTAACTGTAATTTGATAGGACTGTTTGTATAAATAAGCGTGCGTGTGTGCATGCATATGTTAGAGCACCATCACAAACACTTACATACTACAAAACTGAAATTTTATGTTATAAGATCTTGAAACAAGAGTCGACGTAAAGACTGGAACAAAGTGGAAGTTAGCAAACTGGGAGAGCCACATCAACAATTAGAACTGCAGAGAAGTTATAAGGAAACTAGTGGGTACATTCCTAAACTTGTATAGGTCTGATTTGTGTGCATGTGTGTTATATAGTTTGTAACTGATACATTTTTTTTAGTGAATTTTTGGTTTGTGACTTAGAAGTCACCGTGGATGTTTCCTCAGTTGGTGAGGTTTTACCATATTAAAAATCTCTTGTCATCAATCTTTCTACATCTACTCATCTCATTCTTAATAGTGTGCTGATTTAAACTATCTTAGTTTTGTTTTCAAAACTTGTTAACAAATCTTGAACTGATCTCATGCCTGTTTTATTAAACACATCTTGTGATTAACCTGATTTGATTTAAAGAAAAGAGTTTCCTCAAAAAACAATTCGAAGTTACTTAAATAGTTTAATCTTGTATTAAACGGCTTTAGTAACATTTTTTCGATTGGTATCAGAGCTTTGGAAATATTTTTAAAAGATCTTGTGTTTCTGAAATTATTTTCTTGAAATCAAACAATGGACGTGAAAAATGAAAGATTTGGTAACCTGACCAGACCTCCTCTATTTGATGGGAACAACTTTGCTTACAGGAAAGTAAGGATGGTTGCTTTCAAACAAGGAACCTGGGGAGATGATGTCTGGGATATTGTTGAAAATGGATATACTTATCCTACAAAACCAACCACTGAAGGAAGTAATGAGAGGATTAAGAAAGTATTACATGAATTCACACAAGAAAAGAAGAAAACTTCTCGAAATAATAACAAAGGAAAGAATGCCATATTTATGTCCATAAATGAACATGAGTTCAAACGGATCTCATCTTGTACCACTTCTAAGGAAGCTTAGGATACATTGATTACTGCACATGAAGGTGACACTAGAGTTAAGGTTGCTAAATCACAGATGCTAGTCCAACAGTATAACTCTCTAATTATGTTAGACTCTGAATCCTTTGATGACTTTTACATGAAATTGATTGACATTGTGACCAAATTGCATGCTAATGGGATCACTTATGATAGACATGAAATTGTCTCTAAAATTCTAAGGTCATTACCACAGAAATTTGATAACAAAAGATATGATATTGAGGAAATGAGTGTCCGAAATCTTACTCCTGAATTACTTAGTAGTAAACTAAGAACAGTGGAAATGGAATTAGAATTTAAGAAGCAATTGACCCATTCCCATAGGAAACAGACTAGTTCCAATTTGAGTTTTTCCACTAAGCTGATGAAACCTGAGCTTATTGTTCCCAATGATGACTCTGATGAGGAATGTAATATAGATAGTTTGGATAATCAAATTGCCTTTATGTCAAAACAGTTTAAGAAAATTGTTAAATTTGGAAATAAAATGGCAAATAGACAAGGTAAGACAAATTATCCACCTCAATCTAATTGCAAACCTCATGAGAAAGGTCAAGACAAACATCACAATACATTCATATGAGACCTAACAAAGACCTCAAGAACATTGAATGTTTTAGATGTGGAAAATTAGGACATATAGCATAAGACTGTAGAGTGAAATTGAACATGTCCAATAAACATACTAGGGCCAACATTTGCAAAACATGGGATGATTCAAGTGATTCTAAAAATGAGGAACCTGAATCATCTGATGCTTTTGATCCTTGCATGTCTTTCTTTGCTAAGATAATCTATAATGATGATATGGCTATGTATGAGAATGATGATAATAGCTCTACTTCTGTTGTTATGAATCATGCTGCTACTGGTTTAGATGCTTTAATTTCTGAGAATAGTGCTAGTTCTACCGTGGGGTGTGTGAGTCAAAGGGAAAGAGATTATGACGATGTCAATGTGTGTGTGAGTTTAAGAAATGAATCCTTAGGGGTCACTTCACACACTACACTTAGTGATTCGGACACTGAAGACCTCCCTGACATTCACACATTTTATGCGAAAACTCTCAAGAAAAGCACTAGACTAGAAAAGATAGTGAAAGATCTCACTAAGAAACTAGAAGACCTAAGCCTGATGGTCAAACTTAACACTGAAGAGTATACTACCCAATGTCTAACTCATGAAAATGATGTTTCAATTTTTGATCAAAAATTGAAGAATTTGATTGAAGAAAATGAAACTCTAGAGAAAAAATATAAAGGGACATTATTAGAATTGGAACAATCCAAGGAGAAGACATCAATTGTTTTTTAAAAAAAATGCAAAATTTGAAAATTATTCAAACTGTTTTGACAGTTTTGTTGCTAATTCAAAAACCAATTCTGTTGATCGAACTGGAATAGGGTTTTGCCCAAATTTAAAGACACAAACTAAGAACTTTGAACCTATCAAGTTTGCGTCAGGAGGCAACAGACCTATAGAAACTTGCCCAAATTTTCACTTCCTAAAACAATAGTTTGATGGAAAACAATCAATGCTTGACATTGGGGAATCAAGTAACTCTAAGTGTGAAATTTTATCTAAGGCTAAATATGTCTACCCCCGGTTAGGCAGAGTGATTCTGCCTTTCAAACTGTACTTCCTAGGAATAAGGTTCAACCCCAAAACTCTATGAAGGCTATGTTTAGAGACTTTCCTAAGGAGATTCCCTCTTTAAGAAATTTATATTGCTCATACTGTGATTTATATGGTCATTCATTTGAAGGATTCTATTCTAGATGTTTAGTTAAACCCGTCTGTAATACTCCTGTCCAGGAGAAGTTGTAACAATTATGTTCTCCCTAGACAACCAGACAAAAACTCTAACTATAGAAAGAGAAAGACCAAACCTAAAAGATCATTTCCAAGAAGGATTCCTAGGCACTTTCCTAAACCAAATGCTCATACTTTCCATAAAATTCAAACTCATGCGCAAAACATTTTTCAATAAAAATCCAATGCTCGAAAATTTTATCAAATGAGAGCTAATCAGCGCAAAATGAAAACAAGAGCTATTTGGGTTAAAAAAGATGAGCTATTACCCCAGATGGAATGTAATATTGTGATTACTTCTTTAAAAGTTGAACACACTCCCGCTGGTTGGTATTTAAACTCTGGGTATTCAAAGCACATGACTGGGGATGATACCAAACTTTTAAACAAAACCACCTTTGCTAGAGGAAAATTTATTTTCGATGATGGTGTATCATCTCAAATCATTGGTAAAGGAACACTCCAAGAAGAAGGATTAACTTTACTTGAAAATGGTCTTCTAGTAAAAGGTCTTAAGGCTAATCTACTTAGTATCTCGTAATTTTGTGACTCAAATCATACTGCCACCTTTTCAAAGAATAATTGCAAAATTTTAAATGAAAAAGGTGAGTGCATAATTATAGGACTTAGGACTCCTGGAAATTATTATACTGTCCAGAACAGTACTAAGGTCTGTAACATTTCCAGAATGGATGACAATGAGATATGGCATAATCGAATGGGTTACATAAATTATGAAAATTTTAGTAGATTATCTTCACAAGAAATAGTTAGAGGTATTATTAAGATCAAACCTATTTCTAATATTATATGTGGATCATGTCAGGAAGGAAAAATTGTTAAACCGCCTCATAAGAAAGTTAAATATATTCTTACCTTTAAACCCTTGGAGCTCATCCATATGGACCTAATGGGTCCTTCTCGAACTATTAGTCTCTGTGGACACAATTACATTCTTGTTATGGTTGATGACTTTACCAGATTTACTTGGGTTGCTTTCTTAAAAAAAAGTCTAACGATTTCCAAAATTTTTTGAAGATATTACTTCAAATTGAAAATGATAAAGACACTCAAGTAAATAGAATTCGTAGTGATAGAGGTGGAGAATTTATAGATACTGGTGTTATAGAGTATTGTGACTATAATGGTTACAAACATGAATTTAGTGCTCCTAAGACTCCTCAACAAAATGGTATTACTGAGAGAAAGAATCGTACCCTTCAAGAGATAGCACGTGTTATGATTCATGCCAAGACTTTACCTAATTATTTTTGGGTAGAATCTATTCGCACTGCGTGTCACATTATCAATATGGTCTATCTTAGAAAGAATTCTAAACAAACTCCTTACAAACTATGGTATGGGAAAAAGCCCAATCTTAAATACCTTAGAACCTTTGGTAGTACGTGTTATGTATGCAAAGACAGGGAAAACTTATCCAAATTTGAGACTCATGGAGATAAATCCATCTTTCTAGGTTATTCTCCTAATAGTAGAACATACCGTGTCTATAATCTTCGCACTAAGACCTTAATGGAATCCATAAACATTATTGTAAGTGACACTACTGTAGAGAGTAAGACTGGAGAACCAATTATTATGGAAGAGCCTGAAAATGTTTTAGAAAATGACTCTCAAGAAATAGATGATTCTTTACCAATTGAGACACCTGAAGTACCTAACTGGGTTTCTAAAGACCATCCCATAGATAACGTTGTTGGTAATCCTGGTGAGCCTGTACGTACAAGATCTAAATTTAGAAACTATGCTTATTATGCATGTTTTGTTTCCCTTGTGGAACCAAAGAATGTAAATGATTCATTGAATGATCCTCATTGAATTTCTGCAATGCAGGAAGAACTTCTTCAATTTGTCATTCATGATGTTTGGTATCATATACCTAGGCCTGATCATAAAAAGGTTATTAACACACGTTGGATATTTAAAAATAAATATGATGAAAGTTGGATAATCATTAGAAGAAAATCCATATTATTTGCTCAAGGATACTCTCAAATTGAAGGAATAGATTTTAACGAGACATTTGCTCCCGTTACACGATTAGAATCTGTTCATCTTCTATTTGCCATAGCTTGTTACTTACATTTTACGCTTTACCAAATGGATGTCAAATCCGCCTTCTTTAATGGAATATTTACTAAGGAGACCTATGTATAACAACCAAAAGGGTTCATTGACCCTCAATATCCAAATCATGTTTTTCATCTTAAAAAGGCTTTGTATGGCCTCAAAACAAGCGCCAAGAGCCTGGTATGAGCGCCTTTCCAATTTTCTCTTAGACAAAGGTTTTAAAAGAAGTGGAAATGATCAAACCATTTTTGTCAAACATTTTGACAAACATATTATTATATCTCAAGTTTATGTTGATGATATCATATTTGGATCAACTTCCCCCTCAGCAGTTAAATCCTTTTATGAAATTATGCATAAAGAAATTCAAATGTCTCTTATGGGGGAGTTACAATTTTTCTTGGGTCTTCAAGTTAAACATAATTCAGAAGGTTTATTTGTTTCTCAATCAAAATATGCTTTAGAGATTGTTAAAAAATTCAGCCTTGAGAGTGAAAAGATGCTAAAACTCCCATGAGTACTACGGTCAAACTATCTAAGGATGAGAGTGGTAAATCTGTATATCCTACTCTATATCGTAGTATGATAGGAACTTTACTATACCTTACTTCCTCGCGTCCTGATATTATATATGCTATTTGCGTTTGTGCTCGTTATCAAAATAATCCTAAAGATATCCATTTAGTTTGTGCTAAAAGAATCATAAAATACATAAAGGGCACTCAAAATTTAGGACTTTGGTACACCAATGATACACCTAGCACTATAATAGGTTACACTGATGCCGATTGGAGTGGGTGTACTGATGACAATAAGAGCACATCAGGAGAATGTTATTATATAGGTAATAATTTGGTAGGTTGGAGTAGTAAGAAACAAAATTGCATTTCTTTATCAACAGCTGAATCTGAATACATAGCTGCTGGAAGTTGCTGTGCCCAATTACTTTGGCTTAAGCAAATGCTAAGTTATTATGGTATTCAAGAAGAACAATTACATCTCTATTGTGATAATCAAAGCGCGATAAATATCTCTAAAAATCCTATTCAACACTCGCGAACTAAACATATAAAAATCAGACATCACTTTATACACGAATTAGTTGAAACTAAGGAATTAGAAATCAATTATCTTCCTACTGATTTGTAACTCCCAGATATGTTTACAAAATCCTTGGATTGTAATTGGTTTATTGCTTTACGTAAATCGATAGGAATGGTTTGTGCTGACTAAACTCCTATGACTTAAATAATATTCCCTTTGTCCATTTGAGACAAAATGGGGGAGAAATTTGAGTCTTATGAGTTCATTTTTTTATACATATTTCTAAAATGCTTGATCTTAGTATTCTTTGTAGGAATTTGCACCAATGATGCTTTTAGGGTATTGGTTTGTAAATAGTTGAGTTATGTAATTTTTACTTTCTAGGAAAAGGGTAGATAGAATTTTGTATAGGAATAGGTCTTTCCTTATTTTTTTGTTGCCCTAAGAGTCCTAGACAACTGAAAGGAGATTTTGTCTCATATTTCCAAAGGGGGAGATTGAAGCACCTTATACTCTTGACTCACTTGAGTCTACATTGTATAAGTGCTCATCTAGTTTTGAAATAGTGAAAAAATTGAGTCCAATCCCTAGAATCCAAAAAGACTCAGACTCCACTCTTCATTCCTCTTGTTTAATCGATTAAAGGTATATTCACAAACACTCACATACATTAATATTGCATATTTTGCTCATATATTGCATTAAATTGCTTGTTTGTGTGTTGTATGTGTTAATTTCCCTTAAAACATTTTTTAATAATTTTTTAGGAATTTTTAATGATTTTTATAATCATTTTTTCAAAATTAAAATTGGATTAAAAAGCTTTTGGGGTCAATCTGTAAATACTGGTTTTATGCCTATAAGTTGATTTGGGTAGAATCTAAAACCGCTAGAGACTATAGGGTGTCTTTGTATTTATTTTCAAACGCACGTGTGAGCTTCAGTACAAGCCCTACACTTGTCATAACCATACCGGCCTGATTTGTGTTTCTTTGAAGACACATAACTGTTGTTCATTATCAGCCCTTGGATCGTTATTATCAACGCTCTGCATGCGTTTGAATTCAATCCATGAGAAACATGTCTAAACCAATCATAATACTTTTAACCCTCCGCTTTTATCTCACCGTTATATCAAAGTCAATTTGGGAAGACTAAGTCCCAACCCTTGATTTTGAATTGCCTTCTCGATCCTTCTCAGCCCACTATATAAGGAGGCTTACCCTCATCCTTTGAGAGACTTTTGGCACTTCGTTAGAGTAGAGAGAGAAGAGAGATAAGAGAGAGAAACCAAAGAGAGAGTTAGCAACCCTAATTCGTCCAAACTCAGTTTCCAACCCTAATTCATTTTTCTAAAACCTTTTACACCAAACATCAACCATGAGTGTTTGAGAGTTTTTATGTGTTGGTTTGAAAGCTGTTTTGTGATTTAACCTCTTGGTTTTAAGATCTTGTGTCCAACTTAAACATTAGGTTAGGATCTGTATTTCTGTTTTATAAAAATTATAGATCTGGCATTTTTTTTGTTATATTAAACTTAGATCTACATTCTTAGTTTCTCGTCTTGAGAAATCTTTTGTTGATTATTTTTAGTAAATGTTTTTACCTTCAAAATCAAAAAAATCATTTTCTGTTTCTAGTTCGTTTGAACAAGACTTTTGACCTAGTTGGAATCGCACTTGGTGGTTTTTAATTTCAAAAATATTTTCAAAACCCCTGAAATTGATTAAGATCTTGAACCGTCTTCTGAGCAAGATAGCCGTGGATTCTTGGATCATTTTAAAGGTCAAATAAAGTTTTTGTTTATAAGAATAGAGAAACTGAAAATCACAGCATTGTGACAACCCGCTTAAAATAATAACGGGTGGCCAGCCCTATACTACCTTAAATCAGGAATCTCAGATGGCTCAGTCTCAACATCAACTGACAATGCTAAAATATATAAGGCTAACTACCCGAAACTATTAAAAGCGGATGCCAAAATAAAGAAAAACATACCATGAACAACAAACCAACACTATAGAACTACTAACAAAGGTGGAATGCATACAAGTACTATGATAAATGAAGTGCTATAATAAAATGAAATGAGTATGTATAAGAAAATATACCTGAATAAGCTGTCGGGTCACAGACAATACAACATCCATGAGAAGAAATATAAACAACATATAAATAACTGTTGGGTATAAACCCGATACACAACATGAATCCTACCTAGATTTTTAAAGAAGTAAGAAGTGACTACAATCTAAATCCCGCAACAGTCCGGACCTGTTACGACTCCCACGATTCCGGATAGAAGGGTAACCGGCATCCCTGCGGTAGGACACCTGTAGTAATATATATATATATATATATATATATATATATATATATATATATATATATATATATATATATATATATATATATATATATATATATATATATATATATATATATATATATATATATATATATAGCAGGAGAGAAGTATAAATGGGTCAGAGCCCGATGTGTAAAAATGTTTAGCAAGTGTGTTAACCGTGCATAATAAATATCAATGCACTTATTTCATAATTAAGGTGGAGTCGCACTCTCGTGAAACCCTAACTCACCTCTCATCTAATGGCGCGCACCTATTCGCGTCCTAGAATCTTAAGTAAGTTACCCCACCCATAAGGACAACCTACCTACCATACTCACGATCTATACCCACTATTTCTACCATTCTAAAATACCCCAAGAATTCTTTCCGTTCGAAACACATTTAATTATATTCTTATATACATATACCTTACCAGGTTTCATTGATTTCCAATTTATAGCTAAACAATTACCCATCTTATTACTTCACATATTAACATTAAACTTCAATTTAAGAGTTTATTCTCTAATTTTTCATACATACAATTTATAGGGTCAAAACTTCTCTCCACTCTCAACATTGCGCTGCGTTTCGTTCGTAGGGCATCTCGCAAAGTGAAATCCAAACAAGGAACCCCCCCGATACACTACTTCTTGACAATGTCAATCGTAGGTATCTGTTCGTCACAAGCTAGCATTAAGTTTTATTATAAGAGTATAATCTCTAAATTAAATTCATGCAAGTACTAAGACAAAACTTCTCTCTACTCTCAACATTGCACTGCGTTTCGTGCGTGGGGCGTCTCGCAAAGCGAAATCCAAAAAAGAAACCCCCCGATACACTACTTCTTGGCAATGTTGAGTGTAGGGATCCATTATGTCGTCCACACAATCATACTACTGATACATACAAGTACCAAGGACAAAACTTCTCTCTACTCTCAACATGGCACTGCGTTTCGTGCGTGGAGCGTCTCGCAAAGCGAAATCCAAACAAGGAACCCTCCCAATACACTACTTCTTGACCATGTTGATTGTAGGGATCCATGTTTTCATCACACAATTCCACTACTACAACTACCTACAGTACTAAAGACAAAACTTCTCTCTACTCTCAACATTACACTGCGTTTCGTGCGTGGGACGTCTTGCAAAGCAAAATCCAAACAAGGAACCCGCCTGATACACTACTTCTTGGCAATGTTGATTGTAGGGATCCATTATGTCACCCACACAATCATACTACTACAATTTGTATTACTAACTAAGAGTAACTCCCAAAATCTCCACTAAATCCTTGGGTTGATATAACTGAAATTTTTCCTTAAGTGCGATACATCAAACCCCAACATTTTAGTACACCGTAATCACCCAAGATGTACACTATCGAAATTCATATCCTTTCACCTATAGGATATAATAAATATATCTATATATATATATATATATATATATATATATATATATATGTATTTACTCTAAACATATATATATATACAACCATTCATTCCCATATCCAACTGTACATACTATATATAATGTAAAATGGCCATACACATAATACATCCGGCTACATACTGCCGATATACTGCACCATGCTATGATCTTCCAGGAAATTACTCATATATCATCCTGGGGACCACGATCGGACTCAATATCACCAATATCGTGGTCAACACACAGACACGACGTCCGGGAAGCGGTCATAGTTCCTAACCGGCCATTGAGACGAAACATACCCACCACATCTCACCCCTAAAAAATGTAAATCACATAATAACACCATGGACGCTATGACCTGGGGAATATCCACACACTGCTCCTCGAGCCAGGGTGCTCACCCTCATCATGCAACTTCCCAATGATAGCATGTGCAGGGTATGCTTAACAATACAAGTATATATATCATTCACATGCACAATATATATACATCCATATGATTACATCATATAACTAAAAATTCATATACGGTTTAGATATTCATGCATGAGTATACACATATATTCGTATCTATGCAAATATATATATATATAACCACATATCCATGTATATATACACACTATCTCTCGTCCGTATGTATAAGATTTATAAGCTCGGCTATAAGTATACATAATCCTCAATATACTAGCCGTCGTCCCAAACACATTTACTTACCTCAATAAATGAATGCTCTTCCTCACTTGCAGTATATTCATCCATATCTCCTATGATATAAATAATCTTCCAACATAGATATATCTCCAACATTAAGGTCATCACCCAAAGTTTAGTGTAGGAAACAATGACTACACATCTCATCTATATCCGAAAGTACATCAATAGCTCTAGTACTAATTTGACCATTGGTATACACATAACTAATAGTATATAAACCTCAAGCTCAATATGAAATTCATCCCATGATTCCATCACTTAGGGAAATACTACACTGATATATAATCATTATCCCAACTACGGTTCAATTACTCCTATAACCCCCTAAATCTTATTGCACTTGCAATCTATTCCTTAAATTAAACATTACTAAGGATACGCGACCACTCTCTCTTGTCGGTCCCCAATCAATTTTTAAGTAGAATACTATCACTATAAGGATTCGACACAATTATTGGCCTACTATGCCATGTCGTACCCTCACGACTCTCTCAAAGGAATCTTAACCTTACATCATAACTAGGCTCATTTATGACCCCTAAATAGAACTCCTGTTCTCATTGAGATTCCCCACTATAACGATATAACCCTCTTCAATACATCTGTAAATAAGTCCCCAAAATGACCCGATACGTACCCGCGATCTCATTATGCGATAACTTCCAATAAAACTCCAAAGCATATTTCTTACATCATATAATCATGTCCCAAATCAATAAACCCAACCAAAAAGGGTTAGAAAACATTCTAGAAAATATCCACAAAATAGCCCTGTTTCCGAATCGATTTGGCCTGGCCCGAATCGATTCGGTCTCAAGGGCGAATCGATTCGCTCCAACTATGAATCAATTCGATCCAAAGGACTTAGGACTCTGTCTCAAGTTGAATCGATTCGCCTTGGGTCCTAATCGATTCATTCATGCAGACCTCCCACTTTTGCCTAACTGAATCGATTCGCTTGGGGGGGGGGGGGGGGGGGGGAATTGATTCGGGTCTGCAGAACCTAAAAGGTCTCTTCTTCTTCATAAAACCCACGAATTTAAAACCATAAAATTTCACTTCTAACCCTTAAACCTTCATCATATCATGATTTCAAGCCAATAAATCATCCCAAATCTGATCCCAACCATTTCTACACCATCAACCCATATCTAAACATCAATTTTAAGATTTAAACCACAAAATCTAGGTTTTGATATTAATACCCAAATCCAAATATTTTATCCACAAATTTTGAAATCAAATACACAAATATTGCCTCGAAATTGTAGAGGTTGAATCGTCCTCGTGATCGCGGTTGGGCCAGAAATCTCCAAGATTTCCCTTCTCTCTCTCTTCCTTTCTTCTTCTTTATTTCTTTTCTTTCTATTTATCTCTTCTCACAAATGAGAAGGGCTTGATTCGTAAGCCCTTAAATCCCTTAAAACAATAAACCCAATTTTAAATGTTAATACACACTTTAAATGACTCGTTTACTCCAATTCGAGCCAAACTACTTAAAAATATTCCGGAGCCGAAATAAATCCCAATGACAGTCATTTTGATTATCTCGACCCATCTGGGATCGATGGTACACTCAAAATCATCATCCGGAATACTTTGAAACGTCCTCAATTTTTGGACTTCAATTCCCAAATTTTAAAATTCTCCAATTTAAATAAATTTTAATTCTCCCAAAAATTAAATTTCTCAGTCCCAAAGTCACGGGTTATTACAAGCATATAATCTTAACTGTAATTTAATATGACTGTTTTTATAAATAAGCGTGTGTGTGTGCATGCAAGTGTTAGAGCACTATCACAAACACTTACACACTACAACACTGAAAGTGTTGGTTATCAGATCTTGAAACAAGAGTCGATGTAAAGACTAGAACAAAGTGGAAGTTAGCAAACTCGGAGAGACACATCAACAATCATAACTACAGACAAGTTAGAAGGAAACCAATGGGTACATTCCCAAACTTGTATAGGTCTGATTTGTGTGCATGTGTGTTATATAGTTTGTAACTGATATATTTTGTTTTAGTGGATTTTTGGTTTGTGACTTAGAAGTCACTGTGGATGTTTCCTCAGTTGGGTGAGGTTTTACCACGTTAAAAATCTATTGTCATTAATATTTCTACATCTCTTCATCTCATTCTTAATAGTGTGCTGATTTAAACTATCTTAGTTTTGTTTTCAAAACTTGTTAACAAATCTTGAACTGATCTCGTGCATGTTTTATTAAACACATCTTGTGATTAAGCTGATTTGATTTAAAGAAAAGAGTTTCCTCAAAAAATAGTTCGGAGTTACTTAAATAGTTTAATCTTGTATTAAATGGATTTAGTAACAGTTATTCAACTTGTGTACTTTTTGTATTAGATTTTCATTTTTTGAAATTTTTTGAAAACTACAAAAAGATTTAATTTTGATTAAATTTTGGAATAGGACAAAAAGAGTTTTGTATTTTGTTTTTCACCGTATATGAATGGACATTTAGGATGACAGAGTCACAATTTCATTCCATATCCATGTGACGATTTGATAGTGTTTTGATATGCGTCATCATTCAATTTATGTGCTTTACAATGTTTGGAGTCATCGAGATGTGATTAATTGTTACTACCTACATGTTTTACTCATGAGTTCCTTTATTGATCACTTGAATGGATTTGTTTGACTATTTATCTTGTCTACATAGGTTGGTCGATGTGTTTTCATCTCAATTCTGTCTTTAAAATGAACCAAATGCGATAAAACTTGACAGTGCATGTAATAACCGTTCCGTGAGGAATTAAATTACCAAAAATGATGAGTGTTTAGGGGAAAGGGCTGCGAGAGTACAAAATTAACTCGTCGTGAAAGCCACCGTTTAATAGAGTCCAAAGAAAAAAATTAAGGCAATAAAAATAAAAATATGCCAAAAATGGGCCAATAGGATTTCTCTAAGGAGAGAATTTAGTTTCATCACCTTAAAAAAATAAAATATATATTATTTATGAAGGAGTTCGAATGGAATATAAAACAGGTTTACATGTCCTTGAAAGTCCTGAAAAAGCGATACATAATTTTGGACGTTATTGGTGTGGAAATATTTTTTGACTTTGATTTATCGATTGGATTGAGACAATGTCATCTAAATTCAAATTTTCGACACCTAAGAATGAGTTTAAGATTCATTCGTTAGGATTACACATATTCATTGTGCACATATGTTATGTTTGATTGCATTGATTTTCCTATTGAATATGTTCACACCCATTCATTCCGTTTCTACAATTTGGTTGTCTTAGTGTAAGTTAATGGTGTGATTTTTGTAAAATTATTTTTGCATTTTTGTATGAAAAATTAAAATCTCAAAAATAGTTTGTGGATGCTTTTGAATATATTCTTTGCATGCTTAGTTTTATCCATATTTTCTTTGCATTTTTATCATGACACTCCATGTTTATTTTGTTTTCCTTGTCTATTTCGGACAAATAAAAGGAGGAGAAGGAATTATGATTTTATGGGGGAGTTTGCATTATAGGGGAGATTTGATTATTGATTGATTTATTCTTATATCATTTCAGACTCAATGCATCACGAAGGTATTTTTTTTATCTCATGTGTGTAGGTACAAAAGTGAAGATCATTATGTTGCACACCTTAATGAGAAAAGCTTTGAGATTTGAAGATTTTTGAAAAAAAAGTTTGAGACTTGAAATTTAGTACCTTTTCAATTTTGGGTTCATGGGAGGGTATTAGATTTGTATAGGCATTTTGTTTTGATAATTCAGATGTTTTTATTTTGTACCGACATAGTGACACGACTAAGAATGTGTCTCAGAAGTGCGTACTCTCTAGGCTCAAGTGCAAGCCTGTCGCTAAAGTAATAATTTTATAAGTCGGGTATCGTTCCTTAGGGAAATAAGACAACGGAGTTGTAACGACATTGGATAGACGAAAGAATCCTAACTCCGACTCTAAAGAAAAGGAAAAGATGATTTGATTGGTGAGATAACTACAACTATATGCAATTTTTGAAAATAATTAACTAATGAACTAAAGTATGAATAGAATGCAACTATTCTAAATTAGCTAAAAAACTAATGATGAATGACTTAAAACTTTAACTATATGATGAAGAAAATAGGACGAGAATACAATCCCTCAACCCTAGTGTATTGCAGGTATAAAACTAATTGTAAATTTTAGTGATTAATTAGACCCTTAATTTAGTACTCCCAAGCATTACGTATATGAGGTTCAAGCCCACGCCATACTTAATCAGAGGAAGAGTAAATCGGTACTGTGATAGTTACACTCGAATTTCATTCTGAAGCATCCCGGTTACCCTGAAGCAAACGAGATCCAAAGATCTACAATTGTCGTGTTTCTACGCAATACGGTCATAATTAAACTATTAAATTTAGAGGACTAATTTTATACACAAGCAACTAACACATTAGGTTGAGTTCATGCATCCCGACCTTTTAAATCTAGCCGGACTTAGGAAAACTTGAAAACAACACTTTTGGAATGAAGGAAACCATTTTACTACTGAATGAAGATGAAGAAATATGAAATTAGTAATGAAAAAGCAACTAGAACAAAGATTGAAACAGAAATTAGAATTATTTTACTTGAATTGCAACTTGAAAGTAACCAGGGTTTGTTGTTCTTCTCTTCTAAAATGGATTACAAAGCTTCCTTAATGGACTAGAATCCTCCTCCCACGTTTTTGAAGGAGTTACAATTTATAAATTACGAAATACAAGAGTTTGAACCAAGTAAAACTCTAATTTTTACAAGTGGATAAGTCCGAAAAATTGATAACCGAACCGATTCGGGTAAAGGGTTCGGTTCGGTTCCATCTTTTGTAGTCTTTAAAGAAAACTCTTCGAGCATGGGATCGATTCGTTATTTGCCAGCTTCGGTTCGGTTCCATCTTTTCAACTCTTTACATGAAGTTTTCCAGAAGTAGGATCGGTTCGTTATTTCATCACTTTGGTTCGGTTCGGTTTTTCAATCCTTTATAGAAACTTCTCTCATAATGGATTCGGTTCTTTTTAGTTCCCTTGGGTTCGGTTCCCTTTTGTCAGTTTTTGCAGAAATCTTGCTTTCTTGTGTTTATTTGAAGCTTTTGGTACGGAACTCGGATTACAACACTGGATACATGCGAAGTAGATGAAGAACCCACAAAGCTCGATGTACTCATTAGAATTTGTCAATAGCAAAGATATGATATAAATCCACTTGAATTACACTATGTGGAGCGATAAAAGCCTCTAAATTAAGGGGATAAATGGGAAGAATTTATGCCTAATCAAACCCCCCTAACTTAGAATGTTGATCGTTCTGAGCAATGTAAAAGAATCAAAGCATGGTCTAACTCATAAATGGGATATGATACATCTTTCGTGGGCGCACGATTTCATTTAGCGTATGCAACATGCCTTTAAACCCCTAGGTTACCCTAGTAGGACGAGTTGTGTCTCGTGAGGGTTTGCAGAGAATATACCCACAAAATTCAACTCAAAGAAACCTCAAAATGAAAGGCTCGAATCTCACCGGGGTTGTTAATCTCCACATTTATTCGTTAAGTCGTCTATGCTCGTTCATTTTCCATCGTTGGTCAATTTCGGCTTTGTGTATTTTAAATTTTACCACTTGAGACTTTAAATCGACTTTTAATGAAATGTTCAAAAAATTTGAATTCCAATTATTATTTATTTTGAACCAAAAAAATATTTTTGGGTTTTTCAAAGTTTTATGAGTTTTTTGAAAATTTTGGGCATTTTTGAAAATTTGTGAAGTTTTAGGAATACGCACTTGTGACCCCCCCTAACTTAGACTTTTGCATTGTCCTCAAGCAAAAAAGGACTAAAATCTAACTCAAAGCGAATTAAAAGTGCGGAAAAATAAAACAAACAAATTATAACATAAATGCAGTATTTATATCGATAAAGAACAAACTGTGTTACATAGGATAAGGGGGAAAACAAACAATCAACTATGAGTAAACAACCACTTCAGACACACACAACCAACAAACACATCAAAAATCGTCATGGGCTTCATTGGGGGGGCTGATTTGAGGACCCGGGTGGGTGCGCGCGGATCATAAGGATCATAAAAGAAAGATGGTGAGGGTCCGCCGAAGTTGAGCTCGTGAAGGTGGGCTTGGAGCCGGTGCATCATACTTGTGTCCCTCCGATAAGCCGCTTGATCTTGATTGTATTGGTTGATGAACCCATCAAGGTGAGATTCAACCACCGAAAGTCGCCGATTAAAATTTGCTTCTCGGGGCTCGAAATCCGAGTCATCGTCTTCATTGTATTCTTCTTCTTCAGCCCCTTCCATATCAACGTCCTCCGCCACCGGCTCTTCAACAGGAATTAATTGCCTCCTGGGTTGCTCGAATGGCAGCTCTTTGCTGGGCACTTCGCGTGCGGGATACCTTCCCAAGGGGCTCCGGGAGGCGTGGGAAAGCTTACAGTGGATGGATACCAGGGTCAACTAGGATGGATGTGATGAGGCGAGCATACGGGAGGGGTACCACACCTTTGTGCTCCCAGGCCGCGAAAGTGATATCCGCGTAAAGCATCCGGGCCAGATTTAGGGTGAAATCTGGGTCGAATAGGTGGTACACGAGCGTCGCTTGGTGATGTCACATCGTCGAGTCATTGGAGGTTTGAAGCAAGTTGACACACACTATATGGAACGTGATGCGCGCCTTGTCATTAAGACGGCCCACGGGGAATGTACCCCATTCCCAAATGTCGTCGGGCACGAGTCGGTCAATGCATTGCTGTTTGGGAATGTTGGGGGCGTTGGTTGGGTAGTCATATACGTCCGGGTGGGGAACGCCCTTTTCAGTAATCTTGCGGGCGAGGATGGATAAGGAGAATCTGATGGGGTGGCTGTCAACAAATGATTGGCACTCAAATTTGCCCGTCCGTACGAGAGAGCCATAAAAGGACCGGACTTCGTTCGCCCAAATGACATGGTAAGGTTCCTGCAGGTATTGCATCCACCCCCGCTAGCAGAAATGGGTGGTGACAGGGCACAGAAGATCGTCCCAGTTAATAACCCGCTCAATGTACAATTGGCAGGAAAAACTGAAAAATCGTTCACACCATACACGCTCCATGTGGGAGCGGTATTTCCCATTTCTGTTGGGCTGAACTTCGGTTGACAAATATTTTGCCGTAAAAGGTTGATTGGCCATTGGGAAATCTTGGAAGAAAGACTAGGGCTTGTAGAGAGGGAAAGATATGGAGGTGTGAGTGGAAGAGTAGGGTTGGGTTGGTTTTTATATGTGGTGGGGAGAGGTTTGGGTGAGGGTTTTTGGTGGGAAAGGGAGGGATGATTTTGGGGGGGGGGGGGGTGGGTGGGGGGGGGGGGGGGGGGGAAGGGGGAAGAATGGAGGGAAGGGAGGCGATAGGGGGGTTGAATGGGGTCCTTGAGCAGAAGAAAAATCACATGAACCGAACCGAACCGATTCGGTTCAGGGGCAATTTAGTTCGGTTCTGGGGATTTTTATTTTTTCGATTTTTCCAAACCGAACCGAATACCGAACTGAATCGACTTGGGGATTCGGTTCGGTTCCATCTGTGACAGAACCCCTTTTTTCAGTGTGCTGCTCTGGAATCTTATTCTCTCAAAATCCTAAACTCTTGCACTTATTCTCCCACTTGAATTCCTCGATGCCCTCATGAATTTTGTGTAGAAATGCGTGATCTTAACCATAACCTTACGTAACCAGCCTACGGACTCAATCTAATCTATCGAAGCATAACTACTATACACAAGAATTCACCCCATATGCGTCGGGGGTGCGATGACCTCTCTTGCCAGCTCAATCGACCCCGTAAACGGGGTCCGATAACCAAACGGTGTCGACTTATTCCACACAAGCCTCTAGATATGTCTTTAAGCGTTTTCCATTTACTTTGAATGTATTTCCCCCTTTCAAATTGTCTAACTCAACAGCTCCATGCGGGAATACATTCTTTACAACGAATGGGCCAGACCATTGTGATCGTAACTTACCCGTAAAAAGATGAAGTCAAGAGTTATAGAGAAGAACTTTTTATCCGGTAAGAAACACTTTGCATCGAATGATGTTATCATGAGTGAGTTTCATCCGTTCTTTGGAAAGTTTTGCGTTCTCATATGCATCATTGCGTATCTCTTCTAACTCATTTAATTAAATCTTGCGAGCTTCATCGGCTTTATCCATGTCATAATTCAGCTTCTTAATCGCCCAATACGCCTTGTGCTCTAATTCCACAGGAAGATGGCAAGGTTTTCCATACACAAAGCGAAATGGGGACATACCGAGTGTATTTTTGTATGCGGTACGATAGGCCCATAGTGAATCGTTCAATCGAAGTGACCAATCTTTCTGGGTGCGATTGACGGTTTTCTCAAGAATATTCTTGATTTCCTGGTTTACTAATTCGGCCTGTCCGTTTGTTTGTGGATGATAGGTCATTCCAACTTTGTGAACGATGCCATATTTTCTCATGAGCTTCTCGAATGGCCTGTTGCAAAACTGCATGCCATTATCACTGATTATCTCTTTCGGAGCACCGAAGTGGGAAAGTAAATGTTCCTGAAGGAACCTAATCACCACTTTACTATCATTGGTCTTGATAGCTATGGATTCTACCCATTTAGAGACGTAGTCTATCGCGACAAGGATGTATAGGAAACCAAAAGATGGGAGAAAAGGGCCCATGAAGTCAATACCCCAGCAGTCGAAGATCTTAATAATGAGTATTGAGGTTAATGGCATCATGTCTCGTCGGGTAATCGCCCCCATCCTTTGACACCTATCACAGGGTTTGCAATAATTATTCACATCCCGAAATATTGTGGGCCAATAGAGGCAACATTGAAGAATCTTAGGGGCTATCTTTTTCATCGAAAAGTGACCTCCACAAGATTTCAAATGATAGAATTGGATGACTTTGGGGATCTCGTCATTCAGTACACAACGTCGAATGATTTGGTCGGTGAAATATTTAAACAGGAAAGGATCATTATAGAAAAACATGCGCAACCAAGTAATAAACGTCTTCTTATCTTACGGTGTCTAATTGGGAGGGACGGCTCCCGTGACAAGATAGTTCACGATATCCGTAAACTAGGGCAAAGCAGAGGTAGCAAAGAGTTAGTCATCCAAGAAGTATTCATCTATAGGTATTGGATCACTAGGTACGTCAGACGAAAGCCGTGATAAGTGGTCTGCAACGAAGTTTTCTACTCCTTTCTTATCTTTAATGGAGAGATTAAACTCTTGTAGGAGTAGGATCCACTTTATGAGGCGTGGCTTTGCGTCTTTCTTCGCAAGTATGTATTTCAATGCTGCATGGTCGGTGAAGCAAGTGATGGGAGAACCGATAAGGTAGGATCAAAATTTATCAAGAGTAAAGACTACCGCTAGCAACTCCTTTTCTGTCGTGGAGTAATTGAGTTGTGGTCCAGTAAGAGTTTGGCTAGCGTAGTAGATGAGATGATCCTATTTGTCTTTTCTTTGGCCTAAAATAGCCCGTATTGCATAATCGCTAGCATCACACATAAGTTCGAATGGTAGGGACCAATCTGGAACTTGCATGATGGGAGTGGGCACAAGCATGGTTTTCAGTTTTTTAAAAGCGCTATGGCATGCTTTCGTCCACTCAAATGGGTTGTCCTTCTTGAGTAGGTTGCTTAAAGGTCTAGCGATGACGCTAAAGTCCTTAATGAGCCGTCGATAAAACCCGCGTGGCCCAAGAAGGAGCGCACGTCTTTGAGAAATTTTTGTGAGCGTAGATCGGCTATGACATCTATCTTTGCTCTATCAACTTCAATCTCTTTGGATGACACGATGTGTCCAAGAACTATGCCTCCGGTTACCATGAAATGTCATTTTCCCCAATTCAACACTAAGTTCTTCTCCACACACCAGGCAAGTACTTTTTCCAGTTTTTCCAGATAAAGATTGAAAGAGGTGCCAAAAATGCTAAAGTCGTCCATGAACACTTCAAGTCCTCTCTCAACCATGTCGCTAAATAAACTTAACATGCACCATTGAAAGGTCGCGGTTGCATTGCACAAACCGAATGGCATACTTTTGTAGGCAAATGTACCAAAGGGGCAAGTGAAAGTTATTTTCTCCTGGTCAAGTACATCTACCTCAATTTGGTTATATCCGGAATAACCATTAAGGAAGCAATAGTAAGGGTGGCCCGCTACTCTCTCAATCATCTGATCAATAAATGGTAAGGGGAAATGGTTATTTCTAGTTCTTGCATTGTGTTTTCGGTAATCAATGCAAATGTGCCACCCGGTGGTGGTACATTGGGGAACTATCTCTCCCTTAGTCTTTTTAATCACTATCATTCCCTACTTCTTCAGGACAACTTGAATAGGGCTCACCCACTTACTATCCGAGATTGGGTAGATAATCCCGGCATCCAATAACTTAATGATTTCAGTTCTCACTACTTCTTTCATATCGAGGTTTAACCTTCTTTGCATTACTCTAGAGGGCTTTAAATCCTCTTCGAGATGGATCTTGTGGGTGCCAATCAAAGTACTTATTCCCTTTAAATCAACAATACACCAACAAAAAGCACCTTGGTGCTTCCTCAGAATTTTTAACAGTTTACCCTCCTCGTCTAGGCTAGAGGAGACAACAACAGGAAATGTCTCATCATCTCCTAGGTATGCATATTTAATATGGGAGGGTAGTTTCTTCAATTCTAGGGACAAAAATTTTTCGCTAGAGGGAACCATGCGTGCCTCCGTTAGCGGTAACTCCTTTTGCATCTGACAAGAACATTGGACATTCAAGTTTAATGCTTTCAAAGAAGATTTCTTAATATATTTGTACATTCGAGTTCAATATTGCTATAAAATTGATGATGTTTACTTGCTAATAATATTTTTCTTATACTGAAAATGCCTTTTTTTGAAGTTACAGAAGGGCATCATACTTATACTGATATGTTTTTGGTTTCATTGTAATAAAGACACATAATATGCCGTGAATTCCATAAGGTTTTTTCCAAACATGTATTTAGATGCCTACTTTTGGCCTTTAAAATAAAATTATGACTCCTTATCATGTTTGAATCTATATACTTTTAGATCTATATATATTTGGCTTTGTATTATGATTTTTTAAATACTTTCTATGATGTTGGTATGCACACGGAACCATATTTCTGATAGTTTTTGTTTGGAGTTTGTGTTTTTACTCTTATTTCAGTATGTTAATTTGAAGTTAAATAGTTTGCATCCCAGTTTTTGGTATTGTGTTGTTTGATGGTGATAATTAACCTCATTTGATTTTAATATATGAAATCATGTACTAACTTTCTTCTCAATCTAATGTTGATTGTAATATGTATTGGAACTACTAGGAATCCAACTTAACCATGCAATGTTGAGGTGAGATTATGTTTATCTCAATGCATTAGTTGTCCTTATTTTCCTTTTGTTTTTATACTGAAATCGTTTTAGTCCAGACCAATGATGTTTGCAAACATACTCTTCTATTAGTTTTAAATTGCATACAGTCCAAACCAATTATGTTATATGGAACTGATGGGACAAATTTTAATTCCCGCTAACCTCATACTAACCCGAGCTTCAGCAACGGGGGTACCATTTTCATACTCAACAACACCATCATTGAGCATTTTAGTATGGTTAAAAACTAATTTGGAATTTCTTTTTGGTTTTTGTTTTGTGAAAATTTTAGTATTGTTATAAGATCTAAGCTTTCACACTTTCTATATAGGTATATTCTATGGAAGTGACTAAGCTATGATATATTCTTATGAAATGGTTGAACGTTTTGGATTTGAGGGCATGCATAGATCTGTTGAATTTAAAGAAGAAACGATCGATTCATTTTTATTGAAAAGTTTTACATTTAGACTCCCTGTGACAAATTTATATATGTTGAATTATGCTTTTCCCATCCCACAAAACTTCCCCAACTCTTCTTTTAGTGACACTTTTGAGATTTTTTTTAATGTGTCACTTTTGAGGTTTTATAAGAACGATTATGTCTGGGGAGAAATTACGATCGTGTTGTGCCATTGGCAACACCTAAATACTTATTTGGTGTATTTTAATGTTTTCATATTCAAAGATCCTTATTTTTTTGGAGTTATAATTTGAGTATGGATTAGGAAATGTATTTGGATAAGATATTAAATAATCCTAAAAAATTGATTGGAGTGACTTGGATTGTTTTTTTAATATTTGATTTAAGTAGTATTGATTTCTCTTACACCATTTAAATATATTTTACTTGGTTTGATCTTATCAATTGTAATTTGTTTTATTCTTCTCTTCACTTTGGTTAAGTAATAACATTAACCATACGGGAAAAGATCTTTAATTGGACTGAGAGTTTTCTAAGTTTTCAGATGGCATTTATGTGTTCTATTTGTTGGATTTTGATAAGCGTGGGAAAAGTTATCATTTTAAACAACTTGAAGATTGGTGTTATTTGGTTCTCATTGTTTATTTTTTCACCTTTAAGAGAGATGAATGTGTTCAACGGATTAATGCAGATTAAATGTTTAGGGAGGGCTATTGGATACACGTTTGGGATTTGCAGATTTATGCTCATACCTCTCTATTTTGCAATATCAGCTATAGAGTTTCTTTTATATAGGATTAAAATTTACTTGAACTTTAAGTAAAGCAGTTTTGAAGTGAGTTTGTCATGTTGAGTGTTTAGGTCCTTCATTGTAAAAGAATGAAATGAAACAAAATAAAATGACATGAAGTCAGCCTCAATGGGGAATGTATGTAGTTTTCATATAATTTTGTGTTATATATGTGAATGGATTAATTCAGTTGTTATTAATTATTTTAAGTATTTCGGTCACAGTACATGTCTTTAAATTTTCATTTCGCTTTGGTGATATAACC
Organism: Sambucus nigra; assembly: GCA_949130495.1. NCBI lineage: Eukaryota > Viridiplantae > Streptophyta > Magnoliopsida > Dipsacales > Adoxaceae > Sambucus > Sambucus nigra. The sequence goes on along the minus strand of OX422215.1, from coordinate 480,535,811 downwards.
TTTGATTTACAATCTTTTGTGAAAGGAGATTAATCTTAGTTGTTATTTAATCATATTTATGGTCTTAAGAACTACTTCCATTGCCAAGAGTGAGGAGCTTGCTATCCCGTGAGTCTGCGTGATGATCATTTATGTGTGGAGAACTCCTTGAAAAACCACCGCTCCATATGTTACGAGTTCCTTTTGATTCGATTAAAGTTGCGACGATTATAAGTGTGGACAGACAATGCATATGGAATGCCAAAATTGGATGATGAAAAAACATCAATATCGCGACCCAAATGATCCAAATCAATGATCGTCATGTCTAAAACCTGAAAAAGATTAGATGATGAGATCTAAATCATGACCATGCCCGAGGAATACCGTTATGAGGTTTCAATCCTCTTCAACGACTGCAATAATCAGTAAAAACAGTACCGATTCGGTTTAAAGTTCTCCTTTGTCTTGGATTGACCCTCATACGTAGTTCACTATATGTTCTATGAAACTTAAAAACATAATATAATTATTGAACTTTTTGAAAGTTTTAAAATAACCTTAACATGATAAGAGTGATTGGTACATGAGCTTTTTATTCTAATTATTCATGTACAAATGAGTTTATAAGAGGGTAAAAATGAAACTTTTGATATCTTATCTTTTTCCCTTCATTTTGTTTTAAAAAACCTTTATTTTCTTTCTAATTGTTTTCTGAACTATTATGAATTTTGAAATGCCTGGAGGATTGATGTGATAATCCCATGTGTTCTCTCAGTTTGGCCTATTAGTCTGTTTAGGCTTTAAGCTTTTACTGACACTTTTTTCATTTTCCTTTTGTTGATACAAATAATGAGGTTATCTTATTATGATGTGGCTGGAGTTTCTGATATTCAAAAGTATTTGGACATCACTGACATCGAAAGCTCCATTATTAATGGCGCAAAGGTTATTTTCTTGAACAAGCACCCACAACAGTGTCGAGGTTGTGGTTATAATATGACAAGAACTATATTTCATTTTGTTATTATGTTCTATTGTTACTTCTAATATTTTTGATTTGGTGTGTGTTTCCATCTTGATGGTACTCACATTCGTATGCCTCTGTTATGTGAACTGTCTCGAATTCAACCACATTTTTAAAGGTAACTAAGGTAATTTGTATTGTATAAAGCATTGTTTTTTAATAGTTGATTATTTAGTTTTCATTAGCTACAAAAGATTTGGGCAGTTTGAGATGAACTTAAGGTAAAACTCACTTTGATCTTAGTACATAAGGTAATTGGCACTGATGGTTAGTTTGGTGCCTACTTATGGTTTATTTTGTTCCTACCTTAGTGTGTTGATTCAAGGTGCCACCTTTTTTTGTTAACTGTTTCATATTTGTTTTGCTAACCGAACAGTATGTACCCGAGTTCTTCTCTTTACACTTGGTAATGGCTTTTGATCTGTTTGTTTAACACTCACTTATTTGATCTGTTTGTTTAGCTTTTGATCTATTTGAATAGTATGTAACCGAATAGTATGTACCAGAGTTCCATATTTATTTTGATCTATTTGTTAGCTTTCACAGTATCCTAATTTCACTTTTTAGCTATTGTTGTTGATTTTACATCAAACTAAACTCAGAGTTTCGCACTCTTAGATTCGGGATTTTCAAACTCTTCATTTTTATATTTTTCTATGAACTTTTTATTATCCCTATTAATCTTTATTATTCTTTAAAATTATGATATTACTTCCTACTCGGTATAATTTTTTAAACTATAATTTGGTGTTTAAATATTTGACCTTATTTTTTAATTTTTAAACTAAGTTAGTATATAGCTTGTTATTTCATACATGTTTTGTAGGATTATGGAGAGTATTGAAGTTTATTATATAACCGCTAAGCCATTTTGATTGGGAATATCAATTGTTACAGTAGATTTTTTTAAAATTTCATTTAAAAATTGTTATTAGTGGTAAGAATGGAAGCATCTTTCTTGATGTCATAACAAATAGAATTTTGCAAATTCAAAAGAGACTAACGAAAAATCTAAAAAAATTCCTTTTGGTCTTGGCTCAAACTCAACTGGTACTCAAGAGGTTAAGGGACTAGTGCACCAAAGTATGATGTTGTAAGATGTACGTAAAAGCTCGTTGCCAAGATGGCTTAAACATTAGCAAGGGCAATTCAGTTGTCATACGTGAAGTCAAATATTTAAGTATGCTTGTGGTCATTTTGAGAAAGAGGAAGCTATGGAGAAGAACAATATGAACATAATGTTTTCGGGAGTAATTTGGATGACTATCGATTATGAAATAAGGAGACTATATACCTCAGACATATGGGATTTATCTATCTACTTTGGGTCACGTTTTTATTCTTCTTTCTTTAATTTTTACCTCCTTTTATATTAGGACCATGTAGCAACAAATTATATCCGTGTTACAGAATTCATGTTGCATAACATATGTGAGTAAATTGTTGTGGTTGGAGGGGTTGAATTTTGTCATTGAACCGTATTTAGAATTAATAATAGTATACTTGGAACTTTTGTTCTTAAATAGGGTGGATTATCTTATAATCAAAGGAAATTCTGTTCATTTTTTCAAAATAATAGGTTCTCACCATAGGTTATTTTAAAAAAAATTATACGTTGCGAACTAAATGCAACGTATGGTCCTATCAACGACACTTTCAAAAATTATATCCGTGCCTTTAGGCATGGGCATACTCTAGTGTGTGTATATATATATAACTGCCGATTTGTAAAATAACTCAACTCGATTTTGTTTTCATTCAACCAAAACACTCCCGCCGACAAACCCCAACTCTGGCCAACCACTTTATCTCTCTCCTCCCGCTTTCACTTGGCTTCTCTCTCTCTCTCTCTCTCTCTCTCTCTCTTTCTCTCTCTCTCTCTCTCTCTCTCTTCTTCCTCTCGTAACATATACACACATACACATTGTTTTACAACACCCAATCATCTATAAAGAGCTAAGTTTCGCACACTTGCAGTGTGTATATACCGACATGCACATAGGGAGAACAAAAGGGTTATAAGGGAAACGAATGTGTGTTTGTTTGAAATGTTTTGGGTTCCTATTTATAGGAAATATGGGGCTTAAGGTCGGTTATGTAGGAGGTGTGTTATGGAAGAAAGTTTGAGTGAGGGAACCGGCTAGGTGGGTATTGAAAATACCCTAATATAGCTAGGATCAATTTTGTGACAAACTATCGCTTTTACTCCAGTTCCCTTCCCACATTTAACAAGTGGCTATTTTTTTTATTAATTTAAAAACCTAATAACTAATTTTGAATTAATTTGTGTAATATCTAAACTATTTTTAAAATTATACATTTTTAAATGTATTTTAACCTAAATAATTTTTATATTTTAATTTAATGGTTTTATTAATTTTCAAAACTTATAAAATATTTTTCTGATTTTTTATAATTATTTTTTGGATTTTAAAATGTTAAATTTAACATTTGACTAAACATTTTAATTGTTTACTTGAACAAAATTTAATAAAGAGTAAAACGACAACATTTTATACACTATGGGGTCCTTTTGAATCGATACGTTGCAACTAGAATGGACCAGTGGTGGCTTAGCAAATTGGCCATGCAGATTCATCACACGTGTTCCCGTAGAAGACTGTTGCTTTTGAAAGCCTGTCGAGGTTGTATTTACACACGTACCCTCCAGTTGGCATGGCTCTTTATGGCATTACCCCCACCGAATCATTTATTTTATTATTTTGGTATTACACTTTGAACTCTGTGTTCGTTTACTTACTTGCCATTATATTTTTAATATTTACGATTGGACTGGGGTTCATTAGCTCGCCTCTATAAATAGAGGCCCTTAAGTCATTTAGAAAATGTGGGTTTTATTTTAAATTTAAGATGAATTCTACCAAAAATTCCTTTCTTCTTCTCTCTCTAAAAACCAGGTGTTTACCATACTTTTGAGAGTGATTTATGCTTAACATTACCTTTAAAAACCATTTATGTACTTCGTATACACATTATGAGTTTGAGTGTATATTTTTGTGGGTAAGGTTTGAGGGTTTGAGGATTTGTTTTGTGCTTGGTTTGGTGCTTTAGAGTTAATGCAGTGAAAGTTTTTTTTAAACTTTCTGGGTTTGATTTAAAGACCTGGTTGAGTCACTTTGATCTGGATCTTGCGAACACTTTTGGTGCATGCATGACTTGGACCATGTTTTTGCTTCGATTAGCTTTGTGGTATTTTATTCTTGCCCTTACTTTTTATGTAAACTATATATATATATATATATATATATATATATATATATATATATATATATATATCTGTGTGTGTGTGTGTGTGTGTGTGTGTGTACACTGCTTTGAATAAATTTTTGCCTTTGCATGATTTAATTAGAACCTAGTTTTTTGATCTAAATGTGGTTGTGTTAAAATCATAATCTCATTGGTGCATTTTAAAAAGATCTTGTTTGTTTAATACCAAACATATCCACTTTTACATCTAAACCAAGTTCTAGATTTTTTGTTTGTGTGGAACTGGTTTTGAGAAAGATTGGGGCATGTGCATGTTATATCTACCCCACACCTTGTTTGAGAAAAATAATTTTTAAAAACACTAACATGGATACTAATTATGTTTAAATCAGATATGCTTTTATGTGTTGATTACATCTGTCAGACTTGGTTGCATGTTAATGGATCTATTGATTTGAACCTTATTACTATTTGATATTTTTTAAACATTTGAAACTGGACTTCGGTTCTTTCATTTCAGTTTGTGTCTAAAGTTTTGTATTAATATCTTCTCTATTATTCTCATCTTGGCTTTTACACAGAAAAGATATTCCTTTAGGTTTATTCACTTTTGTTGATTTTAAACTAGTTTTAGAAGGACTTCTATCTTTCTAATGTTTTAGTGTTTATAATCTTTACTGTCTTGATTAAACCAAACCTTATATTATATTTTTGTTCATCTTCACTGTTATTTTAGTTTTGTGTGTGGAGCTCTAAGTGCGTGTTTACTCAGTTGTCACGGACTTGTTGTGTTTAGTAAAATTCAATAATTGTGGGGTCATGTGGTTTGGGCCTTGATATACTGTTTGTATTGGCTCTACTATTTTGTTTATACATTGTAATATATAATTTTTACTTAATTATTTGTTATAGTGGACTTGGGTATGTGCATGGTCCTAAAACTAAGGGACCCAGGGTTTTCCAGTTAGCTAGTTTCCTTGTGAACAAATATTGTGTTTCTATCTCTTTTCCTCATTCCCTTATAATTCAAATTTTTCTTGTATATAAAGGACATCACACAAATCGATAAAATTTTTGTGTAAGTTTTTTTTCAACTATTGAAATTTAAAAAAGTTTTTACTAAAGAGTTAGAAGAGTTTTAATTAATCTTGACACGTTAGTGTACTAGATTATTTTAAGCGGTATCAGAGCAACATAATTACTTTTTCTTAAGATATTTATTTACTCTTTAAGATCTCGAACTCTTTTAAAACTTTTTTTTAATGGAAGACAGTAATGGTGATGCCCAAACTTTTGTAAGAAAACCCCTTTCTGAATGGACAAAAGAGGAGAAGAAAAATTCGCAATATAATTATAAAGGCAGAAATGCTATTTTCCAAGCTATGGGTGAATTTGAGTTTAAACGAATCTCAACCTGCACTACATTGAAGTCAGCTTGGGACATTTTAATGTCTACCCATTAAGGTGACACTAGGGTTAAAAATGCAAAATCACAACTTTTAGTACACTTATATTACACAATGTTCATGAAAGATGATGAAAAGTTTGATGATTTCTATCTTAGACTGCAAGACGTAGTGAATTTGGTCATTATGCTAATAAATGTTTTTCAAAAATAAAATGAAAATCTTCAAATAAGGCCCATGTATTTAAAACATGGGACAATAGTTTAGATAGTGATATTAGTGAAGGGTACAATAATTTTATGGCATTTAATTATGTGTGTGTTAATGAATCTGAAAATGATCTTGATAAGTTGTTTACGTGTCGGATGATTCTGAACTTTTGTATACAATGATGTGTTATCTATTCATAACAATGCTTTCCCTATTAGGGATCATGAACACAAACACACTACTGCCAATATTTTTAAAACTTTGTATGATTGTAACTCGAATTAGCATGATGAAACTGACTTATATAATTAATCAAACCCTAGGACTGAATTTGCTAATTTTGATTGTGATGATGAGTTGAATTTTAATAAATTTTATAAATCAATTTTGAAAAAGTTCACACACTTAGGCAAAAATCAATTCTGGGTTGCTATTTAATATTAAAGTTTTAAATAATCAAATTCGCCTAATCTCAGATGAATCTACTATGAAAATGGAAAAGCTTGAATCAAATAATCTTTTACTTGAGAAAATATTTATAAATTAAAATAAAGAAACTATTTATTAGAAGTTAAACATAATGTTATCTTAAATAACTTGATGAATCTTTACTGGAACCAAAAGAATTTGTAGAAAAATTGATTGCTTATGTTAATTCTAGCCTTTTGGTTAAACATATGACTGATTATGGAAAGTCTCATATGGAAAAAGAGAGAATTGGCTTCAATGGAGAAGATTTTTCTCAAACAAACTTCGTCAACTCCATTGAAGACAGTCCATAACCGTCTATTGTTCGTATATCCATTTCACGTGCAAAAAATCAAATTTAGATTCAATCCAATTATTTTGCTAGACAAATTTATCATTGTAACTTCTGTAGAAAATTTGGCCAGTAAGAAAAGTTATGTTTTAAACGTTTAAATATAAATAGAATAGGTGCTAATAATAATAAACCCAAGATACCTTTTAAAGCCAAATCTATTAATATGCAACTATATCGTTGTGATTTCTTCCTTAAGACTGGGCATTTAGGGAAATTTTTCTATAAACGTTTAAAATTGAATAGAGAAGATAGGAATGATAATAGACCTAAGAATCCTATAAAAACTAAATATGTTAAGAAGCCTGCACCCACAAATCCAATGCCTTGGAAAACTAAAACTTTTTTTCCAAAAACCAAGGCCATTTGGATTAGGAAAAATAATTTAAGTGACCAGTTGATATGTAATGTTGTTGTATTGGCATTAAATGTTACATATAAAAACTCTCAATGTTACTTAGATTTGGTTTTTTCTAGGCATATGACCGGGGACAAATCAAAATTTTCCTCTTTAAAAACTTTTATTGGAGGAAATGTGACTTTTGGAGATGGTAAAATGTTTTGAATCATAGGCAAAGGAACAATTATGGTTGATGGGTTCCCTAAATTGGATGTGGTTTTACTCGGTGAGGGACATAAAGCAACATTTGCTCAGTATATAAGTCAATTTTGTGACACATACCACACTATTAACTTTTCTAAATATGAGTGAAAAATTGTTGATTTAGAGGGTAAAACTATTCTTTATGGTAAAAGAAAGCCGATAACACTACACCAAATCTGCCATATTGTGACAGTCATTGACCTTGACAAGTTGTACTTGTCAAGGTCAATGACCGTGACAATACTGGGCGAGACAAATTTTTTTGTCACGGACGTGTCACGGTCATTGACCTTGACAAGTTCGTTAGAATTGTCACGGTCGTGTCACGGGACATGACCGTGACACGTTTAGTCACGATTAAAAATCGTGACAAAGCATTGTCCCCTTTTAAAAAATTGTCACGATCATTGACCGTGACAAGTCCATGACAACTGCTGTCAAGGACTTGTCACGGTCAATGACCGTGACAATTCTGGGCAGAATTTAAAAAAAATCTGCTGGGCAGTATGGCCACTGCCACTACCCAGCAGTATGTTTGTACATGTTATAGCAACGTTGTTCCTGTTCAAACATCATATATCCAAACAAATTAAAGATAATGCAAGTATATAGTCAAACTAGAAACTATTTAAGAAGAAACAACATCACCATCAATTATCTCAAATCTACAAACTATTTAGCTGGAAAAGAGATTTTGTACCGCGACGCTCGGGGACACCTCCTTTTCCTTCCCTTCTCATCCGAATAGCCACATAACTATCGAGCATATGTGTCCTACCCTCAGGGCCACTCCCTGTCCACTGAATTGAAATAAAGTTAAATTAGTATCCGTCCCGCAAATATAGGTAAATATAAATTGAAATTGAAATCGAAATCGAAATTGGCATATAAATATAAATACATTACCTGTAGTGTCACCCAAACAGCTAACTTGAGCTCGTATGACTCCTCCTTCCAACTAATGTACCCCAGGAAATCGTGTCAAATATAATTATCTTCATATCTAAACACTAATAAATGCCATAATCCTATGGAGTTATGCACTGCAAATTCCTTCCAACCGTTGTGTAGCAAAAAATCAACAGTTGAAGTTGTCAATTCCACCTTTCAATGGTCTCCCATGTTTTGCTAGAGGTTCCAAGTGGTGGGGTATGGAAAGTGGAATTGACAACTTCAACTGGTGATGTATGGCTACATAACGGTTGGGAGAAATTTGCAGAACATACTCCATAGGATTATGTCATTTCTTAGTGTTTGGATAGACGAAGAGATTCAGCCTCCTCTCCACAAATAGGACACCCCAAATAACTATGTACTAATCACCTATTAAAGGTAAGAAGCGTATATCCATGGATTAGTATAAAGAAAACTTAGATGTAGTTAAATTATTTATGTATTAATCTCCTCTCCACACACGCACACCACACAAGAGTGAAAACGATAAAGTGCAAATCAATTAAAAGCATTAAAAATGGATGTTTCTGTACATATTGAAATATTTATTACAAATTGGAAAATTGTTTTAAATTAGGGTTATCATAAAAAATGTATTGATATTCGGTAGGAGCAGCCAAGTCTTCCACACTACTATTTAGACGCCTTGGAGCGTGTTAGACAATTGACCACGGCTCGTTGTTGATACACTCCGAATAAAACACTTGCTTAACCTTTGAAATGCACAAACACGTGGTCAGCGTAAACTCTTCTTTTCTAAAAGAGTCAAATGATTGCACACCCTCTTCCCAAAACTCATTTAATTCTTCTACCAAAGGAGCCAGGTAGACGTCAATGTCATCACTTGGTGCCTTTGGCCCATGTATCAACAAAGACATCATCAAAAATTCAGGTCTCATACACTGTGAAGGAGCGAGGTTGAGTGGGGCTAGGATCATTGACCATACACTCTGATTGGTGCTTAGATTTACAAATGGATTGAAACCATCTGTTGATATAGCCAAACGAATGTTGCGTTGTTCTCGAGAAAAATCGGGATACTCAAAATTCATCCTCCGCTAGGCAGTATAATCAATAGGATGACGCATGATATTATGCCCTACTTCTGACCTAGCATGCCAAGTCATCGCCTCTGTAATCCATGGTACTGTGAAAAATCGCTTTAATCTAGGCCCAACGGGAAAATATTTCAATACTTTTTGAGGCACTTTTGAGCTTATGCCTTCCTTACTAGTAGATTGGACATATCTAGGTTCATCGCATACCGGACAACGATCGAGATTTTCATACTCCTTTCGGTATAGTATGCAGTCATACACACAAGCATGAATCGATTTATACTTCATTCCCAAACCTTTCAAACTGTTCTTCATAACAGGATAACTATTTGGAAGTGTATTCACCTTGGGTAATAAGCCCTTCACCCATTTCATAATTCCCGTCACGCTATTGCCCGACAAACCGTACTGCGTCTTCAAACTGTGGAAACCAACCATGGCATGTAAAGTTGTTTGATCTTTCTCACAGCCAGAGTATAACGGTTGGGTCGCCTTAAATTTTAAACTTTGGTAGTCATCGTCAAGTTTTATCGTGTTATCTTCACGAGCACTTGAATCTTCTAAATCATCAGTAACCTCATTCTCCTCTGCTTCATAAACTCCGTACGCATCATCAACTAAATCCTCTAACATATTATGATCTACGTCGTCCCCTTCTACATCTATTCTACTTGTTGAAGGTTGTTGTGAAGGTTGGTCGGGGATAAAAGGAACTTTCAATTCACCGTGAAAACTCCAAAATAGATAACTATCTTGCATACCCGATCTTAACAAATGTAGTTCAACTGTTTTCCACTCAAACACCTTACCATTCGTACACCTAGCACACGGACACAGAAACTCTTCATCATTATGACATCTTTTTGCATATTTCACAAATTCGTTAGCACCTCTGTGAAACACATCCCCCATTCTATTAGTCTCACCCATCCACTCTTTGAATTTCGGATATCCCATCACAGCTACCACAACTAAACACCTCTTAAAGGTAAACAAAACTTAGATTTATAGTATGTTTTATTTAATTATCCCATCATTTAATTATCCTATTAAAGGGTGAGTGGTCCTATCCCATTCAAGACTGCATTTTTCTATAATATACTTAACAACTCATGCACATTGTTACGCTTTGAAAAAAATTCGACAGCATATCCACGTAGTTCTCCAAGTACACGACGTAGATTGGCAGGTGTGAGTGTTATTTCAATTGATCAATTGAAATAACAGTCACACTTGTCAATTTAGTATGTACCCAGAGAACATTAAGATATGACTGCAGAACTTCCTCCAAAAGTAACAACTGTAAGCCAATAAGAATATTATACAGAAATTATAAAATCTCAAACTGTCCAAACGGGACAATTCGAGAGATCTCATTACAGGGGTAATGACTCTCGAACGGGTCTAAGGGATATTGAATGCGTACGCATAAGAACTAGAAGGCTAGTATCTATGTGCACTATATTTAATTTCAAGTGTGTTTCATTTAATTATCATACTATATATATATTGTTCGATATACAGAGTAATTTTAAAAAAAAGTTGAAAATTCCCACCCCTATATGTACAATAATCTAGTGGTCATGCCACTTTTAAAACTAACCAACCAAATATTTACTAAACAAAATAATCCAACAGCAATGTCAACAACAAATGTGTATCCCGTACTCCTTCTAATTCATCAACTCAATTAATTCATTTCATCAATTAAACTAACAATTAACGTATAGAATTATTAATTTACTAATTTACACTGAGGGGCAATCCTACTTTCATATGGTACTTGCATGATATTAAGATAATTACAATGGTACCTTGACTTACCCCCCCCCCCTCCCACCCACCCCCCACAAACAAATTGACAAATTCATGGGTTAATTTATGGGTTAATTCAAATACAAAAATAAATTCATGGGTTAATTCAAATATACAAAAATACAAATTCATGGGTTAATTCAAATACCAAAATACAAATTCATGGATTAATTCAAATACACACACCCCCACCCCCACCCCCACCTCCCTCCACACCCCCCACTCATCACATACACACACACCCCCACCCCGCCCACCACCCTCCACACCCCCCACCCACCACACATATACACACACACACACACACACAATAGCCCCCCTGACCCACCCCCCACACACGCACACACGCACATATATATACACACACACATATATATATATATACACACAAACATATATATAAATGGAAGAGAGAGAGAGAGAGAAATAAACCTGAAAGTAGAGAGAGAGAGAGAGAGAGAGCAGCGTAGAGAGAGAGAGGGAAGGAACAGCGCGAGGAAAAAAAGAAGGGGTAAGGGTTTTTGCTGAAGAAGTTGTCACGGTCGTGTCAAGGTCATTGATCGTGACAAGTGAATTTGTCACGGCCTTGTCACGGTCATTGATCGTGACAATTCTTTGTCACGGTCGTGTTAAGGTCAATGACTGTGACACAAAACACCTGTTTTTTGGCACGGTCAATGACCTTGACAAGGGTGGCCGACTGAAAGGTGACAATTTTGTCATTTTGGTGTAGTGTAACTGTTATGTCGTTATTCAAAACAAAGATGCTGAAAATTGTTTTAGGTTGAGTGACTTAGACTTGTAGCATAAAAGACTAGGACACATTAACTATAATAACTTTTGTAGGTTAACTAGTCAATAACTTGTTCATGATTTACCTAAAATCCCCAAAGTTAAACACTCTAATTGTGGACCATGTCAAGTTGGTAAGATGCACAAATCCCCCCATAAGAAAGTAAAAGATGTTTTAACCTCTCAACCTTTATAATTACATCACATGGATTTAATGGGTCCCACTAGGACTGCTAGTATGTGTGGTAATTCTTACATCCCTGCCATTGTTGATGATTACACCATATTTACTTGGGTAGCTTTCATGAAAGAAAAATCCGACACTTTTCAAATTTTTTCAAGAAGAAATTGAAAATGAGAAAGACATGCAAGTAATTAGGATCCGTAGTGATAGGGTTGGAGAATTTAAAGACACGGGGCTGTAGAATACTGCATAGGAAATGGTCACCAACACGAATTTAGTTCATCTAAAACCCTCAACAAAACGGTGTAGAAAAATGAAAGAACCGAACTATATAAGAAATGGCTCATGTCTTACTTTATGCTAAGAATTTACCTAAATACTTTTGGGTTGAGGCAACAAAAACCCCGTGTCACATTATAAATCGTGTGTATTTAAGGAAAATAGCAAACAGACCTCTTATGAAATTTGGCATGACAAATAACCAAATTTGAATTTTTTTTAGGGTCTTTGGTAGCGAATGCTATGTTTTTAAAGATAAAGAACACCTTTCACAATTTGACACTAGAGGAGATAAAGCTATATATTTAGGTTATCGTCAGAATAGTCACACTTATCTTGTGTATAACATAAAACCAAAAACTGTTATGGAATCCATTAAAGTTGTTGTAAATGATAGTGTTTCCCATCACTTAGAATAAAATGAGATTCCCCTACCTATTGACAATACTGATACAAAAATTTACAAAAGTAGTCAACATATAGTGATTCAGACTCTCTATCGCCTAATGAACCCGATGTTCCTAACTGGGTTGACTCAAATCTCTCGAAAAAAACATGTTAGGAGATGTTTGAGAACTGATAAAGACTAGATCAATATCTATAAATGCGTTATTTACTTCTGTGTCTTTAGTTGAACCTAAACATATTAAATAATATTAAATAGATGAGTCATGGTTGCTTGCAATTAAAGAAGAATTAGGTCAATTTATACTACATGATGTACTGTATTTAGTGCCTCTTCCTACTCACACTAACGTAATAGGAACAAAATGGATATTTAAAAATAAGTGTGATTAATCTGGCAACGACTTCAGAAAAGAAGCTAGACTAGATGTGCAAGGATATTTTTATGACACCCCGCTTATTGAAATAGCGGGTGACCAACCCTCTAATAAAATAAAGCAGGAATCTCAAATGGCTTATTCTTAGCACCACCTTCAAAAATTAAATTTATTAATAACCACCAATTATTTAATCAAGTCGTGTGTCAATTTTAAACTTTATTTAAATTAACATAAATAAAACCATTCACCATCAATTATACCAGATAAATAAATAAATCCACAATCACATAATCAAATTTAAATACTGGAATATAATAAAATAAATTAACCGAATAAACCATCGGTTTATAATCCAACATAATAATATAATGCAACTGAATAAAATAAAATCGAAATAAATATTTGGTGACATGCCTAGATAATAACTGGCTGAATCCTATCTAGAATCTCAAAGATAGAAAACGTTTAAAAAAAATCCCTGTGACACTCCAGAACTACAGCAGCTCCAATGACCTGGAAGTGATAATCATGCTTGGCGTTATTGTGGCTGGACACCTAAAACTTTTTGAAAATATTTTTGACATGGGTCAGAGCCCAAAAACTTTTGAAACTATTTTGCAAGTAATCAAAAAGCATAATAATTACGAATACATTATTCCATATTTAAAGTGGTGTCTCACTCACATGAGATTATTCTCCCCCTCAACTACAATGCGCACCTAGCGAATGCATTTTAACCCCTAGTTATTCTACCCAACCTAACTAATCTCAATATACCCTTAAGTATATACGCTCCCCTGTATCACGCGTATTTTATATGATTCACAATCTCATCTTTTTAACAATTAGAATTCTCAATTATAATTAGTCAATTCATTTCAAACAAAAATTACAATTCTCAATTATAATTTATCGGTTCATTCCAAATAACTTTCTCTATTTATTAATTCAATGTTCACACATTAGTGGCATATACCCATATATATCTTTCTTCACACACACACACACACACACACACACACACACACACACACACACATATATATATATATATATATATATATATATACACACACACACACGTATATTTAATAACATAATAATCACACATATGTTGTGTATAACTGCCATCATTCAGAGTAATAGCTCACTGGATGAATGATATCATGCTCTAGGGCATTCACACATCATCCTGGGCTACTAGATCGGAATCTCTCACCGAACCCAAAAAATTGTAAACGTGTTGGAAGCAGTCATAGTCCTTCAACAGTGAGTCATAAACATAACAAAATTACCTCAATTCGAACTTCAACCTCAGAAGGTTATATGCATGGCGTTATGACCTGGGGCCGATACTAGGCCTGCTGATATACGCCGAGAAAGATCACCCATATCGCGCAACCTCCATTGATAGCACTAGAGTGGTATGTTCAAATAATTATATCATACAAACAGATATAATAACACACACATATATATACTGTCTCTATACCCGTATATATTTTCAATAATCCCGGCTAACCGTGCTTATCCCTTCTATCACTAGCCTAACATTTTTGAGTCAAAACCTCGGTTCTTATTAACTTAATTAATTAATTGATTGCTAATATATTATTTTTGGACACATAATCTACTCCATGGGCCGTATCCCCGTATTTTCAAAATTTTCATCACAATTCCATAATTAAATTTCTGAGTATTATTTCCCACTAACACTCCATTTCTCACTCTACTATGTCCCCGAATCAATTCAAATTATTTTTACCCATATTAATCATTTTTCCAGAAATCCTACATTATTCCCGAACATTAAGATTTTATTCGAAACCAACTAATGAATAATTTTTTATCAAATATAAAAAATTAGCTGTAGTAGGGCCGCCGAACCGGTTCGGCTTGAGCGCGAACTGGTTCATCCCTCTAGACAACAACAGTTCTCCCTAAGTTCATTTTTCAGCCGGTTTTGACTCAATTTCATCAACTCCAAAATATAATTCCTCAATGAACTTCAATTCTCATGAATCCTAAACATGAATTTGATCCATTATAAATATAAAAGTAACTCTACATATGGTTATTACATGGGGTTTATAATTAATCTCTACGTATGATGAAATTCTAACTATATCATAAAAATTCATAATTCCTTAACCTTTTAAATCCATCATTTAGCTATCAACATGGATTCAATTTCCATATTTAAATCCTTATAATCACACATATATTTTTATTAAATCATTTTCCAAAACTCAATTGTATATGAATCTCAACCAAAAATTATTTCCCAATCATGATATGAATTGAAACATACACACAATCATTTAACAAGATAACTAATTACCTTAATATTCATAGGGTATTACTTTGATTGAAGATAATGATTATAATTCTAGAATTCCTTCACCACTCTTCCAATTTGAGTCCTCCTTGAATTTCCTTTAGCTTTTTCTCTTGAAACTCTTGAGTGTTTTCTCTTATTTTCTTTTCATTTTCTCCCTAACCTTTGATATAACTCAAGAAAAGCATTTGGTATTGCAAAATTACTAACCATCTTACCCTAACCCTTCATTATATAAGATTAATCTTAAATTTTCCTTTTCACATTCCTTTAAAATGACAAATGCTCCTATACGAATCCCGACTAGTCTAAAAAGCCCCAAGAACCTAATCACTACCCCGGGTACTTAATTTTGACTATTTTAATCTATTCCGGATCAACCGTGAACTCAAAATCATCATTCGAGTCACCAATAAAAAATATGCCATCTCAACCTAATATCACCCACACATATGTCCTAGTTGAGATACAGTCAAATCCTATCGCCTTTACTCAATTACGACATAATATATAACAATACAATTTCATTTACTTATCACACAAGTAAATATAAAATCGCATAAATATCAATCAATTTTTCCCTAGTTAATATTTATTTAAATTCATTTTATTTCTCAAATTAATATAATTACTG